>OU611781.1:2500000-3750000 GCA_914767645.1 Hydraecia micacea
AGTTTCCATCACAAGAACTTTACCACGATACGTCGGCGCAGAAAATGCAGCACTAACTACTTAAGTGTAGGCAAAACTACCAACTTTATGTTTATACGCAACACCCAACTTTATCATAGATAAAAAGGGGTGCAGGGACATCGACGCCCCACCTGTTACCACGGATTTAGTTCATGATTCTGAATCCCCCTGAAGTTATCGTCTGTTATTAAAAAAAAAACAGTGGCACTCCGGGAGTGCTGACAGAAGTGAAAACTTGAACAATTACGTGTGTATATTTTGAATCGTCATACTTATATACAGAGGTATCGGTTACGGTAACAGTGTCGCGAGTTCAATGGTTTTTTCCCATCTCAAAAAAGTTTTCACTTCAAAAAAAAAAATTTGCTGTTCCATACATTTTGACCGCGTATGTATTGTACACTTTCTATGAAACAGCAGATTATTTTTTGATAGCCGACGAATAATTATATAAATAATAAGTAGTTAATTATTAGTATTTTCTTTTTATATTTAAATATTTTTGATTTCACGTATTGTTTTCCCTTCGACTTTTACACACGTTGTATACATTTCTTTTTATGTACTCTCCTCAGGTATGCTGCAAGAGATTTCTTTAGAAATAAGTATCACCTTTGTACCTATTTTTATGTTCCTTTCTTACTGTCTGTTTGTATGTGTGTACATAAATGGTTAAATAAATAAATAAAATGTCTACGCTAGAGGTCTAGAATCATGTACCTACCTACATACTTCTTTTTAGCATGTCGATAGCAATCTAAATGGACTCGGCCCAGAATTCGGCTATTTGTTTGGCACCATCATCAGCGTCCATCAGTTCCTGTAATATGCATCTGACAGGACACGCAGGACACGATATTAAGTGGCCCATCGTTTGTGGCACAGCACCACATTTACACTCCAAGGCGGAGTCGTCTATGAATCTGCACCAGGTTTTCCTTGCTTCGGCCAAGGAACTACCTACCGAATTTATGGTAACAGTTTTCGCGTCGATGTCCCTGCTAGCCTGTATATTGTAATCCTGAAAGGACTAAGCCCTCATCACGGATAACCATTAGCTACACAATATCTAATCGCGCGAGACTGTTAACTTCAGAAGGGCAGACAAAAGGCCTGTTATATGCAACCCTTGAGGGCACTAAATACGAACCAATGACCCCATCGACCCTTCTATTAATCTTTTTAACAGCCTTTTAAGAGATTGCGTCGGGAATGTGTGTCCCTTGTTAGGGCTAATTAAAATCTTTCCCTATTTTTGGCGACACTTGAATTTGGTGGGTGTTGTATCTTTCTGTAGTCTTGGAATGCTTCTGTTATAATTCCTTTTAGTTAGAAGACTGTCGGGCGTTCATTAGGAAATAAGCAAGAATTTGTTTTCGGTGCTCGTAATAAGATTTATAGTTTTATATTTAAAGCAATTTCTTTAAGCTAGCAAAAGTGTAAGGTTTGTGTATGGAACAAGGTACTTAGCTGAATAAAGAAAGTTCTACCAAACTAACAGCCTATATCTATCCAAATACTAATAATAAAGCTGAAAAATTTATTTGTTTATTTGAACGCGTTAAACTCTGGAACTCTCAGAAGGATTTGAAAAAAAAAACTGCATTTGATAGCCCATTTTTTTTATGCCCGTGGCTAAATAATAACAGCCGCACAGGTCGATTGATCAGGTTAAGCTAAGTTTGCCGCGGTTTTGCTGTGGATGGGTTACCATCATGACTTACCGAGACCCCTCCGTGCCTCGGAAAGCACTTTAAGCTGTTGGTTCCGGCTGTCATTTGTGGATCTTTGACAGTCGTTACGGGTAGTCAGAAGCCCGAAAGTCTGACAACCAGTCTTATCAAGCGGTATCGTATTACTCAGTAACTGGGTTGTGGAGGTCAGATAGGCAGTCGCTCCATGTAAAATACTGGTATTCAGCTGCATCCGGTTAGACTGGAAGCCGACCCCAACATAGTTGGGAAAAGGCTAGGCAGATGATGATGATGATGATTAGGAATAGTAGATTACGGCCCACTCCCTCTCACAGACAGGAGGCCTGTGTCTCAGTAGTGGGAACATTATAGGCTGATTATGAGACGTAGGTTAACAAAATTAAAACTAGGGCATCTTCTTACCTCATGTTAGCCTCATCGCATAGAACTGCTGCATTCCGTGGTAGTTTCAAATTCGCTGCCTCCCGTTGCTGGAACGACTTGCCACCTCCTTTTCGTGCTATAAAGACAGTTGGTACTTTCAGGCAAAAATTTAAACAGCATTTACTACAGCTTCAAAAAGATACCAAACTTTGAACTTACCCTTGATGTGCACGCAGCTAGCAATGGTGGTTCGAGCGCTTGGCAGCGGATTTTTCACTGGACAGGTGCAGCAGTTGTTTCGCATCTTGTTTTTGTTTTATGTTCAATAAGTACATGTTCGATAATTAATTAATTTTATTGTTTATTCCGTACTTTTAATGGCGGCATCAGACAAATTGTTGATGCTGCCCTACACAATGTTTTGTTTCGTTGTCACTTGTTTCTTGTAAAATTTGTAACTCCATTTCATCCATACCGTTAATTGATTGCCACTTTCCACTGTAATGCTGTTCCACCGGACAGCCGTAATGTTATTTAATTATTTATTTTATTCATGATATACAATTATAATATAATGTACTATGTTCATGATGCCGGAAGGTCGGCGCCAAAGACTACGATATAAGTCGGCGCCTGCGACCCCTTACTTGTCACAGGAATGCCACAGACACACAAGAGTGCCTCTGAGACTCAAGGCATAGACAAGTAATGAGGTTACGCCTGGCGCGGATTAAAAATTTAATATTTTATCGTATTTCCTAATATTTTACATATTTATTACACCTATTTTATAATTTATTTATTTCGGTAACTGCCCGTGACATCACAGCGGGCCCTATCAGAATACCAGCGTTGTGACATTTATTTTTTAAATGTTGCAACATCATGCTGAGATAGGAGCCTTTTGGCCTCGTATAGGACTTTTTATTTTATTTTTCTTTTTATTACTTTGTTTTAGTTATATAACTTGGATTTTTTATGTATATTTTTAACTGTGTTTAGTTTAGTTTGTGATCATCCTATGCGAGTCGCAATAAATACTTTTTCTTTCTTTTAGGTATGCTTTTTTTGTTAAAATTAAGATACTCATCTGTATCGCCAAGTTCTTGACAGTCTGGGAAAATATTCACGAATATTATGCAAAACTGGTACAAAATTATTTAATTTGTTCTGGCCACCGGACGATGTATCTAAAGAGGTTATTTTTAGGTGTTACCATGTAAACGTGGAGCAAAATAAAAAGTGTTAAATTAATCTGCTCGTGAGTGAATTTACGCGCACTTTGAAAGAATAATGCTGAGGATTATAAACAAGGCTGTGTGTGTCTCACTGCTGATATACGCACGGTTACATAACACATCAAGCTATTCATAACCAGTATAAGCTGACTTCTGAATGTACGAAAACCCTATACAATGTAAGGTCAGATAAAAACTGGAAATGTATAGCTTGATTGATGTGTTCCCGTGTATACTCAGATTATTTAATTATGTAGGTAGAACCTATATTTTTTTTGTGAGTTTTTCTAGCCATTAAATATATTTATTTTTTACATAATATAATGATAAATAGTAATTTACCGCGCAATGAGATCCGAGTGCCCACTTGGTTTTTCGAGATATCGCCAAATTGTTAGTCGTCTCTTCACGCGACCAGAGGACTGGCCTATTTATTGGCCAAAGAATCAGCATCGCCATACAACGTGGCAATGCTGCCAGCCTTTTGGGCACTTTTCCTGTTGACAGCGATTCGGACGAATCTTTTGATGCCCTATGATTCTGTTCCCGTTTTTTATATACATGTACATATAACTAATATTATTTTAATTCTGTTAGCTTATATATTACGTTTATACTATAGTCCCTAGCAATTTCAACATTTAAATTGTTCGCCTGCGAGGGGTTACAGAAAAAAATATAATTTATCGTTAGTAAAGTCCTCCACGTAAATACACTGGGCTCGTCCCTCATTACGTAGGACATAAAAAAAAATTGACGGAATGTGGTTGTACTTATAAACAACTACCTACGCCGGAAAATACAGCCATTATGTTATGTCGCCCTAACTAATAAACGTATTATATCAAATGAAACACACTGATTGAACCAAAAATTCGAAGACACGTGACATGTGCTAACCGGCACTGGGCCCGCGTGGTGGTCCTTCTCACAGAGATTAGGCCTGTGTCTTAGCACTGGGAATATCTTAGGCTGATTATGCTGATGCTTAAAGAAGCTAACATGAATGCTTTTCTTAGAAAACATCCTAGCACTTATGCTACAAACACAACCACAACTTCCACAACTTGAGGAACCATTCGCCAAGTACCTAGATACCTACAGTTGCTAATGCACACATAATCAGCCTATAATGATCCCAATGCTGGGACACAGGCTTCCTTTCGGTGAGAGAGAGTAGGCCGTTAGCAGATGTCACATGTCTTCGAATTTTTGGTTCTAGAACATGCCGGTTTCCTCACGATGTTTTCCTTCACCGTTTTGAGCACAATTGCTAATAATAATGAACAAAAAATATATTAAATCTGTTATATCAGTCCCTTCAGTGTAGGTATCTGCTATTATTTATCCATATACCTATATCTAACGTAAAAAAGAGACTATTTCGCACCTACATCATTTTCGCAAAGACAACTTCGGTACTACGAGTATATAAATATTGACACATCCCATCCGCAACTGACAGTCCTATCTTACATACAAAAAATATACATTACGTGTAATAACTCCTTATTTACTTTGTTAACGCAAAAAATAATGTTAGCAGAATACTTGGAAATAGGCGGTAGGCACCTCCGGAATTCCATTAAAGGTGTCTCTCCAAAGCAGCTCAACGCTAAGCTAATTCACGTGCTAACTTTGGTTTGTATGAAAATGTAGGCGGTTTCATCTACGCACGATGGCGTTGCCGGCAAACAAATGAACCGCGCAGCCAACGTGGAAAATCTCTTCGTGAACACAAGTCAATCTGCCTAGCCTTTTCCCAACTATGTTGTGGACAGCTTCCAGTGTAACCAGATGCAGCTGAATACCAGTATTTCACATGGAGCGACTGCCTATCTAACCTCCACAACCCAGTTACTGGGTAACACGATAACCTTTGGTAAGACTACGAGGCCAGTGACTATCCGTAACGACTGTCAAAAAACTAAGATTGCCAGCTGGGACCAACGGCTTAACGTACTTTCCGAGGCACGGAGGGGTCTCGATAAGTAATGATTGGTCATCCATCCACGAACCGACCTCGGCAAGGGTAGCTTAACCTTCGATCGAACCGTTATTACTGGCCTGGCTGTTATTATGTAGCCACAAGCTCTGTGAACATATACACTAGAATTTACTCTTTATTCCTACCAGCACCCAATCGGAATCTGAATAATTTTGAAGCAAATTGCTAATCCATTGCTTCATAAGTTCGAAAAAAAATCTTTTTTTTTTAATCTGTTTTAACGAGCCTAAAACCAGCGAGGTAATTGCGTAACACACTCATCATCTGCCTAGCCTTTTCCCAACTATGTTGGGGTCGGCTTCCAGTCTAACCAGATGCAGCTGAATACCAGTATTAATAGTAATATATTATTAGTAGTAGTTAGTAATTGCGTAACACACTATCACTAGCAATTGATTTCATTTTGACAGTTCAACAGCATTCATTGCGTTAGTTACGTGTGGAGCAGACAAATTTTTCGAACTTATGAAGCAATGAATTAGCAATTTGCTTCAAAATTATTCAGATTCCGATTTATAGTATGTTATGCAATTAGGGTGCCGATTGCAATCAGGTTAAAATTCGCGGTATTCCTTTTTAAAACTTTATCCTTAAAAAATATCCTGTATTTAATAAACACTCCTAATTCTTCAATGTTTTTTCTTATATTTTTTTACCAAGAATTGTCAAGTAACAAACCTCCGTTTTTTTTTTATTATTGAAGTGAGAAATTTAACACACATAACACATAACACACATACATACTATTATTATTATTATGTTAAAATTATTATTTGAATTTATATATCTATATGTATATATTTATATATTTATTTTGAAATTATTATTAATATTATGTTGCCGTGCCCTAACCGGGTTTCATGTTGGAACTTACTAATATTGTAACAACTAAATAATGTACACATGAATGCAATAAAGAATTTGAATTTGAATTTGAGTGAAAACTTCTTTAGCGGCGTTGTACACTTTTTTTGTAATGGGTAAAAAATGTTAAACTCGCGTTAGGACACGTGACCTGGTCGAAAATTCGTAAGACGGATGGAGAGTAGACAGCCGGCGCGGCGTAGGAGTATCCCCCTCTCTTTCTACGGCGCGAAGTTTTCACTTCTGCCGGCACTCCCGGAGTGCAACCCGTCGTTTTTTAATATTCAGATTTCTTTTATACATTTCATATTTAGATTTGATTTAAAAATTATAGGTTTTATTCAATGTGGTGATTCT
Source organism: Hydraecia micacea (assembly GCA_914767645.1). Classification (NCBI taxonomy): domain Eukaryota; kingdom Metazoa; phylum Arthropoda; class Insecta; order Lepidoptera; family Noctuidae; genus Hydraecia; species Hydraecia micacea. Next base: position 2,506,567 of record OU611781.1, read on the forward strand.
TATTATTTTCGCTACAGTAGGTACAATTTACCATCGATACAATTTTTGATGTAGCCGTTGAATGTAACGCGAAGATTTTACTATAGGAAGACTTAACGTAAGTGACTTTTTATGTTAAACCGCTCTTACATGCTTTCTTCAAACAATGTCTTATATATCTACTAATATTACAAGACTGTAAGTTTGTACGTTGTTCAAAAGTATTTGGATTTTTATGATATATATTTATCTATCTATATAGGGTCATATTAAATTCGCTAGCGAAACTCCGCAGATGTGATGGGTATCAATATCAAATGAAAAAAAATATAACGAAACCCCACCTCACTTCGAGTCAACGGGCGCTTGTAGTGTAGTTACTTGAAATTATCAATTTAGAAAATCTTTCCTTTTGTCGTTTTATCGTCGTCAGATACCTATCACACCTGCCAGGGCCGCGGGTTGGTCGAAAGAGATACCGTGGCCCTTAGCACAGGCAACTGAAGGAACACGGGTCGGTTTTAGTCCGTAAAAGTCTGACACGCCCTCTCGCTCCACCCAGAGCGGGAGAAGTTATTTGATAATTTCCAACAAAAAAAAAAAAAAATAACCATCACATCAGAAGAGTTTTGCTGGTTAATTTAATTTGACCCTGTATATATAAATAAAAATGAAATGCTGTTCGTTAGTAAACGCGTCACTTGAGAACGGCTGGACCGATTTGGCTATTTTATGTTTTGAAATGTTTGTAATTAGTTTGAATTAGGTTTATATGAAAAGAAAAATTTTAAAATTTTTCAGGAATACATATTTTTAAATTCGGGAAAAACTGATCGTCCTTTTTACTATAAGATTTTTGTTTGAACGATTCAAATGATGGATATTCGTAGGTAATGTTTTTAACCGACTTCAAAAAAAGGTTCTCAATTCGGTTGATTATACTTTTTTTTTCATTTTTAAATCATCGATCATGAAAAATTTATCAGGAAAATAAAATCGGTAGAATAGAGAATATGACTTTAAAGGGGATTGACGATTTTTTATAATTATGGAGCCTGATTAACCTGAATTATATTGGTTTCAAGCGTGCCCGCCATAAATAAAAATAAAAAAAATGACGGACCGGTGGGTAGGCCACGGATCTTCAAAGCCCTTTGGACAGGACGTCTGTTGGGTTAGTTTACGAAATATCCGTGAAGTAAGTTTAAGGTGATACGTAAAAATAAATCTATATTACTGACAAAGACCGCAGGCGAACTGGGCGGGCATAAGAATGTGACAGAGTCAATTACTTCCACATGCGTTAAAAGACAGCGCGGAGCATCAATGAAAAATGTTGCAAAAACGGGAGAAATTATTCCTTTTGAGAGCTTCCGTTGCGTACGCTGCGTAAACGGTTACAGTTACGCAAAAATCATGTGTGACAGAATTGTTCCCCTTCAAAAGTTCTAAAAAATTTACTCACTATAACCTTTTTATGGTAATCGTTCTAAAATAATGCATTATTTGCGAAGGTGTTTTTATAAACATGATCATCATCATCTGCCTAGCCTTTTCCCAACCATGTTGGGGTCGGCTTCCAGTCTAACGGGATGCAGCTGAATACCAGTATTTTACATGGAGCGACTGCCTATCTGACCTCCACAACCCAGTTACTGGGTAATACGATACCCCTTGGTAAGACTGGTTGTCAGACTTTCGGGCTTCTGACTACCCGTAACGACTGTCAAAGATCCACGAATGACAGCCGGGACCAACGGCTTAACGTGCTTTCCGAGGCACGGAGGGGTCTCAGTATGTAAAGATGGTCACCCATCCACAAACCAACCGCGACAAGCGTAGCTTAACCTGATCGATCGACCTGTGCGGCTGTTATTATTTAGCCACGGACCCCATGATAAACATGATATTAATCCTTATCCAAATAAATACGATACTCATCACAAGTATTTAATTTTGAACAAAATTGCCCTTGACGTCATTTGATTTCAATGAATATCTTAGGAGATATTATCATAGTTTTAAAATAACTCCGCAAGGCGGCCGGTCATTACTGATCATAGCGTCATACTAAAATAGCTTCTTACAGTAATATACTAAGTAATAATCTTAAAGTAATGGACTATAATTACTTTAGTAGGTTTTTCCTCAAATTAACGCGGGTGAAACCGCGGGGCACAGCTAGTAGTGAAATAAATGGTTACGAAAAACATCCCCAATTTATTTTGGTATCGCCTTAATTGATCGTAAGGGTCAATTAATTAGAAACACATGGGTATACAATGATAGTATCTTATTTTATTCTTTGTTTTTATTCTAATCTGTAAATAAGCTTAATCCTAAAGAAGAATTTTTTTTTTTTATTTGCTAAAGAACATTTTATTTTATATTTTATTTTTGTGTGTATTTTTATTTGTTTTAACTATAAGTACATAGTTTTTTAATTTATACAATCTTATAAATGGCAAACTGTAAGCGCTAATTTTACATTAGTCACCTAGGTATAGTCTGTAAGCTTTCTGAAGAACAAATAAATAAAATTAATTACAATCGTTTTGATCACAAAACCTGAGTTAGTTATAAAGATCAATATCGAAATACCATCTAGTCATTAAATTGTCTATTAAAGCCCTTTTAAAATAGCTACAGTATCCAGGAAAAAGTTTCCATAGCTTCAGTATTTTCAGAAATAGAACGTTTCATATTAAATATTTCGTCAATACATAATGTAGATCGCGCAAACAAATAAAGTGTTCTTCCCTTTAAACCACACGTGGGTGGCGCCGCGGGCGTAACACTATATGTAATAAATTTCTTTTGCGCAGATGTTCCTGTGGGCTGTTATTGGATCCCTTACAATATAATATGCGGGATTTCATTTTCACATATTGTCTGACTAATATTGGCATATATGGTGATGCTTCTTGGTAATGAGATAGACGAGCCCATAAGTTTAATATTAGCACATGAAATATTTATAGATCAATAGTCATTGTTAACAATTATTTTCTCTCGAAAAAATTATATCCGGGATTATTTATTTAGTTTATTTTCCTTCTCATCAAATTCGGTAAATATAATTATGATAATTGACTAAATGGCATCATACTCGTAATCAAGGAAACTACTTTGGTATCCCCGGGCCTAAAATAAATAAATAAAAATTACGATATTTTCGTATAATTTTATGAGGAAAACCTTTATCACTTATTATCAAATGTTCAGTTAGCTTTGGAGTACGCACCCGTCTATCCTTAATTTGCATCGAGTAAACATAACTACCGGGAAACATGATTTAATCTTTCTATAAAAACCTGTCAACTCGAATTAAGACCAGATAATAGCACGGTTCACGGATTCCTGCCGCAACCCGTGAATCTGCAAGATGCGAGAAGCACAGAACCAGTCGAAGTGACGGTGCGGACTACCATAGTTATCGAAGAAGCATGAACGTCTTGCGGCTGAAATAATGATGAATGATGATTTTCATATAAAATCAGTTCTCACATTTGTTATTTTAGTAGCATACGAAACATTTCACCCATGACATGTACATTTACATTTTACGCATGTCAGTATCCTCGTGTGTTATTTTATCATATTATTATATGGCTGTTTATAAAAGTTGAAAGACTTCTTTCGTCATCCGAAAATAATGTGAAATTTAGTTTCATCTTCTTCCAGCTTCGTAATAAGAGTATGAAATGCACCATATTCTTCCCTTTCCAATAATATAGGATGCATCCATCCACGAAGACCTTCGTTAAACGTAACGTTTTCTTGTTTTTTTTTTGTTTCTTCTTGAACATAGTAAGCCAATACGAGTTTTTTTTTCTTATTATTCGACATTTCACACGACACGTGTGTTATTTCTGGCAACCAGTTTAAAATTAGCGCATAATATAGACGGCAGTTCAAGCTAACATCCACCCGGTAAAAAAAAAAATTATATGTATACAAGGATATCCGTTTATTGACGGTCTGTTATTCGGTGAAAAAAAAAAACGGACGTTTACAAGCACCCTTATACAATCACACTTACGCAAACATCAGGGGAATTAAATTTCGAATTCTCGCCTTTCCTTCTAATAGCGTGCTAAACGAAATCTGCGGGGAAAGTTTCCCAGGATAAACACGACTCTTCGCTGGGTGTGCGAAGTTAATAATTTTAATTTAAATGGGTTACAGCCTACTTGTGCTGCCTACCTTGAGCGTTGGAATCACGAATGTGGTGTAAACGAACATTTTGCGCTTCGAAGTTAAGAGTTGAAGGAGTATTGAGAGCTATAGAGCGCTTTGTAGCTGTTAGTACGTTATGCTAATGGCGTCTTGCCAAAAAGATGGCAAAGAAGACATCCTTTGCTATCTTTTTTAACCGACAAAAAAAGGAGGAGGTCCTCAAGTCGACACGTATATAAATATATATAATATTTGTGTGTATGACCATGCTTAACTTTACAGGGTAGTGCGGTTTTGTTTGCATCAGTATCGTTTGTGATTAAAATGAAAATTACATTTTTGATGATCAAATGTTGATTTTATTTTATAAGCTACCGCTTCTTCCAGATTAGTTGTTATTTTGTATATTTAAACCAACTGAGGACTGGCCTATTTTTTGGCCAAAGAATGAACATTGCCATACAACGTGGCAGCCTTTTGAGCACGAACACTTTTCCTGTTGACAGCGATGCGGACGAATATTTTGATGCCCTTTGATTATTTCCCCACCTTCTTATATACTTGTACATATTAGTATTATTATTTTAAGACTGTTAGCTTTTTAAATTATGTAAACACTTTAAATAAAATATAAATAAATAAATAACATAAAACAGCTGAAATTAACAACAATTGACTGATTAGTGACTAACCTACCTAACCTACTAGTGATTAGTGGGTAACCGTCCCTATCATGAAATCACAGAGAATACGTTTAGTTGCGGTGAGATTTTTACAGAATAAACCGACATCGGAAGGAGTGGGGCCTCAGTGCAAACAAGGCAGTGAATGCTAAGATACGCGCTCCATATCTTTTCTATCCCCTGAGACAAGGCTTAACGATACTTTTGAGGTCGCGTGATGAAGCCGGAGCTACTTGCAATATCCATTTTCCATCCATTAAACACAAACTCGACTGCGTATAACTATGTACATATGTTGGATATCTAACCGTTTCGTTAAATAATTGTTCTTCTAATGTTCCTTTTGTTTGGGGGAATTTTAAAGGTTACAGTCGTGTAGGTATTCAAATATTGTTTGAGAATCTTCGACCACCATTTTGTTTTGGATTATATTCACTTTTCTTTATAAGATCGTAATTGAGTATAGCTTTACAATGCCCAAGTTAATAGCTTACTCAGTTTCTCAATTAATTTAATTTCAGCTTATTACAAAGTCCAGCTTTAAATTTATTATTTTAAATGAGAGGAACCATTTCTGTTATTACATTTTACCCTTGAAATGGTATCAAATATACCTAATTAAGAAAAAAAGGACGGGTTGCACTCCGGGAGTGCCGGCAGAAGTGAAAACTTGAATATTAACGTTGGGCGCGCCGTAGAAAGAGAGGGGGATACTCCTACGCCGCGCCGACTGTCTACTCTCCATCCGTCTTACGAATTTTCGATCAGGTCACGTGTCCTGAAGCGAGTTTAACATTTTTTACCCATTACAAAAAAAGTGTACAACGCCGCTAAAGAAGTTTTCACTTCAAAAAAAAACCCCATGAATTTTAATTTGCAACAACAGCAATAAAAACACCATAAAGCATAAATACAACATAAATATCGTTTATGATTTTTTGAAAAAACCTTCGAAAAATTTTCTCATCAAAATGCTGCGAGGCGGAAAGTTTTGATTTCCAATAAAAAGGGGTTCGCTATATATATTATTAGGGTTCGCCTCAGCGTGTTAGATGACAAAATATCGGTCCAGTTCGTTTTCATAACTGCCGGCTCCGTAATCAAAAGTTTTCGTATAAACATTTGTGCTTGTGATGCCGAACAAGGTATCTGCAATTCTGAATTCTGGAACGTCGAGTCGGTACAGACGCCAGCACATCAACCTACCCGAAATTGTCAAATTTTCCCAATCAACTTTGAACCTAATGCTATAGCGATAAAGTTGAAAATCTATTAAATAAATTTGTCAGATTGTAGTAGCTTGATGTGCTGGCGTCTGTACTATTGGGATCAAAGGTGAAATTCGAAGTCCTTCTATGTGTTTAAGGTTATTGAGATATAGTGTTTGAGAAGCCCAAATTGGGAGAGCGTTAGTGTCCACGTTTTGCGGATATTTGTAAGCGTAATTGCGTGGGGCTTTCGGGACTTTTCCGAACACACATTTTAACTCAGCCTCTGTGTTCGAAAAATCGAATAATGAAGTTTGTAGCGCCCAGGGAATCGATTTAACCATTTTGAGACCAACAAGCTGACAGTGAGTCTCAATATGACGAATTGTAGGGTTTGCACGAACTTAATTACAAATCTATTTAGATTTCCATGGAATATTTTTTTTATTATTTATGCTTGCTGTGTACAATATAATATTATTCATGTGATTCCAAGATTATTATTATTCATTCTATAACACAGCCATCTTTTGCGTCATTTATCCATCAGTTATGCTACAGAGCACTCACTTTATTAAAGGCTAAAAAAAGCCAGCACAGTAAAGGAACACATACGAATACAAACGTAACTTAATAAAAATATAATCCACTGAACTCGCGACGCGATACAGCGTTATGGATTACAGCAATAAAAAGCCGTAACGGGCTTTGTAGCCTCTTATTCGGACAAAAAGCAATATAACCTCGAATATCACCAGATGTCCACCGAACGACTTAGTTATTTGTCTTGTTATGTTCCGATCGTACCATTGATTACTCGTATTTTTGGCCCCATTTTATTTATACTCGTATTGCAGAATCATGTTTTAGGTGAAGCGATAAACATGTCTTGCATAGGGTCGCAGCATAATGCTGAGCGATAGCCGTTTTACGTGGATGTGACGCATGTTTCCCTTACCTTCTTTTTTTAATTTTAGTTTTGTGTTTATGTTAATTTTTGCGTCATGTTCACCGCAAATAAACGTATTTTCTTTCTTTCTTTTTCTCTTCTTTTGTGTCAATTCTGAACTTGAATGATTGCATCTATTCAATCAAACAGAGAGCAGTGGTGGTCCAGTGGTATCGGCCGCGACTTACGAGTAGTAGGTCGGAGGTTCGAGTCCAGACAGGCGCTTTACTTTGTGTAAATTATTTCATCACCACTGTTCTCAAAACGGTGAAGGAAAACATCGTGAGGAAACCGGCATGTCTTAGAACCAATAATTCGAAGACATGTGACTTCCACCAATCCGCACCGGGCCCGCGTGGTGGATTATGGCCCACTCCCTCTCATAGAGAGGAGGCCTGTGTCCCAGCAGTGGGAACATTATAGGCTGATTATGATCTATACAAACTAGTGAGAATTTAAAACACAGCAACAAACATTTTACTTTTATTTTACATATTTTCATTTCTGACAGATTTTATTAAGCTGTCAGTTTTGAGTTGTTAGAGCGTTGCTACTACAGTTTCTTTTTAGATAACGAATTTAAAAGTAACGCAAATATGACATGCTAGAAAATTGTACGATAATAATAATAAAAAAAAAAACATTTTTATTATAAATGCGAAAGTAACTCTGTCTGTCTGTCTGTCTGTCTTTTCTTCACGCCTAAACTACTGAACCGATTTGTGTGAAATTTGGTACAGGGTAAGTGTGAACCCCAACAAAGGACATAGGCTACTTTTTATTCGACTTCGACTTCGTCTGCGTCCGCGATAACCGACATATACGCGGACGAAGTCGCGGGCAAAAGCTAGTTTAAATATAACCTTTATTGTCGTGCTTGCGCAAAAAAAGTTTACTTCAATTTTATGAAAACACTAGCTGCTGCCCGCGGCTTCGTCCGCGTGAAATTCTTTTTTTTTTTTTTCTAAAATAAAAGTAGCCTAAGTTACGCCTTACTACTTCAGCTATCTGCAGTGAGAGTCCCGTCAAAATCGGTCCATCCGTTTCAGAGATTAGCCCAGAACAAAGAACAAACAGACAAAAATTGTAAAAAAATATATTTTGGTATATTTACTGTGTATACATCCATATGCATTTAGTAAAAGCGGTTATTTTAATATTAGGTACAAACAGACACTCCAATTATATTTATTTTTATGGATTATTACCTACATAACTTATCAACACGTCTGTGTACCCCAAAGGGTTAGGCAGAATTGTACAGACGCCAGCACATCAAGCTACCCGAAACTGTCAAATTTTCCCAACCAATTTTGAACCTTATACTTTAGCGATAAAGTTGAAAATCTATTAAAGAAATTTGACAGATTGTAGTAGCTTGATGTGCTGGCGTCTGTACCTATATTATAATACACCCACATTTCACCAGTTTTAAACCACATGTAGGTAGGTAGTAAGCAAGCCTATTGCTATCAACAGACTTCGGGTCGCTACTGAGAAATTCCAGGTAGATAAACCTAATAATACTTTGCCAGACCCGGCAAACGAACCCAGGACTTCATGGTCAGCAGCGCTTGCGACCAATAGACCAACGAAGCTGTTGTTACATTATTCGTGTAATCTAATTTTAGTTACCACATTAATGTATTCAGGGTCAGATTAAATTAGCTAGCAAAACTCCGCAGACGTGATGGGTATCGATATTTAAACATGATAAAACAAAAAAGATATAATTAGATTTTTTTTGGAGCATCACCCGGTGTGTATATGTATAGTCACATAAAATATCAGTATATTTTTGTGTAAACTTTACAGACGATATCGATATATCAACACGATAAAACAGATTTTATTAACTAGTCACAATTCAAGTAATGAAACTAAAAGCGGGCATTGACCCCAAAAAATCATCAAATCTTATTTATTTTTATTTTGTCGTGTTAAGACATCGATACTCATAACGTCTACGGAGTTTCTCTAGCTAATTTAATTTGACCCTGTATAATATCGCGCACATCGAATACAAAATTACACATAAAACGTTTCTAAATACGATTAAACGTAACATTACGAACATTACATGTTACGTTATAAACGTAAAAATATTTCACCCTTAGGGTCAGTTCACACCGCGACGCGACGCGGCACGCAGGCTTCAAGATAGCAATACAATTATAGACCTTATCTACTACACAAAAAGGTACACAATTCAGTAAGGTGGTGTCTACTACGTCGACTTACGCCGCGCGGCGACGAGCGGCCCACCTCACTGAATTGTGTACCTTTTTGTGTAGTAGATAAGGTCTATAATTGTATTGCTATCTTGAAACCTGCGCCGCGTCACGTCGCGGTGTGAACTGACCCTTAGCTATCTAATTTTAACCCGACCGCTTTAGCAAAGAGGCACTTTCATAAGTATTTTTGACGTACACCGCTCATACGGAGTAACTTTAATAGTCACTTGAGAAAATGGCTACTTATATGGGAATATCCGTTTACAATTTTACCTGATAAATTACGCTCGTATGGAAAAGTAAGTGATGCAAAAGTCAGTGAACCGGGTTTTCGGACAAAGACTGAAAACTAAGCTATGGCTAGGAAAGCGACAAGCGTAGCTTAAGGTGAATGCGCAGTTGTAGACCACGAAATTCAAATTTTCTTACGTTTTTTGCAATTTGCAGGTCCAGTGTCAGGTTGTATCTTGATCAAAATAAGATTCGCGACTATAATAGATATGTATTTACAGAATTATAGTCATTAGAATCATTAATCATTATCTTTTTAAGTTAGATTTTTGCTATAATCACGTTTCCATACAATATTTGTTCTTATGGTAGAAATCTAACTTAGAAAGATGTATTAATGATTCAAATTATTATAATTCTGTAAATACATATCTATTATAGTCGCGAATCATATTTTGATCAAGTTACAACCTGACACTGACCTGAAAAATGCTAAAAACGTAATAAAAATTGAATTTCGCGGGCTACAACTGCGCATTCACCTTAAGCTGCGCTTGTCGCTTTCCTAGCCCTATGGCTAGGTGATTGGTTGGTATGGTGATTTTTTTTTTCGAGTCAGTTATATTAATTATCGTTTCTGTCTTCACACAACGCTTGACAATATGTTCAATTTTCCTAACATATATTTCCTTTTGCGCAAAATTAATATTTTGCTAGATTTACAGAGGTGTAAAAAAGTACGGCAACCTTGCCTTAACCTTCAACCAACCCGCGGGGCAATTGTGTAACACATTATCAATCGGAATCGGTTTCATTTTGACAGTTCAACAACATTCATTGCGCCATTTACGTGTTGAGCAGACAAAATTTTCGAACTTAACATGAAGCAATGGATTAGCAATTTGCTTCAAAATGATTCAGATTCCGATTGATAGTGTGTTACGCAATTAGGGTGCCGTGCTGCTGTTATGTTTTAGCCACGAGCCCCATATATATTATTATTTAACTAGCAACAGAGCAGAATAAGAGATGAAGTATTACGTAATACGTAAGGTGCAGTGCATATTAACAGGCACCTCAATTTCACTCTCAATTTAAAGGGTAATTAAATTGGGTCATGAACTCATGAGTTAGATTTCGCCTTATGATATTATGAATTTGTTCAAGCTCATGCGTCATAACTTACAAAGAGACCACCTGCTCTAATTTACTGACTGAGTATCAAATTATAAAGATGTCATGGAACGTTCGACGTTATCGGTTGTTATCTCTCTTGGGCGGTTTCTGAAGAATTCTTAAACGGAGTTTAAACTTTCAATAGCTGTTGATTAGACATAATTATCTATTTAAGCGAATTCCTTCCTTATGATCGGTTTTTGAGGGTCTCAGATAAACCCTCGACAATTATTCACTCGAGTTTTAAGCTAAATTCTTCCTTAATGACGTATTCAGAAACACGATATCGAACCAATAATCACTATCGAATGGATAAACTCCGTTTAAAAACCTCAGAAACCGGCCATTAGAGCTACAAAATATATATTTCTATTTTAATCGTTAATATCTGTCATAACTTATACTAGCTTCTGCTCGCGTCTTCGCTCGCGTCGACGTCGGAAATTCATGGAATTTTATTTTTTTGCGCGGAACCCTATTTCTAAAATAAAAGTTTAAGCCTAAAGTAGCCTAACTTACTCCGTCTAAAATCAGCTATCTGCCAGTGAAGTTCCGTCAAAATAAGTCTAACCGTTTCGGAGAATAGCTGGGACAAACAGACAGATAGACCGACAAATTTTTTTTTTTTTTGTTGTAAGTACCGTATACACTTTCAAATAAGTGTGCATTGAATAAAAAGTTGTTATTATTGACATAAAAAACAGACACTTTAATTTTATTTATTTGTATATATAGATAAAATGCGGTCTCTGGCCATGTTGGCCCTGCGAATGATATTAGATCGTCACGCCACCTTCGCCTTGGTCTACCTCGACGGCGATGTCCTGCCTCAGGCGTCCAGTGACAAAAGACAGGGAGATTTGGAAGAAAAACAGGGAGGCCTTTGCCCAGCAGTGGGACACAAAATAGACTAACAAAAAAAAAAAAAACAGATAAAATGAACACTATAATTTACTTCTACATACTACTTTAGAGCGAGAAACGTTTCCAATCTAATAATCCTCAGTGCATCAAATCTTCTTATATCCCCCAGTGGATAAGTAGGTAGGGCCTCAAAGCAATATTAATCGCGTTGTACGGCTACAATACACGCTGAAAGCGAAGCCGAGTGGATCTTCTTTTGTTTTTCATTCACAGCGAGACGTGCCATTCTGTATTGTACATAATGCGTCCGATGCAACGGACTGGGCTTTGTACACTTGCTGTCAGAAATGTTGTACCAGTCTTTATTGCTCCGAGGAACATTCCAAGAATGCAACAATGGCCACCGTTGAGTGACGCATGTTGGAGTAGATATTAGTTTACGCATTGCCGGAGTAGGGATACAAGGTTTCCGTTAAAAGCTTTTTGTAAAATTTTGAATATTATTATATTTAACATCTCCCTTTTTCTTAACTGGATAAGTCCTTTTTTTTTGTGAAAATAATATGCACGTGCTGTTAAAAACGTATTTGTTCAGGACTTTGAATGATTGTGTAGGCGCGGCCGTTACTTTCCGCGGCCCTTTTATGTAGATTCAAAGGTATCTGGTAGATTCAAAGGTATATGGTAGATTCAAAGGTATATGGCTGAAATGAGTTACAATAATGTGCTTTTTAAAAAGTAAAAACACTAATTTAAATCAGAAAAACCGGCTATCAAAAGATCAGATTACAAATTACAGAACCTTGTTAGACTTGCAACATATCTCACTTTCCGAAATTAATATTCAAGTAACAAGAAACGCTGTGCATATTAATTTGGCAGCATGTGCACTACACGGCCTACTTACAAGAAGTGTCAGTTGAAACTGGACTAAGGCTCACTTTTTGTATTGTTTAAGTTTTGATTAAAAACCACTGCGCTTACTGTCCATTTTTGCTTTTTTGATATCTCAGCTGTCGTTGGATATTGATTTCAAAGATTATTTTATATGGATAATGTTGGAATATCTTTCTTCTTTATCTTGAAAACGTAAACTCTGTTGCAGATTTTAGGACCTCGTAGTTTAACTTGTATTTAAATACCTGGTATTGCTGTGTTGGCTCAGTGGTAACGGCGGTGACTTACAAAATGTAGGTCGTAGATTCGAAATCAGTGAGGCGCTTTACTTTGTGTATATTATTTTCACCACCGCTGCTCTCAAAAGGGTGAAAGAAAAATGGTGAGGAGACCTCGTCGAGGATGTCCTCGAATCAAAAATTCAAAGACATGTGACATCCACTAACCCGCACTGGGTTCGCGTGGTAGATTACGGCCTACTTCCTCTTACCGAGAGGAGGCCTGTGTAGTGGGATCATTGTAGGCTGATGATGCAGTGTTCTGTGACTGTTATTTTAATTGAACTATGTTCTTTATTCTTTTTTATGTAGCGTGTTTGGATATGAAATAAAGAAGGAAAGAAAAAGTATTTACTGCGACTCGTACAAGAAGATCACAAACTAAACTAAACACAGTCAAAAATAAAAAAACTAAATTTTCTAAAAAAAAGTAACAAAAAATAAAATTACACTGAAAGTCCTATACGAGGCCAAAAGGCTCCTATCTCAGCATGATGTTGCGACGTTTAAAAAATAAAAGTCGCAACGTTGATATTCTGATAGGGCCCGCTGTGTCGTCACGGGCAGTTACAGAAATAAATAAATAATAAAATAGATAAATATGTAATATACTGGCATATAAAATAAAATATTCATTTTTAATCCGCACCAGACGTAACCTCATTACTTGTCTATGCTTTGAAATTGTACACCTCTTGGGCATTTTATACTTATACTAATATGAAGTCGGTGTCTAGAATTCTAATTTATAATTTCCCTAGGTATTTTATTTTGAAAAGAAAATATATCTTCGGATGTCGTTACCACAGCCCATAATTAATGCAAACCACAAAAAAGTATCGTCACCATATTTAATAATTGTTAATTACCAGTATGATGAGAGTATTAATACTGACCCAATTATTTTGGCCGATAGCAACTTTAGTGACGTAATAAACGAGTAATTAATTTAATAATAATTATTTTTGTCGCTCCTGATTTTATCATAGTGTATGGAGTCAAGTGGTCGATGCACTGTATATTGGTTCTTATAATTAATTTATTAAGGTCTGATTTTTCAATAGGCAAATAACTTTTATCTGAGGAATAAATATAGCGGTTTGACAGTTTTTAGAAGCCCGAACAACAACTGGCCATGCCAAGGGGTACCGTGTAACCCAGTAACTGGGTGGAGGTCACATAACACCCTGTAAAATATTGGTATTCAACTGCATTTGGTTAGACTGGAACCTGACCTCAACATAAAAGAAAAAAGGAAAAGAAAAAGGCAAGGCAGTGACATGTTATTGTTTAAAAAATAAGTCGGATTTTGATTCCGAAATAGTTTTCCTGATAGTTATTTTGATGAAGAGAAGGACTTGTTATGTATCGCGTATTCATTATTAACCACTACAAATATACATGCCTCAGTAATCTATCTATCTATATATAAATAAAACAAAGTCTGGTTAGTTACACCATTTATAACTCAAGAACGGCCGGACCAATTTTTATGATCTTTGATTTGTTAGATTTGTGTCCGCCCTGAATATCAGAATAACAATTAAAACATGAAAAATAACACAAATAAAAATTATGAAGATGATTATTTTTCTCATAAATTTTGTAAGGAACGGCTTTTTGATGATATCTCAAGAACGGATTGACTGATTTCGATAATGATTCTGAGGCAGTACGAAGTTCGCCCGGGTCAGCTTACTACTCAAAATGAAAAGGGGACTTTCTGGACATTTTTTACAATAGAGTCCACATTTCCCCTCTGAGGGGGATTTTCTCAGGGGGGGGAAAGTGGAATAAGCCCTAGCTGACAGTTATTAGCAACAAAGCTCATTGTCTGTGGGGACAGACAATGCCCATCTTCCATCCTGCGCTGCATGTCCTGTCACCTGCGCACATGATGATCATATGACTGCATCTGTGAGCGCAGTTCGCGCAGCTGAATTTTGGGCCAAAAATATTTAAACTTTTTGACATCGATACGCTAAGAAGAAGTAACAAAACCCTTATTGACTGTCGAGTTGCGTATCTGTCGAGACGCGCATCTGACTAGTTGCGTGTTTGTCGAGCTGCGTCTTTGACGTAGTGCAAATCTGACGAGATGAGATTCTGTCAACATGCGTTTTCTGGCGAAATGCGTATTTGACCACTTGCGTTTCTGACGACATCCTGCGCTTCTCGCATCCAGCGTATTCCGGACTACGGTGTTGCCGGAACGGACAAAAATTGTCGTAAATTAACACAGTAATTTAAACACTCCATACTCACCTAGTTTGTGTATCTCTCAACGCCATTTCCATCCGTTAAATCTTCATCTAAGTTCCATACGACTTCATAAACAAATACCTATGCATACTTGTAGGTACGTATTATAATTCTCGCCTACGCAGCGAGTACAACACCATGATATGAATAATATGAATATTCACGAGTATATACTGTGACGTGGCATAAATTTAGCTGAGTATAAAATCCGTGGACTAAGCGGGATATTGTTGTACAGACATGTCACAACACGTTTGAAATTATAAAAATTATTCTCCTAAATTGTTTGTTGCGGTGAAAGAAAAATATGGTGTAGTGTGTCTGGCTGGATTTTATGTAAATGTTTTGTAGTAAGAGGTTCTTGCTAAAGCTCTGGTCATATTAAAACGAATCTCACGTGTGTTGCGAGACGAAATTCACTCGGTTTCTATAAACAAAAACGAATCGTTTTGCTTACCATTGGTAGCATTTTTTATTGCCAAACTTTACAAGATTCATAGGCTAATTTTACCTGTGATAGATATGTACTTCCGTATGGAAGGGTCTACCATTGTCTTTGCTTCATTATTGGTAAAGATACAAGAGTCTTAATTTTAACAAATAACGGTCCGTAATTTATAGGAATCTGCCATTAGATGTGCTTAAACTAGCGCGAATAGTCGACTATTCCTAATCATCATCATCATCTGCCTAGCCTTTTCCCAACTATGTTGGGGTCGGCTTCCAGTCTAACCGGATGCAGCTGAATACCAGTATTTTACATGGAGCGACTGCCTATCTGACCTCCACAACCCAGTTACTGGGTAATACGATACCCCTTGGTAAGACTGGTTGTCAGACTTGCGACTATTCCTAATCATTAAAAAAATTGACGAACGTAGTCATACGCTTGTGGGATTTGCCTTAGTTTGAACACTTTGAATACGGACGTCCTCTTGGATCCTGGCCATATTATCTACGTCTTTTTCTACGCCAAGTCAAATGGCCGATTTCAATTAATGAATCAAAGCAAGAAAAATAAGACTGTGTGAGCTCACTTAGAGTCATAATACCATTGGTGGTGCAGCAATTTGCTAAAATACATAATATAGATGTACATATAGCTGCTTACTTTCCATCAGGAGAGACGGTGAATGTTTGACAGCACTTTTAGATTTTAAAAAGTTTGGTAGCAGGTTTGAGAAATGTTTGGCTCCTTAATAGTAACGGTGTCCTTCCCAAAGTTATTCTCAAATCTCGTTCTCGATATACTCAAACTCAAACTCAAAGCATTTATTTCAATTAAGCCATTTGCAGGCACTTTTGAATTGTCAAGAAGTCGGTCAGTCAAAAATAAAATGAAGCTAGCTACGAGTAGCAAGCTATAAACGCTATGATTATTGCTAGACAAAACATATTGGCAGCAGCATCATCAGTATCAGACCACTTAGCTCTATTTATTGGATTTAGTCGAATTGCTATCTAATGGCCAATTGAAACGACAAAACGTTAACGAACTACGTTTGAAAATTAGCCAATATAGAGTAATCGGACGCTTTCGGGAATACATTCGCGAAAATAGGGAGAAATGGATAAATATCATAAACAATTTTTTTTGTACCGCAGATAAAATGTAACTTAACCTCGAGGTAAAATGGAAGTTTAATGAAGTTGATTAATTACTTGACGTTATCGGTACGGGGGTCGGGGGTCGGGGGGTCGGGGGTCGGGGGGTCGGGGAGT
Source organism: Hydraecia micacea (assembly GCA_914767645.1). Taxonomy (NCBI): domain Eukaryota; kingdom Metazoa; phylum Arthropoda; class Insecta; order Lepidoptera; family Noctuidae; genus Hydraecia; species Hydraecia micacea. The sequence continues at coordinate 2,523,229 of OU611781.1, forward strand.
CTCTTGAGGTCTAATTCATCATAATTACGAGATGCGATCGTGTTTCACTGTTATTTTATGGCGAACTATTAAACAAATTATAAACACACTTCTTTGAAACGAAGTGGAGTTAATTGATGTCTATTTTCATTATGTTTGATGTGGCTTTTTGTATTTTTGGATTTGGTAGACGTCTTTATTTGACTTAGCTGTTACAACTTTGGGGCGTTTCGAGTTAATTTTGTTTTTCTTGTTTCGCGCTTTGACGTTGTCCTTATCTTGTGAAATCTAAGAGCCTACCACCACCTCTTATATAAGACAAGCCAGAAACAAAACGCAGGGGGGGGTACTATCTACATTTTCTCGAAGCGTTTCGTCGTATATTCAAACGCTCATAGCTTCGGCCTGGATAATTCTAGAAAGCTCGAATATTCAGGATAAGTTGAAGTTAGCAGAATTATGAAACACCTAAGTTTCATTTATCTAGCTTTTAGACTTTAGATTTTATTGATAGCTAAAATACGTCGATTTCAGCACTGATTCACTCACTCACTCTTACCTCTTCTCGTACTCATAACTCTCATCCTCCACCCCCTTAAAGGGAGGTACAAGTCTGTGTTAGGTACCCTATAACAAGAAATGAAATCCCACCAAAAATGTTTCATGTAAAGTAGGTTGCCAAGACTCACATAAAATATAGAGTTATCAGATCTAATTATAGAGCCAACATCCTAACTCTGCAAGGCCTAAGTCTTCGATCTTCTTAAATCAAGGTCTTAATCTAATCTTGGTCAAATGTATGGCTTGGCTGTTCCATTGAACTATTGCATGACAGAACATTAAAGACCAGTGACTTAGTTTCTCATCATAAGCACATAGGAGTGTGTGTGCGACGGCCGCGAAACGGCCAGCAGTTGCAGTTCATAGCAGTCACCATCATCTGCCTAGCCTTTTACCAACTATGTTGGGGCCGGCTTCCAGTCTAACCGGATGCAGCTGAATACCAGTATTTTACATGGAGCGACTGCCTATCTGACCTGCGCAACCCAGTTACTGGGTAATACGATACCGCTTTGTAACACTGTTTGTCAGACTTTCGGGCTTCTGACTAGCCATAACGACTGTCAAAAATCCACGAATGACAGCTGAGACCAACGGCTTAACCCAGGACCCCTCCGTGCCTCTGTACGTAAAGGTGGTCACCCATCAAGAGACCAACCGCGGCAAGCGTAGCTTAACCTAATCGATCGACCTGTGCGGCTGTTATTATGTAGCCACGGGCCGGGTCTATTGACGTTTTTAAACATCAAAATAAAAGTGTTTACACATTTAGTAATAATGACGCAGACTTCACCAGAATTCAATATGCCTACCTACCTAAAAAGTTATCAGCCTGTGATAGAACTAACATAATTCTACTATAGTAATTTTATAAACTTCAAATTGTGAAAGTTATTTTATCACGATATACTTAGTAGTAAATAATTTCACACACAACAAGGGGTTATTAAAAGTAATTAACGAATTACTAAACGTTTTATCAAAATAATTATAGGTTACGTTCATCATTAGGTTCAATGGCATGTCCTTAAAAGGTTTATAACATTAATGGAAAACATGGCTAGACTGTGAAATAATAATTAAAAGCCATTTCAAAGTAAAGGTCAATGTCAAATTATTAATTCAAGTGGGCCATTATAAAGCAGTTATAGACGTCAAAATTCTCAAGAAAATATACAGGGTTATTGGAAAAACCATTAACAACCTCTTAAAAGGTCATTATACTCATCATTATGAACAACTTTTACTATGGGACAAAACCTGAAATCGCGAAAAAAATCAGCTGTTCATTTTGACGGGTTATACGAACATAAATGTAGGGAACAGCTGATTTTTTTTTTCGCGATTCAGGTTTGGTCCCATAGTAAAAGTTGTTCATAATGATGAGTACAATGACCTCTTAAGAGGTTGTTAATGTTTTTCCAATAACCCTGTATAATTGATTCTAACTAGCACTCCTTCCAAAAACTACTTTCGTATGGGCAAGAAATTACATAGAAACCCTGTTAAAATGTTTTAGGTACAATAATAATATCTATACTAACCACTTCAGCCACCCAAGCCCATAGTCCAACTTTTTATTTTTCCATATCCTACAATAGTCCTACACCAACCGGGAGTTATCCTTGGGTGCACTTGCATAGTGCATACAGGGATAATCGTCGGTTGGTGCCGCATCTCATTACAATTTCCTAAGGGGCCTCTGCGAGTTGGCTTCGGCCCCTCGTACGCCTTCCAAAGGACCTACCCCATGGTCCCGAAATATATAAATTGTATACTAATAATAAAGCTGGAATTTGTTTGTTTGAACGCGCTAATCCCTAGAACTACAGGTCCCATTTAATAGTCCAACTCTTAAGGAAGGCTATAGACTATTTAACATCACGCTATGACCCTTAAGTGTCGAGCAAAAAGGAAAAAAAGTCAGAAACAACGCTAACCGAAAACGAAGTGAGAGCGCGGGCAGGTGGTCCAATGCCACGTGATGTGTCGGGGGAACAAGAAATTTCACGTTGACGAAGTCGTGGACAGAATATATAATTAGGTATAATAAATGTGAATGACAATGCACCTATAATAAAACAACTATACACTATAGGTATTTGATGAGAAAACTATGTTCAAGTTTGTTTAACTTACATTCCAAGGCAAATAGGTCGTTTTGTAATGATACCATCGTATACATAGTGGCGTACTGTCTTCCACCATCCAACATGGAATTATGAGCCTTTATGCACATGTTCAAAAGACACATAAATCATGTGGGAACACATCCGTTTCGTATCAATCATCCCTTAGCCTTTACACTTTATAGCATTCGGGGAACGTACGAAAAACTCAACATTTACATAGAAGAAAGCTGACTGGTCCCCTATTATGGAAATCCGATCACGTTGGAACCTTTAAGATATGGTATCCCGGCAGAGATTTCAACTCCTTGATCCTAAGTTACGTTGTTGTAAACACCGCTTATGGAAATCAACCGATACGGAACCCTTGCTCCTTCTTACGTATCATTTTATGCCATCTTTTCAGGCCAAATATGTCGAGGGCATGTAAATGTTTGTATTTAAATTCTGTTGTTGCTTTATTCGCATTTCCCTCAGGCGCAATATTTGGACGTCAGATCTAAGATTGTTTAGAGTGGATATTCGTGGTGCTGTTTTGTAAGTGCAGTTTTTTTATAAGGCTATCTTTTTATCTCAATAAAAAAAAGAATAAGAGTTAAGTATGAGAAGCGTTGAGAGATATCTTTATTCTCTCTCGTGTAACGAAATGTGCATGAACGTGACGCGGTAATTGAAATTTCACTTTCAATTCTCGTCCAATTATCGTCAAAGAAATTTAACTCCAAAAAATTTATGTAGTCAATATTATATTTTTTTTTTCTTAATAAACAAATCAGTAAATATATCGAACATACCTACCGCAAGAATGTATTGCTCAAGTGTTGGCACCTACCTGTAGAGTGTACTTCTACCTTATACTGATCGTAGACACCAGCATTGCCAAATAGTTTCAGTCACGTCATAAAAAAATTGGAACTTGGCAGCATGAACAAAATTGTAGAAAAAATAACACAGTAAATAAAGTCCTTCAGACCGAGTTTTGACTCGAATCTCAACTGAGACTAGCCTTTGGCAAGAGAGATGTTTTACAGGGTGAAATTGAAAACATGCGACAAATCGAAATGGGAGATTGTACTCATCATTATGAACAACTTTTACTATGGGACCAAACCTGAAATGCGAAAAAATTTCAGCTGTTCCCTACATTTATGTCCGCATAACTCGTCAAAATGAACAGCAGATTTTTTTTTCGCGATTTCAGGTTTAGTCCCATAGTAAAAGTTGTTCATAATGATGAGTACAATCCCCCATTTCGATTTTTCGCATGTTTTCAATTTCACACTGTAGTTTACAAGTGCGTGCGCAGACACAGGTGTACTCCCTCTTCCCTCACTCTCATAGTCTGATGGCACGACCGGAGAGAGATCAGGCGCAGGACCAGTGGCTTAACATACTTTCCGAGACACGGGGATATCACACCGACAACTAAAACTCCGGGCAACAACTAAGAAATTCCTAATGGAAAACCCAATAACACTTTGTCGGACCTAGTAATCGAACCCTGGACCCCACGCTCAGCAGTACCGCTTGCGACCACGACACCAACGGGGCAGTCAACACACAATACACTCTTAACGAAGTGTATAATTTATTTCTATTTTAATAAAAAAAAATAAAGTGGAAAAAGTATTGAGGTTGCGGAGCATAAGATTGGAAAACCATTGCGAGTGCTGATTCGCTCAGTGGAAGAATAAAAGCAAACGAAATAGCCGGTCGAATCCGAGATACTTAGGGTTCTGCACTTCACCAAATATCGAACTGTTGTGTTTTACAAAATATTTTTAAAGGTCCTATAATGTAGGGACGGCGACACGACTAAACTAAATTTGCCCGTATTCAAGTTTAAGAAAAGTCTCTACTCGCTATTAATTGAAAAATGTTATTATACTGTTGAAGATTTTACAAATGATAATTTTTAATATTTCGTGTGCAATAATCATTTGATGTACTTAATTATTTTTAAGAAATCTGTTTGTCTTTTTAGGTTATCTTTAATTGTAGATTTTATTAAGATATTTAATTAAATTTAACATAGTTTTTTTCTTGTAAGTACCTACTTATTTAATCTTGTTTTTTTTTTTCTGTTACTTTTTTTGTTTGCTTTTATTTTCTACAATATGTTTCGCCTTCACGGCAAATGATAGCGCCCACATAATTAACCTAAGACCTTTATGTAAATACCTATGTTTCACAAATAAATATTCTGATTCCGACAATAATTAAAACTTCGTACTGTATCTAATTACGTTCCCAATCTGTATACAAAAATTAAATCAAATATATACAATAGTTTAGTCACTATAGCTAGTCAAAGATTGGCAAAAACCCGTAGTCAGCCCATCACTACTAGTTATTTAGTTGGTTTCGAAAATCATTTTTTTGTAATATTTTTATTTGAAATTTTAAAATACTCCTTTGCACTAGAATTATAAATGCCAGTATTGTCATTGATTTTCTTATTGTTATATCCACATGGTATAGTTTAAATGCATAATTATTTTATCCCACTATCTATGAATGGAACATGCCCTATATATTGAATTTTGTTAGATATTTTTGTTCCACACACAATCTTTGTTACAGACTGACCGACAGACAATTTTTTTTATGGCTTTTGCCTTTTCTTTCTTTCTTTAGTTGGCTTTTATAGGGATTTGTGACACCTTTTACGGAACCCTAAAAAGAGAGCAAGTCACTGAACTTTCAGTAATGCTGCTACACAATTTATTTAAGCGCAATAATGGGAAAGTCTTATTCTAAAAAATACTGAGAATACTTACTAGATTCAGTCTGTTAAAAACAAGGTAATTAATTACTGGAAAAACGGTTGTTTAAAAACATTAGATATTTATTTATGCAAAACATTTTATGAGATTCAACTTTCGTTAGTTAAGGAGTAAATTCATCTAATTTGTTGAAGAGACGAGATTTTCTCCGCGTTAAACACGGCTTTTAGATTAAATTCTGACTGTTTTAATTTCACGTCAATTAACTTCGCCCCATTTTATTTTCCATTAACAAACGGACGGAATGCTACTTCTTAACCTTTATGAATTGGAATTTTATTTATAAGCATAATATGATTTTATTTTTCCTGGGAATTAAAAGATCAGAAAGACCGAATACCCGACCGAACTGTAAGCCAATACGATTGAATCGCCATCCCATCTTCCTAGCACGGCGGGCTGTCATGTGCTGGGGCGGCTGCTGCAGGAGCACAAAACCTCAAACGGCGAAAATACACTTGCGTGCAAAAAAATTGGCCCACCCCATGCTCTCCATTTGAGACACGATATCACAAAAATCGTAATGAATATAATTTATTATTTTATATTATGTGAAGGTAGGTAAGGTACAGTTTATTTGAACATACACTATATTTTGTTCAAAGCAATATTCTTGATAAGATCGACTCGATTCTTCAGATGTCCCCATTACTCACTTTTGCTCGGAAAAAGTGTGTGACTTTTTTTGTCAATGAACTTAACAAACTTAAAAATTTGTGTGTTTCTGTTTGTTTAATCAAAATTGAACTTGATTTTTTTAACGGGCTTCAAAAAAAATGGAGCTTCTTTATTCAACCCCATATTTATAAGTTCGAGATTTTCTCAAAAACTAATGAATCTGTTTTGATAATTTTTTCACTAATGTAATCTACATACTTTCAGAAAGGTTTTAACATACAATATATTAGGTTATTGTTAGTAAAACTTCTTGAATTATATTGTTTCAAATCGAAGAGCATGGGGTGGGTCAGTTTTATTGCACGCAAGTGTATAACAACCTTATTGGGAGCTATATGTTTGAGCCGTTTGGGGTTGAAACTCTAGGGTTTTGGGGTCCGAGTGCTCATCGAATATTTTGAGACATCGCCAAGCGGTTGCTTGACTCTTCGCGTGACCATAGGGCTGGCCTATTTTTAGCCCAAAGAATAAGCATTGCCATCGAACGTGGTAATGCTGCCAGTCTTTTGGGCACTTATCCCATTGACAGCGATGCGGACGAATTTTTTGATGCCCTATGAGCTCCTGTCTTTTTCTTTTTGTTCCTTTTTTATTATTCACTTGTACATAATATATATTGAATCTAAGTTTCTAAAGCTAGGTATATCTATTTACGATGCAGCAACAACACGACAGCTGCAAGGCAGACCGGTCTAAAGTAGCACCATTGAGATCACATTTGATATACATCTTGACAAATTGCGTCTTTACTAGAGTTTTTTGTCATCTTGAAGAAAGTATAGGATTTGATATGTATTAAGACGTGACACTATTATTCATGTACAGTCACGGGCAATAATATGTCAACACTTGGCAACTTTCAATTGCGAATTTTTCGTGAAATAACGAATGCCACGTTGAAATACGACACTTTACACAAATCTATGGGTTTGAAAATACTATGTTTGTAATAACATAAACTTTCATTAAAAAATAAAGGAGAAAATCGCCTTTGAATATAGCCAAGTGTATACATACTTATGCTCGTGACTGTACAGTGCCCTCCGTTAGTTCACATTATTCCACTTCAGCTATTATGACACAGTTATTATAATCTAAAATAAAAAAATATATTAGGTAATCGTAAGAGATTACCTATCTGATTTTTGTTAATGATAAATCATAGGTAGATGAAATTGTTAAAAACCTTATAGTGCAAACATTTTAAACTATAATTTAAAATCATAATGTGCCATCATAACTGAAGTGGAAAAATTCCAACACATTTTTGGAGCTCACTGTGTCTATTCAGTCAATAATGTCCCATTGCTGGACAAAAGCCTCCTTTTCCCTTGACACTATTATAACTAAGGCAAATTGGAAGCAAAACGAAACAGCTAAACAAATTCTAAAGCTAACGACACACGAGATAAAGCCAAATCTCAAAGGACCAAACGCTTTACAGCTCAAAAGACCAGAAAAAATGAACCAAACGTCATGTCGCACGGCAATTAACGGGTCGCTGTGTGTTTTCCAATCCGATTCAATTTCAGTCGACATAAAGTCCGTCTGAAAACGTCATGGTGTATAGCTAAGCGTGCTTTTAATCGTCGCTCGAGCGTTCCGTTCAAACGTCACATTCAGAACGGGTCTGTAGCGAGCTGCATTCTAAAAGAGTTAGAAACGCGATGTGCTGGCTGTTACCTGGATGTGGAACTAATAGATGGGAATGTCGAAGGAATAATGGATAAAAATTCTGCTTATAAAGGTGCTGTGGTTTTAAGCGAGGTTTGTTTTAGTGTGAGTAAGAGTTGAAACAATTTTGATCTTAATATGACGTAACGTGAAAGGTAAATAGATCAGCCGTACTGTTCTATAAACATCTGAAAGAGAATGAAAGAAAGTAAAAGTATTTATTGTAACATTTACAGGAAGATCATAAACTAAGCTAAACACAATCAAAAATATATAACAAAATTATACAAAAATAAAGTCAAAATGATAACCTCCTTTTTTTTGAAAACGGTAAAAAACGAAGAAAGAGTCTTTGGTGAAGTGAGCTCTCATTACACCTGATACTAGGGATTGACAGCACTGACAGCTCACTTCACGCTCACTTCACAAAACTTTTCACGGTGAGATATTTACAGAATAGCTCGGCTGATATTAGGGATTGACAGTATTGACAGCTCACTTCAACTAAGTTACACGTTGAGATTTTTACAGAATACATCGGCAGGTGTGGTCTTTTTATTTTGAGTGTTAACAACTTTAAACCGGTTAAAAAGAGAACTTACAGGAGCTATTCCAGTTATATGCGTTTATTATGCTCTACAGGACAATGCAGCTGTTTTATAAGAACACTAGCTTCTGCCCGCGACTTCGTCCGCGTGAAATTTCACCCTCCCCCATTCACCCTTTTAGAGGTAAAATTTCGAAAAACCCTTTCTTAGTGGATACCTACTCTTCACAAAGAACACCCTACAAATTTCATGTCTCTAGGACCAGTAGTTTAGGCTGTGCGTTGATGTATCAATCAGTCAGTCAGGACTTTGAATTTTATATATCTATACAGATATAGAATCTGTGCCTATTTTTTTGGATGGGGAATCATCTAATGACTCCTCCTGCTCTGGGTGGAGTGGAAGGGAGTGTCAGACTCTTACTGACTAAAACCCACCCGTGTTCCTTCCTTAGCCATTTATGTTCCGGGGCAGCGCCTTAGTAGGCTTTTTTCCCAGTAACCTTTACAGTCTTTTTCCCCTTCAAATATCATGTAGTATAATGTCTATATACGCCCTAAAGGGATGCATTTTATAATCCCACCCTTTCACCCTCCTATTTTCCTATCCAATTTTACTTTTACTCTTATATCTTACAGCACTCACTCCCGATATTGTTTTGACAAATCGAACCAGTATAAGGTAGGTACGAGGAAAATTCGGAAATTCGGTTTTCTTTCAATAAACGGGATAAGGAATAACATTACAGGAAGTTTTTTCTTTATAGATATGTCTAGGGTGATCGATTATGTCTAGAGTTTGGTGTCAATGCGATCGATCATCGGGCCAAATAGTGGATTGAGTAGCAAGAGGATTAATACGGTACTGCATAGACAGTTTCTTCACAGGCTTTGGGAGATTAAAAGAATATGAAACAAAATGTTTTTCTTTATGTTCACAGTAAACAATAACAGTTATTTATATAATATACTTTATTGTACAGACGCTAGTAGGTACATCAAGCCACCCGAAACTGTAAAATTTTCCCAATCAACCTTGAACCTTATGCAGTAGCGATAAAGTTGAAAATCTATTAAATACATTTGACAGATTGTAGTAGCTTGATGTATTAGCGTCTGTACACACAAAAAATACATAACAAAAAATAAATCGAACACTACAAAATATAAAATGGGCGGAGTTATCGCCTTATACATATATAGGTATAGGACCTATTGCACGCGGCTTTGCCCGCTTGGAAGTCGGTCATTATCGTTCGAGAACGTACTACCGGGATTAACAAGTATACTATATCCTAATTCAGGTCATGATCCATCCGTGTGTAATTTCATACAAATCCGTTCAGGCGTAAAAGCGTGAAAAGTCGCGGCGTGGTCGCTTTCCATTAGGCGTGATCGGGGTTAAGAGCGGGCCCAATCAGCAATAAATATATTTTTTTAAATTGCCTTTATTACAAACAGTATTTCTAAGCTACATTTATATGAACATTCTTCTTATTGATCTAAAATTAATCTTACAAGATATTATGTACTTTATTTTTACTTGTAATAAAAATGTCTACTTACATAAAATTTTACAAAGCAAATTATCAACTCTATTGCTAAGCGATAGTCATAAAACGTGATATTTGCGCCATTATAGTAAAATAAAACTAGTCTCAATTGTTTGCACAAGCTCTTGGCTCAATGTTGCTGAGAACGGACCCCACTTAAACCTTCACATAAACGATTTTGGGTTCGAATTGGCATAATCACTAAACTTTATAGGTAGGTAATCGTATTTCTAGAGATGACATTGATAAATCTATTGCTTTGCTAGTGTGGTATACATAGATTTCATCATCATCGGGTAACTACTGAAAATGAGCACAGCATCAAAATCAAAAGTCATTTATTCAAACCAGGCTTAGAATCAGCACTTTTCGATCGTCAAAATTACAAAAGACAGTCTCCCAAAACGCCCGCCCTTCACCACTTCCTAGTGCTTTCGCTGGGGAGAAGAAGTGGCGCAACAAACTCCCGAGCAAAGCTGAGATCACCATGCTAGGAAGACTTCTTGTCACAGTCATGACGTGCAGCCATCGACTATTTCTGCTCTGTCGGGACTTTAAATTGTCTATATAGGGTTCAGTGGCGAAGAGTGAATTTATGACAGAGGTAGGCCGGAGCAAAAAAAAATGCCAAAAGAAAATTTCAATGATGAATTGACTATAAAGTGGTTATGTTCTGAATATTCGAAGAGAAGCCGGTGGGAATCAAGTTGTATGGTACCTTCGCCACGGATAGGGTGACTGGTAATTAGTGACCGATACTTAAACACGTGATTGTACCCATGATAACAAACAACTTTTACTATGGGACAAAACCTGAAATCGTAAAAAAAAAATCAGCTGTTCCCTACATTTTGACGAGTTATGCGGACATAAATGTAGGGAACAGCTGATTTTTTTTACGATTTCAGGTTTGGTCCCATACTAAAAGTTGATCATAATGATGAGTACAATGACCCCTTAAGAGGGAAACGGTGATTAAAATTACATCCTGTATATTTTGTTAAGTTTAATTTTAAGACAACACTGTTTATGCTTAATATACTTACTACTATTTGTTATCCCAAATGTAATAAATAAATAAATGAATTAAATTTAAACTTACTCTACCCCACGCTAATACCTCTTCTAGCACATTTATACAGCTGTCTGTACATATTGCAACTGCGGCAGAGAAATGCAAAATGAGTTGCAAGTGACATGCGCGTTAGTTACGCCGTATGAGTGTTCCTGAAGAGAATTTCTAGAATATTGTAGGGTACTGATGGCAAGTACGTAAGTTCGTTGAAGTAGGGCAAGCATTATAAGTAATGCTTGAAACGTGAAAAGTATTTGGGGTAAAAGGTTCCTGAATGTAATACTAACTATATCAAATTACCCCTTAAGCTTCGTATTCATGGCTAAGGATGTGCATTCTGAATGTGAGTAACGTCGCAAATAGCTTTTAAATAAATTGTTTAGTATGGGGATGGCCTGAAACACAGGTTTTTATTAACCTAGCTCAGACAGGTCGCCACAGGTTATAATGTCAGTACCAACGCACCTTTCATAGGAAATTAAACTTGCTTTTATATACGTTTTTAAGCTAATCTGTTAAGAACTTGCTACAACTAAATATTTATAAGTTCGTAAATGTATAACTTTTGTAAAAGGATCTAAATAAATTTGTATTTATAAAAAAAAAATATAATAAATACTAACCTATTTTGATTATCAGTCCATAATGTTCCCACTGCTGGAACACAGGCCTCCTCTCTTCGAGAGGGAGTGGAGTATTTGTGGTTCTAGGACATGTCGGTTTTCTCACGATGTTTTCCTTCACCGTTTTGAAAGCAGAGGTTCTCCTGCGGATCTCATCATTTCTGATTCGATCACACAGGGAAACTCCAAGCATAGCCCTTTTGCCCTTTGGGTGACTTTCAGCCTTGTAATAAGGCCCATTGGGAGCGACTACAACAAAACTTAAACCAAACTTAAGTGGCCGTGGGCAGGGCACATTGCTCGCAGAACAGATGGCCGATGGGGCCGATAGGTTCTGGAGTGGCGACCGCGTACCGGACGACGACGTAGCGTTGGAAGGCCTTTTTTTTTTTTTTTTTTTGGTATCGGATTGGAAAATCCTCATGGAGTCCCTCCGCCCTCGGGGAAGGGCGAAGGGGACTGTCAGACTCGTACTGACTAAAAACCAACCCGTGTTCCTCATGTACCCATGTGTCGGAGGGCGGGTATCGCCGAAGCATTCGTCACTACCCCCCGACGGGTATTGGCCCGCCAGATGGTCAGGCGGGCCCCGTCACCCACTGCGGCCGTCACCCCGGCCGCAGGACTCCACTATGAGGCGCGCGCGGAACACGACGCCGCCGCCTCGAGGCCTGCTGCTGATCGGACGACAAGACGCCCCGAGTCTGCCGTCCGCAGGCCGCGCCCTACGGTGGCCGGAAGTCAGCCACCCTACGACGCCCAGTGCGTCTGCTGCGGGAGGGGAGAGAGGAGGCAGCCTCTCTCTCCCTTTCCGCCGCCTCCTTTGCGAGCATCACGGCCTCGCAAAAGGTGGCGACGGCACTCCACCCTGACTCGCTCCCGACCATGGTAGACACAACAGCCGGAAGCGAGAGATTTCCCGCAGCACCTACGGCCGCGACCAAGTCACGGCGCTGAGCGTTGGAAGGCCTCCCACAAGGTGGCCCGACAACGACCTTGTGAAGGCCGCAGGAACTCGTTGGATGCGAGAAGCACAAAACCGGTCGAAGTGGAGGTGCTTTGGGGAGGCCTATGTCGAGCAGTGGACGTCTTTCGGGTGATGATGATGAAAGCGCCTCTCTGGGTTCGAACCTACAACTGTTAAGTCACAGCCGTCACTACTACTCGCTTTTTGTATAATGGTTCCAAAAGTAAGCGTCAAATAAATTAACATCAGCCCACTTCTTCGAGACTCTAAAACATATATCGTGTACCAATGTAATCGCATTTCCCACCCCACGTAGCTAACACCGTTTTCTTTTACATAACAAAGAAAAATACCTCTATTTCGGTAACACGGTACAACAGAAATCCCTTTTGTTTCGTTCCAACGTGGATGTGGACGGAAAACAATTTAAAATTGTCTTATTTTAAAACTTTACAAATGTTATCCATGAAATGAGGCGCGAATTTATTATAGGGCTTTTACGAAGGATCGAGGCAGGTGTAATGGAATATGAAAATAAAATTCAAAGCAGCACAAAAAACACTATCTTTCTCCTTAAACATAATTTTATATTTTTTGCATTTATTTAATACTTCAAGCACATACAAGTACAGAGGCGGACTTAATGCAATAGGCATTTTCTACCAGTTAACCTTTGGGTGATGCAGAGACAAACAATGGTAGCATGAAAATTGAGGAATAAATATTTTAAATAATTATAAAGATACAGATAAACCTATTAAAACTATGAATATAATAACTAACTAAAAAGAAAATAAGCATTTCATTGCATCACGCTTATTATTGTATATTTATATTTATGTAGTTGAGTACATTGTTCAATGTATGTATTGCACATGTAAATGGTGCACCCCAGACTACCTGCAGTGGTGTCTTCTCCTTCTCTCTTAATCCATCCAAAGGTTGTCTTTAAAATATATTCTATATAGCCCGTTCTGTCCCACTGTTGGGCAAGGCTTCCCTCAAATCTTTCCATAATTATATTTCAGCGCCACCTCAATTCAGCTCATACACTACCCGTCTAGGTCATCTCGCCACCATATTTTGGGCCGGCATCGGCAGCTCCGAAAAATAATCCACTAGACTTATCGCTAATAAATATTGTTAATATCACAATTCGGCTCAAAAAGCAACTATATTCAAGTTCAAATAAAACACGTTAAACCAAAACCAAAAGGAAAGAGTTAATTAGGGAAAAGCGAAAAAACGCCAGATTCATTTCAGTCCCTCTTCAAACATTATTAGAAATGTCTTCATATGCAGGCGATGCGAGATTTCCGTCGAAAAAAGGGGTTTTATTTCAGACAGCTATCCGGTGGGGAGCTCTCCGTCACGTAAGGGTGTCGTACGATATGAGTACGTGCCAAGAACGCGGCTGCCCTTAATGCGACTACTCAACCGAACGTACTAGTTAGAGAATTTGACTGATAACGCATCACGTGGGGGAATGAGAGAATGAGATATTCTGTAGCACTAGCTTTTGTTTCGAACTTGGTACTTGTGTTTGAGGGCTCATGAGTAGGTACCTAAGAGGTCGGATGGAAGAGAGTGTTTTTTTTTTCAAAGATTTGATGACTAATTAAATACATCAAAGTCGAATAGTGACTTCGAAATCGCAGTCTCGTTCTCAATATTATATTATCACTGTTTATTATTTTCATACATTAAAAACTTAAACGAGGTGAAGTTGAAAACATGCAACAAATCGAAATGGGAGATTTACTCATCATTATGAACAATATTTACAACAAACCTGAAATCGCGAAAAAAAATCAGCTGTTCCCTATATTTATGTTCGCATAACTCGTCAATATGTAGGGAACAGCTGATTTTTTATTTTATTTCAGCCTGTTACAATATATAACAACTAACTATTTATACCAGGTACTAAATACAATGACTAACTAATTAACTATACAAATTGGTAAATACAAAACAAAAGGACCCTTAAGCGTCGAAGTACTCATCCGCAACGCTGTCATCCCGAAACATGCCCAGGCAGCATTGCCACTTTGAATGGCAATGCTAATTATTTATTATTAATCATTATAAATGACTGTTTATTAACGATTTCCTTTTAACGTTGATGAAGTATTAATTTTTTGATATTTCAATTTCTGTTTGGGTTCATTCCTCTAAATCAAAATATAGGTCGGTCTTACTGTGACTGCTAGGCTGGTATCCGAAAAATTTCTTACCGTATCGTGCAAGTTAAAAGTACGGACATAAAGTGAGAAACGTATGTGGTATTCGTTGGCAATGGCTTCCCATAATTCACGCGGTACCATTAAACGCAATATCTTATTGCAATAGGTGGATTCTGGCGATACGGAACCGCTCGCCGAGGTAGTGTTTTAAATTCTGTTTGTTGGAAAGTGTTGGGAAATACTGGATATCAATTACTTACTGCTGCATGCATATGGAGAATAAGGGGTGGGTGTGACTAAATGTTGATAAATGTTACTACTTTATGGCCCAGTTGCACTACAAATGACTCAATGCATCTAGCGCTAAACAAATTTAAAACATCAATCTATTTCTGTTAATCGTTTGAAGATGACAGAATGATGTTCAAAATATGTTTAACGTTAAATACATTTAGTGATTTGTGGTGCATGTGAGCCTAAGTGTTTATAGAAGAGTCTTCATGAATGACAATTAAATAAGTAATGACCCTGGGCAGTAGCCTTGCTACTAACATGTTGACTGGCAAGAAAATTTATTGTGTAGCAAGAATATAAAGCAGAAAGATAATCAGCCTATAATGTTCCCACTGCTGGCACATAGGCTTCCCCTCGGTTAGAGGGAGTGGGCCGTGATCCACCACGCGGGCCCAGTGCTGGTTGGTAGATGTCACATGTTTTAGAATTTTTGGTTCTAGAACATTTTCATCCAACTTGAGCATACATGATTCCTCACGATGTTTTCGTTCACAGAGAATATAAAAACAATTAATGTCTTTCTAATTTCAATTTCTCGATCTTTATTAGAAATAAAAGGTCCATTAACTATATTTGAAAATTACTGTAACTGCTGTCCCAGTTGACACCTTTGAACTTTTATTGCAAAAGTTTCAAAGCAAAATGTTTTGTCTATAGTTATTATTGACATTTATTTTACAAACTATATGTATAAGCTAGCAATGAATGCCCAAGTTGGACGAATAAATCTAGACTCATAATAATAATTATTTTAAAGATGTATAAATTGTTTGTTGGTTTTTAAGAGTAGCCTCTGGAAAATCTTATCCGATTACAAACATTCACGTAACAAACATATAAACACACACACACAAAGTTTCTCCTTTATACTCGTAAATTAGTGTGATAGTGTGAGTAATTAGGTTTTCGTTACGCCACGTAAGACAAACCCACTTGTTTCAAAATTTTCATTTCGAAAATCTCAACTGAAAATATCACCTTCACAACTTTCCACGAGTTGTTAGAAGCAACTAAAGTAAATGGGTTGCTATTGTAAATTTCCATGAAGGTCCATTTCCTCCGCGCCTGCAGTGTTGCAATCTTTAAGCTCGGAATTTATGTTTTCTTTATGTCGCTTCGCCGTAAGCTGCACTCGTGTGCATATTTGGCGAAGAGGCCACGACGGAATGTACTCTCACGGAATACTTTAACGGAATGGTTATTTAGTGTAGTGTAACATCACGTGTTTATAAAGAAGAGGGAAGGCAGACGTGTCGTTTTATAGTATATTTCATCATCATCATCTGCCTAGCCTTTTCCCAACTATGTTGGGGTCGGCTTCCAGTCTAACCGGATGCAGCTGAATACTAGTATTTTACATGGAGCAACTGCCTATCTGACCTCCACAACCCAAATACCCCTTGGTAAGACTGGTTGTCAGATTTTCGGGCTTCTGACGACCCGTAACGACTGTCAAAGATCCACGAATGGCAGCCGGGACCAATGGCTTAACGTGCTTTCCGAGGCACGGAGGGGTCTTGGTATGTAAAGATGGTCACCCATCCATGGGCCTTTTATAGTATATTTATTTATTAAAATTTCAGAAGTGAAAAAGAATACTGTATAAAGGCGGACTTAATGTTTGAGGCATTTTGTACCAATCAACATGAGGGTGATGAAAAAAAAAACATGAAGTGCAAGTTAAAAGATAGATAGCTTGAAAATAATTAGAAAATACAAGACATATCATAATTATCGTGTCTAGTTACATACTTTGTCATTTTGTTTATTTACTTTTTGCTGACGATAACATGCATTTTCACGCAATAAAGATTGAGGTTTTATTGCTATTAACCCTATTCTAAACTCAATTAAAATTAATTAAAAACCATAGTGGCCATTGAAAACCCATTCAATCAACTAAACAACTTGAAAATTCCTTATAGACATGAATATTTTCACACTCGATTCAAAACTACAAACGTAACTAAAAAATAACAGTATTTTTTTAAATAGACAAGAATGCGTGTAATTTCAACATCAATACACAAAGGACATCGCCCCTGTGTTTTGTCACTATCAAAATTATCTTTCTACTTACGTCACGTAATTGTTTTTGGGTCATGGCATGAGTCCACCTACGTTGGACACTAAAGAAAAATTGTTACAAAAGGTTCGTTTCACTCCATGCAAATCAAGTTTGGCTAGAATTAAAAAGATGACTAGGTTTTAGTGCTTTCTGCTAATTGTGGGTCTGCTAATTTTGACAATTCAGCAATTTTAGATTTATATTGTCGGGAAAATAAACTGATAACCGGTCTTACCAAGGGGTCTCATATTATCCAGTAACTGGGTTGTGGAGGTCAGATAGGCAGTGGCACCATGTAAAATGCTGGTACTCAGCTGCACCCGGTTAGACTGGAAGCCGACCCCAACATAGTTGGGAAAAGGCTAGCCATCTGATGAGGGAACATAATAAGTTTTCATGATAACTTCAAGAACCACAACGTGTAGTGAACTGTGTTACAAAATTGGATTGTAGGTAATTTTATTTGAAACCAGAAGGTTGTAAGAAATTAAAATATAGCATAGCATAGTGGCGAGTAAAACAAACCAAGACAGCGTTTTATTCGTATGTTATATTTATGTTTATGTTTAGTAGGTCTTCTGTCCTTACCACTGCCATGGTTTGGTGACAAACTGGCAGTTCCAGTAACTTGCCTCAGGGGACATGCTTGGTCACGTGACTTTCGTACACGACTGTTAACGAACCACGCATTCGGATCGCGTAGCTTTTTTGATAATTTTACGTTGTCGCCATTTTATTTCTAACCAAAAGAAAAGTCTACCTTTCTTGTTTTAAAGTTATTTTGGCTACATTCGTAACGACCATTTTCAGACTGTGTTTTGTCTGTTTTTTTAAACTTTTTGCAAGACATAGTTTTTTCATTGTACATTTGGTGAGTTGCGAATCTGGTGACTTGCTCATGAGCGATAGTTTCTTCAGTGCGCACTCAAGTCAGATATTTTTATCCTTCGAATAAAATGTACCTACATCTGACACTTCTAGTATGAAAAAAACCTGACAAAAATTCAAAATTTATTGTTAGGATAAGTATTCTAGGTACCTATAAAAGTTTGATGGAATTCGCCCAAATTATTGTAGTCAAATCTAAGCAATTAGTATAATCAAGATACTAAAATAATTGACGCTAAAGTTTGAAATGTAGAAAAACAAGCGAATTTACTGAAAAAGATTCCATATTGCTGGAAAGAGCCGTAGTTACTTAGGTACACCAAAAGACGCGCTCATTCACGTTCCCGTTTTGAGTCTGTTTATGAGCAATGCAGTTACGTTCCAAACGGCTTTTCATACGGCGATGGAGACATCTCGTCGACTGTATTCTGTTTCTCTTTGATGTTACTGGTACCGTTTGCATACCACTGATAAAAGCTTTCCTGCGTTTTTCATTGGGCTATGCATTTTAATTTAATCATTAATTTCTTGTAGCTTTATGGTGTTTGTAGGTCTATTCCAAGCGTTTATTCTGATTTCTAGTTTCTTTTTAGTCACCACGTACTATGCAACAGTGACTCATTTGGTGGTTAAAATAGTATCGAGAAATTAATGCTTTAAAGCTCTGATCAAACCAAGGCAAATCCCGCGCGGGATACGGGACGAAATTAGGACGCGCCGGCTGTGTCAACTAACTTGTATCTATAGAAGCGTTCAAACAGATACAAATAGTCGTGTGGCTTCCTAATCATTACAACAATTCCACTTGAGATTTGCCCTTGTTTGACCAGTTCTTTATACTGTATTTTTTAACATTCAATATACTATTCGTATTTCAAAATTACAAAACAAAAACCACAACAAAAAAGACCACACACACAAAGTCCACACCACGTTCAATAAAAAGAAACAAACAAGAATCCTCATAAAATAAAGCGCAATAAATGCCATATCGATACAAAACGAACAGTTCGCGACCTTACGATCGGTAACAGTTGCATTTTACAAGGAAAGTATTCCTTTGACCTCTTGCGTGGAGGAAACTCGATTCAAACTTCACCCAGAGATATCTGATGAAGCAAAGCGCTGGATTTTCTTTCGTATCTATTGCAATATTGCGGGGACCTTTTGCTGTTTGTATATTTTTGCTTTTGGGTGTTTTTGCCTGTGAAGGTTGTTTAAAGGTCATTTACAGAGGAGTGTAAAATCCACACTAATATTATAAATGCGAAAGTACTGTAAACGGCGAGCTCTAATGGGAGCCCTTTTATTAAATGAAACTCCTGGAAATGGTTTCATAAGATATTATTGGAGACTTTTTCATTATAATATCATCGAAAAAACCTTTTTTACAAAAAAAAACAACCGACTTCCAAAAAAAAAACACTACAAAGTGAAAAATAACTAATTTCGGAAGTCGGTGTCGTTGGTTCCACATTTTCGTTTTTTTGACACCGACTTCCGAAATTAGTTATTTTTCACTTTGTAGTGTTTATTTTTTGGAAGTCGATTGTTTTTTTTGTAAAAAAGTTTTTATTTTTCGCTTTTTAGTTGTACCTACCCCATAATACAAATTCATATAACACTACTTGCTATGTGAATATTAGTGACAGGAAGATAAACATCATCAATATAAACTAAGTGGAAAACAAACGTATTGTTGAAGCTAATTCCAAAACAACCCAAGCAAAGTTCATAAAATTTATATGGGACCACCTCTGAAGCATACCTTATTCATTAATTAGACTAGATGCTGATAATCCTGGCTGCAGCATCAGGCCAAACTTATGTCAACATTGCATTGAACTTAAAATTTAGTCCTGTTTAAAATGAGCCCAAACACGACTACGGTGCTGTAATTTCAAGGTTTGTACTTTTTCTGATGCTCCTGGCTTCAGCATCAGGTCTCTATGTACTTCGGTGTTCCTCATTAACAATACGTTTATCCACACATCGAGCCCTTTTCAATGAGCCTAAACACGATATATCTGCTGTTCGTTGTCGAGGAGTTAGGTACTCTGCAGACTATCCTGACTGCAGCATCAGGTCATGACTTGATGATCATGAGACCAAATGTGGCAAATGCCCTATCAAACATCATCATCATCTGCCTAGCCTTTTCCCAACTATGTTGGGGTCGGCTTGCAGTCTAACCGGATGCAGCTGAATACCAGTATTTTACACGGAGCGACTGCCTATCTGACCTCCACAACCCAGTTACTGGGTAATACGATACCCCTTGGTAAGACTGGTTGTCAGACTTTCGGGCTTCTGACTACCCGTAACGAATGTCAAAGATCCACGAATGACAGCCGGGACCAACGGCTTAACGTGCTTTCCGAGGCACGGAGGGGTCTCAGTATGTAAAGATGGTCACCCATCCACAGACCAACCGCGGCAAGCGTAGCTTAACCTGATCGACCGACCTGTGCGGCTGTTATTATTTAGCCACGGACCCCTCTCAAATACCCTATCAAACATCAAAACAATTTACTAAAACAGTCCTTGCCTGTTCGAGTAACTTCTTACTGTTAAGGAGTTGTACCTTCCATCATCAGCCCAGCTACCTGAGATGGTGACAACCATACGCAAATACACAAGATACTTCATAAAATATGCGAAAAACAATAAGAGAGCCTATAAAATTTGAGGGTTGCCCTCGATTTCTCTAAGATCCCATCGTCAGATCCTAACTTGGTGACAGTGGGACCACCTCAGAACTATTTACTTTCGAACAAAAAAATAATTTTGAAAATCCGTCGACAATTGGCGGAGTATTCGATGAACAAACATACAAAAAAAAAAAAAAACATACTACACGCCATTTTGTGAAGTCGGTAAAAAATTAGCATTTTCTATCTCACACGTCAAACCACAACTCTTTTTTTGACATACGCTTGAACGGTCGAACAGCAGATGCCATCAATTATTACCGGCCTGCATTATAAAAGAGGTCCAGCCTCTACAGTACCTAACTCTTTCTTCTCGTATGTTTGTTACTTTTTTACGCCTTAACGGATAAAATATGTATTTGGATGAAATTTGGCACACGGATAGATCATGACCAGGGGGTAATTGCATTATACACTAACAGTAGCATTCATTGCGTTATTTACGTTATTGAGCAGACAATTTTTTCGAACATATGAAGCAATGATTCAGATTGTAATTGATAGTGTGTTCCGCAATTAGTGTCCTGCCAGCTGCACGTTACAGGAACTGATGGACGCTAGTGATGGCGCCAAACACGTAGCCGAATTCTAGGCCGAGTCCATTTAGATTGCCCTCGACACGCTAAGAACAAAAAGTATGCTGGGTTAGGAAATCGGAGGCAAAAGCTAGTAATATAATAAAGACACATGAGTCACACTGAGGGGCTCGTGGCTAAATAATAACAGCCGCACAGGCCGATCGATCAGGTTAAGCTACGCTTGCCGAGGTTGATCTGTGGATGGGTGACCATCTGTACATATCGAGACCCGAGAAGTCGGAAAGCACGTTAAGCTGTTGGTCCCGGCTGTCATTCGTAGATCTTTGACAGTCATTATGGGTAGTCAGAAGCCCGAAAGTCTGACAACCAGTCTTACCAAGGAGTATCGTATTACCCAGTAACTTAGGTTGTGGAGGTCAGATAGGCAGTTGTTCTATATAAAATACCGGTATTCAGCTGCATCCGGTTAGACTGGAAGCTGACCCCAACGTAGTTTGGAAAAGGCTAGGCAGATGACATGAGTCACACTGAATGGGACTATTTGTTGTACAAATACGTAGCAATCAGAGTTTTATAGTCTCTTGTAACAGTTGTTTGATCTAGTAGTAATTTGTGTTGAAATTCCTATGACAAATCAACGATCTATGGCGTCACCGCTACGTAAAGACGCGGCTGTTAATTTGCGAGAGGTCAAAAATATTCGCCTTGTTATTACTAAATTACGTATTTTCTAGCTAACTTTTCACATTTTTCCTTGGGTCCTTTCTGTAAAGTAAATAAGTAATTCTATGGGCGTGAATTTTTTCTAAAATAAAAAAAAAACCGGTCAAGTGCGAGTCGGACTCACGCCCCGAAGGTTTCGTACAAATTTGTAGCTAAAAATATACGGTTTTCGGATTTTTTCCTTTACTTTTGCTACATGACATTGCTTCTTGCCAAATTTCATGATTCTAGGTCAATGGGAAGTACCCTATAGGTATTGATTCCGGAATAAAAACGCCCGTTTCTGTTGATTGCGTTGACTTAGAAGTTTTATTTTTTCACTGCTTCAAGGGATTGCAGCCCTGACTAATTTAAATTAATTTCAACTGGATAACTCTACGCGTTCCTGAGAAAAAGGGTCTTGACAGGCGGACAACGAAGTGGCCATATAAGGATTCCGTTTTTCCTTTTGAGGTACGGAACCCTAAAAAAGGTAAAAATTAAGTTTTTTCGAGACATCGCCAAGCGGTTTGTCAACTCTTCACGTGACCAGAGGGCTTGCCTATTTTTTGGCTAAAGAATCAGCATCGCCATACAACGTGGCAATGCTGCCAGCCTTTTGGGCTCTTTTCCCGCTGACAGCGCAGCGATGCCAGAGTAAATACTATGGCGTTGCGGACGAATTTTTTGATGCCCTATGATTTTTGTTTTATAAACATGTACATATTATTAATTTAAGTCTGTTAGCTTATATATTATGTATATATTATCTCGTTTGAAAATATAACATAAAAAAAAAACGATCGTAAAGCACTCTCTAATGCTTCGCATTATGAGGCATGCAATAGTTAACAAGTATTACTTTGAAAAACTTTAATAATTCCAAGACAAGTCTACATAATATTCTCAAAACAAACACTTACTTTTACATAACAACTAATAGCTCCTATGTAGTCATGAGGGACTCGATAAATTAGAATTTACGGTAATGTACGGACAAGGCCGTAAACTCTTTGCTGGAATAAACAAGAGAATAAGGTGTGTGCAACGAGATTAGGTATTTTTGTTCCAAGTTTAGAGTAGATACTTATGTTCTAGCCTTTTGGGAGACCAAAATAAATCACCAAGTTACTTAGCAAAGGACAACGTAAAAGAGGATTTAAATGAGCTATATTTCTGGCTTGTTTGTTAGGTAAAAAAACTAAAAACATTACTTTTCTTCACTAGCAACAACAAGAGCATTACTTGCGTAAAGCTGGATATCGCTTTCAGGTGTTTTGAGATCCATTCTGTTTCTTACTGTGGTTTCAAAAGGTACATTTTAACCATTTTTACATGAATTCTATCAAACATTTCACACCTACTAGCAGTTCCAATGCTGATCACCAATCAGGAAGAATTTTCCATCGCTTATTTTCTTGATTATTTTTCACTTTATATTTAAAGTATTTTTAACTTGTTAAAAACACTGGCAGACTTGTTTGCAACTACTTTCACACAAATAACACCTAATTACCTACTTACCAACTGAAAATCCAAAATGGCCAAGGAATTTTCATGCAGAGAAAAACAAAGGTTTTGGATCTAGTATCGTTTGGCAGTAGTTGGGGGGAAAAAGGGTTAAAGCTTTGGCTTTAAAGGAGTTTGGGGCCCCGATTATTACGCTACCGATCTTATTAAAAGGTAATGCATATTTTTCGAGAAATTAATTTTTAAAAATCTAACCTTAAATCAGATAAAAAGCGAAATCGAAAAAAAATTAGCAAATGACAACTAAATATGTCCTAGTATATTATCCGTGATGTAAAATAACGTGCCAAATCGATAAAACGAAACATAAAAAAAATGAATGTTTGTTTTTATAACCACCTAGAAATTCTGCTCAGAAGAAAGTTAGTGTGCCCCCATTGATCATATGTGTGTACACAAGGCAATGTTACTACTGTTACTAGGAGAACTTAGGATGCAAGAGCGAGCGAAGCGAGCTCGGGACATGAGGCACACCGACTCGGACAGGTTAGTTTTGAAGGAGATGCGGGGTCTAGTAAGCGCGAGCGTAGCGAGCAAACTCAGACCCCGCCACCTCCTTCGTGATTATTTTTTTTAAACCATTGAGTTCCGACAACGCCTTTTAAGCCACTTTAAAGTGTTTTGAGGTTAGGTTACAATAATTTGTTTTTCTCGAACACAACAAGTATTGAACATAATTTTTCCTCACTGCGTTTTCACGAATAATTCAGATCCAGTGAGTTTGTTTCCTCCACGAAGATTAGTGCAAGTTTTCTTATAAGTGGGTAGTAAAAACTCTGGTACTTATGAAATTAAGTGCACATGTGCATTTTACTATGATAATAAAAGTTAACTGAAGGAGATTTCTAATAAACTATTACGTTAATTAGGTACTACAGTCGACTGTTTTTTAGATATTCCAGCTATTATTATATTATCAGAAGATTTGAAAGAAAGAAAATATGTTTATTTGGCGCATGTCCACACAATCCTAATCCTAACTAATATTATAAATGCAACAGTAAGTTTGTTTATTTATTACGCTCTCTGGCTAAAACGCCTGGACAGATTTCGATGAAATTTGTCACATGGTTAGACCACGACTTAGCCAGCAACAGCTAGTCATAATCAGCCTATAATGTTCCCACTGCTGGGTCACAGGCCTTCTCTCGGTGAGAGGGAGTGGGCCATAATCCACCACGCGGGCCCAGTGCGGGTTGGCAGATGTCACATGTCTTTGAATTTTTGGTTCTAGGACATGCTGGTTTCCTCACGATGTTTTCCTTCACCGTTTTGAGAGCAGTGGTGATTAAATAATTTACACAAAGTAAAGCGCCTGTCTGGGTTCGAACCTACGACCTAAAACTCGTAAGTCGCGGCCATTACCACTTGGCCACCATTGCTCTCAAGCAACAGCTAGTATAATATATAAAAGAGAAAAAACTGAATTCTAAATTAAAATAATAATGTGAACCTCACGACTGCGCCAAATATTGGTTGACCGACTGCAAAAACTAATAGGACCCGCGACCTCAAACCGCAGAAACTAATCAAACCTTCCAAACCTTCTACTAAACAGTTCAAAATACTGCCACAAGTTGCCATATTATAGCCATTATTAATAATGCTCCAAGCGCCACATTAAAAATCTAGTACTCCAACAAAAAAATAATATAAACGCACTTTAGAATATTAAACCATTAAAAGTTATTATCCAACTATTTCAAATTATTCTCAAACATTTGAACCGCGAGGTCAAACTGACTTACAATACACTGAAACTCGTGAACGTGAAGGCTATAAGTCAAAACCATTAAAATATTTACTTATATTGCATAAAATATGAACGGCTCATCAAATATTATGCGCTACAATTTCGTGAACGAGCAGATATTTAATGAAGTAAAGTTGCGAGAATAATAAGCCAACTGCATACATTGAGTTCATATGAAATTAATAACGATACTTTCAGAGTAATGAACTGTGTGACCCACCAACTACTATTATGCGAGATGTCACTTAAGGGCTTACCCTTTAGGTGATATCTCGCATAATATCAGGACGGCCACCAGTCGGTATGCATTTAAGCGGAAATTGCAGAGTTATTTTCAAAACAAATAGGTAGCGTAGAGTCATCTCAACATCTCTCTCCCTTGAATTCGTAAATATGTATAAATATATATATATAACCTATTTATAACCTATTAAATTTATGTATTTGTGAACCTAGTTATAATATTTTTTTTTTATCATTGTTCCTCTCAACCAAAGCACCTGCCATCTAATCTCTTCACCACCCTTGGTTGACTGGTAGAGAATGTCTAAGGCATTAAGTCCGCCTTTGTACCTTTTTTGTGCGAAAAGTTTAAATAAATAAATAATATTAGTTGATGGGATAGAGAAGGACATTTGTGTTACTAAAAATGAGTCGCCGAAAGTTCGTTATATTCGGTTTCTCACAACATTGTGCGTTTTTCGTCAGTCTCGATGCAAAGTGATTAGTATGACTGAAATTAGCCAATAAGTTTAGCGTAAATTCTCAACTCATTTTTAGTCATATGCGATATTTGCCTGAGGGATAAGGGGTGAGGTAAAGAAAGACATAAGTTGGCGTCATTATCGTTACTCAAAATGAGTCGCTGAAAGTTTAAAATTCGGTTGCTCACCACATTGTGGGCCACACTCGACGCTAAGTAAGCATTACTGAAATCGGCCAATAGGTTCAACGTAAATTCCTCAACTAATTTTGAGTACCCCATATTGTATATATTATGCTGGTTATGCCGGTTACGACAATCGCTCCAATAATCGGACATATAATATTGTAACCGCCATTTTTATTTTCCCTGGGTCCAGAATCCATTTTTGTTCTAACTCCGTAGAACAAAAAAAAACAGCTGCAAAAAGCTGAACAAATAAAGACTCCGTTACACTACAGTAGGATTTGTGCCTCTGTCGTCCCACTATCTTGTCCCACATTCCAAAGAATTCCTCGTTCGTCCCACTTGAGTTTTAAAGTCACCACTCGTCCCACATTCCTGGCAAATTCAAAGTACAGTTGACAAAAAATATTGTACTATATCTTCCAATAAATTGAAATAATAGTTTTTTCTAATAACATAAAGATATTAAATACTTCCAGTTCTAGGTATGCATCCGCGATGCATGTTTTTAATTTTAATAATTAAAATATCTATTGCAATTTAGGAAAATCTTTATTATTTAGTATCACAATCAAATCCAAATCACAGTACTATTAGTATACACATTTGTATTTATCTTATAGAAGTACCACGTTAAGATATATATATGTATTACACATGTAATATTTATCTGAGATACTTCAACATAATTAGAACTACTTATTTAGAAAAACCTTTATTACGTGACTAATATCACAATCAAATCACAATCACAGTATTTTAATTAACCTCCTATTTATGAAAAAGTGGTATTTTAACAATTAAATTTCCAAAAAATCAACATTTGTATATAAGTAACAGTCAAATAATTATAGACCGTATACACATTTGTATTTACCTATATGTACCTTATAGAAGTACCACGTTATGTTATTTATGTTAATGTGGTATTTCAACATAAATTGAAATATTTATATTTAAAAATCTTTATTACGTAACTAATATCACAATCAAATTACAATCACAGTATTTTAATCAACCTACTATTTATGAGAAAGTAGTATTTTAACAATTAAATCTCCAAAAAATCAACATTTTTAAACTTATCATTAATATAGACACATTAATATCATTAATAAACAAAAGGGCTGATTTTTTCCAGGCAATGGCCCAGTGATATAGTGCCATTCAACATTGCCGTTACAGAATCAAATATATATTTGTCATGAGCTATATCATCAGCACGCCGAGGTTTACCTTGGCGAGCTAAAGAAAGAACAGCGTCGTTTTTGATCACATTCAAAAAGCTAATGATGTTCAGCTTTCCCGAATATGTTCTGTTTAATTTAGCGTTACTGCCTTCCACTGGGTTATTTGTTCTGTAGATATCCCCCCAAAAATCCCATTTGCCTCGATAATATTCGTTGTCAAGCCATGCCGATACAAAATAGTCATTGTATTTCTCAATATTGAGAGTTTTCGGACAATCCTCCATTATATATAGCCATCCATCGCATTTAAGTTCAGGTGGTAGCAAAGCTAAAGCTGTGCATAGAGCTATATGCTTTTTGAACATTCTCTTTTTATTTAACTTTAACGCCTTTGCTCTCTTCCAAAGTGCTTGACTAAAATGGAAGTAACAGCCTTTGCATATTACATCAGGAAAGATGTTACGGATTGCGTTCATGGCTGCTTTCTCGTAATCAGTTCTGAATGTAATCGGATGCCATTCTGGAATTTGCGATTTGATAAGAGCAAACGCAGTCTCATATGTGAACTCTTTTTTGTCCATTAATAAGATGTATATTAAGGGCACGACGTGAATTTTCTCACTTGTGCTGCCAAGGTCACCGTAAATCACATATAATTGTCTGAATGGTTTCACTACACACTTAAATGTACCATCTGCAAGGTAATGTTTCACGTGTTGATGAAGTCCTTTACTATTTACATCAGCGAAAGCTAATATCCTTGTTTTTCTGTACTCATAATCAAATAAAACAAAACTCATGTAACTTACTGGAATTTTTACTTCAAACGGCGTTTTAAATGTAGCTTTCTTTATTTGCTGGGCTTTGTTTCGAGCACTATACAAGCTGTTCTTAACATTCGATAATTCAGGTAATTTTTCTATCTTGTCAGTACCTTTGTCCAATAATTTTTTTATGCTTGAATTGAAGACAGAAGGAATCGATTTTCCTTCAGAACATTTTGCTTCTTGCTTGCAGCGATGTATTTCTTCTTTGATGTCATTTCTTGCTATGCTGGGCGTACAAATGTCATGACGAAGAATTTTCGTCACATTATTATTTGAAGTCACCATTCCTCCATGACACCTTCTGTTCACACATCTCCAGACGATTGAGCTATTTTTGTTCTCTCGCTTTTTCGTATATTCGTAACCGGCATGCAAAATAATAGGCACACCTCTTTGTGATTCAATAAAGGTTATCTCTTGGGATGTAGAAGCCAGACTGCAGCCAGTCTGAAGATCAGCTCGGGATGATGAAGCCACTGGCTCCATGTTTCAGGATGAAGAAGCCACGGCTCTATATCTGATCACCTGCAAATACAACGTGAATTAGTTCTGTGCCTCCTGTAAAAAGGGGTACCAAGTCCAATATACCCTTTTCGTTTTTAAATGAATATAAGAGAGCAAAAAATTAGCTTTCATCTGTCTAAGAAAGGTATTCCGAACGAAACTATGTACAATAGTTTCGTTTCGTAGATACGAATCGTGAATAGCTATAATGATTAAAAATCATAGCTGAAAACCGACTTCAACGTGTTGAATATGGTTTTATCATACATGCTATTGTCAGAACTGAGCCAAATTGAAATGAGACTACACGGGAAGCACCAGCTTTCGAATCAAAAGAGTCATCAAAACTGATTCACCCAGAAAACACTTTGTAGTTGAGAACATCCTCATTTTATGAAGGAGGTTAACTAAATTAAAATGCGACCATATGGGAAGCACCAGCTTTTACATAAAAGAAGATTTATCAAAATTGGTTAACCTAAAAAATACAGTATAACCGAGAACATCCTCTTTTTTTGAAGTTTGTTAAAATGGGTAAACAAAATTAATGTGAATTAGGGCTCAAATCAAATTATTATTTGTTCAAATTTCTAGTTTATGTGAAAAAGGGTTACTCATTTAAAAAAAAAATACTAGACGATTTCGTGAAACAGGGCCATAGATAAAGAACTCCATGACAGGACCTAGGAAACAGGAAAAAAAATATTTTTCAAAATTTTATTTGCGTCTCCTAAAAAGTAGCGATGTACTCTTTTTCACAGGAGGCACAGAGTTAAGTATGCATATAATAAAAGACCATAATCCTTAGACAGCAACTAATATAAAAGTAAATAATTACCACAATAGTGATATAAGTCAAATCATTTATCATGACTTCACAAAATATGAAAAAATCGACAAAATTATAATTATTACTTACCCTTTAAAACTTCACAAATATTGAACCTCACTCTATGAATACACCACGCTTAATGTAAACACCTCATATTTAAAATTAGCAGATGCACTTTGTAACCGCATTTGCTCCGATTGCGCTGATAACGCAAAGCCACGTCATTGGTCAATTGATTAATACAAAGAAAGCAGAGCGAGAGAGCAAGCTCTAATCCGGTCGCACAAAAATACCGAAGCTATAAACATTCAAAAACTTGTTCTAGGTTAATAATAATAGTAGTGGTCTAAGCAGTGGGGTGCACAGGGTTTGTACTTAGGGTCGGCTATGTGTACTTTATTAATGCCTTCAATCTAAACCTAAAGTTTGATCAGAAAAAAACTGTCATGGTGGCGTAACTTGTAATTTTATAATTTATATTATAGTGGAGTCTCGGATTGAATTAGTTCATCAAATTTTCCGCAACATGAGGTTATTTATCTTTCTGGTCAGTCAGGTTTTTAGGCTGACTGTACAATTAAATCAAATTTAACTCATATGAAAAAAATGTGGGACGAGCCAGGCATACGAATTGGGACGAGCGGGGAATAAAATATTGAAAATTAAGTTTTGGGACGAGCGAGGCATACAAATTGGGACAAGTGGGGAATTTTTTATGTGGGACGAGACTCTGTGGGACGACCGAGGCACAAATCTACAGTAGACATTTTAATAACATCGGCTACCAATTTCGCTTTAATTTTAACCTGACTAACGTTTGGATGTATGTGACCGAAGCTATACACATAAACGTTTGTAACTTCAAAATATTTTTAATTATAGTCGAGCCATATTGTTTCAGAATCCTCGTAAAGGGTGCTATCAAGTTGAGTGGTTTCGTTCGTTTCAAACATTAAAATGATGTTATAGCGTTCTAGTTCATTAGTCAAAACTACTTAATCCTTCTTTCCAAGGCTACATTTTATTGTGGTAATGGTGTTTGGGTAGAAATTAAATGAAATAAAAAAAACCGGCCAAGTGCGAGTCGGACTCGCACACGAAGGGTTCCGTACCACCGTACAATATTTAACACAACATATATAAAAAAATCACGTTTGTTGTATGGGAGTCCCCCTTAAATATTTATTTTATTTTGTTTTTACTATTTATTGTTATAGTGGCAACAGAAATACATAATTTGTGAAAATTTCAACTGTCTAGCTATCGCGGTTCTTGAGATACAGCCTGGTGACAGACAGACGGACGGACAGACAGCGAAGTCTTAGTAATAGGGTCCCGTTTTTACCCTTTGGGTACGGAACCCTAAAAAGGTCGTAGAACAATAGATTTTCTTGTAGACTACATTATTCCCCTGCCCTTATACCAATTTATTTAGGGTCGGCACAACATGTCGTTTTCTTCTTTACTTCTCTACTAGTTTCTGCCCGCGACTTCGTCCGCGTGAAATTTCACCCTCCCCCATTCACCCTCTTAGAGGTCGAATTTCGAAAAACTCTTTCTTAGTGGATACCTACTCTTCACAAAGAACACACCCTCCAAATATCATGTCTCTGGGACCAGCGGTTTAGGCTGTGCGTTAATATATCAGTCAGTCAGGACTTTGAATGTTATATAAGGTGCTATAAACATATCTGCCACGGCTTCAATGGTATATATATTAAATATTCTGTATATAGATTACAATAGTAAAGATACGTTATTGAAATTATGTCATGATTTTTTTCATACAAAAAAATGTGCGTATAAATTTGAAATGATTTAGTTGCATGAAACCGTCCCATAGTAATTAGCTGTTGCCGCCACGTCATTTAATTTTGCAAAATGTGACGAAGCGACACATCGCGCGTAGTTTGTGAACCACGTTATGCAGAATAGAGTAAATGTTTATTTAATTACTTTATGTTCTCAAATTTATTTAACTATTCCGAGGTACAAAATTTCTTCACTACCGTAATCTACGAGTATATACAAAATACTGTCTCCCATTGAAGCCGTGGCAGATATTTTTATAGCACCTTATATGTAGATTAGTCGTCATCTCGCCAGTCACCCCCTTCTAGCCATATCATCTTTCCCATTGAACTGTGTGAAAGCCTACTGCAGCTTGGTGGGCTACAACCGTGCCATAAATAAAGGTTGTGGAGAAATATTACACTTTTCAATGTTTTCAAATATATTTTATATATTCACCAGGTTATATTTCGAACTACATAATAATTAAATAGTTGTTGACGTAAACATCTATTGCTCAAAACGGTTTGTCTTATTCTTGTTGACTTTGTTGGAAAGTTTTAAAAAATCTAAGAGAAAGGTAGGTACTTCAGCCCTTCTTTTGAAAAGTAAGTGTAGTGTAGTGTGTAGTGTGAAAGTGGTTATTAGTAAAAGCACGATGGGATTGACATCGTCACATAAGGGTCAGGACACATTGATCGACGGCCTTTCGCACTTTGCCGATTGAAAAGGAGCACACTAGTACGCATTATGCCGATCCACCGCTACGGAGGCGTTCACATTGTTCGCATCGTTTTGTGTCAGTCTGCCGCCGGAACGCGTTCGTCGCGTCGATGCGAAAGGATGCGTATGTTATTCCATACTTTGCTCTCTTTTTGTATGGACCAACCGTCGAACGCTGACGATCAATGTGTCCTGACCCTAAGCGTACAAAATCCTTTAAAGAAGAAAACATAAAAAAAAATCTTTACCTCCAAAGTTTTACTGTGTTGGTAATCAAAACCAGTGACCACAGAGAATATCGATCAATGTTGCCGCAACAAAAAGACAATGGCCTATATTTTTTTTTTATTATGACAGACCCTTGTTCGAAATTTAAATGCCACGTACAATAATGGCTATCCACACTCGAAAGTCAACGCTGGCTGAAAACATATTGTTATGATATATTACCCTAAATTAATATGGCCGAACGTACCTTTGTTCCTTTGATCATATATCTTCGTGAACAAATGTATAGCGTTTAGTACAAGGGAATTAATATCGCTTCGGGTTTTAACCCATGTTTTTTTTATTGCGTTTTACATATTCGGATTATAAGTGTTTTGTTTTGCTATGGTTGGATTTAACTGATGAATTGTTGACAGAGTTCAAATGGGTTCTTGATTTGAAGCGTACATTGTATTTGTTTCGGGATTTTCTAGGAAATTCGTGAATAAAAAAGTTTTGTGAAAAATATTTCGTTTGGCTAATAGATTTGTTTAAGTGATAAGTACAGGTTTTTAATCAAAACATGATCTCAAACAACCTCGTTATACAATGTGGAGACAAAAATTCTACTTAATCGTACTAATATTATAAATGCGTAAGTTTATGAGGATGGATGGATGGATGTTTGTTACTCTTTCACGCAAAAACGTGTGCCAAATTTCATTCAAATTCGTTCAGTAGGAACGGACTAGGATAACCAGGATTAACACATAGAATTACTTTTTATCCTGACATTCCCACGGGATCGAAACTTATGCAGATGAAACCACGGGGCGCTGCTAGTTACGAACATAAATGAAAACTGGCAATATTTGGATAAATCCTAGCTTCAAAATTAAAAATGTCGATTTTTCAAACAAACAAATTAGTAGATAGTCTATATAAATATCTTGGTGTTACTCTGGACAGGTCTCTAACATTCAGCAAAAACTGCAAGAACATCAAGCAGAAGGTGCACACTCGCAACAGTCTTCTTAGTCGACTGGTCTCATCGAAGTGGGGTGCTTCGCCTGACGTTATGCGGACTACTGGACTGGCGCTGTCTTATTCTGCGGGAGAATTCGCGTGCCCTGTGTGGAGTCGTTCTGCTCATGCAAAGCTGGTGGATACAGCTTTGAATGAAACGTGCCGGATCATCACTGGTTGCCTAAAACCGACCCCGGTACAAATGCTGTATCCACTAGCAGGAATAGCACCACCAGTGATTCGCAGAGCGGTGGCAAGCTCCAGCGAAAGAGCCAAAATGGTCTCCGACACACGACACCCTTTGCACGACAACATCCTTGTGCCACAAAGGCTGAAAAGCCGAAACAGTTTTTTAAAGTGTGTCGTCCCACTCACTGGCGAACCACCACAAGAAAGACTGAAGCTGTGGCGAGACAGTGTTCCGTTACCCAAACCGTTCGTTCCACCCGCTGAAGACCTCCCACCTGGACATGAGTTACCTTGAGTAACCTGGAAGTCTTTAAACAGACTCCGGACTCAGGTTGGCCGAAGCAAGGAAAACCTATTCAGGTGGAAATTTATAGACGACTCCGCCTTGGAGTGTAAATGTGGTGCAGTTCCACAAACGATTAGACACTTAATATCGTGCCCTGCGTGTCCTGTCAGCTGCACGTTACAGGAATTGATGGACGCTAGTGATGGCGCCAAACAAGTAGCCGAATTCTGGGCCGAGTACATTTAGATTGCTATCGACACGCTAAGAAGAAGAAGAAGTAGATAGTGAGGGGCCGACTATGGTCTTTGCCAAACTAGCTATAGTGACGTAACTATTGAATGTACAGACGTCAGCACATCAAGCTACCCGAAACTGTCAAATTTTTCCAATCAACTTTGAACCTTATTGCTTTAGTGATAAAGATGAATATCTAATAAAGAAATTTGACAGATTGTAGTAACTTGATGTGCTGGCGTCTGTACTTAATTGATTTTTCGTATACAAACTAGGAGGCTAATTATGTGTACATAATGTACATATCATGATATGTACACATAATTAGCCTATAATGTTCCTAATGGGACACAGGCCTCCTCTCGGTAAGTGGGAGCGAGCCGTACCAACCCGCACTGGGCCCGCGTGGTGGATACTGGATACCGCGCGGACCAAGTCCGGGTAGGTAGATGTCACATGTCTTTGAATTTTTGGTTATAGGACATGCCGGTTTCCTCACGATGTTTTCCTTCACCGTTTTGAAAGCATGATAATAATATAATTATACGCAGTTTAATTTGTTATCGTATTGTCGCCTCCAGCTTGTATCAAAAGCAAAAAGCTCAGGAGGCCACGTGAACATGGTGGTACTATTTTATTTTATTTTATTTGGGAAACAAACAGATGCAATAACAAACATAAGTATAAAAATTAGTTTAACACAATCCAGAAACAGTTTCCACAGATTACTATGACAAGTACAGTATATGTAACTAAGTGTAACAACTACCAGAAGTTCACACCTGCAAAGTTTACAGAAATTACAATTTAATATTATATAACATATAACACTATTATTCTTATTTTTTCGATGCCAAAATATTTCTTATACTAAATTTGAACTACTATGATCATTATGATCTAAAACCACTAATTTATCACAAAATTTCCGCATGTTTTTTTTCTCTTTACGCTATGGTTTGATCCCGGTCCATCCAGAACGGATAAAACGGATTATATTTTACACGACGTGAGAGCCACCTGACCTTAAATCAATCTAGTTGAGAAGCGATAACCGGTGAGGATTGGAATATTCCAGAATGAAAATGAAACATTTCTCTTCCTATACTAAAATTTACATACATAAATATTGTGGCAAGAATAAAATTGACGAATCATAATCATAATCTTTTATTTGCTAAGATGGGTATCTATATAAAATTAAGGTGTTTACAAAACTGATCCCAAAAAAAATAAAAACATAATAATATCAGTCAAATTAAATATGACTAAAATTAAATAAAAAAATTATGAATTCGAACCAAGAATTATAAATATACATCACTCCTCTCAAAACGGTGAAGGAAAACATCGTGAGAAAATTGGCATGTCCTAGAACCAAAAATTCGAAGACATGTGACCATTGACTTATATCATTGCATGTGACATCTATCAACCCGCACTGAGCCCGCGTGGTAGATAATAGCCCACTCCCCCTCGAAGAGAGGAGGCCTGTGTCCCAGCAGTGGGCACAATATAGGCTGATTATTAGATTTATTTATTTCGGTCTGATTCCCTGAGCCCCCCTTCACCCCCCCCCCCCCCCTCCTCGATTCCCTGCTAGTTTGTCTTCTGTTTTAAACTTTGTCTTATCCACTTTATGCTAGTAACAATAAGGAAAAAACAATGTCAAATATTTAAAGTGTAGTGTCATTTAAAAAATCAACAAATGAAACACGTGTCAAGTAATAGGGCTGGACGAATGGATACAAGTATTATGAAAATCTAAGATAAGATAATAAAATTAAATACTTAATGTATTTCAAAAGTTTCGTTGGCACTGCATTCTGCGAACATCAGTAAATTCGTCGCTATATTTGAATTGAGAATTTGAGATGATTTTCAAGTTATGGAACTACAAACTTAATTTCATACTTGACAAAGTTCAAATTCCAATGCAACTAAAAACTTATCAGGACCTTTTCATTACAAACACTAGAATAGATAACTGATTAAGTGGCGATGAAATGTAAATTATCTGAGATTATGAACACTGCTATAGGTCTATGTAAAGTTGATAAGTCTGAGAAGATCCAAATGTTGAAAATATAAATTGTAAATCCGTAATTGGCTTCTATAAGACTAGCTTAAGTATATATTTTAAGATAAAATTTCAAAGAGCTGTGGATTTTGTGAATAATAATTAAATAAATGTTACGAGTCTAAATGACTAAGGGTGGAATACATTTGCGACTAATGAAAATAATGCGCACAAAACATCACCATCGTTCAATATTGTATTAAGTACCCATAATCCATCACCGAGGCTATGAATACGTTACCCAATTCACGTACGCAGCAACAATTAACAGCTCCATTATTTAACATGCCAATCTCGTGTTTATTATGTAAGTAATACGGCGTATAATTGATTGCACACATCACTCTTGTTATCAGGAAAATCATGCGGTAACAGATAATTTATAATGGAGGAAATTGTTCGCTGAATGTGTCTTTAATTTAAATGGTCTTTAATTTTGTGCGAAGTATGACAGAATTGAGGAAAAAGGTTTTAAAACCGCTCACAATTTTGATGTCTAGCCGTTGGGCTGTATAAGTGTGCACGAAAACACGAGCGACATGCGTCGACGACAGAAGCAACTGCAAGCGTCGACGCGTGTCGCTCGTGTCTATGAACACTAAGACAGGTCCACACTACGGCTAGAGTATACCTAATCCGTCATCGGCCAAGTTCGGCCGGGTTAAGCATAGTTACTGTTATGCTCATACGTTCGTAAACTATTTCAGGATCTTTATGGGAATCCAATAAACCTGATTTGTTTTATTTCCTCATACGCAATGTATCGCTACCGTGGCAAAACGCGCGCAGCAAGTCATCGGCCGTACTCTTAGGGCCTAAACAGACGGACTGCATTTGAACTGCACGCCAGCTGCAACATCGCAGTTTGGATGCAGTTGACATAACTAAGTTTCGGAGAAGTTAAGTCAACTGCATCCAAACTGCGATGTTGCAGCTGAAATGCAGTCCGTCTGTTTAGACCCTAACGCATGTGTTCGTTCGAAACACTGGGTTCGCTTTACAAATGACGTTTTCTAGAATAAATCTTTTGTTTCATAAAATAAAGAACAAAAAATAATGTAATATAATGTAATGTAAAATAATGTAATAACCCAAACATAATGTGTAAAAGAAAGTGATTACATACAACTACGTTGTATGCAATTGCGACACTCGTGAGCACTTGGGAGCACTTGGAAGTACCTATGCCTCGCGCTGGAGTCAAAATATTTTTGTTTCAGTATCAGTATTTTAGTAGATATTTGTTAACAGATTGTTTAGTCTAGTTAGTCTAAACACAGCTTGACTCATTTTTTTTTATTTTTTTTGTTTCTATATTAGTATGACATTTAAATAATTAAAATATTGTGAAGGTCGCACGAAGACTGAACTCAATCACAAAATAATTGATTTATAATCCTTCCACCTGAATGTTTTATTGTTTTCAACTGTCTGTGAAGGATTTCTTAATAAAATTTGGCACAAAGTAAAGCGGCTTTATTAGTAGTTAGATTGAGTTGTAAATATCAAACGAATTCTGAGAAATATTGAAATCTATTAGGTACCGTCACGAGCATAAGTATGTATACACTTGGCTTTTTTCAAAGGCGATTTTCTCCTTTATTTTTTAATGAAATTGTATGTTATTGCGAACATAGTATTTTCGAACCCATAGGTTTATGTAAAGTCTCGTATTTCAATGTTGCATTCGTTATTTCACGAAAAAATCGCAATTGAAAGTTGCCAAGTGTTGACATATTAGTGCTCGTGACTGTACAACGGTTTTGCAGAGTTTTTATAAAGGGCAGAGCAAGTTGGCAATATACCGGGTGGAAAAATAGACTAAAGTTCTTTGTGCATGACACGTTTTTTTTACGGTACGGCGTTTAAATCGCGCCGTAGAAAAAATGCGTTCGTTAACAAGCTTTAGTGTAATACAACACTGAAGACCGTGCCTACACACGGCGAATAAATCGTACATTTTCACGGCAAGAAAAACGTGTCTATACAAAAGGCCTCAGTGACGCTGAGACTCACTTGTTCTTCTCGTTACGAATATTTTTTTGACTAGACCATTCCTGGGAACTTTCTGGTTACGGAAATATTGAAGTTCTAAGTTCCAATGTTTTTGACGTTTTTACGAAAACTAGTTTTATAATACTCTCATGATCCCCTGTACCGTTGCATGCACACATTAGCACAATGTTTTTCGTGCATAACATTGCGTACTATCGAAAACAGCGAATTTTCACACCAAAAATAGAAGTCCTTTGCCAGCAATGGTTTTTGCTTTTTGCAAAGTTACGTAGTTTAATGTGCAGAATACGTAGATAACTGCTTCGTAATGGGTATTTTTACACCCAGTATTCAGGTACCATACCGAATTACCGATTAAGTAAGATGATTCTATAAAAGTATTCAAATGACAAGTGCGTAACAAATGAATTGAAGTAAAATGGCAACAAATACATAATTAAAAAAATCTAAAACGTAAAATCTTTAAAAGAAAAAGCACATACCTAACTTGTTTCTATTCCGTAAGCAACTGTCAAGAAGGGATTCTTCACGCTAATGGGGTAAAAAGGGATAACATTTTTTACACGACTGCCCAAAAAGGAGTATAATGTATTCAGGGTCGATGTATGTATGTATGTGAGTTTCTTTATTCCAACATAACTTTTAAATGCCTGAACAGATTTGGACGCATGGGGTATCGTTAGAATCCTTACATCATCCCGAGTGACACTGGCTATATTTTTTTTGAAAAAAATCAATATGGCTGCAGTGTGGCTCCATTTTGAAAAGTGGAAAACAATTTTTTTCTTCAATATTATTATTATATGGGTATCAAATTGAAGGCCTTGATGACTTTAGTAAGACTGAGAATGTCTAAGTGAGTGGTTTCGTAGATGATTGAGTTTTAGTTTCCAAGCGCTTAGTCGCGTGAGACAGCTAGAACGTTTGGCAATCAGCGTTTTGAATCCGCGAAAAATTATCACTTAAATGTATAAAATAAAAATAAATAATTAAAAAAATTAAAAACACGATGCCCTGCCAAAAAACGAACTAAAAAGTAAAATAAAAAACAAGTTGTATTCCCTGACTAAACAGATAAATAAAATTGTCATTGCAGTCGGGGGACCTCTTAGATTTAAAAGTGTTCCACAGAATGGTCCCCCGACTGCAATGGCAATTTTATTTATCTGTTTAGTCAGAGAATACAACTTGTTTTTTATTCACTTTTTAGTTCGTTTTTTGGCAGGGCAGTCGTGTTTTTAATTTTTTAAATTATATATTTTTATTTTCAACGGACATCGTCTCGGGGCAAGCTAGTATAGTAATGGTGCT
The DNA here is from genome assembly GCA_914767645.1 of Hydraecia micacea. NCBI lineage: Eukaryota > Metazoa > Arthropoda > Insecta > Lepidoptera > Noctuidae > Hydraecia > Hydraecia micacea. The sequence goes on from OU611781.1 coordinate 2,562,577, forward strand.
GCGTTGCAATTTGTAAGACCCTTTGAATCATTACATTTTCGACATGGCTTGCTTGTATAGATAGAAACAGGTAATAAATAAGAACGTATTAGGTGAACTTTGACTTTACCGTACTAGGGTTGTCACGCTAGGGAAAAATATTTTATATTTTATTAATTTTTTGTTATTAGAGGGGCTTGTGGCTATGTAATAACAGCCGCATGGGTCAATCGATCAGGTTAAGCCACGCGTGCCGCAGTTGGTCCGTGGATGGGTGACCATCTTTACATACCAAGACCCCTCCGTACCTCGGAAAGCACGTTAAGCCGTTGGTCCCGGCTGTCATTCGTGGATCTTTGACAGTCGTTACGGGTCGTCAGAAGCCCGAAAATCTGACAACCAGACTTACCAAGGGGTATCATATTACCCAGTAACTGGGTTGTGGAGGTCAGATAGGCAGTCGCTCCATTTGAAATACTGGTATTCAACTGTATCCGGTTAGACTGGAAGCCGACCCCAACATAGTTGGGAAATGGCTAGGCAGATGATGATGATAGAAAAAGTGAGTGCCTCACTGGTTTAATAGTCACAGGCACTACTGCTGAGCGTGAGGTTCTGGGTTCGATTCCCAGGTCGTGCAAAGTGTTATTGGGTTTTCCATCAGGAATTTGTCAGTAGCAGCCCAGATTTGTGCCCGGTTGATGACAATAGGCTCGCCCCCTATTACATGGGACTTAAGCATAACTATCGAAATGTGGGTGTACTACAGGCACACTTCTACTTAACCATTCTGGGATTACAGGCGTGATGTTATGTATGTATGTAGGTAAACCTTAACATTATAATGTTCAGAAATTACCAACTGTAAGCTAAATGATGGGCGCTCGTTTGTTCTATAAGAGTTGTCATGTGGACGTTTTTAGGGTTCCGTACCTCAAAAGGAAAAATGGAACCCTTATAAGATCACTTCGTTGTCCGTCTGTCTGTCCGTCTGTCAAGACCCTTTTTCTCCGGAACGCGTAAAGTTATCAAGTTGAAATTAATATCAGATACTCAGGGCTGCAATTCCGTGAAGCAGTGAAAAAATTAAACTTCTAAGTCAACGCAATCAAAAGATACGGGCGTTTATGTTCCGTTAATGCCGCATAATTATTATGACACTTGCAAGAGAATCAAAACCTATAGGGTAATTCCCGTTGACCTAGAATCATGAAATTTGGCAAGAAGCAATGTCATGTAGCACAGGTAAAGGAAAAAATCCGAAAATCGTAAAGGGGTTTGAGTAATTTTGTATGAACCAGTGGCATGATTTTTTTTTGCGCGGCCACGTAGTTTATTGTTGCTAACGTATAGTGGTATATATAATAATAATGACTCGTAAAAGAATTTTGCCCTAAGTAATATCGGAGCTGAAATATATGATATCGAAGTAAGTAGAATTTCAACATCATGTCGTCGAAATAAAGACGGAACCCCGTATATGTATTGTGAACAAATACAGCACGTATGACACAATACATACATTCATAAACTTACGCATGTTATTGGAGGAGTATGTATGGCATTATTATAAGATAATTAAATAAAAAACAATAATAGGTACTACAAAATCACTATATTGTTACACAAACTTTAATTATTTAAAACATTTAAACGACTTGTCGGGTGTTCTTAACTGACTTCAAAAAAGGTGGTTCTGTATTTGACCCGTATGTATGTTTGTAAGTCCGCGATTTTCTCAAAAACTAATGAAGTAATTTTGAATTTTGTTTTTTAAGTAATTCTTTCATTGTGATCTACATACTTTCAGGAAGGTTTTAGTATATAATACATTAGTTAATTATTCTTATGTACGAAGTTATATGCATAAATGTACTGCATCGGAACGAGGAGATCGGTGCTTTTGGTGGGCTCATGGGCGGCTTTTATGTTGTTGTTTATCGCTAATCACGAGTTACAGAGACAAATAGAAGTAAAACTACAATGTAATGATGAAATAGACACCATTTAAAGCAAATGGCGATTTGATTTTATAGATTTTTCACATTAAATATCTCGGCTTCGATGAACGTTGGAAAGTAACGTTCATAGAAAAAAAATAACGTCTTAATGTGTTCTCTTTAACGAAACACTTTTCATAAGTGGCCGCGTATTTAAAAAATCATGCCACTTTTACTCAAACCCTTTTGTTTTTGTTACATACATATTTGTATGTGCGGAACCGACTCGCACTTGACCGGTTTTTTTTTAAATAGGACGTGTAAATATTTGATTTATTTCTTTGGGTTAGCATTCAATATCGTGAGGAATCCTGGTGATGGACTGAAATCACCAACGCCAAATGAAGCAAGCATAGATCATCAATCATCATCTACACTTGTTAAATTTCACAAAAAATCATTTTTATTTTAATGAATCAGCTTATAATACGTAGTGCCAACCCTACGCACAAATATATTTTCACGTTAGCAGGTAAAACGGATTGGGTAGCAAAATGAAGTGAGGTTTTGTGTTTCTAACATTTTATTACTCGAGTTTAGAGATGGGAACGAATTGCTATGGTAGTTCATTTTAATTTTGTTTTTTAGTAGCGCCGCGCCGTAGTAAAGGAATAGTGTTGTGCGTTTATTTTCGAGAGGCAATTTTAATTCTCTATCAAAATTTTGGTCTAGTCTAGGTCAAAGGTGACAGAGACAAAGTCGACGATGGAGCAAGCTTATCCAGAAGAAGCCTGTTCACTCTCACTTTGAAGAGATTTGGGTTGTATGCGCTCGGAAAAACAGACGCAGGTAGAGAGTTCCACTCTTTTGCTGTGCGCATTATAAAGGACATTTGCAAAAGCTTAGTGCGAATTGGTGGAATAGCAACCAGGTAGGGATGGTAACATGCTGTGCGTCTGGATGTCCGAAGGTAGAGGGGGCCGGTGGAATGAGGTCGTGGAGTTCTTGGGCACACACACCGAAGTACAGTCTGTAGAAGACCGACAGGCAGGCAACTTTGCGGCGATGAGCCAAGCTGTGAAGCTTGGCATCCACTAGTTTTACGTCGCCAATGAGCTTCTTGGCTCTGCGTTCCACCGAGTCAAGCGCGGCAAGTTGGTATTTCGCTGAGCCATCCCAACAGATGGATGGGATGGATGTTTGTTACTATTTCACGTAAAAACTACTGAACAGATTTTATATTTGGCACACAGATAGTTTATAAACAGGATTAACATATATAATACTTTTTATCCCGATATTCCCACGGGATCGAAACATATGAGGGTGAAACCGCGGGGTGCTGTTAGTTTCAAATAAAAGCTTTGAGTTTGACACACAGTAAAATCGGAATATTGATAAATTGGGACTGTTTTTGCCGCAGGCTTTTCAGAATACCTAAGTCATCTGAGTATACAAGTCTTGTTATCTTGTAGCCAAAATATTATCAGTAAACTGTTTTGAACCGAAATTCTTGGAAATTAAAGGATTATTTTTGTCCTTAATATTTCTAGTCAAGTTTACAAGTTTATGTACAGCTGCTTTTGTAAATAACTAAGCATATTATTATTTACTTATATATTTGTGGTCTTAAGAGGAAATGCGGGTTGTCGTTTCTTCATAGAAACGCTCTCGTCTTTCTGGTTAATGATCATAAAGCAATGATTTTTACAGAATAATAAATATTGAATACTTGTATGTCCCTTTGTTTTCCTTTTTGATGATACATTATTTTTATAAGCACTAGAACCCTCAAAAAATGCCTATTTAAACCGCTGTCAACAGAGGCCTAGTATACAAATTTGACAACTATTCATGAAAAAAGAAAAACATAGGGACACAGTATAATTATATCCTTCTTATTCAGTTTATAAAATATCCTTTAAATTGGTCCCATATTAGAGGAGGAAATATGCGAGAGCCAAACCTCGAAATACGACTTTTTACTTAGGATTTTTCAAGTCTTTCCGACCTCATTTCCTCTTAACATTTCTAGTCAAGTTTAAAAGTTTATGTACAGCTGTTTATGTACATAACTAAGAATATTTTCTTATGTATTTGTGGTTTTAATAAAACTGTTTGCTTCTTGGAAAAACAAAATACCTACAGAATTTTCTTAGTTAACACTAAAAAAATACTGTCTTTTGTTTTTGCCGCACGAAAGATGGCTTAGGGCTGATTTTTCTAACGCCAGATATTATCGGAGGAAGAAGTTTCGAATTTTCGACAGTTCTTCCGTACAAAAACTATCAGACGTCAATTTTTTTCCACGAATAAAAATTTGTCTGTCGATAGAAAAATCAGCCGTTAGTTGACTATAATTTGATAGTTAACTAAGCCATCTTTGATGGATGGATGGAGATGGGCAGACGACATTGTTACTATCGTGGGTAGAACCTGGATTAGGCTGTAACAGGAGCGAAGGGCTTGGTACATGAAAAGAAAGGCCTAGAGAGTGAAGTCGGGCTGAGGATGGATGGATGAAAGCCATCTTTTCATAGTACGTCTTAGTTTCAGAAGTATTATCAAATCAAATCAAAATATAATCTTTTTTATTTCAGGTACACGCCCATAACCAGATTACAAATTAAAAATTATTCATTAAGGTGAATGCGCAGTGGTAGACCGCGAAATTCAATTTTTTTTACGTTTTTTGCAATTTGCAGGTCAGTGTTAGGTTGTATCTTGATCAAAATTTGATTCGCGACTATAAAAGGTAGGTACTTATTTATAGAATTATAATCATTAGAATCATTAATACATCTTTCTAAGTTAGATTTTGTACCATTTAGCACTTTTCCATAAGAGACTTGTTGTTTTTTAAATTGAATTTCGCGGTCTACCACTGCGCATTCACCTTAATCATAAATTATTACAAACTAGCAGCGCCCCGCGGTTTCACTCGCATAAGTGTCGATCCCGTGGGAATATCGGGTTGAGAATTATCCTAAGTGTTAATCCTGGCAATAAACAGTCTGTGTGCCAAATTTCATCTAAATCCGTGCAGTTGTTTTTGCGTGAAAGAGTAACAAACACCCAAACATCCTCACAAACTTTCGCGTTTATTATATTAGTAGGATTATCAAGCGATAGTTTAGTAATGATGTTTATAGAAAAATTACTGAAATTCTAAATAAATAGGTCAGTGACATTTTCAGCGGTTTCTTAAGTCAGAAGAAATAGAAAGAAGCTGTAGGTATGTATGAGATGCAGTAGCTATATGATCAGCCTATAATGTTCCCACTGCTGGGACACAGGCCTAATCTCTGTGTCACATGTCTACGAATTTTTGGTGATAGGTCAATCCGGATTCCAATCGTTGTTTTTCTTCACCGTTTTGAGAGCAATGGTGATGAAATTTAATACACTGTAGCGGTATCTGCAACGCCATGTGCGAACAACGCGTCATACTGACGTCACGCAAAATCCTGCATCTCGCAAGCAGAGTTTACCGCGCAACTAGCACACATACAACGTCCCGACATGAATCATCGGGCAGTTGCCCGCCACATACAACACACGTCTGGTCGGAGGATCCTCTCTTTTCTATAGAGTATGAGTGAACTTTACACCCTGTTCCTCATACCTCTACAATTTAAAGTAAATGAAAAACAATCTGGTTAGTTTTTCAATTTTTTTTTAAGCTATTGCATAGCTTTTATCTTGGGCTTTGAGCGCGGCGACCGAATGAAGAAATTCCGTAACGAAAACAAACCTAAGCATCGTCTAACGTCGTATCAGTTCGGCAGACTTCGGCACGGTGTTTGTGTGCGTGCGACTAGACGTATGCTATGCAATAGCTTTACCGCGGCAGTCCCCGAGTGCCACACATATTTTTTAAATTAGGTTAAGTTTATAAACAAGTGTAAAGTTTTAATAAATAATTAGGTTACGAAATCGTTCCAGTTACACAAATCTCGCGACCTGCCATCAAAACGAAAAAAAAAAACACGTATACAAAGTTTTCAGGGCGCTAACTTATTACGTCACGTCCGTACTTAAAACGGGCCATTACTCCAAGTGAGAAGTCTTTAAAATTTAATTTTCAAAATGTTTACTGTGAAATAATTTTATTACCGCAGACGGCAGCTTTGGGTGATTGTAATGACAAATGTTGTACAAAGGCGGCCTGCTTTCTCCAAGTAACAGTTTTTGAATGAATAACTCCTGAAACGCTTCGTTTGCACGACAAAATTATTTATGCTCTCATAACAATAGACGGACTATTTCTTAGGGCTCATTTTTAGGGGATTACAGGACCTAAACGCAAAAAAACGCAAGTTTTATAATGCCTTAAAGTATATGATCGACTACAGTAAACAAAATCAGAAAAATATATGATATTCTTCAGGATATATGGTAGGTAGATAGTGTGTTGAAAACATAATACAACTAATTTGATACGATAGAAAAAATTAATGAAGATACCTCTTAAAACATTATTTTTATAATAAATACCATACTATATACATCCGATCATTCTGATTTCTTGTCAAATTATTATACAAGCAACATACTAAAGGATTAGTGTTTTAATTATTTAGTCCAAACAAAAGATTTTTTGTAAATATATAATTGCTTCATATTTTGCAATAAATTACCAGCGTTGTGTCATCGCGCTTCTCTTTCTTTTCTATGCAGTCCGACAGTGATCGCGCTTTAGGTCATGTAGTCCCTTAATTTTGTCCCGATCTGTGCAAAATGCAGGTGTGGATAAGTTCATTTTGCATTAAAATCGACCTAAAACGTCGACATAAGTCGAAACATACTTACTATAGTTTGGAATTTGCGAAAGGCGACTAACAAAATGTATTTAGAAGGCAGATGTAAGTGGAAACGTCCTTGGAGTCCTCCAAGGACGTTTCCACTTCACACGTCACGTTCACGTTTCGTTTCACTACATAAATGATAAATGATTTTATTTCTGTAAGTAGGTTTGCACACGTCAATCATTTTTAAAACTAGATGAAGTCGGCGTTTCCTATCTGACTACTCTGAGAAGAAAAGCCGAAACAAACACAGAGGTCACAGTCTCTTTTAAAGTCCAGACATAATCTTGGTCAGGTTATATGAAGACCATTTAGGTCGATGTCTGAGATGGTCTTTTGAGTGTTTGTGTGTCTTTTGAGTGACATGTCTGACCTATGTAGTGACCTTATTGGTGATATTCTTCAGTACTACGCGCCTGACCTAGGTGCATAGTACTCGCAACTGGCGTGCGTGCACGACCAGAAGGCCAATTCTCGTAATTTAAAACATTTAAAATCTAGTCGCAGTCTCATCTGGGCGACAGACATTAATGTCAAAACTTGACAAAAATGTAGGGAAATTAGAGGTATTTTTGACAGATTGAGACTGAGATCAGACTGTGAACGTTCTTAAAATTACGAGAATTGCCGCTCAGATGTATGAACATAAAGGAAGCAAAGGGATCTCAGCAGGTGGCGTTCTGTCGCTTCTGTCTAGTCTTTCAGTCTATCAAAAAGTACTCTGTGGTCTAGTCCTTATAGGAAGAAGGCGTGAGTTTATGTATGACTGTAATGGACTCGATACTAAAAGTAAACATTTTTTTTTGCTTCGAACTGTTGCAGACAACTTTTCCTCTTTTTTTGTTTCTGCAGGTTGCTTCTTTAGTAGTTCTTTCTGCCCGCCGCTTTGCCATAGAGTAAACTAAAAACTTTTCATTGCTCTCTCTTTTTGCCTTCGACTCGGCTGTTTGTTGTGAATTTCCGGATTATCTGGCTTTAAAAAGAAAGTCATTTTATTTCAGTAGTAGTATTTTTTGCTGTAGAATTTGGTCTCAAAATGGAATTAGTTTAATAAAAATGATTTGTTTACGAACTATATTTTGGCATGAATTTAATAATTTGAGGAGCGGAAAAGAGGATCTTTTGCCCTCCTCAAAATATTATTGAACACTTTAATATTTTTTTTCTTTAGTAATTGTTTTACTATTCATGATAACCAGTTCGGATTTTGAGCTGGGTTATCAACAGAGAGTGCGGTGCATGCTGTGCCGTCCTATGCGAGACAAGAGACGCCTATTGCTTGCTTCCTGGACTTGTCAAAGGCATTTGATCTGGTTTCCTATGATGTATTGTGAAGTAAATTAGGGCGGGTAAATTTACCCACAGAAGTTGTCAATATATTAAAGTTTTGGTACGGAAACCAGATCAATGAGCTGGGGCGTTTTCTCGTCCTTACGGGTTAGAGTGTGGGGTGAGGCAGGGTGGATTGAGCTCACCAATGCTTTTCAACCTCTATGTGAACGATTTGATTGGCGAGCTCAGCAGTACTAGTCTCGGGGGTTTTATAGACGGTACCTGCGTCAATAATATCAGTTACGCGAATGACATGGTGCTGCTGAGCGCGTCGGTCTGCGGCTTGAGAAAATTGGATGCTCAATGAGGCGTATGCTAAAGGTCAGGGCTTGGCATACAACATTAAGAAGTCGGAGGTCATGGTCTTTGACGCTGCGGGTAAAAGTCCTGATGCAGTACCGCCTGTATTACTTTATGGTACACCTTTGCAGAGAGTCTACAGGTTCAAGTATCTTGGTCAAATATTGACTCCCAAACTCAAAGACGATGATGACTTTGAGCAGGAGCGGAGCGCGTTGTCGGTTAGAGCGAACATGCTGGCACGCAGGTTTGCACGATGCTCCCTTCCTGTTAAAATTACGCTCTTTCGAGCCTACTGTCCTGCTTTTTACACGTGCAGCCTGTGGGCTAGATATTCGCGAAGATCGTAAAGCGTTCTCCACGTTCAATATAACAATGCGTTTAGGATAATTGTGGGGCTGCCCCGTTTCTGTAGTGCGTCAGGGATGTTCGCAGATGCGCATGCAGATTGTTTTTACGCAACAATGCGTAATAGGTGCGCTTCCCTGGTGCGCAGGGTGTGGGGCAGCTCCAACAGTGTCTTAAACATGGTTGCGAGTCGCCTGGACTGTGTTTACGTGGGTCACTGTTGTGCCGTCTCTCATGTGACGTCGGAACGGTGACCAACCGTTTTATTTCTTGTGTTTTTGTTTAGTGTCATGTACTTACTAACATAGTCGTAAGTTTTACTAACAATCTTGTTTTGAGTCTTGGTTACTCTAATAAAAAAAAAACTATTCTATTCTAATATTATAATGGTAGGCTTCTTTTTCTGAACTTCATATAATTTATAAATTGGGTCCTAAAAATACTAAATAGCTAAATAACTGCGATCAACTTGGAACTAGCGTTCGTCGGACGCTACCGTGCGGCGGGCGGCACTTGATTTTTTAAATGTTCTTTATGTTCATGATTTTTATGATGATAATTCCATTATTAATATACCGACCTGCAAATTGCAATTAACGTAAGAAAATTTGAATTGCACAGGCTACCCTAACGCTTTCGCCTAAGTATTGGTAGCCATTTTGCTTAAAAATAAATTTCTCTGACTAAACCTACGTATCGACCATGCGTCTAAGTCCGGCAGAATAATAGTATCACGAATTTGAGCCATTAAGCTTCAGTTACACAGGCGTTTGTTCCCTTAACTTACAAGTTACAACAAAGTTGCTTCGCTCTCACTCTACCTGTTGTTCTGTGGTGATCTTCAACTTTGTAATAGTATTTACAATTAGTGTTAGAAACGCTTCAAGTTTAGCTTTGACTGTGTTGATACTGCCGCCCCCTAGGTTTACTTAAGAGCGTTTACGACGTACAGCATTTCATACAAACTTTCAAGCCCTTGTTTTTCGAAATGATTGAACCGATTTTAATGGAACTTCGTACGCATAAGCAGGATACAAAGGTCTAAAAAGTTAGTTAATAAGAACATTTGCGAGAAATTGTGTTACAGCAAAATTAGACCGAATTTAAATTTTCCATAGAAACAGAGATTTCCAGTTATCTTTTTTTAAGTAAGACATTTTTAGACAGACAAATGTTCTTTTGGGCGCTGAGTGTGCCTGACAAGAGGCAGAAAGTATGAATGCCTAGGAAGACAAACGCGCGCCCGCATAAAAAAAATTGCTCTCATGTGAACGCGTCATAAAAAAACTGACATGATACTAGAATCAATAATTCGATGTCGTATGTCATATCATTCAGTAACCTGTGCTGGGCCCGAGTGATGGATAACGGCCGACTCCCTCTTACAAAGAGGAAAGATTTGTGATGTAATGCTACAGCAAGTTTTGGAGTTTTCGTTGTAAGCTCTCACATAGGCAATAACAGCATCAAATTAAAGAGGCCACGCCCTTTACAGCTGGAGGCTTGCAGTTGTGCTGCTGGAGAGTTTGTTGCGCCACTTTTTCTTCCCAGCTCAGGCACTATACGAAGTGGTGAAGGGTGGGCGTTTTGGGGGACTGTCTTTTTTTTTTTTTTTTTTGGATTGGAAATCATCTAATGACTCCTCCCGCTCTGGGTGGAGCGGAAGGGAGTGTCAGACTCTTACTGACTAAAACCCACCCGTGTTCTTTCCTTAGCCCTTTATGTTCCGGGGCAGCGGTAACCCTTTCGGACGATCCCGCTACCCCGGGGACGATCCCGCTACCCCGGTTGTGGGACTGTCTCATGTAATTTTTCCGTTCAAAAAGTTCTGATTCTTAGCCTAGTTTTGAATAAATGTCCTTTGATTTTGATTTTAAAGTAAATAAAATAAATGTATTATTATTTATATTTACGAAGAAAAATTTACCGTTAGCCGTGCGGTGAGTGAATATTGTACCTATGCCTGTTAAACGAATGTTTTTTAATGGGTATTAAAAAGACCAATTATAAAGTTTGAGTCCAACCAACCATTAACCTTTCGGATTTGCTAATTTTTACTCACATTTTTACTTGAGCGTTAAAATTTTAGTGAAGACAACTTACAAGACTTACTTAGGTATGTAAACTTAATATTGATAATAACCGGAAGTCTCTTCCCTAACTTAATTAAGTCTACGAAGGTTTCGAGATTCGATTTCACCTCTATTTTAGGGAACTTGAGATTGTAAGAATAACATTGAGTGTGCTGAGAGGTTGGTTGATAAAACAACACTGTTTTATCAACCAAACCCTCAGACAAGTCGTTGTCACATGACAACGAGTTGTCTTTCTATCGATACACTATTAAATTTCCATCACAATTATCTAGGTACTCACTTTCATGGAAAATAACTAAGGAAGAATAGAAAAAAGAAAGAAGTAAAATATGTTTATTTGCGATAAATATGAGGCATGAACTGCAAGTGGAATTTAAATAACTAAATGGTAATGGTAATTGTACCTACTTCTCATTATGAACAACTTTGACCATCACGGTACCACACAAAGGCGCGAAAAAAAAATCTGCTGTTTTCTATAATATTACGTCGAGTTATGCAAATAAATATGGAGCAGCTCATTTTTCTTTTCGCGATTTCAGGCGTGTTCCCATTATAGAAGTTGTTCATTATGATGGAAACTGTCAAATTTACCCAATCAACTTTGAACCTTATGCTTTAGCGATAAAGTTGAAAATCTATTAATGAAATTTGACAAATTGTACTAGCTTGATGTGCTGGCGTCTGTACAGCGATCCCTTAAGAGATTTCCTGTTATTTTAGTTTCACCTTGTATAGAAAAATCTACCTACACTTACCTCTTTTAGATTAAATGAATTATTAATTCAATCGTTGACTAAACAATTTCAATGATATAATCGCCAATGTTTCGTAAACAGTGCGTAAATAAAACCAAACACGTGCAATTTTTGCACCCTATCCCATACAGCGCTGCAGCATGAAATGGTTTGTGTAAACCTCGCTGTAAAGCACATATATATTGCAGGCTCTTAACATTTTCCATTTACTTTATTGCACTAGAACTTTTCTCTGACATCGTTGTGGACATAAAACTGTGGGTGGTCTAAAATAATAAGTTAGGTCTTTTAGATTCGGGCTTGAGCGTAACTCAATGAAAATGACACTAAGGCTCATTGTCCACGATGCTACTCAAAAGTTTAATAACGTGAAACAAACTCAATTCAGCAATGAGTAGCCAGAATGTCACAGCACTAATATTTCAATGGCGGTCTGTACACGACGTCACTTACTAAGTGCTCAAATTCACGAGCGGCACATTACCAACGGCATAGACAACTGCAGCAGTCGACATTAGTCGATGTTAGTTGTAGACGCGTCGACGACTGCCGTCGACAACATACCCCTCTTCGACGACTGCCGTCGACAACGTACCCTTCGTGTCGATCATCGTACTCAATACGTTGTCGACGGCAGACGCTGACGTGTCGTCGGCTCCTACCTCTGTTGTTGACGCGTGCGGCTCGTGAGTTATGAATACTAATAATAATAATACGCGTTATTAACTCGTTTGGAATTGGTTAAGTCGTGTGCTTTACAAGGATGTGCCTAGTAAATATTTAGAACTAAAACAAATGCATGAAACTGAAAACCAATTCCCGTAATTAAAAACGTTCAAAATCTAGCCGCAATCTCATCTCAGCGACAGTCAACGTCATAAACTTGTCAAAAATGTAGGGAATTTAGGGGTATTTTTGACAGATTGAGACTGAGATAAGACTATGAACGTTCTTAAAAATACGAGAAGTAAAAAAAAAAAAATTTATTGCATCAACTTAAATAACTGCCGCTGCTTAAGATTTGCCCTTCTAAATGCTACATAATTAATCTCATTGACACACTAAGGCATCGTTCACACCAAACGTATTGTCCGCCGCAGACTGTGAGCACGCGTTACGCAGTTTATCGCTTTTCAATATATATTTAACTTCTTGTTCACACCGAACCGACTATACGCTATTACGTAGTGCGTTGTCGCTGACTCTCGGTGGCCGATTATTGTACTACGCGTCTATGCACCGCGCACGAGGATTGGCTACGTTTCCGAACGTAACAGCGTATTAGATTGAAGCGCGCTGTAGCGTATTGTCGGCTTGGTGAGAACGCGTACTGCAGACTGAGTCCACGTTCACACTGGGGCAGACAGTGAGCATACTCACAGTCGGCGGCGGACAATACGTTTTTTGTGAACGATGCCTTAAGCAGCCTGAACCAAATACGTTTATCAGCCACATAGCTTTAAAAAATCTTCATCCACATTGGTTGCCAATATATCTTTTACAAAGTTATCGCGTTTTAGGATAGCAATAGCTATAATTTGACCCACTTAAACATAAAATTTGTTATTTAGAAAACTGAAATAAATTCCGCTAACGTCCTGAATCAATATCTATCGTGATCTTCAACATGTTCCAATAAAGAAAAACCATAAATAGTTTATTGTTTAGGTTCTTACGGAGAAATATTAGAGAAAGGGCAATGATTGCCATTGCCATGCTAAAACGCGACAGATAGTACGGTAAAATGGGGTTAGGTAATAGGTAATACGGGCTGGTATCCGCAACTCCACGTCAATGCGCGTATTTTGCGTACGGGTGGGAAAATCGATTATTCGATCCACCCCAGCTCCTCAAGGAAGGCCAGCAACGCCTTGATGTTACTGACCGTCTCACGTAGGGTACCTGGGTTACCGAAGTGCTTTGCCCTGTATGTGGCGACCACCGGGCAGTTTAGAAGCACATGTGCCGCTGTCTCGTCGTCCTCCATGCAGGCCCTGCACAGCGGACTGTCTGTTACTCCTATGACAAAGAGGTGTTTATTAAATGACCCGTGGCCAGTTAAAGCTGCAGTAACTATGCGCAGCTTTTGTTTGGTTAGACGGAGAACCTGTTTCGTGAGGCGGCCATCCAATGTGGGAAGCGCTTCCCTAGCTTGCCTGCATTCACTTAGGTCCGTCCAAAGTTTTTCATGTTGTTCTCTGGTACGTTTCCTTACCAGAGTACGTATATACCCGAAGGGGAGTGGCGCGATGGGCTCAGGTCCCACTGGTGCCATGCTCGACCCCCTTCTGGCTAGCTCGTCGGCTGCATCGTTGCCCAGCGAACCGCTGTGTCCTTTGATCCATTGAATGGTTATTTTATTGAGTTTACCCACCTGGTTGAGGCGCTGGTGACACTCGTATATTAGCCCAGAGTCAGCTGTATAACTGTTCAGCGCTAAAATGGGGTTACATTGATCAATTTTTTTATGTAAACATATATAACCCATAAAACCGATGTTACATTTATTTTTGTAAATTTTTCAGCCTTCTTAGTACAGAAATATTCAACCTCGAATTTTAAAATTGATCAAAATTGATCAATGTAACCCCATTTTACGGTACTATTAATTTTGTAAGTACGGTTTCTTATTGAAATCCTAATAATCATCAAACATCATTGAGAACAATGGTGGCCTTGTAATAACGACTGCGACTTACGAGTTGTAGGATTGAACCCAGGCAGGCGCTTTACCTTGTGTAAAATTATTTCATCACCACTACTCTCAAAGCGGTAAAGGAAATCATCGTAAGGAAACCGGCATGTTCTTGAACCAAAAAATCGTGCACATGTGACATCTACTAACCCGCACTGGGCCCGCGTGGTGGATTACGGGCCACTCCCTCTCACAGAGAGGAGGCCTGTGTCCCCGCAGTGTGACCATTATGGGCTGATTATGCTATTAAACTTCATTCGAAGTTTCCACCAGTAGCAACTACATATCAGTACTAAAACGTTAAGATCATCATTCACCGCCATCAAATCACAACTCAAGACCCAATAAATTTTACGACCGCTCATTAATACTTAATTCCAATTTCGTACTGCAGCTACAACCATTTTAAAATTTCCATGTAACACTTAGTAGAATTAAATGTGTCTACAAAATTCAATTTGGATGAATTTTACAGTCGTCTTAAATTCTGAGGGATGATAAAAGATTCCCTTACAATTATTTTTAAGGAGGCTTTTTGCTGTAATTACGGACATTCTCCTACTGTTTCCCGGAGAATATCTTTTTGGTGTTCTTAATCTTTTTTACCCCGTTTTATCTTCGCAAGTAATCTGTGCCATTTATCCTTGTGAAGGATAAAAATATTCAATTAATTGGTTATTGTAGTTAATTTATTCATCGGTTTCGGCGTCTTATTTCATATTTTCTTTGGAAATAAAAATAAATTGTCGCCCGATCATGTGGATGTGGTATGAAAAATAATGTTTTTATTATATTCTTTTTTACTAGATTCTTTAGACCGTCCTTTTTTGTTTCATTGTCTATAACTAGAGTTATTTCCTTTAATGCATTTCTGTATGGAGTAGGTACAGACAAAAATGTCGTATACATAAAACTCGAAAGTGAAAGTCACACCTAAAAATTTGTACCGTACGGAAAACAAGCCCACGACCCGGAGAACACCAGCCAATTACTAAGCCACAACGCCAACAAAACTTTTACTGAAAATCGTTCGAATAATTTTGGTTCAACCTGCTTTCCCTAACTCAGCTAATCAGACTTAAAAGTCAGAACAAACAAGGTTTCATGACATTATTCATCTAACTTGTAAAGAAGCAATCTTTTGTTGGGACTTTTAGCCCTACCGTAATTGCTTTAAGTTGCTTGTAGATTAAAATATGATAAAGCTGTCGTGAAAAACAACAGCACAAATTCATACTTGGGAAAACGATGCTAAGGTATTTTTTTTTTTTGTTTTTGTTGTATGTGGAGTAAAAAAGCTATCGATTCGTCACAATGGGTTTCGAAAAAAAAATTAAGGTTATTAGAGTGCTGTAGCATTCATTTGAAAAAACCACTATTAATCTTCATTCTTTAGAACAAGTATGGTGAAGTTCTGTCGGGTTTGACTTCACAAACATTCTAGCTACAATTATGTACTATAGAGGCTGTAACCTGTCATGGTTGCTACCTCAGTGAGTCCGTTATAAGTAAATGGAACAAATACGAGACAAACATCACACTAGTAGGTATATAATATAGATTATAAAGGCGAAAGTTTGTCAATGTATGTGTGTGTGCATTTATATGTTTGTTACTTCTTCACGCTCAAACGGCTGGACCAATTTTGATAAAATTTTGTATGGAGGTAGCTGACACCCTGGATTAACAACATCCATACTAATATTATAAATGCGAAAGTTTGTCTGTCAATTACCTCTTCACGCATAAACCGCTGAACCAATTTAGATGAAATTTGGTATAAGGATAGTTTGAGTCCCGGGAAAGGACGTAGTATAGTTTTTATCCCGATATTCCCACGGGATCGAAACTTATGGGGTGAAACCGCGGGGTGCAGCTAGTTGATATATATTTCGAAGAAGAAATAACAGAAGGAGTCCGTTTAGCTGAAAAGCAAAGTCATATGATCACTGTCACTGTTTGTCTCTGCATCACCCAAAGGTTGACTGGTAGAAAATGCCTATGGCATTAAGTCCGCCTCTGTACATTTGTGCTTAAAGTATTAAATAAATAAATAAATAAATATGATATAATAATATAAAAATGTATTAAACGTACTCGTAGAACCGTTTATAGGCATAATTATGAAACTTATTCGACAAATCGTCGTTAAATTTACTCATGCTGGTAGTATGACCTGCCATAGACCTCATAGTACAGACGCCAGCCAACCTACTACAATCTGTCAAATTTCTTTAATAGATTTTCAACCTTATCGCTAAAGCATAAGGTTCAAAGTTGATTAGGAAAATTTGACAGTTTCGGGTAGGTTGATATGCTGGCGTCTGTACCTATATTCTATTTATTATGTACCATTAGAAAAATAACGGTAAAGTAACGACTGTAATATTGTTGAAATGAGTGCACTTTAGAGTTAGTTTTTTAATGTAAATGTTAAATATTCTTTGAATTTATCGTGAAATAATGGAGTTTAAGTGAAGGCCTTGTGAAGGCTGCAGGAACTCGTTAGATGCTAGAAGCACAGAACCGGTCGAAGTGGAGGTGCTTGGGGGAGGCCTATGTCCAGCAGTGGACGTCTTTCGGCTGAAATGATGATGATGATGAATGGAGTTTATCATACGTTTATATAAAAATAAGGAAAGGGTGATAAATGTGGACATTATTTTTCTACTATTAAAATAAATGAAGCATAGAATAATCATAAAATGTGCCTTTTTCTTAAATTGTGGGACAGCTACGATAATTTGCAACAAAAATACGATATTAATCCTAAACTAACACTCTCACCAACTCGTTAGAACAAAACCCGTATCCAATACCAAAACTTAGTCTGGTATCTAAACTACATAAAAAACCTCAACGATATTATTCTCAGAGTGGAAACTAATAAAATGCTTGCGCGGCAAGCTTCGAATAACTGATGGTATTTTGCAACATGCATTCATTTTGTACGAATGCAAATACATGCGGTCCATACAAGTTCTTGACATTACGGCACTAGTGAGATAATATTACTATTACCGAGTGTTTAGAATACTGGCACTATTTCGTATTTGTTAATTTACTTATTTATTTAGGATCTATGTAAGTGGAAGCGCCGGGACGGAACGCCCTAAGAGGACATACAGGGTTATTGGAAAAACACCAACAACCTCTTAAGAGATCATTGTAGTCATCATTATGAACAACTTTTATTATGGGACCAAACCTGAAATCGCGAAAAAAAAATCAGCTGTTCACTACATTTATGTTCGTATAACTCGTCAAAATATAGAGAACAGCTGATTTTTTTTATTGTGCTTGTGGATAGTTGGCAGGATGCAAACTATAACATTTCGTCACTCGCCTGTAAAAAGGATTATTTGAAAATCAGCGTCTGACGGCATCTCTCTGACATTAGTGCTGAAATATTTGGCGTAGCCTTGAGGCACACATAATTCCTACATTTATATTTAGTTTAATTTTTATTTTGTTCAAATAATAAAATGTCCTTGGATACAGTACCTACTCTACTGTGCAACATAAATATTTTTCTTTCATTATTATAAACGTGAAGTAAAACTATCTTTTATACAAAAGTATGACTCTAATATCCCTCATATTATTATATTTCTCGATCTTTCAAGCACTTTTATGTGCCGCGCTAATGGCACCGAGGGGAGCTTTTCTTTCAAGAGGGGAATATTTAAGCATATGGCGTGCATCACATTTATGTGTAGTGACGATGTCATATAAAAGCCTTATGGCGATCCCCATCATATCATATTAAAGTACGGAGACATTTTTTATTGCAACATACATTAGGACATATTGGTTTTTAAGTGGCAAGTTTTTTCCAGAAAAATGTCATAAAAATAAGTTACCTAAGTATCTATTTCGTTCTCAATAATACAATTAACATACATATCATAAAATCACGCCTGTAGAAAGGTAAACATATAAAAAAAAACTTATAAAAGGAAATAAAAAAACAGGAATTTAAAAGGATGTTTAAAATAAAACATCAAAGGAAAATATCACATCAACGGTTAGCAAGCAAATCAGTCTGCATATTGTAAACAAAATAGTAACACGAACTAAAATGTGGACTGTGGGAGCAAACATACCATATTTCAAAACAAAACTGGATACACGACGTCTCTAATTCCCCCAATAGTACCACATAATAGAAATAAATAGAAGAAGTTCCACTAAACTAGCAAATAAATAATGCTCATGCACCATAATTGGGTAAAAAACACTCAATAACAATCCGAGGGATTTAAAGAAAATTTTTAACCTGTTGCTTCATAGATTTGAAACATTCGTCTGCTCAATAACGTAAATAATGCAATGAACGTGGCTGAACTGTCAAAATGAATGTGGACTCGACACGATTGTTAGGTTAGGTTCCTCTTTCTGGGGTCCTTCCCGATAATGATGATTACTATTCTTTCTAGCCTTCTACCCCGAAGTAATGTAATAGTAGTGAAAATATTTACATCTGAGACGTCACAATTACCTGTAGTCTCCCCATTTTGGGGATCAAAATCAATAGCTCGATTTTGCGATTCGCAATTGTTATTTCCTTTTGTCATACCAACGATGGATTCTCTGGACTCGTTCTTTTATCGCTAATCAGCCTATAATATTCCCACTGCTGGGACACAGGCCTCCTCTCTTGGATAGAGAGGGGGCTTTAATTTGCCACGCGGGCGGGTTCGTAAATGTCACAAATGTCTTCGAATTTTTGGTTCTAAGACATGCCGGTTTCCTCACGAACTTCACTGTTTTGGGAGCAGTGGTGTATTTTATCTGTACATATTATAAATTAAAGTCGATGTTCGTGTCTTCTGCGTTGTTCTTCCTTATTTCAGAAGGTTTTTGTGTACACTACATTCACTAAACTTAGATTTTTCTTTCAGTGAGACTTCTGTTATTATATTTTTAGTATGAATAGTATATCTCATCATAGTAGCTCAATGTATTTATAAGCTCGGTTTATTTTGCTGGCGTGGTAAACATTAGGTGGTGTTGTTTTCGTTAGTATATTAAAGGGTGCATGTTTTGACGATGGCTCATTGTGTTGCTGAGAAATTTACGTGACTGAATATACAGTTAAAGCACAAACGGTGTACGTCAACATGCCTGTGGTAGAATATTAGGCTAAGATTTTGCTTACACGTGCGAGAAAATTTTCCTAAGAGAATTACGGGCAAATATTGTGAAGGTACTAGAATTGTTGTAGAACTTGCTTAAATATACGGGAAAATTGTTAAACACAAGTAAGTTTGTCTAGAAATTCTTGAAGTATAATTTGAGAATTTCGGTGAGACTGTGAAATCGCAAAAATTGCTGAAAGGCTTTTAGATATTTATTAGGAAAAATGGTCAGATTTGGAGATGTCACCATACCTAGTTGCTTAAGTAAGCTGACCTACCATACGATACACACACAGATGAAAACGTACCTCGAAGAGGAATATAATAAGAACCGGGACTTGTGTTATAATTAACAGACAAATATCACAGTGCCTGAATTTACCAAAACACTTTAAAACCTAGGTGGCTATAGAGGAAGGTAACAACAATTCATTGGATTGGTCAACCTATAACATAAACATAGTCAGCTTATAATATCCCACTGCTGGGACATAGGCCTCCTCTATTCGAGAGGGAGTGGGCTGTAATCTATCACGCGGGCCCAGTGTCGGTTGGTAGGCGTCACATGTTTTCGAAGTTTTGGTTCTAGGACATGCCGGTTTCCTCACGATGTTTCCTTCACCGTTTTGAGAGAAGTAGTAATGAAATCTATATACACACATCAAAAGTGTCTAGGGATCAAGCATTTTTATGCGGATTTCTTGAGATTGAGATGTGGCTTTGTAATAAATTTATGGTTTTATAAATTTATATGGATCCTTTTTGGTGCATTTCATAATTTGAATCAGGAACTGTGAATCAAATTCGAGTAAAAGATGAAAATCAGCTGTCAATATTTTCCCTATAAAAACATACAACGCATTGAAGACATTATTAGTGCTACTGTTTCCCTACTACTGATTAAAACCAACGTTATTATGGAGCGGCGACGTCATTTAAGCAGGGAAGAAATGCTCAGAGCCGTGGGAATGATAGAAGCTGGTTCCCGGCAACGTACTGTGGCTTTAGCTCTGAATACAAGTCAGAGTGTTATCAGTCGACTTTGGACACGTTACCGAAGCACTGGTACCGTGGCTGAGCGCCATGGAGGACGGTATCGCTGCACCACACGGAGACAAGACCGATACATTCAAATCTTAACTCGAAGAGCTCCAACAATAACCGCCATGATGTTAGCCGTGAGGCTTCATCACTCTTCAGGGAACTTAATTAGCGACCAAACAGTCAGAAACCGCTTGCATGAAGTGAACCTTCATTCCCGAAGACCGCTACGGGTACCACCTATAGCAATGCACAATCGTAGGATTCGATATCAATGGGCTCTTGAACACAGAAATTGGGCAGAAGAACAATGGCGTTTCGTGTGCTTTTCTGATGAGTCTCGTTTTGGTATGAGACCGGATACAAGACGTATACGACACTGGAGAACCCCTGGACGCCAACAGCGATTAAAATCCTGCCAGGAAGTCCATCCTTATAGTGGTGGAACCATCATGGTATGGGCGGGTATTTGGATCGGCGGAAGAACTGAGTTGATTTGGATCAGAGGCAACCTCAACGCTCAAATTTATGCTGAGACGATTGTATCAGACGTCATCGTTCCTCTACAAGTGCAAATCGGTCCCTTATTTCAGTTAATGCATGATAATGCACGACCGCACACCGCAAGAGTTGTAAGACAGACTCTCGCCGCAGCTAACATCAATGTCCTGCCTTGGCCTGCTCAGTCGCCAGACTTGAACCCGATTGAGCATGCATGGGATATGCTACAGAGAAGAGCTCTGCCGAATATGGAGGGTATCCAGTCGCAAGAAGACCTTTTTTTGTTGTTGCAACGAACATGGGCTGCCATTCCACAGCGTGATTTGGATGAACTCATTTTGAGTATGCCAAACCGATGTTCTTGTGTTGTTAGTGTTCGCGGTAGAAACACGGATTATTAATTGTTTAAGTTACCCAATAAAATTTTAAAGAAAACTGTTATTTCAGTCTTTTTTTCGAACTTTTGTGTTAGTGGTTCAAATGTCAAAAATCCCTTTATTAGGAAAATGGCAAATTTCTTTATTAATGCAAAGGTGACTTGGTTTATCGTTACTGTGACAAACGAAAACACTTTATTTGATGAATCCTTAAAGAAAATTTTAATTAATATCAATCAGGAGAAAAGTTATTGCAAAAATATATGTTGATCCCTAGACACTTTTGATGTGTGTATATATAAAATTCAAAGTCCTGACTGACTGATATATCAACGCACAGCCTAAGCCGCTGGTCCTGGAGACATGAAATTTGGAGTGTGTGTTCTTTGTGAAGAGTAGGTATCCACTAAGACAGGGATATTCGAAATTCCACCCCTAAGAGGGTGAATGGGGGAGGGTGAAATTTCACGCGGACGAAGTCGCGGGCAGAAGCTAGTTATTTATACAAAGTAAACCGCTTGCCTGGGTTCGAGCCCATGACCTACAACTCGTAAGTCGCGGCAAAATAGCTAAAAAAAAAAAAAAACTAACCAGCAAATATCCATCTTCATACTGCATTCACAAAACAGAACGAGAATATAATGATAATGAATTATACACGAAGCTGCCAGCACCCCCTAAAATAGCATCATAAGACAAAACTAAACAACGTGCCGCGTACTACGGAATGAAGATAAATTAATTTAACGTCAGCCTTTATTTACATAACGACATCAAGTATAAGAGAGTTGGAGTGTAGGACTTGGTTATGTAAGAGATGAAGTCTTAATTTTAAGAGTTGAGAGCAAGGTGGTTTATATGGTAGGAGGTAGAGGAAGAATAAGACGGATCGCTGAATGTTCTTAGTGATGTGCTCAAGGTTGTTAATTTTATTTTGGAATATACTTCTATTTAGGGTGATATCAACCATAACTACACTTTCAATACCGAATCTATATAGTGGCACTCGGTAAAATTTGCATAACCCATTGCTGAACACTACCCCCTGAGATACAGGTTCCCACCTAGTTCAGGGGATAGGGTCGAGATGTCAGCATAAAGGAAGGGGACCGCCAGGTCCGAAGCCTGCCGGGGTAGCGGGATCGTCCGAAAGGGTTACCGCTGCCCCGGAACATAAAGGGCTAAGGAAGGAACACGGGTGGGTTTTAGTCAGTAAGAGTCTGACACTCCCTTCCGGCTCCACCCAGAGCGGGAGGAGTCATTAGATGATTTCCCATAAAAAAAAAAAAAAAAAAAGGGGATAGGGTCAAAACGTCATGGCAAGCAACAGAGCCACCACGTTATATTATTTGTAAAAGTATTTCGAAATGATATTCCTAGAAATTGTACAATGTATTATGGTGAGAATAAACAATTTTATTTTTTTATTAACCACAACCACTTGGTTTTGGTTAATATCACACTGTGAATGACCCGCCTCTGATGAATTAGAGACCTTTTGCATGATATGAAGGAAATGCTGACAATAACATGTCTCACAGACTTTTCTAACGACATAGGTGGTTAGTTATGTCCTAACATAATGAATAAAAAAATCCATCACTATTGAATAATACCTACTACGAATAATTTAATTATTCATATAAAAAATATAGAAACAAAGTATTTCCTTACATTTTTGATAATTATTTGACATTTGTTTGTCGCCGAGATGATACTGCAACTAGGTATTGAGCGTTTTATTAGCCTTCTGGTGACTGAGAAAATCCATTGTTAACGTAGTGGTTGGGGTAAAATCCGAAGATCCAAAGTTTACCCACCTCAACGATTAAGTTCAAATTAATTGACTCAAAATTGTTCAATGATAAATCCGGTGGCAAGCCGTGTACTCGTTGGGGTAAACGAATTTAAATAATTAGCAACTCTTCTTGGAAAGCTGGGGTTTTACGGTACCTTTCCGGATTGTCGCTTTTAAAGTAGGGTGAACTTTGAACGCGTGTGAATATTTACTTGAGGTGTGTGGCAGCCATTAAAGAGCGATTACTAAAGGCAATTGGAATTTGTTTCGATGAAAATGGAGGTAAACGGATTTAATGTTAGTACTTAAGTTAAAAAGGGGGATGATTTATGAGGTGGTTATAAAAAAATATATACAGCAGGAATATTATTGTTTGACTTTAATCTTCAAGAAATAACTTAAATCACCTATATTTTTTCCTCTCTGATTTGTAACTGACGTTGAATACAACAATCACTTTTGTCTTTTACAAAAAATATTGTTGAGCAAGAAGTAAAGACCTATAGGTACTTTTAACTTTTCAATTTATCTTTTTCTGTTGTAATTTTTTTTAAATTTTCGAATGCAAGGCTACTTTTAATCAGTAATCTATTTCTAGCTAGTCACAATCGTTCGATATAGTTTCATACAAAAACGAACATTGAATCAATGTTATCAAAGAAATCCTCTAAAAGCTGTTCTGAAATCAAAAACCCGAAAATTTTATCAGTTTTAATCAAATAGACGAACGCAAGGCAACTCAGTAATTGAAAATTAATGTGTCATTTTCGATACGACAACTTGTCGAATGGTTCTAAATTGTGTATTTTATAGTGCGTGTCTTATTTGTGTAGAATAAACAATTTATCTTTCGTTTTTTGTCTTTTTAAAATTCGATCTTACCTGCGAAGCATTCTCTAGTTTAGTATTTCTCTATGCTGATGGACGTGACAAGCGTTCCAATGTGATGTCTTAGCACACACGTTATGGCGCCAAGTTTTACTCCAAAACCTGATTGGTGGAGATAAAGTGTAGGTTTCCTTGGTGTTAAATTTTACTGTAAATATTTTTTCTGAAGCAGCATGAGTAAAACATAATGAGTCTATGAGGTTCCTACTACTGGAACACAGGCCTTCTTTGTGTAAGTCACGTTATAGATTAAAATCGAATAACATATACTAATAGTCCTCCAGGCTGTATTTCGGCTATGGCGGCCAATCTCAATGGAGACTAGCCTCCGGTGCGGAAGATATTATATATTGCACAAGTGATTGCGCGGGCACAGGTGCAGTCTCTCTTCCCTCACTCTTATAGTCCGATAGGACGGCACGCAATCTGACACGACCTGAGAGAGATCATGTGGGCAAGTCTCGTAATTTTAAGAACGTTCACCAGTCTGATCTGTCTCAATCTGTCAAAAATACCTCTAAGTTTTTAACATTTATTTGTCGCCGAGATGTAATTGCGACTAGATGTTGAACGTTATGAGAATTGGCCTTCAGATCTCAGTATCAATCTGTCAAAAAATACTTGTAATTTCCCTAAATTTTTCTACATTTTGACAAGTTTTTGAAATTTTTTTGTCGCCGTGATGAGACTGCGACTAGATTTTGAACGTTTTAAATTACGAGAATAGGCCTTCAGGAGCAGGACCAACGGCTTAACGCGCTTTCCGTGGCACGGGGGTATCACACCGATAACTTCCAAACTTCGGGCAGTTATTGGGTTCCACTAAGAAACATAATATACGTCGACCTTCAATGTTATGAAATCGGTAGTACTGTTTAAAACTTGTGCTATCAATACATTATAGGAGTATGTTGCTTGTAGTACTCGCTTCCAGCACACGTGTACGACTGGATTTATGAATTGAAGGAAGCATAAGATGCATTCTGCGCGGGCAATGTCAGTTATCTTGGTTCCCCTGCGGATCTCCGTTGAATGCGAGACCGTTGACCGTCCGTCCATTCCGTTGACCCGTTGGATGCGAGAAGCACAGAACCGGTCGAAGTGGAGGTGCTTGGGGGAGGCCTATTTCCATCAGTGGACGTCTTTCGGCTGAAATGATGATGATGATGATGAAGATGCATTTTAGTACGTTAGAATCGAAGTAACTGTCGCTCTTCCTTCACTCTTGCGAAGTCAAAATCCGTACGTTTTTCTATATTATTTTTAAATTCTATTTTACAGTGACAATTTGATATGTGTTAACAAGAAATTAAATATAGTTTTCTCTGCAATTATAGTCTACTCCGTGCTGCAGCTTCAAAAGGTATTCTATGTTCAGACTCGAAAAACAGAAATAGATTGTTGCGGGCGAGTACTTCGACGCCTAAGTGTCCTTTGTTTTTGTATTTATTTGTATAGTTAGTCATTTAATTTAGTATCTAGTGTAAATAGTTAGTTACATTTTCTCTAAATAAATACCAATTTCTCATATAAAAGAAAGAATTTGAAACCAGACGAAGATAATATAAAATACCTCTACCTACTATAAGGAAAAAGGTAAAAATTGCGGGTAGTTAATCCTCGCCCTTGACCCAAACGCACTATAAACCAGCTATGTATCACTGATGGCCTGAATGATAAGAATTGAGTGTTGAAAGCAGTAGTTTGGTGAGATTTAATAGATTAGCCAAGGAACTCTAAATAGCTATACCGAAATACGTAAAAACTTTGGCGGTTCATTGAAAAAAGTTGCGTGACGGCTTTGTAGTTTGTGGGAAATGAAACTGTATTTTGTGTTGGTTGTTTATTTGCAAAAAGCAAAGTTTATGAATACAATTGGGGCTTTTATAAATAATAATAATAATAATAATTTTTTTTTGCTTGAACCAGCTGTCAACGTTTCGGCACAACGACTGTCGGATCAGGTGCGGGTTATCCAACGTAATCATATGTTGGATGACACTGTACTTGATCGCCTGCGAAATGAAATACAGAGTAGCCATGCCATCGCCCCCCAGTCGCAGACTGCTGTAATACTACCGCAGTCTAATACAAGTCATGCTGACGAGGGGAGTAATGATAGGGCTACAAACGTAAGTACCCAGTGCAATGAGGAATTGAGGAGTGCTTTGGAGGATGCGATTCAGGAATATCGCTCCATGTCGCCCGAACTTAGGCCACGCTTACCTCGTTTGCCCATGCATAACAAAAATAGGGCGCTGGTGGCGGTCCTGAATTCGCAGTTGTCAAAATATTTTGATGACTGCGAAGACCTCACCGATACTCACTCGATTCTGTACTGCGCGGCTGTAGCGGCATGTCGTGTAGCTCACGTCAAATTTACCAATGACTCTAGAGCTACACGACCGAAACCAGCCGTACCAGCTTGGCAGTGCAGAATTGAACGTCGTATTGGTGGGGCCAGAGCGCTCATTGGCAAACTTATCTGTTTCAGGGAGGGCAATACTCGCCCTAGAGTGATGCGCTTTGTGAGACGGGCGTTCTTGGGGACTGATATCAGTCCTCAAGCCTATACGTCTTGTGTCACAGAGCGCATCGACTTCCTGAAGCAGAAAGTGTATGCATGGGCAAACCGTATTCGTCGGTATAAGCGGCGAGTAGAGCGATACGCTCAGAATCGCACCTTCCAGAGCGATGAAAGGTGGGTTTATAGGGATTGGGAGCGACCGGACCAAAGTGTGGCTGACACGTGCCTACCGGATGATGATGCCATGTGTTCTTTCTGGCGCAGTATCTGGTCGGTGCCTGTCAGTCACACCGAAGGTGATTGGGCTCGGGATGTCGAGCGAGCCTGTGATCCAATACCAGAAATGGAGGCTATTACCATTTGCCCCCAAGATGTAGCTCGTGCAGTCCGTCCGTTGCCTAACTGGAAGTCTCCAGGGCCGGATGGGCTGCATAATTTTTGGATAAAATGGTTTTCAAGGTCACACGCTCGCTTGGCATCTCAGTTCCAGACTGCTTTGGAGTCTGGTTCGCTACCCCAGTTCCTAACGACAGGAATTACCCACCTGCTCCATAAATCAGGTAGCACCGCGGAACCCAAAAATTATAGGCCGATCACGTGTTTACCGACGGTCTATAAAGTTCTTACATCCATTTTGAGAGCTAAAATTAACAAACATATAGACACCAACTTTATCATGTCTGCCTCACAGAATGGATGTAGGAATGGGTCCCGCGGTACTAAGGAGCTACTCCTCATTGATATGACCATTAGCCAACAGGTTCGTCGATTCCGAAAGGATCTGTCGACATGTTGGATAGATTATAAGAAGGCCTATGACTCGGTACCACATACATGGCTCATGAGGGTGTTGGAGTTGTATAAAGTAGATACAACTCTGCGCACCTTCCTGATGTCGTGTATGGGGCAATGGAGGACGGTCCTTCGCTATCCAGGATGTCGAAATATTCAGAGGAATAGCGAACCGATAAGGATCGAGCGAGGCATATTTCAGGGTGATAGTTTGAGTCCGCTTTGGTTCTGCTTAGCCTTGAACCCTCTAAGCACATTGCTGGAGGATTCAGGTCTAGGCTATCGGCTGAGGAGAGGTGGTCAGGTTATATCGCACCTCCTCTACATGGATGACCTAAAACTCTTTGCCCCTAACAATTTGCAGCTGATGGAGCTACTGAAAGTAACTCAAACTTTCAGTAACGCCATTAGGATGGAATTTGGTGTGGACAAATGTGCGGTCATGCATGTAAAGCGAGGGGAGATTGTGGAATCCGTGGGAAATCAACTCTCGGATTCCACAAACCTTAGAGCCCTCTCCGCATCCGAAACCTATAAGTATTTGGGTATGTCGGAAGCGTTAGGGATCAATGTTACTGACATGAAGCAATCGTTGAAGGAACGCTTCTTTGGCCGCCTGAAAAAAGTACTTAATAGTCTTCTATCAGGCGGAAACAAGGTGCGCGCCTTCAACGGTTGGGTCATGCCGGTTTTGATGTACTCTTTTGGCATACTCAAATGGACTCAGACCGAACTCGACGCCCTAGATAGGAGGGTTCGTACACTACTGACTGCAAATCGAATGCATCACCCACGGTCATCGGTAATGAGGCTGTATATCCCGCGAAAGTGTGGAGGTCGAGGGTTTTTAAACTCTAAGACCCTCCACAATCGCGAGATATGCAGTCTTAGGGAATATTTCCTAGAAACCGACGTGGGGATGCATCGAGATGTAGTCATGGTGGACAAAGGCCTCACCCCGCTCTCCTTGGCTAAAGAGAACTGGCGCAAACCAGTAGTGCTTGACACTAATGATCGCATGGAGGTATGGCAGAGTAAGGAGCTTCACGGACGCTTTTTCCGGGCCCTTCATGGACCCGATGTAGATTTACTAGCGTCCGTAGCCTGGCTGCGTTTCGGTGACCTCTTTGGAGAAACCGAAGGTTTTGTTTGTGCAATTATGGACGAAGTTATGATGACGAACAATTACCGGAGATTTATTGTGAAAGACGGCACGGTTGACATCTGTCGGGCATGCCACCGGCCGGGGGAATCAATCAGACATATCATCTCTGGGTGTTCTCGTCTAGCTAATGGAGAGTACTTGCATAGACACAACCTTGTAGCCAGGATAATTCATCAGCAACTTGCTCTGAAATACAGCCTTGTGGAATCGGAGGTGCCGTACTACAGGTATGTGCCCGACCCAGTTCTCGAAAATGGTAATATCACGTTGTACTGGGATCGATCCATCATCACTGACAGGACTATTATTGCCAATAAGCCTGATATAGTGGTGGTGGATCGATCAGAGCGGCGTGCAATGATTGTTGACATAACCGTCCCACATGACGAGAACCTCGTGAAAGCCGAAAAAGATAAACAAATCAAGTATCTTGACTTGGCTCGCGAGGTTGTCGACATGTGGGATGTGGATTCAGCGATCATTGTGCCGATAGTCGTGACTGCCAATGGGTTAATAGCCAAGAGTCTCGACCAACACCTAAGGAGGCTCTCGTTGGGCAGCTGGATCAAGGGCTTGATTCAGAAAGCGGTACTTCTGGACACGGCCCGCATTGTCCGGAGGTTCCTCTCTCTGGAGCCCTGACCGCCGGTAGCTTGGACCCTGTTCCCGATACCGGTGGGCTACTATTTTTTATATTTTTAAATGTTTTTCTATATTTTATATGCTTATATTTAAAAATATAATTTATATGTAAATAATGAAATAAAGGGAATAATAATAATAATAATTAGACGTATTCGGCGGTATAAGCGGCGGATTGATCGATACACGCAGAATCGCATGTTCCAGAGCGATGAAAGGTGGGTGTATAGAGCATGGGAGCGACCTGAACAAAATATGACAGATGTATGCCGCCCGGATGATGCCGCCACGAGTGCATTCTGGCGCAGCATCTGGTCGGTGCCCGTCTGTCACACTGAGGCTGGCTGGATACAGGATGTTGAGCGAGTGTGTGAGACTGTACCAGAAATGGAAACAGTACTAATTACGCCATTAGACGTTGCCAGAGCGGTGCGTCCGTTACCGAATTGGAAATCACCGGGACCGGACGGACTGCACAACTTTTGGTTGAAATGGCTAAATAGTTCACACACTTGCCTAGCATCTCAGTTCCAGTCATCCTTAGAGTCTGGGTCGCTACCGCAGTTTCTAACAACAGGCGTTACCCACCTGCTCCATAAATCAGGTAGTCCTGCGGAACCCAAGAATTATAGACCGATCACTTGTTTGTCGACGGTTTATAAGCTTCTTACATCCATTTTGAGAGCGAAAATTAATACGCACATTGAGAATAACTCGATTATGTCTGCCTCTCAAAATGGATGTAGGAATGGGTCCCGCGGTACTAAGGAGCTACTCCTCATAGACATGGCCATTAGCCAACAGGTTCGTAGATCCCGCAAGGATCTGTCGACATGTTGGATAGATTATAAGAAGGCCTACGACTCGGTACCACATACATGGCTCATGAGGGTGCTGGAGTTGTACAAGATAGATGCAACTCTACGCACCTTCCTTGAGTCGTGTATGGGGCAATGGAAGACGGTCCTTCGCTATCCAGGATGTCGGCAGATCCAGGGGAATGATGAGCCTGTATGGATTAAACGGGGAATATTTCAGGGCGACAGTTTGAGTCCACTTTGGTTCTGCTTAGCCCTGAATCCTCTAAGTACACTACTGGAGGATTCAAGTCTAGGCTATCGGCTAAGGAGAGGTGGTCAGGTCATATCTCACCTCCTCTACATGGATGATTTGAAACTCTTTGCCCCCACCAGATTGCATCTGATGGAACTACTGAAGGTAACTGAAACTTTCAGTAGCGCCATCAGGATGGAATTTGGCGTAGACAAATGTGCAGTCATGCATGTAAAGCGAGGGGAGATTATGGAATCCGAGGGAATTCAATTATCGGATTCCATAAACCTTAGATCCCTCTCCTCATCCGAAAGCTACAAGTATTTAGGTATGTCGGAAGCGTTAGGCATCAACGTTACTGACATGAAGCAATCGTTGAAGGAACGCTTCTTTTGTCGCCTGAGGAAGGTATTAATTAGTCTTCTTTCGGGCGGAAATAAGGTGCGCGCCTTCAATGGTTGGGTCATGCCGGTTTTGATGTACTCTTTCGGCATACTTAAATGGACTCAAACCGAACTCGACGCCCTGGATAGAAGGGTCCGTACACTGCTGACCGCAAATCGGATGCATCACCCACGATCATCGGTGATGAGACTGTATATCCCGCGGAAGTGCGGGGGTCGAGGCTTTTTAAATGCGAAGACCCTCCACAACCGCGAGGTGTGCAGTCTCAGGGAATATTTTTTAAAAGCTGAAGTGGGTATGCACCGTGATGTAGTTGCAGTGGACAAGGGGCTCACCCCGCTCTCCATGGCTAAAGAGAACTGGCGCAAACCTGTAGTACTTACTACCGATGACCGCAAGAAGGTATGGCAAAGCAAAGAGCTTCACGGGCGCTTCTATCGGGCTCTTCATGAGCCCGGTGTAGATTTCTTAGCGTCCGTATCCTGGCTACGTTTTGGTGACCTCTTCGGGGAAACCGAAGGTTTTGTCTGTGCAATTATGGACGAAGTTATCTTGACGAATAACTACCGGAGACATATTATGAAGGACGGGACGGTTGACGTGTGTCGGGCATGCCACCGTCCAGGTGAGTCTATCAGACATATTATCTCTGGTTGTTCTCGTCTGGCTAACGGCGAGTACTTGCACAGGCATAACCAAGTAGCCAGGATTATTCACCAGCAACTTGCTTTGAAATATAAACTTGTGGATTCTGAGGTACCGTATCACAAGTATGTGCCCGACCCAGTTCTTGAAAATGACCATGTCACGTTGTACTGGGATCGGTCTATCATTACTGACAGGACTATTGTCGCCAATAAGCCTGATATAGTGGTGATAGATCGATTAGCGCGCCGCACAATGATTGTCGATGTTACCATTCCACATGACGGGAATCTCGTGAAAGCTGAGAAAGAGAAACAAATGAAATATCTTGACTTAGCACACGAGGTTGTTGACATGTGGAATGTGAGCTCGGCTGTCATTGTGCCGATTGTCGTAACGGCCAATGGCCTTATGGCCGAAGGCCTCGATGAACATCTATCGAGGCTTTCGTTAGGCGGTTGGATCAAGAGCCTGATTCAGAAGGCAGTACTCCTCGATACGGCTCGCATTGTGAGGAGGTTCCTGTCTCTGGAGCCCTAACCACCGGTAGCTTGGACCCTGTTCCCGACACCGGTGGACTACTATTTTTTTATATTTTTAAATGTTTTTTTTTTTTTTACTTATTTTTTATACTTTAAGAAATATTTAAAAATATAACCGAATATGTAAATAATGAAATAAAGGAGATAATAATAATATCGTTTATTCATAAAAATGGTGCAGATTTTTGTAACACAAACTTAAAAATTATTATAGAGGACACAGTTGCTCATTTGCCTGAACTAGGTAGAACCTGTGTTTCAGGCTAGAAATGTGCTAACTATGACTCTTCTTTGACAGTGAAGTTTTAAATCATGGACAATATTGATCTTTGTTTTTTTTTTCAATATTGGTCGTAGGTTTAAACCCAGACAAGCGTTTTACTTTGAGTAAATTATGTCATCATCACTGCTCTCAAAACGGTGAAGGAAAACATAGTGAGGAAACCGACATGTCCTAGAGCCAATACTTCGAAGACTGACATCTAACAACCCGCACTGAGCCCGCG
Source organism: Hydraecia micacea (assembly GCA_914767645.1). Taxonomy (NCBI): domain Eukaryota; kingdom Metazoa; phylum Arthropoda; class Insecta; order Lepidoptera; family Noctuidae; genus Hydraecia; species Hydraecia micacea. The sequence continues at coordinate 2,594,856 of OU611781.1, forward strand.
TGGTGGATTACGGCCCATTTCCTGTCACCGAGAGGAGGCCTGTGTCGCAGCAGTGGGAACATATAGGCTGGTTATGATTGATCTTTGTAGGCTAACGAAATGTCCTTTCCGCTCTTCAAGCTAGCGAGATCTGTCTTTGTTAAACATCTCAGCTTCTATCGACTTTAGTGAAAGAAAATAGGATCCAAGGGCTAACTTAGAGCTGTTAAAGGGTCAAGAACTGAAAACCAAACATATATTTCCATAACACGAGCTTTGAAACTAAAAGGTGTATTGAAAATGGGTCTAAAATGTTTAAAATAGGTATAATCCAACGAGTTTAGAGGTAAAACCTTTTTAGTACCTACAATTTATAGAAAAAGCAAACACATAATAGCAGGCATTTCATTATTATATTTTATGAGAATAATAAAAGGGATATAGCCACGACTCATCTCTCGGCAACTTTCGCAAATATTGAAGTATAATTTGGTCCACCTACATGGGAAGATAGAATTGATTCAAACGTGGGGTTTTCCTGATTTGTTCAGGTAATGAGCAAGAAATGTAATGTTTGAAGTTACAATATTTAACTTTAATATAAATGTTGTAGTTGCATGTTATATGTGCTCTCAAAACGGTGAAGGAAAATATCGTGAGGAATCCAGCCTGTCGTAGCACCAAAAAAAAAATCGAAGACAATTATATGACATCGATACCAACCCGCACTGGGCCTGCGTGGTGGATTAAGGCCCACTCCCTCTCACAGAGAGGAGGCCTGTGTCCCAGCAGTGGGAGCATTATAGGCTGCTTGTTACACTTATGCTAAAAGAGTTCAACGAATATTAGGTTAAAAATGTGCGAACAACAACACAACGTGGAACAGCAGTTTTGCTATTAGTACTTTAAAGTACCTACTGGTTACTGTTATTCAATACGCAGACCGGAGTAGATTCTGAAGATATGAAAGAATGTGTCAGTCATTTAGCAATAACAAAAACAAGGTGTTAAATATAACGATCACCAAAAAAATATACTAAACACCAAAAAATAATGGAGTTTTAATTTTGGTGATCATTTACTATTTTGGCAGTAAAAAGTGTTTTTCTGATGTTTATTTTATTTTATCTGGTGATAAGTTAAACATAAGCCAAAAAAATGCGAACTTTGAACTTAAACCTAACAATTAAGCTCTTAAAAAATAGATCCTTACATCGAAGCCAAGTCAAAATCAAAAGTTATTTATTCAAATTAGGCTGGGAATCAGCACGTTTCGAATGTCAAAATTACATAAGACAGTCCTCCAAAATGCCTGCCCATACTTTATAGTGCTTTCGCTGGGAAGAAGTAGCGCAACAAAGTCCACAATAGCACAGCGGTCTGTTCAGTTAGAAAAAAAAAATACGTGTGGCACTCGGGGACTGCCGCGGTAAAGCTATTGCATAGCATACGTCTAGTCGCACGCACACAAACACTGTGCCGAAGTCTGCCGAACTGATACGACGTTAGACGATGCACGGCTTTCAACGCTGCACCGCTGTGCCGGTCGGAGTGGGGGGTGTTAGGTTTATTTTCGTTACGGAATTTCTTCATTCGGTCGCCGCGCTCAAAGCCCAAGATAAAAGCTATGCAATAGCTTAAAAAACAAGTCTACTCCCAATCAACTTAAACTTTACAACATAACAGAAGCTGACAATATTTATGTTCGTAGAAGTTCACCACAATAGTGGTTCAACAGGTAGGGTTTAAACTCACGAGCTGCCTATCGCTGTCACCCCTAGGCAGTGTCGCTTACAAGTCTGTAAGGCTTATTATTCATGGTACATCCCGACTCCATACATAAATATTTTATGCAGTATTTTTATCTCTGAAAGCGACGCCCGCTTTACTTGTTAACCAAGTGTGCATACAAACATGTTAGAATTTTTGCGTGAAGACGAGTAGATACACCACATAACACACACGCTTCCGAATTCGCCACAGTCTGGGACGGCACCGAATACTCCTGGCTGATGGCCGGTGGAGCAGACGAGTCCTGGAGTGGAGACCACGTATCGGCAAGCGTAGTGTGGGACGCCCCCCAGCTAAAAGGACCGTATTTGTACAGACACCAGCACATCATGCTACCCGAAACTGTCAAATTTTCCCAATCAACCTTGAACCTTATGCTTTAGCGATATAGTTGAAAATCTATTAAAGAAATTTGACAGATTGCAGTAGCTTGATGTGCTGGCGTCTGTACACCACATTATAAAATATTGAGTTTACAATTTTATTAGTTTGCTTAGCTAACAAAATAATGTATTCAGGTTTGACTTATAATTACAATGACTGATCAAGTTAGAGCTTAGTTTCAGTTAAGTTAGTTTGTTAATTCAACAGCCAGCGTACCGTAGTTTCACTATTTAGTTCCCGTTTGTGGGTATTTTCGTAAGTTTTATTTGTCTGTAAACTGTGTAGTTATTCGTCAGAATTTTCAAATTCAGTAAATCAAACAAAACCAAGTATAAAATGTTCATAAAAATCTCCAGGATATACAAATTCTGAACTGTTAATGAAACCTCATTTTCGTAATACTTCGTTCAAAAAGCTTTTCATGGAATACTCTTAAAAGTTCTTATTAATTTGTACCTATATTTTTTATGGTGTATTATCGCACTGGAACAGGACACCTATAAAATAACGTCAACATTATGTATCTAGTTTCATCTCTCGGCATCGGCATGAACTATTACTCGTAAGGGCTAATTTTACCAGTCAGATATCTTTTGTCCGTGGAGTAAAATTGACGTCTGACAGTTCTAGTATGGAAAAACTGTCAAACATTTAAAATTTATTTGCAGTGTAAGACTTATTCTATATATACAAGTTTAGTGGAATGCGCTCTTAGACGTAATAGCTGGGCTTGCTACCCAGGGTGTCCAATTTTATGTATCCAGTCATGGAGATAGATGCTCTACTCTCTGGCAGGTAAAATATTCTTTACTATGTACAGTCACAAACAAAACTCGATTAACACTGTCATTTTTGATTTCTTCTTCGTTCGTCCCGAAGTTTTGTCCCACATTCAAAAAAATCCTGGTTCGTCCCAAACAGTAAGTATGCTTCCTTCGTCTCAAAATATATTTTTTATTATTTATTCCCGATTCGTCCTATTTTATATTCCTGGTACGGCCCATATTTTTTTTGTATATGCCAAACTTACTTTTTTGTACAATCGGCAACAAAGCGGTTACGTATTATTAAGAGCCCTCTTACATTTCAGTACTGATCGCTTCTTAGTGCTCCCGTATATTATAAGCGGAAGCCGTGTGCAAAATTTCACATTCCTAGTCCTAGTAGTTTCGGCTGTGCGTTGATATGTCAGTCAGGCAGGCAGTCAGTCAGTCAGTTAGTTTCTTCTCTTATATTTATAGATTATTGTTTCACAAATAAGTACATTTTTTCTGTTGACTGTACCTTTGAAGAACCTGTAATTTGGGACGAAACACCACTTTAATAGTGATATGGAACAAACTAAGAATTTTTTGGATTGTGGGACATAACTTCGGGACAAACGAAGAATAAATCTCATATTAAATTGACAACAATTTTATCAATAAACTGCTTTTTAGCTTTTCACATAATAGCAAAGAGTTTATATTCTAAAAATGTTTCTTCTGCTGCAATTTTGAACAAATCTTTTGCTGACCGTACACCTTAAAAATCTATCTAACTATTTTTTTTAAGCTATTGCATAGCTTTTATCTTGGGCTTTGAGCGCGGCGACCGAATGAAGAAATTCCGTAACGAAAATAAACCTGACACGCCCCACTCCGACCGGCACAGCGGTGCAGCGTTGAAAGCCGTGCATCGTCTAACGTCGTATCAGTTCGGCAGACTTCGGCACGGTGTTTGTGTGCGTGCGACTAGACGTATGCTATGCAATAGCTTTACCGCGGCAGTCCCCGAGTGCCACACGTATTTTTTTTTTTTTTGTTTGAACGCGCTAATCTCACCGGAACTACCATTTGAAATAATACCAGTTGAAAATAACTACTATTTGAAAAAAATCTTTTTGGATTTCAAAGCCCATTCCTGAGGAAGGTTATAGGGTACTTACCATCACTATAGGACCCTTAGGAGCCGTGCAAAAACAAAAAGAGTCATAAAAATCGCTAAGCGAAAACGATTAATAATTTATACGATTAGTAATAATGCGGGCTGGCGATGCGACGGGGTGGGTCGGGGAAACAAGAAATGTCACGCGGACGATGTCACGGGCAGAAGCTAGTTAATTAAAAAAATATATAAATTTTACAAAGGGTGTATAATGGGTGGTCTTATAGCTAAAAGCGATCTTTTAAGAGCGTTTACGACGTACTGCATTTCATACAAACTTTAAAGCCTTTGTTTTTCGAAATGAATGAACCGATTTTAATGGACTTCGTACGCATAAGCAGGATACAAAGGTCTAAAAAGGTAGTTAAGAACACTTTCGAAAAATAGCGTTACAGTCAAATTAGACTTAAATTTTCCATAGAAACAGATTTCCAGTTATCTTTTTTAAAAAAAGACATTTCGAAAATGTTCTTTACTTAATTTTTAGACCTTTAAATCCTGCTTATACGTATAAAGTTTTATTAAAATCGGTTCATTCATTTCGAAAAACAATGGCTTGAAAGTTTGTATGAAATGCTGTACGTCATAAACGCTCTTAAAGACAACCTTTGTATGGATTAAGGGAGGAGAGACAATACTGCGGTTTGTCTAGTGGAGGCTATTTTAATGCGCTTACAACAATTTGAAAGTGCGAGTACATACTACCAACAATGACTGCGACACATTCAAACACAACATACCACGACTAAGCGAGCACCGACCCGGCGACAACCCACGCCGCAAACGACTTGTACCCGCATTAGATATGTCAGATTCCATAATAGTTCCTCGTGTACTGGCGTTGACCCCCTGATGACCTGCCCGCATTGACTGCAGGTTTAAAACACGATTCAGTCCTCGAGGAACTATGTAAACAGCGGTGCTATTCTGTAAAAAGATCACCGTGATAACTTAGGTGACGTGAGCTGTCATTCCACCTGATGCTAGGGATTGACACTATTGACAGCTCACTTTAAGCTCACTTCACCTTAGTTTTCACGGTGAGAGTTTTACAGAATTGAGCGGCTGATACATAGTAACATATTGAAATGAAACTATTGCTTAAAATAGAACTTTAATTTTAACAGGATTTGACAAAGGCCATTTTAGCGGAGGCGGAGGTCCAGAGCTTGACAAACAGTTTTGCGGCCTGGCCACCTTCTAGGTGATTTCTTTGTGGTTCATAAAGTAAACCGGCTCCATTAAATAGTTCCTCACTTGGTACTATAGAGGCTTGGACCTCTTTAATAATGCAGGCCGGTCATAATTGATGGCATCTGCTGTTCGACCGTTCAAGCGTATGTCAAATATTAGATAAGGTTTGACGTGTAAGATAAAAAGTGCTAATTTTAAATAATTATTATAAAAGTCTCCAAACAATATCTAATTTAAACATGTAGGAGTTTCATTTAATAAAAGGGTTCCCAATAGAGCTCGCGCTTTATAGTACTGAGCCTGGCTGTGGTGCCTTTCCATAAAAACCTAATTTGATTTATAAGTAACATTTTAAAACAAAAAATAACCAAATCGGTCCAGCCGTTCTCAAGAGATGCGCTTACAAACGAACCGCATGTCAGTTTTATTTATGTAGAACAAGATATAAGTCTGAAATCACCATCCCATCTTGCGCGAGCGTGGTGATCCATGCTCGTGTCTCTCTGCATGAAAAAAGGTATTTGCCTCGCAGTGAGACAATAATAAGCTGGTATTATTATTATAATGAACAGTGGTGGCCCAGTGGCAACAGCCGCGACATACGAGTTGTAGGTCGTAGGCTCGAACCCAGAAAGGCGTTTTACTTTGTGTAAATTATTTCATCACCACGGCTCTCATAATGGTGAAAGAAAACAGCATGACCTAGAACCAAAAATTCGAAGATATGTGACATCTACCAACCCGCAATGGGAGATGGATTACGGCCTACTCCGTCTCACCGAGAGGAGGCCAGTGTCCCAGCAGTGGGAACATTATAGGCTGATTATGATGAAGCAATGACATGTAAATCACATAATTGATTTACATGTCATTGCTTTATTTTTAATTCTTTTTACCTTTTGTTGGTAGACTAATTTTTATTCTAGATGCATCGTCTTCACATATAATTATAATAATGAATGTATACAAAACCTTGTACAACATTTTAAAAGAGTAACGGTGGAGTTTCCTGCCCATTCTCCATACGAAAACTACCTTTTGGAAGGGGCGACTAGAATCAATTTCGTTTTATTATAATGTTTGACGTTCAAAAGTGCCTTTAGTGTGCCTATTTGAAATAAATGATTTGACTTTGACTTTGAAGATTATTATTATAATGTTTTGCATAAATAGGATAATTTTTGTAACGTAAACTTTTTGCTGACCTGCACAAATAATCCAGTGCTTCAACCCTTACAGCGTTGTTTAAAAACTTCACTTCCATAATCGCATTACCCATCAGCAGTCGTGTCAAGCATACATAAACATCACAATGCGTAACAAAGAGAAGGTAGGAAGCAACTAGAACACTTAATGACCCCCACGCCAACTTTAATAGACACTTCGTTACATTTGTCGGCATCACGCAAACCCACAAAACCCTTTAAAATCGTTTTAATTTCCATTCAGCGATAACCAGTACAGTTGTTAGCAACAAGTTGAGAATTCAATTAATAATTGTTGATGGTGTTGATGAAATTGTTACGGTTGTTGAAAAACCTGTATGCGGTCAAGGTCATGCCAAGGGATGGGCTTAGAATGAATTTCAGGATCTGTTACAAACATTTTTGATATAAAAAAAACAGTGGCACTCCGGGAGTGCCGACAGAACCGAAAACAAAACACGAACAGAATACTTTGCCATCACTCACTGACATATCGGATGTAGTACATTAAAACCGAGTGCATCCCGAGGGCAGCCGAACACATCCAAAGCGGTGTCAGTTACGGTAACAGTGATGCGAATTCAATGGTTTTTCCCATCTTAAAAAATGCCCAATGCGCCTAAACGGGTTTTCACTTCAACGAACTAGTCTTCTTCTTGTTAGCGTGTCGATGGCAATCTATATACCGTCAGCACAGAATTTAACTACAAGCTTGGTAACTGCAGTGTCCATCAACTTTTGTAGCATGCAGACATTACAGGCAACGCTAGACACGGTAATAGGTGCCCCATTATTTGTGGCACAGCACCACATTTACACCGTGCATTCCCGTTGTCCCCGTGATCCGTGTCCCCGTTAACGGGGACAACGGGAATTTAATAAAATAATTAAAATTACTTCCCGTTGTCCCCGTTAACGGGGACAGCGTACGGGGACAACGGGAATTCAATAAAATTATTAAAATTACTTCCCGTTGTCCCCGTTAATTTATTGTAATATATATTTTTCAAATTATGCCCGTTGTCCCCGTTCCGTCTAAATTAGAAATGAGAGTGCCTTAATAGAGAGAATATTTCCGTGCATGGCGTGAAGAACTTGATAACTCGACTTATACGATTTTTTTTTATCGTCGCAATGGCTTTCTACGGTATTGGTTTTATAGGAAAAAAATTGACAACTCGATATCTACGTAACTTTTAGAGATATGGCCTGTGACAGTATATGAATATCTCGATATTTAGCGTTTTTTATTTAACAAAACGAGATATCGACGCGATGAGTCACAAAAAAATATCTTACATCATAATATATCCTTATATCAACGTATACTCAAAAACCGAAATAGCGTACGTAAATTGACAAAACAAGATATCAAAGCGACGACCAACAAACTATACGTTAACAAATTAATATATCGTTTTATCTACTTATACTCAACTACCGATAAAGCGTACGTAACTTGATATGTAAATTTATACTTTTTCAGCTTGATGAATACAGTAAATCCTAAGTTGACATAGTTAGATATTAAGTTATTGCCAACGGATATATATAACGGATATATCCGTGCATGGCGTGAAGGACTTGATAAGTCCACAACGTACATTTTACAGGGCAGCGATTTTAGTTTGACTTTTTCTCCAAAATCCGTTTTTACCTTGGACTCGTCTTTAAAGCTTGATTTAAGGATAATTTTATGAAATCTTTTAAATTATTTTAAGTATTTTGGTAAAATCGTCTTATTTTGTATGATATCAGACTTACCAACTTATTCAAGATTCAAGATTATTTATTTGTGTAAACATGAGTATACATACAGAGCATGCAAGCTATCACAATTATCTACGTCGAGATCAGGATCCGTGGGAGCACAGTTCGTGGTCTTGATGTTCAAATAGAATTCACGAAATGGCTCATCAATTAACTGCATTAAATCCTTTAAATCTTTTTTCTTTTCTGCACTGATTGGCAATGGCTCACTAGATATCTGAGTCAATTTGAAAGAATCTACAGTAATCTTTTCTCTTTTCTTAATCATCTGCCTAGCCTTTTTCCCAACTATGTTGGGGTCGGCTTCCAGTCTAACCGGATGCAGCTGAATACCAGTATTTTACATGGAGCGACTGCTTATCTGACCTCCACAACCCAGTTATTGGGTAATACGATACCCCTTGGTAAGACGGGTTGTCAGACTATTGGGCTTCTGACGACCCGTAACGACTGTTAAAGATTCACGAATGACAGCCGGGACCAACGGCTTCACGTGCTTTCCGAGGCACGGAGGGGCTTACAGACTAATTACAAATAATAGGTAACAACAACACATTATCAAGTTGCTAATAACAAGCCTCCACAGATATATAACATATCGATTACTTAAAGCCTAACAATTAAAGTTCATTGTGTACCTACATAAGTAAATAGTTTAAGTTAGTTTTATTTGTTTATTTATGTTACTAAATATGAGCTCAAGAACCACTAGAAGGAGCATCGTTCGCAAAAAATGATTTGGCTAAGAGCGTCCTTGCTGTGCTTATCTTAGTGCAAAATAAGTCAACATCGTGTTCAGAAGATACATCATTGAAGCTTCGAGTGCTTCTTATACACATATAATCTATACATATAATAAAATTGTAGAAAAGTCGTGTCTGTACAATGGAAATATATAAAAAAAAAGTAGCAGGGGTTGTTATTATATTGATGCCGAACCCGAAATTGTAATTACATTTTTTTTTGTCTGTTTGTCTGTTTATCTGTTTGTCTGTTTGTCGGTTTATCTGTTTGTCTGTGTGTTTGTGCACGCTAATATCAGAAACGGCTTATTCGATTTAGATGCGGTTTTCACTAATATATTATAGTAAGCTTCACTTAACAGGTAGTGTTTATTTCATGTCAATCGGTTCATAAATAAGAAAGTTATGTCAATTTAAAGAATCACGGCGAACATTTGTTAAGGTATTCTATCAGAATACGTACACGCCTCGCGCCTGCGCGTCCGTGGCTATATAAAGCGCGCTGAGAGCCGCGCCGCTGCCATCAACTCCGATCCAGAGATGTCAGCATAAAGGAAGGGGCCCGCCAGGGCCGAAGCCTGCCGGGGTAGCGGGATCGTCCGAAAGGGTTACCGCTGCCCCGGAACATAAAGGGCTAAGGAAGGAACACGGGTGGGTTTTAGTCAGTAAGAGTCTGACACTCCCTTCCGCTCCACCCAGAGCGGGAGGAGTCATTAGATGATTTCCCATCCAAAAAAAAAAAAAAAGCCTGTCCCTTGCTGCCCTCCCCCAGCGACGCCCTAAGCCAAGGTCCGTACCCCACAGGGGGTGCCCTTAGCGTGTGCTTAGCTTTTAAGTTTTCAAGCCCTGGCTGGAGGCCTTAATTTTGAGGATTCCACAGGCAAGTCCGGTTAAGCAGACGACAACCTCATAGGTTGAACTGCGAGATGCAATTCACAAAAAAAAAAAAAAACGTGCCGCTGCCATAAGGATTCAGTTATTCGTAGCGAACGCACGTATCCTGGAGAGTATAGGCGAATAGTTGCATTCGATTATTGCGATTCACTTGAATACTGACTGTTTGCATATTTAATTTATTTATATTTTAGGGTTTGGTTCTTTTTCTTAATTTTCTTTAAGTATAAAATTAAAAATAGGCGTACCCATAATGATTCTTAGAAATTTAAGCCCCCCAAAACTTTGCAATGGCACCAGGTTAAAAGTGACAAATTTACAACGAAATCTGATAGAAGCAGAGATTTTAACAGAGTGTGGAAAAGGTGAAAGTGTTTTCATTCCTCGGATTCCTCTCATTCCAAACAATTTTCCATTTAGTTTTAAACGAGTCCAGTTTCCAGTCAGCCTATGTTTTGCGATGACAATTAATAAAGCCCAAGGTCAGACGCTGAAAGTTGTGGGTGTAGATCTAAGTATCAGCTGTTTCTCGCACGGTCAGTTGTATGTGGCTCTGTCACGGGTTAGCAATCCTAGGAGCCTGTACCTATGCTTTCATCCCCGATGGCCATACGTCAAATATCGTATACAGAGAAGCATTACTGTAAAGTAAATTTTTAGCTACCCAAACGACGGTATATGTAATTCAAAATATGCTGCCCAAAAAGTCACTATTCCATGCGGACGAAGTCGCGGGCACAGCTAGTACTAAATATTTTTAAAACAAACACATTCTTTACATTCGTTAATTATAAATATTTATGCCGCAATCACGTAAAATCTGCTGGACGGATCTTGACAAAATTTGGTTGTGGAATAGTTTATACCCGTAAACTACATAATAATATGGTGTAGGTACTTAGTTTTTTATCCGGTAGTACCCGCGGGAAATAAAAGTCACGCGGGCGGAAAGCTAGTACCTTATTACAAAATATACTACTACTATTGTTTACATTTTAGGTAATTTGACATTTCATGTGTATAGCTATTATTTAGATATTATGTGTTTTTTAAGTTTATATGTAGACATTTGTATAGATAAAATATTCTCTCTATTAAGGCACTCTCATTTCTAATTTAGACGGAACGGGGACAACGGGCATAATTTGAAAAATATATATTTCAATAAATTAACGGGGACAACGGGAAGTAATTTTAATCATTTTATTGAATTCCCGTTGTCCCCGTACGCTGTCCCCGTTAACGGGGACAACGGGAAGTAATTTTAATTATTTTATTAAATTCCCGTTGTCCCCGTTAACGGGGACACGGATCACGGGGACAACGGGAATACAAGATTTACACTCCCTGGGCGGAGTCATCTGTGAATCTCCACATCACCAGATTTTTTTTGCTTCGACAGTATATTTAAAGATCCCAGGGAAGCCAAGGCAATACATGTCCAGGTGAGAGATGTTACTAATGAAAACTACAGGCAGGGACACTCGATATTAATATTCATTATGTGTATCCTTCAAATTGCGTATTATTATTAACATTTTGTTAGCTAAACAAAGGATCTCGTTTCCGCCTTTTCTTGTCTTAACCTGGGTGAAATAATTTATTTTCTTTCCTTAAAAGTATTTCTTTCCTCGAGGTATCGAAAACATTCTAGAGCAAGTCCAAAGAAGCCAATCACGGGAAACAGTTTCTAACCAACTTTAAAAAGCCTTGCTGAAGTGGACGTGTTTTTGCACTCTTCCTAGAAAATAATAAATGCTTCAGCTCTGTGAAGTGCTGACTTTGTAAACGTGTTTACGCTTACTTTGCAGCGAATTGTGATAATCGCTGGGAAGTAGTTGTTTTAAAGGGGAAATTATAAGTGCAACAACAAAAGTTTACTTTAGCACCTGCAACCTAACGTCTTTTTTGTATGTAGGCAACGAGTTAATAGAACAGCTTCTATTATATTAATTCAACATCTTTACTATTCCAATAGAATATAAAGAAACCAGCGTCAATTTACGAACGTAAATTTATATTGCTCAGAGCTATCGTAAATATATTTTACTACTGAATTGATAACTCAGCGACTAATGTTGTAAGTGGGCTACTTTATATATTTTATAGATTCAACATCTGTCTGCTAATAAAATCAAATTCCAGCCTCAAAATTAGCCACCTAACTTTTTCATACAACAACTAAATTAATAAATTATATATTATTCTTCTTTCATGAGAATTAGTAGTAGGTATAATAGTCAAGTCATCGATTACCGATTAATCCCGATGTCCACCACTTGTTTGGCCACCATTGGGGGATAGCGAAACAATTTAAAAAAAATATTTTAGTCGTCCACCACTGGGGGACACTTCATGGTTCGAATAGGTCGAATCTGTTCCAAAACCGAATCGGGGCACCCCCGACTTCACGTTCTCTTTTGGCTGCTACCCCTAGAGTGTATATAAAAACCGGAGGTGCGAAGGGAAAGCAACCCCCGCCCGCTATAAGAAAGCATAGGCACCCGTGCGAGCCGTAGCGGCGGCGACCAGCAAGCCGAAACTGTGGAGGTGAGTATGGGTGCCTATCCTTTGTTACGTAAGGGCGGAGGGGTTGCACTTCCCGCAGCGCCGGAGATGATGCAGAAGCACATGCGACATGAATCATCGGGCAGTTGCCCGCCAGACACTACACCCGTCTGGTCAGAGGATCCTCCCTTTTCTATGGAGGATGAGTGAACTTTACACCTTTTTTTTTGTTCCTCATACCTCTATAAATAATTATGATGTTGAGATAAACAAAGATTTTTGATTATGATTAGTATTAGCTACTTGTTTTTCTGACAAAGTACAGACGCCAGCATATCAAGCAAAGTCAAAGTCAAATCTGTCAATTTTTTTAATAGATTTTCAACTTTATCGCTAAAAGCATAAGGTTCAAAGTTGATTGGGAAAATTTGGCAGTTTCGGTTAGCTTGATGTGCTGGCGTTTGTATCTAAGTTTTTTCAAAAGCGGCAACACCACGTTATGGCCTTTTCAGAAATTTAATGACAATACTCGAACGCAAGTACGAAGTTTCTTTTGAGGAAGGCACTCCAACAAGCATAGTTTAGTTACTAAAACACGCGTGTTTTTGTGGTAACCAACTGTGCAGACACGTTGTGAATGTATGTGTCACGTAAGCATACCGTCCGAAATTGCGAGACAATGACCAAGTCGGAAGTGTGTTTGTGTGAGATACGTGCTGACGATATTCGTCTTCATACACACATTCACAGTAGTAAAGCGCTAGTTGCTTCGTGAGATAATAAAAATACTGTAAAATCAGTAAACAGAAAAAAAAACTGTTCATTAAAAAACACGATACCTAGTAATATAATATTATTAACGACTATATCTCTGCCAACTGTATCGAATATGACAATATTATTCACCGGAGACTATTAATAATATTGGTAAAAGATGGAAAAACATTTTTGTTAAAACAAGAACCGCCATTTGCGAAATAATATTATTCCCAAATCAGCAAGTGAAAACTCCATTAACATCAATTTTAATGAGACAGAACGTATTTCGCAATGATTTAAGTATTTAATTAATTAAATATGTTCAGGGTTTCAGGAAATTTTTAAGCATAAAATGGTGATAAAAGCGAGTTTTATTCGGTTGTAAATTGGTCTTCAGTACTGTGTTTTATTATGTAAAGTAACATAGACGGTAAAAGAGCGAGAGAGATATGGAAAGCGCTTCATCAATTTTGTTTTATTTTTGGGAACAAATGAAAATCATGTTTTTGATTTGAACAAACAAAGACAGATACTACTTTTATTTTTACACAAAGCTAAAACTCTTAGCTCTTGAAATCGATTGCATACTTTCGATAACCGGATCGCTGCATTTTACGAACATACCTAATATTCATCATCATCATCATCATTTCAGCCAATAGACGTCTCACTGTTAGACAAAGGCCCAAGCATCGTCACTTCGTCCGGATCTGTGCTTTTCGCATCCAGCGGATTCCTGCGGTCTTCATCGGTCCACCTTGTGAAAAGCAATCCCACGCTACATCTTCCAGTACGCGGTCCCCATCCAAAACTTTCGACCCCATCAGCTATAGTCCGCGCGGAACTAGTTGGCCGCTGAGGTGGAGACAGGGGTGAGGCGGCGCGGTTCGCAACGCACGTACTGAGTAAGGGACTAACCACACTTATTCAGCTCTAATCAGCTTTTGTCCATAGAAAACAACGATTTTGTATAAGATGCATATCCATCCGTTCAGCCGCGGAAAGCTGAACGGACTCCATATAAAATCGTTGTTTTCTATCGACAAAAGCTGAACAGAGCTGAATAAGTGTGGTTAGTCCCTTATGCGCCCCACCCTTCCATCCCACCGCTCACATACCAAGGCGCGGCCAACTAGTTCCACGCGGACTATAGTTTGGCATTCTTCCTAATATTATTATCTCTCGAATCACTTGATTTTCTCTTCCCAAAATATGGTTTACATTGCCTTACGCCGAAAGAACTTAATCTGTTGCATGTGTTAAATACAAATAATCTTGCATGAACAATTAGGTGTAAAAAATTTGTTTTCCCGATGGATACCGCATTCGCTCTGTGAAGAGCAAAAAGCGGCTCGCTTTACTTGGTGAGTCAGAACTCTCGAAAGATTCCACGCAGGATCCTCAAATGCTGTATACAACATCGTATTAGGTGACGAATCCTGGATATACGCGTACGAACCCGAAACAAAAAACCAGTCACGAGTTTGGGTGTTCGAAAATGAGTAAAGCCAACAAAAATTTGTTCGTTCACAGAGTGTTGCAAAAAAAAATGGTGGCCACGTCCACGTTTGTCTCCAAAACCGGCCATGTTACGGCTATTCCTCTTGAGGGACAAAGAACGGTTAATGCAGAATGGTATGCTAGCATTTGTTTGCCACAGGTCGTTTCTGAACTCCGTAAAGAGAACTGCAACCGCCGCATCATCCTCCATCACAACAATGCGAATTCTCACACCGCGCACAGAACAAAAGAGTTTTTGGAGCAAGAAAACATAGAATTATTAGACCATCCGCCGTACAGCCCCGACCTAAGCCCTAATGATTTTTATACTTTCCCTAAAATAAAGAATAAATTGCGTGGACAGAGATTTTCACCACCTGAAGAAGCTGTGGACGCCTACAAAACGGCCATTTTGGAGACCCCAACTTCCGAATGGAATGGTTGCTTCAATGATTGGTTCCATCGTATGGAAAAATTTGTCAAATTTCGCGGAGAATACTTCGAAAAGCAATAAATACATTTTTAAATAGTAATGTTGTGTCACTTCCTTGATTCCCGAAATTTTCAGTGCCGCCCTCGTAATTGTTCAGAGTGACTAGCACTATTGAAAAAGTTATAAAAATGTTTGAAGTTGTAGTGTAAACTGAACTTTATTGTGTAGGAATTAAAGTTATTTTTCCAATAATTCATATTTGTTTACATTTTTGGCAAATAAATCGCGAACGCAGATTAGATGTCCTGCCCAACTGCACTTGAGGCACATCGCCCAACAATGACATTTAGGTAAGTCACGTGACACGCGCTCGTGATTTGCAAGTACTGTAATTGCTTTCTTACTAATTGAACATCTAGAACAAAGCTTTGATGCTACTTTTTTCTTCTAATTCATTAGCACGCTCAAACGGCAAAGATTAACGACATTGCTGTACAATGCAGCAGAAGCGAATTAAACAATTCCAATTTATCTGGCTCGAATACCAGCTAGTTGGGTGAGGTAGCAAAATAGCTAATTGTTCAACTTTCCTAATTAAAATAAAGTTCGAAGCTGGATATCTTTCACCGTTCGATATTGTGCATTGGTAATTAAATGCTGTGAAGTTATTGCTGCCGTATTGTTTGTCAAACTTCTGTTCTTTTGTTTGTTTCAGGTAGATTTGTGATTGACTAGCACCTTGGAGACTTGAGAGGGCTTTCGTCATCGGTTTTTGAAAAGTACCTGTGCAAAGGTATGTCAACAAAAAAATGTTTGGTTATTTAAAAAAAAACATGCGTTTTTCGGCTCTGAAATACTACTCGTATTTGGTAACAATTGACATCATCATTCATTAATTATTCAATTATTTAGGACAATAAAGCATATAATATTCAGTTTTTCAAAACAGCTCCGTTATGTAAAACAACTAAACAACGTTCAAAGGCATTGCCTTAACGCTACGTTTAACAAAACTGCTAGCGACGTTTAGACGAAATGCAGAATACCTTATCTGCAGTCAAAATAAGCGTTTGGTGTGGCTTCTAATTCCAAATTGGTCGCAGTAACTAAGCTGAGGCACCCTGTTTAGGTTTAGATTAGAACTGTGATCAACAGCGAGCGAACCGAGTGAGCGAAGCGAGCGGTGCCGCGGCAGCGACTGGCGAGCACTACTTCCAAATTGGTTGCAGTTACGCTATTCAGTATTTTTAGGAGTTTTATAAAAGCTCTGATAACTTTTAATTAATATTGTCCTTAAAATCACGGTTTTCACTTGAGTTATGGTAATTTTTACTCATATTTTATTTATTTTTGTTTATTCTTGTTCTTATGACACACAGAGGCACGAGCGACATTGTATTTATTATCAACAGGCTTTAATTAACCATTGCTAACAATAGGCCGACAGGCATCATTGAACAAGCGTTCGACAAACGTATTGGATTTCAGTGTGTTTCTATATGGACATAGGAAAGTGTTAGTCCTATAGAAATCCTTTTGTCACCATTTACGACACATGAGGAAGGGGTACTTAAGAGGAAATACAGTCGGAGAGACTTTTGAAAAAGCTTAAGTAAAAAGTCGTAATTCGAGGTTTGTCTCTCGCCTATTTCCTCCTCCAATATTGGAAAAATTTAAAAGATATTTCATAAACAGAATAAGAAGGATAATACTGTGTCCCACTGTTTCTCTTTTTTTTTCATTAATACGAGTAGTTGTCAAATTTGTACACTGGGCCTCTGTTGACAGCGGCAATTTTGAGATTTTTTTTAAGGTTATACTGCTTATAAAAAGAATGCATCATCAAAAAGGAAATTATATGGACATGCAAGTAGATAATACAAGGTGTCTCAAAAGAAAGTTCACATTTAAATATTTTTTTAAAAGAAAAGTCTTAGCTTTATTGAAAAAATGTTTATTTTATATTGAAGTACACTGTTTGGGAATTTATTTTTTAAAAATAACATCGTCCAAATGTAAACCGTTGCGCTCTCGGCATTCATTTAGTCGGGCACTAAAATTGCCAAAAATTTCTCGAACTCGAGGCAGAGATCTGTTGGACGTGTGTGAAGTTGCTCCATCCTGCTGGAACCATGTTCTTTGGTTGTAACCAGGAAAGTTTTGCAGTTGGGGTACGAAAAACTCGTCTAACATCTCCACATAACGCTCTGAATTCACTGTGAGTGGCAGCCATGCAATGGCAGCCATCACGGAGACTACCTGCCGAGCTGTCATAGGCAATTTTAGTGCCCGACTAAATGAATGCCGAGAGCGCAACGGTTTACATTTGGACGATGTTATTTTTAAAAAATAAATTCCCAAACAGTGTACTTCAATATAAAATAAACATTTTTTCAATAAAGCTAAGACTTTTCTTTTAAAAAAATATTTAAATGTGAACTTTCTTTTGAGACACCTTGTATTTATTATTTTGAAAAAAAAATCATTACTTTATGGTCATTAACCAGAAAGAAAACAGACGAGAGCGTTTCTATGAAGAAAAGACCACTCGCAGTTCCTCTTAAAGGCCATCACAACAACAACCACCCGTTGCAGTCATAATCCTTATTATGACACTCGTGGGGAAAAGTAGGGTGTTCTATTTATATCCACATGGTCTAAGGTTTATACCACGACTCCCCCATAAACGCGAGGCAAACAGTTATTAGAATTAACGTAGGTGCGACGTAATATAAAGGCTGTAACACAATTCCATTATCCACGAGGGAAAACTGTGTGTTTTAAACAAAGTTGTTAGGGAAACTATTACAGAAGTTTTACAATGGCGCTTATTAATGGAGTTCGAAACTTCTAAGTAACAGGTAAGCAATGATATAATCATTATGTTCGCCTGCTTTGTTGTAATAAAGTGTTGGAGTTGCAAGCGAAAATATTAAGAGGTTTTTTCCGTTTGTAAACTAATTTTGAGGGAAGGTAATTGAAAGCACCTAAAAGTATGGTATGAAATCAAAACCAAAATATTTTATCACACTAATATTATAAAGGCAAACGTTTGTGAGGGTGTGTATGTGTGTGTGTTTATATGTTTGTTACTTCTTCACGCTCAAACGGCTTGATCAATTTTGATAAAATGTTGTATGGCACCCTGACACAGCTGGCACCCTGGATTAACATATAGGCAACTTTTTATCCCGATATTCCTACGGGATCGACATTTACGTGGGTGAAACCGCGTGGCGCAGCTAGTTACACATAAACCTACAAGGGCGCTTATGAAACGTAAGAAGCTAGTAGCACACTTCCAATTGGTCGTTTTCTATGGAGAAGAACCGGGAAGAAACACCACAGTAACTCTTTTCAACATAATTGGCCTATATAATGATTTCAAAGGTATGGGAGGGCAGTGTAGGCCTGTCAACAAGTACCAGGAACTTAACAAAATTAAAAATGGTCCACAAATCTACAGTCTGCAAAACGTACAACGTTCTCACATTCACAAAATATAACATAATCTGTATAAAAGATAAAGGAAATACTGAAACTTAAAACCTATTTAAACCAAATGACATGGTTGCCATTACAACAGTAACAAATCTGAATTAATAAAATAAAAGTCCACAAAAGCCAGTCATAGAGTTGAAATTAGAATTGTCAGGTAAATAATGGTACCTATATTATAATGAAAATTTATTGTATGATCGCCATTGTACAACTCATACTGGTTTTCCATGGGGACAGGGAAAAGCATTAGAACACTGCGTCTTACGATTACTCCATCCCGCAGATTTTTTATTAAAGGACGTCATCACCCATAAAATCGGTGTAAACCCTGTTCGTATCCCTGGAGTGCTAGCCAGTAAAATCTGCAGTAAAAAAGTTAATTCCTCCAGTCATTAGCAACTCAGATTGCTTGCACTATTTTCTCTCAATACGTTTAATACTCAATACTCAATATCTTTATTGCTTTACCATAATGTGTACTTAGGTGGTAACTATATAATTTAGATCATTATGAACCCTGTAGGGCACAGCAAAAGGTAGGAGAGAGGAAGCCCTGTTTTAGGAGATCATTAAGTTGTTTTTGTGGGAACAACTTATAACACTTATAACGAGTGCCGATGTGCTGCATCTGCATCTGAGGTCATCCTATAACACAAATTGTCCCAAATCCCATCAGCTCACCAATTTATGCGACGTACACACATATAAACATAATCGCATACTATACGCACATTGCATTGTAGCGATAACCCAATTGATAAGCATACAAACCTTTTATCCCCATTTTTATTTCAAACGAATCCAATCTGATATTTTATTTATTTTTGTATCTGAATATTTGGACACCCATTTTCCAGCTCCATAAACGTATATATAATAATGTTTGAAACGTTTATCAAACTAGTTTGTATGAAAATGTTATTGAAATTGTTTTGAATTTTTAAACGTCATTAAAAAGCGCCGGGTGCCTGTTTCACAAACATTGAGCGAACTTATTAATAATTGAACATGTGGATTTGACGAATGTATCGTATTCACCCCGTTTCATAGGACATTGTATATTGATACTATGCATTGACATACCTATATTAATAACATGGTTGATTACGAAGCACGTTCGTCTTTATGTACACAATTATTTTGATGGCAATAGAGAAACATTTTGTAACAGCAACGATGGGTTTCGGAAACTAAACATATATATCGTGACTGGTAATTAGTGACCGATACCTAAACACGTGATTGTACAAATGATAACAAACAACTTTTACTATGGGACCAAACCTGAAATCGCGAAAAAAAATCGGCTGTTCCCTACATTTTGACGAGTTATACGAACATAAATGTAGGGAACAGCTGATTTTTTTTTCGCGATTTCAGGTTTGGTCCCATAGTAAAAGTTGTTTGTTATCATGAGTACAATCACGTGTTTAAGTATCGGTCACTATTTACCAGTCACCCTATATAGTAGTAGTATTTAAATTGGATTGATTGTTCCCGACTTGACCGGGCAACCGAATTATTCGGAGATAGCATCAGCCCACCAAAAAAAAACAAAAGCACACAAATACTTTTTCTTTCTTTCAAACAACTTCCTTTCAACGTACTTTCGGAGAAAATAGAAATTGCATAGAGAATGTCATGAGGTTCACCAATAGTCTTTTTTGTGACCTTGTAAATTAAAAGGTCAGTATTTAACCAATATGACTGCCAGTCTGTTCCAAATCTAAATAAAATTTTAAATTCGGTTTTTTTTTAAACTATGAATTATTGAAATTTGGACTGGACAGTGTCTGTCGGGTCAACTAGTCAAACTCAAACTCAAAGCATTATTTCAATCAAGTCATTTACAGGCACTTTTGAACTGTCAAAGAGTTGAAGCTGTTGAAGTTGCCCATTCCAAAACGTAGATCTCTATGGAAAAGAACATAATTTAGAAGATTAAAAGGCCCAGGCAGTTAAGAGATGACTAGTCTCAACCGACGGCGCCCGTTCACGAACATGACGCGTAGATCAGCACCATTTTGTAAGAAACCGAATAATCCAACACCATCGCGCCACCATCAGTGAGACATTAACATAGTTACTCTCAATCTTAACTGCTATGCTCAGTAATAAAAAAAATTATCGTTTTTATTTATTCAATTATGCCATAGCCACGTTGTCAAAACAAAAATAATGGCAAGACTAAAATAAACATGTCTCCATCTTCTATAACACGATACAGGTACTAAACATCATCAGTTTTCAAATAATCAATACATGTTTAGGTTTAGCTGACGCGTATTGCATACGTAAGCATTAATTTAGCTCAAGATGATAGAAACAGTCTGTTGACATGTACTTGAACGTGTGCAAGCTGTTACGTGGTTTTATGACATCGTAACTCCGGACATTAGTGTCAATTACTTCGGACTAATCCTTTAGGTGAGTAAAACTGTTGTTAAATTGTCAAACGAACCTTAGAATGGGAGCATTGTAATTAAATTATTAGGTTTCAATGGTTAGGTGTCGTATAAATATACGTAAAAAATGTACAAATATGGAGAGTTTTCACACCATATTTTCTGCCGATGATGCATTTGAAACCGTAAGGATTCAAATCAGGTAAAAGTTATCCGTCATAACTATTGGTCAGGAAAACAATAGGTTATTTTATTGACAAGAAAAACCAAAAAGTATACAAAATTAAATCTTTAACTAGTGTTTTCGTATTACAAAAATACTATTACAATGATCGTAAAACTCATAAATATGACCATTACGAAGGTTCCATTCCATTCCATTCTTGCATTCCAGACAATTTTTTCCTTTTAAAAGATTTAGAAAAACAAAAGAATTACCAAACATGCACGCAAAATGAAATCTTTAGCTAAGAAAACCACAATTAAAATGGTAGTAAGACTCATTATGACCTTCACGAAGGTCATCGCTTACATTCCAAACAAATCTTTCTTTTAAAAGCTTTGGTCTACAGCTAGACAGTGTCTCGTTGTCAATCTTCGAATAATCCCCTTAACAGGATGTAAACTGAACCTTAATGGTATTAAATATGGAGATCCTTCCACTGCAAGGTGGCTTTAATTACGAAAGATTATCTAACCGTTAGCCTTTATTGCGTCGACCTATGTCTTTACAAATTAACACCAATTGAAGTGTCAAATGCTTTTAACCGAGCAATTTGTGGAATTGCCGCGAAGACTCGTCCAGACAGGACCGACCGGCTTTAAATACCGATGCGAAGTGTAATGTCCTATTTATAGGACAGAAAATTAAAAAAAAAATAGGTATAGGTACCTGTCTTTGTGTAGAAGCCTACATAAGTTTTGGAAACTCTTCAACTTTTCGAACTTTATTTTTAGAAGCTATACTTTCAATTATGATCTCATTTTTATTTCTATTTATATTGTTTGTGTCTTAGTCTTGAATAATTGGATAACATTGCAATATTGTTCGTCTTGCAATTTTATTTTCCTTTTTGTTACCAGTAAGATTTGAAAAAAAAAGCCCAATTTTTGAGAAAGATTATAAAAGCTAACATCATACTGCGACACTAAGAAGCCAAGCAAAAAGAAAAAAAGTCAGAAAGTGCGCTTAAGGAAAACTAAATAATAGCGCGGGCGATGATAGGATCCGACGCGGTGAGTCGGGGGCCAAAATGTCACGGGATGGAAGTCACGGGCATTATGTAGCTAGTTAATAAATACAGATTGTCACTGTTATCCTCTTAAGGGGTTATTGTACTCACCATTATGAACAACTTTTACTATGGGACCAAACATGAAATCGCGAAAAAAAAAAATCCCTACATTTTGACGAGTTATGCGAACATAAATATAGGGAACGGCAGATTTTTAAATTCACTCTAGGGATAGGGCAGACAAGGCTACGTAGAATCGGTTTTGCAACGATTCGTTTCTGTCACTAAATTTTATAGCACAACATATTAACTTTTTAGACAATATTTTAATCCACGAAGTCACGAAGGCCTTAGCCTTTTAACCTAACCAACCCGAGACGGATTGCTCTGAATCGGGGTGTTAACCATAATCATCATCATCAGCCTAGCCTTTTCTCCCAACTATCTTGGGGTTGGCTTCCAGTCTAACTGTGTTAACCATAATGATTGTATCAATATATATTTTAAACGATAGACCTAATGATTTTCGATTAAATAAATGTTATATCCAATAACGTTATACGAAATAAGTTTTAGAGTATATAAATGTTAAGTCATCATCTGCCTAGCCTTTTCCCAACTATGTTGGGGTCGGCTTCCAGTCTAACCGGATGCAGCTGAATACCAGTATTTTACATGGAGCGACTGCCTATTTGAGCCCCACAACCCAATTACTGGGTATTACGATACCCCTTGGTAAGACTGGTTATCAGACTTTTGGGTTTCTGACTACCCGTAACGATTGTCAAAGATCAACGAATGATAGCCGGGACCAACGGCTTAACGTGCATTCCGAGGCACGGAGGGTCTCGGTATGTAAAGATGGTCACCCATCCACAGACCATCCGCGACAAGCGCGGCAAGTATATAAATGTTAAGTAAAGAAAGTATATCAACAGTTGGAATATCTCACATTTATTACATCTTGTGAACGTTATTAAAATGAAAATATACCAAATAACTTTATATGATATGAGACTCACCCCTGAAGGACTATTATTACATCTATATTAACAGGTTGTATTTACACCATAACACCACTTCTGAATAAGACTCCAGTCTGATTCAGAAGTTGTAATTCAGAATATTCGAATACCGACGAATCCGGAATTTAAACCCCCTTAAACATTCAAAACTCGATTAGTTCAATAGCTATAGAAATTGGGCAAAGTTCCACTCACAAGTTGTGAAGGTAAGTTTGTGAACAAGCATTGAAACTAGCCTTGTGACTTAACTTTACTTGAAAGTAACTTTTGACATCGGAACGAATTGCCGACTTTTAACACACTTTACCCGAAATATATGTGGCTTCAAAGAGTTGTACGATTATGTACTGTGTTAAAGTAAGTGTAGGTATACAAACTTCACTTAAGTTAAATCATTACCTTTAGAAACTAAGAGGTATTATATAATTATTTGTCTATTGTCAACTTTTGATTATTTATAAATTTTAAAAGACTATTTTAGCTCATCTCGCCTGAAACACAGGATTACCTAGTTCAGGCACGTAAGTCTTAGCAATATAATTTTATTTAAGAAAAACTGTACTAATTTTCATGCCTTATAATTTTTGAATAAACATATTAGTTTATTTCATTATTTACATATAAATTATATTTTTAAATATTAGTATATAAAATATATAAAAACATTTAAAAATATAAAAAAATAGTAGCCCACCGGTATCCGGAACAGGGTCCAAGCTACCGGCGGCGGTCAGGGCTCCAGAGAGAGGAACCTCCTTATTATTATTATATACTTATGTACTTTAAGGGTGTATTCTGGATGTAAAACTTCTTGCTAATTTATGCTTAAGATTATGACGTGAGGGCAGTGGTGGCCCAATGGCACCGGCTCCGACTGAAGAGTTGTAGGCCGAACCTAACCTTGACAGGGGCTTTACTTTGTGTATTTAATTTCATCACCACTGCTCTCAAAACGGTGAAGGAAAACATCGTGAGGACAGCGGCATGTCCTTAGAACCATAAAATTTAAGGCAAGTGATATCCACCAGCCCGTACTGGGCCCGCGAGGTAGATTACGGCCCAAATTGTTCTCACAGAGAGGAGGCATGTGTCCCAGAAGTGGGAAGTTTTGATTCTAGGACATGTCGGTTTCCTCATGATGTCTTCGCCGATTTGGAAGCACCAGTTACGTATATATGAATTGATACCTATTTATCCACTGAAATTATGAAGCTAAGCAGGTTTCTCAGAAATACCTGTTCAGTTTAAACAAAGCTACCACTACAGTTAAATAAAGGATTTAATCCCACTTGCTCTTGAACGTACGTTACAAAGAACGGAAGATTATCTAGTTAACAACAGAACGCACTCCAGGCTTATTACTAGGCTCAGAACCTAGATACAGCACTTTGCTTTAATAAATTCAATTTCCGTTACACGTAGCCACACAGCTCTATTTCATTGTGGATTACGCTAAACAACTACTGAATGGAGTTGCGACTTAACCCTGAAACCTTTACA
The DNA here is from genome assembly GCA_914767645.1 of Hydraecia micacea. Taxonomy (NCBI): domain Eukaryota; kingdom Metazoa; phylum Arthropoda; class Insecta; order Lepidoptera; family Noctuidae; genus Hydraecia; species Hydraecia micacea. The sequence goes on from OU611781.1 coordinate 2,619,608, forward strand.
GAACATTAGACAGTATTTTCCTGGTAATAAAGTGGATACTCCTGTGGACTTTTTTGATAGCTTTAACATCCTGTGTGGTCGACTGTGAAAGTAAATTCCGACAAATTTAGGGAATGCGTATAATGAATCTGCGAGATCGTCTTGATAACAATATGCATGAATATTTCGCGTTGCGTTGCTGTTTTATAAGCCAGAAAGTGTCTGACAAAATAAGACTAACCAGACATCAGAATTGTTTCAAGTGCATAAAATGTAATTAATTTTGTTTAATTTACATTTAATGCGAACAAAGAGGTCGCTGCTAACCGAAATGCATCTCTGTTTCGCGAGCAATGCTCTTCTTAGCATTCAAATTATTTAAAACACTGCAGATTTTAATAATTTCTGTTTTTTACTTTCGTTTTATATATTTAAAAAAATATTTCTATGATTGCGTTTAGTTTAGTTGAAATAAAATATACTTTCTTTCGTTAATTATTTGTATCTTATTCAAAAAAAATCCTTTAATTTTTAGGGTTCCGTACCTCAAAAGGAAAAACGGAACCCTTATAAGATAACCACTTCATTGTCGTACGTCTGCCGTCTGTCAAGACCCTTTATCTCAAGAACGCGTAGAGTTATCAAGTTGAAATAAATATCATAATTATACTCATGGCTGCAATCTCTTGAATCTGTGAAAAAAATAAGCTTCTAAGTCAACGCAATTAAAAGATACGGGCGTTTATGTTTCGTTCATGCCGCACACTTGCAAGGGAATCAAAACCTATAGGTACTTCCCGTTGACCTAGAATCATGAAATTTGGCAAGAAGCAATGTCATAATTATAGCACAAGTAAAGGAAAAAATCCGAAAACCGTAAAGTTGTTTCCCTACATTTTATGTTCGCATAACTTGACAAAATGTAGGGAACAGCTAGATTTTTTTTCGCGACCGTTTTCGTTGTTTTGTGTCGTCAGAAAAGGCGATAAAAGTACTTAGGTATGTGGTATAATTTATTGCATATTTATATGTGGTTTCCACGTTAAGCCGTTGGTCCCGGCTGTCATTCGTGGATCTTTGACAATCGTTACGGCTAGTTAGAAGCCTAAAGTCTGACAACCAGTCTTACCAAGGGGGTATCGTATTACCCAGTAACTGGGTTGTGGAGGTCAGATAGGCAGTCGCTCCATGTAAAATACTGGTATTCAGCTGCATCCGGTTAGACTGGAAGCCGACCCCAACATAGTTGGGAAAAGGCTAGGCAGATGATGATGTGGTTTCCATACTGTATTTATGTTAAAGTTTACAATAAGTTTCCATGAGCGCCGAGTATGTGTGCTAATAATTTTATAACATTTCGAGTTGTTAAAGTACGAAGTTGCAAACTTGAGTCTCAATCGAAAGTTATTTACGGACAAACCTGTCCAACGTTAATAATGAATTGGACTTTCGTTATAAATAATTTCGTGTGCGCTAACCTTGGTTACACAGAGTAAGAATAAGCAGTAGGATTTTTGGCAAAATCTCTCGTATCTGTCTTGTAATGCAAGTTAAGCCGTAATGTATATAAGCTCTATAAGCATTATTTCAAGAGCTTTTAAGTTAACGAAAATGTTATTAATACGAAAAGTAATTGTGTGCTCAAAAAGTTACTACAGAAGATTGGTACCAGAAAAGTAAAACCATTTTTTTACCCGACTGCGCTAGAAGGAGGATTTTGGTTTTCGAGTGTATGTATGTATGTATAATTGTTTGGCACGCTCTGCGGCCTGAACGGCTCGATGGATTTTAGCTTGAGAGGTGTCGTTAGATTCGAATTTACTGTGAGAGTGACACTGGGTATATCAAAATAAAAAAAAAACAAAATGGCGGATTTTTGGCGCAATATTATGTCTTCAAAAAAATTTGTTTTTTCTCAAAACCTGTCGAGTGGGGTATCAAAATAAAGGGCTTTAAACGGTGATAACAAAAATATACACAACTTATATGGTTAAAAGTAATTCGAAGTGACAAATCGTAAAAAACACGTACCAAGAACTAAATCCTGTGCGAAATCTTTCACATTTGTAAACTAAAAAGCTGGAAATAAAAAAAAAATAATTAAAAAAACCCGAATGCGGCAAAAAACTTAAGTTAAAAAAACTGAAAAGCTAACAACAAGCCTATTTTAATTACTTTTTTATTATCCTTCCTGAATAATATGAATATAATAATTTTGATCAGTTCCTGACATCATCCCCGTAGAACTGTCGTCTTTGATATCATAATATTATCCTACATCAATTATACGTTATATACAATTTGTCCTGTCAACCGTAAGAACCTTCAGAGCCTCATTAACTTTTACTTAATACTAATAACGAAGAAATGGTTTTTTTTTTAATTTATTTTTTCGTTAGCCTATAATTATTATTACAATCCCACTGCTGGAAAAGGCCTCCCCCATATTCTTGCACATTTCCTTGTGCTGTGCCTTCTCCGTCCAGTCGGTTAGGAACGAGTCCAAATCGTCACGCCAGCGTTTGCTTCGGTGACGACGCCCGTCTTTAGGCACCCACTGTGTGACGACTTTGGCCTATCTGTCTGGATGCATCCTATGACCATGTGTGGGTATAAGTGTGACTTCTTTCTTATGCAGTGCTAAAATTAATTTCTTAAAATTAATATGAAGGTTAAAACACAAGCAGTACCCGCGACTTATTCGCGTGCATGTCAGAAAGCAAATTGGATTATGCAATCCCATGCGGGTTTTAATTTTTATTGCGGAACCCTAATTATTTTTTTAAAATTAAAGTAGCTTAAGTTACTCGGTATAACATCAGCTATCTGCCAGTGAAGTCCCGTCAAAATCAGTCCAGTCGTTTCGGAGATTAGCCGGAACAAACAGACAAACAAAAATATTAAAAATTGTTTTTTTGGCATTAGAAACAGACACTTCTATTTAATTTATTTGTATGTATGTGTTATGTATGTACGTATGTAGGTATAATGTATTTATGTATAGATTTTTTTATAAAACTCTAATTTTCGCACTGCATTACCCTCCTCTGTGACCCCGCTTCTTGACTTAATAATTACTTAGCCACCGCAAAGCACGTAGCATAGTCTCTCACTCCACTACACAAGATCAATCCATACATCACCCGGCCAGTGGTTTCGTCTGCTTTGGAACATGTGTTTAAACCAGCATGCTGCCAACAATTTATGGCCCAAGGTGAGAGAGATGGGTTACCGGAAAAAAATGGGATGATCCGAAAAGGATCTAAAATTATTTCATTTGTAAAATTAATGTTTCATTTCAAAGAGATTTTGCGGTATAAAATACACAGATATATCTTTTTAGACACAAAAACCCGCCTAATAAACAAAAGAAAAATAAACCGCTGCGAGTCGGACTCGCGCACCGAGGGTTCCGTACAAATTTGTAGGTAACTACAAATTTACGGTTTTCGGATTTTTCCTTTACTTGTGCTATATGACATTGCTTCTTGCCAAATTTCATGATTCTAGTTTAACGGGAATCAAAACTTATAGGGTAGGTTTTATTCATTATATTCATCTGATCTACAGAAAAAATGCAATAACTCGTGAACGAATAGAATTTACACAACAGTCAGTGAAAAATAATGGGCAAACGAAAAACAAAACATGTTCTAGCAACGTTTGTAAAAATACCCTCCCAAACAAAGCAAACAATTACAACCACAAATCCCAAAATACAAGAATTACAAATCAGAACCCAGACACGTCACTAATCCAACGAAAATGTTATCTTAAAAAAAAAACAATACACAGGCAGAATCATCTCAAAATCCCGGGCGATGTATGCAAATTAGTTAGGCAACTCCTACGAGCTCCCGTGGGCCTGACCGGTCCACTGAATTCATCCGTGCTTTATTTAAACGTGCCTCGTCAAGGTAAGTTTGAAACGTCAAAACTTCAGACACTCTAAAATGAACTTTAGCGTTATGGTTTAAAATATAAAATCGATTGTGTGCGTTACAGTAGTGCAACATATTTATAGTAATAAAACAGGATGTATAAGGAATCCAGATTTAAATGTAACTGTAGGATGCTTTTACGGTTCATCGTACTATTTTATCCTTTAGTTAATCCACTTTACCCTTTCAATTAATCAATTTACCCTTTCCCAGTTCATTGCTGAATATAAGCCTTTCCCAAGATCAACAACCGGTTCATTCATTAATCCGTTGTTTGTTTTAAAAATCAGAAATAACTCTTAGGAAAAGTTCGAACTCAAAGGAAATTATTTCTATTTTTTAATTAAATAATTATTAGCAGATAGCAGATGATAAATTACTCAATGTTTCGGAAATCGAATTATTAAAAGTTTTTTTGAGTTTATTTTTGGTGGAAAATCTGATGCAAAAGTATAAAAATACAAAAGGGATTCGTAGTTATGAACAACCTAGATAATGATAACTCAAAAATCTATGACATCTGACTCCTAACCCGGGACTAAGCGTGGTGAATACCCTTTTCCTCTCGCAACGAATAGGCCTGAAAACAGGCAGATGTCATAATCTTGAAAATGTACTCGTAAAATATGATATCCCTCACTTTTGTCAGCCGCGCAGTTGCACCCGCATAAGTGTCGATCCCGTGAGAATATCGGGATAAAAAGTAACCTATATGTTAATCCAGGGTGTCAGCTTGGGCGGAGCTAGGCTGACTTTGTTAGCCAGAATCCCCACGCACACGGACCAAATGGGAGTCTAAGTGCGGAAAAGGGAGCCCATCATCATCATCATCATCACCAGGGTGTCAGCTACCTCCACACAAAATTTTATCAAAATTGGTCCCGCCGTTTGAGCGTGAAGAAGTAACAAACATACACACACTCACAACTTTTTGTTTTTATAATATTATAGTGTAATAAAAAAAGAGAAAGAGTATTCTATTCTTACATATTAACCTATATACTCGTAAGATAACTATAGACCTTTCTACTCCATTAACGAGAAAAACCTAAATAGAATATCAAAAGCGAACCCTTAATTTTTAGCCCCTTAGCAAACCCGTTATGATCTTTATAGGAAGATAAGGATAAATAGAGTCAGCACAATGCATCAATGGGCATAAAAGCAATTGTTTTTCTAATAAATAGGTTACCTAAGAGAGGGCGCCCACGAGCAACTTAGTTGCCCAGCAACTTTTTTGTCTCTGTCGCTGTCTCCTCGCCGAGATTTGGACGATGCGCACACAGGAGCGGCAGCAACAGCAACGCTATTTTTTGTAAAATTTTCGATTGAGCGGCAACTAGCTAGCCGGCAACTTTTATGTTGCCGTGCGCGCTCACTTGCTTTGCAACCAATAGACTGGCAACAGTTGCGTCCAAACCCGCGGAAAAAATGTATTCCAGCTGTCGCGTCCCTACATGCGCGCACTTTTATACAAACCTGTAGACTTGATGTGAGAGACAAGTTAGTTGCGGAGACAAAAGTTGCTCGTGAGTGCCCCTCCTTAATTATCGCTTAATGAGAATAGGTCCCAGATCTCAGTCTCACCCGATAAAGACTGAACGTCAAGCAGATTAGGATTTATTTTTAGACTCTGCCTTAATGAAAGTAATTTTAGATAATGTGTCCCTATTAAGAGTATTTTATTGTGAATTACTTTTGTTCTCGTTGATAGAATTCTGGCGCTGCTCGGGATTTAATTTCAATTCTGAAAAGGTAAGAGTACCTACGACTTTTTGACTTATTTTTGCACGATTTTGTATAAAACGGGTCGATGATTTTTTGACTTCTTGTACGATGGTGTATGAAACGGCTGGTTTAATGTTTTTTTTTTCCAATCAATAGATAAGAATTTCAATAAATATAGTCCATCCAAAACCCAAGTCTAGTTCCAGTAGTCTAGTTTCCAAGTCCTTATGCAAAAAAAAAACTTATTTTTTATATTCCATATAGCTATAAATTTCATTTTTTTTTTAAGACAGACGAGGCTTAAAAAGATCAACCACCGTACACGCTCCTATATAAAAGTGAGTAGAGTATGTTTTTCTACGTAAAAGCCGGTTCTCTTGTGTGCAGAAAGCTTTGCAAACATTATACTCAAACAAAACATACTGAGAATTCCCAGATGGCGTAAAAGTAGAAAACTGTGACGTACCCTCCAATTGCGGGGAATTTATAACCTGTTACCTCCCATAGTGTTGAAAATTAGAAGAAAATTGAATTCCATGGACATTTAGCTCGTAGTGTGGAATTATTTCTAGCTGGTGTGCAGTCAAAGAGCCTCCATGAGGGACACGGCACTTAGTGCTCGTCCGGCGCAACCTGGGTAATTAGCAACCAGTGCAACCATCCTGCTGCTGAATTCTGCTTGGTCTCTCCGAAAACAAGCCTTAGACGATGGCGCAATAACCAAAGATTATTTTATCAGTAATAGTATGTCCTATTTCTAATTATTTATCGAGAAACAGCCTATTTTTGTTAGAGGAACTATTGGATTAACGACGGGGACGGGCTGTTCATCTGAGGTCATTTAATTACGAGTTTCTAATGAGATCGGATCTTGCTTTATGTTACAGTAACTACTCGTTTATTGTGAAACAAGGAGAACTTTTTAGTACTATACCTTTACCTAAGTCTTCAGTTAAAAGAGGTGTGATGTAAAAGATTAATTTAACAAAAAAAAACTCTCAACGTAAGAACGTTGAGAGTTTTTTTTTTGTTAAATTAATCCATCACACGTAAACAAATACCTACAGATCATCATCTGCCTAGCCTTTTCCCAACTATGTTGGGGTCGGCTTCTAGTCTAACCAACTACCTACAGATTTATTAATGAAATTTCTATCTACTATACTTTTGATTGTTGTTTTTTATTTATATCTAAGCTGCACTGGTTGACGTCATCACGTCAACGCCGACTGTCGCTGAATACCAGTGCTGGGGCTCTGTGTCGTATAGGGTCTTAGCATTATGCTGAGCGATCGCCGTTTTGCATGGATGTGACGCATATTTTCTCCCAACTTGCTATATTCTTTTTTGTGTTTGTGTTTTTGATGCGTCATGTTTGCCGCAAATAAACGTATTTTCTTTATTTTCTTTCTTTCTATTATATCCAGTTTTTTAATCTCTCCGCAAGAATAAAACATTGCCATGAACAGGAACACTAAAATACAGTTTCAGTTAAAGTGAGTGCCTAAAGAAAATTAAATTACACCCAAGAATATTTTGTATGATTCTGTTTCAAGTTTTGCTCTCCAGAACTGAAAGGGATTCGGTATACAGTGTGGAATTCTACGTTTGTATATGAACGAACGTGTGAGATCCACATAGCCTCGGTTTCCTTGTTAGAAATTGCATTGTGACGGGAACTGGGTGCCTTCGTCCTCCTTTATTGGAATATACAATGAAATACTCCATTTACTATGTTTGTACTCATAGTTGAAAAGTATTCTTTATTATCAACTGGCGACCTGCCTCTGCTTTGGTGTTACAACTTGACAAAACATCGAGATTTATCTTTTAATTTTAGTAGAACCCGCATTAAAATCCGTTGCGTAGTTTAAAAGAAGCACGCGGTCATACAGCCAGAGACAAAAAAGGACTTTTTAATTTTTATAGAGTATAATATGGATGTAATATGAAGTTTGCCCAAATCTTGTTTAGTTCACTGCTTGAAAAATCTTACGATACGACTTAAGGCTTATTTTAATTAGTCGATAGGGCTCGTATGCTTATAATTTCTGTAACGCATGCCGTAGGGAAATCAGGAATGAAATTATTCGGAAATGAACCGAAGTTACCGATATAGCTTGCAGAGTAAGCAAACTGAAATGGCAGTGGACTGGCCATGTTGTCGAAGGACTGATGGCCGGTGGAGCAGACGAGTCCTGGAGTGGAGACCGCGAATCGGCAAGCGTAGTCTGAGACGCCCTCCAGCTAGATGGACGGAGGCCCTAAAGAAGGTGGCTGGGACGGACTGGATGCGGAAGGCGAAGGATAGGTTGTGGTGCAACCTGGGAGAGGCATATATCCAGCAGTGGACTGCAATAGGCTGAGTTGATTGATGGCGGAGGGCCCGCATGCAGGGAATCGTTTTCATTAGTCGATTGAGAACGAATGCGGGATTCGGAGAACCTGCACAGCAGTTATGGCAGTTGTTTTGAAGGCTCATTTTCATTGGGTGCGAATCTCCGCACGCTTTTTACCAACCGATGCATTTCATTGGTCGCTACACCTACTACGGATATTCCCCGCAAACGGTATACTGGCCGCGTTATCGACTTACGACTTCTATTAGTTATTCCCCCGTCAGCGGGGAAAAAACGGGTTTCCGTTTTTCCCGCATCCTGTTTATCGACCGAGTTATTGACTAATGAAAATGAGCCTTTATGGATTACATTATCACGGCTAATAAGTTATAAAACTATTGTTTTTGTACAACTTCTTTATGCATGTGGAGTTTGCCTGTAAGTGATGAGTGGGCAATTGTTGTTGAACAAAAAAAAAAAAACCACGAGCATTATAATTAGCACTTTGTAAACAACTAGCTTATGCCCGCGGCTTCGCTCGCGTTAAGTATTATTATTAATTAGGTATAGTTTTTGCGGCTGTACTGATAGTTCAAACTAATACATTTACATCCTCCATCGTCCCTTATTTTATCCCCATGGAGGTTGAATTTATCAAAATGTTATTTAAGCGGACGTCTTCATCATAGTAGCTCCAATTTTTAATTTCAGTTCAATCAGTCGAAAATCTAAGGAGATTTATACAAACTTTCATCCCCTATTTTATCCCCTTAGGGATGGAATGTATCAAAATCCTTTCTTATAGGATGCCTACGTCATAGTAGCTATATGCATGCAAAGTCTCAGCCCGATCGGTTTAAAATTGACAAAGTTTCATACAAACTTTCATCCCCTATTTTATTCCCTTGGGGGTAGAATTTATCAAAATCCTTTCGTAGGGGATGCCAACGTCATAGTAGCTATATGCATGCAAAGTCTCAGCCTGATCGGTTTAAAATTGACAAAGTTTCATACAAACTTTCATCCCCTATTTTATCCCCTTGGGGGTAGAATTTATCAAAATTCTTTCTTAGCGGATGCCTACGTCATAACATCTACCTGCATGCCAAATTTCAGCCCGATCCCTCCAGTAGTTTGGGCTGTGCATTGATAGATCACTATGTCAGTCAGTCAGTCACCTTTGAGTTTTATATATTTAGATTAGAAACTTTCTGAACCGAACTCTTTTTGGATTGATTTATTTAAAATACCAACAATATTTTTATGATTTTATGTTATGAACATATGTTGCGCTGACCCCAAGTAAGTAAGGGCAGGAAGATGATGATTATGATAATATTTAAAATACCAACAAAATTTTATGATTTATGAAACTTTTCGCGCGAGTGAACTCACGGTACCTACTTGACAGTTTCAAGTCGTCCTCGATTTTTAAAAGTCCAAAGAAGATGAATTCACAAAATGGAATACACTTAGAAGTTTGTTCCTTACAACAAAGTTTTAGTTAGTGTAACAGAGTTTGCCGCTGTGAAACGGATCCTTGGCGCTCGTTTACACAGGCAAGCTTCCCTCATAATTTTGAAATAAACCAATCATCTTAAAGGGACTGTCGTCACTTAATTTAGTTGTTTGACGGTCCCAAAATACAATAGATTCAAAACTGCCTTTTAGTTTCAAATCAAGTACCGTACGTTTTGACATTAACAGGAAATAATTATGTTTCATGCTTTGATAAAAATATGTTTGCAAGTTTTATAAGTGAAGTAGGTACGTACATTTTTGCTTTGAAGTTGGAATTGAAAATAGCGCCATTCATAAACTAGAGCGGATAAAGATTCCATTGAAATGTGCTCCCACTCGGTTTAAGTCAATAACACGAGTTGATGATATTTTTAGTCTCTGCATTTTTTTTCCATCAATTAATATTTTGAGTGTAAAATGTAAAACTTATTTATTATAATTATTATGACATCTACTTACTTACATTAATTTATTAATATTGATACATTTTCATTATTCTTGCTACTTTTTATTGACATGACATCATTATAAAATTAATGACCGCTATTTTTAATATAAATTATTATTTTAAATGAATAGCATTGTATTTAATTTTAATTTATTAATTGCACTGTAATCCAAATTTAAATTATGAAATTTTTTGATATCTCTCGGGACCCTGGGGTCGCGGACCTTTAGAAGGCGTACGAGGGGCCGAAGCCAACTCGCAGAGGTAATGTAATCCAAATTATTATTAGTATTTTTATGTTATTGCTAATTACTAAATGTGTACTACTATTTACTAATGTGAGTGTGTGTGTGTGTGTGTGTATGTGTTGTAAGTATAACTAAGATGTAAAAATTAAATATTTTCATGGCTGAAATGCCAAATATAGTGAAACTCCTTAGATCTTAAGAACTTATGTCAGCTACCTATATTCTTGGAAATAAATATATCAATAATTAATTCATTTCACCAACCGTTTCGTGGTAGATTATGGCTCTCACAGAGGCCGGTCTGATTATGCTTATGGTAATTTGAAGGTGGTTTGTGCCAAAGGGTTTGCTATGGACTATTGAAGTTTGTATGGGAAAATCACAGATATAGATAGATCTAGATAACGCAAGTATCACGATCTGTATGAAAACCAAGCGTGCCATTTTTTGATTACCTACTATGACGTCATAAGCACTATTTAGTAATAGCACAGAATAACTAATAATACTAGTGATAGGAAAATCAAATCGAATCAAAGACGCCGCCGCGTGCGGCGCCCGTCTCGCTCCACCCTCGGGGACTAGCGCCAGCGCTCACGCTCACCCAGCCAGCAGTACTACAGGACTGAGCGCGAAAATGGCGGCTTACGATTTTTGTACGTAAGCTGGGCACGCGAAGTAGTTGCTCTTGCGTTATCTAGGTGTATCTATATCTGTGGGGAAAATACACTGGTTCAACTTTACACCCCAAATATCCAACCCAAAATGCAAAACCCAGTGCTTTAACATGCGTCACTTAATATCCCCGTTCCATTTCTGGAGCTCTTGAAGCGGTATCAACACTAGTTTGTCGGCACCACTCAAAGCAAATTCAAAAGGGTAATGAAAGACGGCAACCGCGCATAAATAATTACGAGTTGCAAGCTTCTCGCCTTCAGATGCCACGATAACCCTCCCTCGGTTGACTTTGGTGACCTCTGGGAGCCCGATTAAGAGCAGCTGAGAGATGTGCTTAATTTTTGGTGTATTTTCCGGTATATTTGAATTTATGTTTGATTTTTGAAGTGAAACTTCTTTACGCACGCTTGACTTGGGGAGTAAGCTGGCGAACGCGTGACGTAAGCGTTACGAAAAGTGTGATCGGGCGAGGCGAACGGGAGTTGAGTGGGAGATATAAGCAAGAGACAGCAGTGCGCGCGCATATTTTCTTTCTCTCTTCCTCTCGTAGCCAAATACGTTCCGTATATCTAAGAAGAAGTTTCACTTCAGTCGTGTGGTCATAAGCAGACTCGTTTTTTTTTTTCGAATTCTGTTTCACTTTGTGGTCATCTATTCTCGTATCACTCTCGTAGCTTAACGTGGGACGCCCCCCAACTAGATGTACCGACGACCTCAAGAAAGGGGCTGGGATAGACTGGATGAAGAAGGCGGAGGACAGGGTGTTGTGGCGCAGCAATGGAAGAGGCCTATGTCCAGCAGTAGACTGCGATAGACTGAGTTGCTTCTCGTATTTGCTTGCATAAGTACTAAGCGAGTATTTTATCAAATACGCTCGCTTGAGTGTATGGGTTATCACACTTATCACCCAAACACTCAAACAGCACTCAATATTACAAAAAAAGAAGTGCACATGACCTATTTATTTTATATTTAGCGCATATGCCTACGCATGGCTTAAATACGGTGTCATATTATGGGGTAATAGCACAGACGCAACCACACTATTCACTCTACAAAAAAAACTTATTAGAATTCTAGTCAATATTGAACAAACGGATAGCTGTAAGCCCCACTTCCAGGATCAAAAATTTTTAACCCTACCGTGTCTCTACATTTTTGAACTCTGTAAATTTGTACGAAGATACCCGGAATTCTACACAAAAAGAGAAGATATACAAACTAAATTTACTTTAAGACATAAAAATAGATTAAACATACCTACATCCCGATTAAAAATGCACTCCTCAAGTACCTATGTCATGTCGATAAAAATATATAACAAGTTACCAGAAGAAATAAGAAATATAAATAAATACAATATTTTTGTTAAAAAAATAAAACTATTTCTATTAAACAAAAGCTATTATAATATAAAAGAATACTTAAATGAAAGATTATAATTGCAATAAATACATTTTAAATATATACACGCGTATATTTATCAAGAAGATTATTTAACTAAATATAACATAACTACTAAATACACAATAAGTAAATTATAAAATGTTACCTACCTACTGTATCTATAAATTGTTTCTAATAGTGATACTCGTAAACCGATCTCTTTACTAATAATTGTAATCTTAAAATATGATCTCTTATTAAATAAGTGTTTGTGATAATATTACCTAAGTAATTACATATAACTTTATCTAAATGTAATAATAGTATTTTAAGAAAATAGCTACCTACTTATATATACTTCTACTTATATATTCAGTTTTCATGTATAATTTTATTTTAACTTTAGTTTCTATGATTTAGATTTTTAACTATGCTATGTATCAAATATAAATTTTTGCTGTGCCCTAACAGGGTCTACAACGGCTCTTAGCTCTAAGCCTTTTGTAAACATCTTTTGTACCTTGTGGAATGCAAAATAAATGAATATGAATATGAATATTTTGTAATTTTGTAAACGACTATGGTACTGTAGGACCCATACCTAGTCCTTTTGTACTGGGACGAATTGAAAGCTGCCAATAAAAGACCATACTGAATTTAATCTATTTATTTTCAAGAGGACTTGTTCACTTTAGCGCGAAAAGAAGAAATGTTGAGTAAGAGATGACTGCGACGGGACAGACGGACAGACCACGCACGGACGGACGCCCATGTTGTCACATTATTTATAATAAGTTTGGCAAAGTGTAGGGAGTGTCCCTACAGGCCTACACTTTGCCACAATCTTTCTAAAAAGTGGTCGAAAAAATCACCTTACAAAAAATAATTATAAATAAATAATACAAGTTTATTCGGAACAGTTTTAGGGAAATGAAGATAGCCTCAAAAGTAGAACACTGTGGCGCAGCTTTGCCCGACACAAAATACACTAAGGCCCGTCTTGCAGAACCTCACTCAAGACTCAAGCACTACTTAAAGCTAGTTTAGAGCCATTCGATTGGTTGAAACTAGTTATAAGTAATGCTTGAGGCTTGAGTGAGGTTCTGTAATAGGGGACTAAGAGACGTTTGCACCAAACTATGTCAGCCATAATAAATAAAGAATTACAGAAAATAGACTAATAATAATGCAATCAACTTCTGCATTAATAACCTAATTTTAAAATCGTTTGAATGATCAAATTCAACCAAAATGATCTTTCTGCCAGTCTGCATGATGTGAGGTTCCCTTTTGTAAACAAATTTTACAGTTCCGTAATATTTAAATTAGCCCTTGCACAACCCACTGTGGGGCACGCCGTTATAGCGGCGGAGACGTGGATCGAGAGGTGGCCTGGCGCCCTCAACTTCCGGCTGACGCAGGTACTCTCTGGCCATGGCTGCTTTGGGAAGTACCTGTGTCTTAAAGGTTGGGAGCAGACGCCGGTTTGTCACCACTGTGCGGCTTGCCCCGAGGATACGGCGCAGCACACGTTGGAGGAGTGCCCAGCTTGGGCAGGGCTGCTCAGTGACCTCATCGCGGCAATAGGCGGGAGCGATCTCTCGCTCCGGCCGTCGTTCAATCGATGGTCGAGAACGGGAGCGTATGGGACGGAGTTGTCACCTTTTGCGAGGATGTCATGTCTGCAAAGGAGGCGGCGGAGCGAGAGAGAGAAGCCGCATCCTCTCTTCCCTCCCGCAGGAGACGCACCGGGCGCCCCAGAAGGGTGCAAAACGATCAGCGACCTCCATGAGAGGTGGCCTGCGGTCGGCGGACTAGGCCGACCGAGGCTAGGTCCGTCGTCCAATTAGACAGGCCCGAGTTGGCACCGCAGTGTGCCACGCGCGCCACTCGAGAGTGGGTGCGGCTATTATAGGAATGGGCGCACGGGGAGGTCTTATTTAGCTGCATCCAGTTAGACCGGAAGCCGACCCCAACATAGATAGGAAAAGGCTAGCAGATGATGGGGCCTTTTAAGCTTTTGAAATTAAGTGCAGATAAAATACCTGATGGTTGAGAGGTCGAGCCTGGGGGCAGTTATTGGGTGGAAGTGTACCTAATGGTGCTTCACCTTTTTATTTCAAAACTGTTTCTGAATCACATACGATCGACATATTTTCTGATTTGTGCCAACTATGTATTATCAGAGCAGGTGGTGTCCTGTGGCAACGGCCCCGCCGTTGCCACACGCGTCGTACTTCGTGGGTTCGCACTCAAACAGGCGCTTCATTTTGTGTAAATTATTTCATAGCCACTGCACTCAAAATGGTGAAGGAAAACATCGTGAGGAAACCGGCTTGTCCTAGAACCAAAAATTCGAAGACATGTGACATCTACTAACCCGTGCTGGGCTCGCGTGGCCCCACTCCCTCTCGCAGAGATGAGGCCTGTGTCGCAGAAGTGTGGGAGCATTGTATGCTTTAGATGTATGTAAGATCATTACCTTCATTGCATCGCAAAGGATACCATACCAACAGTCTTGTAAACAGTCTAACTTTAGACCACGTATCAATGAAAACACTCATGCTTCATTAGGTACGCCAGATTACTCAAGAAATAATCAATTCATAGATCAGTTTAATCCCTTACATTAGCCATAAGGCAGGGCATGCATCATGCGACCGGATTAGATCACCCGGGTTAGCTTAGGTCAATACAATTACATGTAATTGGTCGGAGGGGCGGGTGTCATTAAGCCCATTCTTAGTGGCCATGTGTCATCATTAAACATATTCGTGGTCAGTCTTAGTGTGTAAATTTAAAAAGTGATCGTGTGTACTGTGTGTAGTGCTTTGGATTTTTTTCGTGTCGGCTTTTGAGTGAAAGGTAAGGTTATTTAACATTTTTTTAATTAGGTTATAAAAGAAAATATTTCTATGTAGTTTTGAAGGGAGATTTTTGATAACTATGCGGTTGACGTTAGTGTTCATCAATAACCGACTTCAAAAAAAGGAGTTTCTCAAATTCGACTGTATTTTTTTTTTGTATATCTGTTACGCGATATCTCTGGCAAATGTGGATCGATTTCAAAAATTCTTCTTTTAATAAGGTATGTCTCGTGAGTAGTTTCATATAAATTTTATTAACTTTGCTTGGGTAGTTTTTGAGTCAGCTTCAATATTACGATTTTGTTCCATTTAGTGTATATTGATGTATAACATACAGTTTAGGGTTATTGTTTAATGTATATTGATGATGTTATAATAACTTCCTGTCACTGATATTTACAGTAGTCTTTGTGGGGTAAGTACAACCAATGAAAAGTGAAAAATAAAAACTTTTTGCAGAAAAAACATTACAAAGTGTGGCAAAGAACGAAAATGTGAAAGAAAAAGAAAGAAAAAAAATATGTTTGAAGTACTTGTGTTTCTGACTGGTGCCCTGATACACCAAGTGAGTTTGAGGTTGAGGACGAGCTGGATAGGTTCCGCCAAAACTGGAAGGCGGACGCACGGGCGAGGAGGGCACGGGCTCGCGGAACACGGAACGAGTAGGACAGCGTAGGATAATCTATAGGCATATGTACAAATAATAAAGCTCAAGAGTTTGTTTGTTTGGACGCGCTATCTGTATTTTCTGTCCAATCGAGTGCCAAGAATCGATTGATATCATTAATAAATAGTGTACTCAAGCTGATGGATGATTGATTCAAAATTAACGATCCAATAATTATTATATTCAGAACTAGCTGACCCTGGCGAACATCGTACCGCATCAGAATCAATAAGAATAAATGTATGAGAAAATTAATTATTTTAATTATTTTTTTTGCGTGAAATTTTCGCTTCTTTTTTTAATAATTCTGCCATTTAGGGTAGAGACAAATCCAACAAATCACAGATCATAAAAATCGGTTCAGGCTTTCTTGAGTTACAAATGGTGAAACTAACACGATTTTGTTTTAATAGATTAAAATCATTAAATTCACACACAATCAAGCTACCATAATTATGTCCTTGTAATTTCATTGACATTTTATTATACTCTGTATTGTGAAATTTTATTTTATTTTGTGTAAGTAATACCTACTAATTTCTGCCCGCGACTTCGACCGACGTTGCAATGCATCGCCTGCCCGCGCAATTAGGTCATTCTCGCGTTCTCTCTTACTTGTTTGCTTTTTGCTCGACTCCTAAAAGTCCTAGCGTGATGTTAAAGAATCGGGCTATCAAATACACAAATAATTTTTTCTCATATCCGCCTGTACTACCAGAAATTAGCGCGTTCAAACAAACAAAGTCTTCAACTTTATTATTAGTTAAGTAAAGATATAGATGGGTTTTGCCTGTTTTTTTTTTGTGACATTTACGTATTCGGCATTGTCCAAAGAGAAACCGATAATGCGACGAACTCAATACCGGTAAGACGGGGTGAATAGGGATGCAGGGGTGAATCGAGACGAAACTTTAAAATGGATTTTAACGTTGATGTAATAAAGTTTAGTGCCAACAAGGACACTTAATCGTTAATTATAATATAAGAAACACATTAGAGTTCTTTTTGGCAAAAAAAAAACAATGATTTCAATGTTAAAATCCATTTTAAAGTTTCGTCCCGATTCACCCCTGCATCCCTATTCACCCCGTTTTACGGTAACTAGTTCGCGCGAATTTGGTCGTTTGAAAGTTTAGTTGTAGTACTCGTGGAGCACATCGGGCAATCAGGAGACACATCTATCAATAGGTTCCCATCAGTATATTTAATTATTAAGAATTCTTACGAGCTGCTCTGTGATATTTTATACCAAAACCTTCGAAACTTCTTCCAACACAAGAGCTAAACTGGAATGCATCTAAAAACAGCGCATCGCAATCAATTATGAGAAGTTATGAGCAGTGGTGGCCAAGTGGTAATGGCCGCGACTTACGAGTTGTAGGTCGTAGGTTCGAACCCAGACAGGCGCTTTACTTTGTGTAAATTATTTCATCACCACTGCTCTCAAAACGGTGAAGGAAAACATCGTGGAGGAAACCGACATGTCCTAGAACCAAAAATTCGAAGACATGTGACATCTGCCAACCCGCACTGAGCCCGCGTGGTGAATTACGGCCCACTCCCTCTCGCCGAGAGGAGGCCTGTGTCCCAGCAGTGGGAACATTATAGGCTGATTATGTATGAGGAATGCCCGATGTTCCCACTCTTTGATGAGTACACAGGATACATTTTAAAATTACCCTTCATTCTGTAATACAGCATAAACATCATAGAATTATCAGCCTATAATGTTCCCACTGCTGAAACCACGCTGGAACACAGGCCTCCTCTCTTTGAGAGGGAGTGAGCCGTAACACACCAAGCGGGCCCAGTGCGGCGTTAGCGTCTTCGAATTTTTGGGGCTAAGACATGCCGGTTTCCTCACAATGTTTTCCTTCACCGTTTTGGGAGCAGTGGTGATGAATAATTTACACAAAGTTAAACGCCTGTCTGGGTTCAAACCTACGACCTACATACAACTCGTAAGTCGTGGCTGTTACCTCTGGGCCACCACTGCTCCAGTTTCTGTAACATATTCAAAGTAAAAGTTAAATGTAGTTTTAAAATTGTATCGTGCGATGTTGGTATGACTGCGGGTATGGATGATATTTGTATGATGGCGGATAGATTGTATAACTTGTTCAATAAATCAGTGTGTCGCTAATTCTCGCCTTTCATTGATGCTGCATTGGCGACGAGTACGGGATTATTTAAGGAGAGGTTTTCCGGGCCTGTAGGCATTTAATCGCTACCTGCGCCTCTCACAAATGCAACGAGACGTATTTATTTACGATGTGCCGCCGACCATTCCGTAGAAATCCCAAGCCACAGCACCAAAATATTTGCAGTTGATCAATTGAATTAGTTTTTCTTACGTTAGATTTTTTGAAGTGAAAACTTCTTTAGCGGCGTTGTACACTTTTTTGTAATGGGTAAAAAATTTTAAACTCGCGTCAGTACACGTGACCTGATCGAAAATTCGTAAGACGGATGGAGAGTAGACAGCCGGCGCAGCGTAGGTGTATCCCCCTATCTTTCTACGGCGGGCGCGGCGAAAATGTATAACCGACACCGCTTCGGATGTGTTCGGCTGTCCTCGAGATGTACTCGGTTTTAATGTAGGTATATCCGATATGTCAGTGAATGATGGCAAAGTATTCTGTTTGTGTTTTGTTTTCACTTCTGTCGGCACTCCCGGAGTGCCACTGTTTTTTTTTCCTTAGGTTTACATTTTATGAAACCTACGGTGTTGTGAACTCCCGTGTAACTACTGGGTGTTTTCACATTATTAGATAACGTCACCAAACTGATACCGATATGTCGACAGCGATACTCATACCGATTTAATATTGGAGGTCACATATGCAAATAAGCACTGGCCTAAGAGTAATCATATTTAACACATGTCAGTAATTTGAAATAACTTGGTTACGGTTGTGTTGATGTTCTGAAATAGTCTGTATAACTTGTGTGTACGAATAAATAAAAGTGTACTTTACCAATCTCACTGCTCCTCTTATTATTTCAATAGGTTATGGGCCCAGGACCCATCCCAGGACTTTACTATGTCAGCTGAAGTAGGTATAAGTGCTATTAAAAAACTAAAAAATTCGTCTGACTATCCGAATTGGAAATTTTTAGTACGAAATTACCTAGAGAACAAAAACTGGTGGACAGTAATTTCAACTGATGAAGTAAATGCTAATGTAGACCGGCAAGCACGAACGACAATATGTCTGTTATTAGAACCA
This sequence comes from Hydraecia micacea, assembly GCA_914767645.1. Lineage (NCBI taxonomy): Eukaryota > Metazoa > Arthropoda > Insecta > Lepidoptera > Noctuidae > Hydraecia > Hydraecia micacea. The sequence continues at coordinate 2,638,640 of OU611781.1, forward strand.
GAGTGCTTTACCCACGTTTACAATGCGAAGACTGCGAAAGAAGCCTGGAATAGCTTGCAGAAAGCGTATGAAGATAAAGGTTGGGGAAGACGTATACATATTCAGCGAGAGCTTTTCAACTGTAAGTTAGAGAATTTCGATTCTATGGAAAGCTACATAACCAAAATTACGTTCCTGACACAACAATTGTTCGATATTGATGCTAAAATCCCTGATGATTGGATCATATCGATTTTGCTGGGTGGATTGACCATTGAGTACAGCCCTCTCATCATGGCTGTAGATAATAGTGGACAAGAAATCACGTTAGAGCAAATTAAAATGAAATTGTTACAAGAAGGAAGTAGACAGAGTAAGTTGCACACAGACTACGAAAAAGTCTTAGTTACACGTAGAGTACAGAATGATACAAGATCTAACACTAAAACTAATGATCGTAAATATAAATTCGTCTACAAGTGTTTTAAGTGCCACAAGCAAGGGCACAAGGCGTCCGAATGCAAGGAGCGGATCAAAACCGCGAATATCTGCCTGAATACGAAGGGGGCGATAAACAAAGATAAGTGGTATTTAGACAGTGGGTGCTCAAATCATATGACTAACGATAAAAACAAATTGTTGTCTTATACACATGAAAAGGGCAACATGAAGATCGCAGTAGCAAATGGCGAGAAGTTATTGGTGAAAGGACGAGGAAATGCTGAGCCACGAGTCAGCGAAAACGAAAAATTAATTTTAGAAAACGTTTTACATGTTCCTGATTTATCCATGAACCTAATTTCGGTGAGCGATTTGACCAAGAAGAATTATTGCATGAATTTTGACAATGAAGGTTGCATGATTCAGAATAAAAATCGAATTGTTGCAAGATGTAAAGAGGTCGATGGAATTTACGAGTTGACAGAAAATCAAAATAACGTCGTAAATGTGACATTGTCAAAACAAAATGAAAATATTTCGAACATTTGGCATAAAAGATTAGCTCATTTATCGCGTAATTATATGAGTAAAATGAAAGTTTTAGTAAGCGGTATGGAATTTAAGAGTACCGATTTATGCGAGCCGTGTATTCCATGTATCGAAGGAAAGACATGCAAAAGTCCCTTTAAAAAGCAAGGTACGAGAGCGAAAGAGGTCTTAGAGTTGGTTTTTAGCGACGTTTGTGGACCAATGGAGGAGCCGTCGTTCGGTGGTTCGAGGTATGTTCTTCTATTTATTGACGATTATACTCGAAAGACTCATGTTTACTTTTTGAAGAACAAAAGTGAAACTTTCGATAAGTTCCGTGAATACAAAGCGGAAGTTGAGAATGAGACAAGTAAATCTATTAAATGTCTAAGATCTGACAATGGCGCAGAGTACTGTAATGGTAAATTTAAATCTTTTTTGAAGTCAGCAGGCATGAAACACCAGACGACTGTACCGTACACGCCGGAACAGAATTCTGTCGCAGAAAGAGCGAATCGCACTATAATAGAAAAGGCAAGAACATTACTGTCAGAAGCGAACCTAAGCAAGAAGTATTGGGCTGAGGCTGTAAATACTGTTGTTTATCTAAAGAACAGAAGCCCCACCAAGGCATTGAATAATGCAGTACCAGAGAAGCTTTGGACTGGAAAAGATGTGGATGTAAGTCATCTGAAAATCTTTGGTTGTTTAGCGTATCGATTGATACCAAAACAAAAGAGACGCAAACTAGACATGAAGACGGAACCAATGATTTTTATTGGATATCCAGATAATCAGAAGGGTTATCGTTTGATGAATCCTAAGACAGGTGAAGTGACGACTGCGAGAGATGTCAAATTTCTGGAAAACGTCTTTCTTCAAAAGGAAAACGTTAATAAATCGGAAATAATCATAAACCTGAATGAAGATTCTGCTACTACCAGTTTATCCAATGAATCTAGAAGCAGATCTGAACCCTTGCAGGCTCACGATGCAGATGATGAGAACGTAGAGGTATCGGAGGAGATAGAACCTGAACCTGTAGTACCGGAGCGAGTACCTGATAACGTATTGACTGAAGAAGTGACAATATCTGAATCAGAAAGAAGATATCCAGTAAGAAAGCGTAAACAAGTCGATCGGTACGGATGCAATGTTATGTATGCCAAGGAGAGCAATCTTGATGGTGATCCATTGACTATTAATGAAGCATTGGCGAGACCAGATGGCGACTTATGGCAAAAAGCTATAGATGATGAACTTATGTCACTAAAGGAGAACCAGACTTGGACGTTGGTGGATCTTCCAGCTGATAAGAAGCCTATCCAATGCAAATGGGTGTTTAAAATTAAGAAAGATAGCGATGGCAAGGTAACGAAATACAAGGCTAGACTTGTAGCAAAAGGTTTCACACAGGTATGTGGTGTAGATTATACCGAGACTTATTCTCCTGTAGTTAGAAGCACTACTTTAAGATTGTTGTTCTCGCTAGCTGTTGAATACGGTTGGTTTATTGATCAGTGGGATGTCACGACTGCCTTTTTGTACGGCAAAATTAAAGAGGACATTTACATGCTCCAACCAAAAGGAGCAGTAGTTAAAGGTCAAGAAACCAAGGTATGCAAACTGCAGCGTTCTTTGTATGGTTTAAAACAAGCATCTAATTCTTGGTTCAAGGAATTAGATAAAGAGATGCTAAATTCAGGCTTTATACAATCAAAAATAGAACCTTGTTTGTATCAAAAGCAACTTAAAAATAATAAGAAGTTGATTGTCGTTATTTACGTAGATGACCTTTTTATTTTTGGAAATTGTAAACAAGAAAAGGATAAATTAAAAACCGATTTGCTTGACAAGTTTAAAGTGAAGGATTTAGGGCCGGCTAGGCATGTTTTAGGCATGAGGCTGAGGAGAGACAATGACGTTATTTGTCTAGATCAGCAACAGTTCATTTCGGACATTTTGAATGACTTCAACATGACAGACGCTAAGCCAGTTTTGACCCCAATGGAAGTCGGTATAAAATTAGAAAGATCGACAAATTCCCATAGTAATCTGCCATATCAAAGCTTGATAGGGTGTTTAAATTATTTAGCCTGTAATACGCGACCAGACATAGCACATGCGGTAAGTGTACTTTCACAATTTAATTCGTGCTATGATGAAACTCACTTTAAATGTGCGAAACGGGTCTTAAGGTATTTGAAAGGTACGTCTAACCTTTGTCTCACTTTTAGGAAGTCGGAAGATTTAGACTTACGAGGCTACGTTGATGCAGATTGGGGAGGGGCACTTGATAGAAAGTCTTTCACAGGATTAATTTTCAAAATAGGTAAAAATATAGTGTCATGGGAGAGTAGGAAGCAAGCGACAGTATCCTTGTCCTCCACAGAAGCAGAGTACGTAGGACTGAGTCAAGCTTCGAAGGAAGCTCTTTATTTACGTAGTTTACTGAACAGTTTGACAGCTGTGGATAGTAAAGCGGTAGTAATTTATAATGACAATCAGTCGGCACATAAAATTGCAACTAACAAAATGATGCATAATAGAACAAAACATATTGAGTATCATTTTATTCGTGAGTGTGTACTGGCAAACAAAGTTGAAATAAGGTACATGTCAACTGATAAGATGATAGCGGACATTTTAACTAAAAGTGTTCATAGCCCGAAGCTTAGAGAATTTTTAAAGGATTTATCCCTGTCAAATTATTCTATTAAGGGGGCGATGAGTAGTTAAATGAATGTTCTTTTGATGTTTTAGGTTTTCTAGAAGTGTTTTGTGTATGTAATAGATAATTTTCTAAATACAGTTTTGTTATGCATATTTTATTTTGTTAGATTTCTTCTGTTTTAGTACTATATTTTTCAATACAGCATAGTACAGTTGAACACTGAAGTGTTAGTGATTTATTTAGTTTTATGTACCGAGTACTTACAATGACAGAAGTAATCATACGCATGTGTAATAAGATTAAGGGGGCGTATTGGAGGTCACATATGCAAATAAGCACTGGCCTAAGAGTAATCATATTTAACACATGTCAGTAATTTGAAATAACTTGGTTACGGTTGTGTTGATGTTCTGAAATAGTCTGTATAACTTGTGTGTACGAATAAATAAAAGTGTACTTTACCAATCTCACTGCTCCTCTTATTATTTCAATATTTAATACCAATATAATATTATATTGGTGAATGTCGATGACCATCGCGACCATAAATATACAACGTGTTTCAGTTTTGGTCCCATAGTAAAAGTTGTTCATAATGATGAGCCCCAAGAGTTATGGGATATAAAAAAAACACTTTGTATGTATTATATCTATGATCGCGGCGCACGAAACGACCACAGTACTAAGCATCGACGTCTCGAATTCGGCAAAAAAAAAAAAAAATGTGTTCAAGTGAATGAATACCATAATTATTTTTTTCAGGACCTAACTACATTAATTAAAAATGAGTCTAAAACAGGCAAATGTGTTTAACAGATATAGAAATACAACAAGGCAAAGAAGCACCCCTTATAATATTTTCATTCCATTTTTATTTATATTTAAGAGGCGTATTACAAAAAAACGCGAAATTTGAAGTTTTCGACGTTGAAATTGTATGTTTTACGTTCGTTGTATGAAATAACAATTACTTGGTAAAAATAGTTCGTTTTCTCTACTACAATAACCTCAGAACCGATTTTAGATAAGTTATTTAATTATTTAGTAATAAGCTTTCTCCCGATGAATGTTTAGGCAAAAACTCACGGAGACATGATTTCGGAGCTCTAATTTGGAGATTCTACTGAATATCTACTATCAAAAAAAATATAATTAGCTTTCAAATATCCTATACTTCAATAATAATAGAATATATTTTCGTTATATGCCTTTTATGTAAAGAAAAAATAATCTACGTAATTCAATTATCGACCGAAAAGGCTTCGAAACAAGCCCCGATATCTCTAAAGTCCTACATTATTTAGGCGTAAAATTTATACCAAAATAATCATCAACATTTGCTTAGAATACAGTATTATTTTTATTTTTTAAATCGCTACCATTATTTTTTAATTAAATAAATAAAAATACTATATATTTCACTGCGCCGGCCAGCTGCGATTAGTATCGCGCGAGCGCTTGTCGAGGTTGGACCTATGTCAGTTTATTTCCCGCGCGCCTTCTTTCCGATACTACCGTCGTGTGCGCCGATTGTCGCATCTAGACGCTGCCGCATTGCTTTTGTGTGCGTGTGAACTACGGCCGCAGTTTTTGATCTTTGTAAGTATTTATTTTCGAACGGTATATTTAAATTAGTATAAAGTTCACACTTTATTAGTATACCAGATAGTCAACTTATTAAAGTTATTTTGATTGCAGCTGATTTGAGTTTTCTTACCAATCGAAATGGGGAAAAATAAATACAAATATAATTGCGTTGCAAAACACAATAAAAAAAAGGAAATAAAAATAAATAAAAGAGGGTAAACGGAGCCGGTCGAAACCCAGCAAGGTTTTGAAAAGGCAGGATCCAGAGAAGGACACGTGTGACAAGGATGGTTTCATCAAAGTGGAGAAGAAGAAGAAGAAGCATCCTTGTCGGAACCAGTGCGGCACCGCGCTGGCAGGACCCAACATGCTGCTGCGTCCAGCAATCCCGACGACGCAGCTGTACGTGTCCAGACTGCACCACTTCACGAAGGTTGAGGAGATCGTGGAGTACATGCGTGTGGAGACCAACTGGACTTGGTTGCAACCATACTACTATATACAATTTATACAACTATGCTATCAACCGTAGATATTATAATCAATTACTGCATAACAATTAAAATATTTGTGAACATATTTCAACAGTAAAATTCATAAATAATGAAAAATATAACAAAATAATTCATAATAAAATTGAAATAACACGTAAAAAATTTTCCGCCCACTAAACTCCATCCTAAAAAACCTTCAGTTACGGAAGATCAAGATCGTTTAGTCGCCATATTCACAGTATCATAGTCATAGTGCGAGCGAGAAGCATGAAAGAAAGTATCGCTCGCGTAGTTTGCCGCGCTCGGTGCGTAAAATACCTAAATTTGCGAAACGCCGAAATGTGAGAGGGCTCTTAATAAAATATAGATACAATAATAATTTTTAAGTAACTTATTCCGTAAATTGAAGTAAAACTCAAAAAACAAAATAATTATGAAATACCTTCCAACGCAGCGGAAGAATTTCAATTATTTTGTTAAGTAAAAACATCCCAAACTTTAAATTTTATTTTACAGGAAAACTAAATTGCTTTATCGTTTGCAGGGAAGTATTTTAAAAAACACAGACGTTACAAAATGCTTGTTTAAAAAGTTGCAATACTCAGGTTCCCATTTTCGCGATCCACACAAAGTTGTGGCTATGTTGTTTTCTAAGAAACAAAGACAGGTGAAAACAAACATTTTCATCTTGTGATTGAAAAGTCCTAAAGTAAACGCATACATAGGCTGAACTTTACTTACTTGGGGAATTTAATTTTAGCAATTACTTACATTGATTGATGCGACAGTACTTTGTAATCTCTTTGCGGATTTTCTTTACATACCTACTTCCGAAGACGAACTTTCTCGAAATTTAATTTGAGGACCAATGATCTTTATGTTTAAGAGCATTTTTATCGTAATGTACCGCTTTGAACATCAGCATTTCTTTGTGTCCTTTCATTTATTAAGTTGAAGATGGAAGAGGGATACGATACGATATTTAAATGGCTTGCAAATTCATCCAATTATTTCGAAGTGTGTGAATATTTTGATAATTATACGTTACTTAACGCGTTTGCTCTCAAACGCCAAGATAAATACATGAACTCGACTTTTAAAGCCACATTAAACGTAATTTTGATATTTTATTCGTAATTATAATTCTTACCAATCTTTGTAACACATACGAGTACATTCTTTAAGTGAATTATTTTTAATAAGAAAATATAAATCACCTGTAAATATCAGTCTTCTATCGCGCAATAAATACAATATGTGTCCATATAAACCAGGTAGGTAATTGTAATACAAAAAACTTTTTTGCGAAAAACAAACCGACTCCCAAAAAAAAACACTACAAAGTGGAAAATAACCTTGATTTCGGAAGTTGTTGCTTCTTCGTTGTTTCTTCCTGGGTCAAATAAAATAAATTTACCATCATCATCATCAGGAATATAATTATATTGTGGTTTGAAAGGTTTTGTGTATAAAAAAAATGTCAGACTGTCACATGTATTCTTCAGATGTAAGTTATCTGACTATTGTAAAATCGTCTCTAAATAATACATTATTTAGGGATGATTTTGAAACGAGTGGATAAAGTCAGCATTTTGAGGTTTCTGCTTACTTGTCTTGAAACTTAAGATAGATAATAACATCGTAACAATGCCGTAACAAATTTTGAGCGGTAGATAGTTAACCGCAAACCTAACGCCTTGAAATTCCAACAAAACTATTAAACCGTCTAATTTGGTTTGTGTTCTGACTCTAGTAAATACCAAATTAGACATTTCATGTTAAATTACTTTTGGTTAGACGAAATTAATGTTCACTGGGCAGCGCACTTTGCTCGCAGAACAGATGGCCAATGGGGCCGAAAGGTTCTGGAGTGGCGACCGCGTATCGGTAGATGTAACGTCGAAAGGCTTCCCACAAGTTGTGAAGGCCGCAGGGACCCGTTGGATGCGAGAAGCACAGAACCGGTCGAAGTGAAGGTGCTTGGGCCTTTGGCCTATGTCCAGCAGTGGACGTCTTTCGGCTGAAATGATGATGATGATGAAAGTAATTTTCAACGTTACCAAGGGACACGACAGCACCTTCAATATTATTTGAAGGGTTCCGTACCTTAAGGCTGCCAACAGGACCCTATAAGTTACAAAGACTACGCTACCGTCCGTCATTCCGTCCGTCCGTCTGTCACAGGACAGTATCTTTTGAACCGTAATTGGTAGACACTTAAATTTTTCACAGATCATGTACTACTGGCCATTATTACAACAAATAATAAAAATGAAGTTAAAAGTTAGAAATATGTAGTGTTTAATATTTTACGGTGGTCCAACACGCACTTGGCCGCTTTTTCAAAAAAACATTTGCTTACAAAAAAAATATGTTAGAATAGAAACAAAAATTCAACTATTCAACACGCAAAGCTCGTGGAACTTCATTGCGAGAGACTAACATTTTAATTTTCTTTGAAAGTTTCTTCAGCTCAGCAATTAGATAATTCGTATTATTAAAATTTCAGTAGCGATTCAAGTCGGCGGCAAGCGGAATACATCTCCGGCTAACTTTCTTAGGGATAGAAGGTAATGCATGTAAATGAGTGTAACTTTATTCCCTTAGAGCTATTAGGACGACTTTGACCATTTGATAAGTGGGGAGTGAGCAAAACTTTTCATTTGGTTAGGTCTTCAAAGAATATGCAGATGACTGTAATATGATTAGGTTTACGTTTTAAAATTTCTCCTTTACAAAGGAACTTTGTGGCAAGTTCTCGATGAAGGACGGATACAGTTTTGTAATTGAGTTCAGCCTTTGTGGTGAGGAACGGATATTTTGCACTCGATGCGCCGTGCTCTGTTTATAACGAGGTACTAATATCTTGGAGATTATCTTCACAAGGCTTTTAGTTTATTATTTTTTGTTTATTACTTAACTTGCTAGGTTTGTTAGCGAGCAAGAGCTCGTTCGCCCAATCTCAATGACGTGACGGTTTTACATAAATCTTCTACTAGCGCAAACAATTGCTTTGGTATATAGCGGTATCTACAACGCCACATGCGAACAACGCGTCATACTGACGTCACGCAAAATCCTCCATCTCGCAAGCAGAGTTTACCGCGCAACTAGCATAGATACAACGGCCCGACATGAATCATCGGGCAGTTGTCCGCCAGACAAAACACCCAGCTGAGGTCGGAGTATCCTCCCTTTTCTATAGAGTATGAGTGTAATTTACATCCTGTTCCTCATACCACTATAGGTACTAGGATAGGGTTAAAGGTTGTAACAGTCATGTGCAATCCACGCAGTAGATATTCTTTATAACACCAAATTAAAACCTACGATTTCAAACAACTTTATATTACACTAGTTTCTGTCCACGATTTCGTCCGCGTGAAATTTCTTGTTCTCCCACCCTGTTGCATCGCATCGCATCGCCTGTCCGCGCTATAACTTCGCTTAGCGTTCTTTCTCACTTTTTTTCATTTTGCTCGGCTACTAATGGTCCTAGCGTGATGTAAAATAGCCTATAGCTTTCCTCAAGAATTGGGCTATTAAATGCAAAAAGATTTTTTCAAACTCGAGAGGTAGTTCCAGAGATTAGCGCGTAAATGTAAACAAACTCTTCAGCTTCATTATTAGTAGAGACAAGCATTTACATAATTCAAAATCTTGATGAACACACGATGTTTTAGACTTATTTAATTAACTAGGCACCAAAGCGAAGATACATCTTACTAATATTATAAACGCGAAAGTTTGTGAGGATGGATGGATGTTTGTTACTCTTTCACGCAAAAACTACTAAACGGATTTGGATGAAATTTGCCACACAGGTTGTTTATAATTAGGATTAACACATAGGATAATTTTTATGCCGATTTTCCCACGGGATCGAAAGTTATGCGGGTGAAACCGCGGGACGCTGCTAGTTTAAAATAATCCTCTGTAAAAAAAATACCAGAAATATTTAAGATAGGCACAATTCTAATGTTAGAGCAAATGTTTATTTATGGCCATAGTAAAACAACAGGCTATTAATAAAATCGACCATTAAATACATCGAGTGGAATGAGTCATTATTCAGAAAGCCTTTTCCAATGAATTCACAATAGTTGAGCGAGTAGAATAAAAACGAAATGAAATACTAAATGGATTTTAATTACTGACGTTGAGTTTATACAAGAGTACTTGTAAAACTCAACGTCAGTAATTAAAATCCATTTAGATAAATAGTAATTTATCGATATTGATGTTATTGTAATTAAATGTAATAATCTATTCTAGTCGGCTTGAACAAAAATAGTAATGATTATAATTATTGAACAATCTAATCTCTGTGGTAGGAGTGGTCAGGAGACAGATTACAGCAACCTAATATTGCGTAACACGTTATCAGTCTAAATAATTTTGAAGGATAGTCCTAATTCTTTCATACATTGCTTTATAAGGGGCACGGCTTTTCGACGTCCAGCACCCTAATTGCGTAACACACTATTACTGTCAATTTGAATCATTTTGAAGTTTATTGCTAATCCATTGCTTCAAATGTTCGAAAAATGTGTTTGCTTAGCAACGTAAATAACGCAATGAATGTTGTTAAACTGTCAAAATGAAACCCATTGCTACTGATAGTGTGTTACGCAATTGCCCTGCAGGTGGCTCGCACAAATTCGCACCGGTTGCGAGAGCCATACGGTTAATAAACAGCGCCTCACAAAGGCTTGACATTTTTAACTGTAGGTACATTGCGCAATTCGTGAGGGTGACTAGATTTATTCAAAATCAAAATATTTTATTTCACATAAATCGACATGGGCACTTATGAAACGTCAGAAGCTAGGTGCACGGTTCCAATTGGTCGTTTCCTATGTAGAAGAACCGGCAAGAAACTTAATTTAAAAATAATTGGCTTTTACAATGTTTTCAAATTACAGTAGATATGGGAGGACAGCGTAGGCCTGTCAACAAGTACCAGGTACTTGATAAAATAAAAAATTGTCTACAGATCTAAAGTCTACAAGGCTTACAAAGTCTCCACATTAACATAATAACTAGTAAATGATAATCATTTAATCACATTATCGCATTGAATGTGAACCTGTAAGGATAGTGTAAGATTGTATAAATAAATAAATAAATTTGTTCGAAAAATTTGTCTGCTCACTAACGTAAACAACTAACGTAAAAACAATGAATGTTTTTAAACTGTCAAAATGAAAGCCATTGCTACTGATAGTATTTTACGCAGTTACCCCGCAGGTCAAGGTTAGCAGAGTTTATTGTTTAAGTTTTTGCAACTGAACAGGTAGCTGTGCTGCTGGGGAGTTTGTTGGGCCACTTTTTCATCGCAGCGAAAGCACTAGGAAGTGGTGAAGGGCGCGCGTTTTGGGGGACTGTCTTATGTAATTTTGAAGTTTGAAAAGTGCTGATTCTGAGCGTAATTTGAATAAATGACTTTTGATTTTGAACCCAGAAAATCGTATCGATGACGTAACACAATAATGTAATCATCAATCATTTGACCTACCCCCCCAATAACGTAGCATTTTCTATCACAATCCCAAGGATTTTGAAGAAAATTCGTAATCCATCGCTGCATATATTTGAATAATTTGTCTGTTCGATAGCCTAAATAGCGCAATGAATATTGATGGATTGTGAGTCTTTTATGCGAAGGCGGTAGCAGAGGTGTAGGTTGGGTACCTGTACGTGACTGTCTCGTTGGTCTCGTAGTCGCATGCGCATCCTGGGATCGATTCTCGGGTCGGGCAAAGTGTTATTGGGTTTTTCCAGTAGGAATTTCTTAGTGTAGAGGTATGAGGAATAGATTGTAAAGTTCACTCATACTCCATAGAAAAGGGAGGATCCTCCGACCAGACGAATATTGTGTCTGGCGGGCAATTACTGCCCGATGATTCATGTCGGGCCGTTGTATCTATGCTAGTTCCGCGGTAAACTTTGCTTGCGAGATGCAGAATTTTGCGAGAAGTCAATATGACGCGTTGTTCGCATGTGGCGTTGTTGATACCGCTACAGTAGCAGCCCGGAGTTTGGAAGTTAGCAGTATGATGCCGCCGTGCCTCGCAAAATACGTGAAACTGTTGGTTATGCGCATGATCTCTCTCCGGTTGTATTGGATTGCCGTCTCATTGGACTATGAGAGTGAGGGAAGAGAGAAAAGTGACTCTTTTCCCTTTAGTGCACAAGTGTTTCTGCACTATAATATCTCCCGCGCCGATGGCTGGTCTCCGTTGAGGTTGGTAGCCATGGCCGAAATTCTGTTTGGAGGACTATTATTATAGTAGGTACGAATTGCCCTTATTACGACTAATGTTTGTTTAAAAGAATAAATTTACATATTTTACCAGTTTCTTTACACCTTGTTGCACTTTGCAAGCTTCACGATCCCCAAGATTACATTAAAAATTTGCATTTCACTTAATATAATTTTTTGCGGTTCCAGTATTTAAACACGAGAACGGTGCAAACAAAGATAATTCAATTATGTGTTTAAATTACAGGACATTGTAAGGTGCCATTGAACTTACTTACAAATTGATACAAAATTGTGAAGATATACAGGGTCCCATTAAAATAGATGGACAAATTTTAACACAGCAGCGCTCAGTACGGCTAACCAAAGATATCCAAGCAAAAAAAAAACACTGATTAAAGTGATTTTATTTTGACCTAAAATAATAAATTGCGCCGATTAATGTATTTTCGTTAGCTGATTATTTTTCTTGTAAGTATCTAATGCGTTTTTCTTATATTTTTTTTACCATCGTCCTTATTTTGGTGGTCTGACTGAATGATTTCTAAAAGTTTGTCCATCTATTTTAATGGGATCTTATATATTTTTTTATTTTAATTATTTTTTGCTAAATGGGTCAGCTGTTGACCTCGATCTTGCATGGTGGATAACGATGGACGTTTTTTAAAATATATTTTTAAAAACTGCCTCCTTGGTCTTGTAGTCGCAAGCGCTACTGCTGAGTATGAGTCCCTGGGTTCGGTTACGATCGGGTAAAGAGGCATTGGGGTTTCCCATAAGGAATTTCTTAGAAGCAACTTGGCTCAGTATTGATGGCAGTAGACTCGCCCTATTACAAGGGATTTAAACATAACATAACTGGAAAAACGTGGGTTTACTATAGGTACACCTCTGCGTAACCCTTCGGGCATTACCTACAGGCGTGATGTTAAGATGTTATTTAAAAGAAAAAAACTGTCGCCGCCGTTTATATTTTAAAAAATAACTACAGTCTGGCCGTCGAGGGAATGCGTTCGTGACACCCGTCAGTTGTGCACAAACGATTACCTGTTTTGCGAATTTAATCTTTATTACTGTACTAGAATCGCACTGACAGGTGCCAGGAACACATTCTGTCGACGACCTTACTATAGTTTGGCATTTGTCAAAATATTGTGCAACAGTAGACATAATGGGTGGCCCATCACTCCAATAATAAATACAGCGTGTTCCCTAAACAGGATATTAACAATTTCGAATATTAAAAATAACACACAGGGCTGACCAACGCGGCATTGTCATATAACCAAAGTAATACAAGTCAAATTAATGTACTTACATACTAATAATTTATTAGTCATGCGGGTGTGTTCCGTCAAAACCGTCTAACTCCCTCGGGAGTTGTGACTCCTTCGTAATTATTTATACATACTGTGTAACGGAAGTCTGCTTGCAATTTTTTGTCTCAGTAACATCATAAATAGAATTTTATCTAACTCTCGAGAGTCATTCTGTGAATTTTATTGATGTGAGCATATTACAAGAATATGACTGTTTCTAGAAAGATGTAATAGTTTTTTTTTTCCTTTTTTTCGTTATTAGATCTCTTGAGTGGTGTAGAAACTTTTACGATGGTGGACGTGACCATATTTTCCCCCAACTAGTTATTTTTGTGTTTGTGTTATTTCTCTGCGTTATGTTTACCGCAAATTAACGTATTTTCTTTTTTTCAAATGAAAACTTCTTTAGGCGCGTTGGGCATTTTTTGAGATGGGAATAAACCATTGAACTTGCGACACTGTTACCGCCACCGCGCTACATTCGGATGTATTCGGCTGTCCTCGGGATGTACTCGGTTTTAATATGTTTCCGATTTGTCAGTGAGTGATGGCAAAGTATTCTGTTTGTGTTTTGTTTATGTGACGATTAAAAAAATACACACATAGTTGTTCAAGTTTTCACTTCTGTCGGCACTTTTTTTATTTTTTGTATAATTTTGATAATTATCATTAAATACGTTATTTACCTACACATCAATATTAGCATACAAACAAAATAGTTTTAGCGTATTTGTTTCGAATTATTAACGAACTAAATATAAAATCGTACGTACACAATATTGAATGTAGATAATTATGACAAACATTTGCATTGGCAACACCAATAACCCGTCACATAACATAGGGTGCTGGCCGCGCACTGACGTGTCCAAGCTGTAATAATCCATTCTATTATCTATTCTAAGGGACACATTATTAATTGAATTAAGCCTTGACTCTGTGCCGGTTTCAGCACGTAATGAAATTAGCATTTAATATTCATTCGACAAAGGCATAACGGTAGACGTATCAAATATTTGTTAATAATATAATTTTGTTGAGCTAGTTAATTATTATAAACGTGTCCGGTGTTGTGTACCGACTTCATTGTTATTTTGTTTCTGTTTTCGATGTTAGCCATTTAATTTTGGTAGTGTTTTGTTCAATAGGGTAAATTGTCTATTAATGAAGTGTAGTGTTTGGAACTAGTACAGATTTGTATACAAATATATCAACGTGGATAAAGTAAGGTAGCAGCAGGACACCGTGTGGTTTTAGTCAGTAAAGGTCTGACAGACAGCTTCCCCACCCCAGGGTGGTACTGGACATCCAAGAGGATTTTTAAAAAAGGTACACGCGTTTTAGTTCTTGTCTTGTGGGAGTGGCCTTTGCTCAGGAGTGGGAAAGTGAAGGATAATGTAAAAAAAAAAGTGAAACCCTAAACTACATTTTATTTCACAATGTTGTAGTAATTTTAGCTACTTCATTATTACAAACACGTTAAGGGGATTACAGGACCTAAACGCAAAAAACGCTAGTTTTATAATGCCTAAAAGTATATTATTATCGACTAGGTACAGTAAACAAAATCAGAAAAAATATATGATATTATGATATATGCTAGGTAGATAGTGTGTTGAAAACATAATACAACTAATTTGATACGTTAGAAAAAATCATGAAGATACCTCTAAAAATTTTCTTTTTACAATAAAAACCATACTAATATACATACAATCATTCTGATTTTTTGTCAGATTATTCTAGAAGCAACATACTAAACCATTAGTGTTTTAATTTTTTAGTCCAAATAATAGATTTTTGTAAATAGATAATTGCTTCATATTTTGCAATAAATTACCAGCGTTGTATCATCGCGCTTCTCTTTCTTTACTATGCAGTCCGACAGTGACCGCGCTTTAGGTCATGTAGTCCCCTTAATAAAGAAACACTAATCCCGAATGGCCTGTAGGTAAGTATTCATTATTTAATCTACTTAGCTCAGACTGTGTTAATGACCCTCTTACACGACTTTATGGCAGCTAGTATGACTAAGAACATTGTAAGCTGTCTTGATCACTAAAATGATTAGCTTTATGTGTCTTAGCTATAACACTTTTACGAGAGTTTTCGCTCTCTGCAAATATTAAACTGTAATTAGGTATTTCAAACCATTAAGATTAGCCCAAGCCGAGCAGTAGTGGCCCAGTGGCATCGGCCCTGACTTACGACTAAAAGGTCGTGAGTTCGAACTCGGTCAGGCACTTTATATTGTGTAATTTTAATCGCCACAGCTGCTCTCAACGGTGAAAGAAAACATCGTGAGGAAACAGGAGGAGGCATGTCCTAGAATCACAAAAAATCGAAGACGTGACGTCCACCAACCCGGTTGATTACGGTCCACTCCCTCTAACAGAGAGACAATCTGTGTGGTTCATTCCTCAAAATACCATTTCAGACACCAATCTACGTAGTATTTACATGTTCTGACCAAGATTATGTCTGGACTTTAAAAGAGACTGTGACCTCTGAGTTTGTTTCGGTCTTTCTTCTCAGAGTAGTCAGATAGGGAACGCCGAACTTATCTAGCTTTAAAAATATTATTGATGTGTAAAATTGTTTGTAGAAACATACTTACGAAAATAAATTCATTTATAGGGAAAGTTGCTACCTTTCAGTTCTTGGATTGGACATGCCCGAACAAAATAAAATTAGGTAAAGCACACAGACCGGTTGAAATGGAGGTGCTTGAGGGAGGCCTATGTCCAGCAGTGGACGTCTTTCGGCTGAAATGATGATGCTGATGATGATAGCTGCATACAGATAGTTGTTCGGAATATGTTTGTCTGTCTGCACATCCACGATACAGGAATAATTCCGAGTACGTTTTCCGAATAATTCCGAATATAGTGGCCACGTTTAAAAATATACTAGTAGGTGCTGTCACGTTTGCAATTGACATGCAAATATATGCAGACTAGGCATAACAATAAAGCATTCGTTTGTATTGTCTGAAACTGGATGGACGCTTATCTAGGCGGAAAGGAAAATAAAGAACGTATCCGTTGCTCATCATTCAGAACAAAAATGTATGTACGCAAAGTGCTGAATGGGTTCGTTACAAAGTGGTATGAGGTATAAAAAATATATTTGTAACCTTTTTATCATGGAACCTTCTCATCTGCATGTTTTTTATGAAATATAAGGTTGGGTTTTATTGGTAGTATTTTTTGTTAGTATACCTTATTTGTTTATGCTTACTAGTTAAATTAGCCGTTTAGTTAACCGCCTGGCCTTTGGAAGCAGTGCTCGCCTCGCTTCGCTCTCTCGGCTCGCACGCAGTTGATCACAGTCCTGGCTTAGTTACTGCGACCAATTCGGCTCGCGCGTTACATTTCCAACCTAAATTATAATTGAATATCATTCAGGCCGTTAGTTGAACGACCGCCGTTTAGTTCAAAGGCTTTAGTTCAAAGGTTAACTTAACCTCTAATTAAACCAGTTGGCTGTGACATACCTATACAGGGTTATTGGAAAAACATCAACAACCTCTTAAGAGGTTATTTTACTCGTCATTATGAACAACTTTTACTATGGGACCAAACCTGAAATCGCGAAAAAAAATCAGCTGTTCCCTACATTTTGACGAATTATACGAACATAAATGTAGGGAACAGCTGATTTTTTTTCGCGATTTCAGATTTGGTCCCGTAGTAAAAGTTGTTCATAATGATGAGTGCAATGACCTCTTAAGATGTTGTTAATGTTTTTCCGAAAACCCTGTATAACGTGGGTAGCTCGTCTCGATGATGGGTCCACACGTTAAGCAGTTGGTCCCGGCTGTCATTCGACGATCTCTGACGGTCGTTACGGGTCGCCAGTACCCCGAAAGTCTGCCAACCAGTTTTACCGAGGGGTATCGTGTTACCCAGTATTGAGTTGTGGAGGTCAGATAGGCAGTCGCTCCATGCAACAGATTGGTATTCAGCTGCATCTAGTTAGACTGGATGCCGACCCTGAAAAGGCTAGGCAGATGATAATAATGGCTTATAAATAATGCCTTAGGTACCTAACTACCTAAGATTTCTTTCTAAGTAATTATGGTCAAAGAAAAATAATAATTTGTATGGTTTACTGCCAGTCTTAAAATAACTTTGTTAAAATTCCTAAAGTCAGCGATCAAAGTATTCTCCGAATATTTTTGTAAAAAGATGTATTTTATTGTCAAGTACAGCGACCGAAAAAAATAAGGCGTTAAGGAAGAAAGGCATTAGAAAAGAATCAAGTGTCTCTCTACGTTCAAACGAGAAAAAGAAAAAAAGATAGGCGATAAAAAAGATGTTGAGGACAACGTAGGCGGTTAAAATCAGCCAGTAAAAAGAAAATTACTCAACATTTTAATTTTTGATAACAATTAAGCTGGGCACGCTCGTTCCATCATAGACCCAATCCATCGCTTTCCATCAGGCGTGATCGAGGTCAAGAGCGGGCCCATTCGGCAATAAAAAAAAATAAAAAATATATTATTGATTACGATTATTATTGAATGACGGAATTTCTCTATGATTTTTCCTAAATTCTTATTATTGAAAAATAAAAAGAAAATAAATGTATGTTATTCTAAATATGAGCAGTGGTGGCCAAGTGGTAACGGCCGCGACTTACGAGTTGTAGGTCGTAGGTTCGAATCCAGACAGGCGCTTTACTTTGTGTAAATTATTTCATCACCACTGCTCTCAAAACGGTTAAGGAAAACATCGTGAGGAAACCAGCATGTCCTAGAACCAAAAATTCGAAGACATGTGACATCTGCCAACCCGCACTGGGCGGCATTACGGCCCACTCCCTCTCACTAAGAGGAGGCCTGTGTCCCAGCAGTGGGAACATTATAGGCTGATTATTGTATTCTTGTGCATAAAAGTGTTTTTTTCAACACTATGCCTTTTCCTACAGCCGTCTGCAACAATGATATTAGTTATAACTTTTGTTACAGGAGTCTGAAAAAAAATTTGTTACCTACCTACGACCGACAAAAGATATTTCTTTTATCATTTCTGATATTTTTAAACAGGTCTGTGCAAATTCTTATAGTCAAAGTTCTTTATACAAAGTGCCTTGAAGAATCCTATCACATGAAGTCATTAGAAGTTTCCCATGAAAACATAAACGTTTTTATCGATTTTGCAAATGGCTTCGTAAACTGTTCGACTTTAATCCTTTTGAGTTACGAGGTCGAACCTATATTGTGTTTAAGATACAGAAGTACAGACGCCAGCACATCAACCTACCCGAAACTGTCACATTTCCCCAATCAATTTTAAACCTTATACTTTAGCAATAAAGTTCAAAATGTATTAAAGAAATTTGACAGATTGTAATAGGTTGATGTGCTTGCGTCTGTACCAACATACGCCTTTAAAGATTGCACCGTAGCAGAAAATGGCGTCTACTATCTATAAAAATAGCCGAACAATTGACTTTTACGACAATTGCAATGTTGTATACAATTTTCATTCACAGTTCTGTAGTTCCTAATAGCGCTTAATGTCTGTGGTTGAACGTAAGCCTTTCGAACAATCAATGTTATTAGTGGTGTAATTATAGTGTTCGTAGATATATTGATTTGTCGACAGATTGGTAGTTACAAAGGTATTATTACTACAGCAGTATGTTATATAAGCCCCTGTGATATAATATTATTATTGGCCACAACACTAGTACTTCCGCATGGTATTATATTATTATTATTATATTATTATGCCGCGTCGTGCTACGACGCGGCATCGTATCGTGTTTATGTATGAGAGCCCTTGCAGTTTGCACAACACTAGTAGGTACTGTAGAGGCTATCTATGTAGCCTAACCTTATACAGAGTGAAATTTTAATCAGTTTTCCTCTTAAGGGGTCATTATACTCATCATTATGAACAACTTTTACTATGAGACCAAACCTGAAATTGTGAAAAAAAAAATCAGCTGTTCCCTACATTTATGTTCGCATAACTCGTTAAAATGTACGGAACAGTTGATTTTTTTTTCGCGATTTCATGTTTGGTCCCATAGTAAAAGTTGTTCATAATTATGAGTACAATGACCCCTTAAGAGGAAAACGGTGATTAAAATTTCAGCCTGTATAGTCCAGGCTGGCTATAATTTAGCGCGGGTTACATTTGAACATTCAAGCAAGTATCAAATATTTGATTAGGTATTTTTTGTTTAGTTAAGTCAGTGCTAGCTTAGATTGGAATATGTGACGTTGTTCTATCAAAAGAAATTTAAAGAAGCCATTAATTACTTTGACGAGCTCATCAAGCTCCTTACTTATTTATTTTAGGCTTTTACTCGTAGTCTGTTTTATTGTATTCAATAGGAACAACAAACGGCTACAATTGTAAGGTGTTTCAAAATTTACCCAACAAACTTTAAGAGGTGCTTTAGACCATCGAACTGAATAACTTTCACTATGGGACCAACTCTGAAATCACGAAATAAAAATCAGCTGTTTAATACAAAGTTCTATACCTACTTGACCAAAATGTATGAAACAGCTGATTTTTTTTCGTGATTTCAGAGTTGGTCCCATAGTGAAAGTTGCTCAGTTCAATGGTCTAAAGCACCTCTTAAAGTTTGTTGGGTTTATTTTGAAATTCCTTATAGAACATAGAAATAAGAAATACACAAAACTTATAGACAATATTGCAGCCCTCCACACTGTTCTCAGATTAAGAGAGAAAAGTGCAATGCCTACGTGTTCAAATGTATGGAATAGCAATTCTTTTTATAACCGTCAAAAAATTTCAACACAATGGGATTTAGAATCATAATACTGTATCCATGGTAACAGGTTGCATTCGATGTTCCTGCCACCCTGTATATAAATGTACCTATATGATAGATAACACTAAAATTAATCGCTATAGTTACATATACAGAAGTAAATAGCCTAGCCTACTAGTTTTTGGGTAAAAGATTTACATTTACCAAATATTATTCCAAGCCTCGAGGGGCCGGTAGTTTAATAATAACAGTTGCATAGGTCGATCGATCAGGTTAAGCTACGCTTGCCGCGGTTGGTCTGTGGATGGGTGACCATCTTTACATACCGAGACCCCTCCGTGCTTCGGAAAGCACGTTAATGACAGTCATTACGGATAGTCAGAAGCCCGAAAGTCTGACAACCAGTCTTATCAAGGGGTATCGTATTACCCAGTAACTGGGTTGTGGATGTCAGATAAGTAGGCAGTCGCTTCACGTAAAATACTGGTATTCAGCTGCATCCAGTTAGACTGTAAGCCGACCCCAACATAGTTGGGAAAGACTAGGCAGATGATGATTTACCAAAAATTATTCCAAACTTTGAGCTAGAAAAACGTGTGGCGGGCAAAAAAAAACTAGTCACTTAAAGAATTCTACTGAATAGTGCCTTACCCAGGACTTAGTGGTATTTACATTTCGAGTCACGTCCGCCACCGGATAGGCATAGGGAACAGCTTCGAAACTCTAATTTGTTTATATTCATTAATGTAATCGATCATGATTCTCTGTAATGGATCCTCTTCCACGAAAACTTTATTTAAATAAACGAACAGATTAACAAAATACCTTAGAAAGTGTAATTAGCGCGGAAGTCTGAAGTGTCCTGTCAAGACAACGGACACTGTAGATTAATTTATTAGCCCTTTAATTGGTTACTCTGCAGTGCCAGTGCTAATTTTATTTCAAAATTTCAACGGTCAAAGTTCCTCCCAACAGAGGGAAAAGACACTAAGCCAAAATATATTATTAAAGGTGACAGTTAATATAGGGGGGGACGGAGAAAAGTTGATATATTAATTAACTCGTGAATAAGTCCGTCAGGGAGAAGAGTCACTCTGTTTCACGCAAGCGCAGTGACGTTCCGTCTAGTTACGCCCTTACGTAGTGCGAACGCGGCATTCGGCGAGTGCACACGAATATCATCTAAGCCCCGAACAGACGATGTTTCATTAACCTAGAAACGAAATAAAATGTAGCCAATGACGTAAATGTTGAAGAGTAAAAAAGTTTTTGTGAACTTGAATTAATGATGAGCGAGGGTTTCCGAGTCGGTAGAAACTTTGTGAGTGTATCGCTAACTATTAGGAAATTTGAAGAGTTTGTTCTCTCCACGGTTGTGTTTATAGTTGTGCTTGTGAGCGATGTGTTCAGTTGTAAAAGTGGGATTTTTCTTCCGCATTACGGTGAGTAAACTTAGTTTAAGCGACACGTGACGACTTTTTTAGGAAAATAGTATTATTTGATTTCGTAAAAAATGTTGTCGGACCATTTTTCTGTCGAAGTTTTTTATTTTGTAATAGAATAGAATACTCTTTATTATGTACACCATATAAATTACAGACCTAAATATAGTTTTTTTTTTTTATTGTGTGTCTTGTGTTCCTTTGGATCGGATTGTGGAATCGAAAAATATTTATGTTTAATATTTATAATAATAATTTATATAATAATTCTGTTATATATTATGCATGACTCAATGTTTAAAATAATTACCGCGTATTTTACCGGACATATAGTCTCATATAAATTCTGTTAGTGTATTATGGATCAGAATTTCTATATCTAGACACTATGAAACAGACTTAACAAACCAAATAGAAATTCTTTTTAAATAAATTCCATGACTGCACCTGACCTTGAGTAACGTTGAAAGGTTTAGGTATCCTAATTTAGATACCCAATAATAATATCTATTCACAGAAATTCCATAAATATGAAAACTTGATTTAGCTATAAATTCTTAATTTATTAGTTCATGCTATAACTATTTTACTTGAAATTGAGCCAACAATGTTAAAATTTTCGGAATAAATCACCCTGTATTTTATTAATAAAGACAGGGATTTATAACAGGATGGACTGAAAACCATTATTCTTTATCATTTACGCGTACCAATTTTTCCAATTTCCTGATTAAATTTTAGACAAAAGACGGCCGATGTAATCAAAATCATTGATAAAATTCCGAAAAAGATTTTTAGTGTAAGGTTTGACGTCTTATAATTGATTCCTGTGTCGCTTCGGAAGATCAACATTGTTTCGATAAATAAACAACGGAGGGAAATAAAATAACGAAGTTTGTCTTAAATGTTTGTTCTGTATTGTTTATTGTGTTTTATTATTACATCTTGATGTTTTATTGATAAACATTGAATTGTATTGTTTTTGATTTGAGTGTAGTGGTGACAACGACATAGACAGGTACAATTTTGATATTGAATCTCCACCTTATTAATGTGACATGTTTTCTTCATTCATACTTTATTATAATTACAAGGTAGTACCTACACGATTTGGGTATGCTCCTTTGAAGTCCCTTTCTATTTTCAAGATGGCTTCCTCTTTTTTCTATAAAAAAAAACTTTTATCATTTTCAATGCAGACTTTTCGTGAATTGTATCTCAAACAACTCAACAACTGCAAATGTAGCTTGGAAACTTTTTTTCCTTATTTAGTTCGCCGATTCCCCTGCGGTAAAAAGAGGAGAAGAGAGCCGCTAACGGCTACAATGTCCGCGCTTTTCCAACATCTTTGGCTTTTACAAAATTATATTGTGTATTTTTTATTTTGTTTGAGTTTTCAAAAATTTTAGATATAGGTACTGATGAAGTAAACAATATTTTTCTTCTTGGAAAAGAAATATCTAGTCTATTAATACTGCTCTTAAATAATATTAATTATAATAATATTATAAAGAGGTATAGTTTTTTGAGTTTGTATATTGGTGGTGGTTGATTGAATATTTGGAACCACTGATCGGATTTCAAAAATTCTCTCACTCATGGGAACTACAATATTGCTGATTGTCATAGGACATTTTGTGTTAAAACAATACATTTCACGCCGACGAAGTCGCGCGTAGAATCTAGTATTCAATCATTTTACAGCGTCTAAAAAGGTGTTAATTATTTTATGGGGTTGATGAGCCAGGCGTTAATTGCAACTTGAATAAAAAAAATATAATTGAACAATGATTGAAGATTTTTTTATTAACGATTTTTTTAATGATATTTAATTAATGAAGCTGTTCGGGAGTCGAGAGTTAATTTAAAGTTTTATTATTACTGCAGTTATTATAAGGAAGTGAACTTACTAGTTTTTTGTAATTTGAGCTTAGTTACAATGGGGCTTTCAAACAATGGATGTACAGTTGTTCTCAAGGCAGATATTTTTGGACACAAATTTTTCATAAAGCCTTTCATTATCATCCTGCCTTTTCCCAACTATGTTGGGGTCCACTTCCAGTCTAACCGGATGCAGCTGGATACCAGTATTTTACATGGAGCGACTACCTATCTAACCTCCACAACCCAGTTACTGGGTAATACGATACCCCTTGGTAAGACTGGTGGTCAGACTTTCGGGCTTCTGATGACCCGTAACGAAAAAAAAAATAATTTCATAAAGCATTTATTTTTATATAAACTACAAGGTTCAAATGACTAGTTACACAGGTAACTACAATTCATATTTAGAGGTACTCGTAGAATCATGAAAATAAAGTCAATAAACTTATGTACAGTCAACAAAAGAGATAAGTATGCAGGATTGTCGGGTATAGTTGAAGTTTAGTAAGAAACCGATGGATGTTCTCGAATAAAATTTAATTTTATTAATAGAATACAAACCAGAGAGAGGAACCTCCTGACAATGACAATGCGAGCCGTGTCCAGAAGTACTGCTTTCTGAATCGAGCCCTTGATCCAGCTGCCCAACTAAACACTCTTCAGGTGTTGGTCGAGGCTCTTCTAACATTATTATTATTATAAAAAACCCTATGCATGTAAATCAAATATTTCATCCATGATCAAAATTCCTGATACAGTATTTGCTATTCTGCTCACACGGATCCTGACGCATGAAGTGAGATTTATCGGGATCTCATCTCGCCATTATCAAAGATTCAGGTTTGAGTACGTTACCCCGCCATAGATAATATGGGTCGGTTTGTTTGCCTTCATTATCTTCTACTCATGTTTCATTGAGCGTCCTATTACATTGGAATTTAATTGTTGGTTTATAGCAAATAGGGACGAAATTATTCTTTAGGAATTCTGTTCGAAAAACGTACGTTTTGTTTTTTTTTTTTCTGGAATTTGTGTTTTATGTAGAAAAAAAACTAAAACCTGACTACTGAAAAGGATGAAACAAGAAAGTACCTTCCCGTTTTTTTTTTAAATTATTTTGGGGCTTATATTATATAATATTAACATTTTTGAAATTTGCTAATTAAGCCCTTTCATTTGATACCCAACAAGACACCATCCCAAAATATTAATTTTTAAATTCATTACTTTATGTCCTCTAGAGGGCGCCATATTGAATTTAGTGTGACATCACATAGCCTATAACCAGCGGACGTTCAAGGCGCTTCTAACAATACCTCATTTGTCAAATTATTATAAGTACCTACTTTTAAGTTATGAGGTAACAGATGAACATATACATACCGGTCAAAATCATAACCCTCCTTATTGCTTCGCCGTAGTCGGGTAAGAAGGGAAATCAATATTTGATCGATGCGTTACTACGGATGCTAGATTTAATTTACATAACATATCACACTATAACATACTATAACATCACGCCAGTATTTTCCTCAAGGGTCAGGCAGACGGATATCATAGTAGGAAGTACCCACATTGCGCCAGCATTTTTTTAATATTAACATAAAGATATTATTATTTAGTATGTTATTACTTACCTGAATGACTCGTTTCACTATAAAAAGTTTTTTTTTTTTTGTAAGCCTATATTATAATTCCCCACTGGGCAAAGGTCTTCCAAACCTCCTTCCATCCTCAAAAAGTTATATCGATTATTTGTATATTAATCAAATATTTATTTAAGATACTTAGGATAAAATTAAATAATTAATTCAACCATTATGCTGTAATAATAAAACAGTACCGGTTGGTACAGTCAACAAAAGAGATAAGTATGTGGTCGTCGGATATAGTAGATGTTTAGTAAGAAACCGATGAAAGAAAAAAAATAAAGAAAGAAAATACGCTTATTTGTGGTGAACATAAACACAAAAAGTAAAATATAAAAAAAAGTTAGGGGGAAACATGCATTTCCATGCAAAACGGCTATCGCTCAGCATTATGCTGCGACCCTATGTAAGATAGAGCCCCAGCGCTGACGTAATGACGTCGTCCGGTGCAGTAAACAATTATTAGAACATTGTACTGGTACAGCGTACATAAAGAAAAAAATGTGATGTGTGTGTGTGTGTCGACTGAAATTTAATTTGATAAATGAGCTGTTAGTTTTCTATTAATAAAATTAAAAATTATTCGAGAACATCCATCGGTTTCTTACTAAACTTCAACTATATAATATTCGACGATCCTAAATACTTATCTCTTTTGTTCACTGTACTTATTCTTCTTATTCTTAAAATGAGATAACCTTTTAAAACTTTCAGGTATTAAAACCTTACCTGGAAATGCTACCATAAATAAAATAGATTGCAAAAAGGTTTTAGATTTTGCCCTGTTTTAACCCGTTCCCAACAAGTTACACGAAGTGTCAGGTACACTAGGCCTGTCCTTTTAGTTCGTCCATTAATAATAATCCCTAACAGTGTCGGCCCCAGGTCTTAAGAAGACTTCGGGCTTCAATCCGTTAATCTTAATCAACTGCTTGTTGACTTCGGACTTTGTTGAAATTATCTTACCATTTCATAAACATTTCAACCATTAATTAGTTTGAATAAATATAATTTTCATACATTTTACGTTCTTCTGTTGAGTGTCGCAGAATTGTTTCGGTGAATTCCGGCTGACATTCTTGTCAAATTATTTGACAAATGATGGGCGGTAGTGACCGCTTGCTGAGCAAGGCTGTGGGTTCGGTCCCGTTGGGAAAACAACTTGTAAGGACTGGTTTATTTTGAGTGTTGGAATTTCTGCATTATGAATAGACAGTTAGAAAGGATTATGGAGGCTGAGAATTAAATAAAATTGTTTCAGAAAAAAAAAATTGGTTTCTTTTTGATTGTTCTTCTATGGTATTCATAAAATTGACAGCTGGCAACCATGAAAAGATATAAATTAATGTCATTAGACGGTGGGACATAGTCATTAGGTAGATGACTAATTACTTAGGGGTTATAAAGTTAGGTACCTAATTAGACACCTACGTCATGGCCTTCGTAAATTTATTACATTATTTTAGTGAAACTACAACATGCTCGAAATACTAGTGATTGGCATCATTAATTATGAGCAGTGATGTCGCAGTGGTAACGGCCGTGACTTACGAGTTACAGGTCGTGAGTTCGAACCCATGCAGGCACTTTACTTTGTTTACCTATATTTGTGTAAAGTACTTCATCACCACTGCTCTCGAAATGGTGAAGGAAAACATAGTGAGGAAACCGGCATGTCCTAGAACCAAGAGATCGAAGACATGATTGTGTCATACGCCAACTCGCACTGGGCCCGCGTAGTGGATTAAAGCCCTCTCAAAGAAAGGAGGCCTGTGCCGGGACATTATAGGCTGATTATGCTATGAGTGACTTGATACAGTGTGTTCAAACAGAACATACTAAAAATACGTGTGGCACTCGGGGACTGCCGCGGTAAAGCTATTATAGCATAGCAACGCACACAAACACCGTGCCGAAGTCTGCCGAACTGATACGACGTTCGACGATGCTTAGGTTTATTTTCGTTACGGAATTTCTTCATTCGGTCGCCGCGCTCAAAGCCCAAGATAAAAGCTATGCAATAGCTTAATAATAGAACTAGTAATAACACAACACCAAATACTCGTATTATAAGTAAGTTAAAACTTTAATCTGATTGTTTTCTTTGTTCGAAGGGTATTAGGAAATACGTTCATGAAATCGAAACCAATTGGGAACTATGAAATGTGAAACTTGTGGAAACCCCAAAATTAAATTAGTTAATTAATGAATAATAATGTACTTTTGTTGAGTTATGAATTTGTGAAAGTTGGTAGAGGTAAGTTCAATTTGAGTGTGTAGATAGGTAAAATAATTTAGTTGATTCGTTTCATTTTTAGGGTTCCGTACCCAAAGGGTAAAAACGGGACCCTATTACTAAGACTCCAATGCCCGGCTGTCTGTCACCAGGCTGTATCTCATGAACCGCGATAGCTAGACAGTTGAAATTTTCACAGATGATGTAGGTATTTCTGTTGCCGCTATAACAACAAATACTAAAAACGGAATAAAATAAATAGGTATCTAAGGGAAAAAAACAAGAAACGTGATTTTTTGCCATCATTTGCTCGATATTATTAGTGGCAACAGGTAGACGCTTGAAATATTCACAGAATATTTAATTGTATATTGTATATTCACTTTACAAATAAATAATTAAATTAAAATAAAAGCATTATTTATGGGGGGCTCCCATACAACAGATGTGAATTTTTGCCGTTTTTTTTCCTTGTAGTACGGAACCTTTCGTTTGCGAGTCCGACTCGCTCTTAGCCGATTTTTTTATTTATTAACAAAATCTTTAAAAAAATGCAGCTAGCCGTTATCAGGGGTATAGAAAAGGACACAGGATACCTTTCATCAAAAAAAAAAATCTATTCCCGAGGAATAGAACAATAACTTTCAAGTGTCACAATTGCTTGAGGACGCTAGATGGCGCTACTTGCCTTTTCCAGAATAGGGTCCAAGCTAAGCCTGTTCATAGGTTCAAAGAGAAAACGTCTTAAAAATACACGCTGTATCCAAAACTACCACTTTCTTTATCCTTTATCCAACTGTGTAACAAAAGGCTCCTTAGGTAACATCACAAAATAAAATCACCACTCTAATCCCCGAAGAGACAGAGATGTACAGTCAGCAAAAGAGATAAGTATGCAGGATCGTCGGATATAGTTGAAGTTTAGTAAGAAACCGATGGATGTTTTCGAATAAAATTTAATTTTATTAATAGAAAAAAAAACAGCTCATTTATCAAAATAAATTTCAGTCGACAACATCCATCGGTTTCTTACTAAACTTCAACTATATCCGACGATCCTGCATACTTATCTCTTTGGTTGACTGTACCTATAGTAATACCCACACTTCACCAGTTATGTTCAGTCCCATAGTGCATTCTGTGTGTGTGTGTGTGTGTATTTAGCTCCTTAGGTGTTGTATCATTAAATTGATGTAATACATCTCAGGTTAAGGTACGCTTGCCGCGGTTGGTCTGTGGATGGGTGACATCTTTACATACCGAAACCTCCGTGCCTCGGAAAGCACGTTAAGCCGTTGGTCCCGGCTGTCATTCGTGGATCTTTGACAGTCGTTACGGGTAGTCACAAGCACGAAAGTCTGACAACCCGTCTTACCAAGGGGTATCGTATTACCCAGTAACTGGGTTATGGAGATCAGTTAGGCAGTCGCTCCATGTAAAGTTCTGGTATTCAGCTGCATCCGGTTAGACTGGAAGCCGACCCCAACATAGTTGGGAAAAGGCTAGGCAGATGATGATGACATTTCGGTACAAGCGTAGTGAATCAATTGGTCCACTACGCTTGTCGGCTACCAGCTGATCGGCATGGTTTTCACCAGTCGTGAACTCGTGACTGCCCAAATTACTTTTAATATACATTTCGAATAAACACGCTCAAACGGCTGCGCCAATTTTGACTAAACTTTGTATGGAGGTAGCTGACACCTTGGATTAACATATAGGTTACTTTACAATAACTCACAAAAACTACTAATATGTTTTTCGGTATTTCTAAAAATATTTCAGTTGAAGCTCTTTACGTAATTACATTAAGTTTTGACATGTCGTAATTCCAAGGGCGATTCTAGTTAGGAGTAATAAATATTTTAACCAAAGTCAATAAATTAGTGTAGTACATTATTTGATTCCAGTAATTTAACTAAGGAGTTGCGTTCAAACTCGACAATTTAATTAAGGACGTTGGTAAAAGCCTCGTTTACTCACCAAGTTTCCGTGCTGTCGAATGAGTTGAAAATTTACAAAAACGTATTCGAAATTTTCAACACAAATTAGATTGGAATCCGTGGCTAATTAATTAGAAATATTTTAAGTTTTAATAGTTAGTATGGCTTTTAAGTATTTACAGGTTGGTGGGTATCTGAAAAAGACTTTATATACAATAAATCTTCTATACTTATAAATAAAACAGAGTTGGGTTAGTTACACCATTTATAGCTCAAGAACGGCTAGATGGACTTTTATGGTTTTTTTTTTGGGTTTGTCTCCGCTCCGAATAGAAGAATAACTATTACCTAAAACATGGTAAAAATTCACGAAAAAAAAATTAAGTTAATTCACTTTCTCATACTATTTGATAATTCTGAGGCGGTACAAAGTTTGCTGGGTCAGCTAGTAAGTAATAAAAATTTGGGCGGACTTTTTTTGTTGTTATGAAGAACGACGACTTGAACTTACCATTAAACTACTTGTTTGCTGTTTTTCCCTTCTTCTTCGTAATTCCCTCAATGCTGGAAAACGGTACAACATTCGACGCGTCTCCAAGTTATGTGGTCTTCTGCAGTGTGGATCGTTTTGTAGATGCTACCACCATTAGCCTGATTTTCCCTTAGGATACGTTTATTTACGTCCAACGCACCCTGGGTTTCATCGGCTATTACCTTGATGACTGCATGGAAAAGGACAGAAGATAAATTTTAGCATAGTCCTGTCAAATAAATCAGCGCCTGACGTAAATTGACGTAATTTTAGTAGGCAAGTTTTTAATCACGTCTAAACTTGTATGGAGTAGTGTTAGGCGCTGATTAATTTGACAGGACTGTACTAAAATTTATCTTCTGTCTTTTTCTTAATGAATTAGAAAGACAAAGATGCACTGAACTTTTTAGTTTAGTTTGTGAACAAGGGAATCGGCACCTTTGTTTTTAATTTTATGGTTTTAAACCATTTTAATAAATAATATTGTTATGTATAAAAACCAAAAGCAAATTTTAGAACTTTATGTGTTAGTCATCTTGCAAAACATTCAGCTCAGAAACTTTTGGTTTTTATTGATAGTTATCATTTTATCAAGCTAGTCATCGCCTGTCTAGCCTTTTCTCGACTATGTTGGGGTTGGCTTCCAGTCTGACCGGATGCAGCTGAATACCGGTATTTTACTTAAAGCAACTGCCCATGTGACCTCCACATTTCCACAACTCAGTTACCGGATAATGCGATACTCCTTGGTAAGACTTGTTGTCAGACTTTCGGGTTTCTGACTATCCGTAACGACACGGAAGAGTCTGTAAGGATGGGCACCCATCCTCGAATCAACAGCGGCAAGCGTAGCTTAACGTGATTGATCAACCCGTGCGGCTGTTATTACTTAGCCACGGGCTATTATCAAGATAGTCATCATCTCATCATCTGCCTAGCCTTTTTCCCAACTATGTTGGGGTCGGCTTCCAGTCTAACCGGATGCAGCTGAATACCAGTATTTCACATGGAGCGACTGCCTATCTGACCTCCACAACCCAGTTACTGGGTAATACCATACCCCTTGCTAAGACTGGTTGTCAGACTTTCGGGCTTCTGACTACCCGTAACGACTGTCAAAGATCCACGAATGACAGCCGGGACCAACGGCTTAACGTGCTTTCCGAGGCACGGAGGGGTCTCAGTATGTAAAGATGGTCACCCATCCACAGACCAACCGCGGCAAGCGTAGCTTAACCTGATCGATCGACCTGTGTGGCTGTTATTATTTAGCCACGGACCCCTCTATTATTAAGATAGTATAATATGTATGTATTTAGAAATATATAAGTATGTTTATCAGTTGTCTAGTACCCATAACACAAGCTCTGCTTAGCTTGGGACTAGATGGCGTTGTGTGATAGTTGTGGAATATTATTATTATTATTATTTCGTTTATTTATCTATTTACATATTCGGTTATATTTTTAAATATTTCTTAAAGTATAAAAATTAAGTAAAAAAAAAAAAAACATTTAAAAATATAAAAAAATAGTAGTCCGCCGGTGTCGGGAACAGGGTCCAAGCTACCGGTGGTTAGGGCTCCAGAGACAGGAACCTCCTCACAATGCGAGCCGTATCGAGGAGTACTGCCTTACCTTGCCTTAAAACTGCCGAACCGGAGGTGACATCTGTCATGTCACCTCCGATAAAACCAAATAGAGAAAAATCAAGAAAATGTTGACCAGATTAGCTGCCAAACGCGCACGCATAACACCTCCGGACTCGTCGCTCAGCTCCGCCTCGCCGCCGCCGGAACCCAGCCCCATCGAGAGTGCTGTGACACCGACTGTGGCAGTTGCGTCGAGCTCGAGCGACGAATATTTTTCCCCGCCGACGTCGCCAACACCCGTACGTCGGCAGGGGAGAGGCCGGCCACCGAGGAGCTTGGGACTTAGGGGCCAACCGGCCCCGAGCCGGGTCCCCGCTACCGGTGGTTGTGTGCAGCGCATGAGATGGACTCAGTCTATGAACGAGAACGTCATGCGCGCATATTACGGGTCTACAGAGGGGGGAACTAACCTCACTTATTATTATTATTATAGTATGTGATTAAAATAAATCTGATATTTGTGTAGGTACTAGGTCAATAAAAAGCCTGTGATTTTGTCTAAAAATAAATATTTCCAAGAAAAAAATGCTCTTTCAATGGTGTTTTTTTCACGAGTGCTATTTATACAGTTTAAATTAAAATCGTAGGTACCTACCACTTGGGGAGCGTCAAAGCATTCTTGCTAACACACGATATATATTTGTACAGGCGTGCAACGTGCAGCGTCATTTATACGTGAAGTTTCGATATAAAATAAACTATAAAGCTGGAGTATTTTTTTCAGGTACTCACACTTTTTTATTTAGGCCTGGGAATGAAAATGAAACATTCCAGGAACTTAAAAGAAAAAGCTTTTTTATTTTTCAGTGACAGAAAATAGTATTCTGAGTACCTATATCAATCGACTGTATAGTTTTAAAAATAGTAATTGATAGCTGCCTATTTCAATTTTCTACAATGAAACAAAAGGTTATATTTAAATCAAATAAAATGTGGCCAAGTACTAGTTGGACTTAGTGCTCATACACGCGAGCGACATGCGTCGACAATTACAGAGGCAGCTGCGGCTGATGGCAGCCGTCGACACCCGTCAATGCCCGCCGTCGACACCCGTCAACGCCCACCGTCTACACCCGTCAACGTATTGCTCCTGTGTATGCACAGTAACGCACTAAAAGTCCCGTCACACTGTCAGATAGTCCAGTGCTGTTAGCATGTTTTGGGGACAGCACCCTAAAATAATTTATGTAAGCTGTTTTCCCAAATTTAATCCTATATAAAACTTGAATACCGTTCCCTAAAAATAAAATATTTCGATGAGACTTATTAATATTACATGATTAATATTAGCCAAAATAAAAGTACACACAGGCATCAAAGTTGAGTTGATAAATTATTCACGACTAGTTAATATTAATAATTCTCGTTAATCTGTGGTGAAGATGAACGGGCGGGCACACGTACTCGTAAATGGTCGGAGATGCAGACACAGCGTACTGAATTATTTAAATTAAACCCGGAAAGCCTATGTGAAGATATAGCATAATATAGGTTTATAAATAACTGATTTTTGTGTGAAAGAGTAACAAATATCCATCCTCACAAACTTTCTCGTTTATAATATTCGTAGGAAGGATTAAATCAGGGAATTGAAGTTACAAGTTTCTTACATCCTTCCCGGATGTAAGAAACTTGTAACTTCGATTCAGAAAGGTTGCTGTTTCGAAAAAACCTTGGGCATTGAGCTCCGCTACCGTGGTGCTTCCATTTTTATGCATGGAGACTTTTATTTAGATATTAACATTTGTTTACATTTTTTGCTCGAGTACCTATAGTTTTAATTTTTTTTTGTTTCGTGCGTAAGCAGACAAGGCAAATCATTTTAATTTATTGTTCTGCGTCTCGTACTGTTAATTACTTTGCATACCTACTATTGCATAGAATCAAGTTTTTCTCACTGAACAGACTGCTGCTGAGGAGTTTGTTGCGCCACTTCTTCCCAGCGAAAGCACTAGGAAGTGGTGAAGAGTGAGCGTTTTGGGAGACTGTCTTAGTAAATTTTGACGATCGAAAAGTGCTGATTCCTGGCCTAATTTGAATAAAGGAGATTGCCCGTGATCAAAACCGCTTTAAAGCAATAGAGTATGGCCTTCAAAATATACTCATAAATTATAAAATAATTTATTAACATTTCTGAGTTCACTTGATCGAAATCGTATGTGGGGTTAATATTTTGTATTTAATTAGTTATTTATTGGATTTTGTTGCATACTTTTTTAAATGGCGTATTTTAGTAAAAGCAGTGTTGCCAATTTTAAGAACCTCCCCATAATCGGTCTTAACGGATAGTATGAGGACAGACGCTGAGTTTTAAAAATAATTTCATCTATGACATTCTTCCTGGGTTATTGATTCCGTTTTAATCATGATCTGGCAGTTGGAGTAATTTATACGGCCTACCCAAATGTCCTTTCTCTGGTGTCGTCAAATCGTTGAGCTCCTTAAGTTCTGAGTTGAGCTGCACAATTACTGACAACTGGTGCACTGATTGGACAGGTCCACTCAATCTGTGTGGTTCTTTTCTCAAAAGAATATTTCAGACATGTATCTAACATGGTCTTTACATGTATGATCTAACCAAGATTAAGTATGTCTATGCTTTAAAAGAGACTGTGATCTTTGAGTTTCTTTTGGCTTTTCTTCTCAGAGTTGTCAGATAGAAAACGCCCTTCTCATCTAGTTTAAAAAAATATGTTTGATGTGTAAAAGTGTTTTTTTTTTCTATAATGTTTCCTCGTTATTAATTTTTCATTAACATAATCAAAGTAATATATCTTTTTAATTAACATCTTTAAACTAATATTAAATTAAATCCATTTATTTCAGACTAATTATTTGTCCATATATTACTAATTAAAATATCTTTCTTTAGTTGACAAATCACTTATGGTCAGGGGGATTAAGATTAACTGTTGGTAACACTATCACGGGAAGTGTCACTCAGACACTGTCAATTTGTCAAACAAACATCTCATGTCGGCCGACCAGCACTCCGCAGTGATCTTTGTTTTTACTTATGTATTGTTAGTTGTTGAGTTTGCTGTGCTAATAAATAACTTATCATTGCGTTGACATCGTGTCCAGTTGAATCTTCAGATTCCTGCACAGTCAAGATTGTACTGTTTCTGTGCGGGTGGTGTGGATTGTGTAGAACATTTTCACGACTACGGTCCGTGTCTTCTGTGCAGTAAATCACTAACGATTTCGTTAAAACTGTCACGCTGCGGGAGCTGTGTCTACCCCGTCGTCAAGTTGGGGAGGCAACGGATATAATGGAAGACTTTCAGCACTATTTGTATTTCGTTGTTTACAGTTAAGTTTTACAGATAATACTAGAAGCTGTTTAACTATGTTCAAAATATACATTTAAATGCATCATGATGAGAAAAGTGGTGAAGTGTGTTGTCCCACTCACTGTCGAACGATCACAAAAAAAGACTGAAGCTGTGGCGAGACAGTGCTTCCTTACCCAAACCATTCGTTCTACCCGCTGAAGAGCTCCTACCTGGATATGAGTTACCTTGGGTAAACCTGCTGAGATGGAGATTCATAGACGACTCTGCCTTGGAGTGTAAATGTGGTGCTGTTCTACAAACGATGGGACACTTAATATCGTGTCCTGCGTGTCCTGTCAGCTGCACGTTACAGGAACTGATGGACGTTGGTGATGGCGGCAAACAAGTACCTGAATTCTGGGCCCAGTCCATTTAGATTGCTATCGACACGCCAAGAAGAAGATGATGCGATAAGAACCACCAGCTATACTTTTCTTAGTTTGATTTGATTTTGTTTGTGGCTTTTGCCTGTCTGTGACAATATGTATAATTAAACTAATGCTAAGATCAATTTCTTAACAGAATATGATATACCTATTTATTTTTATATGTCCCACACAGGTCGATCGATCAGGTTAAGCTACGCTTGCCACGGTTGGTCTGTGGATGGGTGACCATGTTTACATACCGAGAACCCTCCGTGGATCAGAAAGCACGTTAAGCCGTTGGTCCCGGCTGCCATTCATGGATCTTTGACAGTCGTTACGGGTAGTCAGAAGCCCGAAAGTCTGATAACCTGTCTTACCAAGAGGTATCGTATTACCCAGTAACTGGGTTGTGGAGGTCAGATAGGCAGTCGCTCCATGTAAAATACTGGTATTCAGCTGCATCCGTTTAGACTGGAAGCCGACCCCAACATACCTAGTTGGGAAAAGGCTAGGCAGATGATGAGTCGTATTATGGTTAGCATGTCCGTAGGAACGGAAAATACGAAACTGAACTAGCAAACGACATTGAGGTTGATATGCCGTTGGTACTGGGAATGGACAAGTATTTAGTAAAGGGGAAGAATTAAATCGGTATGCATTTAAGCGGAAATTGCAGTTATTTTCGAAACAGGTAGCGTAGAGTCATCTCAACATCTCTCTCCCTTGAATTTGTATATATGTATAAATATATATATTATAAGTATATATTATAAGTATATATTATAGTGAATAGTATGTATGTGTATATAACCTATTTATGTATTTGTGTACCTAGTTTTAATAGTTTTTTTTTTCCTTGTTCCTCTCAACCAAAGCACCTGCCATCTAATCTCTTCACCACCCTTGGTTGACTGGTAGAGAATGCCTAAGGCATTAAGTCCGCCTTTGTACCTTTTTGTGCGAAAAGTTTTAATAAATAAATAAATAATAAATTAAATCTCGATATGTCAGCAGCAAGGTGTATTACGCCTACATTTTAGTTAATAGGGCTACGAGTAACTCAGTAGCTGATTTAGGTCTGTTGAGCCGCCACGTCGGCTCCGTTTTTAGGCAACATATTTTATGAATATGATGAATAAAACTATTGCATTCCTATGTTCAAGCATTTTCTATTTCCTATAAAAACCTACATTTTGCATGTAGGTTTTTTTTACCTACCTATGAAATATTATTTATTTGGCATCATTCATTGATTTATTGGAACTATTTTCTGTTGTTTTATGTGAATTCAAATCGTATTGTTGTAAAATACTGTTTTTTTTGGTGGATGGTAACTAACCTCAAAACTGAACAGAAAATCAAAGAACAACAAAACCCCACAAAATAAATGGATAATTTTTATTTCCTATGAAAGTACGACATCACCCCTCTTTTATATCCAATTTTTGGTATCATACAAAATTTTTTGATGCGCAACCGCGGTCAATAGAGAAATGGGCATTTTCCTTTGTTTTGATTTGGTTTGATTTGAGCTATTATTTTTAGCTGGCATTAGTTGACAGATTCATTACAGAGTTGATTTTTTGATTAATTTGTCTCCATCAACGTATCTTTATGTCTCTTGACTAAGTATATGTTGTTGATAAATATGCATTTATGTAAGAACAGTACTTACATAAATGCATGTTTATCAACAACATATATTATGCGGGTGAAACCACAGGGCGCTGCTAGTAACTAGCAGCGCCCTGTGGTTTCACCCACATATAAGTGTCGATCCCGTGGGTATATCGGAATAAAGACTATCCTATGTCCTTTCGCCGGACTCAAACTTTCTCTATATATTATATCGGTTCAGTGGTTTAAGCGTGAAAAGGTAACAGACAGACCGACAGACACACTTTAGCATTTATAATATTAGTATGGATTCTTGTATTTTATTTATAACTAGCAGCGCCCCGTGGTTTCACCTGAATAAGTTTCCCGTGTGAAATATCGGGATAAAAACTATCCTTTCTCCTTTCCCGGGACTCAATCTATCTCTATATACCAAATTTCATCTAAATCGGTTCAGCTGCAGCGGTTTAAGCGTGAAGAGGTAACAGACAGACAGACACACTTTCGCATTTATAATATTAGTATGGATGGATTATTATTATCGAGGTATTTTTTATCATGTTGTGCATACTATGTTTTGTATCTGCATCATCCTAACGTCTACCGGTAGAAAATGCCAAAGGTATCAAGACCACCTTTGTACGGTTATTTTCACTTGTGGATAAAGTTTTAATGAAATGAATTAGCTACTCTCATAATATTGTTCATGGCGCGAGAAATACAAGATAAGTAGATAGAATACTTACACAAAATGAATTTCTCAAAAATCATTATGTTCCTTTGAAACTGCTATAATGTATGTTCGTTTTCCTAGCAACTTTGGGGTCGGCTTCCAGTTTAACCTGATGCGCACTGCTGGGACACAGTCCTCCTCTCGGTGAGGGTGCGCGTTGGTAGATAGTCTTCGAATTAAGTCAAGGAAGTATTAATTCTAGAACCAATACTTCCAAAACAAAAGAGAGAAACAAGGAGAAGAGAAGAGGAAAACATCGTGAGGAAACCCTCACGATGTTTTCCTTTACCGCTTTGAGAGCAGTGGTGATGAAATTATTTACACAAAGTAAAGCACCTGTCTGGGTTCGAACCCACGACCACAACATGTAAGTCGCGGCCGTTACTGAACCACCACTGCTCCAGATTTAGCTGAATACCAGTATTTTACATGGAGCGACTGCTTGTCTAAACTCCACAACCCAGTTACTAGGTAATACGATAACCTTTGGTAAGACTATATCAACGTGTTATGAGAAAACCAATGTGAATATATGTAGTTAAAGCTACGGAAACAAACCGCAGTGAGCACCGCAACACTGCAGCTCATGAACATGCAAAAATAGCAAATTGATGAGTTCAATTACACATGACTATTATGAACGGGAAATGGAGTAGGTATTGCATACTGTAACTACAGTCAATTTACTACGGATGCTGTTGCGTATTTTGCAATGTTTTCACGACACAATTTAACGGCACTTTACGCCTTTCTTTCCAAAGGGGTAGGTAGGTACAGTCAACAAATGAGATAAGTATGCAGGATCGTCGGATATAGTTGAAGTTTAGTAAGAAACCGATGGATGTTCTCGAATAAAATTTAATTTTATTAATAGAAAACAAACAGCTCATTTATCAAATTACATTTCAGTCGACAACATCCATCGGTTTCTTACTAAACTTCAACTTTATCCGACGGTTCTGCATACTTATCTCTTTTGTTGACTGTACATCCACGTTTTAGCCAATTTTGTACTTTGTCCTTTGTCGGACACAAATCTGGACTCCGACCTGCGACTGAGAATTTCGTCATGGAAAAACCCAATAACTCTCTGCCTGGCCTGACCTGAGGATACTGTCAACTCTGTCCATAATACTGCCTCTGATAAATGGTCTAGGAAATTCATGGTTTATCAAATGGACACACCACGCAAATTTGACGTTATTATAGCCTTTTTATACATCTATCAAACAATGACAGTTGTGAATTGAAAATACGGACAATATAAGTTGATAGTCAATATGAAAAACCATTAATATCCCCGACTTTACATCATTTATCAATTCATTCATCATTATCGGTTCATTAAACCATTCACACACTGTATCAGAAAAGGAAAATCTTCTCGGAAGAGATTTAGAACCAATAAACTCTATCTATATCAAATTTATCCATCGAAATTCGACAAAATATTTTGTCACAACATTTCAAACGGCAAAAAAGGGACAATCCACGTGGAACGTATATTTTTATGCGGTCGCCGTGACATATCGCGTAAAAGCGGGACTAAGGTACTCGTGTCTACTATCGCCGTGACGGCCGGTCACGTTAAGCAGACCGCTCGACGTGACGTGTTTATATCAAGAGAGGATTATCCGCTGCCAACTCGAACGGACTTAACTCAATCATCCGTTATTGGATGAAGAAAGTAAACAAGCTCATTTGTTTATAGTGGAAATATAATTTCTTGTAATAACAGTTTGCTTTTGAAATTGAAGAAAGAAAAACTACTCTACGTTATGTACAGACGCCAGCACATCAAGCTACCCGAAACTGTCAAATTTTCCCAATCAAGTTTGAACCTTATGCTTTAGCGATACAGTTGAAAATCTATTAAATAAATTTGACAGATTGTAGTAGCTTGATGTGCTGGCGTTTGTACCTACTGTAGAGTTCCTGTTTTTTTATTTTTGAGGATGGGAAGTCATCGAATGACTCCTTCCGCTCTGGGTGGAGCGGAAGGGAGTGTCAGATTCTTACTGACTAAAACCCACCCGTGTTCCTTCCTAAGCCCTTATGTTCCGGGGCAGCGGTAACCCTTTCGGACAATCCCGCTGAACTCTAGAATACCTTCACAGATGACCATAGATCACATCTTGCATCTCCAAGATTCTGCGTAGCAATAGCAACTTCAGCACCTACGTAATGTGCAGGCTATGCAGAAGATGTATACAAGAGGCAAGAGCCTTGGCCATTCGTTGTGCAGTTGGGTCAAATACGTCATCCAGAAAGCAGTAGGTGCTCTTGGACATGGCTCGTATTGATAAGCGGTTCCTCTGTCTGAAATCCTTTTCAAACTTAAGGTTTGCCAAGGAACGATGGAGTGTAGTACGAGTATCTTAAAAATTAAACTCGTTGACCAAATTCGCAACACTGCAATAGCCTCTCAGACAGGTATCGCTGATATTGGCAATAAGTCTGTGAGGCTGAAGTGGGACGGGGCGGGTCACACCTATCCAGACAGATGGAGGTATCCAGACAGATGGGCCAAAATCGTCACACCCTGTGTGGCTGAAGACGGGTTTCCGTTTCAATGGCGCGGCCATGACAAAATAAATTAAAAAAAAAACATTCCAAGATTTTTTTTTAAATTGTAGAAGTTGATTCCCAAAACGATAAATTTGTCAAAGCCATGGTTAAAAAGTTATAAGGGTTTGAACGTGGCCGCGCCATTGAAACGCGGCGAACCGCGCGGCCATGGAGATCTTTAAAACTAAGCGTTGCAAAGACCTGAAATTTTGGTAAATTACAGATTGAATTTGTAGAAAATTCCTGAGTTTATATTTTAGGAGCTGTAAGACTAAAACCCCATGGCCGCGCCATTGAAACGGACACGAAGATGGGCGTCGTCACCGAGGCAGGCCTAAGAAACACTGGCGATTTGGTCTCGTTTCTAACCAATTGGACGGAGAAGTTTCAGCACAAAGAAAAATGGAAAAATATAGGGAAAACCTTGGACTAGCAGTGGTACTATATTGGTTAACCGAAAAAAAGAGGCTTGATTTCAAAAGTTTACTAACTAGTAGGTATTTGAATGACTAAACAACATCTTTCATAGGACAAATGACTCCTTAGACGAGATTCAAAGCCTTGTGTTCTCAAGTAAACTCGTTCCTCACTCCATCTGGACCTCTCAGCAGCTATACGTGACCTGTTTATACCAAGTGGAGTTAATCCTCTGCCAACTTGTACGGACTTAACGATGGTCGATAGCTCTAATTATGTCCGGGCCCAATGGTCGGGTAGGTATTTACTTTTTTAATTGCGAAAACGGAATAAAGCGGATTAGAAGGGCCAATGTTTTATCGCATGAATTATGTTTATAGGAGTGTGTTAGGTTTTGGTTGGATAAGAAAGAATAAGTTATTTACGTAAAATCGTCAGCGAAGTAAAATTTTACTTCGGTACATACATCAAGCTACTACAATCTGCCAAATGTCTTTAATAGATTTTCAACTTTATCGCTAAAGCATAAGGTTCAGGGTTGATTGGGAAAATTTGACAGTTTCGGGTGGCTTGACGTGCTCGCGTCTGTACATGCCTTTTTAGATAAACAATTGTTTACAAAATTTTAAAATCAGCTCTACTTAAAGTTGAATATATTATTAGGTACTAGTGACCCGCCCCAGCTTCGGATGTGTTTTGCGACTTTACAAAACATGAAGTCTACAGATACACGTCTACGAATATACCCATAAACGTTCAGGAATAAATTATTTAAATGATGGTGAATACCGCATCGAAACAGTACCGTGGTCAAATAAACTGACACAAAAAGCGACTTTATTTTTTAAACGACTTCAAAAAAAGGAGGGGGTTATCAATTCTGTTGGATATGTTTTTTTTTCTAATGTTTGTTACCTCAGAACTCCGTTATTTTTAAGCCGATTTGCAAAATTCTTTTTTTTATTTGAAACTAGCTTTTGCCCGCGACTTCGTCCGCGTGGAATAATGACTTCCGGAAAAAAACAATTTATCCCCCTTTTCTCCCCGTTGGGAGGGAATTTCCAAAAATCCTCTCTTAGTGGTAGCCTACTCCTCTTAGTAAACACACATGCCAAATATCAGCTCTCTACTGCCAGTAGTTTCGGCTGTGCGTTGTCTGTCAGTCACTCAGTAACGGAAGAGTTTTATATATATAGATAGCTGTGCCCGCAACTCCGTCAGTGTGTAATTCCTTGTGTGTTATTAAGTTAATGTATTGGTAATATTGTTTAGATCACGTTCACATGAGGCTTAAGTACCTATACAACGAAATTACTACTTCACCTAAAAAGAAATAAAATGTAAACTATTAATAATTATAATTTGTAATTTGAACGAATATAATACACTACCAAAATAACTAATACCTATTTTATAAAATAACAACAAAAGAAAACTAAATAAACTAAATTAATTTAAAGACTAAAAGTCGCGCTGATAAACAATATTGTCTGTCAATAACGTCGAATGCTCGGAACGTCTACTCGCATCAACAGCCAAATATTGTATGAAGTTCGCGTTTTTTTCTTTTTAGAATTTGGCATCTCGAAGTTGAGCTTGAGAGGTCGTGACTACTTAACCGGACTATCCTGTGGTTGCCTTAAGTAAACTTAAAGCCTCCAGCCTGGGGCAAATATCTTATGTACTAAGCGACTACACGCTAAGGGCACCCCCTGTGGGGTACGAACCTCGGCTTAGGGCGTCGCTGGGGGAGGGCAGCAAGATGGGACAGACTGGATCTGGTTTTTATTATTTAAGCTTGATGAGGCCGGCGTTTCTTAGCTGACTACTCTGAGAAGAAACGCCGAAACAAACTCAGAGGTCACGGTCGGGAATTTAGAACTACTGGCTCAGCTGCGGCGCGGGCTGGCACTTCTTCGAGCAAGGGTCGGGGGGGAGGCATTTAATTGAGGACGTCGCGAGGGACCTCGGCGGCGAGTTCGGAATGAGTTCTGTATTTGTGCACTGTACTGGTTGACTTATTGCTCTCCTGGAGGAGGGTTATGGGGTCGTCAGGGTCGGGGAGGACATGCCTTGAACGGCGGCATTTGCTAATTTTGGAGGGGGTATACCTGGCGGCCTCGACAACCAGAGGGTTGCGGTGCTTGGCGGCGGTATCGAAGAAGGGCTTGGAAAGGCGCTTCATGAATTGATGGATGGTGGGGATTTTGAGGTCAACATGGAGGATCTCATTTCGAACGAACCAGGGGGATCCCGTAGCCTTTCGGAGGAATCGGTTTTGGAGGGTCTGCATCCTATGGATGTGGTGGGGCTTTGCGTGGGCAAAGACTACACAGGCGTATGTCATTATTGGACGTATGCACGCTGTGTAAATGCGCATTTTGCACCTAAGTGACAATTTGCTGCGTGCATTTAGGACGGAGTGGAGTCTGCCGAGAGCGAAAGCGGCGCGCGAGCGGACCGTCTTTATGTGCTCTGCGAAGGAGAGGTGATTGTCGAGTATTACTCCTAGGTATTTGGCTCGCTTCTCCCAAGGGATCGGCTTGCCGAACATGGTGATAGGTCGGGGGGAGTGGGTCTAAGTCGTGGTTTCGAGTAGAAGTTCGCGTTTGGATCCCCCGCCCTTTTATACCTCCCGCCGCGAGCCGCGTCGAGCGCGGCGACCGTTACACAAAAATAATCCTTATAGCATGATTCAGTATTCACACGCGATGGCTTATTAGCGTATTTCATGTATAACTTTGGTGTTTCTGTACCGATTTCTATGATTCTTTTTTTATTAAATAGGTAATAACGTTAACATTTTTTAATTAGGAATGAGTGAGAGTGTTATAAACGTAAGAGTAGACAAATATAATCAGAAAACTCCGAACGGCTAAGCTATCGGGAGTTACACGTGTTATTGTGAGTCAACCATTAAAGATAGACATTTGCTGTCGAGGAATATTTTTTATATAATTTTAAGGAGAACATTTCCGTCATACATGATTTTTGTGTAGCTTTAACCATTAAGGCTGCACACGCGACGGAAGCTTAAAAAATGGAATAAGTTCTCCTGTTTTCCCAACATTTCCCTTCACTGCTCTGCTCCTATTGATCGTAGCGTGATGAAAAGTATACTATAACCTGCCCAGGAGTATGAAGAACAATTGTACCAAGTTTCGTTGAAATCCGTCGAGTGGTTTTTGTTTCTATAAAGAACATACAGACAGACAGACAGACAGACAGACAGACAGACAAAAATTTTACTGATTGCATTTTTGGCGTCAGTATCGATCACTAATCACCCGCTGATAGTTATTTTGGAAATATATTTCATGTACAGAATTGACCTCTCTACAGATTTATTATAAGTATAGAAGAAGATAGACTAGCTTTTGCCCGCGACTTCGTTCGCGTGGAATAGTGACTTCCGGCAGATTTTTGGTTTTACCCACATAGTTCCCGATCTCGCGGGATCTCTTTAAAAATGAAATGTGGAAGATATTCATAAACCTTTTAATCGACAAATACAACGGAACCAATTTTGAAAACAACCACCAGACACAGACAACCCAACAAATAAACTTTTTAATCTACTAATACAACGGAGCCAATTTTAAATTTACGAAACGATCAATCCACAATTCCACGACACAGTACCGAAGCGCTCGGCCGATACCCAACCAAATGCGTGTAACGAAACCATAGCGCGATTTATTTCGATCCCAACGCCATCTATCGAGCATAGTGACAACTCGGATTATTTATCTATACTCCGTTCGGGCATTTTCTTTGTACTAAAAGTTTTATTATATTGATTTTTTTTTTTCATACCTTTTTACTATTTATTTACTTTTTTCCGATGAATTAAAACAATAACATGAACCGAACTCGTGTAACGATCGACACCATTGCGCGATCACCAACTCGACATAATTATAGTACTAATAGAATTATCTATACTCCGTTAGAGCATTTTCTTTGTACTAAAAGTTGTATTATATTTTCATACCTTTTTACTATTTATTTACATTTTTCCGATGAATTTTCAGTACTGAATTGATGCCGACTCTTGACCAATAGATGGCGCTGTATGTCCGGAATAAATTTAATTTTTTATTTTATTTTTTGTAATAAAAACTATCCTATGTCCTTTC
Source organism: Hydraecia micacea (assembly GCA_914767645.1). Classification (NCBI taxonomy): domain Eukaryota; kingdom Metazoa; phylum Arthropoda; class Insecta; order Lepidoptera; family Noctuidae; genus Hydraecia; species Hydraecia micacea. Next base: position 2,683,197 of record OU611781.1, read on the forward strand.
TCAAGTTCCAAACTATGTCTGTACCAAATTTCACACAAATCGGTTCAGTAGTTTAGGCGTGAAGCAAAGACAGACAGACAGAGAGAGTTACTTTCGCATTTATAATATTAGTTTGGATGATATACTTTCAGATTGTTCCCATTGTCAATAGATCGGGATCTGATGATGGAGTCCTGGAGAAATCGAAGGAACTCTTCAAATATTATAGGCACACCTATAGCGATTTGGATATTTTTAATAGTAACCCGTGCATTTGCTCTCGGAAAGTACCATTTGGTGAAGGGGAACTGATGATGAAGACTACAGATGGCCACCGGAACTACTTAATAATAAGTATTTCACGGGTTATAGCAGTAGTGATGAAATAATTTACACAAAGTAAAGCGCCTGACTGGAGGGTTTGAACCTACGACCTACAACTCGTAAGTCCCGGCCGTGACCACTGGGCCACCACTGCTCTAGTAAAGTGCCTGCTTGGGTTCGAACGCTCGTAAGTCGCGGCCGTTATCTTCCCATCACTGCTCTCTATTTATTTGTATGAGAAGAACCTTTAAACGTGCAGCGACATAAATACTGGCCGAATTTTTAATTAATTTCGCTCTTTAAATTTAAACCTTTAAATTTTTAATTATAAAATTGCAGTTCATTTCCTTTTTCCCAGTAACCCTGTGTAAAAATTAATGCCATTATTAATGACGTGACGTTACCAATAGGTTGACCAAAATCATTCCCCTATACAAAGACATGCATTAAAAACATAACCCTTCTTCTTGTCAGCCGGGTTTGATGCTTTCTATTTTATTTATAACTCTGTGGTGCTGCGTGCGACAACATCATAAATGTTTTGTTGTGATTTGTTCAAAAATATAATTGGCTGTGTTTCTGGTTATCGTTTTTGGATTTCTAAGTGTCTTTGCCTTTCTTGGACTATGGATTTTTGCATAGCAGTTTACCTAGGCTACAATAACAATACCTGTAGGAACCAGGCAAAATCTAGGCTGATTTTGCCCGGTCCCCAACGGAGATCCAACGTTCTATAAACTCGCATAGCGAATGAATCATTTGTGATACAGTCGTTAGATTTCAGTGTAATTCAATCTGTTGGAAGACAGTGGATTACTCCGTGATCGACATGTTTGTTTTTTTTTTTTTTTTGATAGATTTGAAGTCATTGGAAGGGTGTTTTGGCCTTCACCATGTTTTACGACGAACGAAAATATACAGCGTTTTGAAACACTATTATTGCTTCATAATACATATTTTTATACGAGTATATGTGTCCATTTCTGGGCCAAGCTAGTATGGGACCGGTATCCATCTCCTTTAATGAATTACCGGTAAGACGGGGTGAATAGGGATGCAGGAGTGAATCGGGATGAAACTTTAAAATGGATTTTAACGTTGATGTAATAAAGTTTATTGCCAACAAGGACACTTATCGTTAATTATAATATAATAAACACATTAGTCATTTTTGGCAAAAAAAAAAACAATTATTTCAATGTTAAAATCCATTTTAAAGTTTCGTCCCGATTCACCCCTGCATCCCTATTCACCCCGTTTTACGGTACTGATAGTTATTAGGAAACCTCTCAAATTGTATTTCAATAGCATTGTTTTTTCAACGATTTAGAGTCTGATAACCATGTTGGTTTCATCACGCCTGTTATGTTCCCAAAGGGTTAGGCAGAAGTGCACTTACAGTACACCCAAATTTCACCAGTTATGTTTAACTAGCTGCGCTCCGCGGTTTCACCTGCGTAAATGTCGATGCCGTGGGAATATCGGGATAAAATTTTATCAAAATTGATCCAGCCGTTTGAGCGTGAAGAAGTAACAAACATATAAACATACACACTCACAAACTTTCGCATTTATAATATTAGTGTGATTCCCATGTAATAGTGAGCGAGCCTATTGCCATCAACCGGGCACAAATCCAGACTCCGGGCTGCTACTGAAATATTTCAGATAGAAAAACCCAATAACACTTTGTCCGCCACGGGAATCGAACCCAGAACCTCATGTTCAGCTGTAGCACTTGCAACCACTAGACCCGATGCTAACTAGTAAATCAATTAATAGTCAAAAAGAAGCTTTGTACGAACAAAATGAGTATTTGAACTCAAGAATCGAACGGAGTTTGCGATGGAAACAATAAGGAAACCTTATCTTTTAATAGCAGTAATTAGCACCAAGTACCAATCAAGTTAATCAGAGCACGATAAAGTTTGATTGTGGATTCACCTGTGGGTATCGTAAAAGTCTTTGGCCATAACGTTAAATAGTGAGCGTGTTCTGTAGGAATAAGTAGACTAAGGTTCGGGTTTTCTAAATTTGCCAAAGATGTAAACAACAACGGCCGCTCGAAATTGAATAAAATTGATATACAAGAACATTAATTATTTTAAGTATTGTTTGTTTTCGTCTCAGAGCTTAGAGCTCAGAGATTTATACGAAAACAAACATTACTTAAAATAAATGTTCTTGTATATTGATTTTATTAAATTTTGAGCAGATATTGTTGTTTACATGTTTGGAAAATTTAGAAATGCCAGACCATAGTAACGTTATTAATGATTTACGCAAACAACTGCATAGTATTTAATTATGTAAAAACGTTTTTACTAAATCTTTTTAATAATTTATTATCTTCATTATCTAATCATGTTAGCGAGGCCAAAATGGCCAGAGATCGCACAAAATATATAGGCAATGTTATGGAAGGAAAAGGTGACGCCTTTACCCAGCAGTGGGACTCAACATCGGCTAACAAAAAAAAAAACATAATTTAATAGATTTATGATGATAATAAATTATTCTAAAATGTCATTATCGCCACGCTTTGCAGACAGCTTGGTGAATTCGATGATTTCAATATTTTAATTAGCAGAAACCGTTAGTCCATTCCTTTGGCGTCTCTGCTAGAAATCACAAAAATCGTCAAGCCAAAATAAACAACAAAAAAGAACCCATTCAGGAATAAAAAATAAAATAAAAATAAAACGAAGTCAAACGGCCAGCGACTATAGAAGTCACATAAAATATTAAAGATTCTTTTCGAAACTCCAAAACCATAGATAACTTGCTAACCATTGCAGAGATCAGAAACATCGAGTCACTGTGTGAATTCAATAAAGGGATGCCTTCAACGACTTTCAATCCGTACAATCATCCCCAATTCATATTCATACCACCACATTTAAGAAAAAATAGCCACCAAAAAGCCTTTACATATACCTACGTCAACCGCATTTCGCCTTGTTTCTATTTGAAAAGGGAACAAAATTGTGGAGAGTCATAATAGGGTAGATGTGGGTTCCGCAAATCCTGTCACTCGGCCCTTGGAAGTTTGAGGACAGAATCGGAGAAAATAACGTGTCATGACCAAGACTTAGAGCCCGGACGATTTGGCTATTCAATTTGTTTTTATTATATTAGAATTTCTGTATGTATGTAGGGGATTTTGGCAGTAGGGTGTTGTAATCTTATGTTATTGTGGTTTGTAAATTATTATCCTGGATTGGAATGGCTATTATTATAATAGTATTATTTAATATGACTTTTTGATCTGATACTGAACTTTTGGTATGGATTAGTTGTAATGTATTTCTTACAGTTTTAATGGCAATCATAATTTATGTCACTGGTTTAAATTGTTTTTTTTTTATTTATCTTTTAAATAGATTTTTTTTATATTTTGTGAATATAATGTAGGCTTTGTAGACTGTAGAGTTGTAGACTATTTTGTATTTTTTACCCGACTACGGCGAAGCAAAAAGGAGGGTTATGATTTTTGACCGGTATGTATGTATGTTCATCAGTTCCGTCATAACTTCAAAACTACTTGTCATAATTAGACAAATGAGGTATCGTTGGACGCGTCTTGATCGTCCGCTGGTTATAGGCTATGTGAAGTCACATTAAATTGAATATGGCGCCCTCTAGCGGACATATAGTCATAACCTAAAAAAAAAAACATGCCTTGTTGGGTATCGAATGAAAGGGCTTAATTAGCACATTTCAAAAATATTACTGAAATAAGCCCCAAAAAGATCAAATAAAAAATAAGTTTAAAAAATAAAACCCGACTACACTGAAAAGGATCAAACAAGAAAGTACCTTCCCGTGGTCATTACGAATACGGCAGAAATAAATCACCTCTTTTCAGTTTTTGTAGTCTGTTTGAGATATCGCGTCGGAAAGTATTTATCGTAAGCATTCATCAAAGTCTGTCGCAATGTATTATTTATCCATCGAAACCAGAGAGTGACTAAGAATCGGATTTTTATCGGAAAACGTGAGAAAATTCAAGCTTTCAATACATTTTTGTATAATAACTTGATAGTCTCATTTTTTATGCTGGATTGATGTTGTTATGAAAATATTGCTGTGCGGCTTTTTCACTATCCTGCGTGACTACTTTTCAGTAAGGATTACGTCGTTGTATGCTGCTAAATATAGCAGTATCTTCCATAACTAAGTAAATGGCATGGTGGACTGTGAAAATTCAAAGTTATGACTTATGTCGTCCTCCAACCCGCACTGGGCCCGTTTACATGTTTTCCGAACATGTTTTTTTTTTCATTTTTAATAAAGTTTTGTGCCTGCAAACTCACAATCATGTCAAAAAAACACTCCTATTCGTTCTCAAAGCCCTGTAAGCTTGCGTGACTAAGAAACACCGTACAAAGCCTAATTTGTTGAAATCGTTCGAGTTATTCAGGTTTTAAAAAGCAATTTACAAGGCAAGCGCAAAAAATAGCCCGTTAACGTCACAGGTTGTTTAGATTTCTTAGAAATTTGTCGCTTGAAGAGTTTTTCTCTGTAAATTTTGAAGCATTTTAGGTTTATAATTATATACCTTTTTATAAGTATTAAACTGTCGTTTGGTAAGCCTTTACTCTTAATTAAATAGCATTTTTATTATCTTTAAAGATTACTTATTTTTATATAAAGTTACTGATTAGTCTGAAACCTTAAAAATTGCCTAAGCCTTTCAGTAGGCGTAGTCACTTTTATAATATACATAATCACTAAAAAAATACTTTAAATGACGATTTTATTGGCATACTGGACCAATCACGCAGACCTAAAATATTTATATTTAATCAGTATATTATGCACTATTGTCATAAAAATGTCAGGCCTCAAGTGGTTTCCAATTAATTTAGGCGAAGGTTTTGACCCAAAGCTTTATTTTTTTCATGAGCAGGAAAACGATGTACGTTTTCATTATAACAATTCAGTGCACTATATACGGGCATTATATTGAAAAAATAGACAAACAAGCGGAATGAATTGGTAGTGTTTATTTTGCCATTGCGAGCAAAACTTGGATGAGGCTGGCACTGGAGCTTGGTGATGGGCACAAGAAAAGAGAGTCTCATGCCCAGCAGTGGGTGAGGTCACGCTGTGGATGGTGATGATGTTTATTTTGTCCACCTTGCACAAAAAAAAATCCAAACTCATTTATTGAATGTCGACAACGGACATTTTGAATTGGAGCGTAACCAAATAAAATTATTATAGTTCTCAAACGGAGAAAAGTTTAGCTCTTTTACGCACGATATTTGGGGATAAAATTTTAGTATCGAGGCCAAATTGTAGGCCACAATAGCCTAGATAGAATCTAAGTATCTACCAAAGGAATTGTAAAGGTTAACGATACATACTTAGAATACAGATAACAAGGCTTTTGGAGCATAATTTCTTATTTGTAAACAGTTATGTGCGTCGCAGTTTTATTGATTAAAGTTACTACTACAAAATGGCATTTGTTTTTTTAAGACTGGGCTGCTTCTACTATTTAAAAAAATGGTCGTGTCTGCATGAATTTATTTAAATTCTGTTTGAAGTCTTGGTTATGATTGCCGATTCTGCAGTTTGTAAATTCTCTTCTTATCCATTTTAACCGACGAAAAAACGGATGATGTTCTCAAGTCGACGCGTATATTTTTTTCTCTCATTATTAAGTTATTATTTTATTATAGGTATTGCAAATTTTTTTTAGGGATAAGTTAACAACGAGGTCAGACGTCCTCTGAGTTTGTTTTGGCCTTTCTTCTCAGAGTAGTCAGATAGGAAATGCCGACCTCATCTAGACTATTTTTTTTATAATATGACGTGTAAAAGTGACTACAATTTATTTCATATCACGTAGGCGTTTGAGTTATTATTTTGAACTAGACACGTGTACATTGAAACGGACCAAGTCCTATTTGTAGTAGTTACCTAAATTAATTTATTTGACTAGACTGTTTATGGAAGGTGGGCGTTCCAAGCCCCCAGGTGGGCGTTATATTACTTTCAGAGTTTTATTTGGACTACTGTTTTGATTACTTCACGTATCTACAAGTTAACTAATTCTCAACTAAAATCCACCCAGTTTCGATGAATATTGTAACCCAATCCGTATAATAATTATATATTCTAAACACACGTTCCGACGTCGATACGAGACGAGAACTGCAAAGACGAGTACAATATGGACGAATCGACTGCTGAAATATCGAACAGAATTTAAATGCTTTTGATTTATTTGGTTTGGAAGATATAGCGGAGTTGCTAAGCAAAGTTTTAGTGAATGGAATATGCTATTAACTTGAATGTATGTAATATAAGTTGTAGTATTAGAGATTCATGTGAAATAGTTAAGACTACCGTCGTACACCTTTCAATGATAATTATGGTTTGATTTTTATAATTCAACAAAAAGAATATATTTTTATTAATAATTAAAATGATATTATGTAAAGTATCCATACTAATATAAATGCGAAAGTGTGTCTGTCTGTTACCTTTTCACGCTTAAACCGCTGAACCGATTTAGAAAATATTAAACTGGTATTCAAAAGTGGGATCCAACGAAAATAAATCAGATTAAATTTGGTATAGAGATAGTTTGAGTCCCGGGAAAGGACGTAGGATATTTTTTATCTCGATATTTCCATGGGAAACGTATGCGGGTGAAACTGCGGGGTGCTGCTAGTTCTAGATAAATAAAACAAAGTCGGGTTGGTTACACCATTTATAATTAAAGAACGGCTGGACCAATTTTTATGATCTTTGATTTGCTGGATTTTTTTCCGCCCCTAATAGCAGAATAACTATTAAAACATGGCCAAATTCACGAAAAAAAAAAATTAATTAATTTTCTCATTCATTGATTCTGAGGTGGTACAATGTTCACCGGGTCAGATAGTTATTCATTATTTCGACTACGATATTTTTTTTTCTAAAATTATACATTGACTACGATATTTTTTTTCTATAATGATACATTGTCTGTTTGTAACCAACTACTTCTCACACAATATTTTACAACATTGTGTTTTTATGAAAAGACATTCTCTCAAAGAATTTTATTTTTCATAAGCCTAATAAAATTTAATTATTCAAAACATAAATTAAGGAACAAAACGGGAGTGCCGAGAACAGCCTTTCTAATTATTGTTTTTCAGCAAAAACACTAAAACTTTAAGCCAATTCAAGTTAACAGCCCGTTATGATTTCCAGATTCAGCTACCGTTCATAATAATTATTTCACGAAAGTAATCCCTTGGACGTTTGAAGGGCAGACCTATAATAATAAGGTTCTAGTGGACTGAATTATTACAAAATATTAAAAAGTTCGCTGAAAGCTTGCCTCGCGCATGAAATAGGCCGTCCCGGCGACCGCTTCAGTATGAAAAAGTTAGGCAATATTACATTTTACCCGACCATGATGGAACTGAAAGGACGGGGGTGTATTTCACAAAAAAAAAACTTTTTTCCACACTAAGTTTTTTTTTTTTTTTTGGATTTGTATGTGATTGAGTGATGGACATTGAATTGAAAAAATAAAGCTGTTGGAATAAACATTCAGCTATGTATCCAATAGGAAATATGCATGTTATTCAAATAAGAGGCTCTTAATTTTTTTTTTATAAAATGTATTACTTCAGAATTATGCTTCCATCAATTTTTTTTTATTATAATTTCTTTTTGAGGAACATTTTTTAATTGCTCTTAAAAAAGGGGGAAATTCAAATTTGTGAAAAGCGACGCCATTGTTCAGAGCTCATGTGACGTAAAATTCTAAAACAACAATAAGATATCAATGTGTTTTATAGGAGTGTTTACGATTCAGTCCGTTGTCGTCATACCAAGCGCGCCAAAATGGAGGGCATTTAAAGGTGCCCGGGTCGGTTGGCTGTTACTATTATTTAAGCTTTTTCAAATGCTTTTTTGGCGTTGAATATTTTTTTACTATTATATGGAGATGTAAACTATCGAATACGAAAAATATAAAAAATACAATGCATATTCCCTATTTCAGTCTTCATAAGAATCGTAAATAACATTGTATTCTTAAATAGTTGTTCTGAAAAGTTCGCGAAAATAAGGTTTTGTATAAATGCACCACAGGGAAATTTTCTTATCGCAATCTCGTTGAACACAAATTACGATAACTTTGCTGTTGTATTACATTTTCCCCCCTTACTTGTTTAACTATTGTGGGATATAAAAAAAGTTGTATAATTATTTTAATAATTTTAGTAATTTTATGGAAGGCCATCATTCACGGTCAAGACTTTCCAGAAAGCATATTAGATCAATACTCCCATTCTTATAAAAAATATTTTTGTGAAATTTTAAGGGCAGATAAAAGCCTATTTGCTACCGGCCTTTCCTTAAGATATCGTTTTTCCCTGGTAATTGGGTTGTGCAAATCATATAACAGTCGCTCTGTGTAGAATAGAGTGTCACCCATTTGTCATCGGTTTTTGAGACTAATATCTACGTTTTGGGGGACTGTTTTATTTAATTTTGATGTTTGAAAATTACTGATTCTCTGCCTAATTTGAATAAATGACTTTTGATTTGATTTTTTGAGCCCGTAATGTCCCACAGCTGGTCAAAGTCCTCCCTTTTCCTCAAAAATCTGCTATTATGGGCCAGTCCCTTTGGTAAGAGTCAAGTACGTCCCTCCATCTTCGTCTTGGTCTGCCGCGTAATTGCCTTGACCATTATAATATAACAGTAAACTGGACAAATACTAAAGTAAGGTCGGGCGTTTCTAAATTTGTCAAAGAATGAAATCGATATACAAGAACATTACTTAAAATAAATGTTCTTGTATATTGATTTCATTCAATTTCGAGCGGCCATTGTTGTTAATATGTTTGGCAAATTTAGAAACACCGGACTATAGGTATCTAGTAGGACCATCAACTTTGTCAATATTAGTTAAGTTTTTAATTTGGTAAATGGATACATTATACAGTGTGGCATCGACGCACTACCCTTTTACCATAGATTCAGTTCATGATTCTGAACCCCCTGCGTTAAATTCTTTTACGCTAGGGGGTTTAGAATCTTGTGTTGAATTCATATCCCAGCCACCCCGAATATTGCTTACGTAATTTTTCCAATCAATTTAACTACCAAACGCAAATTATTTTTGTAAGATAACGAGCTTCTGCCCGCGACTTCATCCGCGTGAAATTTCACCCTCCCCCCTTTCACCCTCTTAGGGGTGGAATTTCGAAAAACCCTTTCTTAGTGGATACCTACTCTTTACAAAGGACACACCCTCCGAATTTCATAATGTCTCTAGGACCAGCTGGCTAGGCTGTGCGTTGATATATCAGTCAGTCAGGACTCTGAATTTTATATAATATTATTTAAGATAATGAGATTGTCAACGCGCGTGTAATGTTGACATCAGTTTTTACCTACTCTAATAGCAAAACAAACATAATAAAAATGGATCAGTCTGCGTTCAGCATTATGATAATTAAGAAATGCATGGTCGCATTTTAAATGTTATTCTCGATGACAGCATCCAGCAATTAATATCAATTTAGAGTAATGCATGTGAAGGATGTTTCTTTATATTTTATTTTCGAAATTATTTATCTCTTTTTGCTCAACTATCTCCTAGTTGAGCAAAAAGAGATAAATAATTTAATTTTTCCTTCCCCGAGTTCGGTTCGCGGCTTTATTGTTTGTATAACTAGTAGCAAACACATAGACGGACTTAATTTGGCTACATGTAAATTAACGAAACCCTCATTCTGAATGATAATTTTGCAGAAGAAAACTTTTTGGTCCATATTTAGGTTTACATACATATTATTATGTAGCGGTATCTACAACGCCACATGCGAACAACGCGTCATACTGACGTCACGCAAATCCTGCATCTCGCAAGCAGAGTTTACCGCGCAACTAGCATAGATACAACGGCCCGACATCAATCATCGGGCAGTTGCCCGCCAGACACAACACCCGTCTGGTCGGAGGATCCTCCCTTTTCTATAGAGTATGAGTGAACTTTACACCCTGTTCCTCATACCTCTATACATATACATAAACGCACGCCTTCTTCTTATGGAGGCAGGTAGAAACTTACAGAATGTCACCTGCTACGAACCTTACATACTCCTTTTGCTTCATTTACGTTCATACATCTAGTCATAAATGCACGCCGGTTGCGAATACTGCTACCACTACTAGTAATAAAGATATATCTAATCTAAATTAATATTATAAACAGAGAAGATTTGATTTTTGTATGTTTGTTTGTGCTGTCACTCTAAAACGGCTGAATGGATATGGATAAAATTTGGCACAAGGGTAGACCATGACCTGGAAAAAGACAGGGTACTTTTAGTTTTTTTAAATATAAGTGAGATTCAACTACAGTCTAATTTTAATGCTTGCACAATATGACCAAAATGCTAAACTCGTGTAACATCTAATGCCACGTTTCCGAGTAACTTCTGTGTAAACTCCGCAATCGGATTTGTACCACGCATCACACTCTAAGCTTTTCAGCTTAGTTTGGTTGCAAAACTTGTTATAACATTGCATGATATACACACGTGTGCAGCTGTCCCAGGAATTTCAAGAACAAATAATTCAGCATTATTTTAAAAGTGGACATAGCATTTAACTTGCTACTCAATGTTGTTTTCCAACTACTACGCGGACAAAGTCACGGGCAATGCTGGCTTGTGTTCGGAGTGATTGACTCAAATAAATGCAGCATTAGTTATACCAGCATTAAAATTCCTATCAAAATTTTACCAGCAGAATCCACAAATGAAAATAGAGAATGAAACTCCCAGCATATTGCCAGCATATAACGGAACTGCTGTTTATTTCATCAAAATGTCAAATCACAATGCAAAATTATTCAAATTTCATACAACATAATCCCCGCAATGGAATGGAGACGACGATCTAATTGCCTATTCCGGGGAAATATTCGATTATTGTAGAAGGTACCGATTCGTAAAATTATTTCGTCGTTAACCCAAATCTATGAGGAGAGGTCGTTTAGTCTTGGCATGTCACAAGTCGTTTTGCCCGTAGTCCTTTGGCTTTGGTATTAAATGTATCATTCGGTGTAGCATTTAGATAAGAATGATTTATACAATATTTTTTTGTCTTTCCTCCCCGAGTTGGAACTCGAGGGAGGAAAGACAAAAAATATCTTAAATTAAAATAAATTAAATTCTTTAATTCGGCGTTGAGATTTTTTCTGATGTAGGTGTTTTATTATTTTTTCTTAGTTATTTTGGATTATGTCCAAGGAGTTGGCATCCTTTATATTTTCTTAATTTTTCCAATTTGTCAAAGAACCTCTCATAAAAATCTTTAATATATTTTCTTCACATATATTCGTCTTCAGGACGTAACATTAGTATTTCTCAGCCACGCTCTACGGGCAGGACATAAATCGCTGCCCTTTAATTGCTGTTTAAAGCCAAAACCAAAACTGTAACTTTGGATATTATGTGACTACATACGTGACTATAGCAGTATAATATTGGCGCCACTTGAAGCTCTGCTTCCAAGTGCAAGTACGTATACAAGTATAATGAGCAGTGGCACATTGTCAACTCGTTTGCAAACCGAAAATGTTCTTACATTTTTACGACCCACGCGAGTACAAGCATGCAAGACTATGACCTGTCCCAAAAATATCAGACGAAAGTATAAACAAACCGTGCTCAGGTTAAAGTCTTAAGCAATCATTCACTAAAGGGAATTAGTAACACATGTTGTATCAGTATTTAGACGATAATTATCAGCTTTATAACTCACCTTATTCGACAATTATTGTTTGAGTAACATTATTAAATTGTAATTGAGAAAACATCGACGAAAATTGAGGTTATGAAATTAACCTTAATTGTCAAATTTAAAACATTTTTAAGGTGATTTTAACTTACTGCCGTCCTTTAACTAAAAAGCCGTTAACCCTCAAATGGTCAATTTTTACTTTTTAATAGAAAGTGATAGAGTTTAAAATTCTCTATCTTTCTGTCTAAGAAACATTTTTATAACATAAATAGTTCCAAAGATATGGACATCTTTTAGGCCGTTAAGTAACATAATTTTTGATGATTCCATCACTTGAAAGCGTCTAACCCACACTTCTTAGCTTAATGTACTTTAAAATACCTTAACTGCCCGATGTGATGATTATTTTCTAGCCATCTACTTAACTACAAGCACGTTATCTGATTTTTCTTGACTATAAAGACGCTAACGGACTATAACTTCTTTATAGTTAGCATTTAAAGAACAGTTTATGTGAAAAAATTTACTTATTTGCAGTTACCAGCCCTTAACGCTGTTTTAGTTAAGCATGTAATTCTGCACATTTCCCAGAATACTTAACTAAAAAGCAGCTAAGCCTCATTACTTAGCTAAAAGGCAGTTAGCCGACTCTCGCGCCGCGTTCACTCCGGGGTTGAGTGGGGTGCGGGTGCCCTGCTCAAGCCATCCGCCGTCCCGTCGGACTAAATCTTTCTACCCGGAGGACACTGACACTGACTCTGTCAAAGATATGAACTACGAGATCTAACTAAGATCGAAGAAGTGACGATACAGATGAAGATATTGAAACAGAAAAACCCAAAACGACAAGAAAACAAAATCAAAAGTCATTTATTCAGACTAGGCTGAGAATCAGCACTTTTCGAACGTCAAAATTACAAAAGACAGTCCCCAAAACGCCCGCCCTTCACCACTTCCTAGTGCTTACTTACGATCCAAAAAAATAAATACAATAAAATCAAAGAGCTAGCGAGTCTCTTTAATTCCGTCATCTAAGAGGGTACAACGCCCGAGGCGTGGAGCAGAGATGCGGTGGTTCTGTTCTTCAAAAAAGGTGACAAATCCTCGCTGAAGAACTATAGACTCATCTCACTGCTGAAACACTTATACAAGCTGCTCCCGAGGGTCGTCACGGATCGTCTCGCGAAGAGACATGTCGAGTTCCAGCCGCCAAATCAAGCCGGTTTTCGAAAAGGCTTCAGTACCATAGACCACATCTATGTTCGGCAAATTATACAGAATACCGCGGAGTATAACCAGTCCCTGTGTATAGCATTTGTGGACTACGAGAAACGATGCGACTCCGTCAAAATATGGGCAGTTCTGGCCTTTCTGCAACGATGTCGAATTGACTGACGCTACATCGAAGAGACGAGAGAGAGAGAAAGATAGAGAGAGCGCGCGCGCGCGCGTGCGGGCATTGAGATATTTGTACGACGCTGCCACAATTACTTTTCAGATCCAGGATCAGAAAACAACCCCATCCAACTGCTCAGAGGGGTAAGACAGGGGGATGTATGTAATATCCCTGGCTGAGTGGACTGGACAGGGTATCAACGTGAATGGCGAGTACATTTCACATCTACGATTTGCCTATGATATCGTCCTAATGGCAGAGACGCTGAAACAGTTAGACCAGATGCTGCATAGCCTAAATTGAGGATCCATTTAGGTTGTGCAACATCTGGTCTAACTGTTTCAGCGTCTGTTCATCTTGTTCGATTTGCCGATGACATCGTCATATTGACTAAATCTCTCCAGCCGAAATGGAGCCTCTCGGTGGGTTGGCTTCAGCTTAAATTTGGACAAGAAAAAAATCATGTACAATTCGCACATCTTAACGAGTCCAACCAAAGTTTTGAAGGATTATGTCTACCTAGGGCAAGTCAACCAGCTCAGTAGACACAACATTGAGAAAGAAGCCGACTGAAGGATCCAGTTGAGCTGGGCAGCATTTGGAAAACTTCGTCAAGTCGTCTCGTCGCCTATCCCGCAGTGTTTGAAGACTAAGGTCAGTGCGTCCTGTCTGTCATGATATACGTTGCCGAAACGAAGACATTGACGGTCGGGCTGGTACACAATTCAAGGCCGCTCAGCGCGCTATAGAGCGAGCTATGGTCAGAGTCTCTTTGAAGTATAAAATCAGTGAAAATATCAGGAAAAGAACCGCAGTTACCGACATAGCTTGCAGAGTAAGCAAACTGAAGTCGCAGTGGGCTAGCCATGTTTGTCGAAGGACCGATGGCCGGTGGAGCAGACGAGTCCTGGAGTGGAGACCGCGTATCGGCAAGTGTCGAGTGAGCCTCTTCCCAACTAGATGGATCGACGGCCTAAATAAGGTGGCTAGGACAAACAGGATGCGGAAGGTAGAGGACAGGGTGTTATGGCGCAGCCTGGGTGGGAGAGACCTTTGTCTAGCAGTGGACTGCGATAGGCTGAGTATATTGATGACTGTGTTTAATTTAGATATTGTTATGTTCCTAAATACTTAAAACTACAAGCTTTTGCTTATGGATCCGTCGGCGTGGAGGTTGGTAAACGATATCATTTCGAATAATTAACCCACGGGAATGAACTACCGGTATAAAAAGTATTCAATGTTTTATTCCAGCTTATGTTTTATTATTTATTTAGTGTGCAATTTTACTACATATTTTATTAGGTACTTTTATTTGTTATAATATTTAAATAATTTAGGACTGAAGTTGCCTCATGTCTGATATAATGTAGCCTTAGTTTATTAAAATAACTGGGTTAGACAATGGTTGAATCAATGGAATAAAGAACATGGATTAAGAATATTGTCCATGCCAAATAATGAGCTCATGATCTGTTAGATCATAATTCGTTATAAGTTGATTATTATTGCGTATTAAAATTATAAGTAATTCTTTTATCTTTTAAATGTTGAATTATACTTTTGATTTTTAAAAGAACATGATGTAAGTACTTAATTAATTACTCACATATTTCCATATGAATGCTACACTATACAGAAGTTAACCACAAGCGAAATATTTTTAGCCACCTTTTAGTTAAGTAAAGTAGTTAAGAGTTTACAAAAATTCCATATAACATTGCCAACAATTAGCTAAAAAGCATCTAAAGCCCCGTAACTGCTCATTAGGAAAGTTATTGAAATTGAAATTAAAGCGAATGTCATGACTATAAAGCAGTTATGTCACTTAACAACTTTTTAGTTAAGTATTTCTAAACAAAATATAACAAACATTATGAAGCTTAACATTTTAAATAAATTACTTGACTAAAAAGCCGCTAAGGTATGGATAACGGCCTTTTAGTACAGTAATAAGATGCAATAACTAGGTTACATGCTTAACAAAATGAGAAAAATGAATTTTAAAATTAATTAATAATAGTTATTGGACAAAAAGGGTTATCTACGATAAATAGAAAGAAATATCAATTGATGTGTCCAACAATCATTATCCTAAGTATCATAGTTTTTAAGAAACAACGATTCCCACGTTTTTTGGCATTTACTCCGAAACAACTTTTTGGGCTTAACGGCCTTCTAGTTAAAGGACGGCAGCTTAGGATTTCGTGTTAAGAGGACTACATGACCTAAAGCGCGGTCTTTGTCGGACTGCATAGAAAAGAAAGAGAAGCGCGATGACTCAACGCTGGTAATATATTGCAAAATATGAAGCAATTATCGATTTACGAAAAATCTAGTGTTCGGACAAAAAAATTAAAACACTAGAGTTTTAGTATGTTGCTTGTAGAATAATCTGACAAAAAATCATAATGATTGTATGTATATTAGTATGATTTTTGTTGTAAAAAAAAAGTTTTTAGAGGTATCTTCATGATTTTTTTCTATCGTACCAAATAAGTTGTATTATGTTTTCAACACACTATCTTCCTAGCATTTATCCTGAAGAATATCATATATTTTTTTTATTTTTTTTACTGTAGGCGATCATATAGTTTTATTGTTTCTAAAACTTGCGTTTTTTGCGTTTAGGTCCTGTAAGCCCCTTAATGTATTCAAATAACAAAATTGAAGCAGTCAATATTCGTAAGTGGCACTACAAATAATTGCCATCGTCAAGCGCATTTTCTGATCCATTTGTTTACATTTCCGTCAGATACTTTTGAAATAGACTATACGTATCTTATCGTTGGTACGCGAAATTCCTTTACAATGTGCTCAAGGAGTACCATACTCATACTCGGGATCTCACGGTTTAAGTTACAGTCCGACGCAGCCGTCTCGTGAGATACTACAAAGGGATTATGTCAAGAGTGTTGCATCGACCTGATAATGTTACAGCTAAAACTTTTATCCTTAATGGTTGCAGAGGTTAAAGTCTTCAGATAAAGGCTGGAGTTACTAGCGGTTTATTAAAGCTTATTGAAGTTTAATTTGACCTAGGAAAAAACTGTTTTACTCTGTAGATTCGTAATTAGCCCATAATTTTCCTACTGCTGGGACACAGGCCTCTCGGTGAGAAGGAGAGGGCCGTAATCCACCACGTGGGCCCAGTACGGGTTGGTAGATGTCACATATCTTCGAATATTAAGGAAGATTTTCGTTAAAGTCGCAACCTGCCAGGAAGCTGATATCGAAATTTTTTAATACTAGTGTTGCTAAATTGAAGAAAATTTTATCTAATTGCTTCTTCGAGCGCAAATAGTATTTTTTATGTTCTGTCTTATATATTTATAGTCTATTACCAATTTTGTTTCATGTGTTTATATCTACTACATATTATATTATATATGATTATATATATATAACACACGTGGAAACTTGTAATTGGCCTTATTTTGTATGATCTATTACTTACTGTATCTTTTAGCTATAAGTTTTCCTAAAAAATAAATAAAAGTTGCCAGGATATATTAAGCACACACAGACATATTCCTAGCTTATCACTAAGGATGTTTCCGTGAGCTAACAACTTCCTTCCCTTGATTAGTGGCTCAAACCTAGTGGTACTAAGAATATTTTCGAATACATAATTCAATGAGTCTTCAAACCATCGTTCAACGTACAGACACCCGGAATTCCTCCGCATTGGCGCACGTCATTCGTATGATGGAAGTGAAATTGCGTAACAGACGAAATTTCCTTCCGTGCGTTCCGACATTCATGTCATGAATATTTTTAAAATCAAAATAAACAACTGAGGATTCTGGTCGAAATTAATTTGCATAGCTTGACAGCTAGTTGACCTTGACTTGTTCGTGAAAAAAGGTTAAACTCTTACGGTCTTATTCATAATAAGTTATGGAACATCTAAAGGCTTGCTAAAGTCTCGTTGTCAAAAATTGCTATTCATAAACGCATTTTAGCACTAAAACGTTCTATAAACCTACTATAAAGTTATGAAACCCAGAACCCTACTATAACAGTATTATAAGGAAAAAATGGCCGACTCGGCATCAGCTGATTAATAAGAAAATGACATTTGACGTACAAAATGTAATATTGTGAAAAGTTAGTTTCGTAAACAATCGTACTTCGAGGAGCCGCAGTTGTATTTAATTTACTTTGCACTTCTGTTTAACCAATTTAGTTTATTATTATATACCTACGATGCAAAATATAAGCGAGGAAAAATATAACAAAGCACATATTAAGTACAGCAACAAGAAATACTGTGGGTTTGCTGCTATTTTGGAGTGTGGAAACAATGCTTTCAATGCCTTTTACCTGCAAACTAGGAAATGTGAAAACATCCATAGTGGCTAGAGCAGTACTTTACAATATTGCAGTTGACCATGGATTGACCATGGGTTGGTTGTTGCATGGATGCAGTTAGGGGTAGCAATATCAATTAATATCATACAAAGTCACCCCAAGAAGTTGCAAGGGGAAATGCAAATGCTATTTTACAAACTTTTAAAGAAACATTCCGCCGAGGTAGCCCCACTTTACCAGGTTGGAGTTACATCTTCCCACTTGTGTCCGGAGATGGTTCAGGGACTTCCGTGTGGACCACGGAAGTTTACACCCTGCAGGGAGATGCTCCAGTAGGGTGTGGTTGAGAAGCTATGTCGCAAAACATGCTCCACCTCCTATCCTGCCCTATGTGTCCCACCCAAAACATGCAGTCTAAGTGACTTCTGCATTGCCACCGACGATGACGTGGAAGTGGCAATGTTTTGGGCCAACAAGATCTAAAGTAAAGTCGTGCCCGCAACACGAAGAAGAAAAAGAGGAGACATTTAGCGAGTAGTTCGTTAATAAAAAGCTTGTATACAAATATCAGTTTAATTTATTTTTATAATACTTGTACACACCGGGACTTACAGCTTAGTACGGCCGTTATTTCAAATGCATACAGTGTGGCTATAAGTTTGTAACAATTGAGCCTGGTACCTATGACTACCGAACACCCTACTTATTATAAACCTACAGTAACTACCTAGCACCCTAACCTATCATACAAACCACACCAAACATGAGTTACATTGGTTTTACATGTGGGAAGTCTGTTACCAGGAGACCTACAGGAACAGATGGAATTTGGGTAGGAATAGGGGTTTGTGTACGTAGTGCAATGTACACAGGAAATAGTTTTCTCACTGCCGGTCCCACAGACTCATAGAACTGATGATGGCTAAAGGTGTCTTGGCCATAGTGAGAGGAATTATGGAAGATGAATCAAACTCGACTCCAGCTTGATGACTAATTTATTACAGTAATTAACTTAATTATATACAATTTTAGTGGTCAATACACATTGATACCTATTTACATTTGTGTGTTGTGTGTGTATCAAGGCGATGAAGTGATGATCTCAGTAGGTCACTTCTTAGCGCTGATGGTGTGCCGGTATGAGGAACGAATGTATGTCGCTCTTGATGCTGACGCTGTGATGCTGTTGCTGGCGCGTGTAACTCTTGCCTGTTCACGGTTGAACAATACTCTAAACTCTAATTTGGC
Source organism: Hydraecia micacea (assembly GCA_914767645.1). NCBI lineage: Eukaryota > Metazoa > Arthropoda > Insecta > Lepidoptera > Noctuidae > Hydraecia > Hydraecia micacea. The sequence goes on from OU611781.1 coordinate 2,702,233, forward strand.
TTCTAAAACTTGTGCAAGCAGAACAACATTTTTACAATGTTTGCTTTTCATTTACCATCTGTGCTATCTCTTCTGTAGGCCGTTTCAGTTTCTGCAATTTGCCATCCTTACTAGTCCTACTGTCCTGAAATAGAAAACTAATGTTATAATTCTTTCTCTTCATTATCTTATTTATATTATACTAAAATAATTAAATCAGCAGCGGCATAAAAATAACTAATATAACGAGTCATTATTGTTCATATGGCGGCGGTTTTTTTTGTTACAATGAGTCTTGTACAGGCAAACGAAGTTCTTCGTAACATTGTAAATTGGATAGGCACCTAATTCGTAAATCATGCAGGCCGCCCCTGTTTAGCGTTGGTGTTTGTGTCAGTGTTTTTATTTTCTATTATGAAAATCTCTCCCTGACCAAATTCTTCCTAAAAAATCTAAGGAATAGAAGCAAAAGCAAGCATAAGTATAAAATTGAGAATGTTTACAAAACATAACTTACTTTGAATACATTTTAGCTGTAACAGTAGATACCTTATCCTCCTCCAACCAATATTCAATTCTTTGCCCTTTATTGCAACTAGTCTCCGGTCTTAATTCCATTTATTTTAAATACAAAAAAAATATTCAAAAGTTTTTTACTTTTACAAGTAAAATATCAAATTCATTCAATGACATATTGTTTCCATGACGTTAGCGCGTCAAAACTGTCGAAACTGTAGACAATATATTAGTTTTCCATACGTAATAATGTCTATGGTCACAATTATTCGGTTAGTAGGCAGATATTCTCGTTTGACGATTCAATATGTTGGCCAATTTGTTGGATGACATCATTATTATGGCAACATTTAGATTTATAATGAAGTTATAGTACATTTTAGTTATCGAAGGTTTATGAAGCGTTTATGAATACAAAATTTTATCGAACGTTTTAAAGGCTTATCGAGCATTTTAACTAATGAATGGTTTAAACCTTCTATAAGCTTTTTTTATGAATAAGACCGTTAATCTTTTGCAATGAAAATCGAGTCATTTGACGTAATGTCGTCACGACTGAGTACTATATAAAAGTGTGCGAGCCTATTGCGATTAAACGAGCCTGAAACCAGTCTCCAGGCCGCTGCCTAGAAATTCCATTTGAAAACATTCAATATACTTAGCCCGACCTTGAGTAAGTCACATAACATTGCCACGACTGTTTTCCTTGAAAGCATAAGCAGATGTGTAAGATCAACCACATTTCGCCAGTTATGTTTTAAGTATAGACGGCACATCAAGCTGCTACAATCTGTCAAATTTATTTAATAGATTTTCAACTTAATTGCTAAAGCATAAGGTTCAAAGTTGATATGGAAAATTTGACAGTTTGATAAACCGAGCCTAAATCCAAACTCCAGGCCAATACCATCATCTGCCTAGCCTTTTCCCAACTATGTTGGGGACGGCTTCCAGTTTAACCGGATGCAGGTGAATACCAGTATTTTACATGGAGCGGCTGCATATCTGACCTCCACAACCCAGTTACTAATACGATACTCCTTGGTAAGACTGGTTGACAGATTTTTGGGCTTCTGACGACCCGTAACGACTGTCAAAGATCCACGAATGGCACCCGGGACCAACGGCTTAATGTGCTTTCCGAGGTTCGTAAAGACACCCATCCACGGACCAACTGCAGCAAGCGTAGCTTAACCTGATCGATCGACCCGTACGGCTGTTATTACTTAGCTACAAGGCCGATACCATTTGAAAAAATTCAATACATATACCTACATAGTCCGACTAAAAACCTCACCTTGAAAACTTAGGCGAAGTGAGCTTGAATTCAACAGTGTCAAATTCTAGCATCAGGTGAAATGACAGTTCACTTCACCTAAGTTTCCACGGTGAGATTTTTACAGAATAGATCAGAGGGGCAATTGTCGTGGGGGAGGCCTTTGCCCAGCAGTGGGACACTACAGGCTAACAAAAAAAAAAAAAAAAAAGATCAGAGGGGCAATTGTCGTAATTTTAAGAACGTTCACAGTCTGATATCAGTCTCAATCTGTCCAAAAATACCTCTTCCCTATATTTTGACAAGTTTTTGACATTTGTTTGTCGCTGAGATGAGACTGCGACTAGATTTTGAACGTTTTAAATTACGAGAATTGGCCTTCAGCTAGGCTCAAACCCTAGATCCCGCTCCATAGTCTTCCTTACAACCCGCTCCATAGTCTTCCTTACAACCACTAGCCTAAAGATGCTGCCGTGCAATAGTTTGTAAATACGGCTCTAAATGAAACTTTACAACGGACCTACCCGAAGGAGGCACTAAAAGCCTTTTTAAAAGTTTAAAGTGGGTCGGAATATAGTGAGACAGCACTATTTAAGACCTTTTTCCAATCCTAGTGTATAGCCGTGACCTCGCGTGACCTAAGGCAGTGTACTCGGTACATCCGAAATGGAGTTGGAAGATGTTTCGTGATTTTTGTTATGGTCTCGATTTAATCTAAAGAAATTAATTTGATCAGGACATTCCGGAGCTCTTTACTTAGCTGTCACACTTTTTTTTGGATGGGAAGTAATCTAATGACTCCTCCCGCTCTGGGTGGAGCGGAAGGGAGTGTCAGACTCTTACTGACTAAAACCCACCCGTGTTCCTTCCTTAGCCCTTTATGTTCCGGGGCAGCGGTAACCCTTTCGGACGATCCCGCTACCCTAGCTGTCACGCCTTTTTTGTATTTCATAATTTTAACACGGTCTCTCTGAGGGATCGAATCAGCAACGAAGCGCGCGGAGGGAGAGTCAGGCGCTGATTTTGACGGGACTAAACAAAAATTTATCTTCTGTCCTCTTCTTATTGAAATAGAAAGAAAAAGGTGGAAAACTTAAATTTAGTTTAGTTTGTGAACAACAGAAGCGGCACCAATGTTAACTTATAATACTGCAACTCAAGAGATACTATGTATTATAGTAATGAAGATAAAGTTTAAAATTTTATGGCACTGAAACTGCTCGCCGCTTCGCTGCCATCTTGGTGTGATTTGAGCCTTAAGCAGAGGTGTTGCTATAGAACACCAACTTTTCGCCAGTTTGTGATAGGAGGCGAGCCTTGCCATCAACTGGGCATCAATTTAAACTTCGGGCTGCTACTGACAAACTCCTGACGAAAAACCCCAAGAATAATTTGCTCGACCTGGGAACCCAACCCAAGATGTTACGATCAGCAGCTTGAGACCACTCAAATCAAAATCAAAAGTCATTTATTTAAACTAGGCTGAGAATCAGGACTTTTCGAACGTCAAAATTTCATTCAAAAGATAGTCTCCCAAAACGCCCGACCTTCACCACTTCCTGGTGCTTTCGCTGGGGAGAAGAAGTGGCGCAACAAACTCCCCATAACTAAGGAATTATTTATACCTGTCCCAAAAAAATTTAATAATATTCGAAGATGCACACAATGTCTACTTGCCGTCGATATTTTGAGAATGGAAACAAGCGAAATCTTCGGCATTCGGCCTCTAAATGACTATTTTAGTCGCACTCTCCTCACCAACTTACATAAACGTTTATTTCTGTTATCACATTCACTGTCACTTTGTTCCCTTTGAAATTTCAGATAAGGGAGGCTGATACTGGGAATAGCCGTTTTAGATTTAATGTAATTGTACTGCGCGAACGGGAAAACAATATCAGACGATTGGCGTTAAAAGACTCGACAATATTGTCTTGAAGATTGCATTCAGGAGTAAAGTTAGTGCTTTGATAATGGTGCTTTGATGGTGGTGATCATTTCTGCAGTATTGTTTAGAAATGGTTTAATTGTTTTTAGGCTTATTAAAATGATACACAGTTTATTGCTGACTATTAAAGATTTATATTCATTGAACGAATTATTTATTAATAACTAGCTGCGCCCCGCGGTTTCACCCGCATAATTGTCGATCCCGTGGGAATATTGGGATAAAAACTATCTTATGGCCTTCCCCGGGATGCAATCTATCTCTCTGCCAAATTTTATCGAAATCCGTTTAGTGGTTTAGGCGTGAAAAGGTAGCATACAGACAGATAGACAGACAAAGTTACTTTCGAATTTATAATATTAGTATGGATTAGTATGGATTCTATTACTAGCGCGCGCCCGCAACTTCCTCCGCGTGAATTGTTTTGTTTCCCGGACCCACTCCGTCGCATCGCATCACCTACCTGCGTTAATACTTCTTTTTCGCAGGTTTTCGCTTAGCGTTCTTTCTGATTTTTTTTTCATTTTGTTCGGCTCCCAAGGGTCAAGTCGTGGTTTTTAATAACCTTTACCGTTTCTCAAGAATTAGGCTATCAAAGGCAAAATATTTTTTTTATAAAAAAAAAAATATTTTGCCTTTGAAAAAAAAACAAACAAACTCTTCAGGTTTATTATTAGTAGTATAGTAAATTGGTGGCAGTAGATTTAAAGAATAACCCCTTTACCAACAAACGTATTATATCAGATGAATAGTTACACACCGATTTCTCTTATTCAGTCGTCAGTAATTTGACTTTCGAAAGAAGAAGACAAAGCATTGTGTAACTATACAGACGCTATACAACGTTTATTATTAAGGGGATAAATGGACAAAGCTAACACATTCATATTAGTATTATTTGGCTCTTAATATTGTTTGGATAAGGGACGTATTTGATAAAGGTTCAGTAAATACGTGACAGAGTTTTAAAATTCATTACAAATTTGTTCCGTCAAGGAAAAAAAGGTGTGTTGTATTATATTCTTCTTTTTTTTTTCGTGTCGCGGGCATGACTGTATTTATATTAATTGTGGTGTAAATAAAAGTGTTCCATCCAAATCTTCATCGGCCTAACCTTTTCCCAACTATGTCGGGGTCGGCTTCCAGTCTAACCGGACGCAGCTGAATACCAGTATTTTACATGGAGCGACTGCCTATGTGACCTCCACAACCCAGTTACTGGGTAATACGATATCCTTTGGTAAGACTGGTTGTTATAGACTTTCGGGGTACTGACGACCCGTAACGACTGTCAAAGATCCACGAATGACTGCCGGGACCAACTGCTTAACGTGCTTTCCGGGGCACGGAGCGGTCTTGGTATGTAAAATGGTCACCCATCCAAGGACCAACCAAGGCAAGCGTAGCTTAACCTGATCGATAGACCCGTGCGGCTGATATTACTTAGCTAAAAGCCCCTAGGTATAATATACAAATATATTAAACAATAATTTAAACATAGTTATAACTATGTTAAATACACTAAGTGCAATATAAAATATTTAAGCGATTAAGTAAATAAACGATTTTAATATAATTTAATTTAATACAAAAAATAATAGTAAATAGATTGACGAAGGGCTGATTTTTCCATTGCCAGATAACTTTTATTCGAGGAATAAAATTGACTTTTGACAGTTTTTGTATGAAATAACTGTCAAAATTAATTAATTATGGAAAAATCAGCCCTTACACAAATTATATTCAGAGAATAAATAAATTATTAATAAATAATATACAAAAACAAATACTATTGTTAAAAACAGATAGAAAGGACATTATAATAAATATTTAATAATAAGGAAAACCATAAAAGCTCTTCCTCACTCCTACTTATACTTAATGGTCTATAATTAATTCTGTTGTTTTATACTTACCACCTGTTACACTAGCTGCTGCCCGCGACTTCGTCCGCGTGAAATTTCACCCTCCCCCCATTCACCCTCTTAGAGGTGGAATTTTGAAAAACCCTGTCTTAGTGGATACCTACTCTTCATAAAGAACACACCCTTCAAATGTCATGTCTCTAGGACCAGTGGTTTAGGCTGTGCGTTGATATTATCAGTCAGTCAGGACTTTGAATTTTATATTATAAGGTGCTATAAAAATATCTGCTACGGCTTCAATGGGAGACAGTATTTTGTATATAGATTACAGTTATAGTGAAGATTTTTTGTACCCCGGAATAGTGAAATCAATTTGAGAAAATAAAGTAAGTAATTAAATGAACATTTACTCTATTCTGCATAACGTGTTTCACAAACTACGCGCGGTGTGTCATATTTTGCGAAATAAAATGACGATGCGGCATAAGCTAATTACTATGGGACGGTTTCATGCAACTAAATCAATTCAAATTTATACGCACAATTTTTTGTATGAAAAAAATTAATTTACTATTGTAATCTATATACAGAATAATGTCTCCCATTGAAGCCGTCGCAGATATTTTTATAGCACCTTATATTTATAGATTATGGATGCAATAAAGATTGAATTGAATTGAACTTTATAAGAGCTGGGTAGTGAATTTACGACGAAATCTCGGATCCCTAGCATATGAAAAAAACCGGATTTATGTTACTAAAAGCCTTATCCATGCGAATTCTCCCTCGTAAATAACATAATAAACGACGTAACGGGTCATTTATAACAATACATTTTAATGAGCGGAAATAATTACATTGATGATGATAAACATGTATTAAGTTCGGAGACATCAATAACAATAAATTATCATATTATCAGAATTCGCCTGTAATAACTTGTGGGAACCATTTCCTAGCTAACAAGATCTTTATGATTGATTTTATGAATAGGTAGGTACAATAGATTCTGTGAATATGAATGTCGTAACGGCATTGTAGTTCTGGCCTAGGGATCTGATACGCGAGGTTGTGGGTTCAAATCCGGGCAAGTAAAATGTCACTTTTTCATTTCATATGTACTTTCTGGGTTAATCTTGGCATCGGTGAAGGTCTTGAGAAAACCTAGAATTATAGTCAATATAAGTCTGATATCGCCAACCCGTCTTGAGCAGCCTATGCCCTGCAGTGGGACAATAACCGGCTGGTATTATTATTGAAGTGAAAACTTCTTTAGGCGCGTTGGGCATTTTTTGCGATGGGAAAAACCATTGAATTCGCGCAACTGTTACCGTAACCGACACCGCTTGGGATGTATTCGGCTGTCCTCGGGATGTACTCGGTTTTAACGATGTCAGTGAGTGATGGCAAAGTATTCTGTTTTGTTTTCTCTTCTGTCGGCACTCACGGAATGCCACTGTTTCTTTTTATAGGTTCTGAACCGTGACTACTTGTATGGGGTTAACACGTTGACAGCCAGGCAACAGATACAATAGAAAATCTATTGTTTGCGGACAACGTGTGTAAGAAATAGTTTTAAGCGAGGTCTAAAGAAAGAGGTCCGACGTTTTATAACGTGTCCTACACAGCACAGGGTAGTAGGGACATCGACGCGCAACGTGTTACCATAATTTCAGTACATGATTCTGAACCGTAAAGCTATTCCATACATTTTGATCGCGTAGGTTGCACTTTTCTATGAAATAGCTGTTTTTTTTTTTTAATAACCGTCGGAACATTTCTGCATTTGAAATAAGATTAGACATTTAAATAAACCTTTTTTACAGTCCGTTCAACCGATTTTGAATTCTATTGCGTTGGTGGCATGACATATGGCAGCTGCAGTAAACTGTTGGTATTGTAACCACGTTTTTGCTTTTAATACCATCCTTATGCCTACTGTATAGAAGTCAAAATCGGTTGAACGGACTGTAAAAAAGGTTTATTTAAATGTGTATTGAAATCATGATTACAGTTTGTGCGTCGATGTCCCTGCCAGTATAAATAGATTATCTATACATATATACGTATTTCATACGGATTATCTATACGTATATCATACGGATCAATAGTTGGAGTCAAGAATATTTCCAGTTTCTCCGAATACTCAAAATCAAATAATTCTCCATTCAACTCTCGTAGCAATCCAAACTAAACTTATGAAAGTTCTATTTACCTAGAGTTTATTGAACCGATTTAAAGCCTCCACAAAGTAAATAATATTCTATAAACTTTGAGAAAGTCAAGAAGCATCTGCGTAAACTAAATTCTATCGAGTTACGGGACCTTAAATTGACATTTTGACTATCAAACATGTATTATTAAGGTTGAAATAGTGTTCTCGTTCAGAATTGGCCCTTAGGGCCTTCTCACCAGTTTAATGAGCCAATATTCGAACTCAAAACTTTACCACATTAACTATATTGTGTAACTTTGTAGTACCTAAGGCTGTGATTTCGATAGATAGGCAGATCACTAGTAAAATTATTTATGTCTCCTGTGTAACTATTAAATGTGATATAGTTAAGTTTCGATTTATCTAGAAGTGTGTTCGTCCTGTAATTGCGAATTCGGTATCTTATAAGTACATAAAGTTATTTATCCATTTATCAGTATTTATGTATGATTTGTAACTTTCTGTTTTATATATACAGCGTGTCCCAGACGTACCTCAATAGGAAAAAACGGAACCCTCATACGATCACATTGTTGTCCGTCTGTCTGTCTGTCAAGACTCTTTATCGCGGGAACGCTTGATGGTATCGAGTTGAAATTAAAACCATATGCTCAGGTCTGCGGTCCCTTGAAGCTGTGATAAAAATCAAACTTCTAAGTTAATGTCAAAAAAGATACGACCGTTTATGCCGCAAAAAAAAGTATATTTCGACACTCTCAAGGGAATCAAAATGTATAGGGTACTTCCCGTTGACCTGGAATAATGAAATTTGGAGAGAAGCAAGGTCATGTAGCACAAGTAAAGGAAAAAAATCCGTACACCGTAAATTTGTAGTTACATTTAAAAAAAACCCGTGATAATCTATTTACTTTGTACGGAACCCTCGGTATGCGAGTCCGACTCGCTCTTGACCCGTTTTTTTATATATTGAGTATATTAGAGCAGGGATTTGCGATAATTATCAAGTTATGGAACAACAACCTCAATGTCATATTTAACAAAGTTCAAAGTCCATTGCAACCAAAAACTTATTAGGGCCTTTTTGTTACAAATGGTCACTCAAAAATCTACTTAGAAAACATTTCACTAAGGTAGATAATTCATTAAGTCGCGATGGAATGTAAATTATCTGAACACTGCTATATTATTAACCGACTTCAAAAAAGGAGGTTCTGTATTCGACCCGTATGTATGTATGTATGTATGTATATTTGTTTGTCCGCGATTTTCTCAAAAACTAATGAACCGATTTTGATAATTCTTTCACTAATGTGATCTACATACTTTCAGAAAGGTTTTAGTATATAATACATTATATAATTATTCTTATGTACGATGTTATATGCATAAATGTACTGCATCTCCGGCATTTCTATGCGAATTTTGATGATTCTTCTAGTCGGTGTCTTCAATTCCTCAATGCACTAGTGTTATTTGAATTTGTGTGGAGTAGGTACAACTAAAAAGTGAAAAATAAAAACTTTTTTACAAAAAAAACAACCGACTTCGAAAAAAACTACAAAGTGATAAATAACTTTAATTTCGGAAGTCGGTGTCAAACAAAAAACGAAAATGCGGAACCAACGACACCGACTTCCGAAATTAAAGTTATTTATCACTTTGTAGTTTTTTTTGAAGTCGGTTGTTTTTTTTGTAAAAAAGTTTTATAGGTAAAGTCCTCCAGACCGAATTTCGGCCATGGCGACCAATCTCAGCGGAGAGGTGCACTCTCTCTTCCCTCATTCTCATTGTCCGATGTTACGGCAATGAGACACGACCGGAGAGAGATCAGGCGTAGGACCAACGGTTTAACGTGCGGTATGACTCCGCCGATTTTCAAACAACAGGCTTTTACTAAGAAATTCCCAATGAAAAACCCAATATCACTTTGTCTGACCCGGGAATCGATCCCATGACCCCACGCTCGGCAGCCCACGAGACCAACGGGGTAGTATATGTAGGTACTGAGCTGTCAAAGATATAATTTTTAATCCTCAATTCTACTAAAGGGACGGTGTATTTTATAAAACCCTTTCATGTTCACTCCTCAATTTCAAAGGTCATCGGCCAAATAAACTGTACCTCCGGACCGTATGAAATATAATAGTATAATTATGTCGTGTCACGTATTACCTAGGCATACATTTTTGTGGCTCCAAATACCCTACATTTCTGCAAAATATCTCTGTCGCATCTCAGAAACACACTGAAACTTAGTAAAATATTCCAGGAGTTTCCACCTTCAGACATTTTAGACATCGTATTACTTTCAGAGTGCAAAGTCGTGTAGGTATTTAGTTTAGTTTAATTACTATCTCGGAAGTTAATTAATCTTGAAAGAAAAACAGTGTAGGTGAATAAATTGTTGAAGCTACTAGGAACCAAAAACATTACTTCATATTAAAAAAGACAGATAGAAATGCTCTTTATTATGAAAAAGATTCTTTATGAAAATAAATACACTCAAAATCAAAGTATTTATTTCAATCAAACCATTTACAGGAACTTTGGAATTGTCAAAAAGTCGGTCAGTCAGAAAATATCAAGCTAGTTGCCCATTCCAAAGCGTAGACCTATGGAGAAACGGGCAAGAAACTCCATGGACACTCTTTTAAATTATATTTTTACAAAAATATTAGCTACATCATTAATGTTGAATTTTTAATTATATGTGAGAACGATTTAAAAAAAACAGACGTACGCGTTAAAAGCTTCCAGAGTACAGCAAATAGTAACAAAACAACAATCCAAAAATAAAATAAGCCGAGGCAACTAAGTGATGTCCAGTCCCGTAATTCTTGTAGCTTTCTCCTGAAATTTATTTTTCAGAAGAATATTATGACGAAACGAATTACTATCTGTCTTGAGGTTGAAAAGTGATTTCTGCAAATTGTTTCATAAGAATATTTAGATTCCGTTTTTGTTTTGTCTTATTTTTTGCACGGGTAAATCTTCAAGGATAATTTATATGCCCGGAGAAGGTTACGTCGAACTTTGAACAGATACATGGTTACATAGGTTTTTTATCCCCTATTGTTAGTTCAAGTTAAGTACTTAGGTTTTGAGCTTATCTTCAACTTTCCAACAACTAATATTATATTTTTGTCTCTCACAATGGTTTTACGTACTTAACAGTTTTGGACTATATAAACTCACATTGTTTGACCCGGTACATGTAGTAGGCTTACGTAAAACCTAGATTAGATTACCTAGGTCACGAGGCCCCACGTATAACAGAAGAAGAACTAGTAGGTGATCGAGGAGGGGGGGGGGGGTGAAGGGGGATCAGACTGGAATAACTAACTCCCGTTATTTGAGTGAAATCCGTATCGAAATTACAAACAGAGAAGATATAGAGAGATTTGCAATATCCTGCATTTTAAACTTTACCCCTGTTTTAACAACCTCTCATGTTTTGATATTTGAACACGAATTTACTTTGGAACCATTATTAAAATACCTATATTATAAAATCACTTATATAATATTACTAGCAGCGCCACGCGGTTTCACCCGCATAATTTTCCCGTGGGAATATCGGGATACAAACTAGCTTATGTCCTTTCCCGGGACTCAAACTATATCTATACCAAATTTCATCTTAATCGGTTTAGCGGCTTAAGCGTGAAGAGGTAACAGACAGACACACTTTCGCATTTATAATATTAAGTATGGATTGTACTTTCTTCCTGACACAAGACGTCTCGAGTCAGCACTCCGAATAAAATTAATGTTTTATTTCGCTTCCTTTCCTCATGTGTGTGGGAGACGGGTGACAGTTTTGTATATTTCTTAACTTTCCGCCGTCACGTCAAAATGAACAGCGCCATCTTTGCAGAAGTTTGCTCAGTATTGAAATCATAGAGGGAGTTCTTTCATTTAAGAGGACTACATGACCTAAAGCGCGGTCACTGTCGGACTGCATAGAAAAGAAAGAGAAGCGCGATGACACAACGCTGGTAATTTATCGCAAAATATGAAGCAATTATCTATTTACGAAAAATCTATTGTTTGGACTAAAAAATTAAAACACTAGAGTTTTAGTATGTTGCTTGTAGAATAATCTGATAAAAATATCATAATGATTGTATGGTTTTTATTGTAAAAAGAAAGTTTTAAGAGGTATCTTCACGATTTTTTTCTATCGTACCAAATAAGTTGTATTATGTTTTCAACACACTATCTACCTAGCATATATCCTGAAGATTATCTTATATTTTTTTGATTTTGTTTACTGTAGTCGATCATATACTTTTATTGTTTCTAAAACTTGCGTTTTTTTGCGTTTAGGTCCTGTAAGCCCCTTAAGAAGTTGCAAGCATTCACTTGTATCAAAGTTGGTGAGTTATTACTGACTAGCTTCTTCTACCTGTGACATCCGTTCGCGAGGAAGTCACCATTACCATAACACCATATTATCCTAGGGCACTCGCTAGTAGTGTAATTACCGTTTGCGATTTATTTGCCAAACATGTAAACAAATATGAATATTTGGAAAATTAATTTAATTCCTACACAATAAAGTTCAGTTTACGCTACAACTTCAAAGATTTTTAAAACTTTTCTAGTCAGACTGAAATCAACTTCGTTCCTACTAAAATAAAGTTGATATTTGTTTAACTTGAAATAACAACAATTGGAAACATACATTTGAATAGGCCATAGTTTCAATCACTAAAATAGTTATTGAAATTGGGTTAGTACGTTCTCTTATATTTACTTACATATAACAAAAAGCAAACAAGTAAAAGTTTATGAGTTTTTATTGACTATTTTCTACCCGCGTTTTCCGTCTAAGTGGAAGTCTTCTACACCGCAAAACATATCTTAGGGCACTTGGCAATTACAGTGTACTAGTTGCGCCCCGCGGTTTCACCAGCATTAGTCTCGATGCCGTGGGAATATCGGGATAAAAAGTATCCTATGTCCTTTCCCGAGACTCAAGCTATCTCTATACCAAATTTCATCCAAATCGGTTCAGCGGTTTAGGCATGAAAAGGTAACATACAGACAAACAGACAGACAGAGTTACTTTCGAATTTATAATATTAAGTATGGATAGGCTGACCGCTTAACTGCGACGTTACCTGAGGTAGCAGCACGTCACCACAACGAGGGTTTGTGGTGACGTGATGCGAGAGCGCAGTGATTCGTCAACTTGTGACAACTATCACCCCTCCCGCACTGCGCAGCTACCTCAGACATCATCTCAGTTAAGCGGTCGGCCTAATAGCTTTCTATCAGTATATGAATTTATGTATTTGGATCAGTATTTCCAGAGATTACCTCTTACAAACAATCTCTTTTTAGAGTTCCTTATCCAAAGGGTGCCAACGGAACCCTATCCGTACGCGCCTTCCTTGTCCGTACGTCCGTCTGTCTGTCAGCGGGCTGTATCTCATGAACCGTAATGGATAGACAGTTGAAATTTTCACAGTGTGTATTTCTATTGCCGCTATAACATCAAATTAAATAAAATTTGTCAATTTCAAGGGGTTTCCATACAAGAAACGTGTTTTTTTCGGCGTTTTTTGCCCTGTGGTACGGAACCCTTCGAATCTGACTCGCACTTGGCCGGTTTTTTAATAGTAGATAAAATAAAATATTATCTAAATCTAAAAGATTTATAAAGAGGTGTCTAACCAAGCCTTCAATAATGAGACAACTAATTGTTTCTTGTTACACGACCCCTGGGGGCCCAAATTTACTGTTCTGTTAAATTTTCTTGCCGTAATCCAAACACTGATAAAAGAAAGCTGATATCTTGTTGTTTTCTAGCAACACAATGGACGCCCTTGAAAATAATCGCAATCATTTATTTGTTTCATGGCTTATCGGACCTAACATGCCATTGTTACAGACGCCAGCACATCAAGCTACCCGAAACTGTCAAATTTTCCCAATCAACTTTGAACCTTATGCTTTAGCCATAAAATTGAAAATCTATTAAAGAAATTTGACAGATTGTAGTAGCTTGATGTGCTGGCGTCTGTACCTATTTCATTGCGTTATTTGTACCTTTCACCATCAAATTTGTTTCTTATGGTATTATTATGCTAATGGCCTAAATAATACTTATTTCGTTCAATTTATTATTCTCAAAATCCTAACTACAATTATTAATATTATAAATGCGAAATTACGTTTGTTTGTTTGTTACCTTTTCACGCCTAATCCACTAAACCGATCATCCTGAAATTTTGCATACACGTTGTCAGGTGTACAGAAACGGATATAGGGTACATTTCATGCCGAAAAAAAGTGCTATTCCCGAGGAAAACAACAATAACGTTATTATGATAATAGATGGCGCCACGTGTCTTTCGAAACGTATGCGGGTGAAACCGCGAGGCGCTACTAGTTCTAAAGAAGTAAACATTGTTGACTTGAAAAGAGTATACTTAAATGGTTTGGTCATGTTGAGAGGAGGAATAAAAGGTAGCTAACAAAAGGTATTTACGAGGCAGATGTGAGTGAAAACGCCGGAAGGGGACGACTTAGAAGGACTTAAAGTGACCTTATTGGTGATGTTTTTCAGAAATGTCAGGTACAGACGCCAGCACATCAAGCTACCCGAAACTGTCAAATTTTTTCAATCAACCTTGAACCTAATGCTAATAGCGATAAAGTTGAAAATCTATTAAAGAAATTTGACAGATTGTAGTAACTTGATGTGCTGGCGTCTGTACGTAGTACTCGCAACCGGCGTGCGTGTTAAGAGGTATGAGGAACAGGGTGTAAAGTTCACTCATCCTCCATAGAAAAGGGAGGGTCCTCCGACCAGACGGGTGTTGCGTCTGGCGGGCAACCGCCCGTTGTATATATGCTAGTTGCGCGGTAAACTCTGCTTGCGCGATGCAGGATTTTGCGTGACGTCAGTATGACGCATTAGTTTGCATGTAGCGTTGTAGAAACCGTTACACCCGTATATGACCAGATATATGAACGTAAACGAAGCTGAAGGAGTATGTAAGGATGGCAGCAGGTTGCGTTCTGTTGTTTCTGCCTAACCACATGGGAAGGTGTGTATTTATCTCAGATTTTATTTGACCATTTTTATTTTTACTAAACACTGTCATAAAGAACATTGAATTGAACATTCCATATACAGGATGGTCAAAAAGTCGCGGATCAAACGAAATAAGGAGAATCACAACTAGCGAAATGTGGGTGTCAGGGTTTAAAGTGGCAGTGGGCTGGCCCTGTCTGTCGAAAAACCGATGGCCGGTGGAGTAGACGAGTGTGGAGCAGACAAGCGTAGTGTGGGATGCCCCCCCCCCCCCCCGCTATATGGACGGACGACCTAAAGAAGGTAGTTGGGGTAGACTGGATGCGGAAGGCGGAGGACAGCTGCAGGTGCTGTGACGCAGTCTGGGAGAGGCCTATGTCCAGCAGTGGACTGCGATAGGCTGAGTTGATTGATTGATCGATTGAGGGTTTAAACAGACGGACTGCATTTCAGCTACAGTTTGGATGCAATTGACTTAACTGCTTCGAAACCTAGTTATGTCAACTGCATCCAAATTGCGATGTTGCAGCTGGCATGCAGTACAAATGCAGTCCGTCTGTTTAGACCCTTACTATAGGTACATGTCTGCCTAACCCTACTGGGATTACAGGCGTGATGTTTTGGTTATATAACATGAAAAAGAGTTCCGATTTCAATAACCAACCATTGTAACGGATCGTAACCTAAAACATCTACCTCCGACAGTCTATTCGGCGAAATATCCAATTTCATTTATCTCTAATGTTTTTGATGCGGTCCTAAAAGCTTCGGCAAGTTATTCGAACTAGTTTTATTACTATACGTAACGTTCGAGGAACACGCGAGAACTATTTAAGGGATTTCAGTAATACGTCTGCTGGATAATTTCGAGCTAGCTCAGAACTTATGAGCATGCTTGCAAGTTTTGTAACACGGCTGCAAGTATGATTGGGTTGTAATAAATCTGGTCGTAACTTTCTGAATTATATTGCTTTTCTTTGATGAAATTGAATTGAATAACTTGTAGCTGGTTTAAAATGGATGCATAATATAAAACTTGAGTATAGCTCAGCTTTTTTATATCAAAGTCCAAATCAAATACTTCATTTATTTCAAATAGGCACATAAAAGGGACTATTCACGAAAAAATTTACAAAAAAAATAGAATTGATTCTATGTATGTGTATAGAATTGATTGTATGGAGAAGAATGGGCAAAAAACTTCATCGTTACTTTTATGACATGTTTTTTTTTCTTCTTATTTATGCCAAATACTAATGAAAAAAATCTGTCAGTTCTAAACAGTTCATGGTGTTGCAGTCACTCAACAGAGTAACCGCTCCAAAACTATGTACTTCAAAGCTTCATTTTGTGTTTATAGCCATAATATTTATTGTAGTTGCTCTTCCTGACATTTTTGGCAAAACCCGATATTTTGAGGTAAGCTCCGTTGTCAGTCTGTCGGGCTTCCGATTCCCCCATCAACCGTCATAAATGAAGCGTTGTATATCTTCCACAGCTCCGACATACGACACTTATTCGTGACAAGACGGCGAGTTGTGCTAGGGACGGAAGGAGAGAAATCTCAAAGACTGGTCGATTTTATACCAACATGACATTACTTCTTACTATCTGGCAGAAATCTAGATGGTTTCGACGACTAATATTAGTCCCTCACCCCCCTTAGACTAGTGAACCGCCCTTAGAATAGCGAGCTCCATCACCACGTGCAAGATAATAATATGCTTAACTCCTAAAATTTCCCCAGCATTTCCTCAATGTCTTGATTCCAAACCTAACAAAGCGCGGCTGTATATCAAATTTCACGCCTCATACAAAATGTAGCGACCAAAAACACACGTACAAATAATTAATCGTGTGTCAGTGTGCAAGGAGGCACCCAATGTGTCTATTCCGAAGGTAGATTATGCCTTAAGTGACAGACACGCCATCTAGCGGTATTCCTGAACAACAAATACGTTATTAATTGTTTGTGATGTTATCGTTTTGAAGAGCTTATTGTGAACGGTTTTTAGAAATTAAGAGTGATGAGGTTATTATTTTTATTGTATTTTTTGCTCTTAGGTATGGGAAGCTTCGGTACAAAGCTGGAATATATAGATTATTTTTTATAAATAAATTATTTAATCTCATTGCCAAGTCCGCATATTATTTCGGCACGTTTCAACACAAGTTGCGATATACGATGTGAATACCAATCCACCAATCCACACTGGACCCGCGTGGTGGATTACGGCCAACTCTCTCTCACAGAGAGGAGGCCTGTGTCCAAGCAGTGGGAACATTATGAATACCACAAATTAAAAAAAAAATGTGTGTCCTTTACGAATCACTAAACGTAACAATTTTGTTGACATTACGAAATACTAAGAAACAATAAAACATTTCATAGTATTCCCTTATGTAATTAAGTATGTATGTCATACACTCATCTACTGAAACCTTAAAACTAACCCAATTTTCTTGTTGTTACAGATCACGGCGCCCCCGAACGCAACTGAACGAATTGATAGTAATAATATACTAGTAAAAATCTACCATAGTCCGAATGTAAATTATCATTAATGTTAGTATTACTATTAGCTAGAAAATATAACAAAATGTACAGTGAAGTGTGCGTACAAAGGACACTGATCGCTTTTTTTCTGCTTGCCGTGACGAATGCGCCGTCGGCGACGCAAAACACTGTTATTTCAGGTATGTAATTATTCAGTACCCATTCGTGGTTGTCGTAACTGCTTTATTTTTGTGCTGATGAGGTTTTTTTTTTTTTCGTTTTATGTGTTTGTGTTTTCTAAGGTGTTTTGACGGTTGTGGATGTGGATATAGCTTATGAGAGTGCACGCTGAACGTTGGCAACATCATCATAGCTATCAAATATTCAAAATATTTGACACTCGAAGTGAATATTTGATAGGAAACTTTGCAAATGCTTTTTATGGTTCCGTAACCAAAGGGTGCCAACGGAATCCTATTATTAAGGCTACGCTATCATGCTATCATGTCAGCGGACTGTATCTCAGTAACCTTAATAGGTAGATAGTTGACAATTCCTCAGTGTGTATTTCTATTACCCGTATATCAACAAATAATAAAAATTAAACAAAATTAATAAAAATTTAATCATGAGGTCTTCATACACGAAACATGTTTCTTTTCGGCGTTTTTGGCTTGTGGTACCTTTTGTGTGCGATTCCGACCCGCACTTGGCCGGTTTTTTATACCTAAACCGAAATTATTGTTCAGTATTACGATAACACATGAATTGTTGCGATTCATATGAAATTCACCATTGTAGTGAAAAACATAGCGATATTTCATAATTTCATGTAGTAATAAATATCGATAAAGTAATGCAGATAAATAAATCAAAACAACGAAATATTGGACAGCTACCAGAATAGCATATTCAGCCTATAATATTCCGACTGTTGGGACGCAGGCCTCTTCTTAGTCAGAGGGAGTGGGCCGTAATCCACCACGCGGGCTCTGTGCGGGTTGGTGGATGATAACTTTCAGAATGCACCCTTGTAGGTAACTCATTTGTTATTTTCCTGTTACGAAGAGTGCTAAAGCTTATGCAAGCCCGTTTTAATAATTGCATAACACACTAGCAGTAGTAATTGGCTTTCATTTTGACAGTTCAATAACATTCATTGCGTTATGTACAGACGCCAGCAAATCATGCTACTACAATCTGTCAAATTTCTTTAATAGATAATCAACTTTATCGCTAAAGCATAAGGTTCAAATTAAAAAATATCAAATTAAGTCAAGCGTAATTTTTACGCATGATTATCTTTAACTAAATCTCCCAAAACCCGTCTTTCTCATTCATTATCCCACGTTTTAATAATAGAAATCCTATCGCAGTTCAACAAAAACAATTGACCGTGTCACTCTATACACAATACTTTTGTCTTTTAATCACTACGCTAAGAAAAAGTCAAACAAAAGGTTTCGCCAGACAAAAGAAGAAGCTTCGAAGATTAGAATGAATTACGTCACTCTCTCGGATCCAGGCTCACGAGAGGTATAACAATGAGATTTATTAACTGTGATAACCCTTATAAATGTTCCATAAGAGTTAAATAACTATAATCTAGCACTGTGGCGGATAGATTGAAAAGAATATGAATTTTATAGGGAAATGATACATTTAATTTTGGGAATAATAGAATATTATTATGGTTTTGACAATGCCCAGGCACAGAAGACTATTAGATAAATTACATACATACATACATAACACATAATGGAGGGGCCTGTGGCTAAATAATAACAGCCGCACAGGTCGATATATCAGGTTGCCGCAGTTGGTCTGTGAATGGGTGACCATCTTTACATAACGAGACCCCTCTGTGCCTCGAAAAGCACGTTAAGCTATTGGTCCCGGCTGTCATTCGCGAATCTTTGACAGTCATTACGGGTCGTCAGAAGCCCGAAAGTCTGACAACCAGACTTACCAAGGGGTATCGTATTACCCAGTAACTGGGTTGTGGGGGTCAGATAGACAGTCGCTCCATGTAAAATACTGGTATTCAGCTGCATCTAGTTAGACTGGAAGCCGACCCCAACATAGTTGGGAAAAGGCTAGGCAGATGATGACATACATAACACATAAGATCACGCCTTGTTTACCCGAAGGGTTGGGCAGAGGTGTCCCTATTTCACCCACATTTCGCCAGTTATGTTTAAGTCCCATGTAATAGGAGGCGAGTCTATTGTCATCAACCGGGCACAAATCCTGACTCCAGGCTGCTACTGAGAAATTTCAAGTAGAAAAACCCAATAACATTTTACCCGACCTGGGTATCGAACCCGTACCTCATGCTCAGCAGTAGCGCTAGCGACCAATAGACCAACGAAGCTATCAAATAAGTCTAGCTAAATTAAATAAAGAAAATGTCTGATAAGTTAACCAGAAGTAATGAAACAGGTCACACATTAAGCCGTGTACGCACAAACGAACAATAACTTGGTGAACATGAACATCGAACACTTTGTCCGCACGTGCGTACCACTAACGAACATCAAACACTGTTCGTCAAAAATGTTCGTGGCGATCCAATTTGGTTGTTCCGTGCGGACCGTGTTCGGAGAAATTTGATGCTATGTCACTGTTGATCACTTCTAACGGTGAATCCATGGTTACTGAGGGGTTGAGCGCGAACACAAGTAGAACTGTGTCCACACGTAAGAACCAAATGTTCCGTGATCGATGTTCATGTTCACCATGTTTTGTTCGTTCGTGCGTACACGGCTTTATACGTATGTCTTGAATAGACACAGTGTTGGCTTTCGGTAGCCTAAAATCGGCCTAAAACCGACCGTAGCTAACAAGTTATTGGAAGAAGGTCGTTTCAGCTGACCGAAGCGAAAAACTGCCAATATTAATAATAGTATCCCGCTGCTGGTCAAAGAGGCTATTAACCCCCCTACCCCTATATATACCTAGTCGCTATAAATTCACACCTGTCGCCAGATTTTTCTTCTTAATAAGAAAGCGCCAAGAGCCCCGTTTTTGCCAATTAACCAAAAGATTTACAAAGTAAATATTCTAAAGATTTGCCTCATTGTAACCGCTAGAAAGGACATGGAACATGTTCTGAATCATAATGAAGTTTGTACGACATATGTAGGCCTGTTCACAATAAAATAAGAGATGTAGAAGGTTTACTACTCACAATGCGCCATAATGCGGAATAGCATAACCAAAATACGTGTTGTGGTGTGGCCGTGTTGCTCAAATTGGAAGAAGCTTAGCTCCAGCAGTGGGCTATGATAGGCTGTTTTGATTTCTTGGTTGACAGTGACTATACAGACGCCAGCACATCACGCTACCCGAAACTGTCAAATTTTCCCAATCAACTTTGAACCTTATGCTTTAGCGATAATGATGAAAATCTATTAAAGAAATATGACAGATTGTAGTAGCTTGATGTACTGGCTATATCTATACATAGCAGTTATACATCAACATTGCATCTGTATTCATGGAAAAGCTAAACTTAATTTAACACAAGCTAAAAATTAACCAGTGTACCTACCAAATTTTTTTTGTCTAAACATATTTTTTTTGTCAATCTGTGTGGTTCTTTCCTCAAAAGACAATTTCAGACACCAATCTACAATGGTCTTCACATGACCTAACCAAGATTTTGTCTGGATTTTAAAGGAGAGAGTCTAGAGCAAATCCAATTTAAAAAAAAAGGGGGCTGTGGCCTCTGAGTTTTTTTCGGCCTAAATTCTTCTCAGAGTAGTCAAATAGAAAACGCCGATGTTTTTAAAATTATGATTGACATGTAAAAGTGTTTGTATAAACCTACTTACGGAAATAAACACATTTATCATTTGAAGAGAGACGTGATAACTCGGTTTTCTGTATTTTCTTGTAATGTAACACAGAAGAATCCGGACTCGCGAAACTTTAGCCGGCCTTGTCAATCTTTTTATGTCACAAAATGTATTCGCTGACCTATTTTTATTGCATGTATGTGTTCGTTTATATTTTTTCCCTTGGCTTGTCAGCAAAGCCATTACATAACTATTATTCCTAATCTGTTTTGTGTATTTTTTTATGTTTAGTTGTTTAGTTATTATGTTTTTTTAGAATCTCTATTTGGAAAGCTTGGTGAAGTCTTTGATCAGTTTTCGATCAGTTTTCTTGGCAAATCATGTATAACAGGTTAATATGTCATAATCCAGAAATAAGCATTGAGACGCTACGCACAAAGTCCACAAAAAGTTTTAGTCCGTATGACTACTTTAAAAAAATGTACATATTTTATATATAAAATCTACATTATATTATATAAAAAAATTATACAACACTACGCAAGTAATTTGTAATGCTTGTTACCAGTTTTGTTTGACCAACATTATTAAAATGTAATTAATAGTTGATGAAAATATAGGTTTTAAATTAACCTCAATTGTTAAACACAAATCATGATACTGTGATTTCGGGTTTTAATATTCAAACAAACAAATCAAATCTCTTAATTTGTAAGCGACACGACGAATTAGCATCCATAGGTAAGTTTTCTGATCTATTTATTTACATTTTCGTAAGATACTTTTGGAACAGATCATAAGGGCCAAATATACTATAGATCAATATTTCTTTAAAAAATCTCCACGTTGTAGGTAAAAATTATATTTCTCCAACAGCAATTATTATCAAAAACAAAATCTTAGGTAACCTGAAACTTTCTACTTCCTCATCTAACCGTTTTCCTAATTGCCAGTGTCCGTACTGCTTAATAGAAAATGGCCGACCTCTCATTAGCAGTCGCCCGACGGCGGTCGTGGTTCGTTAAACCATAATATGAGCCTGAGTTTACATAAACTGACGGATTTTAGGGTCTTATTTCAGGAAAATCGTGAGGTTGATCTGATTTTGAGTCGAGTTTTGAATATAAACTTTTTGGAGGATTAATAGTCTTACATGAAAAAAAAGAAAGACGAAAAATCTCAACGTGCAAACTTAGGTGAAGTTAGTTGTCATTCTATCTGATGCCAAGGATAGACAGCACGCTTCAAGCTCACACAAGTTTTCACGCTGAGATTTTTACAGAATAGATCGACTGTATTTCTTTCTAGTTAAATGTTCAATTCGTTTATCAATTTATTGTCATCCAAAATATCACATTCGCCCTTTTTCTGATTCTGAATGCTTTTTAATCTATTTGCAGCGGGGTAATTGCGTAACACACTACCAGTAGCAGTGGCTTTCATTTTGACAGTTCAACAACATTCATTGCGTTATTTACGTTGTTGAATAAGACAATTTTTTTCGAACATGTGAAGCAATGGATTAGCAATATCCTTCAAAATTATTCAGATTGAGATTAATAGTGTGTTAGCAATTCCTTGCTTAGAAGGTGATCTCCAATAACATGATTGTATCGAAATGTCCTTTGTAATTGAAATAACGTAATTTTTGTTACGTATTTAGGGTGCAAATCTCATGTCGAGTTACGATTGTGTGTTGTCATTTTTATCAACCACATCGCAACAGCTGGTATCGTTAGGTTTGACAGTGAATTTAGGGATGAGCGACTGGGTATGTGGCCGTAGCACAAACGCGCGAAGGGAACGTTTTTTCCACGGCGCGGTCCGTGTCGGTGGGCACTTGAGTGGTACGAGTAAAAAGAAATGATTTAGTTCGACTTTGTGATATGATTTGATTATAAATACAATTATCAATCCCTAATTTGCATTTTCATTATCTGTAGCACTGTAAAAGGGTTAAAGTAGAAAAAAAAGGTATGTTTTGCGAAAGGTGCGTTATGAGAAAGGTGCATTTTGAGAAAGGTACGTTTTTAGAAAGGTGCATTTTGAGAATGGTACGTTTTGAGAAAGGTGCATTTTGAGAAAGGTGCATTTTAAGAAAGGTGCATGTTGAGAAAGGTGCGTTTTGAGAAAGGTGCATTTCGCGAAAGGTGCATTTTGAGAAAGGTGCATTTCGCGAAAGGTGCATTTTGAGAAAGGTACATTTTGAGAATGGGTTGCATTTTGCGAAAGATACATTCTGCGGCTGAACGGGTCGTTGGTGTTGTATAGTCGTATATATCACTATGGAAGCTTATTGACAAATACATTTTTCTACTGCGCGGTTTATACGCCGTACCGTAAAGAAACCGTGCCGTGTACAAAGAGGCTAAGTCGTATTTCTGATAACTACCAAGTTCGACGAAATAGAAGTTCGCACTTATATATTGATTGAAGTATAAACTCAATGAAGTTTCAAAACATTGATGACAGGATTACAGCGAAGTTTAAGTTCTTCAAAGTATTTTTGCAATATTCGCAGAAATTACACTTTCTTTAGAACTGCCATTCGTTAGGTGACTTCTCGGGATTCGTTTAATTCACCCTTGATTGGCAAAATTACTAGAAAGCAACCTTGCAATAATGGACATACCTTGTTTATTTTATTGATTTATATCTCTGCATTCGAACTTTTTCCACAAAATTTTCTAAAGTATTGACCAACTGATTGGAAAAGTGCCCTCTATGTTAGCCGGTTTATAGTCAACAATGTACAATCAAACTGGTTTGTTTATTGTTATCATTCTGTGACAAGGACTTATATATTTACAACGCATATAATAATAAAGCTGAGGAGTTTGCTTAAACCGCTAATCTCTCGAGCTACCAGTTCGATTTGAAAAAATATTTTTGCATTTGATAGTACAATTCTTTAGGAAGGCTGAAAGGAATTTAACATCACGCTAGGAGGTTAGGAGCTCAGCAAAAAAAAATCAGAAAGAGCGCTAAGCGAAAACGAAGTGATAGCGCGGCTAGGTAATGCAATGCGACGGGATGAGTCGGGGGAATAAGAAATTTCACGCGGACGAAGTCGCGGGCAGAAGCTAGTATAGAATATATCTCAAAAAAATACGGAATGAGCATTCTGATAATTTATTATGGTGTTTTATTATTCCATTTGCGATTATTTAAGTAGGTCAAACAAAAAATATTCGCTGGGACGCACAACATCTGTCTTCTATCCCAGGACTAAAACTCTTTAATATATAAAAAGAGTTGACGGCTTCCCAAGAGTATTTGAAAATCGATCGAGACTGTCTTAAATAGGGGACGAAAATATTCCGTAAAAAGTTTTACTTCGATCGTAGGTCCTACATATTAGAGCCGACGGCAAAGAGCCGGATTACGGGCATAAAACCCTGTCAATCCGATGTGCTAGAAAGAGATGGAAGATAGGTTAAGATACCTCGAAAATCTAAAATTCTCGAAAAACTACTAAGCGAGCGGAAGTGATGCAATTACTGTTAAAACGCAAAAGAAGAGTGATGGCTTAGTGTGCATGCGCTCGGAATAAAACGACGTATGTGCCAAAACTGTCAAAGATCCACGAATGACAGCCGGGACGCGGCTTAACGTGCTTTCCGGGACACGGAGGGGTCTTGGTATGTATAGATGATCACCCAACTGCGTAGTTGTTGCTTGCCGCGTTTGTGCGTACAAACGCGGCAAGTGTAGCTTAAGCTGCGGGGCAATTGCGTAACACATTATCAATCGGAATCGGTTTCACTTTGACAGTTCAACAACATTCATTGCGTTATTTACGTGTGGAGCAGACAAATTTTTCGAACTTATGAAGCAATGGATTAGCAATTTGCTTCAAAATGATACAGATTACGATTGATAGTGTGTTACGCAATTAGGGTGCTGATCGGACTACCCGTGCGGCTGTTATTACTTAGTCACAAGCCCCTATTAGTATCACTCATAGATGTGAATAAAATCTTCAAACTCAACAAATATTTTTTTGCGAAACGAATATTTCCAATTACAAAAACGTTTGAAGTTACTATACGTTTACTTTACGCGTTTTTCGATTACTAAACTTTTGCTAGTACCTAGTGGTATTATTCGAATAAATTCAATGTTATTCAAAATCGATATCTATACAAATGCAAATGAATAAAATTGGAGTGACTATCTGTAATGTAAAAATAACAGCTTTTCAGATTTCGACAAGACTTTCACTGGCAGATAGCTGATGTTATAAGAAAAAAAGAATTAGACTTCCACGCAAAATAAAAATCCATGAAATCCCATTTGTTTCCTACATGCACGCGAACGAAGTCACGGGCACAGCTAGTAATGAATCAATATCTAAGGACTAGGTCACACATTAGGTCTTAAACGCGGTTGGTGTGCTTTTGTTTCATTTTCTGCTGCGTTATAAATGCGTCATAAACGTATACAAAACCAAAGGCACGTCAAATAAAGGCGCGGTCGCCACACCACACTGCCTTTCGTAAAACTCCTAATAGGCAGCCCCAAATAGCCAAAATTTACAAGTTATGACGATGAAACGCTGCACGAATAAACAGCATAATCGCCTTTAACTATTACTAACGCATACAATCGGGTTATTGCAAAGCCTGGGGCTACGGGCCCCGCACTCTGGGCCCCTCAAAAGCGCAGGCCGTCGACGGTCCCATAAGGTGCGGTCTCTGGGTCGGTGGAGAACAATAGAACAACAACGTTAAAGGTTTGTATGCGGCCTCATTCCGTTTCTAGCCTTCAAATACGGCTTTGTAGGGACGTACGGTGTGGGTTAATTAAGAAAAGAGAGATTGGTGCATGACTTGAATTGAACACCGTAACTTGATGCCTTTTGAAGCGGACCTTCACACAGCCACACATTTGTGCAAACAAGGTTTTTTAAAAAGCGGCCAAGTGCGAGTCGGATTCGCATACGAGGATTCCTTAACACAAGGCAAAAATCGCCGAAAAACACGTTTTTTGTATGTAGACCCCCTTTTATTTATAACTTTATTTTATTTTTTGTTGTTGTAGCGGCAATAGAAATACATACTCTGTGAAAATTTTAAATGTTTTTATTAGGGTTCATGAGATACAGCCCAGGACAGACAGACGGACGAACGGACGGACGGACAGCGGAGGCTTAGTAATAGGGTCCCGTTGGCACACTTTGGGTACAGAACCTTACAAAGCAGTTACTTCTCTATTGATCTCTATCTCAGATCTCTCTTCACAGCGTAGTAATGTATGACCGTTTGTGTTGTCAGCTTTTCTCATCTTCTTTACCCTCTTCACCCTGTTTTTCGCAATGACCGTACGTTCTAATAACCGTAATCCCATTCAGCTATTTATCCCCTTCCCAATTCAGTGTAAAAATAAACAGAAATAAATATCGCTCCAGAATCCCCTTTTTTTTTTTTTTTTTTTTTTTTTTTTTTTTTTTTTTTTTGGATGGGAAATCATCTAATGACTCCTCCCGCTCTGGGTGGAGCGGAAGGGAGTGTCAGACTCTTACTGACTAAAACCCACCCGTGTTCCTTCCTTAGCCCTTTATGTTCCGGGGCAGCGGTAACCCTTTCGGACGATCCCGCTACCCCGGCAGGCTTCGGCCCTGGCGGGCCCCTTCCTTAATGCTGACATCTCTTTGAGGCGCGCGTGGAACACATACGCGCCGTCCGGCACGGGCCTGGTCCTGATCGGACAGAGAGCTACCCATTACTCTCCGTCCGCAGGCCCGCGCCTACGGTGGCCGGGAGTCGTCACGCGGCTCCCGACGCCCGTAGCGTCTCCCGCGGCGGCTGAGGCGTGCGGCTCTCTCCCTGAGCCGTCCCGCCACCTCCTTCGCTAGCATGACTGCTTCGCAGAAGGAGGTGACCGCCTCCCACTCCCTCTCGCCCCGGACCATGGCTTGAACCAGGGCCGGACGCGAGAGGTCGCCGCCGTTGCCGATCGCCTCTACGAGGACACGGCGGTGCTCCGCCCAAGCGGGGCAGACCTCCACCGTATGCTCCACCGTGTCCTCTGGGCGATCCTCGCAGTGGTGACACCCGGGCGTCTCCTCCCGCCTGATGATGTGCAGGAACCTCCCGAAACATCCGTGTCCGGTGAGGACCTGCGTCAGGCGGTAGGTGAGAACGCCGTGACGCCTCTCTAGCCACTCCTCAAAGAGGGGTCTTATCGCCACTATCGTGGCGTGCCCTGCGCTGGGTTGCGATAGTCGCTCTCTCCATGCCACCATGAGATCACGCCGGAGGTCTGTCCGCTCCGCCGCTATTTGCCGCGGAAGCGGAGTTTCCCCCCGGCGTAGTGCCTCCGCGCGCCACTCGTACAGGCGCGCAAGGACTTTCGCCTCCAGATCCCATGGCGGCATTCCGGCAAGGAGGCTTGCCGCCTCGCCCGAGATCGTGCGGTATCCCCGGATCAGCCTTACGGCTACCACCTTTTGGGGCGCGTTCAGGTAGTGGGCGGCTCGCAGCCGCAGTGAACGCGCCCACACCGGGGCCCCATATAGGGCCATGGACCGCACGACCCCCGCGTAAAGCCTCCGGCAGGAGGCGTTTGGCCCCCTCAGGTTGGGCAAGAGCCGCTTGAAGGCGGCCCCGGTCCGTTCCAGTTTGGGGGCCAAACGTCGAAAATGTTCGACGAAGTTCCACCGGCTGTCGAGGACGAGACCCAGGTATTTCATCGTTGCCTCGACGCCGATGTGAACCCCTCCTACCATCAGTTGGAATCCCGATGGTGGCCCGTTCCGGAGCCCATGAAAAGACATGGCCCCGGACTTGTGCAATGCCACCTCGAGACCCAACCGCCGGATCCTCTCCACGACTATCGCAACCTCCAGAATCCCCTTAGCTTCAAAGCAAATTATTTTGGACAGCAGACAGCTAAGATTAACTTTTAAAAATCCCGTTTTCAACAGTAATTTTCTTTTTTCGCAAACAGCCTGTAAAATTGGAGGGGGTGGTCCCTAAATAAATCTCTAGCAGACAGATAAGGGCCAAACTCGATGTACGATCCTTAATGTTCAATAAAACGAAAGAGATAGAAATAAAAGGAACAAAGTCGTTTTCACTATCGACTTTCCAATTTTATGTGTTCGCTGTTTACTGTCTTCGGTAATTAGGTGTAGGGGGCGTGATGGCCGTCTCCACCTGGAACTTTGGTAAGAGTTTTGTGTTACATAATACTCGAGGTTCTAAGTTTGTCACCCAGAGGCGGCGTACACACAAAAACTTGAAGTTCCAAAAACCTTGAAAATTATGTGTGACTAGCTGCGCCCCGCGGTTTCACCGGTGCATAAGTTTCGATCCCGTGGGAATATCGGGATAAAAAGTACTTAAATTCGTCATCAGAGCATCACATAGTGTCAATGAAATACAAAAAATCGCTGTATCATGATAAATATAGTTGTAGAAGGATCTTTTGGCACGTAGTCAAAATCGGAACTGACGTCGCCATCTTGTTTTTGAAGTGGAAGCTTCATAAGGCGCGTTGGGCATTTTTTGAGATGGGAAAAACCATTGAACTCACAACACTGTTACCGTTACCGTAACCGACACCAAATAAATATTTCGAAATATTTCCTGACAATTCAAAAAATATACCCGTAATTGTTCAAGTTTCCACTTCTGTCAGCACTCCCGGAGTGCCACTGTTTTTTATCAATGTAGGTACTTAATTTCAGTGAGTTTCACCAACAATTCATTCAGGCACCAAAAATACCTTGTTCAACATTATTTCACACATTAGAAAACTACGATTTTCGGTTAATGTCACAGTATTTCCATTAAGATTTGAAAACCTCGCCAAGTGTGATCAACTCGCATTTGACCGATCGAAACAGCGAATAAAAGCTGAACCATACATTAAAGCAACAGTTTTCGTATAAACCGAAGCGACAATATTTGAAGCCATTGACCGACAACCTGCGTGAGACCGAATTCCGCTCTATTGAACCACAGGTGAGCTAAATTACGCCGACTGTCGGACGTAGGCGCCAAAAGGTCTCTCGACACTGTAACCACTATACATATATACGCTTGGATTCCATTTGTTTAAAGATAAGACGTTTAGGTTTTACTGACTGAATACTGATTGTACTTAGTTACCTAATGTGGCAATGCTGGCAGTCTTCTGGGCACGTTTTCATGTGACAGCGATGCGGACGAGTACGCCTAAGGCCGGGTTCTTTGACGTCCACTTGACGCACGCGTATACGTCAAAAATGGCGCTAACCTATCGTCAAACCAAAAAAAAAACGTTGTTTCAAATTACTATTACAAAATTATAACCTTGACTTACGTCAAATAATTACGATTACGTACACGTTATTATTTGACGTAGTACGTCTGTCACGTTAGCCAACCGTTTGAAAAAACCGGCCCTAAGTGTCCCTCTGCTTGTGTATTTATTTGTATAGTTAGTCATTTAATTTAGTACCTAGTTTCAATATTTAGTTATCTATACATGCAATAAAACATTACCTAGTCATCTTAACTTTAATCACATACTTAAATAGCCGACTTATCCTATAAAAATGTCATCGGGAAAGCTAAAGGTGTAGTGATTGACATTATTGACACCTCATTCATCTAAGTTTATAAAATAGATCAGCAGTTCTTGCTGGACAACGAGAGATTAATTACATCATCATCTGCCTAGCCTTTTCCCAACTATGTTGGGGTCGGCGCCGGCGTCCAGTCTAACCGGATGCGGCTGAGTACCAGTATTTTACATGGAGCGACTGCCTATCTGACCTCCACAACCCAGTTACTGGGTAATA
This sequence comes from Hydraecia micacea, assembly GCA_914767645.1. NCBI lineage: Eukaryota > Metazoa > Arthropoda > Insecta > Lepidoptera > Noctuidae > Hydraecia > Hydraecia micacea. The sequence goes on from OU611781.1 coordinate 2,732,129, forward strand.
CGAAACCCTTTGGTAAGACTGGTTGTCAGACTTTCGGGCTTCTGACGACCCGTAACGACTGTCAAAGATCCACGAATGACAGCCGAGACCAACGGCTTAACGTGCTTTCCGAGGCACGGAGGGGTCTTGGTATTGAAAGATGGTCATCCATCCACGGACCAACCGAGGCAAGCGTAGCTTAACCTGATCGATCGACCCGTGCGGCTGTTATTACTTAGCCACAAGCCAAGAGATTAATTACATGCAGAGAAGTATTTTATTTGTAGTCTAATTCGTGTGGTTATTTAAGCCAAATAGTTCATCACTACTAACAGTTGTATTTAAGCTACATTCAATAATTAGCCAGTTTTCGGTTTCAAAGACAAATGTTTAGTTTGCTCATAGCATAAGCAGCCTTTAATATTACCACTGCTGGGACACAGGCCTCCTCTCTGTGAGAGGGACTGGGCCGTAATCTACCACGCGGGCCCAGTGCCGTCTCCACTGGGCCATCACTACTCTATTCTAATAATTTACTATTACAGCTGACTTAAAAAACTGCAAAGATATAACTTAGTTAAAAAGATAACAATAACATTCAGAAAATACAATCGGTAGGTAACGCGAGGAGCTTTGTGTCTGCATTTTCAATTAATCTTCTTGATTAAACTAATTGAATAGAGCTAATTAGCTAGAAAACTAATTAATACAGCTGCTTTGAGTAAAAACTTTAAAACGAAGGCATTAAAACTCAATTTTCAGTAAACTGAACAAAAACTCCAAAACAGAAAAGTCCCAAACACACACCAATTATTTCAAACCAGATAGCATTTTTTGCTTCACTAGTCTGGGAGCTAGACGACTAAGTTTGGAAGCCTTGCATAGCCCGAAGTAGCCTATATAAATAGCCCCTTTTAGCCAAAGCGATGAAGTTAATAGACAAACTTGCAGCGTAGGCATTAGTTATTGCAAAGTTTTAGATTTTCAACTTGAAAAATATAGGTATATCAGTCTGTAGCAATTTCGGTATCGTCCAAAAACTTTAAAAAGACTTCGAAGTACGATAATTATATGCCAATTAAAATGAGTTATATCAAATTTTAATGGTATTTCGGTACGAATCATTAACTTATAAAAATGTTTCGTATTATAATGAGAAATTGTCTACAGTTGGTCCAAGTACAGTGCGACCGACGAGAGAATACGTTCTTGACCCCTGTCAGTTTCATATAAATGGATATATGTTTTGCGAATTTGATCTTTATAAGCTACTAGATTTGTTGCACTGACAAGTAGGTATTAGGAACGCATTCCCTCGACGGCTGGACTGTAGACGATACTGTACAGTCCACCACACTTTAAACACTTGTACTACAAAAATCGCCGTTACTGTTGCGACATTAAAGCGCTGTTAATATTAAATGATGACCCTGTGCGGCAGACACTTAATTTAAATTTTTGATGAAAATATGAGGGAAAAATAGAACCATAACTTCACTAGACTAAGGTAAAATATACTGTGCAGAACTGACTATAAAATCGTGGTTAGTAAATTTCTCAAGTAAACAAAATATTATTATTTGTTATCATGACGTCATCAGAATGTTACCAATTAAGACATATCATCATAATCAGCCTATAATGTTCCTACTGCTGGGACACTGGCCTCCTCTCTGTGAGAGGGAGTGGGCCGTAATCATGTGGGCCCAGTGCGGATTAGTAGATGTCACATGTCTTCGAATATTTGGTTCTAGGACATGCCGGTTTCCTCACGATGTTTTCCTTTACCGTTTTGAGAGCAGTGGTGATGAAATAATTTACAAAAGAAAAGCGCCTGTCTGGGTTCGAACCTACGACCTACAACTCGTAAGTCGCGGCCGATACCACTGGGCCACCACTGCTCTCATTAAGACATATACTGGCATATATTATTATCTTAAGTTATATTTCGATAACAATGTAAATTCTGAGTAAAAATGTATGTATGTGCCCGTTGTTGTATCCGTGGGTATAGGAAAGGGGACAAAGATAGTAGTGCCATTTGTCTGCCAAACGAAGTGACTACGGAATTTGGTACTTACGACCTTATCCATGTTAAAATTAGGTTTATACTCAGTTATTAACATGTTCAGTCTAAAATCACGAGAAAAGGGAGATTGTATAGTCAGAAATTATTCTGCCGCTGTTATTATTTAGCCGCCGCACATCCGAAAAAACAATATCTACTTAAATATACAAATTCATTCTATTGACCAACCCTTTCTTTATCGTTGTCGAACAAAGACCCGTTAACGTCGTTGAATTAATTCGTCGAAAAAAGCGATTGTTGACAGCATGACCCTCTCACTTTATTCTTAAATAATAAATCTTTAAACAGATAACAACGACCCCGAGACATCATTTACATATTTACAAAGAACAAAAAAAATGAGGGTAATTTAGATTTCTTTTTATCCTTGCTTATGGCTGAGGCCAAGGTTTGTTAAAAAAAATATATTTTATTTGAGGTATATTACTTTATTTAAATAATAAGCAAGGGTATCCATACTACACACATCAAAAGTGTCTAGGGATCAACATATATTTTTGCAATAACTTTTCTCCTGATTGATATTAATTAAAATTTTCTTTAAGGATTCATCAAATAAAGTGTTTTCGTTTGTCACAGTAACGATAAACCAAGTCACCTTTGCATTAATAAAGAAATTTGCCATTTTCCTAATAAAGGGATTTTTGACATTTGAACCACTAACACAAAAGTTCGAAAAAAAGACTGAAATAACAGTTTTCTTTAAAATTTTATTGGGTAACTTAAACAATTAATAATCCGTGTTTCTACCGCGAACACTAACAACACAAGAACATCGGTTTGGCATACTCAAAATGAGTTCATCCAAATCACGCTGTGGAATGGCAGCCCATGTTCGTTGCAACAACAAAAAAAGGTCTTCTTGCGACTGGATACCCTCCATATTCGGCAGAGCTCTTCTCTGTAGCATATCCCATGCATGCTCAATCGGGTTCAAGTCTGGCGACTGAGCAGGCCAGGGCAGGACATTGATGTTGTATCATCCGCACTGCGCTTGAGATCATCCGCACTGCGCTTGATCGGAACGGACGTGTGTTCTCCTAAATTTTTGTAAATATTGGAATATCTTTTAACATATTTTTAAATTGATAAGTTAAATTATACCGAAACTCGGACCCTCCTGTTTCTTCTTGGGGAAGTATCCATAAGCCGCGGCGGACATATTGGTTGGTGTCGGAGGTCTCGCTTGCTCACGGGTGGACGTGGTGTAACGGCTTCGCTGTTGGCTTCTGGTGAGTCAAGATCAAGATTTTTATAAATCTCGAAAATACGCCTGTGCTTGTTGAGATACGAACCTCGGACAGCGAGCGTGACAGACGACCCACTCAGCGACAGCGCTAAATCAACATTTACGTCATCGCACCAAATTTGCGTCCTCGTGCTACGTTGCTCCGGAGTGCGCGCTACGTCACTTTTATCGGCTACGCGTTTGGTTGCTACGATCGCTACGAATGCTTCAACTGCTACGCACATCTGCTACGAGAGTGGTCTTGAACGTTCTACAATCTACAGCGTTTTTATTACATTTTTAATAACGGCGGGGACTATTGGAAGACAGCTATGCTACGCACTCCAAGAACACCTCCGTCTACGGCTGCCGGTGCCATAAGTGTCGCGCATTCGGAACCGGATTTATCTTCGATGAAAGTAAGTGACCACGATTTGGCAAACATAACGACTCGTAAACGATTGAGGTCGGATGATCTGTGTCCTGACAGCCAATTTGAACAATTAAAAATAATGTTGGAAACTTGGAAATCGGACCAGGAGGCGATCTTAAAAAAGTTGGTGCGTGATGTGGGTGAATTAAAAGCACAAAATCAACAGATAAAGGAGTCCAACCTTGAAATTGAAAAATCAATAAATTTCATAAATAAAGACTACGAAGACATGAGAAATAAGATCAAAGTTATAGAGAGCGAGCGCCAAGAATTTCTAAATTCCATCACCAGTCTTGAGAAAAAAATACAAGATATGCAGTTTTCGTCACGCACCTCTAGTATTGAATTAAGAAATGTCCCAGCTCAGGAAAGAGAGTCAGTGGCCGACTTGACGAACCTAATCACTAAGGCTGGTAATGCGGTCCAGTTCGACATCAGCCCCAAGGACATAAGAGACGTATACCGACTTCCTGGTAAGCCTAACACGAATAAAACTATCGTTGCGGAACTCTCCACAGTCCATATGAAAAATGATCTGCTGGCAGCTACTCGCAACTTTAACAAAAGCCGCACTAAGGAGAACAAATTGAATACGGAATCATTGGGTCTGCCTGGAGCGCGCCAGCCCATTTATGTAGCAGAGTATATGGCTCCTTCTGCAAGAAAAACCTTCTTCTTGGCACGAGAGTTTGCAAAAACGCACAAATACTTATTCTGCTGGTACTCTAATGGAAGGGTATTCCTGCGGAAGGAGCAAGGTTCTAAACATATAATGGTGGAGTCGGAATTCTGCCTCAGCAAATTAAAACCAACTGAAACCGTCGAACCATCTGAAACCGCCGAGAAATGACTATTTCTCTTTCATGTTACTTTTAAAAGACCTAGTTTTTTAGCCATAATATGTACACTACTATTTAATCAACACTTTTTCACAATGTCAAAACTAATCACTCATAACACACTCTCAATCTACTCGTCCAACACTCATCTACACTGCACTTCCTTTTACCTAACATTCTATCATACATACATTATACATAGTTCACGCATAGTTAAATTAACATACCTAAAAATACTTAAAATATACTTAAGTCCCAATATGCACCTCTTGTGGTCTTATTACAACACAACCAAAAAAATTAAATCTCCACATTTATACTGCGCTTTTTGTTTCTGTGACCGAATAAAATGTAAAATTGCTATGACATTATGTAACTATTTTAAAACACTGACTGTGACTCGATCTCAAGATTTTTATATATAACCAAAAATGACGAATATAAATGAAATTACTCATGACATCGATAACGTTTCAGTTGCAGAATCTTTTATATGTGCTCCGGAAGATTGTCGGAACATAGCTATACAGAGCAGTAAAAAACTTGGCATAATACACATAAACATCAGAAGCATAAAAAAGAATCTGGATCAATTTATCACAATGCTTTCAGTTACTAAAATCGAATTTGATATCATCATTCTGACCGAGTGCTGGCTACAATTCACGGGGCAACTACCCCAATTACAGGGCTATACTTCCTATCATACAATAAAAAACCCCATTAAAAATGACGGTGTTGTAATATATGCAAAAAGCACCCTGGATTGTCTCACATTTGAACCAATGATACGCGATGCTAACTGTCTGGTGTGTTGCTACAATAATACAGCGATTATCGCTATCTATCGATCTCCATCTTATCAAGACGCTTCAAATTTTTATTCTAGTTTATGTGAAATAGTAACATCTGTCAAATCCTACTGCAATATAACATTAATAGGTGACATTAATATTGATATTAAGCCTGGTAACTCTGATCGACACTCTAATGATTATTTAACCACTATGGCGACGCTCGGCTTATTACCCGCTCATACATTCCCCACTAGAATAAATAACTGTCTTGATCATATTCTTTTAAGAACTCAATCACCAGCTAGAGTCATCGTTCTGAATTCTCACGTAACGGACCATCTTCCCGTTGCCCTATTCATAGATTTAAAAGTTTACAAATCGACATTAAAAAAATCTTTAATTCGATATGATTACGAATCCATAAAAACTGAAATTGGTAACTTCGATTTTGCCGCTGGTCTATGTATTCAAGATCCGGACCTCGCTACGAATTTTCTGGTTGATTACATGCAAAAAGTCCTGATCAAGCATAGTAAAACTGTATACATATCTAACAGAAAAACAGTTCTGAAACCTTGGATGACTGTTGGTCTAGTCCGTTGTCTAAGACATCGTGATGAGATGCATCGAAAGGCCAAAGCTCAACCTGACAATTTACTCTTAAAAATTTCTTATAATCGATACCGTAACTTCTGCAATGCTTTGCTCAGAAAACTCAAACGAGCATATGAAAAGTCACAGCTATTGAAAGCGAGAAATGACCCTAAGGCCACGTGGAAGGTAATCAAAAATATCACAAATAGTTACCACGTTAAACAATCACCCGGTGCACTGTTAAAATTGAAACCCGATCCAACTGCCTCTATTAATAACGTTAATAATTTCTTTGTGAATATCGGTAAGAATCTTGCGACAAAATTCAGCTCTCACAGTCTCAGCACTGCCTCTATCCCTTCCCAATCACCACTGAACTCATTGGTCATTCCCTTAGTTGATGAAGAACAGGTTATATGCATAATTCAGAGTTTGCGCAGTGAATGTGCGGTTGGCTGGGACTACATACCTGCCAAAATACTTCGCCAATCTAGTAGGTCTCTCGCTCCTATAATAACTCACATCTGTAACTGTGCTATAAATTCGGGAACTTTCCCAAAAGCTTTTAAGCGTGCGGTTGTGCACCCTATATACAAGGCTGGGGCAAGAGACGATGTTTCCAATTATCGACCCATATCTGTACTCAGCGCATTCTCCAAAATTCTGGAACGTATTCTTAATAATTCCCTGACTAAATTCCTTGCAAAAAATAATATTTTATCACCAAAACAATACGGATTTCGAGCAGGTATCTCAACCGAGGATGCGGTGTCGGACCTTGTTGATGGTCTGGTGGATAAACTAGATAATCGCTATAAATGCTACGGAATCTTTCTAGACCTCACTAAGGCCTTCGATACCGTCTCTATCCCCAGACTGGTGGCCAAAATGGAACACATAGGAATACGTGGCCTGGCTCTTGATATTTTTCAAAGTTATCTGAGTGGCCGTAGTCAGTGCGTAAAAATTGATGACATTATCAGTACAGAGGAACCGGTTTGCTATGGCATACCACAAGGCAGTATTTTAGGGCCCACCCTCTTTCAAATTTACATTAATGGCCTCTGCCAATTACCTGTCTGCAATTGTGATATATTTACCTACGCTGATGATACGGCACTCCTTATTTATGACAGTGACTGGTCCAAGGCGACTGATAGAGCTGAAGCTTCATTGCGTAGTATAATGAACTGGCTAAACAACAACATGCTGACACTGAATATTGCAAAAACAAAAGTCATACAGTTCTCTTCGTCAAACTGCCCCAAGCCTCCAACTACTTCAGGTATAATCCCACATGTATGTACAGATCCTACACAATGTAAGTGTGTTAGCCTCTCTATGGTACCTCACATAAAATATCTAGGAGTCCATATAGACGAAAAGCTTGACTGGCGAACTCACATAGACGCTTTATGTTCCAGGCTTCGTAAGCTTATTTATTTGTTTAAAGATCTACGACATTCTGCGGACAAGGAGACATTAACAATGGTATACCGCTCGTTATGTGAGTCTATTATTACCTACTGCATTCCAGTATGGGGAGGAACATATAAAACAGCTATGCTTAGAGCGGAACGGGCACAACGGGCAGTACTTAAAGTGATGTCCTTCAGAAAACAAATCTATCCCACAAGACAGTTGTACTTAGAAGCCCAAGTCCTTACAGTTTGACAATTGTATATTCTCCGTACTGTCCTACGTAGACACACTATGTTACCAATAAGTTCAGATGCAACAAGTAGACGCACTGGCTTTCCAGTCTGCAAAGTCACCAAATGCCGCACTGCTCTCGCGTCCAGACACTTTTGTGCGTTAAGTTCAAAGATCTACAACCGGGTTAATAAATCCATCTCGATTTATAAGCTAACGTTATATAAGGTAAAGCAAATTTTAAGACCTTGGCTTCAGTCCTTAAGTTATGACGACACTGAGAAGTTAATCTTATCTGTATCATGAAAGTCTTGTATAAATTGCATAAAAAAAAAAAAAAAAAAAAACTGATATACTCTCACACAAACGTATGTACACTCAAATGCGTTTCACTCATCACCACACATACACACATACTCATACATACTCTCACACACCCTCACACACACGCGCAATCACACGCCCACTTTGTTCCTTTTTATTGTTTAGTTTTACTGTTTCAATACCTATTAGTTTCACTTATTATTAGTTTTTATTACATAAAAATTTAAATGTGTATTGATGTAAGGCGGAGATCACTGATTCCTGTAACACAGGTTCGCCTAGCACGGGAGTCAGGGGCTTCACATGTACGATTGTAACATTTTTATGTCAATAAAAGTTTTTTATTATTATTATTATGTTAGCTGCGGCGAGAGTCTGTCTTACAACTCTTGCGGTGTGCGGTCGTGCATTATCATGCATTAACTGAAATAAGGGACCGATTTGCACTTGTAGAGGAACGATGACGTCTGATACAATCGTCTCAGCATAAATTTGAGCGTTGAGGTTGCCTCTGATCCAAATCAACTCAGTTCTTCCGCCGATCCAAATACCCGCCCATACCATGATGGTTCCACCACTATAAGGATGGACTTCCTGGCAGGATTTTAATCGCTGTTGGCGTCCAGGGGTTCTCCAGTGTCGTATACGTCTTGTATCCGGTCTCATACCAAAACGAGACTCATCAGAAAAGCACACGAAACGCCATTGTTCTTCTGCCCAATTTCTGTGTTCAAGAGCCCATTGATATCGAATCCTACGATTGTGCATTGCTATAGGTGGTACCCGTAGCGGTCTTCGGGAATGAAGGTTCACTTCATGCAAGCGGTTTCTGACTGTTTGGTCGCTAATTAAGTTCCCTGAAGAGTGATGAAGCCTCACGGCTAACATCATGTTATTGTTGGAGCTCTTCGAGTTAAGATTTGAATGTATCGGTCTTGTCTCCGTGTGGTGCAGCGATACCGTCCTCCATGGCGCTCAGCCACGGTACCAGTGCTTCGGTAACGTGTCCAAAGTCGACTGATAACACTCTGACGTGTATTCAGAGCTAAAGCCACAGTACGTTGCCGGGAACCAGCTTCTATCATTCCCACGGCTCTGAGCATTTCTTCCCTGCTTAAATGACGTCGCCGCTCCATAATAACGTTGGTTTTAATCAGTAGTAGGGAAACAGTAGCACTAATAATGTCTTCAATGCGTTGTATGTTTTTATAGGGAAAATATTGACAGCTGATTTTCATCTTTTACTCGAATTTGATTCACAGTTCCTGATTCAAATTATGAAATGCACCAAAAAGGATCCATATAAATTTATGAAATCATAAAATTACAAAGCCACATCTCAATCTCAAGAAATCCGCATAAAAATGCTTGATCCCTAGACACTTTTGATGTGTGTAATACTATAAATGCGAAAGTGTGTCTGTCTGTCTGTTAAATCTTCACGCTTAAACCGCTGACCGCTTTTTTATAATTTGGTGTACAGTGTGGTGATTAGGTTATCAAATTAATTGAAACCACGTATTCTACATCTGTTGGACATAGGCCTCTCCTATTGCACGCCATTCAACTCGATTTTCGGCAACTCTCATCCAGCTGCTACCAGCCAGCCTGCGAAGATCGTCGCTCCACTTAGCCTGCAATAGGAGAGGCCTATATCCAGCAGTGGACTGCTATAGGCTGATGATGATGATGATGATGATGATGATTCTACATCACGTATTTCAAATATACACAACTAAAATTATTCATAACAATTAACATTCTAGCCGTAGTACCTAATATAAAAACCATAAAAATGAATCGCCTAAATGTATGTACGCGCATAACTTCTGAACGACTGCACCAAATTTTATCATTCTTTTTTTGGTGTATTCGGTATTGTAAGGATAACGTTTGTCTGAAAGAACATGTCAGAAATTAAGTTTTTTAATTTGTATTTTTTGTAAAATTGTTTATTTAATTTTTTTACAGACTAATTAACAACTTAACAACTTTTAACAACCTCTGTACTGTTTAATGTAATAACCTAATCGCCACTCTGTATAGTTTGAGTCCCGGAAAAGGACTTAGGATAGTTTTTATTTCGATATTCTTACGGGATCGACACTTATGCGGATGAAACCGCGGGGTGTTGCTAGTATGGCATATTTGTTTATCAATACTAATATTAAAAAACAGGTAGAACTTGTTAGTTTGTATGTATGTTATAATCTCTGGAATTACCAGACGGATTAGTAAAAATATTTTTGCGTTTGACAGCCCAATTCTTGAGAAAGGCTGTAGGCTATATAACATCACGCTAAGTCTCTAAGGAGCCGTGCAAAATGAAAAAAGGCAGAAAGAACGCTAAGTAAAAATTAAGTTATAGCGCAGGTAGGCGATGCGATGCGACGGGCAGGTCGGGGGACGTGAAATTTCACGTGGACGAAATCGTGGACAGAAGCTAGTTTAATAACGTTTTCATCATAGTGCCACTTTTATTTCGATACGTATGTATGTTTTTTCTTTTTGTTTTTATATCGGCACCTTCTTTTATATTAGGTTCTTGTGAGTAATTGGTTATCATCTAATATTGTACTTTTGTGTGTTGTGCTGTCTTTTGTATGCGCCAAATAAATGGTTTATCTATCTATCTATCTATTTATCGCAATAACATATTATTATTTATCATGATTAATAGGTATATAACTTTTCAATACTACCAAAGTACTTACTTCACCAATTTCCCATCAATAAAGTGATAAGGCACTGAAACGTTACAGTTAATTATTTGACGTCAGTCCATTACAACTTCGTTCATCGTTGTGATTGGTAAACCATTAGTAAAAATTGAATTGGAAACTGAACTGAAATTAATGTCTGTTTCAGTGAATTAACAAAACATCAAGGTTCTAGACCAGTTAATCATTTTCATGACATTCAAAGCGCAAAATATTATTTGAATAGCAGCAGACGCTCGTGGATCACATAATAATATTGTAAAGGCCGAAAGTTTGTGTGTATGTGTTTATATGTTTGTTACTTCCTCACGCTCAAACAGCTGGACCAATTTTGGAAAAAAATTGTATGGAGGTAGCTGACACCCTTTTTTTTATCGTGTGGAAATCCTCATGGATATCCACCACCCTGGGGTGGGTGGAGGGGTCTGTCAGACTCTAACTAACTAAAACCACACGGTGTCCTGCTGCTAACTTTAGGTAGCTGACACCCTGGATTAACATGTTATAGACAAATTTTTATCCCGATATTCCCACGGGATCACACTTATGCGGGTGAAACCGCGGGGCGCAGCTAGTAAATAATAACAGCCGCAAGGGTCGATCGAAGGTTGAGCTACGCTTGCCGCGGTCGGCTTGTGGATGGGTGATCATCGAGATCCCTCTTTGCCTCGGAAAGCACCTTAAGCCGTTGATCCCGGCTGTCATTCATAGATCTTTGACAGTCGTTACGGCAGTCAGAACCCCAAAAGTCTGACAACCAGTCATACCAAGGAGTATGGTGTTACTCAGTAACTGGGTTGTGAGGTCAGATAGGCAGTCGCACCATGTAAAATACTGGTACTCAGCTTTACCAGATTGATATCAGCTCCATACAAACCTCTGTTCCATAATAAAGACGACATTTTCCTTAAGGGGGAAGTGCCAGGGTAGCCCGCGAAATTCAAATTTACTTACGTTTTTCGCAATTTTCAGATCAGTGCAGTGTCAGGTTGTATTTTGATCAAAAGTTGATTCGCGACTATAACAGGTACGTATTTACAGAATTATAATCATTAGAATCATTAATACATCTTTCTAAGTTAGATTTGTACCACGATAACAAAATATCTCTTATGGAAAACTGCTTAGTGGCCTGCAAATTGCAAAAAACGTAAGAAAATTTGAATTTCGCGGTCTACCACTGCGCATTCACCTTAAACTTGTTCATTTCTTTTTCTAGGAATCTAGATAATATTCGAACACGGTACCAAGTACTTTAAGCTATTTGTCCTTTTACCAAAATGAATCGAAATTGCTATTAGGTATAAGTAATAGCTATGATGACAGTGGCCTAGAAAGTTTTTCGTTGGAGTTTTCGTGTCTTTCGTTATTATTTTAAATGTGTATTATAGTAAACGCTCGGGAAACTAAGGGCTATCATTTACCGAGTCATGGAGTATCGTTAAGCAAACAGTTTATTTTCACATTACTTATAGTTTAGCTGTTTAACGTAACAACTAGTAACAAGTTAAGGGCTTTAGAAGAAAATGTAAATGTATTTTGTCTATTGTTACATATAAAGGTTTTATCGTAATTACAATATAACTATATACACTAGATACTAAAATAAAAGCCTGACTAACCTACTATACACATAAATAAAAAAAAAAACCAAAGGACACTTGTTACATAGTATATAGGTACCTATTGGGCGGCCTTATCGCTAAAGTACGTCTTATAAGGATACTACTAATACTTTGTGTTTTTGAGTTTCGATTTATGCGTTTTGTGTAATGCAAGTGATAACATTCTGCAATGAAACTGACAATTTTTATCGATATGTTTTATTATACACCCCATCACTAGATGCTACGGTAGGTACTCAAAAGGGAATAAATTTGAATATTTTTTATTGTTCCCCTGGTAAAATATTGATTGGTGCTCAAATGGGAATACCTTTGGTGCTCTAAAAATAGGTGCTCAAGCGGGAATACTCCCATATAAACAAACAAAGAGTAATAATGTTCGGCAATTTTCAAAAACAAATTCTTTGCCCTAGCAGGCACATTTTACCTATTTAATCTCTCATTTTCATTCAAAATGTTGGCAAATACGGAGTTAGAGTTTGGTCTCAAAACGGTGAAGGAAGACATCTTGAGGAAACCTGCATGTCCTAGAACCAAAAATTCAAAGACATGTGACATCTATCAACCCGCACCGGGCCCGTGTGGTGGATAACGGGCCACTCCTCACCGAGAGGAGGCCGGTGTTCTAGCAGTGGGAACATTATAGGCTGATTTTGCTGAAGTCGGAAAAATAACAATTGTGCAAGTAAAAATCAACCTTAAGGTGATCAACATAATACTTATTTACTACTTGACTGTACACATTTAAGTGATTTCTATGTATTATATTTCAATAAAAACATTAAGAAACATAATATATTATTCTGTGTTAGTGACATGGGTTTTCGAGATAACAACCTCACCATTTCCTGGAAGATACGATTGTTATGTATACTTGTCTTTCAAAGTAAAGGGTGACCCTATTACCGTCTACCAAGCTTAATTCCAAGGGAAAATAATATTTTAATCCAGTAAATATTCTTTATAATATTCTATTATGAATTATACAGCATTTTCTAAGTTGGTGGATTGTAGTTAAAAGCATTTGAACCCGATTCTAGTTCATTTATTGGTTAGTCGATGTTTAGGTTAGGGTTTCTTCAAGTCATTACCTACCCACAATATTTTGTTATACTGAACCGTTAATAACCGCTATGCTGCGTTCGCAATTTAGTTTCCAAACATGTAAACAAATAGGAACGTGTTTCTGAAAGAAAAACATTCAAATCAAAACATAAAGTTTAGTTTGCGCTAAAACTTTATCACAAAAATGATTCAACATTTTTTTTCTCATAAAGTCACTTTCCCGTTAGGTACACTTTAAATATTCCAAATATCAGACAAATAGATCAGAATTTTTTTCCATACATATCAACAATCGTAACATCAAAGACACAAGAAACATCACACAACATTCAAATCAATTCATATATTCCTAGTCGCACAACAATGACGTCACAACCACAGGTCGTTGAACTCGTGTAGCTAACATTCCTTGGTCTGCAGGCTCTATTATCATAGTTCAGAACGAAATAACAAGACATTGCGAAAGAGCTAGTCTCCAAGTTCCATTCGGTTTAAACGGAACACGTAGCTAACTTGACAAAACAAACTTCGTTACCAGTATGCTATTGATAAGTTAGTTTGCTTGCGTTTGTCCATGCTTTTGGATAAATATGGACGATACCGACCTAGATTTTTTACTGCATAATGAGCCTATATGGTCCCACTGTTGGGACAAACACCTCCTCTCAGCGAGAGGGAGTGGTTTGTAATCCACCACGCAGGCCCCAGCGCGGGTTGGCAGATGCCACATATCTTCGAATTTTTGGTTCTAGGACATGCCGGGTTTCCTTCACCGTTTTGGGAGCAGTGGTGCTTACTTTGTTTTTTTTACTGATTCCTGAAATATTATAATAGTATAAGATGTTTAAGCTATGTGACAATATTATAGCATTAAACGTTAAATTTGATAGCAAAGCGTTTAAGCTTAAAAACAACGAACGCACAAATGTGTAAAAATGGAACTTTGATGTATTTAACAAAATATAAATATCTTATATTTATTTATTCAACCAGGATGTCATGTTACCAATAAGTAATTGATTTTGTTTACCTGACAAGAAACTGATCATCATTCCTCGTCCAAAAAAAAACTTGAAACGTTGAAAATGTGGAGAACAGGATATCGAAATACGTAGTCCAATAACCAATACTTAAGAAAATACAAATTATAACAGCTAGCACTACGACAAATTGACCATAGAGAACACAGAACAGAAGTGTGTCCAAGTAGTGTCCTAGCATTAATTCTCGGCCCAACTCGGCACGGATCACAGGGGTACGTAATTTTATGTATGTATGCATGTAACAAACCATTAACCCCATTCCACTAAATAGACTTGAAGACTGATTTTTCCGGAGCCTCTATTTACACTTTAATACTGATTTCTTTTGTTTAATAGGTTAAATTTCATGCGCCTTTAGCAAACGTACGAGCTCAAATTGTGACTAATGAGACACAATTCCTTTTTCAATTGTTATAAATCAAATTTTGATTTTCCTACAGTTGAGAGGATCATGCCTTTGATGTATACTATAAATCAGTTTTTTTTTTTTATTTGAATTGGGTTTTCTCTTGAATCTAGTCTAGGTCAGAGGTGACAGAGACAAATTCGACGATGGAGTGAGCTTATCCAGAAAAAGCCTGTTCACTCTCACTTTGATGAGAGATTTTAACAGGTTGTCAAGAAAGTGACGCTGTGTGTTTATTTAGTAATTCAATAAAGTGACAGCATTACATAAAACATTAGCTTGAAAAATTATTTAGGTATTGCTTCATATTTCTACACAAATTATAAGCATATATATAACACTAGCTGTGCCCCGCGGTTTCACCCGCGATAAAAGTATAAATAGTCCTTTTTTATTGATACTCTTTACAAATCTACCCCCCCCCCCCCCTTTTTACACCATTAAGAGATAATTTCGGGGATAAAAATTATTCTATATCCTTCCCCACAACTCAAACTATCTTCATACCAAATTTCATCTAAATCGGTTCAGCGGTTATTGATTCCCCATACAAACTTCCACCCCCCTTTTCATCCCTTAAGGGAGGATTTCTGGGATACAAACTATCCTATGTCCTTCCCCGGGATGCAATCTATCTCTCTGCCAAATTTCATCTAAACCCGTTCAGTGGTTTAGGCGTGAAACGGTAACATACAGACAGACAGAGTTACTTTCGAATTTATAATATTAGTATGGATTCAAAGTTTACCTACATTGACTGTTGGAATCCCAACACTAAAATGTTACTAAAGGGCATCACTAGCGTAAGCTCGTGCAGCCATCATGCTTTTTATTGGAACGTTTTGTTTAATCTCGTTCACTTCCTCCTGCGGTCGGGCCGCGACAGGTCGACTTTACTTATACAACGTGCTCCTGCCTGACTGATTGATGGTGTGAATTTAATGTTGGTAAGAATAAACCTCATTAGCAGAACTAGCTGTTTCCTTATTACATATCCACTACTACACATCTCTACATTGACTGCTGGACGATATATTCATCTACCTAGACAGCACACTAATTAACAACAAGTAATAGACTATCAATCACAATATGAATCATTTGGAAAGATATTAGTAACATCTTTCCAAATGATCCATTCCTCCACATGTTCGAACAACGTAAATAACGCAATGAATGTTGATGAACTGTCAAAATGAAAGCCATTGTTATGGATAGTGTGTTTCGCAATTACCCCGCAGGATTTTTATATAACATTTTTCCAATTCTTTTGTTCCATAAACAATGTCGTGACAGGACTTAGCGTGTGAACATTGCGTGGCGAGGAATGTACAATTATAATATGATGTGCCCACTAGATTTCGATCGTAATTTCGTACACATAGACTTAGTAACTAGGGGAATGTTTTACTTGCGTCGATATTGTTGTACATTGACTAACATTAAATTAATCTCAGACTGTGTTTAACAGACGTAAAAAATTAAATGTATGAGTTTTTTGGAAATGGTTATGGATGAGCTGGACTCCTTCAACAAGAACTGGTCCTTAGCAGCTTCGAACAGGAGAAGTGGAAAGAGAGTAGGGAGGCCTTTGCCCTGTAGTGGGACATCACAGGCTAATAATGAGCTTTCTAGATACTTCAAAATAATATTTTAGTAACAAACAATATAACCAGTCGGTTGTCTTTTAAAGGGTACGTATCAAAATCCCGAATTTTAAAAGACCGAATTTTAAAATACCGATGGACGAAATCCCGAAAATTGAAACGCCGAATGGTTGTTTGGTCGAAAGTTTAAAATCCCGAAAGTTCATTTGCCCGAAAGTTTAAAATCCCGAAGTTTAAAAACCCGAAGTTTAAAATCCCGAAATTGTCGCGTTTCCGAGAAAAACTATTTTTTGTAAATCTAACCTCAAAACACTTAAAAGTTGCCTAATTTTTTTTTTTATAATTAATCTATTCTAACTAGTTCGGTTCCAGGTAGCCTACTAAAAATAATCTCTTTTTTTCTATTAGCGCAAGTCGTTTCTGGCGCCCATATTTTGTGTAAAAGTAATGTTTCTCTATATAATCCTTTCGTTTCTGGCACTCGCCGGCCGCTGCCGCGGCACCGCTCGCTTCGCTCGCTCGGCTCGTTCGTAGGGGTCACAGTTTTAACCTAACCTAACCTAACAATTTTTAAAAAAATAATGAACCTTTATTAATCTTTCGTCCATTCGGGATTTCGTCCATTCGGGATTTCGTCCTTTCGAGCATTTGAACATCGGTATTTTGTGTTTCGATATAACGACTATCGGCATTTAAAACTTTCGGTATTTTGAATTTCGGTGTTTTGGACGTCGGTATTTCAATCATAGGTATTATGAACTTTCGGGATTTTGATACGTACCCCTTTTAAAGCGAAGGTACAAAATTTCGTGAACGGTGAATATTTACGTAAAAAGTTGGCAGAAACATCCCAGTGCTGATTTGTTGGATTCGTTTTCTCCTCTACTGATCCTTATTTCTCCTGCCTAATTTTATTTTGCTTATATGTTTTACTTCTATGTATTTATTATTGTATTTTATCATTATTTTCGTGTTATGTTATCCCTTATGATTCCCCTGCCATGTTTTCTCTTTGCATCACCCTAAGGTTGACTGGTAGAAAATGCTTCAGGCATAAAGTCCTTTTTTGTACGGTATTTTTTTACTTGTTCATAAAGTTTTATTAAATAACTAACCAGCGCAATTGGGCAGGAGACTGATGACGAACCAGTGCAATTACAATAAGAAAAGTTTATTTGCTGCAAGATCCGATTTTGATTTTAGCTCATGGTATTTCAATCGTCAGCAACAAAATATACTGACGATCCTTCAGGAATAAAAACAAAAGAAAAACTGGATCAGACCGGAATGAGAAGTTTATAGTGGATAAGACAGAGATTAAAACAGAAGAAGAACTAGCAGGGGATCGAGGAGGGGGGTTCAGGAGATCAGACCGGAATAACTCGATATGATTCATTAAAAAAAAACCAAAAGCAGATAAACAGATGAACAGTGCTGTTATTTAAAAAAAAAAATGCTTTTTAGCGGTATCTACAACGCCACATGCGAACAACGCGTCATACTGACGTCACGCAAATCCTGCATCTCGCAAGCAGGGTTTACCGCGCAACTAGCATAGATACAACGGCCCGACATGAATCATCGGGCAGTTGCCCGCCAGACACAACACGCGTCTGGTCGGAGGATCCTCCCTTTTCTATAGAGTATGAGTAAACTTTACACCCTGTTCCTCATACATCTATATGCTCCAATCAGGTATTCATCTGATGTTACTAAATTAAGAGCAGTTGTGGCTCAGTGGCAACGGTCCCGACTTACGAATTGTAGGTTGTAGGTAAGAAGAACCCAGGCTTTATTTTGTGTAATTTATTCTATCATCACTGCTCTCAAAACGGTGAAGGAAAACATCGTGAGGAAACCGGCATGTCCTAGAAGAACCAAAAATTCGAAGACATGTGACATCTGCCAACCGGCACTAGACCCGCGTGGTAGATTACAGTCCACTCCCTCTCACCAATAGGAGCCCTCATCAGAACCGAATCATACTATAATGTTTCTATATTAGTGGGAACATTATAGTCTTGATTAGACCATAGATATCCGAGATTGTGCTATACTAAATAAACGGTTTTTCCACTGGCTTGACGTTTCAAGACTCAAAAGTTCAAAGCTCTATGAAGAAAGTCTAGTGTGACTTTCCGTTGAATAATCTAAATCATAAACAATACTCCAAACGTTATATTTTATATGGACACAGTTTCTCTAAAATACTCTGAAATAAATATCTTCAGTGTCTCAACAGATTTACAATGGGGCTTGCCCACGGCCATCCGCGGATAGTATTTTTCTTTTTGTTCCAAATCCTTTGTTGTGGCTTGAAATATCCAGCGCCGTAGCTTGGCGAGAAGAGTTCCAGAATCAAATATTTTTAAGTTGGATTTGTTTCCTTTTAGTTTTGTTAAACGATTTTATTGTTTTACTAGCTAATCTGGAAATAAATTTCATCTTCTATCTTATTTAGATAGGTGGTTCAAATTTTTAAAGTTCCAATGTTTGTTGATACGACAAAGACCAAAAACGGTACCGTGAAAAATAAACAATTGCAATTTTATTTTATTTATTTATTAAAATCTCCCTGAAACAGGTATCATTACAGGGTAACCAATAAGATTTGTAGATGAACTATTCACTAGGCCGATATGGGAACAACCCTTTCATAACCCATTAACAGGCATGGTAGGGGAGCCCAGAGGGTTTTTGATCAAGCATATGCAGGGAGAAAAGTTGATAGATGAGTAGGTGCGGCATGATGTGAGAACACCGAAAATATATTTGAAAAGTTTCTGATAGGAGCCCCGTGGACAGGAGTCCACTTTCAGATTTCAAAAAGACCCAAAAACAAAGTGATCTTCAAAGCCGTTGATTTTAGTATGATCGTGTGCAGCCGAACCTATAATAATGACTTAGCAAATCTGATGAAGAAATTGTGGACTTTCCCTAAATCTGACGACTTCGAAAACTCAGATTTAGACAATTTTGAAAATTATATTCAGGGCGATTTAAAGTTATTCTAAGCAATAGTGAATATATAAATATCAGACGGATTCAAGGAGCCTTTCTGGCAAATATATTATGACATTTCATTGATTCAAAAACGTACCCAATAGTTGTTATAATCTTGCATTTATCTCTAAATCAACTAACCGAGTAGCTTTGATTGCTATTTTAATTTAAAGCTAACCCTTTTGAGAAGATAGTTATCTTTTATAGTTATCAATTCGTCTGTATACAAGGTGAATATTTCAAGTCAGGATGGATGATCAAATCCGAAACTACAGGTAATGTCGAAAAATACTTAAAGAAGTCACGGCGTCGATTTTGATGAAAACTAAAACTGCAACATTCGATTTTTGAAAAACCAATTGCTCTAACTACGAGTAGGATCAATTCCCAGCTAGAGCAATTAGCATAGCGTAGATTTTGAAAAAAAAAGTCAATAAGGATCAAATTCTGGGGTAATGACACACGATATAGCTACTTTCCATTTATTATAATATAAGTATGGATCAATAAACAATTCAATAATATAATAAGATGACTCAGCGATCATTGTGCCGATAGTCGTGACTGCCAATGGGTTAATAGCCAAGAGCCTCGACCAACATCTAAGGAGGCTCTCGTTGGGCAGCTGGATCAAGGGCTTGATTCAGAAAGCGGTACTTCTGGACACGGCCCGCATTGTCAGGAGGTTCCTCTCTCTGGAGCCCTGACCGCCGGTAGCTTGGACCCTGTTCCCGATACCGGTGGGCTACTATTTTTTATATTTTTAAATGTTTTTATATATAATTTATATGCCTATATTTAAAAATATAATTTATATGTAAATAATGAAATAAAGGAATAATAAGATGTAATTAGTGTGACCAGAGGGCTTTTGTGAAAGCCACAAGTGGCTTGATACAAGTATCAATCCAAGGTCATGGACCTCGGTGACCTGTAATAAACTAACGATCGACATCTTATTATATTTATTCGTGTTCAAGACTTGTTGTGTTATTGTTGTTATGAGACGGGTCGTCTATAGAATACTTAGTCCGATAGCTTCTAAATAGTTCTGGCAAAATTAAATAACGGTATTACGTTACATTATCGTGGCACTTTCTAACTAATATTATAAATGCGAAAGTAAGTTTGTTTATAACCTTTTCACGCTTATTTAGGCGTCGCGTATCGCGAAAAAACAATCTGCTGTTCCCTACATTTATGTTCGTATAACTCGTCAAAATGTAGGGAACAGCTGATTTTGTTTTCGTGATTGCAGTTTTGGTCCCTTAGTAAAAGTTGTTCATAATGATGAGTAAGTACAATCTCCCATTTCGATTTGTCGCATGTTTTCAATTTCACCCTGTATATACCTAAGTTTAATTTATGCACATTACTTTATAGCCTGCTCGCTTTTATAGAGAGGAGGCCTGTGTCCCAGCATTGGAAACATTATTTATTTTATTTTAAAGAAGGCTTTCAGACTAACAACCCAATGACATAAATAATGTAATATTTAAAAAAAATGCTAATAACAAGCCTCCACATATAGTTAAGGAAATAGTCGATAAAAAGAAAGTACATACACGTTAATATAATTAGTAAAATAATCCTAGATAAGTTAACTATCCTTGAAAAACGACTGTGCCAAAAGCCGTCTTAAGGTCGCCACACTGGTGCAGAATAAAATCAATATTAAGGTGCCTAGGAAGCCTATTGAAACTAAGTGCACTTCTTATTGAGAAAATACATGCTTATGCTTGTATCATACAATACAGTCCTACGAGAGGGACAATTTTGTCTTTTCGAGAGGGAGTGGGCTGTAATCTATCACGCGGGCCCAGTGCGGATTGGTAGGTGTCACATGTCTTAGAATTTTTGGTTCAAGGACATGCCGGTTTTCCTTCACCGTTACGAGAGCAGTGGTTATGAAATTATGTACACGTACCTAGTAAAGCACGTGGCTGGGTTCGAACCTACGACCTAGAACTCGTAAGTCGAGGCCATTACTACTGGGCCACCACTGCTCCAATGATACAAGAGCTTAGCCTAATTGCGGTATCATAACTAAATTGGATAATCTAATTATAAGATATGTCTAACCTACTTACCGACTATGTTTACAGATTAACGGCCAGTTTCTTCATCAACAACTGAAGTCATCAGTCAAACTGACTTTTACTGTTGACTTTTACTTTTACTGATACTACGGCACATGTGTTTCTTCATTCAAGTAACAACTAAAATAGTGAAGAAACAAATTTAACCGTTACTTTGACTTTAGTGACGTTACTTTGGCTGTTACTATTGATGAAGAAACTGGCCAAAGAGATGTCAGCATAAAGGAAGGGGCCCGCCAGGGCCGAAGCCTGCCGGGGTAGCGGGATCGTCCGAAAGGGTTACCGCTGCCCCGGAACATAAAGGGCTAAGGAAGGAACACGGGTGGGTTCCGCTCCACCCAGAGCGGGAGGAGTCATTAGATGATTTTCCATCCAAAAAAAAAAAAGTAACTGGCCAAAAAACCTGTCGTCAACAAGACTTATTCTTTGACCAACACTTAAAACAACCTATATTTAATGGCAACATGATTACATTACTAGGTAACACCATCTAGCTTATTATACCTACTTCCTAACTCGGACACGATTACCACGAATTAGAAACACAGCCGTATAACAGGCGCCGAGGTATTTTATTATAGCTACCAGCATTATAAGCACGAGAGAATAAACCGTCAGTAATATATTTCTTCTAGTTACAACACAACTTGTATGAATTATTATTACAGCCTACAAAATGTTTTGTTATTACCATTAAACTCAATTTTATTTAGTTGACCTTCCCGCATGAACTTGAGTTCAGTATGAATGAAATATTTTTGACGAAAGCAAAGTAATTTGAACTTTAACTCTGTCACGTAAAGTCTCTTATGTATTGTACGATATTATTACAATGATTTGTTAAAGGGTAATAGTTTATATGACTGCACAAATTGTTGAATTCTAGAACACTTCTGTAAGGCGTGGTGCACACTGTCTTGTCCGGTTTGGCCTGTTTCGGCAGAGCATGGCGGCAAAATAATTACGTAGATATATGTAAGATCCGGGGTTTTTAAATTTGCCAAATATGTAAACAAAAATGGCCGCTCGAAATTGAATAAAATCAATATACAAGAACATTTATTTTAAGTAATGTTTGTTTTCGTCTAATTAGCTCGGCATTTTCCCAGCTAACTAGACGAAAACAAATAAATGTTCTTCTATATCGATTTTATTCAATACCGAGCCGCCATTGTTGTTTACATCTTTGGCAAATTTAGAAACGCCGGACTTATTTTATGTATGTTTGGAAAAAAGCTGCCCGTCTTAGCTTGAACTGTGCCGAGCTGATCCGAACTTAATTCAGCGTGGGCTAAATGAAAGCCGAATAAGTGCCGTGATTGTTTCGGCGGGGTAATTGCGCATACATAGAAAGGTAATATATGGCAATAAATACAATCGCAATCGATGGCATGGCCTTTCATTTAGTCACTGTCTAAATAAATGGCCTTGCCATCGATTCAAGTTCCATGCGTTATTTACCTTGTTGAGCTTAAGGAGATTACAGGACCTAGACGCAAAAAACGCAAGTTTTTGAAACAATAAAAGTATATGATCGACTACAGTAAACAAAATCAAAAATTATATAATATTCTTCAGGATATATGCTAGGTAGATAGTGTGTTGAAAACATAATATAACTAATTTTATACGATAGAAAAAAATCATGAAGATACATCTAAAACCTTTCTTTTTGCAATAAAAACCATACTATTATACATACAATCATTATGATTTTTGTCAGGTTCTCCAAGCAACATACTAAAGCACTAGTGTTTTAATGTTTTAGTCCAAACAATAGATTTATTGTAAATAGGTAGATAATTGCTTCATATTTTGCAATAAATTACCAGCGTTGTGTCATCGCGCTTCTCTTTCTTTTCTATGCAGTCCGACAAAGACCGCGCTTTAAGTCATGTAGTCGCCTTAAAACTTTTTCGAACTTATGAAGCAATGGCTTAGAAAACCTTATTAAATTGTTTGTTAACCGGAACAATAACTAAAACTTACTGAATTTCTTAAGTATATTTTATTTCTTACTTTCTGTGTGTTACGCAATTAGGGTGCGGGTCGGTTTTGTTGTTTAACAAATACTGCAGAATCAAATGTGCCGACCCGGAACAATTGTGCAGCACCCCTGACGCATGCGATTTCATTCATAAACGAGTCAATTAGCTTCCATTATTGAATTTTCAGTATCGAGTATTATTTTATTGAAGTTCCTGCAGCAAATCAATTTGTGTGATAGCATTTAATATTGCAATATTTTTAATGGATTGGTTGATTCAAAAATTTTAAATATTTTTTTTTAAGCTCCTGTATTGTATAATACTACTAATCACACTAATATTATAAAGGCGAATGTTTGTAAATGTGTTTTAAATATGTTTGTTACATCTCCACGCTCAAACGGCTGGACCAATTTTGATAAAATATTGTAAGGAGGTAGCTGAGACCCTGGAGGAACATATAGGCTACTTTTTATCCCAATATTTCCACAGGATCGACATTTAAGCGGGTGAAACCGCGAGGCGCAACTAGTAATATTATAAACGCGAAAGTTTGTAAGGATAGGATGTTTGTTACTCTTTCATGCAGAAACTACTAAAATGGATTTTGATGAAACTTTGGAGTAATATAGCTTATACATCAGAATAACATAGAGGATACTTTTATCCCGATATTCCCACGGCATCGACATGTATGCGGGTGAAACCGAGGGGCGCTGCTAGTAGATTGTATTCATATCCGATGGACGAAGTATAATTATGACTACCATTGTAATCTAGAGAGCATAAGGAACAAATCAACATAGTTATGTTTCATTGCTGTGTGAACATACGTGTTCCTTCGCAGTCCGTTCGATGTCTGATAAATTAAATGTGCCAAATCGCCAAACAAAAAAAAACTATCTCCGTTGTGTTTCCTAGCAGAGTAATAATGTTTACGATGCCCGATGTGCGTTGATATATCAGACCGCTGGTCCTAGAGACATGAAATTTGGAGTGTGTGTTCTTTGTGAAAAGCAGGTATCCACTACGAAAGGGTTTTTCGAAATTCCACCCCTGAGACGGTGAAATGGGGGGTTGAATTTTCTGTGAATAATTTCTGACCTCCACGCGGGCGAAGCCGCGGGCTAAAGCTAATAAATAAATAAGGCAGATAGGCAGTCACTCCATATAGAATACTGGTATTCAGGTGCATACGGTTAGACTGAAAGCGACGACATATTAGTTGGGAAAAGGCAGGCATTCCAATACATAAATATTATGAAAACTGAAATTCACAAAGGCCACATAACTATAGAACCTACAATAAAGGGACTTTACATTCAGTTACAAGCCATAATAACAGAACAATTTAAAGTTTAATTCTCTGTTACAAGCCCATGCACGCTCGAGTAGACGATTTTATGACTCCCTCGGTACCACATCTAGACTAATCGATTTAGGGCTGATTTTTCAATCATCTGATAACTTAATACGAGCAATAATTTTAAAATTTTAATAGTTATTTCATACAAAAACTGTCAAACGTCAATTTTATTTCTCGAATAAAAGTTATCTGGCGATGGAAAAATCAGTCCTCAGACGTTTAGGTTCTCTGGCTTAAACATAAATAGGTACCTACCTACATAGCGTTACCTAATGCTATAAAAAAAATAATCTTAATGCTGAATAAAGTTGGTCTACGTTTTTTTTAAACGAATGTCTGTCTAAAGGAAGAAAGATAACAAAGCCGATTTTAATATTTTCCTTAAGTTATATTTTAGGAAGAAACTAAAATTAGTGTGCTTTAATAATAAAATTATGAAATAGAAATGATTTTTACAACAACAGACCGAACGAAATAATTGTTTTAGGTAGTCGACCTAAAATAATGATTTTAATCATACTTTTCCTGTAAATATATTTTAATAAAATTAACACAAAATATTAATTACTGCTAGATCCATTACTAAACAATATTAATTCTCCTAATTCAAAACAGGATAACCAAAAGAGTTATGGTATTTCCCGAAATTTAAATTAATGTAACGAAAAAATACCGCAGTTTTTAATTAAAACCGAAGGTTTCAACTCTTCAACGGATCTGCGTACTTAATTGTTTTTGTTTTTATTGTTGATATTTACAACGCTGGGGGCTAACTCAAGTAATTCCTCATTATTCCAAAACGAGTTTTGCATCCAAAAAGGCTATTTATTTATTTATTTCGGGAAAACAAACAGTTACACAAACATCGTAATAAACAGGTAGTGAGAAAAAATACAATACATACATATGTACAGCGTATGACGTTATCCTCATCTTAAATACTACAAAATTATTATGGAACTATTTGCCCACGAGTGAAACTTAAAAGGTAAAATCTTAAGATATTTTTTTTTAATGAAAAGAAAAGATAAACACTATTTTTTAAGCAATAATAGAGAAGATCAAATCAAAACAGCTAAAAATCGGAGTCACTAATTAATTTTATCAATGAACTTATTGGAATGATAAAAGGTTTCTTTATAATATCGTTTGGCAATCAGATAAGAAATGACGGACTAGAATCGTTATTTTCCTTGAGATTTTATTTGAAGAGTTGATAAAGTTATTTGGAGCTGTCATAACTTAGTCAAGTGTCATTGGAACTCGGTTCTGACGTAAACTAATTGGAAAGATAGCAGAGGTCGATGATTGGAAGTAGATGTAAAGAGAAGAACCGGTAAAGACTTATGAAATCTCAATAATTAGACACTGTGCGTAGGTATACAGACGCCAGTACATAGTACTAAAAACTGTCAAATGTTTTTAACACGTTTTCAACTTTATCCCTAAAGCATAAGGTTGAAAGATCACTGGGAAAATTTGACAGTTTCGGGTAGCTCGAAATACGAAAAAAGATAACACTATATTCTTCGAAGGATTACGCAGAAGATAACTTCCTAATAGTAAGTACACCTAAACTTTGAAAGTTACGCTTAAGGGGACTACATGTCCTAAAGCGCGGTCACTGTCGGATTGCATAGAAAAGAAAGAAAATCGCGATGACACAACGCTGGTAATTTATTGCAAAATATGAAGCAATTATTTATTTACAAAAAATCTATTGTTTGGACAATCTGACAAAAAATCAGAATGATTGTATGTATATTAGTATGGTTTTTATTGTAAAAAGAAAGGTCTAAGGGCCTATGCACACCACGTTTTTTAAACGCGCCGTTGATGCGCGTTTGTAGCGATACAGACGCGATACGCACGCAAGTCAGACGCAGCCTGTAGATCTTTGCACACCTGTATAAATTCAAATACGCGTTTGAATCGATACAGACGCGCGTGTTTAGCGATACAGAAGCGCGTGTGTAGCGATACAGACGCGATGCAAACGCGCGTGTGTATCGATACAAACGCGCTGGCATTTTGCGTTTGTGGTGTGCACAGGCTCTTAGGTCTTATCTTTATGATTTTTTTCTATCGTATCAAATTAGTTGTATTATGTTTTCAACACAATATCTACCTAGCATATATTCTGAAGAATATCATATATTTTTCTGATTTTATTTACTGTAGTCGACCATATACTTGGCATTATAAAAC
Source organism: Hydraecia micacea (assembly GCA_914767645.1). Taxonomy (NCBI): domain Eukaryota; kingdom Metazoa; phylum Arthropoda; class Insecta; order Lepidoptera; family Noctuidae; genus Hydraecia; species Hydraecia micacea. The sequence goes on from OU611781.1 coordinate 2,759,195, forward strand.
TTGCGTTTTTTTGCGTTTAAGTCCTCTAATCCTCTTAAGCCCCATGTAATAAGAGGAGAGCTTATTGGCATCAACCGCACATAAATCTTGACTTCGGGCTGCTACTGAGAAATTCCTGATTGAAAAACCCAATAACGCATGCCCGACCTGGGAAATGTATCCAGGACCTTTAGTTCAGCGGTAGCGTTTGCAACCGCTAGACCAACGAGGTTCTTAAAGAGAGTAGAAAAGAAATACACGTCGAATAACTCCCTACTTTTTAGGGTTCTTTTTAAAATTTTAATATTTTTAGGGTTCACTACCTCAAAAGGAAAACAAAGACCACTTCGTTACGGTTGTCCGTCTGTCCATCTGTCAAGACAATTTTTCTCAGGAACGCGTGAAGTTATCAATTTGAAATGAATATCAAATACTCAGGGTTGCAATACCTTCAAGCAGTGAAAAAATCAAACTTCTACGCCAACGCAATCTACAGATACGGGCGTTCATGTTCCGGATTCAAAACCTATAGGGACCTCCTATTGACCTAGAACTATGAAATTTGGCAAGAAGCAATGTCATGTAGCACAAGTAAAGGAAAAAATCCGAAACCCGTAAATTTTTAGTTACATACCCACAAATTTGTACGGAACCCTCGCTGTGCGAGTCCGGCGCGCACTTGACCGGTTTCTTATTACTAGCACGTAGTACCTCAGTTTTATGAAAAAACTAATGATCAATATATCTGTATCAAGATTAACGACTATGTATCATTAATTAAAATAATGAGAGCTCCACACTCACTGAAAATAATTATTTATTGAAAAAAAAAACCCGTGTTACATGAAGCCTAAACTTCATTAAAACAAGACTGAATTAAAGAATTTCCAATAAAGGAAAAAAAAGGCAGAAGACAAGAATTTTTTGCAAACACTAATTATTTGTTTCGAACTCCGTCATTACGTTTTCAGTTATAGGGTAAAGTTTTAAATGGTAGTTGAAGATTTCCCTCGAGTCAGATACAATACCTACTAAGAAAAATCTCACAAGTTTTATAATTTTTGAAAGTGTTTTCAACTTTTTCTCGAGAATTCTTCGCGAGTTTGGCTTGAAACTATCCTTTGGTGGATTTTGGGACGCCGAGCGCCCTTAACCTTTAGCAGAAATTATAAAAAAAAGAAAATTCAAACCCAAGGAGGCGCTTTACTTTGTGTAATTCATCACCACTGCTCTCAAAACGGTGAAAGAAAACATCATGAGGAAACTGGCATGTCCTAGAACCGAAAATTCGAAGACATGTGAAATAGACCCCCGCGCCCCGCCCCGCGTTGTAGACTACGGCCTACTCTCTCCCAAAGAGAGGAAGCCTATGTCCCAGCAGTATGAACATTATAGGCTGATTATTACTATGCAGGCGGCGGGCGTTTTTGGGGGACTGTCTTGTGTAATTTTGATGTTCGAAAAGTGATGATTCTCAGCCTAGTTTCAATAAATACCTTTATATTTGAACACTAGTTATACGTATGCTGAAATAAAATTAAGAGTCCCTATCAATTTCTGCGCGCTACTAGATTAGGTAATTATAGGAGCGCAATGTGTCTGTGTGCGTTCGAACTATAGCTGATAATCGTAGTGTGCGTTGAAGCGTACGATGAAGCGGGAACAAATAATCTTGGTCCGGAACCGCTATTATTAGTACTCCGTAGTTTTTACTAAGATTCCGTAATACTGGATGGATTTTATTGTGATTATGACATGTTATGTTTAGGTCCCGTAAATACAATAAATATCGTTGAAATAAAAACATCTTAACCTAGTATTCACTATAGCAAAAGCAAATTACAAAGTGTGACCAGCGTATACAAGGTACGTCTGAAACGAATTACACGTGTTATTGTTTACCTAATACAGAACGAAGGGGTCTGTAGTATTTCCCTCGCTATAAGACCGCATACCATGAGAGTATAGTATAGCGAGCCATTTTGTCTTATTTATTTTATTTATTTATTAGGCTTTTCAACAATGAGTACACTGTTACTTTATAATTTGTCTTGTTTGTGTGTTTGTATTTGTGTTTCTGCTCATTGATGATGTTCCAAGTAAAATTTGATTTTTGGTAGATTTCTGCCATGTAATTCTCTACAAATACAATTAAAATATTTTTAGACTATATAAATAATAGTAAATTATTACAATTTTCTTAATTAAGGTGATTGCAACAATTATTATTTACCTAAGAACTGCACGTGCCTTTCGTGTTTTTTCAACTTTATTCTTTTTACCTTTGATTTTTCCATGATAATAAAGTTCACTTTTTCGACCCATTTTCTAAAAATATATTCACCATATTACTAATAGTACAATACAAAACATTAATAAGTCACACTATTAAAAATAAATATACTTAGTCTCAAAACTGGTCAGGCGTAGTACAAAATCATGCGCGATTCGCTAGTTACGTCGGGAGCGGCGAACGTCACAGGCGACACAGGTCCGTCGTCGAGAAGCCCTCGGGCGCGACTGAATGCATCGAGCGAGCGCATCGGTTTATAAGGCATTATTTAAATATTTTACTACAATTAAATAAGTAGTCTAAATAAAAATATAAAAATTGAGTTTGGTAGATAAACACCTCAAATTTTAAAATATTTAACACCTATTGTTATTTTCAATCAATTCTTACACATAGACGACGGTTTTGCACATGATTTTATTGGAGTTTTTCAGCGTAGTCAACATTTTTTTACAAGTACTAATTCATTAAACTTTTAAAAAATAAATTGTAGACTTACTAATATACTATGTTCCCAATATTTGGGATTTTTTTCAGATTGTTATTTGCTACCAGTAAGCTAAAAAAGCAATTGAAAAACATGGTGTTTCGTGTTTACGTAAAAACGTGTGTTAGATTTTTATTTTTCTTAATTTATATTAATTAGTTATCAAAATTTTAATTTGTAGACTTACTAGATAAATAGATGATAAATAACTGTGCATTTAAAAAAAAAGTAGATAACTTAAGGATATTGAGAAAATTGCGCTGAAAAAAATGGAATTTTCTGTTTTTAGACAGCGAAATTGATAGGGACTCTTAAGTTACCTTTGTATTCTTTGTAAGGAAAAACTGCTGGACGCGTGTGAAAAGTGCTGCTTTTCATTCGTTCATTATAAAATATCTATTTTGTATTCAAAGCGTGAGAGTAAAAAAACTTTATATTAATATGCTGCTATTCATAGTAGGAGAGCGAGCACATGACTAGTCATTACCGTGCTTGGTAAATGGCGAGTTTTCACTAACTTTTAATTTATATGTAGCAGTATTTTTTATTTTCATAAACCTTCTAGTATTAGTTGCATTCTGCTATCTTTACTAATGAGTGTTATAATTATGCGTTATGCAAGAGACCCTTTACCATTATCATCATCGTTCAGTCCGGAATCGCCCACTGCTGGGTATACCCAAAGGTATACAAGAAAGGGGAGGGCTAAGACCTCCCCTTTCTGCCATACTTCCCTGTTATGTGCGTCCCTCATCCAGGTATTTCCTGCGACTTTAACGATATCGTCAACCCAGAGCGCTTTTGGACGGCCTTGCGTGGTAATTGCGTAACATGCTATCAGTAGTAATCGCTTTCATTTTGACCATTCAACAACATTCATTGCATTATTTAGGTTGATGAGCAGATATTCTTTTCGAACATTTGAAGCAATGGATTAGCAATATGCTTCAAAATTATTCAGTTTGAGATTGGTACTCGTAGTGTGTTACGAAATTAGGGTGCTGGTTTCATTAGCCTAACCTTGGCCACCATAAATTCGGTCACAGCTTTACTCCATCGGCCATCTCTTCGTCTAGCTAGATGTCATGTTCGTGAACGGGCGCCGCCGGTTGAGACTGGTCATCTCTTAACTGCCAAGGCTTATTTTTAATCTTATATTTTGAACTGTTTCTTCATTTGTGTGTTTTTTTTTAAATTGTTCTCACATATTGAAGCAACAAGAATAATGTACCCAGAATTTTGTAATATCTTGATTTAAAAGAGTGTCCATGGAGTTTCTTGCCCGTTCTTCTTCATAGAGATCTACGTTTTGGAATGGGCAACTAGCTTCAACTTTCTGACTAACTGACCGTCTATTTAATTTTGACAGTTCAAAAGTGCCTGTACATGGTTTAATTGAAATAAATGCTTTGAGTTTGAGTTTGTCCTGCCCAACTCCACTTGAGGCGCATTGCTCTGTTTCCGATGCCGTAAACTTTCGATCGACTACGGATTTCGGTGGAACGCACTCGGTCCAGTAGGGTTATGCCAAGCATGGCTCGCTCCATGGCCCTGACCACCCTTCATGTTATTTCTTTTGTGCTCTTAGTCTCATTAACATAACATAACATCACGCTTATTATACCCGAAGGGTTAGGCACAGGTGTAACTATAAGTACACCCACATTTCGCTGGTTATATTTAAGCTTGAGCCTATTGCCATCAACCGGGCACAAATTCAGACTCCGGACTGGTAGTGAGAAATCTCTAAAAGAAAAAAAAACGAGTGTGCTTAATATGACCACACGACTGAAGTGAAACTTCAGTATTGCGTATTTGGCTATGAGAGGAAGAGAGAAAGAAAATGTGCGCGCGCACTGCTGTCTCTTGCTTATATCCCCCACTCAACTCCCGTTCGCCTCGCCCGATCACACTTTTCGTAACGCTTACGTCACGCGTTCGCCAGCTTACTCCCCAAGTCAAGCGTGCGTAAAGAAGTTTCACTTCAAAAACCTACTACTAGACCAACGTCTCATTAAGTAGACGTAAAAAAGCAAATGTATAGATAAAAACCCTCTCCCATAATGATAAACACAAATATGATTAAATCCTTCCATAACATGTTTATGTAACAAACTTTACGGAGTTCATTAAATTCACCACGAATACTAAAAGCCGTTGAATAAAGTCTTTCAAAGACGTCTTAAGATCTTTACGAGACTTTGGATGGACGTATTCCCATCGGGAATTCAAAAGACTCTCTCAAACAATATATAGCAGTCTTATTATAGATATTTTTATTATAAAGCCATCATACTTATAAACGTCAAGCTCTATTAAACAATACTCGTGTACCTTGTTCTGATTTTGCAGCTCGAGAATTTGCGATCCCGAAATATCCTTCATTTTTAGCGATTGGCAATGCTTAACATCAAGAGTAAAATATTCGATATCAGGTTACTCTCTTTCATCTTTACTCTTTTATAGGTACTTATAAATATAAAAAGAAAACCGGCCAAGTGCGAGTCAGACTCGCACACGAAGGGTTCCGACCGTACAATATTTAACACTACTTATATAAAAAAATCACGTTTGTTGTATGGGAGCACCCCTTAAATATTTATTTTATTATTTATTATTAAAGTAAAAATACAACTGAGTATTTTGTGAATATTTCAAGTGCCTAGCCTGTTGCCATTATTGATATCGAGCGAAAAAGGGCAAAAAAATCGCGTTTGTTGTATGGAAGCCCCCCTTTAAATATTTATTTTATTTTGTTATTAGTATTTGTTGTTATAGCGGCAACAGAAATACATAATTTGTAAAAAATGCAACTGTCTAGCTATCGCGGTTCTTGAGATACAGCCTGGTGACAGACAGACAGCGAAGTCTTAGTAATAGGGTCCCGTTTGGGTACGGAACCCTAAATATTGTCGATGTTAACTAGCTACCGTTTACGTTTTTGTTCGTCATACAAATTGTAATGCCCTTTGACCCAGGTTTTGTTACGGAAAAAACATTTCTAAATGAATGCCTACGCTTAAACCTACCTCACCCTAGTTTGTCGACTTTACAGTCGGTCGTATTTTGCTTCTAGGCATATTATAATAAAGTGTTCTGAGAGGGAGCGGACTGTAATCTACCACGCGGGCCCAGTACGGTTTGGTAGATGTTACATGTCCTTGAATTTTTGGTTCTAGGACATGCCGGTTTCCTCAATATGTTTTCCTTCACCGTTTTGAGAGCAGTGGTGATGAAATTATTTACACAAAGTAAAGCGCCCGTCTGGGTTCAAACCCACGATCATAAGTATGTCGGGGCCGTTACCACCGTGACACTAATGCTCTTATTACAAGCATTATTGATAATCAAAACGCGCCATGATAATTTTTGAATTTCTTGGTAATTATTTTCTAGTTTAAAGTACCTAACTAGTTTTATTATAACGAACGTCGACTCCAGTAATAAATAAACTGAGAAACTTCTGCGATGAAGACGTAGTTAACTTTAACAGCAATATAATTACCACAGCACTTCTAATCTACATCCCTGATTCATGCTTTAACTTTTTATAAGTCTGCGTTCAGCCATAACGTTTTAGTAGCGTTATTAATATTCAATTACGGGGAGACGCGGCTACGTTTTAGCTTGTATGCCAACGCGATGTACCTAAATGAAACGCTTCTTCGTGTACTCAGAATATGCAGGAGCATATTTTGCTTCGTTGCCTTTAATTAAGCTAATCTTATATAAGACTATTTTGTTGCGAATATTTGGCGTCTTGATTAAGGTAGCTGTCATATTTTGAACGGCGTTATATATTATGAAGTTAAAATCTGTTCCCTTTCGTGTGATATTGTATCGTGAATGTGTCTCGACTAGCATTTAATTAGTTGCTCAGATAATTGCGGCTTTTCCAACCAAAGCATTTTAGACTCTCGGGCGAAAATGGTTAGTAGCTATTTAATAGCATCTTATTGAAACTGGCTGTCTGTGTGGTACAATATCTTGATGATAAGTACTTACCCACCACTTCAATTATTTTGTGTCTGAAAATCATTTTTAAAAGAGTAACGGTGGAGTTTCATGCCCATTCCTCTCCATACGAAACTACCTTCTGGAAGGGGCGACTAGAATCAATTAATTTTTTACCAGACTGCGGCGAAGCCCAAAGGAAAGTGTTTTTTTGACGTTCAAAAGTGCCTTTTATGTGCCTATTTGAAATAAAAGATTTGAATTTGCCTTTCTGTTTTAATGAATTCGGCGTGTTCATCCTACACACACTCATTCTATTCAGTATACCCGGGCTATCTCAAATTAAAGCACAAACAGGAACTGCCGGAATGAATACCGTGCGTGAATCAATAGACTTCTCATATGCATCCCTGTTTTATTCATTCTCTTCACCACCAGACGTATTTCATGCAAATCGCGGCGTACGTGGAAGCGTTGATGAACCGCCTAGTGCGAACTCAGCCTTATTTTCTTTATACTGATGTAAATTACCTATTCGTGATTTTTTTTTCCCTTTGTGATTCAAATAATTGAGGACAATGAGTGAAATGTTAAAGCTCAAGGAAAAATAAAATGTGAATTTGGGGTAATTGTATAAATCGGATCGTGACCCCAGTATTCCTTTTTTTTTTTTGTTCAAGTATTTTGTGCGAAGAGTTTTATGTTGGGTTACGGTATGACAGTAATATATACAGGATAATAGAAGGTATGCTCTTTAACGGACAGAATAACTCAGGATGAACTTAACAAAGTTGTTCTTTGTTCCATAATTTTATCTTGTGTTCTGAGCATAACGGAATATTACTTGAATTATGTAGATGGATCAGGGTGTCTACTCCCTAAGCTCGAAGTCCGTACTTCCGGCCGAAGTTACGGCCATTGCCGACTCCGTATCACTTACGGATATAACATTGTCCCTATATTTTCCTTTTTGATGATACATTATTTTTATAAGCACTAGAACCCTAAAAAAATGCTCAAAATTGCCGCTTTCAACAGAAGCCTAGTGTACAAATTTGACTACTATTGATGATAAAAGAAAAACATAGGGACACAGTATATATCCTTCTTATTTTGTTTATGAAATATCTTTTAAATTGGTCCAATATTGGAGGAGAAAATAGGCAAGAGCCAAACCTCGAATTATGACTTTTTACTTAGGCTTTTTCAAAAAGTCTCTCCGACCGCATTGCCTCTTAACATTATCTACATAAACACCCAACTCTGATTGGATAAAACAAAATATTATTATTTCATCAAAGCAAAGAAAACGTTGAATATACTGCGCTGTCCTCGAACTATTTTTTCACTAAGAGCCAAAGAAAAGAAAAACTACATTATTTTTCGTACCCAGTAAATTTGTGTTTTTATAAAAGCGTCGAGAGCGCTAAGAAAAATATACCGAACGTATTGTCTAGCCGACATTATGGGAATATAAATCTTTGGCCCACGTCAGATACGGCGGACAGTGGGCCGTACCGGTTCGCCGCTGGAAAAAAACTACTTATTTGAAAATACTCGAGCCCGGATAAAATCTTTTGGCAACAACCAGATTTCGATTTTGAATAATACAAATAAGAAGATTGTGTGCGTTAGGGGTTTCATTGTGATTCAGAGAGTGAAGTGTGCTCATATTTTTATTGAGTCTCTCTGTTGGTTTGATTGATTTTCTTTCCGGTTATCATACAGTTTTGCAATGTTTGTTTGGTATTTTTAGTATTTTGCTTTCTTTACATATCACTGATTACTGACGTTACGTAATCTTCGGTTGAGTTCAGCCTACAACATTGTATAATGATTCAATTATTTTTTTTATTTTTTGACATCAAATTATAACCCAACGGGTATCACGAAAGGTTAAGAAGTAAGCTCTAAAGTCTTACTAATTACATTTTGCCTAGAAAAGTGTCGTATAAAATCACATTGAATGCAAAAACCATTACAAATATTTATCTAAAATACGCTTAATATATTTTCATTAAAATTTATAAATTGTATCTTAAGGAAATGAGGGTATTTCGGGAGCAGATATCCTGTTAAATAATCAGTGGCACGCAGTCCACGTGACCGGCCCTTTATCTATCCAGTGAAAGATTTATAACTGAGGCGTTACCACGTTTATCTTAATCTTAGCTGGGACTTTATATCTCTATCAAGGGAAACTGCTATCTTGCAAAATACCCGACTCAGCAACCATTTGTACAGAATTTAGTGATGGAATATTTTAGCCAGTATTTTTTACCGCCAACCCCATTGTGCACGTGATTATACAGGGTGAAATTGAAAACATGCGACAAATCGAAATGGGGGATTGTACTCATCATTATGAACAACTTTTACTATGGGACCAATCCTGAAATCGTGAAAAATAAATCAGCTGTTCCCTACATTTATGTTCGCATAACTCGTCAAAATGTAGGGAACAGCTGATTTTTTTTTCGCGATTTCAGGATTGGTCCCATAGTAAAAGTTGTTCATAATGATGAGTACAATCGCCCATTTCGATTTGTCGCATGTTTTCAATTTCACCCTGTATTTGTACTGGTCTTGCTGGTGCAGTGGTCGCAAGCGCTACTGCTGGGCGTGAGGCCTGGGTTCGATCCCTGGGTCGGACAAAGTGTTATTGGGTTCCGTACGGAAAATACGCGCATTGACGTGGAGTTGCGGACACCAGCCCGTATTACCGTATTACCTACCTATCATCAGGATGTTCTCAGTAGCATCCTGGATTAGGGATTTGTGCCCGGTTGATGGCAATAGGCTCGCCCCCGATTACATGGGACTTAAACATAACTGGCGAAATGTGTGTGAGCTGTAGTTTCATCTCTGCCTTACCCTACGGAGAATCAAAGCGTGATGTTGTGTTTTATGAAATTTTGTCCAAATGTTTTACCATCAGCTCCATTGTGCACGTAATTATATTTGGAATATTTTCGGGAGTGCGAAGCATCCCGTCCATTTGTGATAAATAAGGTTGTTAGTAGTTTCATCGTTATAGTCCAGCCGAGACCCTTAACGTTTTCATTCATTTTTCAGTAAAATGATATACGTAAGAATATAAAAAATGTTGCGGATTTTTTTTACATTTCACGCTAGTGAGATAATTTTAGAGAGTGACATATTAATTTATCTTGGGAAATCTTTGTGCACCTGAGATCGAGTTTGGGTAGAATACATTAGCATGAAATTAAAACAAATTAAGGTAACTGACATAGCCCGAAGAATTGCCAAACTTAAGTGGCAGTGGGCAGGGCACATTGCTCGCAGAACAGATGGCCGATGGGGCCGAAAGGTTCTGGAGTGGCGACCGCGTACCGGAAGACGTAGCGTTGGAAGGCCTCCCACAAGGTGGATCGACGACCTTGTGAAGGCCGCAGGAACCCGTTGGATGCGAGAAGCACAGAACCGGTCGAAGTGGAGGTGCTTGGGGGAGGCCTATGTCCAGCAGTGGACGTCTTTCGGCTGAAATGATGATGATGAAAACAAATTAAAAGGTTACACAGTGCTCACTCGTCCACGAAAATCAATGGACAGCGTAAAAAAAGCACTGAAAAGAGACACATTAGGTGTCCTTTTCACGGACGTCTAACCAATAATTTCTGGTTCAACTGGCTAGATAAATCTGTTGTAGAGTGAAAACAATGGACGGGCGGCGACTCCAAGCCTGCGCTGATTTATTTCTTCAATATACCCTTTATTAAATTTATAGCAGCCGGTTTATCTATATTTTAAAATTTTATTAGGTATTCAAATTTCAGGCGGATTGCTTGATTGACGTTGTAAATTGTGTTTGTTATTTTATAGCAGTGTCCCGTGGTTTCACCTGCATAAGTGTCGATCTCGTGAGAATATCGGGATAAAAAGTATCATGTGTTATTCTGATGTATAAGCTATATTTGTAAAGTTTCATCAAAATCCGTTCAGTAGTTTTTGCGTGAAAGAGTAACAAACATCCATATGGATGGACGGATGGATGTTTGTTGGGATGGATGGATATCCATTCATCCTCACAATCTTTCCCGTTTATAATATTATTATTAAGATAGTAAGAAGTAGGATAGGATAGGAAGTAGGAAAATTTGACGTTTTAATTTTGATACCAAACTGGCTATTAAATTGGATTAAGCGATACAAGTAAGCCTTTGCTATCAGTTTACCAACATGTGGTCTGTTTAATAAAATATCGTCATTGATCAAAAAGTCAGTCTATCAATCGGCCTAGTCTTTACCCAACTACGTTGGGGTCAGCTTCCAATCTAACCAGATGCAGCTAAATACCAGTAATTTAAATGGAGCGACTGCCTATCTGACCTCCACAACTAAATTACTGGGTAACACGATACCCTTTGGTAAGACTTGTAGTCAGACTTTCAGACTACCCGTAATGATTGGCAAAGATTTACAAATAACTGCCGGGATACGGCTTCGCGTGCTTTCCGAGGCACGGAGGGGTTTCGGTATGTAGTGGATGGTCACCCATTTACGGACCATCATCCGCAAATGTTGCTTGACCTTGAAGATCAGCCCGTGCGGCTGTTATGATTTTATAAGAGAATTGAGAGAGAGTATAGAGGTAGTTGTCAATCGTATGTGATCTTGCACCGGTATAATTTAGCGACAGTCCGAAGTATCCGACAAAATCCATTAAAATGCATTGCGTTTACTGTGTTGTGGTGAACCAAATCCTGATTGCTACGAATAAGTTCTCGTATCATGGATGCACTTATACCATTTGGCAGACTTCCAACTATGTAAAAGAGACTCTAATTGTAAACTACCTACGTTTACACACTCGATTAGTTTCTGGGTAAGAATTAACTACCCAACTACTCACTAAATGCGAGCTTGTAAAATAGCTCACGTATTTAGTTCGAATGTTTAGATAAATAAGTATTTATAAAGTTAGAAGTCACTCCAATTTACTCCAAACTTTTTAAGTAATGCCACTCGAATAGATGAACGTTTGGAACATCAATCAAAATTATGAGCAACTCGTAGGCCGAGATCTATAACCGTTACTTTGCTAGTGTAGTTTGACAGTTGAGCGATAGTGACAAGAATGACGCTTAGCCGAAGTACGTGCGAATTAACGTTTATTGATCTTGGCCGTAGTATAAAAACACATCCTTACTTAATATTATAAATGCGAAAGTGTGTCTGTCTGTTACCTCTTCACGCTTAAATCGCTGAACCGATTTAGATGAAATTTGGTATAGAGATAGTTTAAGTCCCGGGAAAGGACATAGTATAGTTTTTATCCCGATATTCCCACGGGACGGACAAACCGTGGGGCGCTGCTAGTACAGACGCCAGCACATCAAGCTACTACAATCTGTCAAATTTCTTTAATAGGTTTTCAACATTATCGCTGCAGCATAAGGTTCAAGATTGATTGGGAAAATTTTACAGTTTCGGGTAGCTTGATGTGCTGGCGTCTGTACAGAACCATTCACTTTATTTCCCGCATTCACTCTTCTTTCCTCATAACATATACGTATCAGTCTATGAGGTTCTTACTGCTGGGACACAGGCCTCCTCTCGATGAGAGGAAGTGAACCGTAATCTAGTACGCGGGCAGAGTGCGGGTCGGTAGATGTAGTCTTTCTTCGAATTTTTGGTTCTAGTGCGTGCCGATTTCCTCACGATGTTATCCTTTACCGTTTTGAGAGTAGCGGTGAAGAAATAATTTATAAAAACAAATCGCCTGTCTGGGTTCCAACCTATCACTTACAACTCGTAAGTCGCGGCCATTATCACTGGGCCCCCACTTCTGTCCTCATCTCCATAAATTTTTTTCATGACTGTAGTTTCGTCAACAAATATACCTCCATACTTACTAAAGTACTTACAACATAAGTATCACTTAGTCTGGTTCCCGTTGAGAGGTCGTTGAAAGTCATCGAAGCCGCAACAATAACATTATTGAGTTCCCACATAACATTAGTGAAGAAGTATGGCCTAAATCCACACGACCCGTAGGTATAATGACCCAATTCCTTCCGTTCTTATAACTCGAGGGCGCTGATAAGTTGCTGATAAAAAGCGTGTGTATCTTTATACGCTTTAAGAAATGTAATAGGTTTTTCAATAATAAATATATTATTGACAAACCTATTACATTTACATTTGAAAACATAATTATATAATTTCCGGAACAAACAAAAAACGGTTGGTTCTTCCCCCTTTTTTTTAAAACCGTTTGAATTTTATCTGTCAGATGTAATGTCACACGATATGATTGAATTTTTTATTTCGGTCAACTGAACACAGCAGTAATCTAAATTTGACAAAGTGTTAGTTAATTTCAGTTTTAATGACGAGTCCTGGTTATCTTTTAAGCAGAGTTGTAATTAAATTTAGTTCCCCTGGCCCTTGATAAGGGTTGAGAAAAGATATTCAGCAGTAGCCATTAAAGCTTTAGTACAAAGAAATAACTTGGTGATTATGGAAACAAAGTCTTTAAATATTTATAAATGGTTTAAAAAGTCTATGCAGGGTCTCTTGTATATTTTAAATGAAAAAATTGCACCATTTTCCTTATCTTCATGCTTTTTGGCGTAAAACTCTGGGCTTTTTCCATTAAAAAATATAGCATTCCAGCTGCACGTACAATACCTAACATAAAAGCAGCTGTCACAAAATAAAACTGTTATTTTCAATTTAAAACTACAAAACGTGACAGGACACCACAATATTTATACATTAGAGGGACACTATAAATTGATATTAATGTCTAAAAAGAATTTATCGCCGCTACATTCTCGTCCAAATGCCAAAACAACTAACTGGGGCAGCGACACTGACTACAGCCATTTAGCCTTTCCACTACCGCACAGCAAACTCGAACGGTTAAACTTTCTAGAAATTCAATTATGTCTTAGAATTTAACTCGGGGTTCTTCCCTTAGTTTTCCATAAATAAATAATTCAAGATTAGCAAAAGTCCCGCGGCAGCTCCCGTCCTATACTGTTTCGCTTTAGGGTAACTGACATGGCAAAAACTTGGCTTAGCTCGTCGTAAGACAATGTGACATAAATGACAATGTCGTGTACACGCTTAAGCGACATAAAGAGGGGATGTTTTTTCCTTCTTGTTGATTGTTGCAAGTCTTTTTGCCATTTTTTTTTTGGGATAAACGTGTGACGTTAGTACGATAACAAGGAGAGTACGTGACCATAAATATAACACATAAAGTATTAGAAAATAATCAGCTTTATAGAGCCACGTGTCTTGTCTCTCGTCTTAATCTTCGTCGTGTCGTTGGCATAAGTGTATTAAATTTTGTCTTTTGTACCAACGTGTCAGTCTCTGCCTAAGCTTTTTATTTTGACTTTTATTTTGAATAATTCATCGTTTTATAAAAAAATACAATATTCTTCCTTTTGGGCAATGAATGATCTATCTATTTTTCTGTTAAAACTTAGTAGGTATAACGCTCCCACTGCTGGGGGCACTTAATGATGGAATATCCATCATCGAGCATGTCATCATAACTTCCTAACTAATATTATAAATGCGAAAGTAAGTTTTTTTGTTTGTTACCTGTTCACGCCTAAACCACTGAACCGATCAGCCTGAAATTTTGCATATACGTTTTCAGGTGTACAAAAACGGACATAGGGTATCTTTCATTCCGAAAAAAAGTGCTGTTCCCGAGAAAAACAACATTAACGTTATTATGATAATAGATGGCGCCACGTGTCTATTGAACTTTGTCACATTATTTAATTCTAAAGCGGTACGATGTTGCCGAGTCAGCTAGTTATCAATAAATCCGAATAAGACCGAATAGTTTATAATTTAATACAATCCTACTAATTCCTACTAATATTATGAACGTGAAAGTTTGTGAGGATGGATGGATGTTTGTTACATTTCACGCAAAAACTGCTGCACGGATTTGGACTGAATGCAATTTGGCACACAGATAGCTTATAACCAGGTTTAACACATAGGATATCCCGATATTCCCACGGGATCGAAACTTAAGCTGGTGAAACCGCGGGGTGCTGCTAGTCAACTAATAAAGTTTTTAACTTAGCAACTAATTACAAATAATGAAAAATTTACAATGAAAAGTGTTAAAATATACCAATGTAAGTATTTGGTTCAGTATTGTGCTAAAAATTCTATAAAAATACACGGTTTGATAACAATAAATTTTTCGCACAAACTAAGCTCCTAAAATCCAGATCCGATATAACAGTATAGAACTTTAGCATGTTTTACATTCAAAAAGAGAATTTTAAAAGCACAGTGGTTAAATTCGACAATGCGTGGGTAAAAGCCGATAGGATTACTAGAGCCACACAAAGTGGGTAAAAATGTACAAGTTTAACATGTTCATTCACGCTAAGTCGCTTTGTAATCTCCATTAGCCGATGTAACGATGTATATTGGGCCGGAACACTCTTAAGCGGCTATAAGAAAGTTTTGTATCGCCCTTTCATTATGTGTAATGTTTCTTTTTAAGATTTTGGCCACGTAAAATATTTTCGCTCCACTGTGGCTTGGTGGAGTTGGAGAAGTTTATTATGGTTTATGATGTAATTACAAAGATGTAACTGTAATATTTGAAGGGTTTAGGAAACGTTTGAGTTTGAAAACCAATTGAAAACCAGCGTCAGGCACTGGGCCTATTTGGTGCAGTCGTGGGGCACACAATCCTGCTTCAAACTTTTTTTTACGCAGTAGGTGGTATATATGTTGTATGCCTTTTAGTCAATGCTAAATACAGGGTAAGCAAAAAATCGTGGATAAAACAAAAAAAAAATTAAAAAAAAATAGAAAAAAAAAATAGTATCATCACTACAACAGTGCTTTTATTACAGCAGGTACCATGATTTATCAGTATTGGCACTTTTTTCAATATCTTTAAAGGCTCAAAAAAAATTATTTCTAACATTAGAACCTTATTGTAAACACTCAAATTGTCATAACTTTTAAGGAGATCAAGTTAGGGCTCTCGCACAAACATATTTTTTACTACAAATAACCCCAACTATCGCCCTGTTTCGTTTGATCCACGATTTATTGCCGACCCTGTACAGTACGTTACTGCAGCGGCCAGCAAAAGAGGCATTGATGGACACATACGTAAGTTTACACGTTCATCCGTCAATGCCTAGTTGTGGTCAAGGCTTGTATAGTACTTTTCTCAAATAATGCGCGGAAATTAAAACTAAGTAGTACCTAAGCAGAACTTTTTTGTCAAATACTTACAATTACTTTTCAAAATCAATGACGAACAACAACAATTCATCCCGCGTTAAAGTGATCATTTGTTTTTTTTTTCAATAAAAAGCTTTCTATTTGCATGCCAGTTCGAAAGTTAAATAAAACCTTTGATAAGTTACCTCCTTGGTTGCCATGTTTCGGAGTAAAAGATCGTTCTATTTTAAATTACACGACAGATATGAGTTTACTATGTAATTTATTTGGCCGCTAAACCATGACAGATATGGATTTTCATACAACTTTTGCCGACCGCTGCTCGCATGTATTTGGCCAGTAGGTACAGCAATTTCGATTTATCTCAAAGGAGGTTGTCAAAATAATGCTCAGAATACCAAGAATGTTTGAGAAAAATATATTTTCTTTTCTTTACGAAATATAATTCAAATGCGAATAGTGTAGAACTGTAGATGGTCGAATATAATATAGTACATTACGATACCTGTGACATAAAGCGTAAGTCAAGTGCGGGTTTAGGTCACACAGTGCTCTAAAAAAGTTCTAAATCGGTAAAAACAGACAGACAGACACACTTTCGCATTTATAATATTACTATGGGTTCAATCTTCTACCACCATCAACATTATCAATGTAACCACCATCCTCTTATGAATATCATCACACCTACGCGGTCAAAAACATTGATACAGCAATTTTTTTTTTTTTCAATAACCCACGAAAAATTTTATGGGTTCATGAGAGCAGGTTGTTCGTCGAGGTCCCTTCGATCCTCTGTACACCTACCTACCTGTTCCCCATAATGATTTATTACTTAAGTGTAATATTAAGGAATTGCCTAATGTACTGTGAAAGGGAAATCCAAACTTCAGACTTTCCGTAGGTACTTCTCAGGAGGTTTTGATTTACACGGTTTACTCAATTACTTCAAAGTTAGAAAGTAATTCCTTGTTGTATTACTTAAGGAATTTTAACCAAATTTTTTTAGTCAAACGGGTCGAAGAAGTTGGTTGTGTAATTAGGTATTTATTATTAGTCGGTCCGAACAAAAAATTCTATTATTAATTGCCTCGTTCAGGTACCACGCAACCTGCTAAAAATAGTCACAATTAAATTGGTGTTTTAGCGGTACAGAATGTAACAAAAACTTTGTACTCTTGCGCCCAAAATTATAATTGAAATATGTACTAAGTTACTCCTTTTGCCTTGTTTACGCTCATACGACTGGTCATTCATGCACGCAGGTTGCGAGTACTACGCACCTGACCGACCTTTCCGAAGAATATCATTATCAAAGCATTTATCTATATCTATACTTAATACTTAATAATAGTATAAAGAGATAAAGTTAATGATGTTGGAGGTAATCTTCGGAACTACTCATCCGATTCCGAAAATTCCTTCACTAATGGGAAGCTACAGTATTGCCGAGTGTCATAGGATATATTTTATAATAAAACAAGACATTTCACGCGGACGAAATCGCGGGAAATGTCTTCGGACGAAGTTTGCTAGCTTACTAGCTTCATCTTGCTAGTTGCCCATTCAAAAGCGTAATAGGTACCTATGGAGAAGCACGGACAAGAATCTCCAAGGACACTCTTTTAAATCATAAAATTGTTACACGTTACGTATTTCATGTTGAAATTATACAAAAAATTCAAAAAATGCGTTAAAAATAACATAATTAAATAGAAACAAAAAAATAAAATAAACAGAAATTAAAATAAACCGTGGCAGCTAAGTGATGACCAGCCCCTAACTGATCAAATAGTGTTCAATATTATTAATAACAAGCACAGCCGCACAGGTCGATCGATCAGGTTAAGCTACGCTTGCCGCGGTTGTTCTGTGGATGGGTGACCATCTTTACATACCGAGAGCCCTCCGTGTCTCGGAAAACACGGTAAGCCGTTGGTCCCGGCTGTCATTCGTGGATCTTTGACAGTCGTTACGGGTAGTCAGAAGCCCGAAAGTCTGACAACCAGTCTTACCAAGGGGTATCGTATTACCCAGTAACTGGGTTGTGGAGGTCAGATAGGCAGTCGCTCCATGTAAAATACTGGTATTCAGCTGCATCCGGTTAGACTGGAAGCCGACCCCAACATAGTTGGGAAAAGGCTAGGCAGATGATGAATATTAATAACAAGCCACACTAATAGCCACTGATGGATAGTTTTATTTCCAGTGACACGGACCAAAAGGTCAAGCAGCAAAGGTCATAACTTAATTATTAACAGTGCACTAATTTCGTGAATCCTCTCTTTTTTTGGGTTCCGTACCCATAGGGTAAAACGGGACCCTATTACTAAGACTTCGCTGTCTGTCCGTCCGTCTGTCTGTCACCAGGCTGTATCTCAAGAACTGCGACAGCTAGACAGTTGAAATTTTCACAGATTATGTATTTCTGTTGCCGCTATAACAACAAATACTAAAAACAAAATAAAATATATATTTAAGGGGGCTCCCATACAAAAAACGCCATTTTTTGCCTATTTTGCTCGATATCAATAAATGGTATTTATATTATGTAGTGTTAAATATTGTACGGTGGTACGGAACCCTTCGTGTGTGAGTCCAACTCGCACTTGGCCGGTTTTTATTTAATTTTTTTTTATTGCTGAATTCACCTCGATCACGCCTTATGGAAAGCGATGGATGAGGTCTATGATGGAACGAGCGAGCCCAGAAGATGCCTAAGGCACTAGAACTCCCAGGCATCGATGAAATACAGCAGGCTGCTTGACGCCGGACTCCGGTGGGTTGAGGTCGCAAACCAGGCGGGCGTTAGCCCTACTACCGCAAGGGAAGAATTGGCCAGACAAAAAAGGTGTTGGGTGTGACTGTCCAGGATACGCCGAGCGCTCGGTTCAGTTGAGTAACTGGTGGAACAAACTGCGCTACACGAGGAGGCTTCTTTATGCATATGGGATGCATCTCTTTTAAAATATTCTAATTTAACCTTTCCAGCTTAAGCTAAATTGGCTGGATGTTTAACAACACAGAAAACTCTGTTTAAAATGTCTTTTAACCCTTAAATGTTATCAACATAAATCTTTTCAACATTTACAACATCTCATTAACATACAAAACCTTTGCATCCAAAATATAAAAGCGGCCAAGTGCGAGTGGGACTCGCACACGAAGGGTTCCGTATCACAGGGCTAAAAACGCCGAAAAAAACACTTTTCTTGCATGAAGACCCCATAAATTTTAAAATTTATTTTATTTTTGTTACAGCGGCAATAGAAAGATACATTCTGTAAAATGGCAACTGTCTAACTGTTACGGTTCATGAGATACAGCCCGCTGACAGGCAGACGGACGGACGGCGGAGGCTTAGTAACAGGGTTCCGTCATCACACTTTGGGTACGGAACCATAAAAAGCAATAAAAAGATAACATACCATATGGCCTGTTTTATGGCTAGAAATAGGCGCCTATTTTTATTCATTCCTTCCGTACCCTCGGATAAGTGCCTCTACACAGCGAGAGTATAACTTTCTTTAGCCATAAAACATCGAGGGTCCGAGTAATGTAGGTACGTACATATCGATACCTCTGGGCTCAAAGGTCGTAAAGGACAAAATGCGACTTTTCAGGAGAAGCAAAAAACGAAAAAAAAAAAATTATATTTGCTCTAACATTTTTGTTTCTTGAGCTATTTAAATGAAACCTAAGAAGAAAGTGTTTAGAATTTATAGTATTCTCTAGGGCAGTGTTAAAAAATGACCCTACTGCTGTATTTACCGAGATAGATTTCCTTTACGACCATAAATTTAAAAACAAACGTCCTTTACACCCTTAAAATTTTCATCCTATGATGAACCTAAGGGCGTAAATGTACTTTACTGCACAAAACTAAACAAAATAAGGAAATAATCGACAAGTGTAATAATTTTTAGGTTCTTAAAGGACCACCCGCTAAGGTATTCTGAAAGGATAAATTAATAATTAAACTTAAATATTAAAAGGATTATGTAATTTTGTATGTATTTATGTGTATACTACTGTATTTTCTTTACAAATATTCATGAAATAACATAATTATACAAATAAAACGTGCATTTTTGTAATCAAATTGAGATCGTTTATTTGTAATTGAACACAAAGCTCTAAATCTTTAAATTATAAATTAATATTTTTAATACGTTCACCAATACTGCTGAGTGTGCCCGCCTGCTGGCTGTGGGTGATTGGGAGTCGGGCCTCTGGCTTGAAGTGCTACCGTCACCCAACATAGGCACTATGCTGCGTGACACCACATTCTGGCTCGCTACATGTTTGCGTCTGGGCGCTCCTTGCGGAGCTCCACATCGCTGTCAATGCGGTGCAGCAGTCGACTGCCTCGGACACCATGGCGTATCTTGCAGCGAGAGCGCTGGTCAGATGGCACGGCACGCCAGCATTAACAACATCATCCGTTGGGCTCTTATCACCGTCGGGGTGCCCGCTGTTTTAGAACTCAATGGCTTGGCACGCGACGATGGGAAGAGGCCAGATGGAATGACCATAATGCCTTGGAAGTTGGGTAGGCCTTTGGTGTGGGATGCAACCTGTGTCGACACCCTCGCTCCATCCTATCTTCCTAGCACGGCGGGCTATGCTGGGGCGGCTACTGCAGGAGCAGAAAACCTCAAACAGCGCAAATATAACAACCTTATTAGGAGCCATATGTTTGAGCCGTTTGGGGTTGAAACTCTAAGGCCTTGGGGTCCGAGTGCTTATCGAATATTTCGAGACATCGCCAAGCGGTTGGTTGACTCTACGCGTGACCAGAGAGCTGGCCTATTTTTAGCCCAAAGAATAAGCATTGCCATCCAACACGGTAATGCTGCCCTGCTAGCCTTTTGGGCACTTATACTCTTGACAGCGATGCGGACGAATTTTTTTAAATGAGCTCCTGTCTTTAACTTTATAAACAGAATCTGTTTGATGAGATGATGAGTAAACACCCCTCTGAGCAGTTGGATGGGGTGGTTTTTTAATCCTGGATCTGAACAGTCATCGTGGCAGCGTCGTACAAACATCTCAAAGCCCGCACGCGATCTGACGGCTGGAACTCAACAAATCTCTTGGCGAGACAGTTCGTGACGACCCTCGAGAGCAGCTTGGATACGTGGTTCAGAAGTGAGATGGGTCTATAGTTCTTCAGCGAGGATTTTTTTGAAGAACAGAACCACCGCATCTCTGCTCCACGCCTCGGGCATTATACTCTCTTAGATGACAGCATTAAAGAGACTTGCTAGTCTTTGAATTATTGTATTTCTTTTTTTGGATCGTTTTCTTGTAGGTTTGGGTTTTTTTTGTTTCAATATCTTCATCTATATCGTCACTTCTTTGATCTTAGTTAGATCTTGTAGTTTTGAGTCAGTGTCAGTGGCAGACGGCCCACCGGGTGGAAAGATTAAGTCCGACGGGACGGCGGATGGCTTGAGCACCCTCAGCTCACCCCCGGAGTGAACACAGCGCGAGAGTCGGCTAACTGTCTTTTAGCTAAGTAATGAAGCTTAGCTGCTTTGTTGCAAAATTATATTTTTTTTTTACCGTTTTCATTAAACAGGCAATTATAATTATATATATTTTTTACCGTTTTCATTAAACAGGCATTATATTCAAGAAAAGTATTATGGGAATTAAATGCTTAACTAAAATAGCGTTAAGGGCGGGTAACTGCAAATAAGTTAAGTTTTTCACTTAAACTTTTCTTTAAATGCTTAATTATAAAGTAGTTATAGTCCTTTAGCGTCTTTATAGTCAAGAAAAATCAGATAACGTACTTGTAGTTAAGTAGAAGGCTAGAAAATAATCATCACATCAGACAGTTAAGGTATTTTAAAGTACAATAAGCGAAAAAGTGTGGGTTAGATGCTTTCAAGTGATGGAATCATCAGAAATTATGTTACTTAACGGTCTAAAATATTTTCATATCTTTGGAACTATTTATTATTGTTAAAATGTTTCTTAGACAGAAAGATAGCGAATTTTGAACTCTGTCACATTCTATTAAAAAGAAGATTGACCATTTTTGATTCGGTTTTCTACTTCGTACTTTCTAGAATACTAGTTATTTACAACCTAGCCAATAGAGGAAGCTATTTATATTTAAGTAATGTACAACGAGTATTAGAAACAATTTAATAAGGTAGGGGTTGAAAGTTTGTGTACAGAAATCAAATTCTACGATAATTATGAAGTGGATACCTAAACTTGAACATCTTGTAATTTCAATAATCGTTATAATACATTTCACAAAATTGTGTAAATTCACAGTTTTGTGTAAATTATTTAATATTTATTAAGTTAGGTAGTAAGTTTAGATTAAATTCATTGTTTTATGAATATTCTAGGATTTATGGGACAATTCCTCACTTACGTTTATATATACGCCCTTAGTGGAAGCAAAGAATTAAAATGAAAGTAGGTAGTAAAGGACACTTGTATTTTTTTTATTTTAAATTGTAGGGGTGTACAGGACAATTTGCAAAGACGATGTCCTTTACATCCAAATTTTTGAGGGACTTATATTAACCACCTAAGGTGGTATAAGACAATTGATATTTTTTATGTATTTTACACCCAAAAGTTGTTTTATACTTTGCTTTACTACCAAAATGAGTTCACTCTGGTAACTAAGTGTTATTTACATCCATATTTTCACGGTAAACTTTGTTTAACGTCTCAAATTATGTGGGTCGTAAAGGCATTTTTTTTGCGAATTTCGTAAAACGGAATATACAGATCGATAGGAAATTAAAAACTGAGTATAGCAGTATCAATAAGTCATTTTCGCCCAAATGTCCTTTACGACCTTTGAGCCCAGAGGTATCGATATGTATGTAAACACAAATGGAACGTATACAAGGAATATGAAACAAATAAAATGCTTGAATAGACGAGCTATGAATAGTTTCATTTTTCGATTTATCTCCGATGGAATGGTGGGTTGAAAACCGTTTAGATGTTTTTGTGACAAGTGCAGCTTTAGAAATAGCTTTGGACTCAACCGTAGCTTAAGTTAAAAAATAGTTATAGAATAGTTAGTTATAGAATAGTTGAAGAGCGGGGTCCGTCCACATAGCATTCGCAATTTATCGGTGAATGACGTCAATCAATCGAATTAACTCAGCCTATTTATAAAGGTAAGTTGGTGTGTTTTCCTAGACAACATTTTTGACACCCTAAAGTCAAACGCCCAAAGATTTAAATCACTAGATTTGCTCTTACCGTACTTATTGTCACGCGAAAAAGTGTCCATACTGAGAAGAGTGAGCTCAAACAATTATTATTTAGCGTTCCCATGATGATGATGAAAGGATCGGCAGTAGGCTCCATAGGTTTAACACAATGTTGGTATCATTATTAATTCGCTGGGGACCTGTATGACACACCACGTATATTTTTTTTTATATGATTTTTTTACCTATTTTTTATATATATATATTTTTTGTTTGTCTTATATAGAATGTTGTTTATCTTTTTCTCTCATTTAACTTATTTTTCACTGAATTAGCCCTGCTACAGTTAGTTTGTTAACAGCTTGTTTTTTTTATATAATATAATTATCTGTGGAAAATGTTGTGGGTAGTATATTTGTTAAGTTTAATTTTTAAGACAAAACTGTTTATGCTTAATATACTACTGTTTGTTTTCCCAAATGTAAGTAAATAAATAAATCAAGTCAAGTCACTGCGTCACAGGTGGCAAAACGAAACAGAAACGCGACTATCTTTCGACGCGGCAAAGATTAAAATTGTTAGATTCGCTCTTAACTAACGATTTAAATCTTTGCTGCTATCATCATTTTCATGACAGCTCACTGCGGTCGTTATATACTGTCACCGTTTTTCTAGAAAACCGTACCTTTACCTACTTACAACCGGGTTTTATTAGGCTTCTAAAAATCCACAATGCTGTTCATTAAGCTTAATATTCTGGCGAATCTATGAAGAACTGGCTTCATCATCGTCATCATTATTTTGGTAGCCTTCTCTACCCACTGCAGTGTACATCACATTAAAATAAAACTGGCTTACAAGTCTAAAATCTCAAAAGTCTAAACACAAAGATAATAAAGCAATTTAGAGCATGTTAAACATTATTTCTTATTACCAAAAGACTACAAGTACCTACCCTTATTTATTGTACCACCGACATATTTACTCAGTCCCCCTCAACAAATGCTTCACATTATCTTCCACGACAACATAACTAAATTTCCACTTGGCAAGGTGCTATAGACCAAATGTAATAAAGCCATTCACCACACTTAGAAGGTAATGAATTTTGACGCTACCGTGAAAACCAAGAGGTGTTTGCACGACCAACACTTCACATTCGCCTTGGACACCAACCTGAAACGAACTTTGACAACACGTTTTAGAGTATAAATTAGCTTGGTTGTAGCTTCGCTCGTTAGAGGCTATGATAAATAGAATTTTGCCAATATTAGCTCATCCCTCTGGCTTATGCTAATCACAGAAAGAAGAAAAACATGGAGTACGTCAACATTTTGGTATTCTATGCAAGTTGAGTGGGTGTATTATGCTACGGATAACAATAACCTTTGTACCGATAGGGCATCGACCTTCTACTCCAAACATTGTTACGTTATTATTCTTGGAAAATAGGAAAAAAAAATTGTTTTGTTCGTGAATAATAACATAACGATAGCATATCATTAAGTCTTGTGTATTCACTTTTCTATTGAATAGCACTGGATCAACGTATCACGAATGCTAATGATATGACGAGCCAGATGGCTTAGACAAAGTGACTTTCGACTTTAGTAACGATGATGGAATTTGATTGAGATAAAGTACTGATACGCTTAAGTCACAATAAAATAAATAATTTAAATATTATATATACAATATTATAACATTTAAATATTATATACTGATTATTTAAGTTTTATATCGGACTCCTACCGACTATAACTACTCACCGTTCCTTCTACTATCATAAATCAGGGACACAGAAGATACTTGGGCGACAGCATTCTATGCATTTTCGCTTCCAAAAATGGACTGAACCATGACTGGAAGCGACAGCTCACCCGCACCTAGTGTCGCGACGAGGGAACAGCGCTTTTAGGCCCAAACTGAGCTCTCCACCAGCGTGTGTTGGCTTGTAACCTCAATAAACTAAATCTATACTAATATTATAAAGAGGTAAAATTTGTTTGTAAGTTTGTATGTAGGGGGTAATCTCCGGAACTACCCGTCGGATTTCAAAAATTATTTTTGCGTTTGATAACCCAATTTTTGAGGAAGGCTATAGGCTATTTAACATCACGCTATGACCCTTAGAAGCCGAGCAAAAAGAAAAAAAGTCAGAACGAAAGCGAAAACGAAGTAGTAGTGCGGTCAGGCGATGCGATGCGACGAGTGGGTTGGACGAAACAGAAATTTCGCGCGGACGAAGTCGCGGGCTGAAGCTAGTGACTTAATATAGGTACAGACGCCAGCACATCAAGCTACTACAATCTGTCAAAATTTATTTAATAGATTTTTAACTTTATTGTTAAAGCATAAGGTTCAAAGTTAATTGGGAAAATTTGACAGTTTCGGGTAGCTTGATGTGCTGGCGTCTGTACAAAAACAGTGGCTACACTTCGGAAACTAAGCTGTAAAGTCACACTCTAAAATAGTACCTCAAAGTGGGGGTTAAACTGTTCCCCCACTTTGTACTTCTACCCCGTTCAGAGTTACTCACAATACTTTTAGTACTAGCTTCATACATTTATTTTACGGCACTCTCATACATTTCGTTTATTACTCGAGATTATCTTAACAACTACAATTTATTTTACTAGGCACATAGTTGATTGCGCCGCGTATTAGCGAACAGCTACAACATAAAGCGTCCATTTACGCAGTTTGTGCGGCCATTTTTTCGGTAATTTGATATTAAAGATACATTCAGTAACTATACTTACTTTCCTACTTATCGGAAAAAATAACTACGTACTTTTTAGTAAAAGGATACGGTCTAAAATATATTTTTCACCCGGTTATGATTTTGACCGGTATGTATGCATGTATGTATGTTCATCTGTTCCCTAATAACTTCTAAACTTCTTATCATAATTAGACAAAGGAGGTATCGTTAGAAGCGTCTTGGTCGTCCGCTGGTTATAGGCTATGTGACGTCACATTAAATTGAATATGGCGCCCTCTAGCGACCATAAAGTCGTGACCTAAAAAAAAAATATTTTTTAATCATGCTGTGTTGGATATCGAATGAAAGGGCTTAATTAGCACATTTCAAAAATATAAATATTACTGAACTAAGCCCCAAAATAATAAAATAAAAAATAAGTTTAAAAACTAAAACCCGACTACTGAAAAGGATGAAACAGGAAAGTAGCTGCCCGTGGTCGCATGCCGCTGTACTAACATATTATAAGCTACTAGCTTTTGCCCGCGACTTCGTTCGCGTGGAATAGTGACTTCCGGCAGATTTTTGGTTTTACCCACATAGTTCCCGATCTCGCGGGATCTCTTCAAAAATGAAATGTGGAACCCAACCAAATGCGTGTAACGAAACCATAGCGCGATCTATTTCGATCCCAACGCCATCTATCGAGCATAGTGACAACTCGGATTATTTATCTATACTCCGTTCGGGCATTTTCTTTGTACTAAAAGTTTTATTATATTGATATTATTTTTTTCATACCTTTTTACTATTTATTTACTTTTTTCCGATGAATTAAAACAATAACATGAACCGAACTCGTGTAACGATCGACACCATTGCGCGATCACCAACTCGACATAATTATAGTACTAATAGAATTATCTATACTCCGTTAGAGCATTTTCTTTGTACTAAAAGTTGTATTATATTATATTTTCATACCTTTTTACTATTTATTTACATTTTTCCGATGAATTTTCAGTACTGAATTGATGCCGACTCTTGACCAATAGATGGCGCTGTATGTCCGGAATAAATTTTATTTTTTATTTTATTTTTTGTAATAAAAACTATCCTATGTCCTTTCTCAAGTTCCAAACTATGTCTATACCAAATTTCACACAAATCGGTTCAGTAGTTTAGGCGTGAAGCAAAGACAGACAGACAGAAAGACAGACAGACAGAGTTACTTTCGCATTTATAATATTAGTTAGGATGGTAGCATGCGACCACGGGAAGGTATTTTCTGGTTTCATCCTTTTCAGTAGTCGGGTTTTAGTTTTTAAAGTTATTTTTTATAAATAAATCAGTAACACACTTACTTTTTTTTATTTTAATTTTTTATTTGTTTGTATAGTAGGTTAGTTAGTCTTTTATTTTAGTATCTAGTGTATATAGTTACATTATAATTACAGTTTATAAATAAACTTACACAAACACACACGCGTGTATTTTTCGAAGGGTAGGGCAGATGTGTGCCTATAGTACACGCCATTTATTTTATTGTCATGTAATAGATGACCAGCCAATTTCCATAACTTGCTATTGCTATCCTACTTATCGGCAAAAAATCACATCTTTCTTTTCGGACAAGGATATGATCTAAAATACATTCTTAAACTTTATTTCATTATAAACATTTAAGTATATAAGTACATTCTTTAATACATAAGTAATGCTTTAAGAACTGAAATTGAAAAAAAAAAAAACATTTATTAACGGTAAACATGACGCAGAGATGAACACAAAGAAAAAAAAAAACAAGTTGAGGCAATAAAAGCGTCACATACACGCAAAACTGCCATCGCTCAGCATAATGCTGAGACCTTATGCGAGACAGAGCCCCACCGCTACAGATACACGAGACATTGAGCTTGTCTCTGGGGTGGTTACGCACTTTGCAATGCCTCTGGTATTGTTGATATCTATAACCATCGGTGACCACTAACCATCAACCACCCAATGACATCAAACATTGCACAAATCTTGATTTCGGTCAGAAATCGGAATCGAACCAAAATTGGACCGTTTTCTCACTATTACCATAAAATAACGTCGTTTACTATCAAAAAGGTTACCTAAATGCCGTCAATTGACTTGACTTTGACTTTATCAACACGAGAACTGACTAATTATTTATATTCAAGTATTAATAAATAGGTTTAAGAACAACTTTATTTCTCATAAGAATTGCATACATAATTCACTTACTGAGAAACAATATCTAAAACTAAGATTAATAATTAGAGTTAGAGAGAATCTAATTATGTACCAAAATATGTTTTAGCTACGCGTTAGGGTTACGCCAACTGTGAATCACGGAGCGTAGGCAAGAGTCTACGCTTTCGTAGCAGATGTGCTACGAATGCTACGAAAAATAAAGTAATGAATGCTTTGGCTGCACTACACAGATTCCTGTCTTTTCTGCGTATTTCATGACATTGCCTGTTATTTATTTAGTGAACAGCGAAACTACTATAAGTTTGTTGTCACTGTTTCTGCATCCAATTAGTTTTTCGTCGTTCTTCAATGTCCAATGCATTCATTCATTCGTTCACTGACAGACAACGTATAGCTAAACCACACGAATTCCGAAATAATGATAGTGAGAGACTAAAGAAGGATTTTTGAAAATTGATCCTGCTGTGTTTCGTCGATGTGTGGTAGTTCCAGTACCTTAGGCATCTTCTGGGCATGCTCATTCCATCATAGACTTCATCCATCGCTTTCCATCAGACGTGATCGAGGTCAAGAGCGGGCCCATTCAGCAATAAAAAAAACAGTCAAGTATGCGTCGGACTCGCGCACCGAGGGTTCCGTACAAATTTGTTGGTATGTAAATAGTTTATCACGGGATATTTTTTTGTAATGTAACTACAAATTTACAGTTTTTTGGATATTTTTTCTTTACTTTTGGTACATGACCATGCTTCTTGCCAAATTTCATAGTTCTAGGTCAACGGAAAGTACCCTATAAATTTTGATTCCCTTGAGAGTGTCAAAATATGAAATATACGTTTTTTACGACATAAACGGCCGTATCTTTTTTTTACGTTAGCTTGGAAGTTTGATTTTTTCACAGCGTTATGGGACTGTGGACCTGAGTACATGATTTAATTTCAACTCGATACCTCCACGCGTTCCCGAGACAAAGGGTCTTCACAGACAGACAGACAACAAAGTGATCTTATAAGGGTTCAGTTTTTTCCTTTTGAGGCACGGAACCCAAAAAAATAAATAAAAGGTAATTAAAGTTTGTATGGAAGCTCGTATAGTAGTATTTTGATAAACCATGATTGTATGACTTTTTGAATGCCTTACGGTAGAATCACTTGAAACATGTATATTTAGTAACATCATTGTAACAGTGTTTTCTGCAATAATAAATAATTTGATTTGATTCGTCATTATTGCCGACGAGAATCCGGCACACGGCTTGTTTCATAGTGGAAATAATTTTACATTAAACTACATACCCGCTTTAATTACATGAAAAAAACACAGACAGATTCTGTTTATAAAACGTTTATACCTAAGTGTCGAGATGTTACAAAGAATGTTTCAAAACATTTTTCTTTTTAATTTTTCCTAAGAGCTGAGAGAGCTGTATAACATTTTGACCAGCATCTTTATTACGCTCAGCGTATTCCATAACAACTTCTTTACGAGTTGTCCGTTTATGTCACGAAATTACACGAAAGTGCGCCGAGTAAGCCCGAGCGATGATGATGTTACGTTTTATGATCTAACTACAGCGCTGTATTAAAGCTTTTTAGTTTTGGAAGCTTCAATTTTGTGTATTACTTACTTTTGTAAAGAAAAATGTTTTGTGAAGTGGTTACAAAATCAGGCAAGAGGCTATGTCCTTTTTCTTATTATATTTGCTCCCTATTCAATGGGATGCCCCGCCCACACTGGGCCCGCGTGGTGGATTACGGCCCGCTCCCTCTCACAGAGAGGAGGCCTGTGTCCCAGCAGTGGGATCGTTATAGGCTGATTGTGTATGTGCAATGGGATAGGTGGCCGATGGGGGCGAAAGGTTCTGAAGTGGCGACCGTGAACCTGAAGACGTAGTGTTGGAAGGGCTCTCACAAGGTGGATCGATGACCTGATGAAGCTGCAGGAATCCGATGGATGTGAGAAGCACAGAACCGAGGGGTATTTGTGTAGCACGCTATCAGTAGGAATGGCTTTCATTTTGACAGTTCAACAACATTCATTGCGTTATTTACGTTGTTGTGCAGATAAATTTTTCGAACGAAGCAATGGATTAGCAATATCCTTCAAAATGATTCAGATTATGCTTGATAGTGTGTAACAGAATTAGGGTGGCGGTGCTTGAGGCCTATGTCCAGCAGTGGGCGTCTTTTTGCTGATGATGATGAGTTCCCCCGCGTGTACTGGTGTAGATATTTTTCGTCGGTTATCAAAAAAAATGTAATGAATCCATAAAAAAGATTATGCCAGCCCTTTTACTAACAAACGTATTATATCAGGTGAATAGTTACACACCGCACTGAAAGAAATAAGCGGTGATTAAAAATGAAAAAAAAAACATTAATCTGAACTGCTTTAAACAGTTCCTAACGTTCAAAACAGTATTTTTTACTGATCCGAAAACAGTTAAAGCTTGAGGCAAAATGCTACCGTCATGACAGTAAACTTTAACGATTTAAGTAGCTAAAAGGTCACAAAATTAACTGTTTTATTCATTTGGTGATGTCGTTCAAACCATTGAAATTTACTTGCATTACAGTAATGGTGGTTTTCCTTTTTGTTGTTTTTTTTTTCAGTAAATAGTATGGTTACTGTTTTGTCTTTTACTGTTTTACAAACATTTGTTCTTACTGTATAAAGTCAGTAAGTCTTAATGAAATCGCTTTAATGTGGTGTAGTAACAAATTATGATGTTTCTCTTTCAGTCGTCAGTAATTTGACTTTCGAAAGAAGAAGACAAAGCGTTGTGTAACAATACAGACGCTATACAACGTTTTATTAGTAAGGGGTTATATAATGAAACAGTATCTTTATATCAGCTTCAGGTAAACAATAGTCGAACGCGTCGTGTCTGCCACAGAATTCGCACTGGAATTTGTAGGTAAACTTGTCCGTTGTGCGGTCACTAACGAGCTATGCCCCCGCTTCAAAGTTTCATCGGCCTTGTTACTACATCTAGTGCACTCTATGTATCCCATGTTCAATGGGGGGGGCCGAGGGGGCCCTAATATTAATGTGTTTATTACATAGTGATGTTTTGGGATGTATTGTTTTTAGATCATCATTCATTAATTCATGATCATTGTAGCTTTGAATAAAGCAATCGGGGCATTCTATTCTTGACTTCGGTCCGGTGCACATGTTGTCATAGCACCTAGAGTTGCTAATTATTGTGTTCAAATCTTATAATTAATTAAGTCACAGTTATAATAAATTAATTATTAATTAAGTGAGTCAATCGAATAAAAGTTGATTAATAAGTAACCTACTTTTTTACTTTAAAATATCCGATCCTGATATCCTGCCTACATACTATTAATGTCACAGGGTAAACGATTATCATTGTTATATATTTTTAACCTGTTATTAAACAATGTCGCTTACCGAGTAGATTTTATTAGCCATTAATGTCCCACTACTGAGCAAACGCCTCCCGACTCTATGTCCATCTCTCTTTGTCCAGAGCTACTTAGGCGCTGACTCCACGAGCGAGAGAATCGCGGCGATATTATCGTCGTGCCACGTATTTCTATACACTCTCTATGGAACCGTCTCCACACGGCGATATTATCGCCGCGATGCGACGAGTGGCAATGAGCGCGCGAAACGTCATTACATCGTCGCTAGCCCGCCGCGACTAGCAGCGCGCCCGCCGCGCGCTCGCGACGAGCGCGCGGCGGGCGCGCTGTCTAACGCAGCGTCATTTCAGCGTTGCCTCTCTGGAAACGCGGCGATACCGTTACGAGTCGTCGCGGAAACGCTGCGATTCCGTTACGACTCGCGACGATACGCAGCGGAATTATCGCTCGTTCGTGGAGATTATCCGACGATATAAGGGCGGACTCGTCGCGATTCTCTCGCTCGTGGAGTCAGCGCTTAGGACTAATCTTTATTAAAGGAGTCCAGCTCATAGCTTTTTTTCCTTAACCATACCTACTTTATGATACCTTGATTATTAGTTGGTAAGATTTTAGTACTGTCAGGTATCGACCTCATATTGCATAGCAATTTTTCAAAGACAGGGTTATGTTTATTGTAATTGGTCGCCACCGGTAGCAACCGACGCTTATAGACCAGCGGGGTAATTGCGTAACAGACTATCAGTAGCAATGGGTTTCATTTTGACAGTTTTGACAGTTATTCACGTTGTTGCGCAGACAATTTTTTCGAACATATGAAGCAATTGATTAGCAATATGATTCAGATTGAGAGTAATAGTGTGTTACGCAATTCGGGTGTTGCAATACTAGTAGAATCGCAGAATTGATGTCATGTAGCTATGATCATATCCACGCTGATAATATTCAAACATGGACACTGCAAACCTTGGCGGTAAAAAGTATTATATCGTACCTATTACCGCCTAATCCTCTTCTTTTCTATTCTTCTAAATATAAAATAGATGATATTCTCTAGATGATTTCCATCACAAAGAGCTTTAGAACTCCTTTCTTAACGACTTTTTTTAAATACTCAGGCTAATAGAAAAAGTATAATTTATTAATGAATAAAAAAATCTTCATTAGAAACCAGGTTTAAACTGCTTCTGAAAAGTCAATTTAACATCATGAAATAAATATTCTAGTTCCTAGAAATCTGTTTGGACCATCAATCAGGACAAAGTAGCTTTGCCCGTATTTTCATCTAAAAATGGCGCACGTACAAAATAAAATCTAGAAATATGAAAAAGGACCAATTTCTAAGGACCAAATAAAGGACCAAATCAAAGGAACATATTTTTTATTCACATTTCTTCGAAACCTTGCTGGCTTATTACTTTAAAATCTTTTAATAGATCATACAAACTTGACGTGATGAAAAACGTTAAAAGAAAAAGACTCATCATTATCATTTCAGCCGAAAGACGTTCAGTGGCATAGGCCTCCCCTTCGACCGGTTAAGTGCTTCTCGCATCCAACGGGTTCCTGTGGCCTTCACAAGGTCGTTGGTCTACCACGCGCTACGTCTTCCGGTACGCAGTCGCCACTCCAGAATCTTTCGGCCCCGTCAGCCATCTGTTCTGCGAGCAAATGTCCACTGCCACTTAAGTTTGGCAATTCCTCGAGTTATGTAGGTTACCTTGGTTCTCCTGTGGATCTCCTCATTTCTGATTTGATCACGCAGGGAAACTCCAAGCATAGCATATAAAAGAAAAAGACTATTATGAATCAAACCAAAATTTACGTCCGTCAAAAAAACCCACTTTAAACCAACTAGAAACGGGTCGGATTAAAACAATATTTTTTAAACCAGATTTTCAATAAAAATCTGATCCTTTATTGTTAAAAAGTACGATTTTCTTTTTTCCTTAAGCACGGTTAAAATCTGGAGGGTTTTTGTACATTTTTTCAGCTGACTCGTGCAATTCTAGTGCGCTCAGGTGTTCAAAGACAAGTTTTCGCTTCAACAGTTTCGGGTCTCGTCGACTAAAGGGTAGTTTTTTACTCTTTTCATTAATTTTGTAAAGGGTAGAATATGTCTCTGATTTTTGGTGCTTCTTTTGTTCTTTTGTAAAAATTTATCGAGTTAAAATCGGGTAACTTTAGTAAAAATTGTATGTGGACTTTTCTTTGACAATGAAAAGCTAACTGATGTTACGAAAAATGGTACGATACAAAAGCGCAGTAGATATATATATTTTTTTCATTCCTGAATGGGCCCTTGACCTTGATCACGCCTGATGGAAAGCGATAGATGAGATCTATGATGGAAAGAGCGTGCCCAGAAGATGCCTAAGGCACTGGAAGTCCCGCACACCGATGAAACCAGGCGGGCGTTAGCCCTACCACCGCAAGGGAATAAGTGGCCAGTCAAATAAGGTTTTGGGTGTGACTGTCCAGGATGCGCCGAGCGCTCGGTTCAGTTGAGTAACTGGCGGAACAAACTGCGCTACACGAGGAGGATTCTTCATGCATCCCAAAAATAATCTCTTGAGCTTTTGTAATCAACCACCAGTATTGATTTAGAGCGAATAAAAGCTAAGACTTATTCGATACATTATTTCAGGATTACCATAAAATAAACATTCTTATACATATTATGTTTATTTTCTAACTGCCACTTAATTTGTACTATGATCCCTAAAGTAAACATGTCACAAGCTTAGGTACCAACAACTAAGCTATAAAACTCTTAAAGCTAATTACATAAAAATTATGGCTAACCCTACCCTGTCTCAACACAAAATTCTAACAACTTGCTAAGGAATTATGCAAAACTTCTGTTTATAGTTGGAAAGTTGTCGAGAACAATGTAGAACAGGGATCAAGGACCTTTCCAGTTAGTTTTCTATTTCTTGTCGGCACTTTGTCGCGTTTATCTGGCCAAAGTGGGGCAGGATATTTCTTCCGTTTTTATTTATTTCTCATCTCAGCTTTTATAAGGATGAGAAAGAATAATAAAGTGGGATTTTAAGTATAAAAACTATTCTTTTTTTTTTGTACAAAGTGTTGAGTGCTGCAGTTCAGGCATAGAATAAGCCAGCCTCGCCCCTTGTCGAGGATATAGTCAGGGAAATTCATTGTTGAGAAGCTAGACTACCATTAACATAATCTGCCTATAATGTTCCCACTGCTGGAACACAGGCCTCCTCTCTACGAGAGGGAGTGGCCTGTAAACTACCCCGCGGGCACAGTGCGAGTTGGTAGATGTCACACGTCTTCGATTATTTTGGTTCTACATGCTACTTTCCTCACGATATTTTCTTGACAGCAGTGGTGATGAAATTATTTACACAAAGTAAAGCACCTGCCTGGGTTCGAACCCACGGCCTACAAGTCGTAAGTCAGGGCTATTACCACTGGGCCATAACTGCTCTTATTTTCAAATCAAAACTGACATTCTTTGGCGTTTCCAATGTATGAAATGGCTATAAGAAGGAAAATTTACGTACAATGTCAATTTCCCTCCGTATCAAAAAGTCCTGATAGCAAAACGACACTTTAGCAAATCGCCCTACGAGCAGTTTGTTTTATTAGCAAAACGTCCTATTTGTAAAGTACAGTAGGCGCCGTCATTAGGGAATTGTCATCTCCTACGGCCAGTTTCTTCATGAATAGTAACAGCCAATGTAACGTCACAAAAATCAAAGTAACGGTTATTTTAGCTGTTACTTGAATGAAGAAACACACATGTGCCGTAGTATCAGTAAGGCCCCTCGCCCACGGCGACTTTTTGTAGCGATGCTGTCGCGCGTTTCGTAAACGTGCGACAGTATCGCTACTAACGCGCGTTAGTCGCATTTGCAACGCGCTACAGAAGCGATGCCCACGCACTACTAACGCGCTACAGCATCGCGACTGTATCGATGCAAACGCGCGACCGTGTCGGACGACATCAGGGAGAGAACGGAGGGAGGGTGGCACATGCGCGGAGAACCGAGCATCAGTGCAACACAATCGCGTTTGCATCGCGACAGAAGCGCGACAGTATCGCGTTTGCATCGCGACTGAGAATCGTGGTGTGGGCGAGGGCAAACAGCTAGAGACCGTATCGCGACTGTATCGATGCGAACGCGCGACTGCATCGCTACAAAAAGTCGCCGTGGGCGAGGGGCCTTAAGGTCAAGTAAAATTCAACAGTAAAAGTCAGTTTGACTGATTACTTTAGTTGTTGATGAAGAAACTGGCCGAGCTGTGACGGCTCATTTTAAATTCTGAATTGTTTTTATCTTTTTTATAACGGACGTTTTTAACGTGCAGGTCTTTCTACATCGTTCTCACATGCACAATTTCAACATGAATGACGTAACCAATATTTTGGAACAATTTTATGATTTAAAAGAGTGCCCTTGGAGTTTCCTGCCCGTTCTTCTCCATAGGTACCTACTATATACCCTTTTGAATAGGCTAGCTTCAACTTTCTGGTTGACCGACCCCTTGATAATTCAAAAGTACCTGTACCTAATTGGTTTATTTGAAATAAATGCTTTGAGTTTGAGTAATACTGAAAAATTACTACCGGCATTTATCGTCATGGCTCATTATAGCATTTATTTGAAAGGTACCATTAAAATGAAAAATAAAGAGGAATTAAAGCATTTAACCATTAATCTCCCTGAATGTATGTAATAGGTAACTATTTTGACATCAGGAACGGTATAGACAGTTACATAATTACAAACGATTAATATTATAAAGAGGTAAAGTTTGTGAGGTTGTAGGGAGTAGTCTTCGAAACTATTGATCCGATTCCAAAAATTCCTTCACTAATGGGAAGCTACTATATTGCCAAGTGTCATAGGATATATTTTATAATAAAACAAGACATTTCACGCAGACGAAGTCGCGGGCAGAAGCTAGTCAGAAATAAAGAGATTCGTAAGAGAACCAAGATACCTGACCCCGAAGAATTGCCAAACTTAAGTGGCAGTGGGCAGGGTACATCTCGCAGAACAGATGGCCGATGGGGCCGAAAGTTCTTAGAGTGGTGCCCGCTTAACGGAAGACGTAGCGAGGAAGACCGATGATCTTCCTCTCTCTCTGATGACCTATAAACAAAGAAATGTTGGAGTTTTGTCAAGTTTTTAAAAACATGCGAAGCATGGCGCATTTTAGTAGTATTTTATATTGGCTGAAAAAATATGTTCAAATGTAAGTAGGCTAACTATTACTCGGTAACTTGTAAAGCCTACTTAAAATCGATAAAAATTTAAGAAAATAAGCTTATCAAAATAAAAAATTGTATGTTAAAATGTTCTTAATTAAACTTTTTTTCACCTCAATTTATGATAATTAACTAACAACACCAAAATGCATTTACTTATGGAAGACCCAACTTGTGTTTTTGTCAACTTTGATGTCCAGGAAGGATATTAAGCTGTTCCACTGCTTCATATGTTTGACAAATTTGTCTGCTCGACAACGTAAATAACGCAATGAATGTGCTAGAACTGTCAAAATGAAAGCCTTTGTTACTGATAGTGTGTTACGAAACTACACCGCATGTCTTCCAAGTTTCCACAGAAGCTTGTTACTGGGCTATTGGTTTCCTATGTCTTAGAAGCAGAGTTGTTCAACATTTCTTTAAGGGTGCCTTTCCACCAAAGATGTGCTATGCAGCTATGCTGCGAGAACGTAAAAGCTAAGCTACGGAACTATGTGACTGATGCTAAGCTATGTAGCGGAGCGAGTAAGATGTGCTATAAAAATGCGCCACCGCAGGGTAGCTATGCGAGGAAGACGCGCAGCTCGAGCTATGCGACCTATCGACAATTATAGGAAAGGTACACTGCTCTGCATATAGCTACACATCCACAGCACGCATCCATAGCTCGCATCCATAGCACGCATCCATAGCACGCATCCGTAGCACGCATCTTTCCATATAAAAAAAACGTAGCTTAGTTGAATCAATTTCCATCAGTACTATACTATGTAGATCAATGAATATGATTGGTGGATATCAAACGCATCCATAGCAACGTAGCATAGCACATCTCTGGTAGAAAAGCAGCATAAACTCGTGTCTATATATTGTAGTGGCATCTCATGTTTCCAGTCCGCTGGGCGATGAATGAAATGCACGAATGTTGGTTATCCCTGACACGTGTCTGCCTGTTCACATATTTGTCCGTATAGAAAAATATGGTAAAGGTTTTGACTGAAATAAAATGTATGCCTGAATTCATCTCATTTGTTAATTAAGCATCTATCCATTGGTATTGGATTAATATTATTGTTTTAATTTTAACCTGCCAAATCTAATTTTTCTATTGCTGAATGGGCCCCGCTCTTGACCTCGATCACGCCTGATGGAAAGCGATGGATGAGGTTTATGATGGAACGAGCGTACCCTACTCAGAAGATGCCTAAGATAGATACTCCCACGCATCGACGAAACAAACCAGGCTGGTTTACGCCGAACTCCGGTAGGAGGGTGGTCGCAAACCAGGCGGACGTTCGCCCCACCACTGCAAAAAAAACAGTGGCACTCCGGGAGTGCCGACAGAAGTGAAAACAAAACACAAACAGAATACTTTGCCATCACTCACTGACATATCGGATATACATTAAAACCGAGTACATCCCCAAGACAACCGAACACATCAGAAGCGGTGTCGATTACGGTAACAGTGGCGCGAGTTTAATAGTTTTTTCCCATCTCAAAAAATGCCCAACGCGCCTAAAGAAGTTTTCACTTCAAAAATCATGAATCAATCAACTCAACCTATCGCAGACCACTGTTGGGCATAGGCCTCACTAGACCACGCCCTGTCCTCCGCCATCCGCAACCAGTCTGTCCCAGATAATAATTAATAATTTAGGTCGTCGGTCCATCTAGCTGGGGGCCATCCCGCACTACGCTTCCGATACGCGGTCTCCACTCTAGAACTCGTCTGCTTCACCGGTCATTGGTCCTTCGACAAACATGACCAGCCCACTGCCACTTCAGCTTGCTTACTCTGCAAGCTATGTCGATAACTCCAGTTCTTTTCCGGATAACTTAATTCCTGATTTCATACTTAAAAGAAATTCCGAGCATAGCCCGTAACGTAACCATAAATCTGAGTAAAGAGCGACACTTATTGATCGTATCATAAAACGTAGTCATTCATAATGTAAAATAAAAATGTACAGGTATTATAATCTTCAAAAAAATTGCCGCATTTTTGTTAACATAAATATTACTGATAACTGTCATGCTATGTCACGACATAATTGTTACATTTCATATGTCAAGGCTTAAAGTACAGGCAGATAATTATGTATATTGAGTTATTTAGTTACACGAAATAGTTTTGTTTCTGTATTGAATATACAATGTGGACACAACAATACGACAATAAATGAAAACACGTGCAATACTAATGCGGAACTATCAAATAAATCCTAGCACTGAAATTAAAAAAGTGATTTTGCAAACAAACTTAATAGTAGTGAAGTGCTGACTAAGGGTTTTGCTCATAGATATAGATACACCTAGATAACGCAAGAGCAACTACTTCGCGTGCCGAACTAGTTGCTCGTGAGCTTACGTACAAAAATCGTAAGCCGCCACTTTCGCGCTCAGTCCTGTGCAGCTGGTTGGGTGAACGTGAGCGCTGGTGCTAGGCCCCGGGGGTGGGGCAAGACGGGTGCCGCACGCGGCGGCGTCTTTGATTCTATTAGATTTTCCCATCACTAAATAGTGCTTGTGACGTCATAGTAGGTAGTCAAAAAATGGCACGCTTGGTTTTCATACAGATCGTGATACTTGCGTTATCTAGGTCTATCTATATTTATCTGTGGTTTTGCCAATCTTTTACTTGCTATAGTGATTAGATATAAGCAGTTTAATTAACTGTCGACTCCACCTTGCATAATTTGACATAAATTATATATATTTGTGGTCGGCGTAACATGTCTTTTTCTTCCTTTCTTTCATACCTATCTACTAGTCATCATCTCGGTAGTCACCCGGTCAGTCTGTTGGTATTCAATACATCGTGATGAATGAACAAACAGAGTGGTAAAAATGTCAAAGGCAAGGGTTACTCAATTATTTGACTACTTTGAACCTACTTTGGTATTTTCACTCTTTAGTTTCAAAAAGCTATAACAACGTTAAATGCTTGCTGTCGTGAAAAAAATGCTAATCCGCAAAATTGAAAGCGAGTCGGACTGGCCGTGGTAAGCCCATGCGAGTTCTGCGTATCAATTTTTATAAGTGAATTATGACTAACTGTACACTGTAAACATTTCTATGGCTTAAAACGATAATGGCTCAATAAGCGTTAGTACAGATGCCAGCACATCAAGCTACCCCTATCTGTCAAATTTTCCCAATAAACTTTGAACCTTATGCTTCAGCGATAAAGTTGAAAATCTATTAAAGAAATTTGACAGATTGTAGTAGGTTGATGTGCTGACGTCTGTACATTCTGGTCCATTGTTAGAACAAAATTATCCCATCATAAATCAATGACCAAGCCGTACAATATCCATTCAAAACACTAACTACACCGTGTCCTAAATATAAGGCCACGTTTCTATTGATAGCAATGAGGGGCTCGTGGCTAATGGGGTAATAGTTTACGGGTATTACCCGAACGGTTTAAGCAACAGATTCGGGCATGTTGCACTGTACGTAGGATTTCTCACAGGTGTATGTAGTTTAATAGAGTTCACATGCATTGACTTGAATAAAATGTCCCAGGGTATTAAGTCCAACTTTGTGCCACAGTATTTTTTTAAGCTATTGCATAGCTTTTATCTTGGGCTTTGAGCGCGACGACCGAATGAAGAAATTCCGTAACGAAAATAAACCTAACACCCCCCACTCCGACCGGCACAGCGGTGCAGCGTTGAAAGCCGTGCATCGTCTAACGTCGTATCAGTTCGGCAGACTTCGGCACGGTGTTTGTGTGCGTGCGACTAGACGTATGCTATGCAATAGCTTTACCGCGGCAGTCCCCAAGTGCCACACGTATTTTTTTATTTGTGTTAAAATGTTTACATAACCAGAATATAATGTTCCCACTGCTGGGACACAGGCCTCGACTCGGTAAGAGGGAGTGGGCTGTAATCTACTACGCGGGCCAGTACGGGTTGGTAGATGTCACATGTCTTCCATAGCTGCAGAGACAGCGAGGTCAGTCCGTGAATAGGTGACCATTATGTTTCTAAGCCTTGCTAAGTTTTGAAGTGTAATTCTCAAGGTCTATTATATTGGGGTTCATGTAGTATGATTGTGTACCTACTTCTAGTCAGCGTTTTTAGCTTGAGGAGTAAACAAGCATGAATTGCTCGTTAAAATTCTTTTATTTTTCCTCCCAAATTGGATATTTCTTTATCTTCGAAAAAGTCAAATTGTACCCGTATCATCATAATCTTTTCAGCCCGGAATCACCCACTGCTTGGTATAGGCCTCCTATTTTTAGGATTCCATACCACAAAAGGAAAAAACGGAACCCTTATAGGATCACTTTGTTGTCCGTGTCTGTCTGTCTGTCAAGACCCTTTATCTCAGAAACGCGTAAAGGTATCGAGTTGAAATTAAAACTATATACTCAAGTCTACAGATCCTTAAATCTGTGAAAAAATCAAACTTCTAAGTTAACGTAAAAAAAGAAAGGGCCTTGTATGCCGCAAGAAACGTATATTTCGACACTCCCAAGGGAATTAAAATTTATAGGGTACTTCCAGTTGACTTAGAATCATGAAATTTGGCAAGAAGCAATGTCATGTAGCACAAGTAAAGGCAAAAATCTGAAAACCTTAAATTTGTAGTTACCTACAAATTTGTACGGAACCCTCGGTGCGCGACTCCGACTCGCACTTGACCGGTTTTTTTTTCTGCCTTGCTTCCCGGTTCCGTACGTCTCGAATCCAGGTGTACCTGTAACAACAATAGTCTCAATCATATTCTATACCTTACCTTATCATATTTTAGTTTAAAATTCCTTCAATAGCAGCTTTACCAAACCATCGATCGGTAAGTAAAACGATCTGTTTTTGACATAGAACCCGCATCACTCTCCGAAATGTAAGCGTGCCTTTATGGTACAATTTTCTTTCTTTATTAGGGGCGAAATTTGCTTTAGCCCCGCCTAATATCATCAATAACACTTGTAAATGGACTACAGGGTGTGTTTTGACTCCGTATAAAGTAATACTCATTAATTTCTGTGCGGCATGCGATATAAGATTTTAGGAGAATCGGGGAAGGTCGAAATACAGCGTAAATGGTGTATTTGTAGGGTTTTGTGTAGGGAGTTACAGTACAGTTTATTGATGTCTTGAGTCGAGGACTATAATCGTTACCATTAACTATACTAATAATAAAGTTGAGGAGTTTTTTTGGATTAGAAAAAATATTTTTTTGTATTTGACAGCCTAATTCTTGAGGAAGGCTATAAGCATATATATTATAACATCATGCTAGATCC
This sequence comes from Hydraecia micacea, assembly GCA_914767645.1. NCBI lineage: Eukaryota > Metazoa > Arthropoda > Insecta > Lepidoptera > Noctuidae > Hydraecia > Hydraecia micacea. The sequence goes on from OU611781.1 coordinate 2,801,147, forward strand.
CTTAGGAGACGAGCAAAATGGAAAAAAGTCAGAAAAAACGATAAGTGTAAACGAAGTAATAGCGGGCAGGCGATGCGATGTGACGGATAGCTCGGGGGAACAAGAAATTTCATGCAGAATAGTCATAAATATTTAGGTAGATATATATATACCTACAATTCTCAACATTTTTAACCGACTTCAAAAAAGGAGGTTCTGTATTCGACCCGTATGTATGTATGAATGTTTGTATGTCCACGATTTTCTCAAAAACTAATGAACTAATTTTGATCATTCTTTCACTAATATGATCTACATACTTTCAGGAAGGTTTTAGTATATGATACATTATGTAATTATTCTTATGTACGATGTTATATGCATAAATTTACTGCATCTCCGGCATTTCTATGCGAATTTTGATGATTCTTCTAGTCGGTGTCTTCAATTCTTCAATGCACTAGTGTTATTTGAATTTGTGTGGAGTAGGTACAACTAAAAAGTGAAAAATAAAAACTTTTTTACAAAAAAAACAACCGACTTAAAAAAAAAACTACAAAATGATAAATAACTTTAATTTCGGAAGTTGATGTCAAAAAACGAAAATGTGGAACCAACGACACCGACTTCTGAAATTAAAGTTATTTATCATTTTGTAGTTTTTTTTTTAAGTCGGTTGTTTTTTTATAGAACAGTCTTTGTTAAACACTAATGTAATGTTTCCGATTTATTCCGTTCTAATACCAACAACTAACACAACTGGTATTTGTTTCTTTTTACAACATGAAAACGATTTATTTTAGAACTAGCAGCGCCCCACGGTTTCACCCGCATAAGTGTCGATCCCGTGCGAATATCGGGTTAAAAAATATCCTATGTCCTTTCCCAGGACTCAAACTATCTCTATACCAAATTTCATCTAAATCGGTTTAGCGGTTTAAGCGTGAAGAGGTAACAAACAGACAGACAGACACACTTTCGCATTTATAATTTTCGTTTGGATTATTCATCCCGGTACTTATAACAAGGAATAAAGTTTTACTTAGTTTTCTTTCAGAAATACACTGAAATATTTACGGAGCCGAATACTCGGAAAATATGTAGGTACTTCAATATTTATCTCAAACAAGATTACAGCAAAAGTTTTAATATTTTAACATCGGAACTCCAAAAATGTTTCAATTAAGTACCTAGCGTAAAATAATCATAAAAAGTATTTTTTGATTATCCTGCGGGGGTAATTGCGTAACACACTATTAGTAGCAATGGCTTTCATTTTGACAGTTCAATAATATTCATTGCGTTATTTGCGTTGTTGAGCAGACAAATTTTTCGAACATATGAAGCAATGGATTAGCATTATGCTTCAAATTGTGATTGATAGTGTGTTTCGCAATTAGGGTACTGGTCCAGATTTCGGGGATAATTTATAAGTTTAGTAAGACAGTAAGTGAAATACACACATCAAAAGTGTCTAGGGATCAAGCATTTTTATGCGGATTTCTTGAGATTGAGATGTGGCTTTGTAATAAATTTATGATTTTATAAATTTATATGGATCCTTTTTGGTGCATTTCATAATTTGAATCAGGAACTGTGAATCAAATTCGAGTAAAAGATGAAAATCAGCTGTCAATATTTTCCCTATAAAAACATACAACGCATTGAAGACATTATTAGTGCTACTGTTTCCCTACTACTGATTAAAACCAACGTTATTATGGAGCGGCGACGTCATTTAAGCAGGGAAGAAATGCTCAGAGCCGTGGGAATGATAGAAGCTGGTTCCCGGCAACGTACTGTGGCTTTAGCTCTGAATACAAGTCAGAGTGTTATCAGTCGACTTTGGACACGTTACCGAAGCACTGGTACCGTGGCTGAGCGCCATGGAGGACGGTATCGCTGCACCACACGGAGACAAGACCGATACATTCAAATCTTAACTCGAAGAGCTCCAACAATAACCGCCATGATGTTAGCCGTGAGGCTTCATCACTCTTCAGGGAACTTAATTAGCGACCAAACAGTCAGAAACCGCTTGCATGAAGTGAACCTTCACTCCCGAAGACCGCTACGGGTACCACCTATAGCAATGCACAATCGTAGGATTCGATATCAATGGGCTCTTGAACACAGAAATTGGGCAGAAGAACAATGGCGTTTCGTGTGCTTTTCTGATGAGTCTCGTTATGGTATGAGACCGGATACAAGACGTATACGACACTGGAGAACCCCTGGACGCCAACAGCGATTAAAATCCTGCCAGGAAGTCCATCCTTATAGTGGTGGAACCATCATGGTATGGGCGGGTATTTGGATCGGCGGAAGAACTGAGTTGATTTGGATCAGAGGCAACCTCAACGCTCAAATTTATGCTGAGACGATTGTATCAGACGTCATCGTTCCTCTACAAGTGCAAATCGGTCCCTTATTTCAGTTAATGCATGATAATGCACGACCGCACACCGCAAGAGTTGTAAGACAGACTCTCGCCGCAGTTAACATCAATGTCCTGCCCTGGCCTGCTCAGTCGCCAGACTTGAACCCGATTGAGCATGCATGGGATATGCTACAGAGAAGAGCTCTGCCGAATATGGAGGGTATCCAGTCGCAAGAAGACCTTTTTTTGTTGTTGCAACGAACATGGGCTGCCATTCCACAGCGTGATTTGGATGAACTCATTTTGAGTATGCCAAACCGATGTTCTTGTGTTGTTAGTGTTCGCGGTAGAAACACGGATTATTAATTGTTTAAGTTACCCAATAAAATTTTAAAGAAAACTGTTATTTCAGTCTTTTTTTCGAACTTTTGTGTTAGTGGTTCAAATGTCAAAAATCCCTTTATTAGGAAAATGGCAAATTTCTTTATTAATGCAAAGGTGACTTGGTTTATCGTTACTGTGACAAACGAAAACACTTTATTTGATGAATCCTTAAAGAAAATTTTTATTAATATCAATCAGGAGAAAAGTTATTGCAAAAATATATGTTGATCCCTAGACACTTTTGATGTGTGTAGATGAACCTTCTCCTTCTTCATAGTGTCACTGGCACGACTGTATTTTTAACCGACGAAAAAACGGAGGAGGTTCTCAAGTCGACGCGTATATTGTTTTTAAAATCTTGGTTTGTCAAAACTTTGCCAATTCCGGCGTTGTCATTGTTCAGATGTAAGTCCAACCTGGTAAAGTGGCGCACTTGACGGAACGGCAGTAGGGTGTGATTGTAGAGCTATGTCGTAAACCATGCTCCACGTCCTATCCTGCCCTCTGGGTCCCAAAACATGCAGTCAAAGTGACCTCTGCGCTGCCACCGACAATAGATGAATTAAACATAGCTTTTTCTTTCTGACTACGTCAACTTACTCTAGGGACCTAGGGTATGTGACTTCGACATCGATAAATGCCTTAAAGTCTATTCAAACTTAACTTATGCTTCAAATTAATATTATTTCATATTAAACAAATATCAACTTTATTTTAATGGTGATTAAGTTGATTTTAGAGTGACTAGCACTATTGAAAAAGTTAAAAAAATGTTTGAAGTTGCAGCGTAAACTGAACTTCATTGTGTAGGATTTAAAGTTATGAATCCAAAAACTCGTGTTTGTTTACATTTTTGGCAAATAAATCGCGAATGCAGATTAGTTACAATATAAATCCTCACTGGTCTATTGATCGCAAGCGCATCTGCTTAGCTTGGAGTCTTGGATTCAATCCTCAGGTCGGGAAAAGTTTTATTGAGGCTTTCCATCAGGAATTTCTCGGTTAATGGCAATAGGGGCTATGGCTTGTGGCTAAGTAAAATCAGCCGCACGGGTCGATCGATAAGGTTAGCTATGCTCGCCGCGGTTGGTCCGTGGATGGGTGACCATCTTTACAAATACCCCTCCGTGCCTCGGAAAACACGTTAAGCCGTTATTCCCGGCTGCCATTCGTGAATCTTTGACAGGCGTTACGGGTCGTCAGAAGCCTGAAAATCTGACAACCAGTCTTACCTAGGGGTATCGTATTACCCAGTGACTGGGTTGTGGAGGTCAGATAGGCAGTCGCTCCATGTAAAATACTGGTATTCAGCTGCATCCAGTTAGACTGGATGCCGACCCCAACATAGTTTGGAAAACGCTAGGCAGATGATGATGATGATGATATAACATAACATCACGGCGTTGGTCTCCCAGTCTAACCAGATGCAGCTGAATACCAGTATTTTACATGGAGCGACTTATGATGTTATGTTATATAGTTACAATATAATACAGACTGAAATCGTGACATTAATTTCGTTAATATTGTGTACTAAGCTCTCACGTATTTCACAAGACACAGTGATGATATATCACTGACAAGCTCGTGTTTATTACATCTGACATAAGCTAGTAGCTGCTAATCCTAACCACAAATGAACTATTCTAGCTTTAATGTGATCTCTATTCATCCAAAGTTTTGTGAGGCAGTTGGTTTTATATCATTATCCATCTATGAAACGATACAGCTTGTCAAAGTCGCGTTTTTAAGTGCCTCGTTATCCAATCAGTTGTTGTTTTTCATTGTATTCACTCATTTAAAATGTCTGCAACATTATAAATTAATAATTGATCCTAATTATTAATATTTGTGATTTTATATATCTCGGGACCATGGGGTCCCGGTCCTTTGGATGGCGTACAAGGGGCCGAAGCCAACTCGCAGAGGCCCCGTAGGAAAGTTTAATGAAATGCGGCACCAACCGACGATTATCCCTGTATGCACCATGCAAGTGCACCCAAGGATAACCCCCGGTTGGTGTAGGACAATTGCAAAATATGGAAAAGTAAAAAGTTGGACTATGGGTTTGGGTGGCTTAAGTAGACTGGTTACCAAGACCTATGGAAGAACTATGACCCCTGCCTGATCAATGTTTTATATATACATGGATAAAATAAATAATTATGATATTATTAATATAAAATGTGTAGGGATTTTTTTGTTTGTTACGCTTTCACGTCTTAACGGCTGAACAGATATCGATGAAATTTAGCATACAGGTAGACTATGACCTAGACTTTTTATCCAGGTAAAAAAAAATAAAGAACCAAATAAACATAGGTTTATAGTTAGTAGATCCTAGTTCATTCGTTTGTGTTCGTAGTTCGTTTGTTCGTTCGTAGTTCGGTCGTTCGTGGTAGGTAGTTCGTTGCCGTGGGATAATTTGGGATAATTTCTGAATGCCACGCGGAAGAAGGCGCGGGCACAAGCTAGTAAAAAAATTGACATTTAATTCAGGCAAAATCCACATTAAATAAAATAATAATAATGTATTATGTGTTGCAACTTTGGTTAACTAGTCACAAGTGTCTTGTATTCGCATTGAGCGTGCTTTACATTATTGTTGTACATTTGTGTACATTATTTGAAAGTATGTATACGAGAGACGGCGACTAGATGGCGCTAGTGGAACGTGCACCGGACGCATCATAGACAAATCATTCACTATATCGATAATTTGGCCTAAAGGACTTGGTATCCAATCCAGTAAAATATTGTAACGTTTCCCCCCCCCACTAACGATCGCCTTTATAAGGAGCTGCGCCGTTGAGTCTGCACGCATTTCAAAGAGTAAAGTAACTATAGAGGGAAAGAGTGACAACTCTGTGGTAAAATTTGCATGTATGGAAAGTGCTGCCACCTTGAGTTTGGTGGGTGACCTAAGGCTCTAATAAATATACACATACCTATAGTTAAGCATACTTACTATAAGTAGCGAATCTTTATTACAATGTTTAGGGTCACAATCAGGGTTTAACAAATAACAGTAACAAGTAACAATTTTAACATAATTAGCTGAGATAAACTCGGGATTTCGGGAAGCGCATCAACGTTGGGAAAGCCGGAGTTGCGGAGTTGACAATGATAATGGCGGATGGCCGGCGGCGACAATGACATTTGTTTGACAATTTGACAAACAAGAACATGGCTGCCAAGTTTTTTTAACCCACCAAACTGCAGATGTCGCTGTCGTCTATGGAAATTGATGACAGTACTAAGTGTGCCCCCCCTGACGCATTTCCAACGGATGCGTCTTGGTGCACGGACCACTATCTCTCGAGAGTCAGTACTGCCCGATTATTGGATGTGGAACGCTGTCTCTGACAACTAGTACTGTCTTTATTGCGGTGGGTGCATGGACCACTGTCCCTGACAGTCAGTACTGCCCTATGTGACCGCCCTCAATGCCATTATTAATTATTTTATTTCATTTCTTTATTTTCAAGATTTAACATAACTGATTGTTTGATTGAAATAAATGTGTATATTAGTTTTACCTTCTGATGTCTGGCCAAATCCGACATATACTTACTTCTAACAAACAAACACAACACAAAACTACCAACACCACCGCTCCACAACACACACATACATTCACTCTACACTCCACATCCACACCTCGTACACCACCACACTCCTCTCTACTTCTTCCACAAATGGCAAAAAGTTTAATCAGATTATCCCAACTTAAAATACTGCCTATCGATTAGACCCACATAACTCTCTCGTGATCCCATTATGAAGACCATCCTAATTAATAACTCAACCCCTAACATTAGGTACTCATTAATTATTATGTATTATAACGAGGGTAATTGTATTCCGCGCTGTTATAAGGTGAACAAGCAATGTGTGCGTGACATTCAATTATCAGAGTTTGTATTGTGTAAACACTTGAGGGGACATAAATAGCATTGATGAGAGTATGACAAGCTAATATTGTGATTTTTCGCTTTGATACGCTTAAATACAAAAAAACTTATAACGGTCGGTATCACAACGGAAGATAAAAATAAGGGTTGCAAACTTTTTTAATTTTTTTTTGGGCCCGCGTTTGACCACGACCACTCCTGATGGAAAGCGATGGATGAGATCTATGATGGAATGAGCGTGCCCAGAAGATGCTAAACGCACTGGACCTTTCACGCATCGATGAAACACAGCAGACTGCTTGACTCTGGACTCCGGTGGGAGGGTGGTCACAAACCAGGCGGGCGTTAGACCTACCAATTTACGGCATTACCTACAGATTTGAAAACCATAGTCTAATGTCAATGCTTCACAAGACCGCAATGCGTGAACGCATAACATCTAAATGAGTGAATCCATAGCATTAGCATTGTATTGTTCAACATGTCAAAGTTGCAACGCACAAATCTACGGCAAGTGGCGACGCAGTGTCTGACTAATTATCTTGCTGTTATTTTTCGTTGCGTTATGCCACACCACACTATAGGTGCATTACTTTCTTTTAATTGTGTATATTTTTGAAGTGAAATCTTCTTTAGGCGTCGTTTGGGTTATTTCTGAACAGTTAACGAAACCGTCACGCTCGGGTCGGTGACGCTGAATCGGGTATACTCGGCTCCAGTCGCTCAGTGACGCTGAATTGCGTTTACTCGGAGTTGAATCGCGTATACTCAGCTCCAGTCGTAACATTTCGCTTCTATCATGTGCAGCAGCGTGAGCATACACCCTCTTTTTAGGGTTCCGTACCTAAAGGGTAAAAACGGGACCCTATTACTAAGACATACTAAAAACAAAATAAAATAAATATTTAGGGGGGCTCCCATACAACAACCGTGATTTTTTTATATACATATGTAGTGTTAAAATATTGTACGGCGGTACGGAACCCTTTGTGTGTGAGTCCTACTCGCACTTGGCCGGTTTTTAATATTACCGATTAAAATATTTAAAATATTACACCACTAATTATAGCGTTCAGACTTTTTAATAGCGGAAAATTAGCCATATTAGCAAACCTTATCAGTTTAAATGAATGCAGGACATTAAACAGTAATCCATAGGTTCACCTGATTGAATGTCATAATGCCCATTGCGGCACGCAAGCCACGATACAAGCTGAACGGGTAAATGTGGCACATATTGAACAAGGATTTTTATTATTCGATTCTCATTTCAAAATAATAATAATGATAAAAATGGGACCATAACATAACACTAATAGGTCACATTTATTATACTGTCCTAAGCTCAATTTAAAGTTCGGACTATATACTTAGCCTTTGATAAAGCAGGTACGTTTGATCCGTATCAAACCTACCTGCCCTGGATGGTTTAGATTCATAATTGGACCCGGCAGGTGGCGCTGCTCGGACAGGACAACGTTTGTTAGGCCGGTAGGTGGCTCTGTTCGGGCAGGAAAACGTCTGTCAGCTCCGCTAGTTTTATATACAATGCGATATCAGCTTATCTTGGAAATGTATAGCTTGATGTGTCGTCGTTGTGTACCTATCAAGAAATAAGTACACATCCTTTGCAAAATGTCTAATGACACATGCAAAGTAATTACATACACACACACACACATACATAATATCTACATAATTATGAATGTCAATTTTGAAACCCAACGTATATGCAAGACTTAAGTGCATGTTTCTGATCACAAGTATATGTTATATCATCATCATCTGCCTAGCCTTTTCCCAACTATGTTGGGGTTGGCTTCCAGTCTAACCGAATGCAGCTGAATACCAGTATTTTACATGGAGCAACTGCTTATCTGACTTGTCAGATTTTCGGGCTTCTGACGACCCGTAACGACTGTCAAAGATCCATGAATGACAGCCGGGACCAACGGCTTAACGTGCTTTCCGAGGCACGGAGGGGTCTTGGTATGTAAAGATGGTCACCCATCCACGGACCAACCGCAGCAAGCGTAGCTTAACCTGATCGATCAAACCGTGCGGCTGTTATTTCTTAGCCGCAAGCCCCTCAAATATATGTTATATATACAGTTGTTATTTGAATTACAAACATGCTTGTTGTCGCTCCATTTACGATGATACATTTTCCATTATCCGTTACAAAAACGCCTGAAGCTTTTGATAACATATAGGCCTGTTTCACGTGTGACATCAAAGAATTTGGAAGAAGATATTGCTGTAATCATCTGTCTTAGGCTGAATTAAGACTGTCTATTAGATAGACTATCGATTTTGTACATCAATATAACGAAACAGTGTCATAATTAAATTGGTCTAATGCTCGTTTACAAGAACACAGAATATAATATTACTAGCTTCTTCCCGCGACTTCTTCAAATTTCACCCCCCCCATTCACCCCCTTAGGGGATGAATTTTGAAAAATCCTTTCTTAGTGCACCCCTAGACCTCATAAGGAACGTACGTGCAAAATTTGGAATCTCTAGACCCAGCGGTTTGGGCTGTGCGTTGATATGTCAGTCAGTCAGTTCTCCTTTTATATATATAGATGTATTAATTATGCAGAGACCATCCACATAATTATCTGCAATGGCATTTTGTCAAAAGTCCTGTTTATACTTTGTCCTACATTGATGCCGATTCCCTTGTTCGCAAACTAAACTAAATTTAAGTTCAGTGCATCTTTTTCTTTCTATTTCATTAAGAAAAAGACAGAAGATTTATTTTAGTTTAGTCCTGTCAAATTAATCAGCGCCTGACACTAATCCATACAAGTTTAGATGTGATTAAAAACTTGCCTTCCAAAATTACGTCAATTTACGTCAGGCGCTGATTCATTTGACAGGACTAAACTAAAATTTATCTGCTGTCCTTTTCTTAATGAAATAGAAAAAAAAAGATGCACTGAACTTAAATTTAATTTGTGAACAACAGAATCGGCACCATTGTCTATTGTCTACGGTAGCCCCTTGTGTATTCTCGAATAGAACAGTATAAGAAAAACACTAGTAGCTCGAATCTCTTATAAAATTTATTTCCGATTCTTGTCTAAGGAAGATCTGTAAAAGATACGTTTCTTTAGCACAGGGTTGTGAGTTTGTACTGGCAATTATCAAATCGTAAGTACCAACCTACCAAATCCAAATCGTAAGTACGAAAACTGTCTGTGTGGTGCTGGACTTAAAGAATAGCTGCACCACCCCATACTTCCCGTGGGTGTCGTAAAAGGCGACTAAGGGTCATACTGGAGAATGGGCAGCAGCGTTCTCTATGCATTTCACCACTATACTGCGATCGCCAACCTGTCTGCCAAGCGTGGCGATTATGCAACGCCCTCCCCCCACCCCCCCCCCCCACCCCCAAGAATCTAGGTGGAGGCCTATGTCCAGCAGTGGACGTCTTTCGGCTGAAATGATGCTGAAGTACCAACCTGCCTGGACCCGCGTGGTGAATTGTGGCCCACTTCCTTTCACCCAGAGGAAATCTGTGCCTCAGCAGTAGGAACTTTATAGGCTGATTAAGCTAATTACTAACTGTTACTTTTTCATTTTAACACTCGTTCCGTCTCTGCAAGAAAATAAAAAGAGAAATTGTTTATTCTGCAAGAATAAGACCCTCTTCGCCCAACCAGTGGAACGATTACAGGCCGGTACAGTAATCTACGGAGCTCCCGCAAAGTCATAAATATGGATTAGAATGTCTAGTTGCTACTAGTACCTAGAATCAATTGTTGGTTATAAGCTGAAACTGGAGACTGCATAACAGAACAATAATATTCAGTTTTCAATATTCTTGGTACTGAAGTCAAATATTCAAGTATTTTCTTAAATTTTGCCTGAATTCAGGCTCATCATCATCATTTCATCCGAAAGACGTCCACTGCTGGACATAGGCCTCCCCCAAGCACCTCCACTTCAACCGGTTTTGTGCTTCTCGTATCCAACGAGTTCTTGCGGCCTTCACAAGGTCGTCGGTCCACCTTGTGGGAGGCCTTCCAACTTAGTCTATGAATCAATGTGTCAGTGAGCGCCCAAAACAATGCGCAACCATTTGGTTTGGATAGGGCAATCCGCTCGCAATACATCTGCAGGATGCCGTTGCTACTGCCTCGCACGCGCTGTGACAAGGAAGCTACCCTTTTGCGCACAATCGCATGGAAGCCGTCCGTTCTCCTCGTTCGTACTTTATGGAATGCAATAAAGTATTGAGTATGCAATTTAATCATAGATTCATTTGAGAGTTTACGCAGCGAGGTCACACAGAGCTGAGGCCCTCGCAAAAATGCGGAACGTAAACTCAAAAGATTTTTTAATCTAAAATACAACTATGCATTTTGGTTTAAATTTTTGCGACAAGTACAACAAATTAGTATGGCCACTAAATATGACTAAAGCCTTAAAACTAAGTAAATAATATTTGCGAAACGAATATTTTCAATTTCAAAACCGTTCGAATTTACATTAGGGTTACTTCACGGATTCGTGCTAGGTCTACAGAATTGACTTTCACACGTTACGTGGTAAGTTGGCTGCTCATAAAGTTTTAGTCTAAACTAGTCGGTAAATCCTAAAACATACACGTATGTACTTTGTAAATAAATTAACTTCTAATAACAGGTGCGTAGATAAATAAGTAAAGTTTTTAGGTTGCCTCTCCACCAGAGATGAGCGAGGAGCGTAGCGAGGGATGTGTGTGAAACCAACCAAAAACACCGCTTCATTTTTATAGCTGGAACAAAGTTAGCGTTTGTATTGGTTAGTTTTACACACATCCCTCGCTTCGCATTCTCGCTCATCTCTGGTGGAAAGGCAGCCTTAAGCTTCTTCTCTCCTATTACCTTGCTGTGTCCGTCAGGGTCTATAATGTTCGCAATATTTATTTTAAGTTACCACCTAATTAAATATTGTGTTGTGGCGGCATCTATATCGCCACATGCGAATTAAGCATCATACTGACGTCACGCAAAATCCTGCATCGCACAAGCAGAGTTTACCGCGCAATTAGCATAATTGTATACAACTTCCCGACGTCAATCGTCTGGCAGTTGCCCACAGGACACAACACCCGTATGGTCGGAGGATCTTCCCGTTTCTATGGAGGATGAGTGAACTTTACAACCTGCTAATACCTCTATAGTGGAATGCAATATACGATAATTGAGTATACTCTTTTAAAACTCCCACCAAAGTTAATAACAATGCAGATTCAGATTAACCTTCTTTTGAAAACTCATAATCGGAAAAATAGGCCATTTCATTTGACCGCAATTCCTACTAATGAAAGTCATATAAAACAGCGAATCAGTTGTTTTTCCGACTGTAAGAGGCAATGAAGTGGTTACTATTGTTCGTTGAGGATCAGTTGACAAACTGCACTTTATTGCACAGTTGATGATACCTGGAAGTTAATTTTGGAAGATAATGCTTTGTGGTACAGACGCCAGCACATCAACCTACTACTTTCTGTCAAATGTCTTTAATAGATTTTCAAATTTAACGCTGAAGCATAAGGTTCATAGTCGTTCGGGTAAATTTGGCAATTTCGGGTAGCTTGATGTGCTGGCTTCTATAAAATTTAGCATAGGTACCAGTGGCAAGGCTTAACATTTCTAAGGAAAGAAGCCAAATAATTTTTTTTTCAGTTCTATAAATAGTCATATAATTACTGAATATTTTATTGAATTTAATCTGTCGTCAAGTAGCAGAACCGACGAGACGGCCTATTTAATACACGCTATGAGTACACAAAGCAAAGAATAGGCGTTTTTGTTGTTGAATATTATGGTGTATTAAATAACTTTAGTATTGAGACCTTGACCTTTAGATTTGTACATGTGTATATTTATTAATGGTATACATTAAGGCTGACTTATGCCATAATTAAGGCGTTATCTGCAAATAATTGTACCAGAGCATCCTATTTTTTATGGTAGAAGAAGATATTGAAGAAAATGGTTCTTGTCTTCAAAAGGGGAATGCCAAGAGTGGTCATCATAATAATAGGAATTCATATAAGTATTCATATTTACAAAGCGGTACAGTATTTTTATCTTACGAAGCGATACGCGCTTTACTTGTGGCAACCCAGTGTACAAATACGTTATGAATGTGTAAGTTAAGACGAGAAGTGTCAATCAATCAATCAAAATATTTTTATTTCACATAAACCGACATGGGCACTTATGAAACGTCAGAAGCTAGGTGCACGGTTCCAATTGGTCGTTTCCTATGGAGAAGAACCGGCTAGAAACACCACGGTTACTCTTTTAAAAATAATTGGCTTTTACAATTTTTTCAAATTACAGTAGGTATGGGAGGACAGCAAGCAACAAGTACCAGATACTTGATAAAATATAAAATGGTCTACAGATCTAAAGTCTACAAGGCCTACAAAGTCACAAAATAAGAATCTATTAAAAGGATAAATAAAATATAAAAATCTACTAAAACCAAGTGATATGGTTGCCATTACAACCACCAATAAAGAGGAAATAATTGTCTGTATATAATGTCAAAAAGTCAAAAGATTATGTCAAAGAAGTATGTAAAAAGAAAATAAGTATAAAAATCGTAATTTGAGAGCAGTTAATAGACATTTACGTAGTTATGCCGTTAATGAGGTGCCAGGGAAGCCACATGTGCAGAAGGAATTATTGCCAAACTACCTTGTCTTCAACGTAGTCTTTAATCTTAAGTACCACCGTAAATTCAATGCAGTTCGTACCACCCACACTTTCGACTTTGTCACCGAAAGTTCCTGCGTTTACACACACATTAGCAGCGTATTTGTAGACTTGGTAAATACAAGTAATGCGCGCTTCGCTTTAGGAGATAAAAATACTATTTTTAAAAAACTCATATCCAGCAGACGACGTTTACAATCTAAAATAATGATGATAGAAAAAGCTCAGCAATAAATTATTGTTCCTTTAAAGTCTTTAATAACGTTGCTCACCAGGCAAACTTAGGTCCTGAACTAGGAAAACACAAGCGTGTACAAAATAACAACAATAACGGAGCTAGACGGAGTAAAAGAAGCGTTTAAACCCCCACTTAAACAATCTAAACAGACCACAAGAACTAGCAAGTAGAAGCAACTTGCTTAAGCTATTAGTCGCTTCGGGGAAAATGAAATACGCGATGCTGTAATAGCCCTACAGCTAGGTATAAGACTGGTAAGCTAGAGACCGTAAATTCAAACCCCACCCGATGTAATATTGACTTGAATTCACACCTTTTGTAAACAAGCGGTTTTACTCGCATTCTAGAGGAACTTTTTTTTTATAATCGCAAAAATGTATCCAATGTGCCAATCCAGCGTGAAAAATCAATACAGTAGAATCCACAGTTTGGTCTGTCTGTGTGTCAATTTTCATCTAAATTCACGTAGTTGAGTTCCAAAGTCTCCAAATCATTTTATACTCCATCTGCCTAGCCTGTGCCCAATGTTGGGGTCGGCTGCCAGTCCAACCGGATGCAGCTGATTACCAGTACTTTCCATGGAGCGACTGCCTATCTGACCTCCACAACCCCTTGATAAGACTGGCTGTCAGACTTTTGGCTTCTAACTACCCGTAATGACTGTCAAAGATCTACGAATGATAGCCGGGATCTATGGTTACGGCTTAGTGTACTTTCTGGTACGCCAGAAATGAATATGGCGATTCCAGTAGTCTTAAAAAATACAGCACTATTTGCACAAAAAATCCTTTTCGCCAAAAAATATCCAATATTAACACAGAGCTCCATTACAATCTTATTACCTGCATAATATGATAAGGCGAGTCCACAGTTTTTTGTTACCTCGGCTCACCTCGTCTTTATGCCGTGCCGTGCCGAATACCAAAAAGGTTTTTAGTTGGCAGGTGTGCGTGTCGTCCACATTGTCCGGTTGAGCTCGGCTGCCCGGAATATCTACCGTTGAATGTCATTTTCTTGTTTTTGAACCCTGTGGACTGGGGTGCAAGTTATGGGAGGCGAGAAAGACGGTACACTTTTTGGATGCACAACATTCAATATATTGTACCGCCCAAATGCGCACTAAGACCCACTTGAACTAGAAATCACTAAAGACAATTGACGCTTAACGTACTTAAGTCGCAGAGAGCAGTCAAGTGGTTCAGGACCAGTGGTAACGGCCCCGACTTACGTAGGTCGTGGGTTCGAACCCAAGCAGGATCACCACTGCTCTCAAAATAATGAAGGAAAACATCGTGAAGAAACCGGCATGTCCTAGAACCAAAAAGTCGAAGACATGTGACATCTGCCAACCCGCACTGGGCCCGCGTGGTAAAATACAGCCCACTTCCTCTCGAAGAGAGGAGGCTGTCCCAGCAGTGGGAAGATTATTGACTGATTATGTTATGTATGTATTTAAGTCATCATATTTTTTTCTCTGTTATCTTCAAACGATTGACAGAAATAAAACGATTTTTTAATTCATTCAGTCCTAAATGCATCTAGCAATAAGTGATTTGTGGTACAAGTCGAAGTAAGAAGTTGTTTTTTTTTTATTATTATTTTCGGTTAAGGACGTGAAATTAGAAATAGTCTTGTATGAACATAAAGGCTTGCGAATAAGTAAAATAATTGTAGCAGTCAGTTCAGTCAACAACTTATAGTTTTTGAGTTTAGGGTAGAGCGTTTTTCCGCTTCGATACCACTTAGGCGGGTATCACACCTCTGCCGCGAAACCGTAGGAGCGAAACCGCGAGTTCAACCATGACTATCCGTTGTACTACAAGCGTAACAGAAGCAAGTACGCACAGATCTGATTATGATCCATCCATACTATCCTTTTCCCGCATGATTTCGTCGATCTGCTAGGAAGCCGGTTACACCTCAGCGTTCAGCCCGCTATTTTGTTGCGGTGCCGCGTTTGTTTCGCAAGTAACTGTGGTAGTCAAACCCAAACTAAATACACTGTCCCGCGTTCCATATCTCGTTGTGTAGTGTACCTACACTGCGTGATTCGCTAGTATGATTAATTTGTTTGTGAAATTATAATCTGATTTGAACTGCAAACGGTTTTTCTATTGCGCAATAACCAACACTACCACGCCCACAGTAATTAAAATATGCCTGATAATAACGAGACACATACGTTCTCCGTCAAATATAATACTTTTTAACCACCTAATATTACTCGCTGGCGTTTTTACCTTAACCCCTCAAATCCTGGTTCTCATGTTAAGGGATTTTGTCCGCTTACAACGTACCACTGTTTCATACAAGACTTTAAGCAGATAAACACAGGGATTGGCCCGGGTTACGTTAGAAATGATATTTTTTGGCCTGGTTTGTTATTTTTTTGGCAATCTCCTGACCAGTGATAATACTTCCATCAACCGCAAAAAACCGGGACAACCAGCTTATAAACACGTTTCATTCCTTTTTTCTCTGTCACAAAGGATTGTTTCGGTGTTTTTCGATTACGAAATTAGGGCTTCAAAATTCGTGAGCAAAATAGGTATTCGATAATAAAACATCAAACAGGGTCGGAATCTATGTACATTGTTATGTTAGCACGTGACTTAATACACGTGTCACAATGTTGGAATATTATTAAACAGATCCACGTTGTATTATCCCTATTGCAACATATGAATGAATAATTTACACATTATTTTGAAACATCTCACCCTGTACCTATACCAACATTATATTATCTGCCTAGCCTTTTTCCCAACTATGTTGGGGTCGGCTTCCAGTCTAACCGGATGCAGCTGAATACCAGTATTTTACATGGAGCGACTGCCTATCGGACCTCCACAACCCAGTTACTGGGTAATACGATACCCCTTGGTAAGACTGGTTGTCAGATTTGGTTTGGTTGTTGACCTATACCAACATTCTAAAAAAAAAACATATTCTATTCGATTTTATTCTTATTGCAGTTCAGTCAAAGTATAATTGTTTTTCCTGAGGATTTCACGAATCGCGTTGTACCACCAAACCAATAGCGTTCCACAAGGTTGACCACCTTGTGGAAGGCCTTCCAACGCTACGTCTTCCGGTACGCGGTCGCCATTCCAGAACCTTTCGGCCCCATCGATTATCTGTTCTGCGAGCAATGTGCCCTGCCCAGTGCATCTTAAGTTGGCGGTGCTTGGAGAGGCTGATGATGATGATAATTTACTTTATTATACTGTGATGTCGTCTAGTAGCCTATAAATCAGGGTGCAACGAAAGAGTGACGAAACTTTTGTAAGTCTTGCACACCCTGATTAGTCCCACTTCCAATTGTGCTGCTTAACTAGTTTTTTAACCACAAAGTAACATTTTTGAAGTGAAACTTCTTTACGCACGCTTGACTTGGGGAGTAAGCTGGCGAACGCGTGACATAAGCGTTACGAAAAGTGTGATCGGGCGCACTCAACAGCACTCAACAGGCACTCAACAGGAGTTGAGTGGGGGATATAAGCAAGAGACAGCAGTGCGCGCGCACATTTTCTTTCTCTCTTCCTCTCATAGCCAAATACGCAATACTGAAATTTCATTTCAGTCGTGTGGTCAAAAGCACACTCGTTTTTTTTTAATTATCGATATGATTGAGAACGAACGAAGAGTTACATATCTTTTAGTGACTTTTATAAGTCAAATCATATATTAATCAAATATGATTATAGTATCATTCAATTTGCAAAATTAAAATGAAACCTCAAGAATCAACACTTTTTGCACGTCAAAATTACATAAGACGGTCCCACAAAAGGCCCGCGCTTCACCACTTGCAATCTAGTGATTCAGTTTGGACCATTATTTTGATTTAAAAGAGTGTATATGAATTTCTTCCCCGTTCTTCTCCATATGAACCTACTACGCTTTGGAATGGGCCACTAGCTTCATCTTTCTGACTGACCAACACTTTAAAAATTCAAAAGTACAGATAATGCCATCCACGAAGATGCGCCCCGCTCTCCTTCCTAATCGCTAGTGGTTATCGCTTGTTAATTCCGCTAGTCTTTTAGTTTTTTCGATACACACTAATTATCCGCTAATAAGTAATTAGTTTGTCTCGACCAAACTAAAACACTAGCGGAATGTTGCACACTTGCATTGTTAGCAATAGGAAAAAGAGTGGGGCGCGTCTTCCTGGATGACACTATCTGTGATTGCAATTGGTTTGATTAAAATAAATGCTAATAAAAGTTTCAGTTTAAAGTGGCGCAACAAAATCCCCAGCATTGACTCAAGCCTACTGCTGCCAAAAAAAACCATCTCTCAAATCCTAATGATTCCATTTTTTTTCAGGAGTAGTAACATCGTCGGTAGCAGTGACCGTGACGCGAGTACCAGCGATCGTCGGCGGTGAAGCAGACATGCCGTGTGACATCAGACCTCCCATGCACAACGACAGTCTTCTCCTCGTCGTGTGGTATCGAGATGACAATCCTGTTTACAGGTACGTGGAGTAGTACCTTTTTTCACCGACAGACTAACGCTTATTTGTCACGGGGATAGGTTGAAACCACAGACCGTTTAGTGCTACGATCCTTATACCTTCTTTTTCCTTCGTTTACGTTCTGTGAGATCGTCGGTTTAACAAATGATAATGTTATATTGAACAGAATAGAATTACTCTTTATTATGTACAATATACGAGTTGTAGGTCGTAGGTTTGAACCCAGAAATTTTTTCTTTGAATTTTGAAATTGAAATTATTTCATCACAATTGCTCTCGCGGAAACCGGTATGTCCTAGAATATACAAAGACATGTGGCATCTACTAACTACACTGGGCGCGCATGGTAGATCCACTCCCTGTTACTAAGAGGAGGCCTGTGTCCCAGCAGTGGGAACATTATAGGCTGATTATGCTATGTACAACATACAAATTACAGATATGAATGTAAAAAAATTAGGTACATAGGGTGACACAATGATCGGCCTTTTCGCTAAAAGCGATCTTTTAAAGACAACCTTTGAAAGCTAATCTCATTTCATTTTTAAACGATAGTTTCTTTTAAACAACAAACATAAGATTTGGCGTGAAACGGAGAAAGAGTGATGCAACAATCAAGTGAACCAGTCGATGTTTAGAGAAAACTTTTATCCATTTTAAACACTTGGAAAAATAAAACTCTGTTTCTACTCGTAAAATATAGTAACAATTAATAATCACAATTATTTTAAATTCCTACCAAAATGAAATGTTCCAGCTCCGCAATTAATAGTTTAATAAAAAGTTTATTCCCAATAATAGACAGCGGTTTGTTTTGTCATCGTAAATTCAATTGTTTTCCGATTTCATCCGCGCATAGCGAGTTAATTACAATTATTGTTTTCCGATCTAAAACCATAGAGCGCTAATTATCAATGTGACATTTTCCGTCCAAAGTAGGACCCACGCGCGGCGTAAACGCAAGATAATTACGAACGATTTTTGAGTCGAAATTCAACTATCCTATAGCATTTTGGTTACTTTTTTGTTTGCGACAAGCACGATTAGTATCACCCACAGATATGAGTAAAGTCTTAAAACTAATAATCGAGTTATTTAAAATATCGTAGGTCGCAAAAATTGCAATGTACTGATTTTTTGGGACGTTGTTAGGATAGATACCGATAGTGTAAAACCAAGTTGTGCTAACTGCGTGTTGCTCGAAAAACCTCGAAATTTTCGGAATCGTCGACTGTGACGGGTCTATAAGTAAATATTATGTGCGAAATGAGTTGAGGAACTGATGGCGATGCGGAGATCCAAGTCTTTCTCAAGGAAATAGAGATGGAGACGATGGAGCTCAAAACCTCTATGAATACCTGCAACTCGCGCATCGATGGCCTAGAGGCCAGGGTGGACGCCTTGGAGCAGCGGGCTTCTTCGGGTCCGGCGAACATCGCGGCAGTGGACAAGATCGTAGAATTAAGGCGCAAGCTCAACGACAGGGATCAGGATCTCTTGGCGAATGATATCACTATCTCAAATAGACTCGAGGCCACGGTTGATAACCCGATCCACATCATCAAATTCTAAAGCTAGGGATCAACCTTAAAGAATGCGACATTCTCAGCGCAGAACAGGTCGGCGGGAGGCAGCTCAAAGTAAATATTATAGGCGTAACGAGTGTTTTCAATTTTAAAATCGTTCGAATTTACTTTACGATTCCTCTGCGCGTTCATACTAGATCCACTGTTTGACATTTTTCGCTTATAGGTAGATAAGTATCAATTACTAATTGGCCCGTTTGTAATTTTCTGCGAAGAAAGCTTCAAGTTAATAAATTGATAACGTTGTCGATGGTACGGTTACAATTCTACCCGTTAATATTACGGAGTTGTTAGAATAGATTGGACGTTTCTATCTATGCGATTGAAACAGTAAATAATATAAATTAGAAACAACGTATTTTTCTAGTAGTTTCTATTATTACAGCAATTTGGTTCCGTATCTGACTGATTTGAAATTGATACAGTCACTTTACCCATTTATCGTGAGGAAGCCGGCAATGTCCTGGAACAAAAAAATCGAAGACATGTGTTATACAATTCACCAACTCACACTGGGTCTTTGCGTTGCATGCCATTCCCGCTCACAAAGAAGAAGCCTGTGTCCCAGAAGTGGCCACATTTTAGGCTAATTTTGCACACTCTTATCACATAATCTTCTTAATCTCTTCTTCCTTATAGATATTCATTCTAAAATACTGTGTCACTATAGATATATGTGTACCTATTTTGCTTGAAGAAGTAAAACGAAATTGATGCTCAAGATGCCATCAATCCACGGGTTTATGGCCCTAAAATAGTACCCAAGAGTAAAACTATTCGAATCCAGTAAAACAAAATGGCTCTTGAAACCATTACCAAAAACACCTCGCTCCAGTCGTTTAGGAGACAAATGCTAAAAGTTATTTACTAAACACATTACACACCCATTCCGTAGAGGCTAATAATGATATTACCTAGCTGCCGAGGGAGTAATTAAAACATTTATGTAGTACGTAAAACGAAGTTTCTCGACGTCGAAGTTTCAAGTTTTGGAAACTGATACGAGGACACGGTTGGCGCTCTTGCTAATCAATGAAGTAATTTTGGATTTTACCTTATTGCTGCAGGAGGAAGGTAATATGTGTAACAGGTTTATTAATGTATGAAGTTACGAAGTTTATCTTACTCGAATACTAGAGCATAGGAAATGAAAGTTGTGATCTCTAAATGTAATCTAATTTTGGGCATTTTTTCTATTGACAGCAATGCGAACGAATTTGTTGGTGCCCTTTGATTATGACCGCTCCTTTTTACATACTTGTACATACATAATTATTATTATTTTAAGTCTGTTAGCAATTATAACTTATGTAAATATAATTAAATAAAAACATTTGTTAATATGATCAATGATCATTTAGAGTGTGCCCTGGGTTTTAGATGCATTGAGAGCGGTATAATATGTTCTTGCGGTTAAAAATCGAACTCTAAAGCTCATTGTGTAAAAGAAGGCATCTTCTTTCATAGGGTGTTAACCTTTTAGCCACAATACTTACTTATTTAGTCTTACGAGCAAGCATCAGTCGTTAACGCCAATACTCTTAGAACACTATTAACAGTAGTTAGGTACCTGCCAATGACGTGAAACGGTTTTCTGCATTTAAGGAGACTACATGACCAAAAGCGCGGTCACTGTCGGACTGCATAGAAAAGAAAGAGAAGCGCGACGATACAACGGTGGTAATTTATTGCATAATATGAAGCAATTACCTATCAATTTACAAAAAATCTATTATTTGGACTAAAAAATTTAAACACTAGTGCTTTAGTATGTTGCTTGTAGAATAATAAGACAAAAAATCATGTAGTAGGTACAGTATGTAGATTAGTATGGTTTTTATTGTGAAAAGAAAGTTTTTAGAGGTATCTTCATGATTTTTTTCTATTGTTTTAAATGATTTATTAAATGCATTTTTTTTTTGTTGTATTATGTTTTCAACACACTATCTGACTAGCATATAATTCCTGAGGAATATCATTTATTTTTCTGATTTTGTTTACTATAGTCGATCATTATTATACTAATAGGCATTTTAAAACCTGCGTTTTTTGCGATTAGGTCCTGTAATCCTCTTAAAAAGAAAATGGAGTACCTACGTGCGCATTATTAGAAAGTAACCCATATTTACTCATACTTATATCATACTAATTTCTACCCGTGGCTTTGCCCGCGTGGAAGTCAGTATTTATCCGGGAACATGCTACAGGACCATGCAACAAAAAGTAAGCCTATATGTTACTCCATAACATCAGGAATCTGCCAATGAAAGTCCCGTCAAAATCTGCACGTTTCCTCTTGCAAATCTCCACTCATCATTGTTCACTCTAGCCGGCCAATAAAGGCAAGCCAGAGGTGAGGACCAAGATGTCTCCCGGGAGATCGAGACGGACTCTACGTGGGGTTGCTACCACCCAACATCTCGCCACATGCTGCCCTGCGGGTTTCTGTATCTCTCTTAGTCCGGCTCCTAACCCTGTTCCGGCAAAGTAAACTCTAAGTAAATTAAATTCGGAGCGCGTGAGTCCCACTACGATGGTAACGTAGAGATACGGGCGGTGGGGTTATTATTATTATTATCACTCTAATCTATACTAATAATATTATAAAGAGGTAAAATTTGTTTGTAAGTTTGTATGTAGGGGGTAATCTCTGGAACTACCAGTCGGATTTCAAAAATTCTTTTTGCGTTTAATAGCCCAAGGAGCCGTGCAAAATGAAAAAAAGTCAGAACGAAAGCGAAAACGAAGTAGTAGTGCGGTCAGGCGATGCGATGCGACGGGTGGGTTGGGGGAAACAGAAATTTCACGCGGACGAAGTCGCGGGCTGAAGCTAGTAATATTATAAAGGTGAAAGTTTGTGAATGTGTTTGTATTTTTGTTACTTCTTCACGCACAAACGGCTGAACGGATTTTGATGAAATTTGGCACACAGATAGTTTATAACCAGGACATATGATACTTCGCATCCCGTTATTCCCACGGGATCGAGATTAATGCGGGTGAAATTGCGGGGCGCTGCTAGTTATACATAAATCCGAAAGTAGGTAACACTGTCTGTCTGTTAACTTTCGAAAGTATTTGAACGAAATTTGGCACACATGTAGACTATGAGTTAGGACATAAGATGCTATTTATCCCGGTAATATGTCACCGTGGGATAACTCCAACCCCAAGCAGGCGAAACCGCGGGCAAATGCTAGTTTAAAAAAAATCGTAGTGGTGATTACCAGGTTTTGAATATACATCCTCATAGATCGGCCATTAGGCCATCTCAATGTTCATATACTATACATGCACATAAAAGTGTGTAGCTCATCCTGTTGAATCGATCCTGTTTATTTGTACAGTCACGAGCACTAATATGTCAACACTTGGTAACAATTGCGATTTTTTCGTGAAATAACGTATGCAACGTAGAAAAACGACACTTTACATAAACCTATGGGTTCGAAAATACTATGGTCGTAATAACATAAAAATTCATTCAAAAATAAAGGAGAAAATCGCCTTTGAATAAAACCAAGTGTATACATACTTATGCTCGTGACTGTACACCCTACAAAAAAAATACCCTCTACATTATGAACTCAATAAATCTAGAACATTTTTCCCAACATTAATGACACTGATATATTGCACCAGTCAACTTTACATGCTGTGAATGCAACAAATCCTCATTTAGTCGAAGATTTATAGTGTCAAATACTACGGGAGCTATGTGGTTGGCATTTTAATAACATATCATGAATAAATATTACACGTAAATCACTAATATTGAGCGTAACAACAGTGTTTATTTTAGTAGATTGTTTTATATTACGTCATACACGTCTTGGCCTGAAACAAATGTTTTGACGTTATTATAGCCAACCCCTTTTTTAGAATTTATTATAGAAAGGCCGACCATTGTGGACCATTTTTAGTCGCGTAGTATGCGTAGTGTGATAGAGGTATGAGGAACAGAGTGTAAAGTTCACTCATCCTTCATAGAAAAGGGAGGATCTGACCAGACGGGTCTCTTGCTTATATCCCCCACTCAACTCCCGTTCGCCTCGCCCGATCACACTTTTCGTAACGCTTACGTCATGCGTTCGCCAGCTTACTCCCCAAGTCAAGCGTGTGTAAAGAAGTTTCATTTCAAAAATAAGTAGAGGAAGCAACTAAAGTCATATAACTCGTTCCACAGTTACAAGATCAATACCTGCAATGGAACGTAACGTCAAACAAAAGTGAAGTACAATTAGCTACTGCACAGAACGAACGGCCAACTTTGCAGCAATGGCCAATTTCAGTGAACGAATTTTGTAAGTCACCGACAGAAGTACAAAAGTTCCCGAACAGTTCAGTCGCAAACGATTCTGTAATTAAAAATTCTAATTAATCCTCCACGTTTTCGGATGAACGATTACTGCAGGTGGTGGAGGTGTTTCGGTGTAATCGTTTGGTACATTTTAATGCAAATAGATGCAGGTTTTGAATCTGTTGAAACTAGTTCTTGGACCGTAAAGGAAATCTAGGTGAATGAGTTCGGTGCACTGATTTGGTACTGCATTATTATTAGGTACAGACGCCAGCACATCAAGCTACTACAATCTGTCAAATTTCTTTAATATATTTTCAACTTTATCGCTGAAGCATATGGTTTAAAGTTGATTGGGAAAATTTGACAGTTTCGGGTAGCTTGATGTGCTGGCGTCTGTACCTCAAAAGATTCGTAGAATTTAATCGTAATGTTTGCATCAAGAGTGATTGAGTACCGAAATTAATAAAAGTACGAGCACTTGAAAGCACTCAAAAGATTGATCGAGTATCAAGAGTAAGACGTTTCTGTAAAAATTTTAAAAGTTGAGAGTAACAAAATAAAGTCATGGAAATTATAATTGTTATTTTAAAATTGACTACCAAATTATTTTATGTTCCAAGTATTCAAATCAGAATTGTCATTTATTGTCAGTTGTATGATCCATTTATTCCGGTCTAATCCCCTGAAACTCCTCGATCCCCTGCTAGTTCAATATGCCTAGGCCCAACAATGTTGGGGTCGGCTTTCAGTCTAACAGGATGCAGCTGAATACTAGTTTTCTACAAGGAGCGACTGCCTATCTGACCTCCACAATCCAGTTATCGGGTAACACGATACTCCTTGGTAAGACTGGTTGTCAGACTTCCGGGCTTCTGACTACCTGTAACGACTGTCAAAGTTCCACGAATGACAGCCGGGACCAACGGCTTAACGTGGTTTCCAAAGTACCTAGGGGTCTTGGTACGTAAAGATGGTCACCAATCCACTGACTGACCGTGGTAGGTGTAGCGTAATCTGATCGATCGACCCGTGCGGCTGTTGTAACTTAGCTGCGATCTTGTATGATATAGCTATAACGCGGTAAATTGATGTAAAGTCTCAGTTCATTATGGCGTTCATTTTCGGCCTTTCTTCTCAGTGTAGTCAGATAGGAAACACCGACCTCAACTAGTTTAAAAACAATACGATTGACATGTAAAAGTGTTTGTACAAACCTACTTACAGAAATAAATCATTTATCATTAAATTTAATGTTTCCTTGAATGTACAGTGGGTTATATGTGTTAGCTGACCCACCTAAAAGTTATACGAATTTGAACCTTCTGCAATTAGCAGTAGATAAATGTGTTATTCGATTTCGAGCTTCACGAACTACATAGAACGACTTGTTCAAGGTAGGTAAATATTATAGAATACAGTTATGCCAATTTGATCTTTAACACGTAACCTTAGGGTAGGTAAGCTTTTGAATACTGTTTTGTCACATGATGGAGTTGTTAATTTCAACGATACTTGTTAAGTCGATTTGGTCTAGTGGTTGCAACAGTGAACCTATAGCAACATGGTTGCGAGTTCAAAACAAACTTTCCACTTCTTGTAGCTTTATGTTTACAATATTCAATTATGTTTTTTGAATCCAAAACATTATTTATATTAAATTAAAATAGTTAATTTAAATGAACTATTTAAAAACAAATACCTAACATGAGAAATAAAAAACAATAATGATTATGATAACGATTTTATTCAAAATAAATACAAAATAATCACTTACAAAATTAATTACTTGTTTTAAATATAAGGTATTCTATGATAAGCTTGAATTTTAGTTTCTTCGTTTCAACAATGCCTATAAAATACCCATTTTTATTTTTAAGTAGGTAAGTAATCAGTTACATGTAGTGAATCAACATGTTATATGTTTAGAAATATATATAGGTATTTCTATTTTATAACAATAACATCACCACATTAACTATCATACTTACCTACTTCAACTATAAGTGAAAATATTTTTTTAGAAAATAGTAATTACTAAAATATAAGTGAAAAAATAGCACTAAATACTTTGATGTTTTACCTACTTTATAATTTTTTTATACTTAAATATTTTTAGTTTTAAATATGGTTATGATCGTAAAAAGGACCTGCTTATTCATTGTATGAAACACTTCCATAGAAATTATGATGAACACACACACTGACACGTAAGTAAGTATTGTTGACTGCGGGCGGTGGTGATATCATAATAGCGAAATGGAGCACCATCTCTTTCCACAATTTGTTGCAAGCGGCTTCGCATGCCGCACACCATGTTCCAGCAAGCATCACTTACTCTTCATGAGAACGTTGAAATCACAAGTTGCGCCAAATTCTCCTGACTTCTGATGAATCCCAATTTAAAATCATTTGACCCCACAAGTTTTCTATTGGGTTTACGTTTTAACCACAATCTGACTGTATTTCTGTGAAACAAAGAAATGAAACAGGTGTCACTATACGTTATAAAAAATATGTTTGCTTACGTCACGGCATAAGGAATAGTTAGGTATAAAAACAAAGTATAAAATTAGAAAAATACACTTACTGCTATAATATTATGTCTCCTAGCAATCTCTCTAATGCCAACATTCTCCTCGTGCAAATAGATTATTTTGTATTTTAAATAATCACTCAATTGAGACATGATAATAAAACTATAAAAAATAAATTAAAAACTTGGAAAAAGACGTTGTTTTCGCAATTTAGTAAGGCAAGGTAAAACATATTCACGCGTAGTCACTGCAATTGTGCGTAGACTGGCTTTTAGCTTTATTATTGTGACGGTTCATTTTTATTTTCCTACCCGTATTTTTAGTAACATTTGAATACTAGTTTTATAATGAATACGCATATTTGTCTTTCAACTACCCACTTATTACAAGTTAGGTGAAAATATTACCGAGTAGCGCTAGTCTGATAAACTCATACAAATGAAATAACTTTTAATGTTACAGGCAGAGGGTTCAAATTCCTTCGTTTATAGGGTGGGTCAGGTAACTCATATAACCCACTGTACTTAAAACCGTCGCCGTTGCCAAAGTAATTTAATCCCTACAGTTCTTATTACGAACAAATGCCTATTATCAGAACAACATCAAAGGCGTCCCTAACATTAATTAGACAAAAACCTATGAATACAAATCAAGCAGATACCAGACAAAAAGCATTGTATCTACCTCACATCTGACTCTGAACACTCGAAATCTCCAACAAAAGCTTTTTAGGTCTTAACCGAAGGATAAGTGGGAATTTACCCAAATTCCAGCGAGACAGGGATGAAAAAAATAAAGTGACTTTTATATACCAGCCGTAGCGTCGCTCCCTTCGAACTTAACCTTGAAAATATACCCTTGGCTCCAGTTATTCTGAAAGGGTGAAGTAGGTACACTGAAGTCATAAATCGCCGATGACTTTGTAGGTGATAATGTTTCAAAAAGCTAGGAGCCTCTATAACCCTGAAAGGCGTTACGATAGCTGCATAAATTAAGGTTTAGTGTTCAATTTCAGGTCTGGCTATGTAGCTATAACTTGGGATTATCTTTCACTCCTCTTACATGAGAAAGTTATTAAATTCTTCTAATCATTATAAGTGACATGACACGTGACACATGATGATGACGACGACGACGATGACACACGAGTCACGACACGACTCACGACACGACTCACACGACACGACACGTGAAACACACGTGCGAGAGTGCGTGTTCGTGATTTGTGTCGTTTGACATGAGTGTGTGTGTGTCATTATGTGAGGGTGTTAGGGTGAGGGTGTGTGTGTTGTATGTGTTGTTTTCATATTCGTGTTGTCATTTGTTGTTGTTCTTTATTATTTCTCATAACTTTTTTTTCAATATTTTCGACGTCGTTATGTTCTAGTTCAAACCTGATAAGGCTACTTTCACAAAACTTCAGCAACCGTCAACAAACCTAGATGCTGAAACTCACGAATGACTATTATTGGCCTTTTGAGGTCTTTACGTAATTGTGAAAAATTATAAAGCGTTTTTTTTTAAAAGTAATTTCTAAACTTTAAGTTTCGAATTAGTAGGTAAGCATTTGCTTGGTTGCCTACTTTATGTATACAAAGGTCTAAAATGTTAGTAAAGAACAATTTCAAAATGTCTTATTTAAAAAAAGATAACTGGATAACTGGAAATCTGTTTCTTTGGAAAATTTTAAATCGGTCTAATATGGCTGTAACACTATTTTTCGAAAATGTTCATTGTATCCTGTCTATGCGTACGAAGTTTCATTAAAATCGGTTCATTCATTTCGAAAAACAAGGTCTTGAAAGTTTATATGAAATGCCGTACGTCGTAAACGCTCTTAAAGAATGAGCCCTCTTCAATATCTTCTGTTCGTAAACTTTATGCACCCTCTTTAATATGTATAGTCAGCATACAAGACGCAACCATTTTCAACACTTCTTATTTCCGCAATTCACTACAATCATCGAGCCTTTTGTTCTCAAAGTCAATAAAAGTGCGTGTGAATGATGTGTGGCGTTGTTTTCTATTTACACCAGTTTAACGCGTATGGCAAACACGACGGAAAACGCGATCGTAAAGTTTTACTCAGTCACAGATACGATCAAATGGAATGCCTTTGGTCTTGTGTTTAGGCTTTTACTTCATGTTTTTGGTAAGAATAATTGTTAAGGCTTTAACGATCTCGCAATTTTCAAATAACCTCGTCTATTAGACAAACTTATCAAGTACGGTAACAATAGAAAAAGTAATTGTGTGTTATTAGTGACAGATAAACTTTTAAAAAGAGTTTTATTCTATACTAGCAGTGCCCCGCGGTTTCACTCGCATAAGTGTCGATCCCGTGGGAATATCGGGATAAAAAGTAGCCTATATGTTAATGCAGGGTGTCAGCTACGTCCATACACAATTTTATCAAAATTGGTGCAGCCGTTTGAGCGTGATGAAGTATCAAACTTATAAACTTACACACACACACACACTCACTAACTTTCGCCTTTATAATATTAGCAATTGTTATATAAATAAATAAATAATTAGTGTGATAGTGTGATGACTTCATCTAAGCCGTTGGTCCCGGCTGTCACTCGTGGATCTTTGACAATCATTACGGGTCTGTATAAGCCCGAAAGTCTAACCATTAGACTTATCAAAGGGTATCGTGTTACACAGTGACTTGGTTTTGGAAGACAAGTTAGATCGGCAGAAATACCTTTGAATATTGAATAGTTGTTAACGAAATTGGAAACAGCCAGTTACTTTCAACAACACGTGACACGAACTCAATACAGACTTTCAAATATACCAAACCCATTTACAATATTAAGTGTAAAATTGAAAACTATAAAAGTCGAGCGTATCGATATCGCAACCAATTACGCGAGTATCATCAATCAATACGCGCATAAAACGCTCGTAAAACGCCTGACAATTGCCTTTTATTCTAAACATTATGTTCAAGGCCATGCTTTATTGGTTGGGTCGTTAATAAAGTAATAAACGTATTAATTTCTGTACTGAAAAGCAAAATAAGCTTTTTCTAATCTAGACTGGGAAAAAAAAAAAAAAAAAAAGTCTAAATATAGTCGTGCCCTTTAAGAGAAAGTGGAAACTGATTTTTTTATATTTCTCTGATTACGATGAGATAGGGAGGTAGAAAGTTGAGGCACCGCTGTTTCGTGTCTAATATCATTAGGTCTTTTTTTTTATGGATGGGAAATCATCCCGGCAGGCTTCGACCCTGGCAGGCCCCTTCTTTTATGCTGACATCTCTTTGAGGCGCGCGTGGAACACATAAGCGCCGTCCGGCTCGGGCCTGGTCCTAATCGGACGGTGAGCTACCCATTACTCTCCGTCCGCAGGCCGCGCCTACGGTGGCCGGCAGTCGTCACGCGGCTCATTAGGTCTTAGGTCATGGATAGATATCCATCTAGATATGTGTATACATAGAAATTCCCAATGCAAACCACTGCAAAGACTCTTGTTTATCCATAGACGTTTGCCCTCTGCCATTGCAGGCCTGTGTCCTTTAGGAGGAATTAAGTTAGTGTAAAAACCTCCCTCTTCTTTATCCATAGACGTTTGCCCTCAGCCATTGCAGGCCTGTCCTTTAGGAGGAGTTAAGTTAGTCCCTCCATCTTCATCAAATTGTTCGTGTTAATACAGCTATAGTGTCTTAAATGACATAATCATGGCGTTATGTGGTCCGTCTTCATACCAAGGTACTGATTTATCACGAAAAAAATCTAGGTGCTACCTCAAAAACCTTTGGGCTTCAATTGTACCCACTGTTGCCACGCACAACACTATGATATCGTCATCAGATCCTAAACCATGTCTTCTTAACATGAAACAAACGGCCAAAGAGGAAAGGAGTTCGCTTAAGATGCGACTTCGGAAATTGTTAAAGTTTGTATAGTGCAAGTTGGGACGGGACGCGACCAGGGTGCTAAGGCGATATCTATTATGCTTTGAAGAAGATGGCAACGAATACCTATTTTGTATGAATGCCTAGTTTTTGTAAAATGATATAACAATCGTTCTAGCAGCCGTTTTATTGTCAAGAAACTTTTGGAGTTCTATCTTTTCATTCTTTTTGAACACTTTATGTATAGCTAGCGAAAGCTTATATTTCCCCAGGCAATCACTCAGTATAGCGGGCTAATTCTGTAATACATTATAAGTATCAATAGTTTTCATTTTGACAGTTCAACAACATTCATTGCGTTATTTACGTTGTTGAGCAGACAATTTTTTCAACATATATAAGGTGCTATAAAAATATCTGCCACGGCTTCAATGGGAGACAGTGTTTTGTATATAGATTACAGTAGTGAAGAAATTTTGTACCCCGGAATAGTTAAATCAATTTGAGAAAATAAAGTAATTAAATAAACATTTACTCTATTCTGCATAACGTGGTTCACAAACTACGCGCGATGTGTCGCTTCGTCACATTTTGCGAAATTAAAAATGACGGTGCGGCAACAGCTAATTACTATGGGACGGTTTCATGCAACTAAATCAATTCAAATTTATACGCACATTTTTTTGTATGAAAAAATTTATGACATTAGATCAATAATGTACCTTTACTATTGTAATCTATATACAGAATACTGTCTCCCGTTGAAGCTGAGGCAGATATTTTTATAGCACCTTATATGAAGCAATGGATTAGCAATATTCTTTAAAATGATTCAGATTTAGATTGATAAGCACCCTAATTGCGTGTGTTACGCAATTAGGGTGCCGGTCACTGGGGTAGATACGTAAAGAACTCACTATTTCATTTTGACAGTTCAACAACATTCATTCATTGCGCACTATTTCATTTTGACAGTTCAACAACATTCATTGCGTTATTTGCGTTTTTGAGCAGAGATATTTTTTCAAACAAATAATGCAATGGATTAGCAATATCCTTCAAAATTATTCAGATTGACATTGATAGTGTGTTACTCAGTTACGGTGCAGGTTTATACAAGCGTGATTATAAGGCTGATAATAGCGCTGCGTCTATGGTAACAAAATAATATATCTAACCCGATAACATAAGGTCCGACCACGTTACAATATAACTAGACGAAAACAAACATTAGGTACTTAAAATAAATGTTCTTGTATATACATTTTATTCAATTTCGAGCGGCCATTGTTGTTTACATCTTTGGCAAAATTAACGCGGCCGGACCTTAATTTTGTTATCACATTATATTCAAGTCTAGACTTATAAAATACTAAAATAATATTTGATAAATGTAGCGCTCATGCTTTTAGAACTAAAGTCAGCTTGTTCAAATGTTCATAATCCATTCAACTTCGTATCAACTTCAAGCATTTATAGCAGCTGTAATAACTCACCTGGAACCACCTGGAACTATGACTTTTTAAATTAAAGTTTGGAAGCCTTTGTGCTACGTTTTATTTTGACGTTTAAGCATAGAATAGATATGTTCAGAAGGCTAGTTTCATACAAGCGAAAGCGGTAGTACAGACGCCAGCACATCAAGCTACCTGAAGCTGTCAAATTTTCCCAATCAACTTTGAACTTGCTTTAGCGATAAAGTTGAAAATCTATTAAAGAAAGACAGTTTATAATAGCTTGATATGCTGGTGTTTGTACAAATAGACACTCTTCACATATAGCAAGTGCAGGGGCACTCGCGACTGGCGTTCGAGCGAGATTGACGTTCGTACGCGTCTGTGTGCATGCGCTTGTTTTCACCCGTGTTATGCAATGAAATTTATTTGCAAGAATTTATATTATAGTACATTACATATCCTACCGTCTGGGAGTGTATCACGGGTTGATATCTGTCAAAAACGTCGCATCTGTGAGTGAATCACGGGTTGATACCGCGGCCTATGACGTGAATAATTACCGATATTTTATTCTGTATTGTATCTACGCTGCAATAACTTGCACAAAGTATACGGGAAAGAACAAGGATGGCATACCATCACTTGCCACTCGAAAGACCGAACAACGATTACTAGACGTTTCTAAACTCGCCTGCGCCGATAGCGATATCGTTCGCGAAAAATGGACGCCACAGACGAGAGGATACGGTCGTGTTTTTGTAACAGTTTTTAAAACAATTAGCTAAAACTAGCACAGATAATTATTGATTACATTAATTAAATAAATGAAGCTTATAAAATTGGTACATAAATCATAGTTATTAAATTTAAAATCAATTTTTTTGTTAAATTACTGAGTATAATAGTAAGATGTAGTTGTGACCTTTAAAGTCTAAATACTAATTCACAGAATAGAATCTGTGTAGAGCCGGCCTTCTGTAGGTATCTCTATTTTGTAGAAACTATGCATATGCGTGCTTAGCCACGTAAGGTCATTTAGCCCGGCCGGACGCTTTGAAGTCTTTGACTATGCTAGACAAAAACAAATCAAAGGGAATAGAGGACCTTTTCCTTTTATGTTTTTTTTTTAAACTGCATAGGTTTTACTGAGCATTTTATGTTGAAATGGACCGTTATGTGCGATTGATCGACGTCAGATTGGTCTTTATGTTTTTGTGTAGTTTTTATAGTTTGTTTTAGGTTTGCTTTGGACCCGCATACTCCTTTGTTTTGTAACTTTTTTTTTAGTTTTTGAACTTTTACGTTGAAGTTTTTATTTTGTTGGCAATATAAAATTAAAAGTTGATGTAAACAAGTTGTTAGAAGAAAAGGATAGATTATACCTACACCCATTTTATAGAACAGAACACTGAACACTGTAGTTTCAGAATCAGAATAAAAAAAATGCACACAAAATAATTATTGTGTGCGTAATACCTACATACTTACTTAGGGACCACACAACAACAAACAGGATATTTTCTCTAACTTTTTTGGGGTTGTTCAGTCCCTCCTAATTAAGACGAAGCGACTACGTCAAATAATAAACACGTCCGGACCTTGCAAAGCGAACACCACCAAAGTTATGTGAATAACGCGAAAGGGTTTCTACCATTCATCATCGCAAACAAACTGAAGTCAACTTCTGCACAACAATGTACCAGTTTCCACAATCCGCTTTCGAAAAATGTTTCACATTCGCCTTTGACCTACTTTGCACATGCGCAGCATATCTAAATTTTACATAAAGCCTCGAAAAATTTCCGTGTGACGCGGCGCATTGCGGCACAGCCAGCAAATATTGTGACAACACCGCACCGTTGAGCATTCGAAATTGAGCGCGCACACAAGTTTCCATCGCACGAAAGTGCAAACTTGAACAATTTCGAACTTATCTACTACATGGAAATTCCTAAATAAACTTTGAGATTTTCAAGTCATTTCGCTACATATTTCACTCGGTATCGTCTGTGAAATTGTAGCTGTCAGAGTATTTAAAGAGCAAACTGTTTACTAAAGTATGAATATTAGATAGGTAACATTAAAGGAAATTGCATTTCACGTGTGTGAATACACAGGGTTGTATTTCAGTGAAAAAATGACGGGCAATGGACCTTTCCCGGTCAGTTTACTAGTTCGCCGTACATTTTTCTGTCCGCAGACAGATTGCTTCGAATGGGAAAGCTTTGATAATTTATAGCGACGTGCACTACCACGCTTTCCGTTGTTTTTTTCTGTGGAGCCTTTAG
The DNA here is from genome assembly GCA_914767645.1 of Hydraecia micacea. Lineage (NCBI taxonomy): Eukaryota > Metazoa > Arthropoda > Insecta > Lepidoptera > Noctuidae > Hydraecia > Hydraecia micacea. The sequence continues at coordinate 2,835,280 of OU611781.1, forward strand.
GAAATATGGTCTGGATTTTCGCTATGCTTTACTGTGAGAATACTTAATTTTAATATACCCTCTTCTCTTTACTTTAAGAAGGTAAAAGGGTAAATAAACTTTCATAATTTTCTTTAACAATATAAGTCTAAGAGCCTTCATAGATAATTCAGCGAGACAGAGTACAGAGACAGTAAAGTCTGGGTGACCCGCAATAAGTCTGAAAACTAACTTTACACTCTGTTTATAGAGCTACTATACTTGTACTCCTATACCAAGACCTACTCTTCGTCCCCAGTCGTACACTCGTAATGTAGCTCAATCTACTGTAAAAAGAGTTATGTCCGCAATTTCCTCAACTCACTCTCTATTCACTAAGTACCTTGGAGGAAAACTTTGGTAGCTGCTATGTAGTACATAAATTAAGCAATGCTATGGGATACTCGACTTTATCTTGAACTATTATTTTGAACGAGGTGCAACGCTGAAGATACTTAAAATAAGAAGGATTGATAAGTTGTTATCAAAAATTAATTATTTTACTGGTAAGTGGACACCAAATGCATTTAAAGTAATTATTGGGAAGATAACACTAGTTTACATGACTTTTGTCCATGAAATGGAATATATACGGTTACGTTACTTTGGGTATGTACATCTCGGAAAAAATATTAAAAAAAAATCCATCACGTCAGTTTTTTTAAATATTTATTAAGAAGATTTTTTACAAAATAAACAATAGACAGTTAAAAATGTGTAATTTTTGCTCTTTTTTTTATAAATATTTTCATCTGTATCTCTCACAACAGACCAACAATAGTCACCTAGCATAATTATTTTGATCCCAAAAACGTTGATAATTTTGCTCAAATGATTTTAAATCTTGGTGAAATCGCTCACCGTGTTCATCATTTTTCTGGAAAAAATTGTAAATGGGAATTATTAGTGACACATTTACACCCATGGCTCATAATTTTGCAATAGATTTTCAACAATCTCTTTGTAATTATCACTTTTTTTATTGCCTAAAAATTTTTCAAAGACGTTTTTTTTTTTTTCATTTACATATCTCAAAATTGTGACGTGCTACGAAAAATAAAAAAATAAAAATTTTAATTACCGTCCATAGCCTACATAAATAATATATGTTTCATTTCATGAACACTACAGTAATTAGGCACACAAAATAAATATTATGACCCTAACAGAGAAAAATCCTGTACGAGGCCAAAGGCATCAAGGCCAATATCTCAGCATAAATAAAATTACGAATAATTTATTCTGAATAGTATGAGCGAGTTCAGAGTCGGTAGGTACATAAGGTACAGAGACATTTAAAAAAAAGCAGAATTCACCACTGTTTTAATATAATTTAATGGGCATTCAGTTTCAGCATCACAAAATGTCAGAAGTCCTACAAAAGTTATTTCATTTGTGTATCTTTGTTTGACGGGGATGCCAAATAACCCACCTTCAGTATAGCTGTAACACCTGTTCATAATAATTGCATAACTTTTTGGGTCACTCACCTCGGGTGTCCCTACGTTTTATTGAATAACCAGTTACCCACAGACAAAGTTGTAAAATAACTTCATGAGACACACAGATACAGCCGGTCTACTCTATAAAAATCATAGCGTGAACATTTAGGTGAAGTGATCTGTCATTTCACCTGATCCCTATCCTAGGGATTGACACTAGTGATAGCTCACGTCAAGCTCACTTCACCTAAGTTTATAGACAGTGCCATCCACGAAGACGCGCTTACTCTTCTTACTAATCGCTAGTGGTTATCGTTAGTTAATGCCGCTAGTGTTTTAGTTTTATGATACACACTAATTACCCACTAATAAGTAATTACTGTGTATCTACAAAACTAAAACACTAGCGGAATATTTCACACTGGTACTGTAAGCGATTAGGAAGTAGAGTGGGGCGCGTCTTCGTGGATGGCGCTATCTGTCCACGGTGAGATTTGTTTAGAATAGATCAGCTGCTTAACAATAGAAATAAATATGATATATATTTTTCCCCAGATATACGCTTTCACAAGTATCTCTACTACAATATAATCTTATTAGAAAGCATAAGCATCTTTCATAAATCTATCTTTCAAAGGCTTATGAGAACCAAAATAAAATTAGACGATAATTGGGTTTAGCAGTAAAGGTATTAAAAATAGATGGATATTTGATTTCTTACGTCTTTGAGATGAAAAGAAAGTATTAAATAAAACTACTATTAAAAAAAATATAATTACAAGTCACTTTCATTTAACTTAACAGGGCCGGATTCCAATCCGCTTATTTGTCGCCCCAAACCTAATTGTCTTTTGAGGATTTCAAATCATGAAACCAAACTTAATACGCAGAGGTCCTAATTTTGGGTACGGGGTACAGAGACAAACAAACAGCCCAGTAAATTTAATTCCTTTTCATTATTAGTGTTTATTCAGGCATCACTGCCTTCGTCTGAGCGGTTAAGAAGGCTTGACTGACTAAATAAAAGTGAACTCAAATTGGGTGACTTAGTTGAACCAAGTTAGTTTGGCAATGTGCCGGAAGTTAGTAGGTTTATTTTATTGATGATACTTAAAATTAATTGTGTGGAAAAGTATGATTTTGGTGCATATGTTTGTGACGCTTTGGAGGTACGACTTGTTGAAATTCGAGATGAAAATTAGCTTCTACTATTTTTAGTTGACCAATTTTTGTTTATACTGATTTGGATGCGTGATTGTCATGTGTTTGGAGTATTTATTCACGCTGAAAATGAACTAGTAGCTCATGTTTCATTTGTTTTGATGTATCGTTTATCACAATATTTGATTTATGCTCATAAATTATAGTGTGTTCGTTTTGTAGTTTCTACGTAAATAAACTATAAATGATGCCTACTAAATATGAACGCGAATTATACCTCAAAAGTGCTGTGCAAAGATTTGACTATCATGTTTTTAAAACAATAATGTCAGTTTTCACTTAGATTAGGCGTTACTCATAAAAGCGCGATTTGAAACGTTGATTTAACAGTGCGCTTTTATTTAGTCATTATTTCAGGTAACGCAACGCCTAGTGATAGTCAAAACAAGTATAATTCTAATATGGCTTCTAGTCTGAAAGCTTTTGCAACTGAACAAGCCGTCAATCATATCAAACGAATAAACAGATACACTAAAATACAGTTAAGTTTTGTTTTTAGAAAACTGTCACAACAATGACGCTTGATGTTTTGAATTGTAACTGACATTAACATGTACACTCAAATCAACCAACTAAAATTGTTCACTTACCCTAAACAAGAGACCGAAACTGAATGCAACGTGTTTATATTTATCCCGTTTAATTTCATTGAGGGGCCTATAGCTAAATAATAACAGCCGCATAGCTTCGCTTGCCGCGGTTGGTCTGTGGATGGGTGACCATCTTTACAAACCGAGACCCCTTCGTGCCTCGGAAAGTACGTTATGCCGTTGGTCCCGGCTGTCCTTCGTGGATCTTTGAAAGTCGTTACGGGTAGTCAGAAGCCCGAAAGTCTGACAACCAGTCTTACCAAGCGGTATCGTATTATCCAGTAACTGGGTTGTGGAGGTCAGATCAGGGATCAGAGAGGCAGTCGCTCCATGTAAAATACTGGTATTCAGCTGCATCCGGTTAGACTGGAAGCCGACCCCAATATAGTTGGGAAAAAGCTAGGCAGATGATGAATTTTATTAAGGATGGTTAGTCCATTGAACGACATGTTAATAAACCATGATCTGCACGCTAATTGCGTAACACATAAACCGGAATAAGAAAGCTTATAGTGGATAAGACAAAGTTTAAAACAAAAGACGAACTAGCAGGGGATCGAGGGGGGTGGAGGGGGGGGTTCAGGGGATCAGACCGGAATAAATCGAATAATTTTGAAGGATACTGCTAATCCATCCTACTATCCTACTTCCTACTAATATTATAAACGCGAAGGTTTGTGAGGATGTTTGTTACTCTTTCACGCAAAAACTACAGAACGGATTTTGATAAAACTTTATTGTAATATAGCTTATACATCAGAATAACACATAGAATACTTTTCATCCCGATATTCCCACGGGGTTGACACTAAATGCGGGTGAAATACACATATGTTCCAAAAATTTGTTTGTGGGATACGAATTTGTGTGGCAAAAAAGTGAAAAATATTCTCAATTCTTTATTGCGTACCATAATTATTTATGTAGTTGGTAGGGAAGTAATTATATTAGTCACAATTAGGGACCCTGTCGGGCACAGCACACATCAAATAGGAAATAAAAAACTTTTCGGCAATAAAAATCAACAAACTTCCAAAAAAAACACTACAAAGTGATAAATAACACAGATTTTACATTATCTCCTAAGAGTAGAATCCCAAAATAATGACAATAAAACTTAAGGCAAAAGCGCCAGAGAAGATGGCGATTTTTTTTTTTTTTAATTTTTTTGCAATTTTCTGGTCAGTATTAAGTAATTGTAAGTTGATTAAAATATGATTCCCGACCGTAACAAAAATGTATTTACAGAATTATAATCATTAAAGTCATCAACACAACTCTCTAAGACCAAGTAATCCTACTGAATGAATATTTCATGAAATCTTGACATTTTAGGATTATACTAACTTAACAAGTTGTATTACTGATTCTAATGATTATAATTCTGTAAATACATATTTGTTACGGTCGCGAATCATAAATATTAATCAACGTACAACTTAATACTGACCAGCAAATGGCAAAAAGCGAAAGAAAATTTGAATTTCGCGGGCTACCTTAGCGCTTTCCTCTTAACATAGTTTCCTCAAAATAAAATCTTAATAATTTAGTATCATCTTAGTAGACATCAAATAGAAATTCAAGGACGAGCCCTTTTATTAGACTTGTTCCGTAATGCGAGGCACGTGTACCTAAAATAACAAGAGACCTTCAACTTATCAATAATTCGATGTTAATTCACTATGTCAACAAGATTCTAAGACATTGACATTATTGGCTGCCTCACCTACTGGTGACTGTTGAATCCCCTCACGTGTCAACGGTACACCGTATGTACATAAGAAAAAGTGCTCGAAATGTCAACAGTACACAACAGTGTAATTGTTCTATTGTCATTGTTAAAACAATAACTTTACTGTGCCCATTCAACTAGTCCGACGCGTGGGGCGTTTCGACAGGTAGGCGGGCAAACGTGTGAAAGGATATAGGAATCTGAATTCGATCTCAGGTCAGGCAAAATAAGGACCAGGCCTGGGTCGATGGCGCGTTGTGTTCCACGCGCGCCTCAAAGAGATGTCAGCACTAACTGACGGGGCCCGCTAGGGCCGATGCCAGCCAGGGTCGCGGGTTGTTCGAAAGAGTTACCGGCAACTGAAGGAACACGGGTGCGTTTTAGTCAGTAAAAGTCTGACATACTTCGCTCAGAGCGGGAGAGGCTATTCTATGATAAAAATAAAAAACCCCGGGTACTTCTACCGGGTATGAAAATAAAACAATCCTACATACAAAAACTCACGACTCGGTGAGCAGGAACTACAGAACATCACCTGCTACGATCCTAATGTATGGAACGTAGCGAGTGGCGTTCTCTCCTTTTGCCTCGTTTACGTTCATACATCTGGTAATACACGCACGCTGGTTGTGAGTACTACGCACCTGACCTTTCTGAAGAGCATCACCAATAAGGTCACTATATGTCCTCCAGCCCCTGCAGTCTCGACATTAGACAGCGACAAAAATCGGTCACTAAGTCGTATCGTTGTCAAATTCCTTTAATAGATTTTCAACTTTATTTCGAAAGTATAAGGTTGAAAATGTATTAAAGAAATTTGACATCGATATGACTTAACGATCGATTTTTGTCGTTATATTTGTCGAGACTGCAGAGCCTGCGGTGTCCCCCCCTGCCGGTTAAAATAATACTATAATATACTATCATACACATCCCCCGCTATGCAGCTGCTCTGTTGGAAAGGCACCCTTATTGCAAGAAATGCCTAAGCCCACATCTGTGTGGTTTTCTCTTGTGCAGAACTCGTTTAGGCGCTTGGGTAATCCGGGAAATTCAAATTTTATAAGTTTTTTTTTTTTTGCAATTAGCAGGTCATAGTAAGGTTATATGTTGATCAAAATATGATTCGCGATTGTATCAAATACTATTTACAGAATTATAACCATTAAAATCATCAGTACAACTCATTAAGTTCAAATATTGAGTGACTATAATCCTGAAATCCTGACATTAGAGGTAAATTCTAACTAAGATAGTTGTGTTTTGTTTTAATACAACTAAAACAACTACAACAACAAAATCAAGCCAAATTAGACCGATTTTAAATTATCCATAGAAACAGAGATTTCTAGATTATCTATATTTTTAAATATGACATTTCGAAAATGTTCTTTACTAACTTTTTAGACCTTTGTATCCTGCTTATGCGTACAAAGTTTAATCAAAATCGGTTAATTCATTTCGTAAAACAAGGGCTTGAAATTTTTTATGAAATGCCGTAAGTCGTAAACGCTCTTAACAAATGATAACATAAATAATGTACTACATACTGCCATTGAGGAATACATGCATGACGTAACATTATATTTACATAATGCCAAAAAGATACCATCACCGGCTCAAAGCCCAAACAATGATTCGCGAAACCGATCATAATTATTATTTACCGCCGTAATATGTTTAGACTTGCGGTTACCAGTCTGTTAGTAAAATTAACGGTGGCGGAAGTTTCGGCTCATATTTAACGTTGTGGGATACACTGGCAAATAATAGGCGGGTAGCTTCCGATATTTACCTTGCAACGATATTTAGCAGCTATACGCGCAATAATATGTCAGTTTACCGACGTAATTTAGTTCGAAAACCATCGCTAATGAATTAACCGAATGTTGTTGTTGTGATGTGTATTGATTGTGCGTGTATTTCTGTGTCATTTTCTGGCAACACTGTCACAGTTACGTTCAGAATGTTCTTTTATTATTTTGTGACGATTTGTGTTTATTTTTCTTAACGGTTGTATTTAATCGTATTGTGCCTCGTAAAAATGGGAGGGGCCCGTGGCTAAATAATAACAGCCGCACAAGTCGATCGATCAGGTTAAGTTACGCTTGCCGCGGTTGGTCTGTGGATGGGTGACCATCTGTATATACCGAGACCCCTCCGTGCCTCGGAAAGCACGTTAAGCCGTTGGTCCCGGCTGTCATTCGTGGTTCTTTGACAGTCGTTACGGGTAGTCAGAAGCCCGAAAGTCTGACAACCAGTCTTACCAAGTGATATCATATTACCCAGTAACTAGGTTGTGGAGGTCAGATAGGCAATCGCTCCATGTAAAATACTGGTATTCAGCTGCATCCGGTCAGACTGAAAGCCGATCCCATCATAGTTGGGAAAAAGCTAGGCAGATGATGATGTGGCTCGTAAAAATATTTTACAGTCAAAGTTGAAAATAACGTGTTTTACGTTATTTTCAATTACCTTCAAAATAGTGCAAATAGTAAAATTGATGTGTCACGCGGACGGACGGATAGACGGACATGAAGAAATTAGAACGGTTTCGTTTTTGCCAATTGGCTGCGGAATCCCAAAAAAGAAAAAAAATCCTAACTAGTTAAACCCTTTAGATTGAATGCAAGCTCTTGACGTTTGCAAGTACGGCAACGTCACTTTATTTCACGAAAATTGTTTATTGCATAAACCTGTTTACTGTGCAAAGCTTTTGGCAGCGAGCCAATTCTCATGCAAAGTTGCTATCTTCAATTATTCTTTATAAGATCCTACTTGCTCGTTGGAATTTAAGTGGTGGCTACACTTATGTCGGTAGCTTAAGGGGCTTACAGGACCTAAACACAAAAAACGCAAGTTTTAGAAACAATAAAAGTATATGATAAACTACAGTAAAAAAACTCAAAAAAATATATGATATTCTTCAGGATAAATGTTAGGAAGATAGTGTGTTGAAAACATAATACAACTTATTTGGTACGACAGAAAAAAATCATGAAGATACCTCTAAAAACTTTTTTTTTACAACAAAATTCATACTAATATACAACAATCATTATGATTTTTTCTCAGATTATCCTACAAGCAACATACTAAAACTATAGTGTTTTAGTTTTTTTGTCCAAACACTAGATTTTTCGTAAATCGATAATTGCTTCATATTTTGCAATAAATTACCAGCGTTGTGGCATCGCGCTTCTCTTTCTTTTCTATGCAGTCCGACAAAGACCGCGCTTTAGGTCATGTAGTCCTCTTAAGTTAATACCAGATTATGAAAGTAATATGTCTCGTGACACATGAAAAAGCCTCCTCGTGTAGCGCAGTTTGTTCCGCCAGTTCAACTGAACTGAGCGCATCCTGGACAGTCACACCCAACACCTTATTTGACTGGCCAATTCTTCCCTTGCGGTGGTAGGGCTAACGCCTGCCTGACTTGCAAGCCAACCACCCTCCTACTGGAGTCCGGCGTCAAGCAGTCTCCTGTGTTTCGTCGATGCGTGGGAGTTCCAGTGCCTTAGGTACCTATCTTCTGTGCACGCTCGTTCCATCATAGACCACATCCATCGCTTTCCATCAGGCGTGGTCGAGGTCAAGAGCGGGCCTATTCAGCAATAAAAAAAATAACAATTTCTACTACCCTACATTCGGGCAGCAGAGAGAGTCTAGTCGTAAAACGGCCAAGTGCGATATGGGTGATAGATACCTAATGATAAGTGATAAAAAAGCTCTTTTTTCAGCTTAAACCCAGACCGTTAAATAAACTCAAAACATCCATACTAAGAAATTAAATACTAATATTTTAAGTGGATATAACGCCTACGAGGTGTTGACAACATTACGAACTCCAATAAAAGTTCCTATAATTGAGAGGAAGAGGGGAAAACTTTGAATATTATTTTTTATCACCGACCCAACCTTGGCTCGAAGCAATTTTTGAAGACAACGGCGCCGAGCCCCGTTTTATACTTGTTCAATAAAAGAGATAGCGCGAAGAATTATCTGTTTGCAAACTTTGTTATCAGTGTGGTTTTAACATAAATGCAATTTCAGTGCAAAATCGCTCAAGAGAATTTAATAATTTTATCAATGGACCAACTAAGATATTCTTAAATCCCCTTGCACCACAATTAATCATTTTTTATGCTATACATTTTCAAAACGACATTCTATGTCAGTCATCTTCAAACGATTAGCTCCCTTACTAATAAACATTGTATAGCGTCTGTACAGTTGCACAACGCTTTGTTTTCTTTTTTCGAAAGTCAAATTACTGACGAGTGAAAGAGAGAAATCGGTGTGTAACTAATCATCTGATATAATACGTTTATAGTACGGGGTTAGAATTAAAAATATATATATTTTCAATGAATAAAGAGTAGATACTTTTATAGATCCTACTTCATACCTACCCCTGTAGAAAATATAGAAAAGTGAGATAAACCAGTTTTTTTTTTTATTTATGTCCCAGAACGTGTTTCTTTTTGTTATTTTTTTTTTATTTACTTCCTTTAAGTTTCAGAGGGCATTTGAATAATCAGTATACAAACTAGATATTTCTAACTACGTACAGTCCCAATGAATTATAATACTAGCCATTTATCAAATGGAATGTAAAGACATTCGGAAAGGGGACGATTAAGTGGCAGTTCTTCATTTTCTCAGCAACCCTTCATTCGTTTTGACAAATGAGGTGTTATTCGATCCGTCTTCGCCCTAACCTACTTGCTGTAAAATATAGCATTTAATATTTTCAATGAATGGTTTCCAGATGTCATAAAATATATTTTTTATGATTGGTGTTCATAATAATGAATTTTTGTATCATTTCGCATCTTTCTACAAAACTACTGCATAAGTTACTCCAATAAGTTCTTTCTTCTTACTTCATTTTGCATACACCTACAGTCATTTGTTAATATAATAAAATTATGACGGTTAACTTTGCATACAGTAGACATCAGAGGGGCATATTATTATTCTCGTAATTTTAAGAACGTTCACAGTCTGATCTTAGTCTCAATCTGTCAAAAAATACCTCTAATTTCCATAAATTTTGATAAATTTTTGACATTTGTTTGTCGCTGAGATGAGACTGAAAAAAAAAAAGTTTAAGTTTAGTGTGTTTTATATGGGCCTTGATGCCTGAAATAAATGGATAAATAAATAAATAAAATATAAAATAAAATATATATATAAAACAGAAGACGAACTAGCAGGGGTTCGAGGAGGTGGTGGAGGGGGGAGGGGTGGAGGGGGGTTCAGGGGATCAGGCTGGAATAAATCCATTATAATGTCTGCGTTAATTCCAAGCGAACGTGTTTACATGAACGCGCCTATACTATGTATTTCTGGAGTATTCCCGTTTGAGCACTTATTTTTAGAACACCTTTTTTATATCACCAAAGGTATTCCCATTTGAGCACCAATCTATATTTTACCGTGGTGCTGAAAGGGGAACAATAAAAAATATTCAACATTTTTCCCTTTTTTTTTTCTAGTGATGGGGTGGGGTGTAGAATAAAACATTTTCGAAACAAAAACTTAATACAAATTATTTAAATCCTTATTTTAAATCAGCTTCGCTGTGACTTTTGCACACGACCTTTACAGTATGTATCTCCATTTTTACACAAATACTGCCACTGACATTCAGAAATCCCTAAAATGTAAAATTGATACAACATCTGCCTACCCCAAAGAAAGCAGGTGGCGATATCCACACATTCACTACACGTAAAGTGCCCTAGAAAAAAAACCGGATGATCCGAGACAGTGTTCCGGCTTTAAAGGGTCGTGAGATTTTCCTTCGTGCACTTCAGATCAAATCCGGTCGTGGAAAAAATATCGAGAAAAGCCGACCGAGAAAGATTTCGAACTATCGCATGAGACTTACCGAATCTAGCCTGGTTTAGAGTAGTAGATTTGTGCACGGCAATTTATGTACGTTGTCCTTTCTACAATCTATGTTTATCTATACATATAATATTATATTATTAAAGTTGCTTTTCGTGTATGTTGTTTACATCTTTGGCAAATTTAGAACCTTAACCCAACCTTACTTATAGTAGTTATAGATCAAAAAATGGCTCTGGCACCCAACCTTTACCTAAATGAGAATCTTGAAGATAAAGACTGGTTATTTTTAACCGACTTCAAACAAGGAGGTTCTGTATTCGTCCCGTATGTACGTATGTTTGTATGTCCGCGATTTTCTCAAAACTAAAAAGTGTAAAATAGTTTTTTTTTTACAAAAAAAAAACAACCGACTTCATAAAAAACCACAAAGTGATAATAAGTTTAATTTCGGAATTCGGTGTCACAAAACGAAAAGGCGGAACCAACGACACCGACTTCCGAAATTAAACTTATTTATCACGTTGTAGTTTTTTTTTTTAAGTCGGTTGTTTTTTTTGTAATTTTTTATTTTAATTCCAGTATATTTTAAATTTATGAACGTAAATGAAGCAAAACGGGTGAGGATCGTTGTAGATGTGGTTCTGTAGTTTCTGTCCATCCCCATGGAGAGAAGGCGTGAGTTTATGTAATATACCAACTGATATTTTATTTAGGGCTGATTTTTCAATCGACAGATAATTTTTATTCGTGGAATAAAAATGACGTTAGACAGTTTTTGTATGGAAGAACTGTCAAAAATTCATAATCTGATAAAATTATCTGGCGTTGAAGAAATCAGCCCTTACGGTTGCAATAAAATAATGCAGGATTTTTATTTGTTTCACTTTAAAAATTAATTTAAAGCTGTACAAAATAAATTGGTCGTTCGTTTTCGGTTTCGAAACGAATTTTACTGCCGAGCCTCATTTTAAAACACGCCCCGCAACATCACAAATCGTTCTAATTAATTACACACAAATACCAATTCCAACCACATAGACAAAACAAAAGCCGTTTCACACAAACATCCCATTCGCGCCACAATTCGATCAATACTAGCTCACTCAAATTCGCAATCACACGCTTTATTTGAGCACAACTCGTCCAATGTACTATGTCTATTCGAGTCCACTGATATAAACTGTCTAGTGCTTGAATCAATACGGGTAGCTAAACTGCTGTGCGATTTAGCACCGGTTAGCTTCGGAGCAGACCACAAAGCGGTAACATCCAGTCTCGGGAGGTACTATTAATTTGGAGTGATTTACATTTTGAAGCGACGGTAGTGCAATGGGTGGAGTTGAGGAAAGGTAAAAGTTTTGTGGGGAATTTTGAAGATTTTGTCATCTGAAAACAACTTTTTAATAACTGTCTGTACTTGGATACCTATATTGTATATTGTGTGTGTTGTATTGTGTTGTGTGTGTGTTGTGTATTGTGTTATTTTGTTGTGTATTGTATTGTAATTTGCTGTTTCCTGCTGGGGAGTTTGTTGCGCCGCTTCTTCTTTCCAAATAAAGCAATATGACGTGGTGAAGGGCGAGCTTTTTTGGAGGATTGTCTTATGCAATTTTGACGTTCGAAATGTGCTGATTCTCGGCCTAGATTGATCAAATGCTTTTTGATTTTGATTCTGAAACAAAAACAGATCGTAAGCATAAGTTGCCAATAATATAAGATGGAGACGACCATATGACAATAAATTAAACTGCGTATTATCTAATGCCGTTCCCAGTTTGCATACGAAATATTAATCAAAACTATCCAATACTTTACTCTCTATATATCAAAGATTGGCAAAACCCATAGTCGGCTCAATACTAAAAGTTTGTTTGAAAAAATCACTTTTTTAATTTCGATGCTAGGATTTATTTCATCATCATCATTTCTGCCGAAAGACGTCCACTGCTGGACATAGGCCTCCCCCAAGCACCTCCACTTCGACCGGTCTGCGCTTCTCGCATCCAACAAGTTCCTGCGGCCTTCACAAGGTCGTCGGTCCACCTTGTGGGAGGCCTACCAACGCTACGTCTTTCAGTACGCGGTCGCCACTCCAGAACCTTTCGGCCCCATCGGCCATCTATCTGCGAGCAATGAGGCCTGCCCACTGCCACTTAAGTTTGGCAATTCTTCGGGCTATGTCGGTTACCTTGGTTCTCCTGCGGATCTCCTCATTTCTGATTCGGTCACGCAGGGAAACTCCAAGCATAGCCCTCTCCATTGCCTTTTAGGTGATTTTCAGCCTTCTAATTAGGCCCATTGTGAACGACCACGTTTCAGTGCCATATGTCATCACTGGTAACACGCACTGGTCAAAGACTTTCGTCTTGAGACACTGCGGTAGAATTTATTTAGTAGTGCCAAAATACTCTTATGAATTAGTTTTGGTAGTGTTTTCATTATAATTGTCGTATTTTTGTATCTACATTGTATAATGGAAATTGAATCCTACTAAGGTTCATCAATCCATTTATCAAAATCACAATTTGAAAGAGTAACAGTTTCGTTAAATAACACAAAAACGAAGGCCAAAAAAGTTGAAAGTTACACGTTCTAAGCTGACGTAATAAATCGTCGATATAATTACACGAATGAAATTCACAGCCAGCAATACCAACCCACAAGCATATTCCTTGGAACTTTACACGAATATTATAATTAATTACTACGCATATAACACTAAAACACGAGCCATGTTTCGTATTCCTGCTAACGACTTCAGGTGACACAGTGCGTAATAACTTCATAATTTGATAATAAAATTTACGCCACTTCTTGCCGCTTCAGAACACAGAACTTGGGTGCCAATTATGCAAAGTTCCACTCAAGAACTTCTAGCTTTGTGACTAACTGTCACGATTTACGCTTAGCGAAAGCGTGAAATTAATGCCGCAGCTATTCAATTACATTGTATTTAACTGAATGAGATTGAAAGTAAATAGAGAAAAACTATTCAATTTAGTTGAGTCGCATCTCTATTAGATTGTCAGGCATAAAATTACCATAGGAGTAAGTGCTTTGACGTAAGCTCCCGTTTGGATGAAGACGTATTTCTGTGCCATGATAGTGCGAAAACGTGTCGCTGTATTGAGGGTGGATAAGTAAAACAACAACTGGGAACGTGACTGCATCACGACATTGGAGCGAGGAACGGATAAAATAATACTGCGAAAACCAAAATGTTTTTCGTCAATTTGTTGCAACTTTAGATTAATCTGTACTAACTAATAATAAAGCCGAAAAGTTTGTTTGTTTGAATGCGCCCATCTCTGGAACTCCCAGCCGGCTTTGAAAAATGTTTTTTGCATTTGATAGCCCGTTCTTGAAGAAGGCTATAGGCCAATTAGGAGCCAAGCGAAAAGGAAAAAACACTAAGCGATAATGAAGTAGCTAATAGCGCTGGTGGGTGATGGGATTCTATGCGGTGGATCGGGGTTCGAAATTTCACGCGGACATTGTCACGAGCAAAAGCTAGCTATTATCATAAATTCGTTGGTATAGTATTGTCTAGTGCGACTGCTGAACGTGTGTTTCTATTGTAATTTCCGTGTTGCGCAACGCGTTATTAATTGACTAGCAGCGCCCCGCGGTTTTACCCGCATAAGTGTCGATAACGTGGGAATATCGGGATAAAAAATAACCTATATGATTCTGTTAGCAATATTACTGTAAAGTTTCATCAAAATCCGTTCAGTAGTTTTTGCGTGAAAGCGTAACAAACATCCATCCATCCTCACAAACTTTCGCGTTTATAATATTAGTAGGATTTTTCATAAGGAATTTCTCATTAGCAGCCTGATGATTAGTGGAAATAGTACTAAAACCGCAAAGAAAAGCTACGTTGTACCTCCCTTAAGGGGTAGGTAGAGACCGTACAAAGACATTTTTCCAGATGTATGAGTTCGATACAATAGAGGGCCAGCCAAAAACTGGACACAAATCCACAAGGTCAGTTTTATAAAGTAACAGAAGCACACACGGTGAAGTGACGTAAGGTTTCGATTTTCTTAAATATTCAGAAATCCCTAATTGCTAAAATAATCCTATCCCCAATATCAAGGTTCCCGACCTGGGCATCTAACCCAAAAAACTCCACGTAGCATTCGCCCTAGACCAGCAATTAGTTAATTATATTTTAATTGTTCCGAATGGAAATTAGGACAAAATAATATTTAGAGTATTTATAGCGAGATCATGCTTGTTGCTGCTACACTAATTAGCCGACAATCAATTAACTACAGACATGAGATCGATGTTTGCATTTGACGTGTTCATGATGTGTCGTGTGCTCATCATTGTACATGATGTTAAGTTATTTAAACAACCAAACCAAGATAGATTATAATGCTCTTTATCGTATGTAAATATAAAGTATGATTAGAACCTTGAAAGTTAGGCATAAAGTATTTCATTGCAGCCCGCCCCAGCTTCGCAATTTTTTGGTAGAATTTTTTTGAAGTGAAAACTTCTTTAGGGGCGTTGGGCATTTTTTGAGATGGGAAAAAAACTATTGAATTCGCGCCACTGTTACCGTAAGCGACATCGCTTCGGATGTGTTCGGCTGTCCTCGGGATGTACTCGGTTTTAATGTCTATCCGATATGTCAGTGAGTGATGGCAAAGTATTCTGTTTGTGTTTTGTTTTCATTTCTGTCAGCACTACCAGAGTGCAACTGCTTTTTTTTTTTTATTTCCGAATTATTCTTTCATAGAAATCATGTACTGACAATACCGAACACAAAAAAAAATGAATTATTCGATTTGGTGCAGCCATTCAGAAGTTATACGCGTACAGAAATTTCGGTAACTTTGTTTTATACTAGGTATGTAAGGATTAGCGTCTGCCCGCGTCTTCGGCCGCGTGAAAAAAATTCTTGTTTTAACAAAGAACAGAAAATATCCTTGGTTGACTGCCCTAGGATAGTTTCTGTAGCTTCCCATTCGTGAAAGAATCTTAGGTTCCGAAGATTATCCTCTACATACAAACTCTCAAATACCTCTTTATGATATTAGTATAGATACTCGTAGATAAACTTTGCTTTTAGTTTACAAAAATATATTAACGTTGCGACTTTCCCGTTGGTCTATTTCTCACAAATGCGACTACTGAGCATGAGGCCCTGCAAAGGGTCTGGGTGTGTCCATCAGGAATATTTCAGTAGGACAAAAAATGTTGACGAGTGCTGAAGCTTTCATGAAATGCTAGAAACTTTAAAATCCTAGGTACCATAATTATGTAGATATGTATAGATAGCGCTATCCACGAAGACGCGCCCCACTCTTCTTCCTAATCGCTTACAGTACAAGTGTGCAACATTCCGCTAGTGTTTTAGTTTTGTCGATACACAGTAATCACTTATTAGTGGGTAATTAGTGTGTATCAAAAAACTAAAACATTAGCGGAATTAACTAGAGATAACCACTAGCAGTTAGTAAGAAGAGTGGGGCGCGTCTTCGTGGATGACACTATTTATATAAGTAGGTTACATTGAGGTATTGTGGTTTTTATACATAAAGTTAGGACCTTCCAAACTCAGAATTGCAGTAATATTCACCGCTTAAAATCCTATCAGCAATGTTAATCACTTTATTGTACTCAAAGACATACCTTGAATCTCCTTGATTGTGCTACTAAAAGACACCCTGCCTCAAACACGTGGGTTCCAGTTTAATTCTGGAACTATTCTGCTTACTGCTTTATAAATGGTGAGAGATTCCTATCGCATCGTTTAATTTTGCCGCAGTAATTCATTTCCCCCTAAGTTGCACGTAATATTTAGGAGCTGATTTAATTACCTACTGTTTTGGTCCGTTTCGTATAAGGACTTGCGCTGACGCTTTATTATGTATGTTTGAGAGCATGTTTTTCTGTTCTTTGTTAGGAAATACAAAACCATTTTTGTCATATAAAACATAACCTAAATAGTATGTTTGTCTGTTTTGGTTTATGTGGTGTACTATAAAGTGATTGACGCAGATCGTACGTTTTTATTTGGCGTAAGTAGTTATTTTCTGAGTTGGAGTCCTTTAATAATGATTGGTCCTTGGCAGCTCTGGACGGAGAGAGGTGGAAAGAGAGTATGGAGGCATTTGCCCAGTTGTGGGACATTAATGGCTAATAAAAAAAGGATATTTTCTGGTTTCTCTTATGAAACTGACTTGTGGCATTAGCGTGAACATAGCAGAGTATTTTTTAAAGCTGTAGTGAGCGTATTAAAGCTGTAGTTCCACAGCAAACATCTTGACGTGGCTAAGGGCATGCAGTAGCTGCTTGCAGACACAAACAGTTCCTGTGTGTGGCGGATGGACTATGACGAAGTATACTGACTGCGTTTTCAACAACCTTTTATTTACGGTCTTCTTCTTCTTAACGTGTCGATAGCAATCTAAATGTACTCGGCCCAGAATTCGGCTACTTGTTTGGCGCCATCACTAGCGTCCATCAATTCCTGTAACGTGTAGCTGACAGGACACGCTGGGCACGATATTAAGTGTCTCATCGTTTGTGGAACTGCACCACATTTACACTCCAAGGCGGAGTCGTCTATAAATTTCCACCTGAACAGGTTTTCCTTGCTTCGGCCAACCTGAGTCCGGAGTCTGTTTAAAGACTTCCAGGTTACCCAAGGTAACTCATGTCCAGGTGGGAGGTCTTCAGCGGGTGGAACGAACGGTTTGGGTAACGGAACACTGTCTCGCCACAGCTTCAGTCTTTCTTGTGGTGGTTCGCCAGTGAGTGGGACGACACACTTTAAAAAACTGTTTCGGCTTTTCAGCCTTTGTGGCACAAGGATGTTGTCGTGCAAAGGGTGTCGTGTGTCGGAGACCATTTTGACTCTTTCGCTGGAGCTTGCCACCGCTCTGCGAATCACTGGTGGCGCTATTCCTGCTAGTGGATACAGCATTTGTACCGGGGTCGGTTTTAGGCAACCAGTTACGGTAGGAATGGTACAGACGCCCCAGTACATCAAGCTACCCGAAACTGTAAAATTTTCCCAATCAACTTTGAACCTTATGCTTTAGCGATAAAGTTGAATATCTATTAAATAAATTTGACAGATTGTAGTAGCTTGATGTGCTGCTGGCGTCTGTATCTAACAAGCACCAAAAGAATTAATCAGCCTATATTTTTTCGACAAACAAAAACAGGAGTTACGAATTTTAACACCAGCTATCATCAAAACAAATAAGTAAAAGGATGAAAATTGAAAATGTCCACGCGGTCCGCTTTCGTTCCCAAAAATAATGAGCATAGCCCTTCGGACCGGAGATGACGAGTCCATCACTCGACTACGTCATTACTATCGCTATCGGTTCGAATATCATGAATTTAGTATACATTTCTACCTGAAAAACGGATACTGTTCGGCTAGCATTTCAAAAACTGGTATGAAAAATTTTCTCATACTTAATCGTTATTTTCGGAATAGGTTCCTTGTACAATTGTTAAGCCTTATCGGAAATAGAAAAGCAAGGATGGTATTACAAGAGCCAATATCGTATCTTTTATATCGTCCGAAAACATTAAATTCTAGTATTTTCATATAAAATAAAATAACTTCGTTAAAAGTGCGTGTGAATAGGCTTTGGTGAAATTTCAGTATTTATGCTTGTAGCCTCCATAAATAAAATGATTTTGTGACAATTTAGCACCCATGAATCACGTGTTTTTTTTTTGTTTACCTTTAGTTATGTACCTAAACCAACGGAGTATACAAATTAATTATGTTATTGCGGTCTCCAGGAAAATTTAGTTTGAAGCACTAGCACGGTTACCCCATATCAAAACTCTGTTAAGTTTTGATATGGGGTAACCGTGCTTATTTCATTTTCCTGGTTCCGTTAAGGTCAAGTTTGTGTTTGTGAAAGTGTAATTAACAAAGGATGTTTCATTGTTCTGAGTTATTATAATGTAACATACATTTCCAGTTCTCGTGAACTTTTTTCGTGTCATTTAGCTAGCAAACGCTACATGATGACTATGCTGCGGGGTAATTGCGTGACACACTATCAGAAGCAACGGCTTTCATTTTGACAGTTAACGCCTCAAGCGTCAAGTGTACACCAAGTGTACATAAGAGAAAGAGCTCGAAACGTTAACGGTACACCAAGTGTACACAATAGTGTCATTTTTCATTTTTTTACTACGCCCATTCAACTACTCCGACGCGTGGGGTGTTTCGACAGGTAGGCGGGCAAATATGTGAGAGATTAAACAACATTCATTGCATTATTTACGTTGTTGAACGGACCAATTTTCGAACAATATGATGGAATGGATTAGCAATATCCTACAAAATTATTCAGATTGAGATTGATAGTGTGTTACGCAATTAGTTTGCTGTTTTGATGCGAATTCTGTTTTGAAGAATAACGAACATATTATTATTAGGAAATAAGAGTATAAAAGGTTATTAAGTTGTATACAACGGTTACTTCTAAGGACTACGTGCAAGAACTATTCCAATCTCCTTCTTGGGTTAGTAAATATAAATATTTACATACGCTTCCTTAAATATAACTTGCGAAATGAGGGCTTACATCCCTGCTTAACCCTTCAAGGCATACATACACCCGTGGTGTTACGTTACGTGAGTTACCTACGCAGTACCTATACAACGTGTTTTTTTTTAGATCCCATAACTCTCTAGGGTATGAATGAGACCATAACAAAGAATCAACAGGCATATAAATTATTTTTCAAATCAGTATAATTTTTTTTTGTTTTCATTTTTCATACAAAATAATTCGAAAATGTCACGATTATTAATGTAAAACTCCCTTACGTGAAATATGACAACGTCGCATTTTCTTAGCTTTAAATATTATGAATAATTGGTTTGAAAGATGGAAGGAGTGGAGGGAGCCCTTTGCCCAGGAATGGGACAGTGCAGGCTAGAAATGATGATGATGATGATGATGAATTGGTTTGAATGAAAATGAATTACTTGTTTTTATCAATGAAAGTTACATAATCAGCCTATAATATTTCTACTGCTTTTTTTTTTTTTTTTGGATGGGAAACCATCTAATGACTCCTCCCGCTCTGAGTGGAGCGGAAGGGAGTGTCAGACTCTTACTGACTAAAACCCACCCGTGTTCCTTCCTTAGCCCTTTATGTTCCGGGGCAGCGGTAACCCTTTCGGACGATCCCGCTACCCCGGCATATTCCTACTGCTGGGACACAGGCCTGCTCTCGGTGAGAGGGAGTGGGCTGGAATCCACCACGCGGGCCCAGTGCGGGTTGGCAGATGTCACATGTCTTCGAATTGTTGGTTCTAGGACATGCCGATTTCCTCACGATGTTTTCCTTCACCGTTTTGAGAGCAGTGGTGATGAAATAATTTACACAAAGTAAAGCGCCTGTCTGGGTTCGAACCTACGACCTACACCTCGTAAGTCGCGGCCGTTACCACTTAGCCACCACTGCTCTCTGTGACAAAGTCACGAATATTTGTGTAAAACAGTCTTACGTGAAATATGACAACGTCGCATTTTCTTTAAATATGAATCGTATTTATCAATGAAACTTAAAGGTACATGATATCTTCAAATCTATGCATTTTTTGGCCACAATATTCTAGTACTTTTTGTATTATTTTTACGTATAGAATATAACCCTAGAGTTATGCGATATAAAAAAAACGCGTTGTATAACATGATTTACAGAATGAATTTCGTAGTTCTAGGAAAAACAATTGCAAATTACAAGTGTATATACTTTATTATTACTAGGTATATACCAAAAAGTGGTACACAGCTGTTTACAGAACCAATTTTCACACAGAGAAATACTGAAAATTTCAGCGCTTCGACCTCAAAAATATGTAAACAGTAGTCTCCGTCGTATTTAACATCAAAATGATGAAATATTATGCTTAATTAAATCTCGCTGTAAAAAATCTTTTATGCTTTTAAAATGCTAATAATATTTTACAACCCATTACGGTTTTTTACCGTAAACTATATTATACTCACCGGTGAACCTTTACAGTCCGTTTTATGTTTTTAAAAACGTTTCCGAACGTTTCGTTTCGTAACGTTTAATAATAGCAACACTTATCTAGATCGTGATAGGAATGTAAATAAGTATTTTTTAAGAAACTTTAAAAACGGATTTGAAGGAGGATAAAAGGTTTTAACACGAACTCTTTTATGTCCACTGAATTTCCTCTAAAATCTTGGAATATTTTTATATAAACCCCTTTATTCATAAACGTTGCTTAAGGTGAATGCGCACTGTGGTAGACCGCGAAATTCTAATTTTCTTGCGTTTTTTGCAATTTGTCGGTCAGTGTCAGGTTGCATCTTCATCAAAGTATAATTCGCAACTGTATAGATATATATATTTACAGAATTATAGTCAATAAATTCATTAAAATATCTCTTTAAGTTAGATTTGTACCATAAGCACTTTTCCATAAGAGATTTGTTCTTATGGTACAAATCTAACTTAGAAAGATGTATTAATGATTCTAATGATTATAATTCTGTAAATACGTAACGGTTATAGTCGCGAATAATATTTTGATCAAGATACAACCTGACACTGACCTGCAAATTGCAAAAAACGTAAGAAAATTTGAATTTCGCGGTCTACCACTGCGCATAAGTAGTGATAAGCGACTAACTACTGTAACAGTTATAAGCGCAGAGTTGATAATAGTAGGTATTGCATGGAATTATAATCTGCTGCAATAATCAACACAGTGTAGGTACGTGTAAGGTCCTCCAGACCGAATTTCGGCAATGGCAGCCAATTTCAACGGTGACTAGCCATTTACGCGGGAGATTTTTTAGTGCACAAGTGTGTGTGCACACACACAGGTGCACTTAATCTTCCTTCATTCTGATAGTCCGATGGGAAGGCAATCCGACACGACCGGAATCCCAGACCAATGTCGGGCTAGTGTAGGTATCTATCTATCTTCGACCTTTATTTGTGCGAAATCATGACAAACTGTTACTGGAATATTGAAATTGATTAAAAGAATTAACTCGCTGCAATTTGATTTCTTGTCAATAACAGTCTTCTCAATTACCAAGACGATGATCATCAATGATATTTACCAATATTCACCCCCTCATACTTTTGTTTTTCTTCAACAGATTCTAATATTGTTGATATTGTGTGATATTCTCCTTATTCTTCCCAGCTACCAATCTAAGTATCACCAATGATATCTTCCAATTTTCATCGTCAATTTTTTTTCTATAGGGATTTATTTTACTCATTCTTACTAACCGCCAATATGTATGTAGTCCAATCTTCACTTTCTAACATGTTTATTTCTTCTTCAACAGTTTCGACACTCGAGTGCCAGGTCCGTCAGCGCACTGGGTAGATGAGGCTTACCTCGGGAGAGCCCACTGGCACAGCACTCCCACTGCTGGGCTTCGGATGCTGGAGATCCAAGCGAGAGACCGAGCTATCTACAGGTGTCGGGTTGACTTCCATGTGTCACCGACCAGGAATTATAAGATCGCGTTAGATGTTATAGGTAAGTTAGAATATTCTTTAATATTATTTTGGGATGCATGAGAAAGACTCCTCGTGTAGCGCAGTTTGTTCCGCCAGTTACTCAACTGAACCGAGCACTTGACGCATCCTGGACAGTCACACCCAACACCTTATTTGACTGGCCAATTCTTTCCTTGCGGTGGTAGGGCTAACGCCCGCCTGGTTTGCGGCCGCCCTCCCACCGAAGTCCGACGTCAAGCAGCCTGCTGTGTTTCGTCGATGCGTGGGAGTTCCAGTGCCTTAGGCATATTCTGGGCACGCTCGTTCCATCATAGACCTCATCCATCGCTTTCCATCAAGCGTGATCGAGGTCAAGAGCGGGCCAATCCAGCAATAAAAAAAATCTTGTGATTATTATCTGTCTTGCCCTTGGCTTGAAGTCGGCTTTTAATTTAACAATCAAGATTGTTGAATGTCAGATTTTTAACAAGGAACGATTGCCACCGACCTTTATAATCCAGTAATTGGACAACCCGATATTATTAAGATTAGACCAGTGGCACGTTTTTGTGATTTTGACTACCACCGAACCTACCTGCATTCTTTGATATTCGTTTGATAACAGAACCTGCGTTTTAATGTTTAATTAACTCTCTCCTTGCATGTTGATAAACAAATTGAGCACATCTTGACAGGTGCAACAATACCTAATAGTTACGTGACTACGTATTGTATTGTATATGGGGTTGGTGTCCACAATTCGATGTCTGACGTGTTTCGCGTGGGAACTCGTAATTTCATACACATAGGTCAAATCCCTGACCAGGAATGCATGAATGCTGTAAAAGGTAGACAAACGCTGCAACGCGCAAATGCACCATGTCCACGTGTTCAAAATGAATGTGTCCACGAATCCGTACAGTGATCACGCTGTGTCTTATATAAACTTACGCTTCCATATCAATTCATATGGTTAGGTTGTTTCTGAGGGGCTTGTGGCTAAGTAATATCAGCCGCACGGGTCGATCGATCAGGTTAAGCTACGCTTGCGGCGGTTGGTCCGTGGATGGGTGACCATCTTTACATACCAAGACCCCGCCGTGCCTCGGAAAGCACGTTAAGTCTTTGGTCCCGGCTGTCATTCGTGGATCTTTGACAGTCGTTACGGGTCGTCGGAAGCCCGAAAATCTGACCACCAGTCTTATCAAGGGGTATCATATTACCCAGTAACTGGGTTGTGGAGGTCAGATAGGCAGTCACTCCATGTAAAATACTGGTATTCAGCTGCATCCGGTTAGACTGGAAGCTGACGGAAAAGGCTAGACAGATGATGAGTTAGGTTGTTACTATTTAACCTTTACAAATATCACGTATCTTGTGTCCTTAGTTGAAAGATGACCCGATATGATTATAAATCTATTCTGCGTGGGTTTTTAAAAGATTTATGTTATTTATATTCTGGAACTCTTAGCTTGATAACTAATCTTGATGATGATAATCTGATTCTTTTGATAGACATGACCTTTACGCTCCATGGTAGCTACCGTGCTTTATCTTTCAAAATAGAAACAAAGGAAATATTTCTATTCAGAAAATATAAACATTTCTATAGAAATTTTTCTATTTTAATTTCAAATAAATAAAACTGAAGTGTCTGTTTGTTATGTCAAAATAGCAGCTTTTTACAAAATGAAAGCATATTATTATTATTTTACGGTACGGATAACAAAAAAACAATTTTATAATTTTTTGTCTGTCTGTCTGTGCATTTGCTCTAACTAATTTCCGATAGGGCTGGACCAATTTTGTAGGGACTTTTACTGGCAGCCCAACTAGCACAAATTGTTGCTTAAGAGCTTTGGAGCTAATCCGATTATTACCAAAGGCGCCAAGCTCAAGCGCCAGAGCGTGCACTGCAGACCTTATGCAGCCGCTTTGGAGCCAAAGGGGCACAACTTTTTGCAATCCATAGTTCCATTAGAACTTCATAATAGTGGCATAAAAGCGCTACAGGAGCTGCAACTAATAATTAACACCACACTAAAGCTCTTGTGGTGCTTATTGAATGAATGACAGGTTTAACTGAACGAATAAAGGATCACTGATCATTCACCTTGTCTCTCATTTATTAAATACATCTGTTGTTCCTGAGTCAGACATTTCTGAATACAAATAAATAATAAGTGAAGTGAAGGTAAGTGTTTTTGAGCTATATTTTGTATTATATGCAAGTGGCTACAAACGCAGATCAGTTTATCGTGCATATAGTTGATATTATTGGAGTATTTTTAACGCGCCTCAATAATTACCTCAGAATATCGTAAAATATGTAAAATATTATTATATAAATATTATTATATCACATACCTTCACGATATTGAAGTTACATACTTGACTACATTTGTATTTAGTAAGTTGCTGGTTCTATATTTAGTTATATTTTACTACAAATTGCGATAAAAACCTATAAATTTCTCAAGTAATGATAAATAATTGTCTTGCAAACATGTCGTCTATGAGAAGCAGCTTTAACTTGCAACTTCAACCTTAATACTTCCTCTCTGCGCGTCAAAGCGCTAAGTTTCACTCTTCTGAAGGTCCAAGTAATACCTGTACCACTAATGCAGTTCAAGTCTTTACAATCACTTTTATTTCGTACTTACTGCAGATATCGAACCACACTAATGGTTATTTGTTTAGAGATCCGTAGAACTCGTTGAAAACCCTAAAATACGATGGTCATTTGTAGCTACTTCTATATTTTTCGCTCTTTCAATTGTTTAACACTTACTATGTATTACCATGTTTTCAGAATGCCTTTCAAAATAATTCAAACTTATAATGAACCACAAAATAAAAAGAAGTTTGCATCTATCCATCTAAGTGGGATAAACATGGAGTGTTACACTGGCCGACAAAAATTTTAAAAAAATTATGTAAAATAGAAGATTCAACTCCACAACCAAACTGGACTAAAATGAACTGCATTGTTAAAAGGAACAATATTATTGCGCACGAAATCGCTGACAAGCAGTTGACAGAAATGTTAGATTGTTCGACAACAGAACAAGAAGCCACAGAACTCTTACCAGCGTTCTCGCCACACCTTATCGGACCAACCAACCAACTTGAAAATGTTGTGAAGCATACTGCTCATTTCTTCAATAAAACTTTTAAAAATTCATGCAAATCTTTTGGTTTAGCTGAACCTAGATAAATTCCACAAATAATAGGACTTATGTGAGGCATTTCAAAAAAACTGCACAATATAGGCCAAAATTGTTGTTTGTAGCTTTTGTAAATAGGTAATCCGTCTATGTTTACTAAAATCGATATAAAATATTATTTTCCAATATAACTTTAGAATTTTCTAACCTTTTTATATTACTATTTTTCAAATTATTGTGCCAGTATTCACCTGGATCGACGAAGTTTAGTGTAATTTCTCTTGGTGTACCAAGTAGTGAGCGTGGATCTTTAGGCATAGCGTTAGGAGTAATTTGGTTGAAAATTTGAAATAAGTCTTTTAAAGCTACATGACTACATTTGTGTTTCAGCGCCCAAATTCGTATTTGCTCGCGATAGCTCCATTTTCTTTCACATTCGACATACTCTAGTTTATATTCAGTATCGCTGTCCGAGTCCAGTCTAGAAAAAAGAAACAATAAATTACGCAAAGAAGGTTATTTTACTTTATTTTTAAAATATGCCACACCAAGCTATAACTTACTCTTCCTCTGTAACTGGTCTGTTATCAGTAATTGAGAAAACAAAATCTACGGGACCCTCGCTTGTGTTTGTTGAATAGCAAATAAAATAGCAGAATCTATCCAAATGAGTAGGCAATGTCCATTACTTTCCTGCTTCTATTGTGAAGCCTTAATGTCGCTATTAGTAAAACAGTAGATCAAATTCCTACTTAAGTCTGCGCAAAAGAACAAATCACTTCTGCAATGAAACTTTCAGTGGCAGAACAGTGATAAATATATCTTTTATACAGTTCCGTTAAAAAGTCTGCAATTAATGTCTTTATACAGTTCTGAAGCGTACATCAGCGGCAATAGAAACTTTTTAGCAGCTTTAAGCTTTAACATACATGTTTTAACTCTCTTTTAAAGCTATAGACGGCAAATGGGTTGTAAAATGAACTCTTATAAAACCTAGAGTGGCATTTGGTTCAGTTTCTGCTACCCCTAGTGATATTTACAGCTATGAGCAGTTACGGAAGCAGTAGTAGAACTTAAAACCACTTTCTGAACCCCTAAAGAATTGAAACTTAAAAAGAGAAAAAAGATTCTTCCTTTTCGATGGAGAAGTGGTACTTCGACACATGCTTGATAACCAACATCCACGCGAACGAAGTCGCAGGCACAGCTAGTTTCTACTAAAATTAACACGTAGTTCGTATGTATTGGCAGAAATTACTATTTTAGCATCACTGATTGTTGCCCACATTCCGGCTTCCGACAAACCCGAGGGAACAATTTCAAATTGATTGTTAAACTACAGATGCAGTTCCTCCATTGTTGAAGCTTCTAATAAATTTATATCTTATGTTAGTATAGGACGTGTTGGCTTATGTCCAGGTTTCAATACATGACATAATTTTGTTGCGGCTGTGTCATTCCGACCAGAAGGTCACATGTCTGACTTTGAACACTGAATCCGCAAATTAACACTGCGTTAGCACGCGCTGTTAGTTTAATTAAAATTAGCTTGCCTCAAATGTCAGACAAGCTTATGATTTAATGTCATAATTATACAGGTGGAAGGGTATGGACGCGTATTTGGGCGTCGATGTCCCTTTCACCCTCAATCCCTTCTGAATTTATGGTTACCGTTTGGTAACCATGAATTTAGCACATGATATCGTAGAAATTTTTCGTCGGTTATAAAAAAAAACAGCCGGTATGATATTTTTTGTATAGCGGTTCTTAAAATGAGCTAGCGTTTTGGTCAATACTCGCTTTTCTTCTTTGTTTGAGAATAGGCCCTGGCAAAGTGTTACAGTTTAAAGATTACACTTATGAATATCATTCACTCGTTGAAATTGTCGATAGTGGATGTTTCATGGTAAGCCTACTTCTGAAGCATCAAAAAATATTAGAAGCATTTTTAACTATTAGATATTAATTAGATTAAGTTTCGTGGGACTAAGATTAGTTAATTTAGTAAGTTGTTCTTTGTGAAAGCAGTGAAAACGAGTGGTAAATGTGAAAAAAATCATGTCAAAGAAAATCATTTATTAGCAACTTAGTAGTCATTACAAGTTTATCAAAACGCTAAAATAATAAAAAAATGCCGTAAACTTTATCCAAGAAAAGAATTTTCAAATATCAAAATATCATAAATAAGTTTCTTAATGTCATAACCACATAATATAAGCATTTTCTTTAGCCAAGCAATTTAGTTTTTCTAAGAAAAAATAATAATACGCTAGTAATACTCTATTCATTCCACCACAGAACACATAAGACCTTTTCTGGAAGAAAGTAGAATCTAATTAAGTAAGACATGTCCGAAAAGCTCTCAGCTTATGTAAACATGAGACTTTCGTGGAAATAGCTCAGTATTTTCTGGTATTAAGAGAGGAAATATACGTATTTTTACAAAGAATTACTTCATTTTATGGAGAAAATGGTAGAAATGAGGACGACGGTTTTGACCTTGGGAACGCCAATTGAATTCACGGGTTTGTGGAGAAAATAAGACCAAATTAGTTTTGATTTAAATGTTACTAGAATCGTTAGTGATCTTATACAATTTAGCCGATGATACTTGCTTGCTGCTTGCTGGGGAGTTTGTTCCGCCATTTCTTCTTCCCAGCGAAAGCACTAGGAAGTGGTGAAGGGCGGGCGTTTTGGGGGACTGTCTTATGTAATTTTGACGTTCGAAAAGTGCTGATTCTCAGCCTAGTTTGAATAAATGACTTTTGATTTTGATTGATTTTGATTTTGATTGCTAACTTATCTAAACTACACGTATTTTTACAAATAATTAATTAATTTTATAGAAAAAATGGTAGAAATGAGGCCGGAAGACTTGACCTTGGGCATGCGAATTGAATTTACGGGTTTGTGAAGGTAATAAGACGAAATTACTTTCGATTTTAATGTTACTAGAATCCTGAGTGATCTTATAAAAGTCAGCAGTTAACTTGGTCACTAACATATCTAAACTAATTTAATGAAGATTTTTTTTTTTCGTACGGTCTGACTAATCTTTAGAAGTACTAATACGATTACTTACAAAAATCTTTCACAGATAGAAAACTATACAATTGCCGAGTTTCAAAGCACATGTTATTATGTTAAAACAATAAATACGCGGAAAGAGTCGCGGGCAAAAGATGGTTATGGAAAAAGTTACTCGTCATCAAGAAGCTTATGCTCCCAAGTCTGACAATTATTCAAATCAACTCGAAAATTTTTGAAGCGAAAACTTTTTTAGGCGTGTTGGGCATTTTTTGAGATGGGAAAAAACCATTGAACTCGTGGCACTGTTACCGTAACCGACACCGCGCTACATTCGGATGTGTTCGGCTGTCCTCGGGATGTACTCGGTTTTAATGTATTTCCGATATGTCAGTGAGTGATGCCAAAGTATTCTGTTTGTGTTTTGTTTATATGACGATTCAAAAAATACACACGTTATTGTTCAAGTTTTCACTTCTTTCGGCACTCCCGGAGTGCCACTTTTTTTCCTAATGTTTCTCTAAACTTTCCGCAATATTTTCCCAATCATTATTCTCTGACCATACATTCTGAATCCCATCCTATCCTATCTATATTATGCTGTGCATATTTTATTTATGCAATAAGTACACCAACAGAATATTCATCATCTGCCTAAGCCTTTTTGCAACTGTGTTGACGTACAGTTACTGTGTAGCACGATACAGAGTAACCAGTTAGTTATATATTATATTCATAGTTTTAATAGGTTTATGCGTATCTTTATATATATAATAATATTTATTCTTAAATTTTCTGATTGCACCTACTAGGGGAGACTGGGTACGGTTGCAGCAGGGTACGGTTAAACCATCGCTAATAACTCGTAAACTATTAGCGGTGTGGTGAGGGGTACAAGGGGAGAGAGACGCGGCCGGTGAGTCCGGACATGAATCACAGTGACGCGTTGCACTTCGGGCGCTCTGTACGTTTCCAGGGGACCCTATTATATTTTTTCGACAAAAAGTAAGTATTTTCTGTTGTTTTCTTTTTCAAATTACTTTGTTGATATTAGCATTTGCATTTTGAGTGATTTTCTGTTTTATCGTTAGATTTTGAAGGTTCGAAAACCGTGATTCGTTTTTGTTTATGTTGTTTTGTTTCGACGCTATGTTTGTTTTATTAGCGGTTAAGGGGTATGGGGACGGATGAAGCAATTATTGTGGGTACGATTGAAACAATGATAACCGTTGCTTTTTTCGTTCTAGATGCCCAGACAACGTATCAAAAAAACTTCAAGAGGCGAGTGTGATATAACTCAGTACGAAAATGCGTATGAAGAAGTCAAAAAAGGGACTTCTTTACGAAAAGCTGCAGAGATGTACGGAGTTCACCATTCTTCTCTTCTTCTTTTTTTTATTATAGACAGCAGCTGCTGTTCAGCTTGTTTTTGTTCCTACAGATAATTTGAGATATGGAAATCATATATTATTAATTATTGAGACTGATTGTTGATTTTTAGTTATTTTTGTTTATTCGTGTTAGTTTGTTAGTTTAAACCGGAGCAGAAGAGCTCTTTTTATGTTCGAAACAATTATTAAGACTGATAGAAATGGTGCCATACTAGAATTTAACCATTTCTTGTTGATTATGAATAAAGAAACTGATTTTTATTACTTATTTGTTTATGTTTCAACTGACACCCATCGCTGTTTCAACCGCCCCTGGTATGGGTACGGTTGAAACAGTGGCACATCATTTTATTAAACTCATCCTAACTAGTAGATATGGCAGTTGAGCCTCTAATTCTGAGATGTATTTGAAGACAAAAGTCTATTCTCTCATTTTATGTGTTTTGTTGTTTGTTATGTTTCAAAATGGCCGTGCTAGGAGCGTTCAAAGCAAAATTGTTTCAACTGTACCCAGTCTCCCCTACTGTTTGTCTCTGCATCACCCAAAGGTTGACTGGTAGAAAGTGCCTATGGCATTTAGTCCGCCTCTGTACATTTATGTGCTTGAAGTATTAAAGAAATATATACCTCTTGGTAAGGCTGGCTGTCAAACTTTCAGGCTTCTTACTACCCGTAACAATTGTCAAAGATGTGCAAATAATAGCCGAGACCAACGGCTTAGCCTGATTTTCGGGGCACGCAGGGGTCTCGGTGTGTAATGGATGGTCATCCATCCACCCACCGACCTCGGCAACCGTAGCTTAACCTTAAAAATCGACCATATTTAGCCACGAGCCCCTCTACACCAACAGAATATTATACATACGAGTATAGGTAACATTAGTTTAAAACATAATTTAGGAATTACTTCTAATGTAAATTATAGGAGTATAATAACGTTCAAATAATATCGGAATGTTGGGCCACAAAAGGAATGAATGAAAGGCAATTGCGTAGTGAGAATGCTACAAGGGATGTGTGGAGTTACACGAATAGATAGAATAAGAAATGAGTACATAAGAGGAAATCTGAAAGTGGCACCGGTAACTGAAACGTTGTGTGGAAATCGGTTGTCATGGTATGGGCATGTGTTACGGAGAAATGAGGAAAATGTCGTGAGCAGAGTTTTGAGTATGAACGTTTGTTTGGGAAGGCCAAACAAACGATGGATGAAATGTGTGAATGATGATATTATGTTTAGAAAGGGGGTGACTACCGAGATGACGACTAATAGAGAAGTATGGAAGAAAAATACCCCAAATACATTGGGATAAGGGCAGGAGAATGATGATAACGTTCAAAGAAAAAAGATTCATTGGACAGAAGCAGCTTACAAAACTAGTAGTAAAACTATTTTCATAAATAAAACAATAGTAAAAAAAGAGGGGCCCGTGGCTAAATAATATTATAACAGCCGCACAGGACGATCGATCAGGTTAAGCTACACTTGCCGCAGTTGGTCTGTGGATGGGTGACCATCTTTACACACCGAGACCTCTCTGTGTCTCGGAAAGCACGTAAAGCCGTTGGTCCCGGCTGTCATTAGTGGATCTTTGACAGTCGTTACGGGCAGTCAGAAGCCCGAAAGTCTGACAACCAGCCTTACCAAGGGGTATCGTATTACCCAGTAACTGGGTTTTGGAGGTCAGATAGGAAGTCACTCCATGTAAAATACTGGTATTCAGCTGCATCCGGTTAGACTGAAAGCCGAGCCCAACATAGTTGGGAAAAGGCTAGACAGATGATGAAACCAACAGTAAAAAAACACAGGTTAGTGAGGGACATTGTGAACAACATGTTATAGATAAATATAATACTGTACAATATCTTTGAGGCAGTTCAGAAAATGTTTCAAAACATGATCCATAATTCAATTTAGAACCATGTAGCTCAACCACCCTCATCAAAGAGTTCCTGATTACTGAGGAGTACCCAGAATCATTGGAACATACCACATACACGAATAACATTAACTGGAACAATAGTCCCGAGTAACAGGTTGTAGGGGCTGGCTTACGACGTCAGTAATCTAACTCCAACGTCTTATAACTTGTGATGATAATACACCCTCCCAGTTAATTTCAATTCTAAATTAATATGGCGACGGGTGACATCTAAAATTATACAGTTCGTTGATCACTTTGGTGATTTATTGAAGTTCATGTCTTAAGACTAACTAAAGTACTACAGTTGCTTGAGTACGAGGCTTTTGACTACGTTGTATGTGTATATTTTATGTCTTTTATGTTTTATTTGTAATGTGCGTTTTGTTTGTGCAGAATAAACAATTTTTTCTTTCTTTCTTTTCTCTTTCTTCTCGGTATCTATGTCAATTTATACCGAAGTAACGAGTAGAGTGTGAAATTTTGCTTTAAAAGCCCTTTTGAAACTGAGGAAAAGCCAATTATAATCGATATTAGAATCAAAATTATCATTAGAATCAATATTAAAACTAAAACATTAAGAATGTAATAAAAAAATAAACAGTAAAATTGATATTCAAAATTCAAAACGGTAAAACGCGATAACGAGCGCAACAAGAGAACATTCCAAAATCAGCAGGCACATGTAGCAAAAAACCAAAAAATTAAATAGTAAACAATAGAAAGTAATAAGTACCTAATGAAATTTTGATTCGTCACTAATAGTAATAAGTTTTCTGCGAAATTGGGAATATGAGTTTGTAAATATATTACACTTGGTAGCAATAAACGTAATTTGTAAAGACAATCAGCAAAACAAACAAAGCAAACGTTTAACGCTAAATGCTTTCACTAATCCCCTAAGCAGATTGATTACATCAATATCAAATCTCAATCGTTCGTTACACCGATTATGTTCAGCGGCGCACATTAACAGGCTAACCATATTTCACGGCCAATAAGATAGCAGAACCCTCTCCTCGATAATCCAGACCGTACGTCAAGATATAAATTAAATCTGTATTCCCAAACTATCTAGCCTATCTCAATGAGATCGTCTCGCAGATGGGCGAAACTCTTAAATTCTCACATAATCTCGCGTCCGTATCTGCTTTCCCCTTTTTGTGTTTTAATAAAATAATTCACCTTGAAACGGCGGCCAACGAAAGCTATGAGCCGTACCGTGGGGCAATCTCGATAAAAACTAGTACGATCGTAAACTTGACCCTCTTTTATCCTGGTCGAATCAACACGAAAAGTTTAAGGAAAGTCCAAACACGCCCTAGGATGATTTACGTTCGTGAGCTGACAGTAAAAATGCGGGTCAGTATAGAAATTAAAATTTTATGAGGACTTACCAGATCTCGGAGGTATCGGGAAGGGCAACGACGGTAAAATAGATTACCTGCTTATGTTACGAGCTTCTTAAATTTTTACGATACTTGTTAAGGGCAACATTTTGTTTTATGAATGGCGGATTAAGGTTTGAAGTGAGGAGTGAATAATAAAACAGATGACTGATTATGATGAGTACCGTAAATATAATTTGGTGTAAACGACGTCGTCAAAACTTTGATCGTCAACAAATATGAAGTTGACATTACGTACATTCACGCCTAGAACAGCGGTGCTATTCTGTAAAAATCTCACCGTGAAAACTTGGGTGAAGTGAGCTTCAAGTGAGCTATCAATACTGTCAATCCCTAGCATCGGGTGGATTGACAGCTCACTTCACCTGAGTTTTCACGTTGAGATATTTACAGAATAGTACCGCAGTACCTACAAGTTGGGCCGGATACAGTTTTAAAATAAAATGTATAGCAGGGAGTTGAAAACGAAATGAATTTCGTTCCGTTATCACTAATGTTACCTATCGTATAACGTTCCAAAATTTGTAACGATACTAAAACTTAAAAATATCAATAACGTTACAAAAAATGACGTTAAGGAAATCATTTTCGTAGGACGATATTATAAGTAACGTTAAAGGTATCAGTAACATTAAGCTTATCCGCTTGTAATAACGTTACAAGTGAAACGTTACAGATTCATAAGTAACGTTACTCTTCATACTTTTTCGTCTTTTTCGTCATCTTATAAGTCATGAAGCTGGTAATGTTGAGTATCGAAATTAATAACGTTATTATATCGTTATACTAATATCTAACGATATATTGATAATATTGTTAGTGAACAGTTTAAAATTTCGTTCCGTTTTTCAGTATCGTTATAGCCAACGAATTAATTTTGTTACAATCCTGGTGGAACGGTACAAATTATCGGTACTGAAACTACGTGTAACCTTATTTTGAGTAACGTTTCGAGTCCCTGATGTATAGTGAATTACCCTGAGTCAAGGTTCAAGTATCACAGCTCTTAAACACTGAAGAGGTGATGAAAGCTGTGGCCACTTTAGACATAAACATTTATCACGTTATAAAAACAAGATCCACGCCTTTCCATTATCTTTTATTGTACGGTACATCAAAAGCTTACCTGTTTTATATTGCATTTATCTCAACGTTTTATCTTTTGAAGGACAGAATAAAGGCATTTTGGTGGAAGCCAAATTATTGTTACTACTACAACCTAGAACGATTAGACCAAACATTAAGATATGCTGTTCTTGGGCAAAATCTGATATCTTCGTGTCCTTGTCAATACAGAATTCCAGTAATACTGAAATATCAGTACCTACTTCAGTGTAAGTATTACCGATAGATAAAATCTTTCAAACTGTTCTAAAGGTTAGTGACTAAAAGCCGTAAGGCTTTGCTCCTTTGCATAAAACTTACATTTAGTTTGAGGATACCTGTCTGTATATTATGTAAAGCTAGGGACAGGTTTCTTTCTCGATTTTGAACTGAAGGGAACCCATTTAATCCTTACTTACCTTATGTTCTGGAGGCCAATTATTCTCGCACTTAAAACTCGAAACTCTAAGAACAGAGATCAAATGTGAACATAGATAAAATACGACAATTGGCCCTGTGATGACTTCGACCAGATAAACAAATAGATTTATTGAGAACAGCGCGACTTATGATCTGTAGGTGGTTGTACCCAGACAGGTGCTTTACATGGTATAAATAATTTCATCACCACTGCTCTCAAAACGGTGAAGGAAAACATCGTGAGGAAACCGGCATGTACTAGAACCAAAAATGCGACGACATATGACATCTACCAACCCGCACTGGGCCCGCGTGGTAGATTATAGACAACTCCCTCTCGAAGAGAGGAGGCCTGTGTCCCAGCAGTGGGAACATTATAGGCTGATTAAGCTAAGTATGCTTATGCTAAGCTAATGGAACTTCTTTGCAGTAGGTAGGCATTACCGCAAATCATATTTCTTATAAATATTAAAGGAGAATGCCGTGGGACAGTAACAACTTGCGAGGGAAGCGTATCACAACCAAATTTAGTTCATCCTATTTTTTATATTAGAAATGTTTGTTATGAAAAAGATTCCCGGATTTCGGACATCAAAAATAAAAGCATTTTTACTTACTTTATTACGTATTTTCTCATACGTCACTGCCATTGCACTTCATTTCCGAATGTTGCTACTACGTAAAAAAATATATGTATCTGCCAACAAACATTTAAAATAAAGAAGACAATTTTTTTGTACCTACCGTCCCTACCGACAACGTTTTACTATAATAATATTAGGTATATCTTTATGTGTGTCGAAAAATCTTTAGGTCACGCGTTGCGTCGTTTTAATTAAAATTATTATTTTGGAATACATATTATGCTTTTAAAAAATAGAGGACCGATTAAAAAAAAAGAAATCGTTTTTATTGTGACGAATATAATATAATTATATTCTGTGATTGTGACGCATTGCATTTTTGTTCTGTTGCGCCGTCGCGTTACTTTCAATATTGGTTTCATCTGAACTATTTAAATTATAATTAAAATCCTTATTTACGAAAAGGTTCAGTTGCTTTTCCATAACGTAGTCTTTGTGTCATCTTTCATCGTCATCGTTCATTAGTTATTTTCTCGAACGTAGCCTCAAAACATTAAGTACGTAAATGGAAAATAAATACGAATTGCGGGAATCCATGTAAAAAATAGTTAGCAATATAGGAAGGGCATTAAATTCTCCTCCAAATCCACGAGTTTTGGTTGTGACAGCGGACTTTTCGTTTGGTATAGGGCGCCCTATGTTTGACGGCATTCTCCTTTATAAGTTAACCTTATTACCTAGTTGACTTATTTAAAAAAATAATTTGTAAAAGAATTATAAAGAATACTTATTGATCATACATCAAAATAAAACACCTTTCTTTAGTTAATTGTGCTATAAATAAACAAATATCTAAGGTACGTAATAAATAAACAAAACAGGCGGCTTAACAAAAATACACCTATCAAATATTACATAAACCACAAAAAAAAATAACGACTTGAAGAACATAACAAAATTAATGGGACTTTACAACAGATAACCGCCCCTTAATTAGGGGCCTAGCAGGCTAAGAGGGAGAGTTTTCCTTAAGTGTTTAATTATGCCTTCTATATCGTAGAGATGAAACGACGTGTAAAATTCATTCATTCATACATTCATGACTTGAGTGCAGGAAAGCCGAAGTCAGGACCCGTAGCATAACCGCTTGCAGGGTAGGTCAGCTAAACAGTAATTGTTGCACCGCACATGGTTCAAAGTCGCTTGACACTTCACATAACACACTCTTAATAAATATTGACTTGCTGCAAGAATGCATGGTAACCGGGGGTATAGTATCATTGTTCATTTTATAAATTTGTATTTAATACTTGAGTACAGTTTTCAAACCCCCAATGACAAAGGAGATGGATTTTTGTCCAATACGAGCTTGGCCCAGAAATGGGAACAAATTTAAACAAAATGTATTATGAAGCAATAATAGTGTCTCAAAACCCTGTATATTTTTGTTCGTCGTAAAACTTAGTGAAGGGCCATGATACCCTTCCCAAATCTGATGACTTCAAACCTGTCAAAAAAATTAAATTCAATCCCGTCGATCAAAGAGTAATCCACTGTCTTTCAACAGATTGAATTTCACTCAAATCTAACTATTGTATCACAAATGATTCATTTGCTATGCGAGTTTATAGAACGTTGGATCTCCGTTCGAAACCAGGCAAGATCAGAGTTGTCCGAGATGCGAGTTATAGGTATTGTTATTGTAGCCGAGATAAACTGCAATGCAAAAATCCATAGTCCAAGAAAGGCGAAATCACTCAGAAATTAAAAAAAAAGATAACCAGAAGATTACCAGGTACTTGGGGGAGACCTATGTCCAGCAGTGGACGTCTTTCGGCTGAAATGATGATGATGATGAACCAGAAACACAATAATAGTTATATTGTACTTGTAAATAAGGGTTTCGGCATCTATATCCCCATATGGGTACTACGCATCACACTGACTTCACGCAAAGTCTTTAAACGCGCAAGCAGAGTTTACCGCGCAACAAGCATATACATACATATATGTACAACGTCCCGAGTTCCCGACATCAATCGTCGTGAAGTTGGCCACCAGACACGACACTCGTCGAGTCGGCCGACACTTCCCTTTTCCATGGAGGATGAGTGAACTCTACACCCTGTTTCTCATACCTCTATACTAGCAAGAAGCATTGTCATTATTTGCAAAGTGTGGTGTGTGTTGTTTTTTTTTTTGCAAATTCAAAATATATGATGTAACTAATATTTTTGTAAAACTATAACTTAAAAGAGTGTCCATGGAGTTTCTTGCCCGTTCTTCTCCATAGGTACCTACGCTTTGGAATGGGCAACTAGCTTCATATTTTCTGACTGACCGACTTCTTGACAATTCAACAGTGCCTGTAAATGGTTTAATTGAAATAAATGCTTTGAGTTTGAGTTTGAGTTTCTCGTGCGTAAAATACGAGTAAGTCCAATTCAATCATTATAGCGATCGCGTTCAATCAGCTGTGTGGGTATACAACAGCTTTATCAACACTGTAACGTAGCTCCACTAATATACACTACACCTTCATTAAATTAACAAAAGAACAACTAAAAATACTCACCATTAGAATTATTGTTATTTACACTTTTCGCGAAGTCATCTTTGTTTACAAAAGCAATAAAAGTCTTTGTTCGTCATTCACTCATTCAATCATATCCGTTATTAAAGGAAGGTATTGGTTCTCATTCAATTATCAAATTGACAATTTGATGACGTCGATATTGTGCTTTGAAGGGCTATTGTTTAGAAGTACTTGTGCAGGATACCTATATTATTTTATTTATGAGAAAATTTGAAGAATATCAAACAAGGAAAATTAGAAACAAGAAGGAAGTAAAGACACCATTTGATTGTTTCTCCTTTTATTAACCGATAAATATATTAAATTCAAAAAGGAGGGGTTCTCAATTAGACGGTTTTTTTTTTGTAAATATATAGTAATTAGGTATGTTACGCGATATATCTGGCAGTTGTGGATCGATTTCGAAAATACTCTTTTTAAGTTGTGGAAACAACTACAAAGTGAATAATAACTTTAATTTCGGAAGTCGGTGTCTTTGGTTTTGTATTTTCGGTTTTTGCCACCGACTTCCGATATTAGTGTCGTTTTGGAAATCGGTTGATTTTTTTTTTTTTGAAAAAAAGAAGAAAAAGAAGAAATGTAAGCGTTGCCCCTGGATAGAAGTTGCTACTCAGATAAGAGCCAATAACTTTCGGAATGGAATATCTAAAGAATAGGATTCTTCAGGATTTTGTTTCAATTACTGCGTTCGAAATTCAAATCGTCGGCATCGCAACAACTAAACCAAAAGGCATCAATAGGTGTTTTTTTTTTTTAATTTCGGTCATCCGTTATACTTTTTCGTTTTGATTCCGACTCAGTCAGAAAAGGAAAACGGGTCAGGCCTCGAGTTCCATCTGATATCAAGAAGCCCCATTATATAGCAAACGTACTTAGGTACAATACACAGAGATTTCCTCTAATGGAATCTATTAGCTGAACAAAGAAACGTAATCTTATGTAATTAATTAAACATTTTCATGTTCGTGTGTGTTTACATAGTGTGATCGTATTAATGATATTAATTTTGAAACCGGGGATTATGGGTAGCAACTATAACTGCACAAAGGAAAGATGATCGTTAGTTGGAGAATGTTTCCGTTTCCCGTGTCTAGATGTGGGTATTTCGGTACGAGGTAATCGAGAATAGCTTAAGCTTTGGTCACAGAATACTTAATAATACTACGCTTTGGTGTAAAGATAAGTCAATAAGCAAGATTGGTAGTAGGGCTGACTTATTTTGTATAT
This sequence comes from Hydraecia micacea, assembly GCA_914767645.1. Taxonomy (NCBI): domain Eukaryota; kingdom Metazoa; phylum Arthropoda; class Insecta; order Lepidoptera; family Noctuidae; genus Hydraecia; species Hydraecia micacea. The sequence continues at coordinate 2,874,488 of OU611781.1, forward strand.
GACTTCATAAAAATTCATCTGCCTAGCCTTTTTTCATCTATGTTGGGGTTGGCTTCCAGTCTAACCGGATGCAGTCGAATACCAGTATGTTACATGAATGACTGCCTGTCTGACCTCCACAATACTGGGTAATACGATACCCCTCGGTAAGACTGGCTGTCAGACTTCCGGGGTTGTGACGACACGTAACGACTGCTAAAAATCCACGAATGACAGCCGGTACCAACGGCTTAATGTATTTTCCGAGGCATCGAGGGGTCTCGGTAAAGATCGTCACCTATCATGGACCGACCGAGGCAACCGTAGCTTAACCTTATCGATCGACCCGTGCGGCTGTTATTACTTAGCCACAAGCCCCTTTCTGCTTGACTTCATAATAATTAAATAATAATAATTTATCCACGGAACTAAGTTGCCTCCAAAAATGCCAACCAGACGCGAGTGCGTCGCTGTGTTATATTTATAAGATTTAGATGTATTCTCTATTCCCTTCTGCCATGTCACCAACGACCTACATTCCCGAATTCTTTGTAAAATTATTTTACCATTCTTAGCCAACCATATGTATGAAAAATTCGAGAAAATCGAATGTAACAGACAGGCGGACACCAATGCGATTCCATTTTAGATCAGAAAACTGAAAACATTACCAAGAATGAAAACCTTCAGGAGGTTTATTGACGTGTTGGAATGTATACTTGTAAATCATGTGACCTAAAGAAGACAATATTTTATGAAACTTCTATAACAAACGAAAGTCTAGAAGACAGGTTAACAACATAAACTCTTCGCCGGAACGTGGATCCACGCAATGCACAATGGCTTTGTAGTTGTTTCTGTGAAAAGGCATTCAACCGGTCGAGGGAAAAAGACACATCATCTGCCTAGCCTTTTCCCAACTATGTTGGGGTTGGCTTCCAGTCTAACAGAATGCAGCTGAATACCAGTATTTTAAATGGAGCGACTGCCTATTTGACCTCCACAATCCAGTTACTGGGTAATACGATACCCCTTGGTAAGACTGGTTATCAGACTTTCGGACTTCTGACGACCCGTAACAACTGTCAAAGATCCACGAATGACAGCCGGGACCAACAGCTTAACGTGGTATTGGTATGTAACCCGGTCGACGGAAAAAGTACCACATTAAATTAAAAACATTATGCGGAATGTCCTGTAATACCCAACATTATTTTAAGCTCTTTTCAAATAAGGTCACATTTCCGTGGTCCATTTGATTGAAACTGGTTTCTATATTTTGAAACTCGCAATGCAATTGAAACCATGAAACCGTGCACGGATCAATCTCATCGAAAAACAGGTTTTGCCGAGACTTTGATGTATTGTTTTTTTTCTCTTATTTGTATTTGTTTTGATATGTACGTGATTACTAGTTTATTTATTTATTTATAAGTATGTATTAGGTATGTTGAAACTGTGTGTACTCCCCGTCACTTTTCCCTAAAGGTTCATTTGAAAACCAGCGTCAGACAGCATCTGTCTGGCATTAATGCTGAAATGAGCCTTTTTTGGCGCAGCCGTGAGGCACACACTATTGTTGTTTGAAACCTTTTTTTTTTTTTTTTGTATTTTGTGTTTCACGAACTGTGACCAAATAAACTTTTTTTCTTTCTTTCTTCTTTCAATTCGCAAAAATTGCTTCTATTTCACTAGATATCAATGTAGCATAATCTTTCACTTAATAGACTAGAAGCTACCGAGTATCATGCCACCTACAAGTGTATTCAAATTCCGATTACTTTCGAATCACTCGATGCTGTCAGTATCGATTTCCGAGAACGAAAAATATGCGGATGTGCCATCATCGGCAGATATCCGCCATTCTTGCGCCCGAATACTGGGGGAATTCTCATTTCAGTCGGTCCGCACTTATGTGTAACGTACGAAACAATGAAGGGGTGGCAGATGTTCATTTTAGTAAGCGATACTGTTGCACGGTATGGATATGAAAGCTTCGCATGATTGCCGGCATCCTCCCCTGAATACTGCTATCGCGAAACCTTTTGTTTTGACTCAACGAAAATATTTTCATTTCCTCGGCCACGATCGAGCGCTCCTAGTTTGTGTATCCGCAATTTGAGGATATTCCGAGGTCGTTGAGTGCCTTTTGCGATTCGCCGCGTACTGATTTCATTTTGATTGTGAATAAATTTACAACGAGAACATCGGTAAGCACTTTTGTTTTCGTGTAGATATTCGTGTTGACTACTGATTCGATTGTTGTTTTTTGTTTTTATTTACGCTACAAAGTTAGGAAAACAATTAAGGTTCGTTTATCTGATCTTCAATTGTTTTTGTTCGATTTCAATTGAAAATCACGGCGTTCCATGCCTAAAAGCTGTGATTGTATTTCATTTAAATACGATGTTTCTTGTTGTATACCAATATTTTAGGCACAGGTTTGTTTGGGGTCGAAACGCTCGGGTCACGGGGCCCAAACGCGCGTCACCTTTTTAAGGAAATTTCTTGCCGGCTGATCGACACTTCACGTGACCTGAGGGCTAGATCGTTCTTTGGCTAAAGAATTAGCATTGCAATTCAACGTGGCAATGCTGCCAGTCTTCTGGGCACGTTTCCTGATGAAAGCGATGCGGTTGAGTATACTTCGACGCCTAAAATTAACCATTTATTTTTGTATTTATTTATATAGTTACCCCCTTACTTATAAACGTATTACGAGTATATCAGATGAATAGTTACACACCGATTTCTCTCTTTCAGTCGTCAGTAATTTGACTTTCGAAAGAAGAAGACAAAGCGTTGTGTAACTATACAGACGCTATACAACGTTTCTTAGTAAGATGGTTAGTCTTTTAATTTAGTACCTGGTGTAAATAGTTAAACAGTAGGCCAATCTGCTGTAAAGTTTACTTTCTGCTCAAAGGACATGATTAGGATTACATGTCACAAAGTATTTGTATAAATGTATGCGTATACTATGTACGGACGTAATTATGTTCAAGGACTTTTCAACAATGTTTCGTGCATAAAACAATTCGTAATACTGCAAACGATTTACAGGTCTAAGTGCAATTTTCGATTCAATCTAACAATATACGTAATACCCCTTTATACAAGCAGCAATAAAATATAAACGCGGTTCAACGACCCGAATTACCTTTCTTTCTTTTCTAAATAACTTCCCTGTATTCTACTAAATTTAGTTTTTTTTTAAGTTGCTAAAAACGTTAGAAAATTTTTCATTTCACGGGCTTTCTTAGCAAATCCTCCTTAAAGTCGTACGTTATAAGAGACGACCTCAGCACTTATCCAGACTTTGGAATGCTACTGAGAAAACCCTATTAGAGTCAATTCGCACTGAAAGAGCAGCGGCCAGCAGCGGCCATTATCCATAGTCATTTGAAGGTAATGCTGCGGTAGCGCGGCGCCGCGAGGCTGCACGAGCCTTCTAGTGACTAGTCAAAAGAAGGAAAATCATTTGCTCTTACGGCCGCTGCGCGCCGCTGCTCTTTCAGTAGGGATTGACCCTTACTCTTTGCCTGTTCTGGGTATCGAACCCAAGACATGCGTCATGTTCGTGAACGGGCGCCGTCAGTGGGGACTGCTCATCTCTCTGCTGCCATGGCTTATTTTAATTTAATTTAATATTTGAATTGCTTTTTTTTCTCGACTTTTCATTATGGACGCTTTCAACGTTCTGCATCGTTCTCACATGCATAATTTTTAACATGAATTATGTAATCAAGACTTTGTAAACATATTGTTATTTTGATTTAAAAGATTGTCCATGGAGTTTCTTGCCCGTTCTTCTCCATAGGTGCCTACGCTTTGGAATGGGCAACTAGCTTCATCTTTCTGACCGACCCACCCCTTGACAATTCAAAAGTGCCTGTAATTGGTTTACTCGTAATTTAAATAAATGCTTTGAGTTTGAGTTTGAAGACTTAATCACTAGAACAACCACACAAGACCAATTAGGCGGGCAATTTCCTCTATTACGATACAGCACATTATATTGTAGCTTATAATACATCAGTATTGAAACACATTTTTCCTGTTACAGAACTTCCGAGCAAACCAGTCGTCTTCGACGAGTATGGGAAGGAAATCTCAAGTACTGCAGGTCCTTATCACGAAGGAGGAGAGTTCAAACTTGTTTGCACCGTCAAGGGCGGTAAGCTCTCAAATTATTGAACTACTATAGCTTTTGCTCGAGGTCTTACTTGCATTCCAGGGAAACTACTGCAATACATGTATCCGAATGAAAAGTAGCCTATATTTGGATACAGGTTCCCTCCAGGATCTAGGGTCCATCTGTGTGCTAGATTTTATCCAAATTTGTTTAGCTATTAAAGCTTGATTAAGTACATTAAAGTTTATATTAAATTATAATAATTATGATTAAAATTTTAAAGTGGTTATATTTATATTAGTAGTTTAAATAGTGAGCGAATTAGTCTCTTAGAATTTATATTTTTATTAAAATAATAGCTGACCCCGCAAACGATGTTTTTCAAAAAAAAAATTGCCTACGACCTATCGTCAGACCTATACACAAAACATTTCATAAAAATCGGTCAAGCCGTTTCGGAGGAGTTCAAGAACAAACACTGTGACACGAGATTTTTATAAATTAGATAATTTACTAATGACCGCATTAATTTGTTATAAACCGATTCCATCTCCATTTTATCGGGAATAATTTGTACTCTGGGGCTATAAATGTTAATTTTATCGCAGAAAACTCGATCTACATTTACACTCACCTGGGAAATGAATTCAAAAGTTCAAAAGCGATGGAAACTCGGAATGGTTCTTACAGTACTACGGTATTTTTGGGAATCGTAATATCAGAGATGAATGTTGTACGATAGAATCGTTTGTATATTTGCGAGTCTGCAACTAACAAACGTAATATAAACAAATGAAAAACAAAAATACGTGTGGCACTCGGGGACTGCCGCGGTAAAGCTATTGCATAGCATTTTTATCAACTTATGCAATTATAATATTTATGCAATATTTTTTTTTCTTTGATATTAATTCAAGTTACACTTTTTTAGCGTGGTGACCGATAAGAAAACAAAACACACATACGTCTAGTCGCACGCACACAAACACCGTGCCGAAGTCTGCGGACTGATACGACGTTAGACGATGCACGGCTTTCAACGCTGCACCGCTGTGCCGGTCGGAGTGGGGGGTGTTAGGTTTATTTTCGTTACGGAATTTCTTCATTCGGTCGCCGCGCTCAAAGCCCAAGATAAAAGCTATGCAATAGCTTAAAAACAAACAATCACTTGAACAGTCTCACCAGAATAGCATCCACTCAAACGAAATTGATTGAAGTGTATCGTTTATTTTCTCCCCTCCTGGACATTCTATCTTACAACGTTAAATTCTTTGATGTCAACCTTTTGATATTTTTTAACTTATCCACGTTTTCGTTTTAATACTTTTAATCTCATATTTATATTTTCTAAATGTTTATTTGACAAACATTGAGAACATATTGATATTACATTTTGCGGAGCATATAGCACAAACATTTTCTCATTACGAGGGCGATGTAATGTTATTTGGGAACAATGGAAGGCGTATTGTGTTCTAGCGTTTATGTAATGTTTTGTTGTAGGTTATCCGACGCCAAGAATTCAGTGGCTTCAAGGTGACACTGTGCTGGCTACGTTAAGTGCTGGAGAGCATTCGGCGCCAACGAGATCACTAACTTTAGTGATCAGGAATGCAACGAGGGCGCATGTAGGAGCATTGTACACTTGCACTGCGGATAATACGCTTCTGGCTTCACCGCAGAAGACAACTATCAAAGTTGATTTGTTTTGTAAGTATTTCTTTTAATTTATTTGAATACTGACGCCAGCTGCTTATTAAAGATTCTTACTTGATAAAACATCAAGATTTCTTTGTTATCATTATCGTTTTCATGCCGTTATCACAATTAATTCGGGGTCGGCAAAACATCTCTTTTTCTTCCATACTCCTCTTCTAGTCGTCATTTCTGAAGTCACCGCCTTTCTAGCCGTATCATCTTCCATACAGCCTATCCAACGTTTCTTAATATTATGTATGTTTAATGTGATAGTATTAACTTCCTGAATAAATTCTCGGTCACACAGACAGACACGAATAGCAACTTAAATTTTTATATCATGTATATCATATAAATTATGTGTATCATTTGAAAAAAAGGTCTCATTAAATTAAAATATTACAGAAGAACAATGAGAGGCCATATGAATTCCCAACCACTAAAATTTTATACATTTAACATATTACTCTTACAAAAAAAGTAATTGTAAATAATTCTCCGGGGATTTTGCTTTCATGTTGTTGTTTTTAAATTGCTTAAAATAAAATTACACTTAAAGTTAAGCACATGTTGCAGCACATTTAAATGGTGTCTGGATAAAATAATTTCCAGAGAGAATTTGGTAACGATAGCGAACTCCTTTTCGCAAAACCCGAGGCTTATTTTCCGAGTTACCCCGAATATCAGAGGAATAAAAGCAAACGGGGATTGCAATATTCTTTCCCTCAATAACGGACAGTTATTAACAGTCATTAACGCCGATATTCGGGCGAGCAGCGAACTGAGCCTAAACCAATATCCTTTTTCGGGTTCCGTCCCCAAAGGGTGGGTGCCAACGGAACCCTATTACTAAGGCTCCGCCGTCCGTCGTTCCGTCCGCCCGTCTGTCGCAGTACTGCATCTTTTGAACCGCAATAGATAGACACTTGAAGTTTTTACAGATTGTGTACTACTATCATATGGCCGATATAATAAAAAATAAAATGTTAAAATATATGTAGCGTTAAACATTGTACAGTGGTATGGAACTTTTTTTGTGCGAGTCCAACTCGCACTAGGCCGTTTTAAGACTAGACTCTCTGCTGCCCGAATATAAGGTAGTAGAAATTTTTTATTTTTTTATTGCTGAATGGGGGCCCATTCAGCAATAAAAAAATAAAAAATTTCTATTACTATTTTGCTCTTGACCTCGATCACGTCTGATGGAAAGCGATGGATGAGGTCTAAGATGGAACGAGCGCGTCCAGAAGATGCCTAAGGCACTCGAACTCACATGCATCGACGAAACACAGCAGGCTGCTAGAAACCGGACTCCGGTGGGAGGGTGGACGCAAACTAGGCGGTTGTTTGCCCTACCACCGCAAGGGAAGCATTGGCCAGTCAAATAAGGTGTTGGGTGCGACTGTCCAGGATGCGCCGAGCGCTCAGTTTATTTGAGTTACTGGCGGAACAAACTGCGCTACGCGAGGACGCTTTTTCATGCATCCCAAAAAATTATACAAGTTTCTAATCTCATTACTCTTACAAATATTCGCCATCTTGGATCAGAAGATCAATTCCCGTAATTAAAAACATTCAAAATCTAGTCGAAATCTCATCTCAGCGACAACCAAATGTCAAAAACTTCAAAAAAATGTAGGAATTTTTTTTTTGGCAGATTGAGATCTAGATGAGACTGTGAACGTTCTTAAATTACGAGAATTGCCCCATTGGTGTCGAATTACATTTTATTGGTTTACTTGTCGAGTTAGCAATTCTATTTGCCTCCCCAATAGCTTTTCGATGTTTCTTCGTGACATCAAAGTTCTTACACAATGAAGTGTGACGAGACAGAAGTCTTGCATTATTCTATGTGACTATGTATGGTTTATTTTGGCCGAAATGTAGGGGAACTGTAGAATAAAAATAATGCGTTATTCATATTTTTCTTTCTTTCTTTCCTGCTATTTCTCACAAGGAACTTTACACATTTTAGTTGTTTTCTTGTTTTACATATTTTTTTCTAACTTAAATATGTTTTGTTGTGTGCCTTTTACATAATCAGCCTATAGTGTTCCTACTGCTGGGATACGGGTCTCCTCTCTGTGAGAGGGAGAGGGCCATAATCCATCACGCGGGCCCAGTTCGGGTTAGCGGATGTCACATGCTTTCGAATTTTTGGTTCTAAGACATGCCGGCTTCCTCACGATGTTTTCCTTCACGGTTTTGAGAGCAGTGGTAATGAAATAATTTACACAAAGTAACGTGCCTGCTTGGGTTCAAACCCACGACCTTCAACACGTAATTCGTAGCCGTTACCACTGGGCCACCACTGCTCTTAACTGTCTGTCTGTGCCTTTTAGTGTGTGATAAATAAATGTATTTCCTTTCTTTCTTACTTTTACGCCTATTCTTGTATTATGTTTATGACTGTATATTTGTAAGTAAAATATTTAAGGCTTGTTTTTATAGTTCTGTGCGTGTGAAGTTTGTTACGCTACGTTTTATTGTAGTCAGGTCTATAAAAAAGTTGAAACAGCATACAATTTATGCTCTGTTATTTATTTTTGGACGTAGTCGGGAAAGAATCCGACGCTGGCAGAACGTTTACGAAGCCAGTCTTGGCAAAAGTTCCTGCGAAATTTCAGCCAAGTTCTGATTCCTTCAGGCTTGACCGGAGTCCGGAAAGAAATGTCTATAGTTAGAAGGAACCGGAAGAAAACCTGCTTTCGTCTAAATGTAAACAGTGTTAGCCATTGTTGCAAAATCTGCCGTATGTTTGGATTGCCTAAGTCTTGCGTTTGTGTCCGGCGACCGGCGATTGGGAAAACAGTCGAGCATAATGGAAACAATGCCTTTAGTGACAGGGATTGAACTAATGGAGTCAGTAGAACCCTGAGTGGTTCGGATAAAGCAGTGTCCAGTGACCAATTTGTAAAAGATTATTGACAACCAATAGTAATAATGTTGACCCAAAAATTCAAACTCGTAGCATTTATTTCAATTAAACTTGACGATTTGATAAGGTTTGCATGGCAAACATGGCCAAAGATCGCACAAGACAGGGAGGTTTGAAAGGAAAAAGGGGAGGTTTTTACCCAGTAGTAGGACACAATAAAGGCTAACAAAAAAAACAGGCACTTTGGCGTTGTCAAGGAGTAGATCAGTCAGAAAGCAGAAGACACTTTTTAAATCAAAATATTGGTTGGTTGAAACGTGGCCTTCGTGATAATTCGTTTGATGTACGAACGTATTTATTTTTTATTAGTTTCTTTTTCTTTCAATTTTATTTACCTATTCCACAACCGCCGCATGAGTTCTGTTTAACTTATTTAGCAAATATTTGCATTGTTTGGTTTCATGTTCTATTTCTTATCTCATTATTTTAACTGCTAGATCGAGCTTGTTATGTCCTTTATAAATCTTCTAGCGTTTGCCCTTGCAATTACCAGGGTAAGCTTTGAAAAACGTCTACCAATTAAACTAAATTCACTGCTACAATTGAAACTACTTTTATTTATACCGTTTTTGTTATCTATTTTATTATCAATAGGTAAATTAATGACTGGTAAATACCTGGTAGAGGTTTCATTCTGTCATTTTGATTTCAACGGTAATCGTAAACCATTTAGCATTGGTAGAAATAATGATGAAGTTAATAAATATCAAATGTGAAATTATTCTGGCAATCAAGCTTTTTTATGTATTGAAATTTCTATTGTTTATTATATGCTTTATCTCTTTGTTCAACATATAAGTGTCCATAATTTATGATTTATGGACAAAAAGATGGATGGACTGTGTGCATATGGAAAAATATGGTTGGAAAGGGGTTGACTACCGAGATGACTAATAGCTATGGAAGAAAAAGACATGTTGCGCCTACCTCAAATCAATTGGGATATGGGCAGGAGACTGATGAATGATAATTAATTTATAGTACGGGCAGCATTAAATTATGTTGATTAACTTTAGTTCTTCAAATCTTATTAATTGAGAATACTCTCACCGATCCCGACTTTACACGATTCAAAAAGCCCCAACTCTACACGAAACGATAAAAACGTACAGTCAGATGGACGTCTTTCGGATGAAATGGAAAAAAAGTTGTGCCAAGTTGATATCTATACATACTTTATAAACATTCCACTTTAACATAATTTTGCCTTAAAATAACTTCCAAAATCAGTCCTTGAACTTCTTCAACATCTAAAAGTTCTAAAGCCATTACTTAAAGTCAAATTAAGTCTTCAAAACATTAATAAGCCTGCTAGACTGCTATTTTTGGTTTCAACCCAGTTATCAAATAATGTGATTCTATTTTTTTAATACAATCAGATACATAATCAGCCTATAATGTTCCCACTGCTGGGACACAGGCTTCCTCTCAGTGAGAGAGAGTGGGCCGTAATCCACCACGCGGGTCCAGTGCGGATTGGCAGATATCACATATCTTCGAATTTTTGGTTCTAGGACATGCCGGTTTCCTCACGATGTTTTCCTTCACCGTTTTGAGAGCAATGGTGATGAAATAATTTACACAAAGTAAAGCGCCTGTCTGGATTCAAACCTACGACCTACAACTCTAAAGTCGCGGCCGTTACCACTTGGCCACCACTGCTCGAATACAATCGGATAATTATCAAAATACATTATCAGCTAGATTAATTTTGTTACTTAAACCTGTAAATCAAAACCAATCAGAATTTCAGCGCAAACTACAAGCTAAAAAGGTTCAAATATACAAGTTACCTTCAGGTAAACTTTTGATTGGTAGTTTTAGTTACCTTGTCGTGAAAGATCGTATCGAAATTGTAACAACACGAACTCATTTGTGAAAACAAATGCCTTGTTTTTTGTCCAAGCTATTTAAATATTTATTAACTCGGGACGTTAACCTTTATACGCGGACGATTTATTATTTGTTTATTGGTACATTTTTAGGGTTCCGTACCTAGAGTGTGCCAACGGGACCATAATATTACTAGGGCTCCGCTGTCCGTCCGCCCGTCTGTCACTGGGCTGTATCTTTTGAAACGTAATAGGTAGACACTTGAAATTCCCACAGAGTGTGGAATACAGTTGCTCGCTATATATTATTTTACTAGCTCCTGCCCGCGACTTCGTCCGCGTGAAATTTCACCCTCCCCCAATTCACCCTCTTAGGAGTTGAATTTCGAAAAACCCTTTCTTAGTGGATACCTACTCTTCACAAAGAACACACCCTCCAAATTTCATGTCTCTAGGACCAGCGCTTTAGGCTGTGCGTTGATATATCAGTCAGTCAGGACTTTGATTTTATATTATATAGATTGTTTCATACTACATAGTATCAAACAATAAAATAAAGTTAAAAAATATAGGGGTACCCATACAAGAAACGTGTTATTATTTACTAAAGCAATAAAAGTAGACTATCTAAAAAGCTGATAAAGACAATTTAGGCGCACTTTACACACTGTTTAATCCACTGCCGCGATTGTTTGAACAAAATAAAATCAGCGAATCAAATCACTCGACAAATTCAAATGATTTTGTTTCACATAAACCTACACGGACACATCAAACGTCAGAAACAAGATGCACGGTTCCAATTGGTCGTTTCCTATAGAGAAGAGCCAGCAAGACTCACAACAAGAGATAGTACACCAGAATGATTGCAATAAGCTTATAGAAACCAAGGTTAAACGTGGTTTTTAAATACGCGGCCCGGTTGATGACTTAATGAAGTTTAAATCCCGCCGATTTGCTGACTTATATAAAGCTTAACTTATCAGCCAAAATGAATAAGGAAAAATACTCAAAATATAAAGAGAAAAAACAACAACATTCACAAAATAACCGTTCATAAAATATAAGTATTCTTCCATCCCTCATTTGTAGGTAACCTTATCATTGCTTTTTTCTGCGTTTTATTATATTGTGGAGTATCTCATCAGCCTAGCCTTTTCTCAATTATTTTGGGGTCTTCTTCCAGTCTAACCGGCTGCAGCTGGATACCAGTATTTTACATGGAGCGACTGACCTCCACAACCCAGTTCCTAGGTAACACGATACCCCTTGCTAAGACTGGTTGTCAGATTTCCGGGCTTCTGACTAAAACACCTCATACGCCTCGATGATGACATAATAAAAAAAATACATTAAATTATAATAAATAGAAAGCCGCTATACACATGCCGCATAGTTCGGAAATTCCTACAATTAGATTTAGACAATAATTTCGATGCAGTATAAAACACGTACTTATCCACTCAAACTTTAAATCGCACCTTGGTTTACACGCGAAAAAAAAATCGGCTGTTCCCTACATTTATGTTCGCATAACTCGTCAAAATGTAGGGAACAGCTGAGATTTTTCGCGATTTCAGGTTTGGTCCCATAGTAAAAGTTGTTCATAATGATGAGTACAATTACCTCTTAAGAGGTTTTTGGTGTTTTTCCAATAAGTCTGTATACATATATAAAAAGCCTTAAAAGCATTCCTAAGTACAACTTATATAAGTTGTACTATAGATATATATTTTGAGTTGTTTCTTCATTTTTTGTGTTTTTTTTACATTGTTCTCACATATAGAAGTATCAAGAATAATGTACCCAGGATTTTGTAATATCTTGATTTAAAAGAGTGTCCATGGAGTTTCTTGCCCGTTCTTCTCCATAGAGATCTACGTTTTGGAATGGGCAACTAGCTTCAACTTTCTGACTAACTGACTGACTATTTCATTTTGACAATTCAAAAGTGCCTGTACATGGTTTAATTGAAATAAATGCTTTGACTTGATTTGATTTGATAATATTGATAATAGATTAATATTGTATTGTTTGTTTCAGTGAAACCACTAGGAGTAGAAATAATTTCGAGAGAACAGCCGCTGTCTGTAGGCAGAAAGTCTGAGCTATGGTGTAAAACAACGGGAGCGAGACCTCCGGCCACCATCACTTGGTGGTTAGGTGGGAAGAAGATAGACGCTATTACTAAAGAATCGGTAAGTGGAACCATAAATTATTCTACTAGAAGCAAAGCCTTTCTGCAAATAAAGGTGATGATGAATATGAGTCCAATCACGAAATTAATTTAAAATTGTGATTGCTTAAAAAGTGGAAGCCCTAGCTCCTGACAGTATCGAGTTATCAGAGTAGTGCAGGAGTCAGGGAATATTAAGTGAATGTAATGTATTTTTATTTGAAATACATAAACCAAACACCTCTCCATCGATTGGGAAATCTTCCACTTATTACAAAATATTATTTGAACAGTCTCAAAGAGTATTTTGTAATAAGTGAAAGATTCTAAGGCTTAGGACATTTCCTAGGCCCGTATTACAGAACGATGCTATCGTTAACCTTCAAGCATTAATCTTGTCCAAAACGTCTCGTTTAGGTAAAGCACACGTTCTAACATCATCATCATCATCATCAGCATCATGCTGAGATAGGAGCCTTTTGGCCTCGTATAGGATTTTCTGTTTCATTTTTCTTTTTGTTACTTTTTTTTTATTGTATAACTTGATTTTTTATTTTTTACTTTATTTAGTTTAGTTTGTGATCTTCCTGTACGAGTCGCAATACATACTTTTTCTTTCTTTCTTTCTTTCTAACACAAGTATTCTTCTAGAATATGTACCTTAATCTCCAGTTTACCATAATTATCCTCTAAAACTAATACAAGTCCATAATCACAGGGTATAGAAGACGCGAACGAGACGGAATCGTTGCTCCAATGGATGCCATCAAAAGATCATAACGGTCAAATACTGACGTGCAGAGCAGAACATCCGAACTTCAACCATTCCAGCATTGAAAGCAAACTACCGCTGAACGTGTATTGTGAGTATATAAGTTTATTTTTATGTTCCTATTGTACGGTTTTGAAAACGGGAATTTTGTTTGTTACGTTACGAAATGTTTGAGATGAGTTTGTCGTGTTCTTTTCTGTTTTGAATTCCACGTGCAATTATGTTTGTAAGGATTGAAATCGGAAGACCAATTCCCGTTCCAAAAACGTTCAGAATCTAGTCTTAATCTCATCTCAGCGCCAATCAATGTCAAAAATTGTGAAACACGTATTTTTAACATATTGAGACGGACAGATCAGAGTGGCAATTCTCTAATTCGAAGAACGTACTGTCTGATCTTAGTCTCAATCTATCAAAAAACCTCTAATTTCCCTACATTTTTGACAAATTTTGACATTAACTGTCACTGAGATGAAATTGCGACTAGATTTTGAACGATTTTTAATTACGGGATTTGGCCTTTGGAATGCTAAAAATACTGGAATAGACCCTCAGATGTTCTTTTAAAGATTCTGCTAAATTAAATAATAAAAATACTGTATGATGATAAAGTTGCGGATTATGGACATTTGTATCAATTTGTACAATAATATTATACTTTAAAGTGACAGGGACAGTCTTGACATAATTTACGGCGACTTAATCGTCATTTCCATCATAACTGTACCTATCCTGACTGAAACTGCGGAATACACACAAATGTCATACTGCCTGTCACTTTAAGGAGTATTGTGGCGACGAAAAGTCTTTTAAGAAAATCTTTAATGTCATTTATTTTTAAACTAGCTACGCCCCGCGGTTTCACCCGCGTAAATGTCGATCCCGTAAAAATATCGGGATAAAACGTAGCCTATATGGTAATCCAGGGTGTCTGCTACCTCCATACAAAATTTTATCAAAATTGGTTCAGCCGTTTCAGCGTGAAGAAGTCACAAACATATAAACACACACACACACACACACACTCACAAACTTTCGCCCTTATACGAGTAATATTAGTGTGATAGCAGCATACTGTTAAGTGCTTAATATTTAGTGGCATACGGTTCTCCATAAATTTGGTTTAGAATGTTCATAGATAGACGCAAGAACTAATAATATACCACCCATGCACAATACAAGAGTAGTAACAAACAAAAGTCTATTACATAAGCCTCCTTTCAAAAATATGGGGTGCCCATCTTCGCATTGACAATCTTGCTATAATTTATTCAATTTGATTAGGCTCCTCTGTTTAAACAAAGCCAGCGATGATGAAATGACTCGGCCTCGCCTAATCTGTCGTTTGATAACACGTAATTGGAGAAAAATTGCATGAACAAACGTCGCGAGTTGAAACATATATTATTTTGTAAAGTAGTGATTTTTGTAGTGAGTGCGTGTGAGGGGCCCATGGCTAAATAATAACAGCCGCACAGGTCTATCGATCAAGTTAAGCTAAGCTTGCCGCGGTCGGTCTGTGGATGGGTGACCATCTTTACATACCGAGACCCCTCCGTGCCTCGGAAAGCACGTTAAGCCGTTGGTCCTGGCTGTCATTCGTGGTTCTTTGACAGTCGTTACGGGTCGTCAGAAGCCCGAAAGTCTGACAACCAGTCTTACCAAGGGGTATCGTATTACCCAGTAACTGGGTTGTGGAAGTCAGAAAGGCAGTCGCTCCATGTAAAATACTGCATCCGGTTAGACTGGAAGCCGACCCCAACATTGTTGGGAAAAGGCTAGACAGATGATGAGTGATTTAATAAAAACCAAACAGAATCAATATTTAACCCCAACAAAGTTTAGTTTTTCAACGAAGTAGGCTTGTTTGCTGTAAACGGCTGCATTGCAGAATGGGTATATAAACATTAAACTGCCTATCAGTTTGTTTAATTTCAATTAACGTTCAACAAACATTTGTTAAAAAAACTTCGAAGTAACTACTTTATTTAGGGAAAGCAAAAACATCATTAGATACATTCAGACATTTAAGACCATAGTAACTGTTAAAGTTAAGCTGTTGGTCCCGGCTGTCATTTAATTTTGTACATCTTTGACAGTCGTTAAGGTCGTAAATAGACGAGACTCAGACAACCAGTCTTGCCAAGGGGTATCGTGTTACCCAGTAACTGGGTTGTGGAGGTCTGCAGATAGACAGTCGCTCCATGTAAAATACTGGTATTCAACATCATTCGGTTAGAGTGGAAGCCGACCCCAGAAATAGTTGGGATGGTTGTCAGACTTTCGGGCTTCTGACTACCCGTAACGACTGTCAAAGATCTGCAAATGGCGCCGGGACCAACGGTTTAAAGTGCTTTCCGAGGCACGGAAGGGTCTCGATATATAATAGACTAGCTGACCCGGCGAACTTCGTACCGCCTCAGAATAAAATAATATGACAAAGTTCAATAGACACGTGGCGCCATCTATTATCATAATAAGGTTATTGTTGTTTTCCTTGGGAACAGCACTATTTTTCGGGATGAAAGGTACCCTATGTCCGTTTCTGTACACTTGACAACGTATATGCAAAATTTCAGGATAATGGTTCAGTGGCTTAGGCGTGAATAGGTAACAACCAAACTTACTTTCGCATTTATAATATTAGTTAGGATAGTCACCAATCCACGAACTGGCCTCTGCGAGCTAAGTTTAACTTTCGATCGACCTGCGGCTGTTATTACGTAGCCACTAGCCTCACAAAATAAAGCCTCAAAAGACTCGCCATTTTGCGAGACACCCTCGACACAAAACCAATTAAGTTAGTGGTATTTTGCATAATACGCCATGCAATGCCGTAACTATAATAATTGCTAAGTATAGCTTTTGTTGTAATCGCCGCGCCGGCTGGCAATTAATGAGTGGCGTATCTGGCGATAACTAAAAGATTACTAGGAACTTGAGTCACTGCTCCCTCTTTGCTGTTGAGTCATCACGGAAAAACGATTGATGTTTGGAGTTTTAATATAAATCTACGGTAGGTATTATATCGTGCCGTGACCGCCGACTCACCGTACCTAATCGATTTTTCTTACGAAAGTGCGATTTATATCCTAAAGGATATTTAAAACTATATCGTTTATATAAGATTAGATAGTTGGGAAAAGGCTAGGCAGATGATGATGATGATCGTTTATATAAGATTAAAATCGCATTTTCGTAAAAACAGGCGGGTTGAAGGGTTTTCCAACGGTAAAAATGGCAAAATTCCATACTTACAAACTTTGATGCCCTACTTTTTTATTAACCCGGTACGCGAGAAATTTTCAAAAATCGTTCCTTAGTGCTCAATGGAGTTAAGACAGAAGTCTTGTGTAAAATTACATGCGTCTAGACCCAGCGGTTTAGGCTGTGCGTTGTCTGTGAGTGCTTGGCCAGATTGAAAGCGCGGGCGCGGGGCGGGCGCGGCGCGGCGTACTCGAACATAAGAACTTCATTTGAGTGTCCATAGTGGGCACGTGAGTGCGTTGAGCGGCGCGGGCAACTCACGCCAAAGCTTGTTCATACAAATGGCGGCAGTGAGAGCGCGGGCGGCCCGCGCGGGAACCAGGGTACTCAAACTAGTTCGAGCTTTTTTCTAGTAAAAATAAGTCTTCTTCATCCATATTATATTTTGACAAACACTGGACACGACAACACGCAGAACGCAGCCGCGCTCGACTGCGGACAGGCAGATCGCGCGCGTTCCCGCACCCGCGCCGCTCCCCGCCCCGCGCTGCCAGTCTGGCCAAGCCCTTAGTAATTGAATTTTTATTATGTAGATGTCGTTTACGATAAGTTGCCAGTCAGGGCTCGATATGACGTCAGTTTGCTCATTTCATATTAATAATTATTTTATTATATTCACTGCCTAACTTGGTAAGTCACACAACTTTTATGAAGGGTCGTAGGTCATTAACATTACGACCCCGCATAGTCAGTGGATTGGCTGTAATTGGGTACATATAGCCAATTACAGCCAATCCACTGACTATGCTCAGCTCGTACCTGTATGTTTCAAACCAAATATGTACTTGGTTACTAGGTTTTGTAATTAGATTCAAATTTCCAATTATCTCTGTCATAATCTGCCTAGCCTTTCCTAACTAACTTGGGGTCGGCTTCCAGTCTAACCGAATGCAACTAATTAATACGGTATAATTTCAGTATGCAATTGTCTGTGCCCGTCAAGATGGAGGGACTAAGTATTGGATTTCAAATCTGCCTACAGAAAAGTTTAATATCGTAAATCTACATTTGCTACCTACGTAATAATTTTAGCTCCCTCAAATACGTATTCATTTAACAAAATCCTACCCAATGAATAGCCTGATCGAAGGAGTATCCTACCTATTTAGCATTACAAATACCTTAATTCTACTTTAGAAAATATATGAAATTGGATTATCCCTAACATGAATCGTTTGAGAAATATCGACCATAAACGTTGGTCCCTCCATTAGGACGATTCAATCATTTGGTCAGACACGTTAATGGATAGTTCTTATTTCGTGGCATTCATATTTAGTACCTATTTTTTATTGCTCTGTACGCCAAATTAATGAGTCGTAAGTCATTTAATCATTTAATCATAAATAGTTGTTATAAAAAATGAAAAGCGCGCTATGCTATACCATAAGGCATACAAATATTCATGGATGCCATTGATACTAAAATTGATAATGAAACCATAAGCTTATGTAGCTATTCCAACAAATGATAAAAATATGTAGTAGATCCTAACAAGTTTCTTTTTCTTTACCCACCGTCGACTGCCAGTAATCTAAAAGACTGGTTTTATATAGAAACATGGCCGTTCTAAGTGCAAATGGTATTTACAAAAAAACCAAGGTTACGGTCAATAAAATTCGTTTTTCATATCCAGAATTGCATGAAAACTGAAAAACACATAAATAGTTTTGCCAAACAACTCTTCACACAAAATCCAATCGGTTTTAAAACTTAAATATCACCTTGTGATGTTTTCCAAATGTTGTTATTTTAACGGTTTCCATGTTCAGAATACATTTAATGTGTTTGGTATAGTTCTGAAGACCAATTCTCGTAATTTAAAACGTTCAAAATCTAGTCGCAGTCTCATCTCGGCGACAAACAACTGTCAAAAACTTGTCAAAATGTAGGGAAATTAGAGGAATTTTTGACAGATTGAGACAGATCAGACTGAGAACGTTCTTAAAATTACGAGAATTGCCCAGCTCTGTAGTGCTATTCTGTAAAAATCTCAATGTGAAAACTTAGTGCTTGGCCAGACAATGATAATGAAATTATTAGCAAAATATGTAGCTATTCCAACAAACGATAAAAATATGTAGTAGATCCTAACAGGTTTTTTTTTTTACCCACCGTCGACTGTCAGTAATCTAAACGACTGGTTTTATATAGAAACATGGCCGCTCTAAGTGCTATCGTTAAAATAACTGTTTGTGCTCTCATTAGTAAGCGCTCGATCCTTGGTTAGGTACGGTGAGTTACTGGTTTTACGATATTTTTCCATTTCCTTCCACTCTTCGCTGGTTTGTGGCTATCATCAGTTCATTTATTACATTAATGTATTTTTATTACTTTACCGCGTTACACACTTTTACGGGTCAACACGATTCGGCACAGCCAGCGGAAAAATCAAATAGGTATGTCGGATCTTTCATGAGTATGCAATTAAAATGAGACACAGGCGCCTTTGTTTAGCGTTGTGCGGAGTCTAGGATTGAGTATGGTGTCCGATGGGGAGTTACAGACCTTACGGACCATGGAGCGACAGTGATCGTTCAGACGTGGTCGCGACACATACTGGCCTAGGAACTGCTCAATGTTTCCTTTTAAGTTCAGAGTATTAATTAGTACAGTCTTGTTAGTAATTGACTCTGTAACAATAAACTGTGTAGAAGTTAAAAGAGCTATCTCTCGCTTACCCGTATCCCAATTCTGCGCCCACGACTGTATATCTGAAACTAGGTTTATCACTAAGTATGTCTGATCACAATCCAATGTACCTGGATTCGACAAGTATAATAAGCGTAAGTTCGGGTAAAAACTGCTCGGCTTAGCTCGAATTGTACTGAGCCGACCCGAACATTATCCTGTGGAGGTAGATACCGAACGGAGTTTGTTAATCGGTACGAGCCGAATGAAAGCCGAATACCTATATTCATTTATTTATAACAACGAGAGATACAATTATCTTCTACATTAAAACTACTGTAGTATACATTATCCTGTTAACTATAATGCACTCTCAATCACAACCACAGCTTACGGATTATAGAGTACATACGCTCTAAATAAATAATTAAATTAAGAACACATAAAATAAACCATTTACATGTTATTATAAAAGATTAAAATGACACGTCATGAATGCAATGCCATACGTAAAACCCACAATAAACCTGATTTTCAATAATATTATTTGAAGTAATTGCTTCGGCTTTGTTTTAAAAAAAACCGGCCAAGTGCGAGTTGGACTCGCACACGAAGGGTTCCGTACCACCGTACAATATTTAACATTACATATATCAAAAAATCACGTTTGTTGTATGGGAGCCCCATTTACTCCGTGACGCGTACCGATTTCTTCATCAATATTTGGTGCGTCCTGTTGCGTCCCGCATCCCGCGCATTCAACGTGCGCAAGTGTGGGCAGCTGAAAATTATAAGTATACAATGCTCTGTATTTCTTTGTAGGGTAACAAACATTCAAGAACCACCTTTAAATTAATAATAAAGTTTATGAAAATATCAACTTTATTCATGAAGTCTTGAAGTCTAAATTGAAATACTTTGCTGTTTCAATTTTGTTTTGAGCGAGGGACTAGGATCTCGTTTACAATAAATAAAGAATTGTGTTTGAATGAAATGACTGACCACGCTTATCGCCTATTTTCTAACATGCATAATCTTTATATATTTACAATACTGTAGAGAAACCAAAAATCACCCAACTGAACATTTTTAAGCAGTAATTAAGATACTCTAGCATAAGCGTATTTATCACTAGCTGTGCCCGCGACTTCATTCGCGTTCATATGGAATTTCATGGCTTTAATTTGTTTGCGTGGAACCCTAATTCTTTTTCTAAAATAAAAGTAGCTTACTCTTTATAACATCAGCTATCTGCGAGTGAAAGTCCTGTCAATCGGTCTACTTATTTTGGAGGTAAACCGGCACAAACAGACAGATTTTTTTTTTAAATAAATATTTTTTGAACCGTGAATAATTTCATATGCATTTAGTAAAAAGTTGTTATTTTGAAATTACAAACAGACACTTAAATTGCATTTATTTGTAAAGATAGATCTAGTGTTGCCCTAACAAAGAAAAAGTACTAAAATTCAGTGTTCATTGTAAATGTATGATAATAATTGATGCCTAAGGATCGTATCGACTATAGTTACTCACTTCGTGAAGTGGCGATCAGCCGGCGAGGAAGGAGACACGCACTTGGGCCCCATGACCCGAGCGTTTTGACTCCAAATGGCTCAAAGCTGTAGGTACCCATAAGGTTGCAGTATTTGCGCCGCTTGAGGGTCTCAGAAGCCGCAGCAGCGGCGCCAGCACAGCCCGCCATGCTAGGAACATGAGATTGCGCAAGGGTATCGACACAGGTTGCGTCCCGCACCAGAGGCCTACCCACGTTCCAAAGCAACAACATCATGCCTTCTGGTCTCTTCTCATCGTCATGTACCGAGCCGTTTGGTTCTAATACCGCTGGTACGCCGGCGGTGACAAGGGCACGACGAATATTGTTGATGCTGGCGTGACGTGCTATGCGACCTCGCGTGCGTGCTGTGCTATGTGTGCGCAGGTGGTGGTGGTAGGCGGTGAAGCTGTCGACAGTCTCGGGCACCGTGGTGCCTGAGACTGTCGACAGCTTCACCGCAGTGACACCGATGCGGAGCAACACAAGGTGCGCCCAAGCGGAGACACGTAGCGTGCCGAAACGATGAGTCGTCCATCATAGTGCCTATGGTAGATGACGGGAGCGCCTGAAGCCACAAGCCTGACTCCTATTCTCACACAGCCAGCAGACGGGCTCGCTCAACAGTATTACGTGACGTGTTTACAAGGGTATTCCGTATAATACTGTAGAGCGGCACGTCCCACCGTCTCTGGGAGGACGGGTTGTCGGGCAAAACCGTATTGGGAAAAGCCATTTTCCAAGCGTTCAACGCATCGGTCAAACACGGTAATTCAAAATCGACCAATGAGGAAGATAAAAATGTTCCTTGTTAATTCATCGGTACTGTGGACCGAGGGGAGGAAGGCCGGTAAACTTATAGTTGAAATTTTGCGGATCTTGAGACCGCCCAGGAGAATGGGCAGTGTGGCTTGCTCGGTCGTCCAGGGCCACATTTAGGATGGAAGTTAGTGTGTTTCTAATAATTAGGTCTACTTTTTCTAAAATTGTGGATGTTTCCAAAGATGAAAGGAGCGAAAGCTATATGTGAATTTTGGCCCAAAGCAACAGTATTGAATGAGTGTGAAGGCCAAATGTATGTTAATTTTATACAAAATAGTTTAATTATTTATCCTCTAACAAGCTTCATTGCTAAATAAGTTGTAAATTAACAACTTGTAGGTACGACTACAGTATTTTCAAGTAAAATGTTATTCACTCCTTAGAAATTGAATACCTAAAACAATTCTACTTCGCCGGCTATGTTACCAATTTGATATTTTGACGGGGCAAGGTTAAAAGGACTAAAGGAGCAGTGGTGGCCTAATCCTAATGGTAACAGCCGCGTCTTAGAAGTTGTAGGTCGTAGGTGCGAACCCTGACAGGCGCTTTACTTTGAGTGAATTATTTCACTACCACTGCTCTCAAAACGGTGAAGGATAACATCGTGAGGAAATTGGCATGTCTTAGAACCAAAAATTCGAAGACATGTGACATTTATTCTGCCAACGCGCACTGAGCCCGCGTGGTGGATTACGGCCCACTCCGTTTCTCTGAGAGAAGGCCTTTGTCTCAGCAGTGGGAACATTATAGGCTGACTATGCTGTAAGTGTAAAAGTTACTGGAATTTACTAAAGACTTTGGCACACGAAATGCGGGTCGTGAGCGATGCGGCTCTTCGCGTGACAATGATTTATTGCGGTTGACACATCAAGTTCGAACGCGGGTCGTCTGAGTTTGCCGGCAATGTATGCACATACATTTGATATATTCTGCGGGGTGATTGCGTAACAAACTAACAGTAGCAATGGCTTCCATTTTAACAGTTCAACAACATTCATTGCGTTATTTACGTTGTTGAACAGACAAATTTTTCATACTTATGAAGCAGTGGGTTAGCAATGTCCTTCAAAATTAATCGAATTGTGATTGATAGTGCGTTACGCAATAAGCTCTCTTTTGTATTTCAGTTTCTGAGGAAGGAAGAAAACACCTACGATTACAGCTGTTTTCTTTTAACCGATTGACTTCAGTTTGAAATTGCTGGTAATGCAATATGTTTCGAATGCTGCATAGAATAGAGTTTTATTTTATTTGACAGGAATAAGTTAAGTAAGTTAAGCATAGAAAACAAGGCATGTGCCGGATGAGATGTCTCATCGGCAAAAATTTCTTCCATACTAATTTTATTTCCCTATTGAACCCCTTTAGAGGATAAGCATAGTCAGCCTATAATGTTCCCACTGCTGGGACACAGGCTTCCTCTCAGGGAGAGGGAGTGGGCCGTAATCCAACACGTGGGCTCAGTGCGCGTTGGTAATAGTCACATGTCTTCGAATTTTTGGTTCTAGGACATGCCGGTTTACTCACAATATTTTCCTTCACCGTTTTGAGAGCAGTAGTGATGAAATTAAAAACTCAAAGTGCCTGTCTGGGTTCGAACTCACGACCTACAACTTTTAACCGACACCACTGAACCGCCACTGCTCTATGTTTGTGTATAATACATAAATATTAAAATTACGACATACAGATGTATGTACGTATAGAGTAAAGAAATGTTGATGTTTTTCAAGTCTTAAAAACCATGCAAAATAGGGGAGGATCGCTAGGTTCCCCATGGTATCATTTTATAATTTTTCGTATAGACACAGACGGTCAAAATAGTACTCTAAAATACCGATCATATTGACGTCGGACGAATATTCTAGCAACACAATTTTATTATTCAGTCAGACAGACACGAAAAATGACATTAATTTATAATATTATGTATAGAAGACTAATTTGATCAGAAGATGAACCAATAATTAATTTAGCGATAAAATTGTAATTTGAGAATATTCAGAGGATTTCAATGTGATCGGTATTTTGTATTACTATTTAGACAGTCTGTGTCTAGGAAAATGTTAAAATATTTTCAAAGAAAATGCTAAAGTTGATTACAAACATAATGTTGTATTTTATGTAATAAAACTCATGATATTCAAAGAATGCCGTAGATAAAATTACATTTACATTTTCTCATGTAGACTTAATGACCACCTTTTAACGATTCATACTCCCCGAAAAGCCAAGATTACACAGCATTAAGTTATTAAACAAACAATACAAAATGAACAAGACTTTATCCGTTGAAACAGTTGAACCGCAATTTCGTGGCCATTTTCGCAACTTTATTCCATGTTTACTTTTGATTTGTTCATCAAAGCATTTATGATTGAGAAACGTTTGTACGAAATTGTAACTTGATTTTGTTGGAACACGGTTGTAATTTGTACGTTTGTAAACAGACATGCCAGAAGCAACAATCCACCTTGGGGCTAAGATGAACCCAAATGACATTGAAGAGGGTGATGACGTGTACTTCGGCTGTAAAGTTGATGCCAATCCGCCTGCCTACAAAGTTGTTTGGGAACATAATGTGAGTAATAAATCCTTGATTTTCGTTTTCAATTTTATGTGCAAATATGTTTCTCAAGTGTGTTTTTTTTGTGTGACTACTGCGGGTTTTGTGTGAATAATTGCGTAAAACACTAACTAACTAAGCAATGGCTTTCATTTTGACAGATCAACAAAATTCATTGCGTTATTTATGTTGTTGAGCAAACAAATTTTTCGAACGTAATGAAGCAATGGATTAGCAATATTACGAGTATCCTTCAAAATTATTTAGATTGTGTTGTGATTGATAGTGTGTAATTTACGGTTATGGATCTTCACAATTTCAAATTTCTTTCATGAACAATGACAAGCTTTAAATTGATTTAGGGCTGATTTTTCAAGTGACATAATTATCATTTTTATTCGTAGAATAAATTTGATGTCTGACAATTTTTTAAATTAACAATTATTCCTCGAATAAAATTATCTGGCGCCGGAAAAATCAGCCATAAATGTTAATTTCATGTGTTAAACAAGGAAGGTAGCAATTTAAGTTGCAAACCAAGCTCGCGGTGCAAGCAATGGGCAGCATTTCACACACTATCATAAATACATAATTATAACTAGAAATTTATTATCATATTAAAAACTTATTTGACGCCTGAAACATTATACAATTTAAAATACAATAACAGGCATTTTAAAATACGGCAGTTTCATTAAATGTCGCATCGTCAGCGCCATCTAGTTATAACATTCTGTAATTAGTTGGGCACCGACGAAGTCACACGAATAAATACTTAACAGCTACGCAAAATTCTAAAGCATTTTTCTTGTGGAATAAAAGTTGCAACTTTGAGAAAAGACCTTGATAATACAAAGTTCGTAATACCATAACATATCTATCAATTCTTTAGAAGAAAATAACTCTTGAATCATGCATAAGTGTAAGGTATTTGTGTACTGTAACAACGTGGCTGTGTTTAACAAATTTCTTATTTCACGAGACACTAGACTGTATAAAAACACGTGTGTCTGCAAAAGCTTAAAAGGTTATTTGAACCGAAATCTATTTTGATCGCAATCGGTGTTAGGCAATAAAACTTCCGATTCCACGTGAGTCCCACGTGACCAGCGTATGACACAATTGTACGAAGCGAACTTTGCCAACTGACATAGCTAAGGCACCTGTCCTACCGCCCGGCGAGAAAGCGACTAGCTATCAACGATTTTCTCGCTCAAGAAACGTGCAAAAATTGTAGTCGCGATCGCGAACTCGCTGCCTGGTGCTCGCTAACTCGTTTGTGGTAGGCCTTTTGATCATCGGCGGTGAGGCAGGTCCAGGCAATTAACGCAACTAAAACCGAGTTGGTGAGCAACGAGCAGCGAGTGTACGACGGCGACGGAGCGATTATTCGCGGGTCATGCCAACAAGCGTGAGTCTCTCAGCGACGACTGTTCTGCCCGCCAAGCGAGCATCGCTGAGCGAGTACTCTCTTTGCTAGCTCTTGTCACGGCGATAAACGAGTACTCGCCGGCGGGGGCATGTACAATCATTGATCAACTATTACTTTAGTATTTGTGTATTTCTAACTTTCACGGAATCTAGAATTTGTTGTGTGTTTTTTGGGCGAGATAATCGTTGGTAGCTAGTTGCTTCCTCGCCAAAGGAAGGACAGATGCCGTAGCAAATAGGGCTAGCATTTCCAGTGTTTCTATTTCAGTTTTTTTTTTTTTTTGTTTAGCCTATACTGTCCCACTGCTGGGCAAAGGCCTCCCCCAAGTCCTTCCAGGTACTCCTTTCCCGCGCCACCTCAAACCAGCAATTTAAGTTTATGTTTAGAAAATACATAATTTACCCAAAATATGCCAGTTGAAGCAATTGTGATTTTGATTGGATATTTCCAGTGACCAGTTTCGGTGAAACGACAGTGACATTAATATTCTATGAAATAATTTCTAACGTTTAATGTTAATGTTATATTAGGAACGACGTATTTCAATAACGGCGACGGTAAAAACATGTTGGATTTACGTTTTTCAGTAGATAGATACTATTCATAATTATTATTTAGAACTACAGGACTAAAAAATACTGGTCATGTGCGATTCAGACCACGCACAATGAAGGGTTCCCTAGTTTGGATGAATTTATCCCAAGAACAAATTTTACTTTGTAGTTTTAAAATGTTCTCCCTACATCGATATACGTTACAGTCAATTCTCCAACTGCAAAAATATTTTTTTGTAGTTTTATCACATTCTAAAATATGGTTTTAGGACTTTTCCTTTATTTGTGCTCTAAGACCTTGCTTCCGATGAAAAATGAATTTTAAATCAACGGAAAGTACCCTATAGGTTTTGATTTATTTGCGAGTGTAAAAAATATGTCGTATAAATGGCCGTTTTTTTTGTAATGCATTGACTTAGTAGCTTGATTTTGTATAGCTCCAATGGACCGTAGACCTACGTATTTGATAATATTAATTTCAACTTGATACCTTCACGCGTTACTGAGAAAAAGGTTCTTGACAGAC
Source organism: Hydraecia micacea (assembly GCA_914767645.1). NCBI lineage: Eukaryota > Metazoa > Arthropoda > Insecta > Lepidoptera > Noctuidae > Hydraecia > Hydraecia micacea. The sequence continues at coordinate 2,901,371 of OU611781.1, forward strand.
AGACGGACGGACGGACGGAAAACGAAGTGATATTATAAGAGAGCGGTTTCGCACTACATCCGATCCGAATCCGAGAAAACCAGTCCGAAGTGACCATTGTCCTATTTATATGAGGGGTTGCGCCCTATCTGAACAAATAGGACTATGGATTATTTCTCGGATTCGGATCGGACGTAGTCCGAAACCGCCCTAAGGGTTCTGTTTTTATCTTTTGAGGTACGTACCTCAAAATATACAAATCTAAAACAGTTTTGAATTGGTCTGTCGTTAGCCTAACTTGTCGCGAAAATATCTACCACACTACCATTTAAAACCTCCATGTAATAAATATCAAAGTTATTCCGATCTGATCCCTGAACCCCCCCCCTCCCTCCACGCCCCCCTCCTCGATTCCCTGCTAGTTCTTCTTCTGTTTTAATCTGTCTTATCCACTATAAACTTTCTCATTCGGCCTGATCCAGGTTTTCTTTTGTTTTTATTCCTGAAGGATCGTCAGCAACAAAATATACGTACATGGTTTATTGAAATACATACGACAGCTAACAAATAATTGAACAATCATCAAAAAAGGGTACCACAAATAAGTGAATATGCGTACAAATCATATCAATTTACATCCCGCATCGCAACCAGGATTAATGTCATGATAATGTCATTTTACCAGACTGACATGCTTAATGATGGCGCGGTATCAGCATTACATTTGGTCGAATCGATGAAGGTAATCAAATCACTGGTTTATTTTGGGATTTCGGTTTTGTTAGCTCGATATGTCACAATGTTTTGTGAATAGAAATCAGATAGGTTGACATTGTGCGGTTCGGAATCGTAGCTTGTGAATGATAAAGGAGAAAGTTTAAATACGTTTATTCATCAAAAAGTACCTATATCGCATTACCATTTATAATTAAGTGTTTGGCGGACTTTTATGATGCGATGATTCTGCGTATGAATATTATTTGGTGTTCGTTTTGAATACCTATTACCTACTATTTTTATTGAAATGCAATAATTGTTGAGTTCATAGAAAATATTCTTGGAAAAACTAATTGATAAATTTGGATCGCTCAACGGAAGCAAAACTATACTTGTCATGGATTTTATAGAGTACCTGAAAAAAGTTTTAATTTTGTTACCTACTTTGAAAACAATATCCTTAAAAGGGGATTGCAATTAACATGATGGTGATAATGATCATTAATTTATACATATTTACATTAAATGAGTATGACAGAAAATCGCGATTAAAATGGGACAATACATGATATTAAGGACTGATTTTTCCAACGCTAGATAATTTTATCCGAGGAATAATTTTGAATTTTTGACAGTTCGTCCATATAAATGCTGTCAGACGTCAATTTTATTCCACGAATAATAATTATCTGTCGATTGACAAATCAGCCATAAATGCGATTTTCTTGTTAAAACGATGTAATTAATCAATTATTTTTTCCCATTGTTTTCTGTAGCAGACAATATGTACATAATTATACTAAACGCTATGTCATTATTGTTATCGTAATCGTCAATCAAACCCTCTAACTACTCACCATCGAACATTGTTCCATAAATTTCTTAATTAATTCAGGTATTAATTGTAACAAAAAGTCGCTCGACAGTCACAGTTTCCGCCTCCAAATATTCCAATGTGAATTTATTTGATGACTATATCAATTACGGAACAGAAAATAAAGCATTGAACCGTAAAACGACGGCCAAAAACGTGTAGGTATCGTATTTTCGTAATATCCAGGTTTTATACTGATTGGAAATCTCGTGTAGCACCACCCTTATCCTGCTGAATTGGTTGCGTATTTTTGGTTTTCATCGCCAATATTTATAAAAGAAAATCTTTGTGGATACTATCTACATACATTTTTACGATTGACTTATTAGAGGCTTTGATTTGGAGGTAAACTATGAAAATATTTTAGATTGAGGTGAATAGGAATTTGAGAATATTATGCTGTCCTCTTCCACATATCGGATGTGTCTTCAATTTATTAAGAAACTAGCTGCGTCCCGCGGTTTCACCCGCATAAGTTTCGATCCCGTGGGAATATCGGGATAAAAACTTTCCTATGTCCTTTCCCGGGACTCAAACTACCTCTATACCAAATTTCATCTAAATCGGTTCAGTGGTTTAGGCGTGAAAACGTAACATACAGACAGACAGAGTTACTTTCAAATTTATAATATTTATATTTGCATGATAATTTTAAACCTGCTTAAAAAGCGTCCCTGTAGAGTACTGTACTTTCTGGTTCTCACAAAGGAATTCAATAAAAATGATGTTGTCTCTTCTAGTTCGATAAGTGTTTCCCATGCAAATTAAAAATCATCCTATTCTCTTTCAATGTTACCTACCATTAAAAATTTCATCCAACTGCGCTGGTGGCTAACGTCAATCAACACTATTTACTACCAAATAGTTGGTAACCAACATCGACAAACATTACATTCCATAATCCTTTTCCTCCCCTTATCCCAATTTATTTGAGGTCGGCGCAACATGCATTTTTCTTCCATACTTCTCTATTAGTCACCCCCTTTCTGGCCATACCATCTACCACACAGTTCAACACATATTACATTCCAAAATAAAAACCAAATAATGTATCCACAGGGTGTCCTACTGCAACACAACCCCGCGAACGGGGTTATAGTGACGGGAAACACCAACCTAGCTCTGCGAAACGTGTCTCGACTGCAGGCCGGCCGGTATACGTGCACCGCTTCAAACGTCGAGGGGGACGGCAAGTCGCCACATTTGCATATGCAAGTTGTTTGTAAGTAAATCTAGTATAAACTGCCTGTATAATTAGTTAGATAAGTCGGTTTTTGGAGTAATGTGTTTATATTTTGAGAGAGACAGAAATAAATTGTTTAGTTTGACTTGGGCAGATAGACAAAAAAAAATATATTACAAAACTGTAACTGCTAACTTTTGTTCTAAAGTTAGCTGTCGACTATGTTTTTTAAACCATTTTCTATATCGTCATTGATTAAGAAAATCATTTCATTGATTTTTTCAGTTCTTACATACAATTATCGAACTCAAACATTTTTGTATTTTTGGAACGAAGTTCTTTACCAGAGCTTGCGGTAGGAGTAAACTGGTAGAAATTGTTACGTAACGAAAAAGCGTTATGCCCCCTCCATGCCACTTTTTATATAAAAGAAAGAGTCAGAGAGAGACAGATAGTTTTCATGGTTTTCGTGGGTGCCGAAGCCAATAGTGAGGTCAAAATAAAAATCTAAGATGGCAGTTGCGAAAATATTAAAACTTTTCGTCATTTTGAAATTATTTTCGCAGCCGCCATCTTGAATTTTCATTTTGAAATTCGTTTCTGCAAGGGTCCCCGTACCCCACACGTTTTCCTTTTGTATCAGCCTGTAGAGTGCTCAAAGGAATTATTTCTTAACTATGGCGTATTCCTGTTCCTTGACCGCTAAACGAAGGTTCAACACATCGTCCTGTACAAACATTCCAAAGATAGTTTCCTAACATTATATTTCCAACTAACCTCTTATACTATCCATTTAGCTAGGTATTTCAAAATAATCTCTTCCTAAATAGATTTAGATGAGTCTAACCGAGTGCCATAGTATTTATACTGTAAATATTGGTCTATGTGGGGCGTTCAAGAAAATAGATGAAGTTTATTTTATTTAAGCATCGTTAGGGAATACCGGGATATAAAAACAGCCGGGTAAATGGGTGGGCGGTGCTTTAAACCGATGGCCTGGTGGTGCATTGTGGTTCTTTATTTAGGACTAGCTGCGCCCCGCGGTTTCACCCGCGTAAATATCGATTCCGTAGGAATATGGGGCTAAAAAGTAGCCTATATGTTAATCTAGGGTGTCACGTACCTCCATAGAACGTTTTATCAAAATTGGTCCAGCCGTTTGAGCGTGAACACACGGACACCCTCACAAACTTTCGCATTTATAATATTAGTGGGATTTGAAAGAGACTCGCCAATGTCGGTTACAGTTAATTAGACCATATCTTGGTGTAATATTTAGAAATCATTTATAGGCTTATTTATTACATAGAGAATTGCTCACGGTTTTTTTTTTACTTGGTGTGGGCCATTTTTGATTTCGTGGCCAGTAACACGGCAAATAACGGGAGTTATAGTTTTACACTAAGACTAAGATAATTATGAACATTTCTAAGTACGTGCTTCGACTTAGTCATGTTCCCGTCAATTACTTGCACTAGTAATTTGACAGTAGTGGGACAATAACGCTTAGTCAACGTGCTGAAGCACTGATTCACGATCAATTGAATGATGCAAAACTATTAGTAAGTCCGATGATTGCTGAAGGTTTCATCAGCCTATAATGTTCCACTGCTGGGACACAGGCCTCCTCTCTGTGAGAGGGAGTGGGCCGTAATCCACCATGTGGGCCCAGTACGGGTTGGTAGATGTCACATGTCTTCGAATTTTTGGTTCTAGGACATGCCAGTTTCCTCACGATGTTTTCCTTCACCGTTTTGAGAGCAGTGGTGATAAAATAATTTACACAAAGTAAAGCGCCTACCTGGGTTCGAACCTTCGACTTACAACTCGTAAGTCGCGGTCGATACCACTGGGCCACCACTGCTCCCATTACCAATCTCACGGCAGTCATTCTAATTTATACTTTAATACAATGAGATGAAAGTTACATTGCAATGACTTACTAATCGTTTTATGTCATTCAAATTTGACCACTAATGTTGTGTTTTAGTAACGTTTATAGATCTTAGCGTAAACTCTAATGGTAGTTTTTTTTTTTCAAGAATGATAAAGTGAATGGCTTAGATTTAAAAAAGATGAATGGATTTATTGTGTAGTGGCTGAGAGATTGGTTCCTACGCTACGTGACGCGGATTCTCTCACGGAACAAATATTTGTATGGCCTACAGATATTTGCTCCGAAGCGTGTACGGAAGATTTATTGTGTCTGTAAATGGATTCGCAAAACAAGAATAAAAATATCTTTACAAGCCCAAGTATTTTGGAAAAAAAATCAGTGGCACTCCGGCAGAAGTGAAAACAAAACACAAACGGAATACTTTGCAATCACTCCCTGATATATCAGATATTATACATTAAAACCGAGTACATCCCGAGGACAATCGAACACACCCGAAGCGGTGTCGGTTACGGTAACAGTGGCCCGAATTCAATGGTTTTGTCCCATCTCAAAAAATGCCCAACGCGCCTAAAGAAGTTTTCACTTCAAAAATACTTTTAATCAGCATTCTCTGTCAGTATTCTCAACCCAATTGATTTGTAGTCAGCGGATCATTTGTTTTTTCCTTACATCTTTATCAGCCTTCCACCTTACATGTCATCAGAGTATAACGGGTGTAAAAGGACACTTAACGAAGCCGAGAGTCACGTGTACTTCCCGTCATTGAAATATTTTTTTGTACTGGATCATACCTAGGAACCTACCGAGATATTGCAGGTCAAAATGAAAGAAAGAAAAAGTATTTATTGCGACTCGTACAGGAAGATCACTAAACAGTAAAAAATAAAAATCAAGTTATACAATAAAAAAATAAAGTAACAAAAAAAGAAAAATGTAACAGAAAATCCTATACGAGGCCAAAAGGCTCCTATCTCGGCATGATGCTACGACATTTAAAAAATAAATATCGCAGCACTAGTATTCTGATAGGGCCTGCCGCTGTGATGTCACGGGCAGTTACAGAAATAAATAAATATTAAAATAAATTTAATATAATTTCAAATATTAGCAAATAAAATAAAATTTTAATTTTTAATCCGCGCCAAACATAACCTCATTACCTATTAATTTCCAACTTTTACTGACGTTTTTTTACGAAAACAAGTTTGTAATGTTATAACGACCCCTGTACCGTTGAATGCACCCATAAGCACAATGGTTTGCGTGCGTTATAAATGATAAATGATTTATTTTCTGTAAACAGGTTTGTACAAACACTTTTACACATCAATCATATTTTTTTTTAAGCTAGATGAGGTCGGCGTTTCCTATCTAACTACTCTGAAAGAAAGGCCGAAACAAACTCAGAGGTCACAGTTTCTTTTAAAGTCCAGACAAAATTTTGGTCAGATCATGTGAAGACGTGTAGATTGGTGTCTGAAATGGTCTTTTGAGGAAAGAACCACACAGATTGAGCGGACCTGTCCAGTCAGTGAACGCATTTGTCAAAAATCGTGCAGCTCAACTCGGAACTTGAGGAGCTCTACGATTCGACGAACAATACCAAAGAAAGGACATTTGGGTAGGCCAAGTAAATTACTCAAACTGCCAGACCATGATTAAAACTAACTAGGACGGGAAACAGAAAAAAGAAATAAAGAAAAAAATAAATGACCCACGTAGTCCTCACATTCACAATAATTAAATTAAATAAACATTGCGCACTACAGCAAACAGCAAATTTTCACACCAAAAATAATAGTTTCCCAGCAATTATTTTTGCGCAATGTTGCTTAGTTTGATGTACAGAATGCGTAGTTTACGGCTATAGTGTGTTTTTACAGCCTGTATACCGTCTAGCTGGTCAATATCATCTTACACACACCTGTCCATCGTTACCTCCCACCTTCTGGTCGTTCTCTCCTTCTTTTGCCATTCGCATTCAAAACTGCACTGAAAGAAATACGCAATAAATAAAAATTAAAAAAGCATTGATCTGAACTGCTTTAAACAGTTCCATACGAGCCTAATGTTCAAAACAGTATTTTTTACTGGTCCGAAAACAGTTAAAGCTTGAGGCAAAATGTTGACGTCATAATAGTAAACTCTAACGTTTTAAGTAGCTAAAAGGTCACAAAATTAACTGTTTTATTCATTTGGTGATATCGTTCTAACCATTGAAATTTACTTACATTACAGTAATGGTGGTTTCCTTTTTTTTTGTTGTTGTTCATTTCATTAAATAGTATGTTCAATCAATAAAAGTTACTGTTTTGTCTTTTACTTCTTACTGTATAAAGTCAATCGCTTTAATGTGGTGTAGTAAGAAATCATTTTTACACATATCCCTCATTTCTTCTCCTCATACTTACAAACCTATTTCAAAGTGTCACTATCATCCAACATTTAAAACAGTTACACACTCGTTTGTTACTACGTCATCAACACTGTCCCAACCCAAGTTTACCGTTAGGTTTACGTTACCGTCACGTTTACGTTCAGTCCTCGCGAGTCATTCCATCGCACGCAATGTTCATTTAAAGTTTCCTTCCAGCCATTCCAGTAGCCTGTTTACTTTATTTTCATTCCTTTTATTTTTGTTCCTCCTGGGGAAAACGTAAAACCTTTTATCGTTACGGCTCACATCAGTCGATCCTCTATTGTTTAAAGTATACCTGTTATGGCTATGTTGGAAGGCAGTTTTGTCATTGTGTGGGTTATAGGTACGGGGAGAATGTGTCATAAAAACGTGTTGGTTTTTAATAATAAAGTTAGTGCTTTTTGTTTTTGTTTCGTGTCATATAATATTGGTACCGTATCTATTACCTGCGGGCGGTGGTCGTAGGTTCGAACCCTCACAGGCGCTTTACTTTATGTAAATTATTACATCACCACTGCTGTCAAAACTGTGAAGGAAAATATCGTGAGAAAACCAGAAGGAATTTAAGGAAATTATTTTGAACCAAAAATTCGAAGACATGTGACATCTATCAATGCGCATTGGGCCCGAGTGGTGGATTACGGCCTACTCCCTCTTACAGAGAGGAGGCCTGTATCCCAGCAGTGGGAACATTATAGGCTGATTATGCAAAATTATGCCTGCGGGAGTAGTTGGGTGGTTGCAAAAAACATACTTTTCAGAATTTCTTTCACAGATACAGAACAATCGATCCTAGAATTTCCTTTATAAAAGTATGAGTTAATATTAAGATAAACAGCCCCTTAATAAAAATTTAAAAAAATCATCTAATTTTACGTATTTTTTTTTATTATTAGGTGTTTTTTTTAAATAAATAAATAATATGACAAAACAGCACCGTTTTTGCCGATGATTACAATTAACTTGTACAATGACTTATACGAAATGAATGAAAAGATTTATACAAAATTTCGTGTCTTTCGATTTCTAAAAACGACTTTACTGAATCTTCTCTCGCGGACAATTTGATTATTATTACCAACAATTTCCGTCAAAATACTATCAGTAATATGAGTGCGAGACAGTAAAATAATGCTGACAACCTGAAAGGGATACTGAAAACAAAAGCCCTGTCAATGCGGATGAAGTAATGAATGCGCTGTGTTATCGAAACGAACAATAATTTAATTTAAGAAATACCTTTCGTATCATATGATTTCTGTTTTAATAAATGTCAATTTCTGCAATTTTTAAACAAACAGGTGAATTTCGAAATGTGGTGTCGGAAATTTATTTGATTTAATTATTTTGAGAATGTGCCAGACGTGGGTAATACCGACCGCCAGCACATCAAGCTACCCGAAACTTTCATATTTTCCCAATCAAATTTGAACCTTATGCTTTAGCGATAAAGTTGAAAATCTATTAAAGAAATTTGACAGATTGTAGTAGCTTGATGTGCTGGCGTCTGTACAATAACATATCACCGTCTAAGACCATTTATAATATTATAGTATTCAATACTCATTGACCTCTCTTTCTTACAGATAGACCACTATGTCAAAGAAAAGAGATGAAGATAATAGGAGCTGCCTTACAAGAGCCAACGACAGTAACTTGTGAAGTTGACGCCTTTCCACCACCGGACACCTTCGAGTGGACCCTCAATAATTCAGCGGGCTCCATCAAAGTTGATCCTGTAAGTAAACACTTTTTCAATGTTTCCAATTTTTTTTTTATCTTGTATGTACAGACGCCAGCCTGCACATCAAGCTACCCGAAAGTGTCAAATTTTTCAATCAACTTTGAACCTTATACTTCAGTGATAAAGTTGAAAATCTATTAAATAAATTTGACAGATTGTATTAGCTTGATGTGCTGGTGTCTGTACTTCAATCTTAGTTTTTTGCATTTCAACTGATCCACACTCTCTCAACCTGTCTAAAACCCTTAAATCTAAAAATCGTCTAGTGCCAATGACGTAAAAGGTAAAAATAGAGTGAAAGTAGTTGTGATCAAAATTAATTTTAGATATTAATTTAAACAATCATTATTAACTAATGTCCGGACACGCTAAATTTGCCAAAGGTGTAAACAACAACAAACTGAATAAAATCGATAGGTACCTATACAAGAACATTTATTTCAAGTAATCTTTGTGTTCGTCTATTAACTAAACGAAAACAAACATTACTTAAAATAAATGTTCTTTTATATCGATTTTATTCAATTTCAGCGGCCATTATTGTTTACATCTTTGGCAAAAGCGCGGCCGGACCTTATACTCGTATCATAAAGTTTCATTGAATTGCAAAACTGTCTTTTAAAAAACCACTCTGAGAAAAAATTGTTTTACCTACAACATTGAACCAAACATGTTTCCTCGTATTCAACTATCATAACTTTACAAGTAGGTAGTCAGTTGCATGACGGAACCCATCTTTCTGACATAAATCCCATTGCTGCCTCTTGATACAAACGAAAGGCCATGGAATGGTGTATTTACAGCCAAAACCACATAACATAGGGAACATTTAATACGTTATAATAAAAGATAATGATAGCCCTTCTGCTATGATTTATGTACCCTTAGAATATTTGGAGGCACAAGAGCTTTAGGGGAGTAACCGGACGACGTTAAAATTGAATGGGCTCTAGTGCTGTTTTCTGTGGCTGTTTCATATGATTGTTGTCGTATTATTTCCTTTGTGTGGACTCGATTTTGTCGGTAAATGTACAGTCATTATTTTACTTATGATACGCAACGTAGTAGGCACATATATTTGGTAGTTAAGTATGCTTATAGTGATACTTAGTTGTGCACTTGTAAGCCTGTTATTATTAGGTGAAAGATGCATTGCAACTTCAGAAGTAGTGCTTGAGCACGGCCTAATTTACCGAAGTACCTTTAGTTTTTTTTTTGGGGAAATCTTCAAAATACACCCGAGCTTTAGGGATAAGACAGTGGAGTGTTAGATACCGAGGTACCTACAAAATCACACTAATATTATAAAGGCGAAAGTTTGTGAGTGTGTTTGTATTTTTGTTACTTCTTCACGCACAAACGGCTGGACCAATTTTGATAAAATTTGCATAAAATGTAACGTTCGGGAAATTAATTGTTAATCAAATTGTCCGTATATTCAAATCACAACTGTAATTATGTTACAGTCTTTGTATGAAAAGGCTTATAACTATCAATTTGATAAACAATTAATCCCCCTGACTTTAAGCTGTTCTAAGCAAAAAGTCAACATAGCCAACGGTAATGTGGATTAAAAAAAAAAACACATGCAAAATAAAGCCCTTCAACACAATATGATGAAGAACATCTAAGCTGATCCATAGGTCATAGCATTAAACGTGTCTATCATCCACTTTTGAGTTCATAATCAATTACCAGTCCCAGGATTTTAGTCTATAATTAAATTCGGATGGCTCGGATGTGAATAGTGGTTCGGTTGACGTGAGATACGGGTCAAGTGACAGCCGACAGGATAACTAGAGGGCCATTGTACTCGCGCTTTGATCCCCAGTTATCTGAAAACGTTAGAAATTAATATTGCCGGGCTGTGATTTGTAAAGGAGTGTAATTAGTTGTAAAAATGTGACCTTAACAAACCAAATTAAAGATAAGTAATTGTAACAAATCAACCCTAATTTTCAATCCAAAGATCAAAGATTAGATTAGTGATTATTTATTTGTCCAAGGATAGTAATAAAAGCTCTGACAAAAAAATAAGAATTGTCCTTACTCAAAATATTAAATCTATTGTCTAAAATACTAACTTTCCGACTACTTTTGTCCGAATAAAAATGACGAAACGACCGAATGAGATACTAAAATCTTCGAAAAATAAACATGAATGTTTATTGCTATAACACTTTTCTACCAGCTTAAATTACGTTTTAATATATACCTAGGTAAAGGTATTTGTATTCTCATTCGCTCGCTCTTGCATCTTATGTCGACGGAGCTGCTTTGCGGGGCTCCGCGTATACATAGTTATTGGAAAAACACTAACAATTCTTAAGAGGTCATTGTACTCATCATTATGAACAACTTTTACTATGGGACCAAAATTGAAATCGCTAAAAAAAATCGGCTGTTCCCTACATTTTTACGAGTCATACGAACATATTAATGTAGGGAAAAGCTGATTTTTAACCTCCCAATCAACTTTGAACAACCAACTTTAGCGATAAAGTTGAAAATCTATTAAAGTAATTTGACAGATTGTAGTAGCTTGATATGCTGACTGGCGAAATGTAGGTATATTATAGGTACACTTCTGCCTAATTCTGCGAGGTCTAAACCCGCTCAAATGTAACACGTGAACAAGTTTTGCGTCTCATTCTTATTCTGCTTGATATACAAGAATAGCAATATTTTAGTTCTGTTATTATGAAGACAAAAAAAGGTTCTTCTATTAAGAAAAATATCTCCAGCTCACTTTTATAGCAATATTTTCTCTTAGACTTTAATATTTTCACTTTATCACTTGTCTTATAAATTCTTGTTTCTCGGTCTAACGAATTTCCGTAGCCAAGCACGTGTGAAGCAGAAAATAAAACAGAAGTTTTGAAGAAAATTTTGACTCGGCATCTGAGTTTTGGGAATTGTGAAATTCTCCTGAGAAATTACTGTTAATGTTACGTTAGTAATATAATACAAATATAAGGTTTTCTCAGAAAACCCACTTTAGTTTATAGGCTGCTCAGAATTTGTAAATAATTTGCCGAATTTTATTTTTACGAATAGGCCCAAGGGAAAGTTCCCATATTTTTAGTCTCAAACTGTTTAAAATGCCTTAAATCCAACTTTTTGACAATTTTGTTCACATTGAATGTCGCTGAAATGAGATTGCATCTAGGGTTTGTACGAAATTACGGGAATTGGCCTCAAGATATTCTGCAGACTTAAAATCAGGCACTCTAAAAATGTTTTTTATATGTACCTACTGAGAACCTCTAATACGAACTGTTATTTAAACCTTTGACCATACTTAGACACAGTTACTTACAGTTATATATACCAAAATAATAGTGATCATCTATATTCTATTTCATAAAACGATTGTACTATAATAAAAAATATTAAAAGATATTCTCTTTGATTAACATGACAAATTCGTACCTACAACATAAAAAAAATCATTTATATTAAAATATATACAACTATCACCATTCAAAAATATAAACACTAATAATACATCTATTTTCCCCAGGACCGTTTCACCGTAGAAGCAAAAGAAGGCAAATCGCTGCTGACATACACACCGGTGTCAGATGTCGACTACGGGACATTATCGTGTCGCGCGACTAACTTAGCTGGGCAGCAGATGTCGCCGTGTGTCTACACGTTGTTGCCGGCGACAAGGCCGGACCCGCCGACCAACTGTACCGTATATAACTTGACCGATGACTCGTTGGATTTAATGTGCTTGCCAGGTAAGTTTTAGGAACAATTTTGTATCTCTTACAGACTTTTTTAAAGTGTGTTTTTTAGTTATTCTTCTCAAAATATATGTTTGTTTAATTGTCTTTTTGGGTAATGTAAATAGGTATTGCTTTATTAAAAAAATTGCACACAAAAAAATAAAAACAAAGGTGGTGTCTAGATGCACCGTCGCACCCGCGATCAGTCCATAGTTCAGTAGCAATAAAACAATCGTAAAGCACACACGTATTTTCAATAACCAAAATCCTGCTAAACGAAAACCCACATTAATCACAAGAACAGGTGGCCTTACCGACTCCAGTCAGATCAGCCAGACTCCAGACTTACAGACTGCCAGTTCAAAAGACAAGTGCCTGTAATTGCTTTATTTGAAACTTAATGCCTTGGGCATTCTCTAACAATCAACCAAGGGTGGTGAAGAGATTATGTGGCAGGTGCTTTGGTTGAGAGGAACAATGATAAAAAAAACCTTTAAAAATATATTATTTTAATGAGTTATAAATAAAACAGGTACACGAATACTTGAGGGTGTGTGTGAGCTTTCTAAGATCTTAACTTTGATTGATGGAAAAAAACCCTTACCGTTTACAGTAAATAAGTTATGTAAGAAAAATGCACTGTAGACATGATAGCCATAATTTTATGCGGAACGACTGCCGATTGACGAATATTTTTAAACTTTTTCGATTTGAACCCGTTATACAACACAAAAATTTGGGTTTATTTTACTGAAACATTTTAATTGAAAAGCCTTTTTCTTCGGTAAAAGTCGTGACATGTCGGTTTTAATCACAGACTGGTAGTGACACAGAGCTACCTTCGAGAAGCGAGGGTTTTTACCTACCCTAACTGAGTTTAACTTGACTTCCATACGTTAATTAATGACAATGATTTTTGAAGAGAAAACTTCTTTAGGCGCGTTGGGCATTTTTTGAGGTGGGAAAAAAACCATTGAATTGTTACCGTTACCGACACCGCTTTGGATGTGTTCGGCTGTCCTCGGGATGTACTCGGTTTTAATGTATTTCCGATATACGAGTATCTGTGAGTGATGGCAAAGTAATCTGTTTGTGTTTTGTTTATATGACGATTCAAAAAATACACACGTAATTGTTCAAGTTTTCACGTCTTTCGGCACTCCCGGAGTGCCACTTTTTTTGTAGCAATATTTGCCATAAAATTTGACAGAGGAACAAACCGCTACAGCAAAGATGCTTACTTCGTTCGGTGCCTTACAGGTACACTGTCGTGGTCATTGTCTGCTGATCGAATGAAATAAAATTATTTATTCTGTAAACTGGATATCGAAATGACTTTTGCACGTCATAATTATAAAAAGAAAATAAGCTAGATGAGGTCGGCGTTTCTTATCTAGTCAGTAGTCACTCTGAGAAGAAAGGCCGTAAAAAACTCATAGCTCAGTCTTTTTTAAAGTCCAGACATAAACTTGGTCAGATCATGTGAAGACCATGTAGATTGATGTCTGAAATGTTATTTTGAGGACAGTACCACACAGATTTGAGTGGACCTGTCCAGTCTGTGCAAGTATTTGTCAGTAACCGTGTAGCTCAACTCAGAACTTGAAAAGCTCAACGACTCGACGAACAATACCGAAGAAAGGACATTTGGGTAGGCTGCATAAAGTAGTACTCAAGCTGCCAGACCAATATTAAAACTAACAGAGAACCACATAGTCCTCACATTCACATCCATACTTATAATATTTTAAATGCGAAAGTGTGTCTGTCTGTTACCTTTTCACGCTTAAACCGCTGAAACGATTTAGATGAAATTTGCTATAGGGATAGTTTGAGTCCCGGGTAAGGACATAGGATAGTTTTTATCCCGATATTCAAACGGGATCGACACATATGCGGGTGAAACCGCGGGGTGCTGCTAGTAATTAAAATAAAATAATAAAAGCTTTTTTTAATCTATAACATGGTCAAGGAACTACTTAAGAAAACATCGTGTCCTAGATCGCTCAATCCGCGTATAATGATGTACCTCCAACTTTGCAACTGCTTGTTAATACAGAGGATTAGCCATGAATCATGCATGACATACAACCTGACACTTGATTAAGTGTATATACCTGTCCTGCGTAGTAATATAGGTACAGTCAGCCGCAGAAATATGCACAAGAACCAATTTACTGTCTACAAATTTGTGTTCTATAAAACTATAAATGTGAAAAGGGAGGATCCTCCGACCAGACGGGTGTTGTGTTCGGTGGGCTATTGCCCGATGATTGTTGTCGCAACGTCCCGATCTGAATTCGAACCCACGACCTACAAATCGTAAGTCGGGGCCGTTACCACAGAGCCACCACTGCTTCCAACCATTTGTATAGCATAGCATAATCTCACCGTATATTATGAACATCTTTAGTTTATAATCTAGCTCGCGAGATTATAAGCTATCAAAAAGGAATACGTTATAAATTGTAAGCAGTATGGTACAGTAAACAATTTAACGACAGTTTTTGTAATCTTTTGTTACCGCGCCCCCCGGTCTATTCTTTAATATGCAATGTTCGCTGTAGCACCATGAACATGAGGCTACAGGAGCTAGTGCGAATCTTGGGGTTTATTTGATTAATCGAGTCTAATTTAACCACGTTGGGATCGGTGCAATTCATTCATTCATTCATTCATTGTTGTGCGTCGAACTCCACGATGCAGGATTTTGCGTGACGCCAGTGTGATGCGTAGTTCGCAATTGGCGTTTTAGAAACCGCCACATACCCAATGTGTGATGTTTTCTGGCTACACATTGATACAATATTCTAGAGCGTCTTTTTTTAACATCGTTCTCACATATAATTATAAATTCAACATTAATGGTGTAATTAATATTTTTGTAAAAATATAATTTAAAAGAGTGTCCGCATGGCGTATCTTGCCCGTTCTTCTCCATAGGCACCTACGCTTTGGAATGGGCAAATAGCTTCATATTTTCTGACTGACCGACTTCTTGATAATTCAAAAGTGCCTGTAAATGGTTTGATTGAAGTAAATGCTTTGAGTTTGAGTAAAGATTGTAGTAAATGATTTTTAGTCGATGTCTCGTATACATCTGTTTGAGATTGACTGTAGGTACCTACGCATAGCAGTGAGCCTGTTCGCGCTCTTTATCTTCCTCTACAATCTCTGGGGAGATATAGAAAAATCAAACGATAACGGATACGGAGTCGATCGGATTTACAGTATTACAGAACCAGCTTCCTTTACGGATATTTTTATTAATACCGACGGCATGATCTATCGTTTTATTGGTCGGTCTAGTTTTAAAGACGTATTTAAATGAATAATAATTTAAGACGTTGACAGGTAACGATGGATGATGAATTTTATGAAATGACATTGTCTAGATAGAGGCAAATAAATGAAGAAAGAATAACGTTTATTCGCTAGCTTAAAGAATTACAAGAAAAAAAAAACACATTGGCACTCCAGGAGTGCCGACAGAAGTGAAAACAAAACACAAACAGAATACTTTGCATCACTCACTGACATATTGGATATACATTAAAACCGAGTACATCGCGAGGACAGTCGAACACATCCGAAGCAGTGTCGGTTACGGTAACAGTGGCGCGAATTCAATGGTATTTTCCCATTTCAAAAAATGCCCAACGCGCCTAAAGAAGTTTTCACTTCAAAAAACGTTGAAATATGCAAAAGCGGGAAAATAAATGATTAAAATATTCTAATAGTTGCCCTAAGTAATGCAGGCGTCTAAGATTGTGAACTTTATTCCTTCTTGCATTTTCATTACAAAGAGGATTGAATAAACCAGGTACTAAATTCCACTTAGGGTGCTACTCAGTTTTGCAAATAAAAGAAATGAATTCCAGATTTTCACACAAAAAGAATGAAAAAACATTAAGATTCAACAGATTCGCTAAAAACTTTTTAAACAAAGGGGTATGTTTACGTAACTTCTGCTTTCATTCAGGGATCTAAAAACGACTTTCCTCTGTAAATAGAAGTTTATTTACAGTGCCATTAGGTGGATTTTGTAAAAAAACGATTCATGGAGCATTAGCGGTAACAAGATTTTAATCTATATTTCGAAACTTGTTTTCATTTCTCCTTTTTTGTTTCAAGATGTTATTTTAATTTTATAATAAACTAGCGATCCACCCCTGATTCGCACGGTTTTTACAACTTATCAAAACATCAAGTTTTCTTTATTATATTATTATACAGATAAACCTTCCGTTAAAAAATTTCTGTACGATATGGTACAAAAAATATAGAAATCCGTTTCGTATTTTTAAAGAACAACGCGCAAACAGATAGGCACTAAAAGTGACTTTTATTTATAATTAAGTATAGATTGAGAGCAATATATTTTGCTCATTTGCCATGTCTTACGGGTTGTCCTCCAATTTAATATCAGATTTAAAAAATCTGTGACATGACTATTAGGTATGTCGTAAGACTAGTCAACTTTGTAATTTTAGGAGTAAAGCGGTTTCCTCTGCCCTTTGAATCTCTAGTACTAGATATATTATATTTAGGTAAAGTCAGGCAAACTCATTGTTTACCAATTTGACTATCAACTTAAATAATCCGTATATCCAAATCACAACAGTTCTATGAAATGGCTATAACACGGCCAATTGACGTAGCGTGTTATTTTCATAAACAATTAATTTCCCTGTTTGTTACATCATGTCCAACAGGAATGCAACCGCTATCCAGACACAAAGTTGAAAAGTCTCATATGACTGTAATTGGACGCTAGCATTTGAAAGTACCCTTCAAACTTGAACACTGCAACGGTAACTTAGGGGCGAAAATACACTCCTGGACTCCTAAATCGAGCCACCGTGCATTTTCATGTTAGAGAAGTATATCAAAAATAATGATGAAAAAAATAAGAAATAGGTTGTATGCAGTTTTGAAGCCGACATACTGGCCATCATTATCATCACTCATTACTGCTCATCATTGGCTGGCATTTTTTGGCTTAGAAGTCCAGCATATATCATCGAAATCTCACAGCATATTATTATTATATAAACCTTACTATCAGGAATTTATATACCTTTTTAAACCCACGAGGTAATTGCATAACACACTATCAGTAGCAATGGCTTTCATTTTGACAGTTCAACAACATTCATTGCATTATTTACGCTGTTGAGCAGCCAAATTTAATACTCAATACTTTTATTGCTTTCCACCTGTAGGTATTCTTAGGTGGTAAACTTATAATTCGATCATGGACCCTGTCGGGCACAGCAAAATAAATGAGTTAGGAGAGAGGTAGCATTAGTTAATTATATAAAATTACTTAGCAAACTACTTCATTATAGTAATAATGTAGGTATTTTCTAAGATAAACTAATAGCTTTAATCACACTAATATTATAAAGGCGACAGTTTGTGAGTATGGGAGGGTGTGTTTATATGTTTGTTACTTCTTCACGCTCAAACGGCTGGACCAATTTTGATAAAATTTTGAATGGAGATAGCTGACACCCTGGATTAACACATAGGATACTTTTATCCCGATATTCCCACGGGATCGAAACTTACGCGGGTGAAAGCGCGGGGCGCAGCTTATCCATTGAGAGATGCGATAATAGTATTTAACAAATCAAATAAAATTTAAAGTCTCGAATACTTAAGTTATGACTTTATAAGTCTGTCACTTAGATATTCGTTTACGGAGTAGGTAGTAGCTTTTATTTAGCAAAAATTGTCTGTTTTTTTTTAATATGTTAATCTTTTCTTCTTTTTTTTATTGGTGCGGGTAGTTTATTATATAATTTCATAGACATTAAATAGGGACTTGTAGAGTGCATTTTTAGTCGAGAACTTGGTAAGTTTAGCCTAGATAGGTGTCTGAGTAAATAGCGTGTCTAAATGTCTTCACGTTTTGAATAAAATTCTTGATGTTTCCGGACAAATTTGCATATTTTTAAAATGTATATACAGGGAAGGCTTAAAACATTAGGTATGTTTTTGATAGAAAGGTTTGCAACTGTCTGTTTGCTCAATATTTACCGGGATTCGAACCAATTTCTTTTGTAGGGTGAAAAGTGTTTGTTCATCTGTGCTGTTTCTTCAAAGGGTGACACCATAGCTAAGCCATGCATAGACATAAGCATAATAGGTGGTGAGAGCTGTTTGTAAATTGGTGGTCTTTTTATTTCATTTTTTTTTTCGAAGTGCGTAAGAGAATTTAGAAATTTTTGAGTGAGTTTTCTGTATGTGTTATTTCCAGTTTACGTGACATGTGTCTAAGTCCGAGTAAGGTAAATTCGTTAACGGTTTCTAATTTTGAGTCGTCCACAGTGAAATCTACGAGTATAAAAGTTACGAGTAAAGGTGTTTTTTAAGTGTGGTACCTATGGGTACATTTTTTTTCAAACATATGAAGCACTGGATAAGCAACATCCTTCATAATTATTCAGATTGAGATTGATAGTGTGTACCGCAATCAGGAGCCTGTACAGAAAGGTAAAATAGATCATCCTTTTTGTTTATCTGAAAAAGAACCGTTTTGGTACTTTAATTAACTTATTCTATGGGCAACATTTAGAGTACCTTACAATCTTCTACACAAGTAAGGAGGAGTTCGGCAGTGATAAATGAGAACCGGACTATCGTAACTCTATTGTAACAGTTCAAAGAGAATATTTGCATAAATTCCTATTAAATATTTCTGTAATACTGTGTGGGTGTGTTAGTCAAGATTCAACCAATTTATAAGAATAATTTTTATTTGCCTTTAAAATGCCGAAAGGTTCTGGAGTGGCAACCGTACCAGAACACGTGGCGTTGGAAGGCCTCCCGTAAATGTGTACCAATGACCTGATGAAATTAATGCACAGAAATCCGATGAATGCGAGAAGCACAGAACCGATCGAAGTGTCCATGCTTTATGTCTAGCAGTGGACGTCTTTCGGCTGAAATGATGATGATGATCCTTAAAATTGTTACGTTAAGGATTTACTAAATGTAGTAAATATTTTGTTACACGCTGCTGTCAACGAATTGGTTTTCGTACATTTTGTATTTCATATTGGCAAATACCCAGGATGAAAGTAGCAAATGTCCTTCTCCAGGTCCCTGATTATCTGGGATCAGTTCAGTGGTTTAGACGTGTAAAAGTAAAAAACAGACATCGATACTTTCGCAATTATAGTATTACAGAGTGGATAAACCCGTGAATCGATCGCCTACTAGAAACCGTTTGCATGGAAGCGCTCAACGATTTTCAAGATTATATAATTATATTGTCGTTTCGAGTGTATCTCTGGTTCATAAGACATTTTACGGATTAATTATCTTAGACATTGCGCACACTAGAGGCAATATATTTTTGTACGTATTCATTTTTTCATTTTTGATATTATTTTCTTTCGAAACTCATGTAATTTTGACCAAAACCTCAAGCAAACTAAACGTTTACAGCATACACTCTGTTAATTAACGCAAAATTCTAGTTTGTAATTAAACCTGCACGTATTACTGACGTCATAAGTACGTAGCCTAAGTATAAGTCGACTACTTAAGGCAGTGGAGGCATATTTGAGATCACTAAGATTACTTAAGACTTGAGCTTGCTTAGACGTTGGAAACTATTACGTTATATATGACGAGTGGCTTTGCTTTGAGAGTGAACTGAGAGTTGATCTTTTGGAGTAAATGGATATTGTTTTAGTATTGCTGTTATAATAAAAACGAACTAAATAATGGCGACTCACAAAAGACAAAAGTGTGTGCAAAAGGGAGAGGGAGGCCTTTGCCCTGCAGTGGGACAATATAAGCTAATTATCTCACTAATATATTATTATAAAGGCGAAAGTTTGTATGTGTGTGTGTGTTTATATGTTTGTTACTTCTTCACGCTCAAACGGCTGGACAAATTTTGATAAAATTTTCTATGAAAGAAAGAAAAAGAAAGAAATATATTTATTTATTTGTATTTATTATTTACTTATGAAGAAATATGTTTATTTATTTGTATTTATTATTTATTTATGAAGGTAGCTGACACCCTGGATTAACTAATAGGCTAATTTTTATCCAGATATTCCCACGGGATCGACATTTACGCGGGTGAAACCGCGGGGAGCAGCTAGTTAGAAATAATTGCGACCGAGATAATAAATACTTACCTTATAATCAGCCTATAACGTTCCCACTGCTGGGACACAGGCATCCTCTCCTTGACAGGGAGTGGGCTGTATTCACCACGCGGACCCAGTGCGGGTTGGTAGATGTAGCAAGTCTTTGAATTTTTGGTTCTAGGACATGCTGGTTTCCTCACGAAGTTTTCCTTCATCGTTTTGAGAGCAATGGTGATGAAATAAATTAGGTACACAAAGTAATTGCATGCCCTTGTAAGTTGAGGCCGTTAGCACTGGGCACCCCTACTCGATGACTAAGTCACCTTGCCATTCACAAAACATTTTAACTAACAATCAACTAGGAAGATTAGTTCCTCAGGGTGTACAGATAGTAGCGGGATTGTCCGAAAGGGTTACCGCTGCCCCGGAACATAAAAGGTTAAGGAAGGAACACGGGAGGGTTTTAGTCAGTAAGAGTCCATTTCAAATAAAAAAAAAAAAAAAAAAGAGACTGACACTCCCTTCCGCTCCACCCAGAGCGGGAGGTCATTTGATGATTTCCCATCCACAAAAAAAAAAACAACCCACTGGTGCACTGAGTTTTTTCCTAAAGAACGCCACGCCTATTATAGTTAAGGTTTGTTCAACAACATAAATAAGTTAATTTCTGAAATCCACGAGAACGAAATCGTGAGCAACAGCACCAATATTATTTTAATTGATAACCCTATTTGATTGGAATCCCTCAATATCTTCGGCAGTATATAGCCATATTGATAATATTCTGTTACGTACACATACGCTCATATATTACGTATGCTTCATTCTAATAAACGTAATCCTTTAAGTAATTTCATGTGATTAATTCGTAATTTACCCAAAGCAATTAAACTGCTAAATTGTGTAATGTTAAGGTAATCTCCGTTAATCGATTTTGTATCAAGGTTCTGAGTAAGTATATGACGTTTATGTGACTTAGAAGCAAATCTTGTAAGAGGTTTGTCGAAAATTGACTGAGTAGGTAGACATAAAGTAAATCGAATTTTCTGAATTTTAGGCATTATTGGGGTGCATGAAGAAGCCTCCTCGTGTAGCGCAGTTTGTTCCCCAAGATACTCAATTGAACCGAGCGCTCTGTGCATCCTGGACAGTCACAGAAAACACCTTATTTGACTGGCCAATTCTTCCCTTGCGGTGGTAGGGCTAACGCCCGCCTGGTTTGCGACCACCCTCCCACCGGACTCTGGCGTCAAGCAGCCTGCTGTGTTTCGTCGACGCGTGGGAGTTCCAGTGCCTTTGGCATCATCTGGGCACACTCGTTCCATTGTAGACCTCATCCATCGCTTTCCATCAGGCGTGATCGTCATCTAGACCGGACCCATTCAGCAATAAAAAAAAAAGTATTAAGAGCAGCAGCGGTGTCCAGTGGTATTCGCTCCGACTTATGAGTAGGTAGTGTAGGACGTACCACCCAGGCAGGCAGTTTACTTTGTGTATTTAATTTCATAACTACTGCTCTCAAAACGGTGAAGAAAAACGTCGTATGGAAACCGGCATGTCCTAGAACCAAAAGAGGATGGCTGTGTTCCAGTAGTCAAACGATTTACTTATTTATATATACTTTATTGTACACCAGAAAAAACATAACAAAAAAAACCGATTATTATCATAAAACATACGATGGGCGGCCTTATCGCTTTCTGCGATCTCTTCCAGACAACCTTGGAATGGACAGTGATTGCGTGGATATAGGTAAAAAAATGGGGTTGTCAGTGGTGCAAAATAATATACTATAATAGTAAAGTTCATAAAAGTAAAGTTCATTATGACGTATTTTACAAGTTTTTATTTAACTTGCAATGTTTGTATGTACGAGTATGTTCAGGTCAAATCTTGCAACAGATTTTTTTTCTTCCAAAGAAAAAAATGAAGATCACTGAAAGAAGAGTGTTGAAGTTTGAAATCTATTCCACGGTTTTTTTTACAACATTTCCAGCAAGGAAATTGCTTATTAACACACGTACAATTCACGATGCAACAACATTTATTACATCATTTAAGTGGTGAAGCAGATGAATTTTTCTTATGAAGCAATGGATTAGCAATTTCTTTCAAAACGTTTCGGATTGTAATTTAAAGTGTGTTATGCTTTACCTAGTAAAATACATTCCTAAAATGATTATCTTCATACTTGTTTGATTGAACTCTTACATTTCCAATTATAAATTATGAAGGAATTAATCTCTGACCTTTGAAAGAAAAGGATTATAATTATTTGCTTAGAACCATCAGAGAGGTATAAGCCATCTTCAGAACATTTTGCAGAAACTGCGAACAAGTAATGGCAAAGATTTAATTTAGTCGTAATCTTCTTTTGTTGTTACTTCTAAGTAATTGAATATTAGCCTAAATAACGAAATATCAAATTGTATGAACTAAGGCTGTGCGCAGACTGCGGGAGTCAAGGCTTATAAGACAGTCTTTACCATCCGTACTTGGCTAATCCGTATTTTGCATCGCTGTCAAAATCACAATGATCTTTATTTTCATTACAATAAGGTTGTTGTTGGGTTACTGCTGTCACTGAAGCTGTAGGAAAAAAGAGAAAGAGAAAGGATATATTTGTGTTTTTCCTCCACATTTATCATGCGCACAGTCAAAGTGTGGAACTCTCTGCCAGGATGTGTGTTTACTTCCACCTAAGTATAACCAAGCAAGAGTAAACTTCTAGGCTTCTAGGCTTACTCGTTCCACCATAGACCTCATCCATTGCATTCCTTTAGGCGAGATCGAGATCGAGAGCAGGGCCGTCAGTTAAAAAATAAAGTCATAATTTATAGGTATGCATATTCATTTGTTTTGCGTTCCACAAGGTAAAAAAGATGTTTACAAAAGGCTTAGAGCTAAGAGCCGTTGTAGACCCTGTTAGGGCACAGCAAAATTTATATTTGATATATAGCAGCTCGTACTTAACAGTTAAAAATCTAAATCATAGAAACTAAAGTTAAAATAAAATTATAGGTACATGAAAACTGATTACATACGTAGGTAGCTATTTTCTTAAAATACTATTATTACATTTAGATAAAGTTATATTTACTTAGGTAATATTATCACAAACACTTATTTTATAAGAGATCCTATTTTAAAATTACAAATTATAATAAAGAGATCAGGTTTACGTGTATCACTATTAGAGACAATTTATAGATTCAGTGGGTAGGTAACATTCTATTGCTCTATGAAAAGAAAGATGGCGCATACACTTGCAACTTGCAACCAAACAATATAATAGTCTGAGTTGTCAAAATGTGCTGAAAAACCTGTTTTAAACAATAAAACCCGTTTTAATCTATGACTGACAAAACTATTTTATGATTGACGAGACTATTTTGTTTCTATTTTGCTTAATGTTCATAGCCCTTTCAGCTTTTGATTAAATATGAAAAGGTATACCGTCGTTAATTCAATTATGTAAAATGAAGATTTGTGTTAATATTTTAATTAATTCTATTGAAAGACGATTTCTCTTAGATGTTTGTATGACGAACGAAAGACTAATTAATTTATTATTTGTAAAGATTAATGTAGAACCTCATTGCTGATATTTTGTAAATTGAATCACTAGTATTACCTTTCGTACTAATGTCACATTAGCATGATTGATTCGACACATATAAAACAACCTTTCAAATAACTTCCTTCAACGTTCAAGACACTTTTAAGATCACCAGTAACTAAATATTTCTCTAAGAGCTGATTTCTTCAACAAATCAAATCAAATCAAAATATTTTTAGGTTTAAAGATATTTTATTCTCAAAAAAGACACAAAGTCACTTACATGAGAACAATGCTTAAAATATAAATTATATAAGGTTCGTCACAGACGTCACGGTAGCAATATTATGATACACCCATCCAATGCATTCAACTTTTGTGAAGGGTGTTATTTGTGATTAAATAAGCAGCTAATTGAGTTTTGAATGCATTGAAAGAGTGCAACTGTTTTATACATGAGGGTATTTTGTTATATAATTGTACTCCTTCAAAAGTTAACATTTTTTTGCCAAACTTTGTTCTCATCTTCGGTAAAATCAGAAAACTAGCTCGGCGACTGCTACGTTGGGTTACTTGTTTTACTTTAATAAACGATAAGTTAGTCTGTATACTTTTGTTAAGTGCCTTACGAATGAAAATACATGTATTGTAGATATATAGCTGTCTAATGTTCATTATTTTGGTTTCTTCATAAATTTTGTACGTTGATGTTAAATATGGATAGTTAAAGATCATTTTTATTAATTTGTTTTGTGCAACTTGAAGACTTGCTAGCTTCGTCTTGGCCGCACTGCCCCAAACTTCAACCAGATATAGTAGGTGTGGTTTTACTAAGGCGTTATAGATGGTGTGACGCAGTCTATGTGGAATACACCGAACTATGTTTCGGAGGGATCCAAGTAGAGACGTAAGCTTTGTTTTTATATGATCCAAGTGAACAGTCCACGATAGAGAACTATCCATTCTTAATCCAAGGTATTTCTCACAATTTTTTTGCTGTAAAGGCACATTGTTGATTACTAATGGATTGTGTGGAGGTACTATTTTATTTTTTGCTTTAAACAAGATATAGCATGTTTTATGAATATTAATTGTTAATAAATTATATTGAAACCATGAAAAAAGGGTGTTTAGATCATCTTGAGCCTGGGAAACTAAGTCATGAATGGAAGATCCGAAATAAAATAAGCAAGTGTCATCTGCGTATAGAGTAAGATGGCCGTGTAGTGTAATTTCCTGAATATTATTTATGTATATTAAAAAGAGCAGGGGCCCCAAAATTGATCCCTGGGGAACTCCACACGTTATGGGTAATGCACCACTTTGATACTTATTATCCAATCTAACTAACTGCGACCTATTTTTTAGATAGGAATCGAACATTTTTAAGGCACTTCCGGTAATTTTGATGGTTTCTAGTTTTTTAAGTAGCAATTCATGACTTACGGTGTCGAACGCTTTTTTGAGGTCAATAAATACACCAAGGACTATGTTTTTTCCATCTATATTTTGCTTAATTTTAGTAACAAGGTCGACTGTAGCTGTTAGTGTGCTACTATTTGTGTATTTTTATTTCACATAAACCAACATGGGCACTTATGAAACGTCAGAAGCTAGGTGCACGGTTCCAATTGGTCGTTTCCTATGAAGAAGAACCGGCAAGAAACTCCATGGTTACTCTTTTAAAAATAATTGGCCTTTACAACGCTTTCGAGTTACAGTAGGTATGTACAACGCCAGATAATTTTGTCCATGGAACAATTCTTGAATCTTTAACCATTCGTCTATACAATAACTGTAAGACGTCAATTTTATTCCACGAATAAAAAGAAAGAAAGAAAGAAAAGTATTTATTGGGACGCGTACAGGAAGATCACAAACTAAACTAAACACAGTAAAAAATAAAAAACCAAGTTATATAAAAAATAATGTAACTAAAAGAAAAATGAAACAGAAAATCCTATACGAGTTCAAAAGGCTCCTAGGCATGATGCTGCGACATTTAAAAAATAAATGTCGCAGTGCTGGTATTCTGATAGGCCGCTGCGATGTCACGGGCAGTTACAGAAATAAATAAATATTAAAATAGATTTAATATCATGTAAAATATTAGCAAATAAAATAAAATATTAATTTTCAATCCGCGCCGCGCGTTTTTTTAAAACTATCTGTTGATTGAAAAATCAGCCCTAAAAGAACTAATAACCGAAAATACAATCTTACTATTCATTTTTGTTGTACGAGTTCTCTTAGAAACAGACCTAAGCAGTAGGCTCCTTATATCTGGTCTAGGAAAGTACAGACCATTACATCAAGCTATCCGAAACTGCCATGTCAAAATTTTCACAATCTACTTTGAACTTTTTTTTTCTTTAGCGATAAAGTTGAAACCCAATCAACTCAAATCATTAAATATACTGAGTATTATAATAACTTAATTTTTTCATAAAACACCAAACCTAAAGTGCTAGGTAATCTTGAATATCAAAATATAAAACTACTAGCAGCGCCCCGCAGTTTTACCCGCATAATTCTCGATCCCGTGAAAATATCGGAATAAAAAGTAGCCTATGTGTTAATCCTGGTTATAAACTATATCTGTGCCAAATTTTATCCAAATCCGTTCAGCAGTTTTTGCGTGAAAGAGTAACAAACATCCATCCATCCTCACAAACTTTCGCGTTTATAATATTACTAGCTGCGCCCCGCGGTTTCACCCGCGTAAATGTCGATCCCGTGAGAATATCAAGTTAAAAAGTATCCTATGTGTTATTCTGATGTATAAGCTATATTACTGTAAAGTTTCATCAAAATCCCTTCATTAGTTTATGCTTGAAAGAGTAACAAACATCCTCACAAACTTTCGCATTTATAATATTAGTAGGATTACGTAATTGCAGGTAATCTTCCAAAACACTACGGTTCACTTCTTGACCATGAGTCCAATGCTAGGTACTTAAACCATTAACCTAACGAGCCGGCACCTAACTAATTGTAATTGCCTTAGTATATCAATATTCTATAGCTATAGTACTCGTACTAGCAGTTGATTCATTAATTCTAGGTTCAACTTCTAAGTATTTCGAGCCCATATGAATACATTTTACGTTTATTAGGAACTATTTTCAGTTTCAGCAATGTTTTGAAGGTAATTCTACTTCTGAATAAAAATCGATTTAAATATAATGTCGCAGATAAATGTAAATCATAATAACCTAGAAAACTTCGGTGAAGTGATGAGCTGTCAATAGTGTCAAGTGAAATGACAGCTCACTTGAAGCTCACTTCACCTAAGTTATCATGGTGATCTTTTTACCGAATAGCACCGCAGGTACGATCTAACTTATTATCTTTGTCTTCTTGCAACTACGAAAGAACTTGACATGATTCATTATTGTACACGTATACCTATATCTATACAAATCAATCAATCAGTCAATCAACTTTATTTTCTCACCACAATAATACATGAGTTATTTTACATTGAAATAAATAATATTGAAGTGTCTGTTTGTAATGACAAAATAATAGCTTTTTACTAAATTCATAGGAAATGTTTAAACGGTACTTATAACAAACATTTTTTTTTTATAAAATATTGTCTGGCTGTCTGTTTGTTCCGGCTGATCTCTGATCTCCGAAACGGCTGGACCGATTTGGATAAAATTTAGTATGAGGATACTTTAAAACCTGGAGACGGATCACGCCGGCGAAACCGTAAGCTAGTTGAAAATATATCAATGAACGCGTCATTAATTAATAATTAATTTGCATGAATTAATTAACTGGATGTTTCCTGGAAAGATCTTTCATTTAATCACAAGAGTGACGAAGTGGATGTGATTTTGATACCTTATTTTATATAGTAGTAATCATAAAAATAAATTATTTAAAATAAACAAGAATTTGACGTTTGAAGGTAAAGCACGCATCACCACGTAAAGAACGCCTTTTATCTATTACTTCGGGCTTCGGGTTATATTTGCGACATGACGACGAATTGTGTTGTGTTGGCATCTACATCGCCACAATATGTGAACTACGCATCATAGTGACGTCACGCAAAATTCTGCATCGCGCAAGCAGAGTTTACCGCGAAACCAGCATACATACAACGTCCCGACATCAATCGTCGGGCAGTTGCCCACCAGACACGACACCCGTCTGTTCGAAGGATCCTCCGTTTTATATGGAGGATGAGTGAACTTTACACCCTGTTCCTCATACCTCATCGATTTGAAACTAAGAATATGACCACGAATATTGTGCTTAAGATGACAACAAAAGATACAAGTACAGTGGCCATCATCTTTCAGCAGACCATTACAGACAACATTAGAATTTAATTCTAATAAATCACAAAAAGTCCAGAAGAGTCGATAGATTCAACTTAGTTTAAGTTTTAAATAAGGTATAAGCAGGAACAATATATCTCGTCTCATTATAATAAGCAACAATTTATTAAAAACAAATATTGTCATCAAGCAATATAAACGTAAAGCTAAAATGGCGATGCTCAGCGTTATAATAAATTCAGCTGCATATTTTGCTTTGTCGTAAAAGTCTGCTAACAGAAATTGGATGCGCGTTGGCGAACTAGCAAGCTGACACCACTTATTGTTGCGAACTTTAAACCACACATGTTATTGTACATGTTGTCTAGTCAGCGTTGGTGTTCCACCGCTTGCCAAATTCTGCATTCCTGGTACTTCGTTTCAGGTTTTAGTTTTTATTGAATGTTATTTTTTTTTTTTAGAAATTTCATGGCCTTTTTTATTACAAACGAAACGACTAAAGCATTCCTTTTGTAAAAATAATCGTTCATTAAATAAAACCGATATACCTGCATAGTTAAATTAAAGTTGGTTGTCTCTGATAATATGAAATGATTTAGATAAACGCTTGTTATGCTAATAATAATTTTTCATTATCAGCAAAAGATCATCATCATCTGCCTAGCCTTTTCTCAACCATGTTAGGGTCGGCTTCCAGTCTAACCAGATGTTGTTAGATTATCAGCAAAAGATATCACAAAAAATATATTTATTTATTGGTGTGTCAATCACCATGTTTAATATTCTTAACCAGAGAGCTCACGAAAAAAAAGACAATTAGTCTGGGTCGCTATAGCCGGATACGATGAAGAGAACTATAATATATTATCAAATTCACACAAAAAAAGTGTTAGATTAAAACACATAAATAATTAAATGAAATCATTCAAACTTTTGCTTTACCAATAAAATTGATGCACAACACTAACATTTTTCATGAGACACATCATAAGTCTTTGTATAATACTTTCTAACAATATGTATCTGTGGAGAACATTGTTGGTTGCACATTTGTATAACTCCTTACGTTCTATTTACTTGTAATATAAATAATGTGTAATAATTGTTTGTTCTTCCGAATAAATAAAATAAAATAAATAAAAATAAAACAATAAATAATTCTCTCTTCCCAGGTTATGAAGGAGGTCTCCAATGCGTATACGTGGTGGAAGTATGGGCAGCCGAAGGTCTGGTTGTCAACGCTAGTAATGGTGGCGCTCTCTGGAACCTCCGAAGACTCGGGGCTAACAGGCAACTGAAGCTCATAGTATATGCGGCCAATGCGAGAGGAAGATCCGAACACGTCACATTTACTGTTGAAACGGCTTTGAGATTGTCACCGAGGACAGGTTAGTCATCTGATTGCATCTTCATCATCCACAGCTCGACTTTACCCACGTTTTTTTTTTCTCTTTTATGTTTTCTTTACTTCTCTATTTTTTTCTTTTCTTCTTGTCCCAATCCCCACGCTCCTGTGCCAGCCTCATCGAGGTCCCGCGATGGCAGCAATGTCGTCTAATTGTATCAGTTTTAATTATAATACAACCGAATTGATAAACTCCTCCTTTTTTTGAAGTCGGTTAAAAATTAGAACTAGTACCAGTCGTCCGCAACACAATGGTAATAAGCTGATGAAACTCCGTACTGCGCTAGGCCAGAACCCTAATTGCGTAACACACTATCAATCTAAATCATTTTGAAGGATATTGCTAATCCATTGCTCCATAAGTTCGAAAAATGTGTCTTCTCAACAACGTAAACAACGCAATGAATGTTGTTGAACTGTCAAAATGAAACCCATTGCTTCTGATAGTGTGTTACGCAATTACCCCGCGGCTCATAGTCAAACTGACGAGGTGTCGACTGTACCCATAAGTATCGTAAATCAAGAGACCACTTATAGACTAACAAAGGAAGAATACAACAATAAAAATATTACGGAAAGTGTTTTATTTTTTTTTCTGGAATACAAGATTTTCTTTAATTAAGACTGACCATAAATGTTTGGAGCACAGGAAAATATGATAGATGTCTTGAAATATTGAACCTAATCTGACTCGCGTTATACTAAATGTAAATTTTTTTCTTAGCTGACAAACATATTGGAAGAACAAAGGAATTAATAATAGTGATGATCCAAACATTCATTTCATTTTTCTGTGGTCCAAATATTTTTTGGTCAGTCTTAATTAAAGAAAATCTTGTTTTCCCGAAAAAAAAAACATCCCATAATATTGTTGTATTCATATTGGTACTTCTTTTCTCAGAGCCACAAGAAGCGTGGGAAGTCAATTGGGCAGTTGGCGTCTTTCTCGGAGCTGCATTGACAATCGCGTTTGTTTTGTGCCTCGCTCTCATCGCGTCACGGATACGTCATAGATCCAGAGACTATGAAGGTTAGTTATAGGATAAGCAGTAGCGTCTTCGGCATCCAGGTCAATCACGCAAATAATAATTACAAACCTAGCCCTTCCCCATCCCATTTTATTTTTGATAATGTTCTCCATGCTCTGCCGTCACTTGGGCATGCAAAATTTACACATAATTTACAATCGAAATACCTTGGTGAATAACAATAAACATTACAAAATTATTACATTGGAAAATCATTTGAAACATTTTATTTTTAATTTTTCAATGTCAAGGAGTATTCAGTAGTCAATTACTAAAATGTCCTATTAAAAAGTGAATAATTAAATAAAAGTCCTAAATAAATAATAATTCTGAGTTACACATGTCATTTCTATCATACAATATCTGTTTAATATTATTGGCCATAAGGATTCCCTTTTAGATACTCTTTCACACTGTAATAGGCTTTATCAGTCAGAAATTCCTTTAGCTTCCGCTTACCTAAATATGTGCAAGTTGTCAATGTCTGTAACACATCATGGCAATTTACTACTGCCGCTAAAGGGCGTGTGTCACATTAAAATGACGATATCTCCTAAACTATCCAATGGAGCAGCGGTTAAGGGGATAAGGACTTAAATGAATATTTGTCAATAGTATGTTTCATCACAATTAATATAAAGACCTTACCTGACACCAAATCAAATGAAGCACAATGGAACAAACACGCACACACACCACACAAACATCACATATACACACGTAAGTACACCTGAAAATATAGTAAACCTGGTAATATACCTGAAATCTCCACTGTGGAATTCGTACTCCAAGCCCCAAGATACAGACTAACTGTCTAGTTTGGGGCTCACTAGTCAATAATATACAGTAACCTAGCTGTAGGTAATATTTTAAGCTACTGATATTGTCTTAACTTGCTGTTAACCATTAAACCTGCTTATTGTATTACCTGGACAATCAATATTTTCTATTTCTATCATTTATTTATTCTAAAACTAAATTTACACGGTGCAAGTAATTTGTTGCTTCAATTTTATTGTATATCAGTCAGGCAAAAAGCTTGCGTAATGCAAATCGTGCTTACGTAAATGTAACTTTTGAAGTTTTCAGCATCTATGGTCATGACAGATGTTTGTATTCTTTTTACCGATGTTATTTAGGTAAAACTTGGTAAATACATTAGCGAAATTCTATAATGGCCATTCGTAATGGCGGGATATTTCATCTCATTAGGGAATCGAACCTAATCATTCCAATGTATATAAAATAAGCTTTTCAGCTGTAAATTCAAATCTATTGATACATCATTGATGAGTTGATAAAATACAGGGTATAATTAGCTGATAAATAGTACAAAATGTGGGTATATTGTATTGTAAGTAAATAATTATAGACCCGTGAAGCTCCATTAGACGTTCAATGATTTTAATTGCAGGACATTTATTCATATGCGTACATTAATATTTATTGATGGTTTATGAATTTTGATTTATAAATAGCTATAATATTTGTAATGGATTTACAATGAATTGTTTTAATAGATGTACAGGCAGCAAAAGAGATAAGAAAGAAAGAAAGAAATGGATGTTATCGACTGTTAAATGTGATAAAAGAGCTGTTTGTTTTCTATTAATAAAATTTAATTTTGAAATAAAAATAAATATTCATCGGTTATCGGTTATCGGTCATTTGACAGTTGTTTGAAATGGCTATTACACGGAAAATTCGTGTAGTGTTGATTTAATAAACAATTAATTTCACAGACCGACTACATAATATATTCAGTTCTTATTTTGTCATAATATATTGTTTAAAAGTTTTCTTAATTGATTTTCTTTTGCAGTGACACTTCCATCGATAAAGAACCAAAAGGTGATTGTACAGAAGAGGAATTCTCCACAAGCTGCTGACGACAAGAATCCGGATCTTATTCCGTTAAGCAAAGGTAACTAAAAAAGTAAAAGTTAATTCTGTTTTAATATTTCCAGGTTTTTCTACTGATCTCAAATCGTAGCATCATTCATCTACATTTTCCAAAAATGGCAAATAAAAAAATATATTAATTATTACATTAAATTAAAGTTTTGATCGCATGGATCTAAAGTATATGTTACGGCTAATAAACGAAGTGCGGCGACACCTAGGTTTAGCCGGAACGTCGATGGAGCCCCGCAAGCGGGGCTCCTATTTCTGTGTAAAGGGTTTAAAGTAACCTAAACAAATCAAACCTCGGGGTGCCCTTCGCTCGCTCTTGCATCCTACGTCGCCTATCGACCGACCGCAACCATGCAACCGATGTCACCCGAAGTACACACGAACCGCATGTGGCCGACTACACCTAGTTGTACCCGGCTAAACCTAGGTGTAGCCGCGTTCGGCCCGCTAAACCTAGGTGTAGCCGCACTTCGGCCATTAGCCGTGACATATATATTAAAATTAAATTAGTACTTATTTAATTTTAATATTTATCCTCTTCTTTGATTCTTATACCTCCTATGAATATCAGCGGGGTAACTGCGTAACATACTATCAGTAGGAATGGCTTATGTCATAGACAGTTGAACAACATTCATTGCGTTATTTACATTGTTGAGTAGACATTTTTTTCGAAGATATGAAGCAATGGATTAGGATATTGTCCTTCAAAATGATACAGATTGTGATTGATAGTGTGTTTCGCAATTAGGGTATTGTTCGAAGTAATGCCGTTATCTAAGATTCACCACAAAATTCAAATACAAATCACATAACACTTTACTCATGTTGCATAATAATTAACCTAATTGGAATAACGATCACGAAACACCCTAGCAAGCAGTGTTGCGAAACACTTAAAATTTAACAATTATAGTAGAAAGCTTAACGCGTTGCGAGGTCTTATCGACAATCGGTTAGCGTTTTTTATCGACAGCAGGACTTAAAACAGCATTCAAATTAAAATAATGATCAGGCACTTTCGATCGAGATGTTTAAGAGGGAGAAAAACTATTTTTTTGTTCTTTTTCTGCAATTTGGAGACAAATTAGATTTTATATAACTTTTGCATTTTGACACGTGCAGTTAATCGCTTTTTGCGTATTATTTGTTTCGCGATAACAAACAATGACGTTCTGGTTCTGATATCTTTTTTGTCATTCTGTCCGCCTAGCCTTTTCCCAACATTGATGGGGTCAGCTTCCAGTCTAACCAGATGCAGCTGAATACCAGTATTTTACATGGAGCGACTGCTTATTTGATCTCCACAACTGGGTAAAAATAACGATACTCTACGCTGACTACCCGTAACGACTGTCAAAGTTCTACAAACCCCGTAACCTACCTAAAAAAAACTCTACGTTTCTTGCCATTTCACTCAGACTTTAAAATTTTATCGAAATATTCGAAATTCGTTACTAAACATATGCCGATTATAATGTGCCAGTATCATAACATTTTATATTAAAATAACTCTATACCCAAATATGGCGTCGCGCGTCGCCTCAAAAGGGTTATGATTTGAACAATAATTTCGTCCGTAGTAAAATAATATGACTGACAAAAACCCATTACGGCTTGCGTTATTGAATTTCCAGCTCAATGGAAAAATATTATAAACGAGAAACACAAATATGCGAGATATAAAATCAGAATGAATGGTATTTAATAACTGAAGGTTTCCAGCAAAAAATGTTCCTGAATTTAATTTTTCACGTAACCTGGATTTTTCTTTGGATTGCCATATTCGTATTTTGATGTTGTTTGCAAAAAACATGGGCATAATTATGATATTTTTTTGGTTTCCATTATCAAATAACACAAAAGTATAATAATACTGATGTGTTAAAGTCTTCTGAAACATAATCTCGCAACGCCATAAGTTGCATTGTCTTTACATAATATAATTATTAATGTATACAAAATATTATAGAACATTTTAAAAGATTATCGGTGGAGTTTCTTGCCCATTCTTCTCCAAACGAGACTACCTTTTGGAAAGGGCAAATAGAATGAATTCTATTTTTTTGAAAATTTTGCCTTTTATGTGTCTATTTGAAATAAATGATTTGACTTTGACTTTCTCGAGTCGGTCAACGAGCAGTAATTATACATAAAGTTGAAAAGTCTGACGTGGCTGTACATTTTCTAGCATTATCCATACCTATCAAACTGGAACATATTATTTAGCTGCCGGTAGTGTATTTCTCTTGGCAAACAAAACACGTAGCTTTCTACTCCGATAGTAAATCTCCTGCGAACAACAAAAGTATTATTAATTAACACATACGGAAACAAGTTGATGAATAACGTGCTAACGTTTACGTGCAAAGTCCTGTTAATAAATATTCTACAAATTAATTGCCTACACTACGGAAAGAATAAATTAACTAGATTACTGTGCATAAGTCCATACTTCCAGATTTACAACTGGCTAGCTAGAATATATGAGCGCGTTTTATGTTCTTACTGAGAATTTTAACTGATATAAAGTATGTTAGTTCCTCTTTTAGCTGTTTTTCTCGGATTAATAACGGAAAATGCCTGTTAGCTGATGTTTAGTTAGGGGAGTTCCGGTTCCGCAGCAAATGTTCTTTAGCCCGTTGGGATTGACTTTTTGCTGAATGATGGGGCTAAATCCGTTTGTGGAGATTGTTGTTAGGATCATTGTTTACTCCATTTTCGACGGATTTTTATTAAGTAGGAAGTACAGAATTAATGCAGCTGTACAGGAAATACTGCTTTCATAAATCAACTCATTTCTTCGGGTTGGTACACACGGCTACACATCAAGCTATACATTTCCAGTTTGAGTTGACCTCGCATTGTATAGGTTTTTCATACAATCAGAAGTCAGCTTATACTGGTTATGTATAGCTTGATGTGTAGCCGTGTGTACATGTTTCCATGCAGTCTCCACAATAATTAATTGATTGGATAATTTATTATGATTTATTTACAACTAAAGTGATCGTTATGATAATAATAAAAAAGTCAGTTATACATTTTTATGCATATACAGTGTACCATGGATTCAGTACATAATAAATCTGTTTGTTTGGTTGAGCGCGCTAATCCCAGGAACTACTGGTTCGAATTGAAAAAATATTTCCATTTGTCGAGAAAGTCTATAGGCTATATAACATCACGCTACGACTAATAGGAGCGGAGCATCAATAAAATGTGTTGCAAAAACGGGAATAATTATTCCTTTTGATTGCTTCCGTTGCGTACGCTGCGCAAACTGTTAAAGTTACGCAAAAATCATGTATGACGGAATTGTTTCCCTTTAAAAGTTCTAAAAAAAAGAATCCGCGAAAGCATAATTATGTCCATCTTTTAAGGTTGACTCACTATAACCTTTTTTATGGTAATCTTTGTAAATAATGCATTATTCTCGAAGGTGTTTTTATAAACATGATGTTAATCCTCATCCAAAAAAGTACGTTATTCATCACAAGTATTTAATTTTGAACAAATTGCCTTTGACATCATTTGATATCAATGAATATCTTAGGAGATATCATAGTTTTAAAATAAATCCGCAAGGCGGCCGGTCATGAGGGGTATAAGCACAGAACAGTTAAATATCTGTTCTGTGGGTATAAGTAATAAACTTAAGTAATACTCTTATAGTAATGGAATATATTTTCGTAGGTTTTTTCCTCAAATTAACGCGGGTGAAACCGCGGGGCACAGCTTGTTCATTATAAAGCCAAAAATACACACGCCAGTGCCGACATATTTTAACTTTAGTTGATCATTTTAAACTTTGTCCATCCTTACTAGATACAGACTACCGCGGTAGTCAGTACCGTTCTAAAATTGGCGAGTAGCGAAATAATGTGAAAACTTAGTGCTGCCCAGACTGCAAACATATAAACTTCATTTGAGTGTACATAGTAGGCACGCGGACGCGGTGAGCGGCGCGGGCTGCTCGACGCGGTGAGCGCGCGGGCAACTCACGCCAAAGCTTGTTCATACACAGTGTCCGCAGTGAGTGCGCAGGCGGCCCGCGCGGGGACCAGGGTTCTCAAACCAGTTCGAGATTTTTTATAGTAAAAATAAGTCTTCTTCATCCATATTATAATTATTTTGACAAACATTGGACTCGACAATACTCAGAACGAAGCCGCGCTCCACTGCGGACAGGCAGATCGCGTGCGTTTCCGCGCCCGCGCCGCTCCCCGCCTCGCACTGCCAGTCGGGCCGAGCACTAAAACTCAAACGTTGCGTCCAGTTTTGTTACCATCAGCATAGCCCCACTTCCTAACTTTACTTATTAGCTGAACAAACTATCCGTTCGATGCATTTTTATTTCCCAGTTAAGAGTATTAGCAGAGTTCCAGCTTATGTTTTGTACATTTATTTATTTAAAATTACGTTACTTCAACAGAAAGTTGCTAAATAAATTAGTTGAAGAGTTCTGCTACGATTTATGTGGAGTTGTGCGAAGTTTTTTTATGGTTCCATTGCGCTTGCGGTGCAGTTGTGAAGTTTAGCTTCGGGTTTATTGATGCAGTAGGTATGTGCATAAAATTCTCAAGCAATTTTGGCGTATCTTGCTTTTTGGTGAATGTTTTATGTACTGCAAGAAACGCTGCCGGTTTTTGCATTTTTGTGTCTGTTTTAAAGACAATAAGATACGTCTTTTAAAGTTTCAAAGAATAATATTCTTGCATTTTATTAGCTTCGTCATCATCAATAGCAGTTCTTCGCTCTATTTTAGTATAAAATTACCAATTTAAAATATCAGTTAAACGATTCCATGAAATCATAAAAGCGAATATGATTTTCTAAAACCAGTTTGATACACCTCAACAGTTTACATCTGATTTCACTTGAGCAAGAACTAATGTAGAAAAAAATCTATTCGAATTTTTGAAGTCTTCAATAGTTAATTATTCATACAGGAATATAATAACAACTCAAAGCAACTTCCTAATTTCTGTAGCAAGTTAAGCTATTAAACTACTAAACTATGCAAAATTCACTCAACAAACGAAATGTTTTTTTTTCTGAAAAGAAAATCACTAGTTTCTATTTTTCAACAAGAGAGAACTTACAATCTCGTTTCTACAAATGTGTCCAGTGTGTAAATTCGTTGTTACGAGAAAATTTAATGACACTATCTCTCCCCCAATGCATCTTGCAAAATGCATGCCACAAGAATGTCCGTTGACAAATCTGCAGCGAGGCAATCTCATTTTCTTTTGTCGTTTAGTTCTTTACATAATATCTTATTCATAACCCTGAGGTTTTTTATTATATTGGATTGGACGCTTTTGGTTTATCCTGTAACTTTAAAGAAAATTAATAGTAAGTAGTTTTATTTTTGATGGCGAGTCTCGAAGTAAAACATCATGATAATCAGCCTATAATGTTCACAGTCGTCCTCTCTGTGAGAGGGAATAAAATTCACCAAACTTTAATTAATTAGGTGTCAAAAAAATTATGACGTCAATTAATTTAATAACTCAAAATGGATCGCGAAATTGACTTATTTACCTGAATTTGCTCATTTTTTGTAGGTACGAGCAGTGCTGGCCCAGTAGCAACTGCCGCGACTTACGAGTTGTTGGTCTGGGGTTCGAACCCAAACAGGCACTTTACTGAAGCCGGCATGTCCTAGAACCAAAAATTCGAAAACATGTGACATCTACCAACCCGCACGAAGAACTTTCTAGGTCGTGTGTGACAATAATTCTAATTTTCTTGAAACGGAATCAACCAAATCACTCTGAGCGTAAATAATACTGGATGTCGCTTGTCTATCCTAAGTTTATCATCTTCTAATCTAACTACGATGCGTGAACAACCTTGACCAGACCGATCTCGACCGACCGTGACCACATCGTCAACCTTGTGTATATTATGTAGAATAACCACAGTGCTGATAGCTTTAATGGCACATAAGCCATATCAACGAATTACTACAATATCACTATAACTTAATAGCACTTTGATGGAATAACATGATAATTTTGACCAATATAGGTCAGCACCCTAAGGGTCAATATCCACTGAAAGAGCAGCGGCCGGCAGCGGCCATTATCCAAAGTCCGGCGGCGCCGCGAGGCTGCACGTGCCTTCTAGTGACTAGTCAAAAGAAGGAAAGTCGCTTGCTCTTACGTCCGCTGCGCACCGCTGCTCTTTCAGTGGGGATTGACCCTAATTGGGAAACACACTATCAGTCACAATCCGAATAATTTTGAAGGATATATTGCTAATCCATTGCTTCATATGTGCGAAAAATTTGTCAGCTCAACAACGTGAATAACGCAATGAATGTTGTTGAACTGTCAAAATGAAAGCCATTGTTACTGTTAGTGTGTTACGCAATTACCACGCAGGAATAAAAAAAAAGAGGGCAACGTTAGTAAGTGCACTCATCGCACAACATAATGTTGCTAAAACCCAAACTCAAAACATTTATTTCAATTAAATCATCTAGAGGCATTTTTGACTTGTCAAGGAATCGGGCAGTCAGAACGTTGAGGCTAGTTGCCTAAGGGCAGATTTTTCCAACGCCAGATAACTTTATCGGAGGAATAATCTTGAATTTTAGACAGTTCTTCCATACAAAAACTGTCAGACGTCTAGTTTAATCCACGAATAAAAATTATCTGTCGATTGCCTTAATCAAATAGATGGTTCTTATGGAGAAGAATGAGCAAGAAACTCCATGGACACTCTTTTTAATAAAAATATGTAATGACGTGATTACTCTCTTCGTAGTCCAACATTTCCATCCAAAATTATATAAAGCTAAAACCGTTCGCGTAACTGCATGCCGGTTCCTAAACTGTCACTCACTCACCGCATTGTCACTATTAGCGCAGTCGCTCTGCGCTATATTTACCTTGCAAATTGCTTTAAACAGTTCTAGGGTTTTCAAAGGAAAATATCGCATTGTTGCGTATTTAGACCCGTTGACCATCAGACTTCGAATGATAGCAACTGCCATAGTAATTTATCCCTTGATTACTAATCTATCGTAAAAATTAACGTTTTTAACTTTTTCTATTGTTACCGATCTCTAGGAGATTTCTTGACAGTTGAAGGGGACACCGCTTCCGGTCACCCTTAGGCTCAGCGCAGACAGAACGGAGCGCAGCGGAGAGGATTTTATTAACGCACTTGAAAATAAACTTTAAAATTATTACAATAAAGTGCATAAATGCTTGAACCTGACAAAAAATGCTCGCGCGTCCTCGAAGACGCGTCCTCGCAAGCTCGAACATACGCGATCCGTAAAGAAAATGCCCGAGACCGCGCGGAGATTATTCCTCTCTGTTTGCGCTGACCCAAAATTTTGTAGTGTTCTTGCTTACCCATATTTGTCTACCCACGAAACATGATAACCCAAGAGCAGTGGTGGCTCAGTGGTAACGGCACCAACTTAGGAATTGTACTTCATGGGTTCGAACCCAGGCAGGTGCATTAC
Source organism: Hydraecia micacea (assembly GCA_914767645.1). Classification (NCBI taxonomy): domain Eukaryota; kingdom Metazoa; phylum Arthropoda; class Insecta; order Lepidoptera; family Noctuidae; genus Hydraecia; species Hydraecia micacea. The sequence goes on from OU611781.1 coordinate 2,941,725, forward strand.
TTTGTGTAACTTATTTCTTTAGCCCACTGCTCTCAAAAAGGTGAAGGAAAACATCGTGAGGAAACCGGCATGTCCTAGAACCAAAAATTCGTAGACATGATTGTGACATCTATAAACCCGCATTGGGCTCGCGTGATGGAATATAGCCCACTCCCTCGAAGAGAGGAGGCCTGTGTCCCAGCAGTGGGGACATTATAGGCTGATTATGATTATGCATAAACCATGACATCATGCATAGGCATCCACCACCACATTTGGTAGAATTTGTCAGTAGCAGCCCGAAGTCTTGATTTGTGCCCGGTTGATGGCAATAGGCTCGCCTCCTATTACACAGGGCTTAAACGTAACTGCCCAAATGTCATGTGTACATGTAATTTCATCAAAAAATATTGTACTACTTCCGACTTTACAGGCGTTCAACAAAATAATCCCGCGACATCGCCAACGCCATAGATGATTACAAACAAAACCACAGAGTCGATACCGCATGTGGTTACGTACGGAAAAATATCGTACTGCGTGTCGGCTTTAAAATCCATAGCGCCACGCGTCATTAATGACCAATAATTAAGATCATTTCACAGATTACATGTGGTGGTTGAAATTGAATTCCAATTGCACGTAACGGTAATGTTAGGTTTAATCTGATGGATTTTCACTGATATCGTATGGAAAATCGTTGGTTTAAATACGTAGTAAAGGTGAATGTTTTCATTTAATTGGTTTGTGACTAAAGAAGTTTTTGTGGATGTACCTAATGACGTAAAGAGTCATGTTTGTTTATTTGCTGTAACATACATTTTTAAACCACCTCGTCGCATCGCATAGTTTGCCCGCACTATTACTTCGTTAGCGCTTAGCGTCTTCTTACTTTTACTTTTTACTAGGATCTTAGGGTGATGTTAAATAGCCTATAGCGTTCCTCTTGGGCTATCAAATACAAAAATAGTTTTTCTAATCCGACTGGTAGTTCCAGAGATTAGCGCATTCAAACAAACAAACTCTTCAGCTTTATTATTAGTTCATCATCATCATCATTTCAGTCGAAAGACGTCCACTGCTGGACATAGGCCTCCCCCAAGCACCTCCACTTCGACCGGTTTTGTGCTCCTCGCATCCAACGAGTTCCTGCGGCCTTCACAAGGTCGTCGGTCCACCTTGTGGGAGGCCTTCCAACGCTACGTCTTGCAGTACGCGGTCGCCACTCCAGAACCTTTCGGCCCCATCGGCCATCTGTTCTGCGAGTAATATGCCCTGCCCACTGCCACTTAAGTTTGGCAATTCTTCGGGCTATGTCGGTTACCTATGTTCTTGGTTATTATTAGTTAAATTAAATAAATAAGTACTTGACAATAACATAGGCTTCATGGAATGCATAGAGAACACAAAATGTAACAGAGCAAAATTAAATTAAATTCTATAGCTAAATTTGAATAGATCGTGGCTTTTAGATTTCGTATTCGCATTCCATAATTTGGTTATAATTATGATTTCGCAGAACTAACTTTTGAACCGTGTTTAATATTCAAAGTTAATACATCTGTCAGTTAAATTGCATCGTGTGTTAACATTAACTATTTGTACCTACTGAGTAAATTATATTCATATTCTAGGTAACTGTTCCAATTTATTTTGTACTTAAAATAATGGTAAAAGACCTGACATGGTCTCTGACCTTTCGAAATTTCATATTTATTTTTCACTAGCTGCGCCCCGCGGTTTCACCCTTGTAAATGTTGATTCCGTGAGAATATCGGGATAGAAAGTAGTCTATATGTTAATGCAGGGTATCAGCTAGCTCCATTCAAAATTTTATCAAATTGGTCCAGCGGTTTGAGCGTGAAGAAGTAACAAACACATAAACACACACACACTCACAAACTTCACACACAATAGTGATGAAATCATGAGCAGTGGCTCTCAAAACGGTGATGGAAAACTTTGTGAGGAAACCGACATATCCTAGAACCAAAAATTCAAAGACATGTGACATCTACCGGTCCGCAATGGGCAGGCGTCGTGGATTACGGCCCACTCCCTCTCACAGAGAGGAAGCCTTTGTTCCAGTAATGTTAACATTGTAGGCTGATTAAGCTGAAACGACCTAAACATAATCCACAAAAAAAACGTGGTAAAATGACATAATTTACACGACTATCTTTTTTTCTAATTTTCTCTGATCTTATGAGTTTTGTATTCTAGAAAGTTCCGCCAAAAGTTTGGCGTTCTACATAATTTTTCAGGTTGGCATTAATCGGCACAGCGAGGCTTTAAAAATCAACTGCAAAATGCCAATTCAGCAATTGAAGTTTGCCGATCGACACGAGCCAAATATGCGTAATAATTGTTTAACCTTTGTTGTTCAACAAATACTGACGAATCAAATGTACCAACCTAAACAAGTGCCTAAGACGCCTTAGATTTCGAAAAAAATTGTCATATTTCATTCAGCAAATACATCAACCACTACCAGCCTGCAAAATAACATCAAATTCGCCAGCAACAATCTCACAACCGCATGAACTAACAACTTCTTTCCTTCCACACAGGGGTCACAGAAGCTCCTCCAGACCCGCCGCTCTACTCAGCCATAGCTCAGCCAAAGAACTCGAGCAGCGCACACAGCTTGCCTCGCACTCAGACGCCGGTGACGCCCATATCGTCGCACGCGCACTACACTGATATGCAGGTTAATAACTAACATTATCAACATTGATGCATGTCAACAAGATTGAAATGTTTTCAATCTGTCATATTTTTTACTGTCAGCGTGACGTCAAATCCTGCTCGGGATGCTGGACGCGACTGTACGCTTGATTGTTTTAATGATAAGAAAGTCACTCGATTATTCACGCCAGTTTGAACATCTCCATACCAGTGACCTAATCTGTGTGGGTGAACTTCATCTCGCATCCCACATGGGAGTTTGTCCAGACTTTGATTGTCAATTAAAGTTAAAGATTAATTACAAACTTCAATAATCTTATAATGAAATATCTGCTTTATCGATACTCTCTAAAAGCAATCTGAATGGATGATGCACTGATGCAAAAGTGTATCATTATCCACAAATGCTTGTGACTGTATGCTTTTTAGTCTATAATCTATAGATACAAATAAATAAAATTGAAGTGTCTATTTTTAATGTCAAATTAACAGCTTTTTACTCAATGCATAATTATGTGAAAGTATATACTCGTAAAGTACAATCTAGGGACATAAGTCGAGTAGCACGGTAAGGATTGTTTTGCTGTGAACGCGCAGTACAAGCCGTACCCGTACCTAATATGTATGTATAAGTGTATTAACACAGAACGCACACCTCAGAATTTATACACTGGTGTAGAGCGAAACAAAAACATATCACTTTCTAATTACGTATGACCTTGGGCGGTTCATAGGATTGCTAAAATTGATAGCGTTTTAATAAGTTCAAATAGCTCATAGTGTAACGTATAAGATAAAGAAACACTAGGTTCTAGGTTCAAATCTCGATATGGGGTTTTTTTTTCTTTTCAACAAATTTATCTTCATCTGTTCTTTTATTATTCGATAAATTAATAAACGAGAATAATAATGTAATAATTGTTTTTATTATTATATAGTTAGTGAAATATGGGGTTAAGAATAAAAATCTTTTATAACTGATTACAAAATGTTTATTCGTTATAATTTTATAAAGTATAAATAAACTTCTAGTTTAGGACTTATTGTGGTTATAGCTTAAGTATTCATTTTCATTACGAAAAGAAGATTGAAACTAAACCTCAAAATAATCCTTATTACGAATATGCTACAATATAATTTTATTATTATTTACTATTTTTTATTTAATATACTTATATTTTTTTATTTTCTAATTCCTTGCTTTCCATCGCTGTATCGCAAAATATAAACGTTCTTGTCAACGTTGTTTTCAATCAACTATGGTTTTTGAGCTGGTTTTTGTTTGCACGGCGAACGGTTCGTAAAGACGTGTCGAATAATAATTCGGCAAAATATCTCGTTGGTATATAACCAGTCGCTTTCGACTGGCAAGGCTACCCTCTTCCTTATTTAGTGACCCTCCGACTCACAGAAGGTAATTTCTCTAAAACAAAAAAGAAGTACTGTTAGGCTACTAGCAAAATACGAATAAGTATTACCTACGATTTAGAAACAAAATTATAATGAAAAAAGAAATGTTACATATAGATAATCATCACTTAAAATCTAGCACTTCGAAATTATATATTTTTTTATCTATTTAGACCTTATAATACGTTTCAAAAAATAACTACAAGGATCAGCAGTTCTATTTTAATAAAATAAATGTTTGAAAAAATAATTAACTCATATTCATAATACTCACATTAAGTTCGGTTTCATAAGATATTTGTGTTATAATATTAAGTCCACTTTTACGCAGCGCAATCATATTCGCTTTAATTTCAATATTCTGCATTTTAAAAGGAACTATACAACACGGCTAATAGATAGAACACAGACACACGTCGCCAATAAACAACCAACCGACAACGTTATAATATTTAATCGCGGTGAAAGACTCGTATAACTGTCTACCTTATAATTTATTTATTTAGATATCTGTGGGTATAATCATAAAGTTTTACGAATTAAGCGCACAAGACGAACATGACAAGGAAATATAATTATAGTCAAAAGCGTGATTATTCGAAGTAATTATTAAAACATTAAAAAACTATCATCGCGCGTGAGATTCGAACTCACGGATCGCTACGCAGAACGCACTTACCCAAATATGATAACCGCTAGGCTATCATGACATATACCGTAGCGGTTGAATTTATGAAATACAATCAGTTGCAAATGAATGTGAGTGTGTGTGTCTATAGTAAAGAAATGACTCATTAAAAGAAGGTCGTAAGTAAAACCAAAGTGTCAATCTATTGCTTTGTGAATTTGCTACTCCACTTATGTCCCTTACTGTACATATAACAAAAAAACTATTTTTAAATTTTTTGTCTGTCTCTTTGTTCCGGCTAATCTCTGAAACGGGTAGACAGATTTTGACGGGACTTTCACTGGCATATAGCTGATCTTTTAAGGTGTGACACAAGCTACTTTTTGCATATTATAATTACAATTTATGACATCCACGCGGAGGAAGCCGCGAGCAGAAGCTAGTCCTAAAATAATAATGCTTCATCTTAAGAACTGAATCAATGGAAGCAGACTTATACCGAGCTTAATTTCTGATATGTCCATATTGTGAATATTCAGTGATAAACCTAACTAATCACACTGCTACAAAGTATAATCCATAAAAACTGCAGCTCTACAGCTGTCTGCAGAACGTATTTTTCAACAACGACACAGTATTTGCCACATTTAATTTTCTTTTTTATTAGAAAGTTCAAAAAATTGAGAAAAACGCGTCTATACTGCAGACAAAAGTTGTTCAATATATTGAATTTTAATGAATTCCAAAGTGTAAAAACATGTTTTAAATATAACAGCATCATGCTGAGATAAAACTTCCTGTTTTTTTAAACATTCGTTTTTTTTATGCAGCTTTGGTCCGCCACATCGTTCTAGTGAAATTTCTTATACCCCCGACCCATCCCGTCGTATCGCATACCTGCCTGCACTATTATCACAGAATAACTAATAGTACAGACGCCAGCACATCAAGCTACTACAATCTGTCAAATTTCTTTAATAGATTTTCAACTTTATCGCTAAAGCATAAGGTTCAAAGTTGATTGGGAAATTTTGACAGTTTCGGGTAGCTTGATGTGCAGCTCACTGGCGTCTATACGTCTATCACTTTGTTTTGGCTTAGCGATCCTCGTGACTTTTTTCTTTTTGCTCAGCTCCTGAGTAACATAGCCTTCCTCGAGAATTGGTTTTCAATACCGGTAGTTCCAGAGACTAGTGCGTTCAAACAAACAAACTCTTCAGCTCTATTATTAGTTAGATGGAGTCTTTGGTCAACTGGACCCACTAGAAATGGACCCACGGGATCACTCAACCCATTCACATTTTGAATAAGTCGACAGGACCCACTGATTGTTCACTTTAGTTTCTGATCTTTCAGTGAAAGAAAAGAAAAAAAAAAATAAAGAAAACACATTTATTTGCGGCAAATATGACGCATAAAAAAAAATAATACAAACAAAAAAAAAACAATTAGGGAAAAAACATGCTACGCAAAACGGCCATCGCTCAGCATAATGCCGTGCGAGTCCCAATAAATACTTTTTCTTTCTTTTCTTCTTTACTTTATACTGCATTCAAAAACTCTTTGAAAGACGGCTGGAAATCAATTATTTCTGGAGTAATACCCCTTTGAACTCATTGCATTGTGACTGAATAGCGAACCTATGCTCGTATTTAATTTGCAATACAAGGTTTCACTAAATAATTGCACCAATAATTTAGTGTATATTGGAGAAGTTTCGCCAAAGGGTTTCAAACTATTGGTAGACTGTAATATTGAACATTTCGCTTAGTTAGCAGTATGGAGTAATGTTTATCCTAAAGCCGATTCTGTAAACAGTTTTATTTATTTTCAGTTTATTTGAATTGTGTTCTCAAGCGTACTGTGTACATACGACTACAAAATTGTACTTAAAATGTTTTATCGAATTACTTGGTAAATTCATTGGTCATTAATGGGGGGCCCGTGGTTAAATAATAACAGCCGCACAGGTCGATCGATCAGGTTAAGCTACGCTTGCCGCGGTTGGGCTGTGGATGGGTGACCATCTTTACATACCCAGACCCCTCCGTGCCTCGGAAAGCACGTTAAGCCGTACATCCCGGCTATCATTCGTGGATCTTTGACAGTCGTTACGGGTTGTCAGTAACCCGAAAGTCTGACAACCAGTCTTACCAAGGGGTATCGTATTACCCAGTAACTGGGTTGTGTAGGTCAGATAGGCAGTCGCTCCATGTAAAATACTGGTATTCAGCTGCATCTGGTTAGACTGGAAGCCGACCCCAATATAGTTGCGAAAAGGCTAGGCAGATGATGACGGTCGTTAATATTTACTTTGGTAATGTGTAAAAAAGGTCTAAACAGCTTTTGTTGTGAGCCATTCGATTTTTTTGAATTCGTGTCCGGTTAATGGTATTAGGTTCGACCCTTACTAAATGGGACTTCTGAGGAATGCAAACGTAATTCAATGTGTTCCCTGAATTGCTTATGAAAGACTAGCAGTGCCTCGCGGTTTCACCCGCATAAGTATCGATCCCGTGGGAAAATCGAAATAAAAAGTATCCTATGTGTTAATCCTGGTTATAAACTATCTGTATGCCAAATTTTATCCAAATCCGTTCAGCCGTTTGTGCGTGAAGAAGTAATAAACATACAAACACACACAAACTTTCGCCTTTATAATATTAGTGTGACTTTTAGGTTTCTTTAGTATCCCAAATGTATAAATATTGTTTTGTGATGTAAATCTCACTAACCGCAACAATATGTCAGGAAAATAATTTTATTTAGGGATAAACTTTTATGTAGATTATCTTTTTGGACAAATTGGAATCTCTGCAATGCTTTGTCTTTGTTATTATTATTGTTTGCTAGTAAAAATTAGAATACTGCTGATCCAGCGAACTTCGTACCGCCTAAGATATGAATTTTCTTCATATTTTATATTTCGTGAACTTTCCTATGTTTTAAAAGTTATTCTGCTATTCGGGGTGGAGACAAATTCAAAAAATCAAAGATCATAAAAATCGGTCTAGTCGTTCTTGAGTTATAAATGGTGTAACTAACCCGACCTTGTTTTATTTATATAGATATGCAAAGGGTGCTTCACATAGTCGTACATTTTCAGTTTTAAAGGTCATAATAACGTCTTAGCATGTACTACTACTTAATAAATGCTATTTTTTTTTTCAGAATGATTCTGGTCGAAGTATGATCAACGGTGCCATGAGGTCGCATCGAGAGATCGTCACGACGAGGACGCCATTGTTAGCAGCCCATCAAGAAAGCTGCGTCTAAACTACATTCCAGTTTATTTTATTCCATTTTACTTTCAAAAAGTGAAAAACATGTTGGAAATTATCCGTTATAAACTTTCAAGTTCATTGTTAAATATATTTCATTTTTATAATTATTCGATTAATTACTATATCAATAATGCGTTCTAGCAGTTGTAAAATTAAGACAATGACTGATGAACAATTATTAAGTAAAAGATTATTTAGAAAAAATATTGAAATAACTTGTTCTAATGATAATGTTAGTTAGATACTCTTTAAGAGAAATGACGGAAGGCTCTAAGCTATTCTAGTATAAATTTTAGAGAGGTTAGGTAAAACTGTAAATATAACATCTATTGAAAATTGTGTTTCAAGAATTCACATACGGAATTTCATGTCGCAATGCACTAATAGACGATTTAAATGTAATTATTACAGTTAAATGTAAAAAGTTAACGTCGTAAGTGTCAACAAAAAATGATTCATTAATGTTATACCTACATTAAATAAACCAGTCCAGTTTAATTTTATATTGTTATGAGAACGTTAATTATTTATTACGTTGTTGCAAATTAAGTACTTTGTCAATTAATATTTATTAATTAGCCATAACTGTGGTCTGTTAGTGGTTGGACTAAGCGTTTATATTTCTCTTATAATTTTTCGATGTTATTTTAAAATCTGTCCCATACTTTTGCACAAATTGTTACCCATGTATACTCGTACTGGACACAAGTATCTGAAATTTGTAAGTTGGAACGAAAATCGAAATTCGAATTTTGTTTCGAAGCAAGTTTAGTGTGTGTGTACAAGGCTTAATGATAACAGGCCAATAGAGCCGCGCAAAATGGTTTTGTTATATACAAGGTGTAAAAATATTGAAGTTTTAATTACCTACAGTAAAACATCTGTGCAATTTTAGATCAAGGGATGACCTTTATTTAAAGAAGTATGTCATCGAATTCCAGGACTAAAATTGTATTTCTTTATAATTCGGTCATGGAGATAAATAGATAGTTTTGTAAATAGATGTAAAATATGACTATACCTATGTAGGTAAGTTTAATTCATAATTAAATGCTGTTAAAAGTCACTTAAGTTATTTTATACCTTGTATATCAATCCCAAATAGAATAATCTATTTACTATATCACAATGTTGTGTTTATTTTATTGTTATAAGTTAAAATAAAGCATCTTAGTTTGATATTTTTAACATCATTTGAACAAGGACATATCAAAATTTATCGATCATGTAAATACACGAATTAAGTAGGTACCGAACCTAATTTAATCATATTAACAATAATATTTATTAATTTAATATTAATAACATTATTAAGTTTTATATAATTATACCTAATATTGTTTTAGCATGTTTTTCTTCCCCGGACTGGTTGTAAATATATTAAATAAATAAAAAAAAACAATAAAAATTTGCTCATTCTAAGGAATATAAAGAATTTAATGTACCAGCACGAGATACGTTAAGTTGTCGGTTATCTAAACGAACCATTGTGGGAAGAGCAGTTTTTTAATACATGTGACTCAATAAAATGTCGAAAATTGATTTTGTGTTTATTTATTTTTCATCCTCATCATCATTAAAATCCGACAATCATGCCTAGGCATTTATCTTGCAGCCATTGACTGGACGAGTCGTCGACCATCATTAACAAAACAAAGTCCTGGTTTCTGCCAATAATACAAATCAGGCTAAATTTCGATACCGCTTTCGACCGAAAATAAAATTCATTGTTGGTCGTACTTTAATCATTATATTATCGCCTATAGCAGTTCATTATAGGGGTAGACGGAGTTTATACAGGGTGGGCAAAAAATTGTGGATCAAACGAAACAGGGCATAGTTTGGGTTATTTACAGGAAAAAAAAATAAAAAAGTATCATCACTACAACAGTGCTTTTATGACAGTGGGTACCATGTATTGGCAGCCACCAGAAGATATTGAAAAAATTGCCAATACCCACTGTATTGGCAATTTTTTCAATATCTTCTAAGTCTCACTAAAAATTATTTGTAACTTTAGAACCTTACTGTAAACACTCAAATTGTCATAACTTTTAAGGAAATCAATTTACTCTACCACAAATATTTTTTTTTTATAAAAAAAACGGCCAAGTGCGTGTCGGACTCACAAACGAAGGGTTCCGCACCACCGTACAACATTTGACACTACGTATGTTTATTGTATGGGGACCCCCCTTTAATTGCAAACTTAATTTTATATTTTAAGAGGAACAATGATAAAAAAATCTATTAAAACTAGGTCCACAAATACATAAATAGGTTATATAAACATACATACTATTTACTAAAATATATATATACTCGTACATATATACAAATTCAAGGAAGAGGGGTGTTGAGATGACTCTGCGCTATTTGTTTTCAAAATAACTCTGCAATTCATACCGACTGGTAGCCGTCCTGAGCCAAGAGCCAAGAGGAAGCGCATTCCAAAAAAGAATGGACTGAACATATTGAATTTCAAACTAGTATAATTTCGCGATATTCAGTTATCTACTCGGTGGCTACCCGCAACCAATAAAATGTGTTAGAAATTATTTTATATTTGTTGATTTTTGTGGTAGAAAAAGGTATGAAAAATAATATTAATATTTTGCATACCTTTTTACAATTGGGCGGCTGATCGCATTTCAGTGTCTTTGTTACGTGGTAGTAGGTAGGTAGTGCGATTCATCATAATAAGCCTATAATGTTCTCAGTCCTCTACGACAGGGACTGGGCCATAACCCACCACGCGGGCTATGTGCGGGTTGGTGGATGCTAGTGTTTATTTAATCGTAAACAAAACCCCATTTACACGATGTAAGTTTTTTGCCTCTGGCATTATGTCAGTGGGGCTTATTGAATCAACAAAATGACTTGCATCGTTTTAAAAGTGTGTGTAAGTTTCACTGTTGCTTCAAGTTATGGTAAGTCATCGCACGCATCGTGTAAATCAGGCTTAACTCCAATTTTGTGATAGATTTTAGAAGTTTAGAATCTCATCACCTGCCTAGCCTTTTCCCAACTATGTTGGGGTTGGCTTCCAGTCTAACCGGATGCAGCTGAATACCATTATTTTACATGGAGTAACTGCCTATCTGACCTCCGCAATCCAGTTACTGGGTAATACGATATCCCTTGGTAAGACTCGTTGTCAGACTTTCGGGCTTCTGACTTGTCAACGATCCACGATTGACAGCCGGGATCAACAGCTTAACGTGCTTTCCGAGGCACAGAGGGGTCTCGGTATGTAAACTAAGATGGTCACCCATCCACAGACCAACCGCGGCAAGCGTAGCTTAACCTGATCGATCGACCTGTGCAGCTGTTATTATTTAGCCACGGGTCCCTCTAATTTTAGAATCTATGACCTCGATTTTGAGAAAAAGAAAATTAGGGATGCTACACACTTTTTCAGTACAGTATTATTCGGCACAGCTGGGCGGCAAAACGTACGATACAAATGAGTGCATAGCACGCCTTAGAGTTGAGCGAGCCTGTTACATTTTTAATTAGGTATTTTCCATGTTTTTAATTATATTTTTCTAGCCATTAATGTCTCACTGCTGAACAAAGGCCTCCGTACTCTCTTTCAATTCCTAACTGTCCAAATCAATTTTGGATTTTCTTGCTCCGCTGCCAACCCTGAACCATTCCATCACACTTATAAGCGAAAAAAGCAAAAGCGATTACGATACCCTGAATAGAATATAAAGGCACAACTTGCAAAAAACATACAAAGCCTATCTCCCTAAAATAAAATTATAATCCAAAGAAACTCACCAATAAAAAAAAGACGTATTATACGCGTAAAGAAAGGTCGATATCTGAGGCATTGTGCCGGTGATGCAGGTCGGTGGCACAAAACGGTTGCCCCGCATCATGGCGGCGGACGCGATATAACCATTTGTTACGCATTCAATGCTCGCTATGCCTAGCTATTTATCTTGCAGCCATTGACTGGGCGAGTCGTCGATCAATTCTAAGCGTTTCCATCGACGATTAATCAAACGGTAAGTCGGTGTTTAATCTTAGTGTCGGGACGGTGTTGGAAATATTGTAATAATCGTGAATGGGATGTTTTAATATGGGGATTTATACATGGTTTAGGGGACATCGACGAGGATACTATACCATGAGACGAGCAGTGGTGGCCCAGTGGTATCGGCCGCGAGTTACGAGTAGGTTCGAACCCCGACAGGCGCTTTACTTTATGTAAATTATTACATTACCACTGCTCTCAAAACGGTGAAAGAAAACATCGTGAGGAAACCGGTATGTCCTAGAACCAAAAACTCGAAGAAATGTGACATCTACCAACACGCACTGGGCCCGCGTGGTGGATTACGGCCCACTCGCTCTCACAGAGAGGAGACCTGTGTCCCAGCAGTGGGAACATTATAGGCTAATTATGACTATACCATGTATTCCAGTACATGATTTTAGACCCCCTGCTCTGGGTAAGAAATTTACAGTTAGTTTAAAAAAAAAAATCTGCTGTTTCTCATACAAAAGTGCAATACCTGATTTATTCCGGTCTGATCTCCTTACAATGAAAGGAACAACAATTTTATTAATTACATTTAATAACATCGAATGGGCACATTGCTCGCAGAACCGATGGCCTATGGTGCCGAAAAGTTCTAGAGTGGCGACCGCGTACCTGAAGGCGCAGCGTTGGAAGGCCTCCCACAAGGTGGACCAACGACCTTATAAAGGCCGCAGGAACCCGTTCGATGTGAGAAGCACAGAACCGGTCGAAGAGGAGGTGCTTGGCGGTGGCCTATGTCCAGCAGTGGACGTCTTTCGGTTGAAATGATGATGATGGTGACATAACATCACATAACTGTTCCTCGTAGGTTGATCCTCGAAGGGGAGGTGTACCTAATATTACACCCACCTTTCGCCAGCTTTATTTAAATCCTTTGTAATAGGGGTCGAGCCTATTACCATCAACCGGGCATATAATTATCCTTTTTTAGGGTTCCTTACCTCAAAAGGAAAACGGAACCCTTCTACAATCAATTCGTTGTCGTCTATCTGTCCGTCTGTCAAGATCCTTTTTCTCAAGAACGAGTGAAGTTATCAAATTGAAATGAATATCAAATACTCAGGGCTGCAATCCCTTGAAGCAGTTATAAAAATGTAACTTCTAAATCAACGCAATCAAAAGATACGGGCGTTTATGTTCCATTTATGCCGCATACTTTGAGACTCGTAAGGGAATCAACACCTATAGGGTACTTCCCGTTGACCTAGAATCATGAAATTTGGCAACATGTAGCACAAAGTAAAAAATCCGAAAACCATTGAATTTGTAGCTACATACCTAGAAATTTGTACGGAGGGGCTTGTGGCTAAGTAATATCAGCCGCACGGGTCGATCGATCAGGTTAAGCTACGCTTGCCGCGGTTGGTCCGTGGATGGGTGACCATCTTTACATACCAAGACCCCTCCGTGCCTCGGAAAGCACGTTAAGCCGTTGGTCCCGGCTGTCATTCGTGGATCTTTGACAGTCGTTACGGGTCGTTAGAAGCCCGAAAATCTGACAACCAGTCTTACCAAGGGGTATCGTATTATCCAGTAACTGGGTTGTGGAGGAGATAGGCAGTCGCTCCATGTAAAATACTGATATTCAGCTGCATCCGGTTAGACTGGAAGCCGACCCCAACATAGTTGGGAAAAGGCTAGGCAGATGATGACCTAGAAATTTGTACGGAACTCAGTGCGCGAGTCCGACTCGCACTTGAGCGATTTTTTTTAATAACAGACGAAAAATTACAACACTGCCTGATGGAAGAATATAATCCAGTACTGAATTTATGCTAACAGTTTGCGCTTCGATATCATCTTTCGGCGTGTAAACATCTGCATGATACCCTTTTGGGAAACAAAACCATACTGTGATGCATGTCCTAAGCTCATCGTCATCAAAACAGGTTTCTTTAGAATATGGGGTGAGTTTTAGTAAGAGAGTAAGAGATTTTAAGAGGAATTGCGGTCGGAGACTTGAAAAAGGCTAAGTAAAAAGTCATAGGTAATTCGAGGTTTGGCTTTCGCCTATTGCCTCCTCAAATATTGGACCAATTTAAAAGATATTACAAAAAATGAACAAGAAGGATATATATACTGTGTCTCTATATATATTTTTTTTGTCGTTAATAGTAGTCGTACACTAGGCCTCTGTTGACAGCGGTTTCAATCGGCATTTTTTTGAGGGTTCTAGTGCTTATAAAAATATCATTTTGAAAAATTATAAAAATCTTAAAAATTAATTGTATCATCAAAAAGGGAAACATAGGGACATACAAGTAGTTAATATTTATTATTCTGTAAAATATCATTGGCAGAAATAAAACAGGCGAGAGCGTTTCCATGGAGAAAAGACCACCCGCATTTTGTCTTAAGGTACGGATTCAGTTTGAGATTGGACTGGCCAGGACATATCATAAATGGTTATCGCATAAAAAAATTAACAATGAATATTTTATTTCGTTGTAAGAATATAGATTTATTAATTTGAATTACTCGTACGTACGAATATGTTAATAATAGACACGTCATATTATTCGATGTGTGTTGTGAACAGTTTCACATTATTTGCTAAACAAAAGTTGTTTATTTTAGACTATTTTTGAACGTGGTTTAAACAAATCGAGCACTTTTCAATTCAGTCTAAAATCGATCGCATACCTCACCCTCTACGTAATCGCGTTAGTGGCCGTAGCAAGTTTACTACGGCGTAGCTAGCTTACTACGGCGTAGCAATTTCGCTACAGACGTAGCCCGTCCTGCATGTAGGAATTTGAATACTGAAATTGAAATGATGAAATGAGGTCATGACTAATAACCATGGAGCATGATCTATGACTTATACACGTGAGTGATTCGGTCAGTATGATGTAGAGGAGCCAAAATAAATTACAATAATATGAAAAAAAGCTCTGTAGTAATTACCTAAATTATCTCTTTTTGGCGTTTATTCGGAAGTAACTTTTAACCTCTTAATACTATAATTGTTAACTAAGAGCTGATTTTTCCAGCGCTAGATAATTTTATCCGAGGGATAATTTTGAATTTTAGACAGTAATTCTTCTATACAAAATCAGTCAGACATCAATTTTATTCTACGGACAAAAAGCATAGTCAAAATAATAAGCACTGCATTACACCACCAATATTTGTTAATATAATTATTGCTAATTCTGTAAAACTTTGAATTTTTGGGCAAATAAATTAAGTTCCGGTAAGTCATTACTTACAATAATTTTTTCTCAAAAAAAAAATATAAAATAAATAAGAGAAATCACATTTTTTTTTTTTTAATTCCTATTAGTTATGATAAGTCTCGATAATCATGTCACTGTGCCCGTTTTTCTCAACTTTAAATTTTACTAAAGGTTTGGCTTTTATGATAGTGAGTCTATTTATAACTACGCTAAATTGTTTTTCGTGGCTGAGAGCTGCGTGGAGGGGTAGCGCGCATGCGCGTACTGCTACCTTGTAACTCGAGGAGTCGAGGCTTACCTTTCAGTGTATTTGGAGGAGCGGCCGTGAACGGTCGTGCCGCTCTTCCAAATATACTGAATAAATATTGGTATTGACCACTCTAATATAAAATGACGTGGTGTCGTTTTTATGGTTTTCGGTGGTGTTGACAACGATTATGGGTTCAAAATCAAAATTCATGATGGTGATACCAACATTTTGCTAATTTTTCGTCATGGGTGTCGTTTTAATTTTTTTTTTTATAACGATTTTGGTGTTAAAATTTTGGGTTGATCCCATTCTACAAGTGCGATATAGACGACTAGCTTCTGCGCTGCCCGCGACTTCGTCCGCTTGAAATTTCACCGCTAAGAGGGTCTCTTAGGGGTTGAATTTCGAAAAACCCTTTCTTAGTGACTACCTACTCTTCACAAAGAACACACCCTCCAAATTTCATGTCTCTAGGACCAGCAGTTTAGGCTGTGCGTTGATATATCAGTCAGTCGAAGACTTTGAATTTTATATAAATATAGTTACCGTTGACGGTGAAGTGAGTTTTAGAGCCATGCATGGCTCTGGAAATATCCTCATATATGGTCTCCACCTCATCGTCGGGGCGTGACGAGGTCGGGGCGTAAACCTGTACGACCTTCAGCGAATACCTTGCGGATATTCTGACTATAAGGTACGCCACCCTGGTCGACAGACTCTCGATCTTCACCACGTTGCTCACAAGGGACTTGTAGACGTAAAAACCCGACACCACCTTGGGACTGCTGGTCGCCCTACCAGAAAGAGAGCAACTATTTAAATAGACTACAACGACACAGTGTGAAAGCGTTTAGTAGTAATTGTATGAAACTACCAGTACGACGATATCGTGTAGTTATAGTGTCATTATCGTTATTGTCAAATGTAAAAACGGCCGTTGAGCTTAGATTTGTTTATTTACACGTCTTCTAGGATGGATGTAGAAAACCTTTTTTGTAAAAAAACTATAAAATATTAACTGGCATATACTCGTATAAACACTAACCAAGCGAAGTCGAACTTATTGCTATAAATGCAAAAATAGGAATTAATATAATCAAATAGAAATTCAAAACATCGTTTACTTTTTAATGATATTTATTATTTAAATTCTATCAACAATTAATTATTTTAATAACCAGCAAAAGCCTCCATCAGTAGCTATGACCACCAACCCGCACTGGGCCCACGTGGTGGATTACGGCCCAATCCCTCTCACCTAGAAGAGGGCTGAGTTCCAGCAGTGGGAACGTTATAGACTGATTATAATAGCAGCTATGACGGCACGTAGTCCATTTTGCATAGATGCGCCAGAGCTCGCGCACAAATCAGTCCCTCTGATGTCATACCATGCCCGTGCGCAATGTGATCTAAGAGCTTCAGAGTTTCTTTCGTTCTAACAATGCCAGTGTGCCCCACAGATCTCAAATCGGATTCATATCTGCTGACCGAGCAGGCCATTGAATGAAATGATTGTCACAGTGTTTTAAAAGTCAAAGTCAAAGCATTTATTTCAAATAGGCACATAAAAGGCACTTTTGAACGTCAAGAATTGATTCTAGTCGCCCCTTCTAAATGGTAGTTTTCGTGTGGAGAAGAATGGGCAAGAAACTCCACCGTTATACGCTTTTAAAATGTTTTACAATATTTTGCATACATTAATTATATAATAATATGTGAAGACGATGCACCTAAAATAAAATTACTATACCACAATAGGTATACTCATAAGAATTTAAATCGAAACCATGACATATAAATTAATTATTTGATAGATACATGGTGCTCACATATTTACAAACATGGTAAAAGTAAACGATTTTCATAAAAAAAAATATAACTTCAGGTAGTAAGTTAAAGTAATTACAGAATGTAAATCAATGTCAAGAAAAGAATAAATTTTACAATTAAATTAGCAACCTTTGATTTTATCTAGACTCTAGGTTGTCATATGGAGCAGGACCAGCATGTTTCCAAGCGTTCTTATCTTGGATATAATCTTCTAATTTATAGTATGCTTGTTTACAAAGTGTACGTTTAATGTGAGTTTTAAATTTTCTTTCATTTCATCACAAGGTATTTTATTGTAACATTTAATACAGTACCCCATAAAATAAATTTTCAGTTTTTTATTGTTTAAACAGGTAAGTATGTCATAATTTTATTATACAAAATAAAAACTTACGGTGTTGCGGTAAAATTAATTATTGTTATTGTTGTTGATAATGAATTTTGGTCGAATTTAGGTTTTGCGAAAATATTCATTGTCTACCATTAATGTCAGGAATTAAGTTCCGGAAAATCGATAATGCAATTAGTTTTTTTTTTAGAAAAAATCAAATTAACAACAACAAAAATCACAATATATTATTAAAATCTAATTCATTAAGATAATTATGTCTCGACAATCATGTCACTGTTCCTAGGCTAATACAATTATCGTTTTTCTTGCGTTTAAAATTAACCTAAGGATTGGCTTCTATCTAGGAAGTCTATTTATTACTAAGCTACATTGTTTTGCGTGGCTGAGAGCCGCGCGGATAGGTAGCGCGCATGCGCGAACTACAGCTACCTTGTAACTCGAGGAGTCGGGGTTTACCTTTCAGTGTATTTGGAGGAGCGGCCGTGAACGGTCGTGCCGCTCTTCCAAATATACTAAATAAAATTATTGGTATTGACCACTCTGTTATAAAATGATGTGGTGTCGTTTTTATGGTTTTCGAGGACACTGACAATTATTATAGGGTCAAAATTTAGGATGGTACCATAAAAAATTTGCTAATTTTGCTTTGTGCTGACAACAATTATGGGGTCTAAATCAAAATTCAAGATGGTGCCACCAAAAATTTACTAATATTCTATCATGTGTGCCGTTTTCAGGGTTTTCTCGGGTGCTAAAGCTTATAGTGAGGTCAAACTTGAAATCTAATATGGCGGATGTAAAAATTTTCATCGTGAGTATAGTTCTGTTTCCATTATTTTAGAGGGTGCTTAATCCAATAGTGAGGTCAAACTTAAAATATGAGATGGTGAATGTCAAAATTTTCATCAAGGGTGTCGTTTTCATGGTTTTCGAGGATGCAAAAGCCGATGGTGAGGTCAAAATTAAAATCCAAGATGGCTGATGTCAAAACTTTCAAAACTTTTCATGAGTGACGTTATCATGGTTTTCAGAGTGCTTAAGCCAATAGTGAGGTCAAAATGAATAAACCTGATATTTAAAAATTGACCCTAGCAAAATTTCCAAAAAATTACATGGTGGGGTGGGGTGTCGTGTCGTTATCATGGTTTTCGAGGATTTTTACAAGGTTTTCGAGTGTGCTAAAGCTGACAGTAAAGTCAAAATTAAAATCCAAGATGTGGATTTCATATTTTTTTTATATTACCATCATGCGTGTCGTTTTCATGGTTTTCGAGGAAAATAAATTCGATAGTGAGGTCGAAATTGAAATCCAAGATGGTGGATGTCAAAATTTTTCATCAAAGGTGTCGTTTTTGTGGTTTTAGAGTGTACTAAAGCCAATAGTGAGTTCAAAATTCAAATCTAAGATGGCGAATGCTAAATCTTTTAAAATTTTAATAATGGGTGTCTTTTGTATGGTTTTTAAGGGCTGTGACAAAGAGGTCATAATCAAAATTCAAGATGGCGCTACCTTAAATTTTCATTCGTAACTTAAGTAAAATTTCAAATTGACACTAAAACTTTGGATGACTTACAAAAGCAATGAGAGCAGTCAGAATAAAAAAGAGACATTAATTTATGTGTCCTATACGATCCTATGCGTTGATTCGACAGCTTTCAACTACAAATCAATTGGGATACATCCAAAACCTAGAAACAAATCAAATCTTCACCGCGACTATATATTCACAGTCTCTCATACATAAATACTTTTTTTCGCAATACTTTCTGAGTGGCCTTATACATGCAATTCATTTTAATTATAAAATATAATTTAGTAAAAAAAAAAGTTGTGTACTTATAACTGATATTTTACAAGTACCCTTTTGCCTACCCTTCGGAGAATACAAGCATGATGTTTTGTATTTAAGGAAGAAACCTTTGAAGAGGCCTTACTGCATGACCTAAAGCGCGGTCACTGTCGGACTGCATAGAATAGAAAGAGAAGCGCGATGACACAACGCTGGTAATTTATTGCAAAATATGAAGCAATTATCTATTTACAAAAAAATTATTGTTTGGACTAAAAAATTAAAACATTCGTACTTTAGTATGTTGCTTGTATAATAATCTGACAGAAAATCAAAATGATTGTATGTATATTAGTATGGTTTTTATTGTAAAAAGAAAGTTTTTAGAGGTATCTTCATGATTTCTATCGTATCAAATTAGTTGTATTATGTTTTCAAAACACTATGTAATTATCATATTATGTCCTGTATTTCTGATTTTGTTTACTGTAGTCGATCGTATACTTTTAAGCATTATAAAACTTGCGTTTTATGCATTTAGGTCCTGTAGTCCCCTTAAACAACAACCAAAGCTGAACTCTGCAATTAGAAATCTCATATCCAGAACCACACTGATAACAGCTACGAAAAGAAAAGTCTTATCACCCAATTATCTACATAAACAAACTTCGACTTTATTAATTAGCGACAAGGAAAATTATTGTTGAGCAAACACGAGTGGGGCGCTAGTTTAAATTAGTTTGTATATTTGATCGGTAGTCAACATGCTATGGAGGTACGTATAAAGCGATTGCTAAGACTCTGGAATTCCTGGATAAGGCTCTATAATATTTTTATACTGGATGATTTTTTATTACCGTCTCGAAATTTTTACAGGGTGTTCTATTTATAAATATGAACAACTTTCACTATGGGACCAACTCTGTAATCACGAAAAAAAAATCTGAGTGCCCATGGAGGTTCTTGCCTGCTCTTTTCCATAGAACCCTACTACGCTTTGGAATAGGCAACTAGCTTCTTCTTTCTGACTGACCGACCCCTTGACACTTCAAAAGTGCCTGTAATTGGTTTATTTGAAATAAACGCTTTGAGTTTAAGTTTGAATAAAAAATGTCATAAAAATGTAGCATTAAAATAGCAATGACAAGAGGCTATAGATTAGTACTTGTTTTCATTATAGTCAAGACCCGTGGTCAAGACAAACAACGCCTAGTTAGATTCTGCTTCGTGTAAGCGGATCCCTAAGCAACCAATCCCGTCTTGGCATTCATTTCTCAGGAGGTAACTCGCAAGCTTCGAAATCTTTGTACATTTTATAAACTATCTCATATGGTTATTGGAAAAACACCAACAACCTCTTAAGAGATCATTGTACTCAGCATTATGAACAACTTTTACTATCCAATGGGACATAATGATGAGTACAATGACGTCTTAAGAGGTTGTTGGTGGTTTTCCAATAACCCTGTATACTACCATTCATTTTTATACGTATAAAATTAAATAATGTAATTATTACTAGGAAAGTCTTATGTCCAAAGACATCTAAGTCGAAGTCCCCAAGTAGCTTGTCCCAATTTCACGCGGCGTTTGTCCAATCGAGGCTGAGGCCGTAATTATGTTCGCATACACTAAGTTGGATAGGCTATTGCTTACAACTTTCAAGTTTCCCTTGTCGATATAATGAACTGTGTCGGCTACATCTTTTTTATAGATAATGCGATTTGACAATAATATTTTTGTGCATAGGGATTGTAGTGGTATCTACAACGCTACATGCAAACAACGCGTCATACTGACGTCACGCAAAATCCTGCATCTCGCAAGCAGAGTTTACCGCGTAACTAGCATAAATACAACGGCCCGACGTGAATCATCAGACAGTTGCCCGCCAGACACAACACCCGTTTGGTCGGAGGATCCTCCATTTTCTATGGAGGTTGAGTGAACTTTACACCCGGTTCCTCTCATACCTCTATAGTAAAATACAGATCAGCATTGGTGTGGAGCATTGGTAGCTTAGTAGTTGCGCCCATGACTTAGGAGTTGTAAGTCGTGGGTTCGAAACCCATGAAGGCGCTTTACTTTGTGTAAAGAAGTCTCAAAACGGTGAAGAAAAATTTCGTGACGAAACCGTCATGTCCTAAAACCAAAATGTCGAAGACAAGCGACATCTACCAACCCGCCATAAGTCCGCGTGGTAGATTACAGTCCACTACCTCTAAGAGAGGAAGCCTGTGTCCCAGCAGTGGGAAATTTATAGGCTGACTAGCTTCTTCCCGCGACTTCGTCGGCGTGAACTTTCACCCCCCCCATTCACCCCCTTAGGGGATGAATTTTGAAAAATCCTTTCTTAGTGCACCCCTAGACCTCATAAGGAACGTACGTGCCAAATTTGGAATCTCTAGACCCAGCGGTTTGGGCTGTGCGTTGATATGTCAGTCAGTCAGTTCTCCTTTTATATATATAGATTGTGCTAATAGCAATGCAACATTTTCTATTAATGTTTCAATTTGTAACTTAATCTTTAACCTGACTAAAGGAGACAGAAACCTGGACTCGTAATGGTCTATTTCTGACCATTGTAAGACCAAAGGCCATAGCACGAACGCGCGACGTTAACAAAACGTAAGCTTTAATGAGTTTTGAATCGATAACGAAAGTATCCTTTGAAATATGATTGAAAATTTTTATATGGAGTCTGGCATAACTGTGTCGCGCTATTTTGTTTTTTTTTTTATGGCGGTCTTTCATGTTACCTATACATATAAATCAATAGCTGACAATAATACAAACAAAAAACTATTTGGGACCAAACCCCGTAACGCCTCACGTTTCCAAGATATTAAAGTTCAAAATTGATCACGGGACATCCATATCAACTTTGATCAACTTTAAAAGTTTTGTCCCGTTCTCTTTGCATTAATATCAGCTACAGATGAATACGGGATGATTTTTTTAAAGTCTCGAAATTTTCACAGGGTGATCTTCCCATGAATATGAACAACTTTCAATATGGGACCAACATTAAAATCACGAAAAAATAATGGATTAAACAGCACTTATACTGTTTAATTAAATACCTACTTGACCAAAATGTATGAAACAACAGATTTTTTTAGTAATAGCAATAAGTATACATTACACTACAGACTAGGTTAACATAACAATGAGATCAAACAACATTATCTTACAGACATAACGGATTTAATCTCGAATTATACATTTGGGTGCAATACCTCGTTAACATTGGTACAGAAGGTTGACGTGCAAAAACGGGCGGTTGCACTTGTCGGAATAGGTATGTAGAAGTATATAGAATATAATCTTGATTTATTTTCCTAAATTGCATGGAATTAGTATGTACTTTATTCTTGCTTAACTTTGGTAAAAGATAGGCTACCGTTCACGTAAGTTATTGTCTTCATAAAATCCTGTCCTTACACACCATGTCATTCTGACACTCAAAGCTTGCTAATTATGCGGATATCATTACCTATACATATAATTTTCATTCCCCTTTCTGAAACACGTGTAGTTGCATAATGCATATCGACGATGAAATGACAAGAACTCCTAATTGACATTTTTTGCAATTTTACTTTTTTTACGTAGGATAGACTTTAAATAATCGTTTGTACTCTATCTACGTAAAAAAAGTAAAATTGCAAAAAATATCAGTTAGGAGTTCTTGTCATTTCATCGTCGATATGTCGTCCGGTCTCCAACGAGTCGACCTTCTACTGTATTTTTTATTTTGTGCCCTATCTGGCCAGAGAGGATACGCGCATGCGCGAACCACGGCTACTCTGTGACTCGAGGCTTACCTTTTAGTATCTTTGGAAGAGCGGCCGTGAACAGTCGCGCCGCTCTTCCAAATATACTGAATAATATTGGTATTGACCACTTTAATATAAAATGACGTGGCGTCATTTTCATGGTTTTTAAAGGCTCTGACAATGATTATGGGGTCAAAATCAAAATATAAAATGGTGCTACAAAATATTTGCAAAATTTTTCGTCATGGGTGTTTTTCATGGTTTTCAAGGGCACTGACAACGACTTTAGGGTCTAAATCAAAATTCAAGATGGCGCCACCGATAAATCAGAAATTATGACGTAAAGACGTCTTTAAAATTGCTTCCATAGTGAGAGGCAAGTCAAAAAATGAATGATAACAAAATTGGGGGATACAGTTTGGTGTTGCAGCTTCATATCTATCATCTCCATCCTAAATTCAATTACATCATTGGATAGCTAAAGGATCAAATAATTTATTACGCTAAGTAAGGACTGTGACGCATCGCGCGGTGGAGGAGGAAGCGCCGCCAGTTTGAGGTAATTTTGCTGCGTATCGAGATTTCCACTTAGTATAACTCTTGACTCGGAAAAGCTACGACGTTCGTTTAAGTTTCAATCGTCAGCTCTCATCAAAATCTATCGATTTTATACAAAACATTAGGTTAAATAGTGACAGTGAAAATAATGTGTTAAAATAAAAAGAAAATAATATCAAAAATATATTATGTCGGCCTTTACGCGTCAAAAAACGAAATCCAAATGCAGAGGTTGTATACGGTTGGAAAGGACTTCTCAAGAGCAATCAAATGGTACCATAAATGGTACCAATAAAACACCATATGACCGAGTCAAGCAGTGCCGGGAACTTAAAAAAATGAATGCGGCCGAGCGGATCAACCCCGTTACGTAAACGTATTCACGTACAACACACGGTCATGTCCATAACACAGCGACACCCCATTTTTTCGTCATGGCTGTCGTTTTCTTGATTTTCGAGGGCGCTGACAACGACTATGGGGTAAAAATCAAAATTTAAGTTAAAAACACAAACTTTTCGTCATGGGTGTCGCTATCATAGTTTTGAAGGGCTCTGACAACGTTTATGGTGGTCATAATTAAAATTCAAGATTACTACCAACAATTTGCAAAGGAGAACATTCACCATCCATAAATTTTTGGGCTAAATTAGTATGTGCCCAAACAAAAAAAAGCTATATTCCAAAAGGATATACGTTTTTTCCTTAATTTTTAGGGTTTTGTAAGATCACTTCGTTGTCCGTCTGTCAAGACACTTTTTTATATTTTTTTCACAGTAAAAAAATATAATTGCCAACTGTAACATTGTATCGTTACTTTCAACAAAATAATAAAATGACAACAATTAAGCATCAAGTCAAACTACAGACGTAATAATATTAGGGACGTCCTAGGTTACGAAACAACTTATCTTGCTGTCTGCACTAAAGACGCGCGCAGTAATGCTGTTTATCCGAATGTTTTTCTATATCTATGCGCGCGACACGACCATGTGCGATTCACTCACGATGACCAGCACATTCGAAATCGCACGTTGCTTTACATACGTGGTTTCCACCATTTAGCGGGTACCAGTATTTTTTTATTCTAATCAACTTATTATAATCTGTGTTTTTCGTAACCCCATACTGGGGTCCAAATTACCGGCTCACCATTGGCAAGGGTTCCATCTGGAACTATCGGTGGCATCCGATCGTAGAGCAACGGCTCACCAAGCCACCACCTTCCGGCAAACCCCTTACCTTCGAGCTCCGTGCCGGGTACTTATTTTACCCGCGTGGCCGCGTCGAGCTCAACGGGTCCGGCGACAACATCCGCCGACCGGCACCTTATCTGGCGTCTGCAGCGTGGCACGCCGCTACGGTTATCGCCTCACCAAGCTGAGCCAGGAGAGTACTGTGCTACTCCCAAGGGAAACTAAACGAACCTTGTGACCATAGACCTACCCACACTTTTTCTCTTCCATCTTTTTTTTTTTAAATATATTTTATGTTGGCACTTTACGTGGGTATCGTTTATCTCCCCACATAAACCTCACACTCCAGAAAACTCGTAGTTATCCTTGTATGCACTATGTAAGTGCAACAAATTTTTAAAGCGATTACTATAATTCAAAGTCAAAGTCAAATCAAAAGTCAAATCATTTATTTCAATTAGGCACAGTAAAGGCACTTTTGAACGTCAAAAATTATAGTAAAAACAATTGATTCTAGTCGCCCATTCCAAAAGGTAGTTTTCGTATGGAGAAGAATGGGCAAGAAACTCCACCGTTACTCTTTTAAAATGTTTTACAAGTTCTGTATAGGTACATTAATTATATAATTATATGTGAAGACGATGCATCTAGAATAAAAATTAGTCTGCCAACAAAAGGTAAAAAGAATTAAAAATAAAGCAATGACAGGTAAATCAATTATGTGATAGATACATGGTGCTCACATATTTACAACTATTGTTAAAGTAGATTATTTTTATATAATTTTAACAAGTGTGTGAGTTACTGTAGCCACAAAAAGTAAAACTAATGTCATAAAAAAAAAAAAATATATAAATTAAATTAGCGACCAGTTTGATTTTGTCTAATTAGATTACTATTATTCTGTCAACTAAAACATACTGAAAACTGTATTTTCCAACCTCGTTTACCAGCGCTGGGAATGACCCACTGATTTGGTCTCGTAATGAAAAGTGACGTATCATATTCTAATGGAATATTACTTTTGTTTATATAGCTGGCATTTTCATACTTTAGCCCAAAATAAATTTTCTCGTTTTTCGTAACTTTAGTAAAATTCCGAATTGACACTGAATCTTTGGGTGACTAACAAAAGCAATCAGCGATCATAATAAAAGAGGCATGAATTTAGGTATCCAGAAACTATACGATCCTTAAAACATCCATTTTTATATGCAAACGTATAAATAGATTATAAGGAAAGTCTTAACTACCCAAGTAGGGTGTACCGATTTCACGCGGAGTTTGTCCAATCGTAGCTAGCTGAGGCCGTAATTATGTTCGCAAACACCAAGTTGGATGGCCTGTTGCTAACAACTTGCAAGATTATAGTTGATAAATATAATGAACTATATATAACGTGTCGGCGTTATAACTAGGGTTTGACAGTTCTTTTTTGGGCGAAGGTGAAATACAAAACAGCTTTTTTTTATTATTAATAATAATATTTCAGACGGTCTCAAACTCCTCATTATCACAATTTATTGAATAAAATTATAGCAGTATCTAATCAACAGTTTATAATAGCAATAAGTATACACTTACACTAAAGACTAGGTTAACATAACAATGAGATCAATTTATGTTGTAGACAATTATTATAATGATACTACTGATAAATTAATAAAATATCAAAATAATAAGATCAAGTAATAACATTTTTGAAATACAAAACAACATTATTTGGCGTATATACCTAGAGAAATAACGGACTTTAATCTCTTTTGGTGTCTACCTACTAACTTATTAATTTTGAGTGAAAAATCCTGTTAACATAGGTACAGAAGGTTGACTGCATACGAAATGCGAAAACGGGCGGTCGCACACGCAATCTGCATTCGCGACTTATTTGCCAAAAAATTAAACAAATATGAGTTTATGGAAAAATAAATATTTTTATAACTTTTTTCAAGAATGCTAGGCCACTGAAATCAAATTAATTACCATTAAAATAAAGTTGATATTTGTTTAATTTGAAATAACATCAATTTGAAACATAGAATAGAATAATAAGAATAGACTTTAGATGCATAATTGCATACGTATAGCGAACTCAAACGGTCTGCATCGAGTCGACCTTCTACTGTATTTTTTATTTTGTGCCCTAGCTGGTGAGAGATTATACGCGCATGCGCGAACCACGGCTACTCTGTAACTCAAGGCGTACCATTTAGTATCTTTGGCAGAGCGGCCGTGAACGGTCGTGCCGCTCTTCCAAATATACTGTATAATTATTGGTATTGACCACTCTAATATAAAATGAAGTGGTGTCGTTTTTGTAATTTTCGAGGGTGCTGACAATAATTCTGTGGTCAAAATCAATGTGGCGCCATCAAAAATTTGCAAATTTTTCGTCATGGTGGGTGTCGGTTTCATGGTTTTTGAGGGGTTTTTGAGTCGAAATCAAAATTCAAGATGGCGCCACCAAAAATATCCTCGTCATGGGTTTCATTTTCATAGTTTTCGAGGGCGCTGACAACAATTACTTTAGGGTCAATATCATAATTAAGTCAAGACGGCGCCACCAAAAATTTACTAATTCTCCGTCATGGGTGTCGTTTTCATGGTTTTCGAGGGCGCTGACACCGATTATGGGGTTGAAACCAAAATTCAAGATGGCGCTACCAAATATTTCAGAATTTTTCGTCATCGGTGTCATTATTATGGTTTTTGAGGGCGCTGACAACGATTATGGGGTCAAAATCAAAATTCAAGATGGCGCTACCAAAACTTTGCTAATTTTTCACCATGGGTGTCGTTTTCATAATTTTCGAGAGCGTTAATAACGATTATGGAGTCAAAATTCAAGATGGCGCCACCAAAAATTAATAATAATAATAATAATTCTTTATTTGCATAAAATGTAGGTACATAATGGTAGTAAAACATAGTCAAGGTGCCATATACATCTTGCCGCTTGGCGACATGCAAATCTTTATACAGTTCAAATATCATAATATTATCACAGAAATAGAACATTTATAACAATTCAACTTAATTTAATTTACAGTCTATACCTCACAGATCGCTCACAATTGTAGAATTTACATGGGTTTTTTGCTAGAAATTCATCAACTGAGTAAAAACATTGCCGACATAACCATTTTCTTAGCATTAAATTTGCTATGCGGTTTCTTTTGCGCAAGTGTACCAAATCCGTGCTCTCTATCTAACGGCATACAATTTGACACTAAAATATATTCGCAGCACCAAATATATTCATATTAGGTAACGCCAATTGTATTGTGTTGTGTGATACCAACGCAAGTTGACGTCGTCGCAATAATGTGGCTCGCAATAAAGGCCGAAGGCAAAGTTTGTCTCGGAATTACCAGTGGTACTTGCAATATAGCAAGTTAACAACTATTGTAACAGCTGTTCGCTGGCTACATATTACTTCGCCAGATACAAATATTTATTCGCCAGCTTTGAATAGATAGGCCGGCGAAACAAACGGGATTTGAGTAATACGGGTTTATGATTTGCAAAATCGCTCGGACTAGTTCGAACGTGGAAGTGATTTTCGTGTTCCTAGCTGTTTCACAGTAGTGCGGATGCTATTTTGTAAAATTGTTTTCTATTTCAGTCTTCTTCCAACCAGTAGATTTTTCTGGAATTAAAATGGTCTCTTATAAGTGCCTGTACCTATAAAAAAAAAACTTTTTATTAAAATTAGTTTTTGTCGGCGCATAATGCAGTTGATTATGTTAAAAGACACTGGCTATCGAGGGTATCCGTAGTACATACGTAAGTTATGCATACACCAGGGATCAGCTGTAAACTCAATTAAATAAGCTTTTATGAAGCTAAATATCTGTAAGTTGGGTCCAAGGCTAGGTCTGGCCTGGACGCACTTAAAAAAATGTTAAATGACAGCGATATAATTAGTCTATTTAATCTATATATATAAAAGGAAAACTGACTGACTGACATATCAACGCACAGCCCAAACCGCTGGGTCTAGAGATTCCAAATTTGGCACGTACGTTCCTTATGAGGTCTAGGGGTGCACTAAGAAAGGATTTTTCAAAATTCATCCCCTAAGGGGGTGAATGGGGGGGATGAAATTTCACGCGGACGAAGTCGCGGGAAGAAGCTAGTTAAGAATATAAAAGGTTGTAATTTTGATGCTAAACAAATATTTGTTTACATTTTTGGAAACTAAATTGCAAAAGCAGGATAGGAGCTTTTTGGCTCCATTCCTGAGTATCACCATTCGTTATTTTCACACATCTCACTGCTTCGATCTTGCTTGCGGCATCATTGCCGCGGTGCATCGAAGTATTCAACCAAGAAGCTAGTTTGTGCATGACATTCATTGCAACGACTTAGATGAGATCAAGAAGATTTTGGTGGAGGATCTCACGAAGCTATCTGTGTAATTGTAATGCAAACCAAGTACGTTACAAGTGTCTATAATATTATGGGCCTTAGTTATTTGAAAAAAATACGTAGAATCATAACAATATATTATATACTTCATATATTAATATCACTTGCTTTGCTTATGAGACCAAAGCAAAATGTTAACTTGTATGTTTTTCTTCTTACATTTCCAGATAATAGATTAAAATTAGCTGTGGACGAAGCTCTGGAATACGCCTGTTCATACCGTAACGAATACATGACTGTCAATTAAATTATTTTTAGTGTGTTATAAACATGTAATAAAAGAGTGTTTTTTTAGTATTTTTAAAGTAAATATTTTATGCAATAGTTTGCAATATAAAGTACCTATCTTTAAACGATAGTGAGCATGATGTGTACTAAATTATTGTTCCACGTGGTTGAGAGCCGCGCGAATAGGCAGCGCGCTTGCGCGAACCTTGGCCCCTTCTATGTTGAGCCTTCGCTTTTAGTTTCCTTGCTCCGAGGGTCGGAGCAGTCGTTCCCTTGGGGCAAAGAACCTGCATATTAATTATTAATTTAAGAAAATTACTATGTTTGATTTTTTTTTCTAAACATTTCGTTACTAATTATTTTGAATAAACATAAAGTATTTTTCAATTGTGTAATCTACACGAAAACAAAAATGAAGTTTTTAATTGTTTTATGTGAATTTATAAGCAATAATTTGCATTAAAGGGAGAGCTCCAAACTGAGTAATAATTTATGTAAGTTGGCAAGCAAACGACTACTCGTTTTCCTAACCGACTTCAAAAGGTTATGCAGAGGACGAGTTTTTTGGAACGAAGTTCTTTTCGGCAGAAACACAACTTTTTATTTTCAGCCTGTTTATTGCAAGGCTATTTTGTTTTGCGTGGCTGCATGTCGCACTGATAGGCAGCGCGCATGCGTGAACCACAGCTACCCTGTAACTCGACGAGTCGAGGCTTACCTTTTAGTATCTTTGGGAGAGCGGCCGTGAACGATCGTGCCGCTCTTCCAAATATACTGAATAAAATTATTGGTATTGACCACTCTGTTATAAAATTATGTGGTGTCGTTTTTATGGTTTTCGTGGGCGCTGACAATTAAATTATAGGGTCAAAATTTAGGATGGTACTGTCAAAAATTTGCAAATTTTTCGGCATGGGTGTCGTTTTCATGGTTTTTGAGGGTGCTGTAGCCAATGGTTAGGTTAAAATTAAAAACGAAGAAGGCAGCTGCAAAAATGTTTTTAATTTTTTTATCATGGGTGCCATTTTCATATTTTTTGAGGGTGGCTACATCCGATAGTAAAGTCAAAATGAAAATCCAAGACGGCGATTGCAAAAATTTCGAATTTTTCGTCTTGGGAGTCAGTTTCATGGTTTTCGAGAGTGCTAAAGCCGATAGTAAGGTCAAAATGAAAATCCAAGATAGCGGCTGCGAAAATTTTCAAAATTTCCATTTTGGGTGTCGTTTTCATGGTTTTCGAGGATGCTGAAACCAATGGTGAGGTGACAATGAAAATCCAAGATGGCGGCTGCGAAAATTTTCAAACGCAAATTCAAATAATTAATGGTTTTATGTGCTATACAGCGTTTTGCGTTTGCTTGAAAAAAAGGTAAACTGTGAAAAATTTACTATTTTATTTGCCACAGAACAATCGTTTTCATAATTGAATCTTTATCTGTCAGCAACCATATTTCTTGATATGATGTAACAGATGTTTTATTTTATCAAAAAATAACTCAAACATTTTAAACGGTAGCCTGTGGTCCATCTGTTTGAGTTCCAATAAACAATTTATAGTTCTTTTTTTAAATGCCGGAACACCTGTTACAGTACCCGGGCGTTAATACAGTACACGACGCATTAAAAAATCAACAGATTATCTCACAGTTATGAGCAGAAATCGGAATGTGTAGCGTTCAGTTGCCTAAACATCAAGGTAGTAAGTATGGTAACGGGTGGCGCAAAAGTAATATCATAATGTGAATGTGCCTTTTAATTTTTGCAGATGGCGCCAAACGTATATTTTCTACAATGTAGACAAATAGAGAATTAGTTGTCAACAAGCCATGGAGCGATACACACCTCAAGAACCTGGAATTATTGTTACTGCTTATTTGAAAAATTTTCAATACGTTTTTTCGTCATCGTTTCCTCGTCGTCGTGTTCCATATACTCGAACAATTAAGCGTTTGGCCAAGCACCTCGTGCTACTGGGTCCACTACAGATCTAGCAAGAAGTGGCCAATTTGGAGCCAGATATTTTGCGAGCAACAATTCAAAATGCCGTAAAACGGTGCACAACGTAAAACGAGCACAATTGTGCATCAACTCGAGAGGTGGTGATTTGAGCGGTATCATTTTACCATTTAATTTCATAAATTTTACACTTTCAAATAAACTTTTCATGAAAACAGAATCCAATTTTTTTCATTTCTAGCAAAATGACAGCCAATTCAAATTATGACAATACTTTTGCGCTACCCTGTATTTTTATATCACGAAGCTACGC
This sequence comes from Hydraecia micacea, assembly GCA_914767645.1. NCBI lineage: Eukaryota > Metazoa > Arthropoda > Insecta > Lepidoptera > Noctuidae > Hydraecia > Hydraecia micacea. Next base: position 2,973,630 of record OU611781.1, read on the forward strand.
GCATCTTTCTTGTGGTAACCAATTATACAAACACGCTATAAGTGTGTGCAGAATATTGCTGATTCTAATGATTATAATTCTGTAAAGCCATATTTGTTCTGCCGGGGTAGCGGGATTGTCCGAAAGGGTTACCGCTGCCCCGGAACATAAAGGGCTAAGGAAGGAACACGGGTGGGTTTTAGTCAGTAAGAGTCTGACACTCCCTTCCGCTCCACCCAGAGCGGGAGGAGTCATTAGGTGATTTCCCATCCATAAAAAAAAGAATAAAAAAAGCCATATTTGTTACGGTCGCGATTCATATTTTAATCAATATTCAACTTGATACTGACCTGCAAGTATCAAATAACGTACCTAACTAAATTAAAATTTCTTAACGCATCCATAGGAGACATTTGCCATTTCGTAACGCACTGCTGGGCAGTGAGACAGTATAGGCCAACAAAAAAAAAAAACACATCCATAGCATATAGTTTACTTACAAAATTATGTGAGTTAAGGGTAATACACATAATTTTATAAATAAACCCTGTTTAACAAGAATATTCCCAACAAAAGTTAAACAGCTGTCAGAATTTAGATTTTATTTAGCTTTGTGGTCGAAACACTAGCCAGTTAATGGGGTTAATGGCTGAGGTAAACACTTGAGTGCACTTCACCGGGGGAGGCTATTCTCACTTAAAATATTACCCTTTCAGGATTACACGTAAGTCTAGTGGTAACTGCGGTCGACAGATGTTTTAAACGTTAATGAGTCTCGAATATCTTTCACGGTTTTAAATAGAACTTGTGGTTTGCGTACATTTTTTATAGTGTTACGGTGTGATACTATTAGTAGCATCATGAAATATTACATAGTAATGTAGATTCAGAATTTATATGCTTACGTTGAATTTCTTATAATAATATATCATAATTATCACCACGCCTGCATTCCTCAATAGGTTAAGCAGATGTGAAACTATAGTACACACACATTTCGCTAGTTTAAAAAATTCATCATCTGCCTAGCCTTTTCCCAACTATGTTGGGGTCGGCTTCCAGTCTAACCGGATGCAGCTGAATACCAGTATTTTACATGGAGCGACTGCCTATCTGACCTCCACAACCCAGTTACTGGGTAATACGATACCGCTAGTTTAAAAAATTATAAGAAATATTTTAAAATGTAATAAGATAAGGAAACAAATAATAAATATTTATTTAAAAAGAAAAATGTAAAATATGATGCCTGTACTAGGATAAATCTGTATCACAGGTGGCATGAGTTTTTAATAAAACTTTGTAAGTTTGAAATGCTCCTTTTTAAATTATGATTTTGTATTTCTTGTGTGTGTCCCAATTCATTAGCTAGGTTGAAACAAATATTGCATAGATCACCATTTACATTTGATCTTTAAAGTAGTCGGCTAATGTGCTTGGACAGCGGCAAATCGATAGATGCCCTGATAATTGATGGAGTTAATATATCTGTATTCTGTTATTGCTAGCAGGGCATTGAAACCCAATAGCACTTTGCTTGACCGGGGAATCAAACCCAGAACCTCCTGCTCAGTAGTAGTGCTTGCGACCACTAGACCAACAGACTAAAATAAAATTATCCTCGCGGATTCATACGTTCACAGTTCACACTGCGCTACGCATTGGACTACGGCGTAGCTTCCACGGTGCTACGGAAATATAGCTTCTACGGGCCTACGAAGGAAGCTTGTTTTGTGTGAATAATTGAAGCCGAACCATTTGTTAGCGGTGGAATTATTTTTGAACCATATTCCTTTAAATTAATCCGAATACACAAGACACAACGTTTCACTAAAGTACTGTTATAATCCTGAGTTATCCTTAAATTGTATACCTGAGCTTGATGTCGATAGTAATAAATGTTTCGTTTCTATTTTAGTGTTTATTAGCGAAAACAAATAAATGGCCTTCAGTTTCATCGCAAGTAAATTAGCTGTAAGTTTCCCGAACTGAATAAAATTAAATAAACATCATCTCATCATCTGCCTAGCATTTTCCCAACCAAGTTAGGGTCGGTTTCCAGTCTAACCGGATGCAGCTGAATACCAGTATTTTACATGGAGCGACTGCCTATCTGACCTCCACAACCCAGTCACTGGGTAATACGATATCCCTTGGTAAGACTGGTTGTCAGACTTTCGGGCTTCTGACGTCCCGTAACGACTGTCAAAGATCCACGAATGACAGCCTGGACCAACGGCTTAACATGATTTCCGAGACATGGAGGAGTCTTGGTATATAAAGATGGTCTCCCATCCACGGACCAACCGCGCCAAGCGTAGCTTAACCTGATCAGTCGACCCGTGCGGCTGTTATTACTTAGCTACAAGCCCCTCCTGAATGATAGTCTTTAAAAATCATCACCATTTGAGATGTCAAAGCTCCCATGTATACAGGATGACTTGTAATTATCTACAAGTCAAAAAATCAAAAAATCGTCAAATTTGACGTATTCCTTCCAAAGCGTATCGTGGCCCATTTTCATGTGTAATGATATTTTGTGACGACTTCAAGGAATTTTTCAAAAAAAAACATGATAAAAGTATTTTCTCGAATTCCATGCATTTTTGCCTCGGCTTTATGCGGTGCTTAATTGTTGCAAATGAATAACACAATCTGGAAGGAATACGTTAAATTACAAGTCACAATGTATAGTCATCACTTGTCTCATAAATTCTATCCCATCGAGTACATAAATCTCTATTGAAAAAATTGCGTCTAGGTAAACAAAAATCTGAATAACAATCTCGCGATTGCCTATAAACTAGATGAGATATCTAAAAAAACTCACCCCCCACAGATTAAACTTAAATATTGAATAACTTAAGTACCTACCAGCGATCCTATCATCCAGATTTCCAATATCAGATCTTTGCCGTCTAAGAAATGATATTATTCAATCTCAGAAGAAAAAGTTTCAAATGGAACTTATCGAAAAGCGATGGAGCTTCTTTTATATTTTAATGAATTTGATTTTGAAAAATCATAGTCTGAAAATACATTCTTTTTATTTTTGCACAATCAATTTGCGTATGCAAAATGCAAACTTTGAGAAAATATTCGATTAAGTTATTTTTGTGAAGTGAACAATCAATTAAAATGTGAAATATAACTGTTATGTAACTTCGGATTGATTAATTTATTTTAAATTCCACCTTTTATGACAACCACGGGACACTTAAATGTATTGCCTTAAAAAACCATGGTTAGATTTTGAAACGCCAGGAGTTGGAACTCCAACAGTGACGCACCTCTTATCACCACCTCCAGCTAAACTAAGCTTGGCTGTGTTATGTACACATATATTTATACAGCCATGACCAGCCAAGACTTTCTCTACCATCAACTCCGAGTAAAACTAACTATTCAAAAATGGCGTCGCAACATGCAAACTGGTCGTGGCGATTTGGCTAAATAACGAACATAGGAAGAGTTGTAGGGTGGTGGTAAGGTGAATTACATAAACCAGTTAATTAATTTATTTATCACTGATTTTTTAAATATTTCAATAATTTGCAAATTCGACCTTTGCCAGCAATATCGACTGTTTCATCGGCATATCTAAATATGTTTTTGATACTTTTACTTGGTTAGATAGCTGATTAAATGAAGATGATGATTCTTAAATGAATACTTCATGGTCTGGCTCCTCACGTTAGACCCATTCCGGAAAGTAAACTTTTCCGGCACAGGCCTAGAGTTCAGAGAGCCACCACGACGTCAACGTAGAGATACGGCGATGGGGTTATTATTATTTCCTTTATTCAAATAAATACATATAAATTATATTTTTAAATATTAGAATATAAAAACATTTAAAAATATAAAAAATAGTAGCCCACTGGTATCGGGAACAGGGTCCAAGCTACCGGCGGTCAGGGCTCCAGAGAGAGGAACCTCCTCAATGCGGGCCGTGTCCAGAAGTACCGCTTTCTGAATAAAGCCCTTGATCCAGCTGCCCAACGAGAGCCTCCTTAGGTGTTAGTCGAGGCTCTTGGCCTTCGTATGCCGGAACGTCGATCTACGTGAGACACAATGGCTTTTTAATTGTTTCGGTAATTACGGCATTCAACCGGTTAACCCATTCGCAGTCACGACTATAGGCACAATGATCGCTGAGTCCAGATCCCACATGTCGACAACCTCGCGAGCCAAGTCAAGATACTTGATTATTATTGTTATTAATGAATACCTTCAATCTATAGTTAGGAAATGACGCAGTTTACGTCTGTATTGTATGTTGTTGAATACATGCGTGCACCATTGCTTCCTTGCAAGAGATGATGCCGGACTAAGCAATTGTATTGTATTACTAGCTTTTGCCCGCGGATTCGCCCGCGTGGATGTCGGGAAATAACCAACAGGAACTTACTACCGAGATTAAAACTACCTTATGCGTTAATATAAGTTGTAAACTATCTGTATGCGAATTACATCAAAATCCATTCGGCAGTTTTTGCGCCACTTCGGAACAAACATCCAGACAAAAGGACGAAAATTCTAAAAACTATATTTTCGGCATCAGACTCGTTTCCACATCTTGTAGCAATTACTTTTTTTTATTTCATTAATATTCACTAATGTTTTGACATCGTTTACACACGACACTATTTTATTATATGTATAGATATCCGATGGCTTTGCCATTTGTAGGCAAGCAGTTGATTGGATCGTGTACTGTCGAGCCATTTATGTCCATCGTCCACGACGCAACTTGCTAACGCGTTATTAACGTTTGTGATTGGCTGCGTTGTGTACGGATCTTCATTGACATACTAACACTATGATATTCTGGCTAGACACATTGGTGGTTTGAGTTTGTAACTGGTTGCACCTACCATTGTTTGTCTCTGCATCAACCAAAGGTTGACTGGTAGAAAATGCCTATAGCATTAAGTCCGCCTCTGTACATTTTTGTGCTTGAAGTATTAAATAAATAAATACTCTTGAGTCTTTATGTTCATGAACGGGGGACTGGTCATATTTTTGTTGCCACAGCTTCATTTAATTTAATATGGTAATTGTTTTTTTTATCTTTTCGTTGCGGATGCTTTTAATGTTCTGCATCGTTCTCACATGCATAATTTCAACATGAATTATGTAACCAATATTGACTGACGACTGAAGGTTGACTGGTAGAAAATGCCTATGGCATTAAGTCCGCCTCTGTACATTTTTTTTTGTGCTTGAAGTATTAACCATATTATTTTGATTTAAAATAGTGTCCGTGGAGTTTTTTGTCCGTTCTTCTCCAGTGGTACCTACTACGCTTTGGGATAGGCAACTAGCTTAATTTTTCAGACTGACCGACCCTTGGACAATTCAAAACTGCCTGTAATTGGAATAAATGCTTTGAGTTTGAGCTTGAGTAGCTTCGTCGACGTCGAGCCTTAGACGTTCGATTTTCTGTTAAACTGATCTGTTATGTGTGTGTGCTTTGTTTGTTGTTTACCTATTAGATTCTGGTTTGTAGTGCGTGCGTTCAATCAGCATTATGCTGTGTAAATCCAAACTAATATTATAAATGCGAAAGTAACTCTGTCTGTCTGTCTTTCTGTCTGTCTGTCTGTCTGTCTGTCTTTGCTTCACGCCTAAACTACTGAACCGATTTGTGTGAAATTTGGTACAGACATAGTTTGGAACTTGAGAAAGGACATAGGATAGTTTTTATTACAAAAAATAAAATAAAAAATAAAATTTATTCCGGACATACAGCGCCATCTATTGGTCAAGAGTCGGCATCAATTCAGTACTGAAAATTCATCGGAAAAATGTAAATAAATAGTAAAAAGGTATGAAAATATAATATAATAAAACTTTTAGTAAAACTAAAATGCCCGAACGGAGTATAGATAAATAATCCGAGTTGTCACTATGCTCGATAGATGGCGTTGGGATCGAAAAATCTGCCGGAAGTCACTATTCCACGCGAACGAAGTCGCGGGCAAAAGCTAGTGTAAAATATTTGTGTGATGATTGATGGATGAATTGATTCCGGTTTTAATCCAGTTGGTATTTTTTTCTTTTTGGTTGGAATTTTCAGTTGGTTTTTTTGTTTTTTTTTTCAGTTGGTATTTTTTCTTTTTATTTGGTTGATTTTTTTTTTTTTAATCGTCTAATGACTCTTCCCGCTCTGGGTGGAGCGGAAGGGAGTGTCAGACTCTTACTGACTAAAACTCACCCGTGTTCCTTCCTTAGCCCTTTATGTTCCGGGGCAGCGGTAACCCTTTCAGACGATCCCGCTACCCGGGCAGGCTTCGGCCCTAGCGGGCCCCTTCCTCTATGCTGACATCTCTTTGAGGCGCGCGTGGAACACATACGCGCCCTCCGGCACGGGCCTGGTCCTGATCGGACGGTGAGCTACCCATTACTCTCCATTTGATACGATACTGTGAGAGCTTTACGAGCTCTCAGTACCGGGACGAGTAAATAAAAGCTCGCCATATTACTTCAATAATTATTCCCACAGAGTATATTACCTTTTAATTATTCCTAGGAGATGGTACTACATTTTTTCCTTGTCACTTGGCTTGTCAGCCGAATCTCATTCCTACCGTGGGTCGTTCTTTTTTTTAGGGTTCCGTACCCAAAGGGTAAAAACGGAACCCTATTACTAAGACTTCGCTGTCTGTCCGTCCGTCTGTCTGTCACCAGGCTGTATCTCAAGAACCGCGATAGCTAGACAGTTGAAATTTTCACAAATTGTGTATTTCTTTTGCTGCTATAATAACAAAATACTAAAAACAAGATAAAATAAATATTTAAGGGGGGCTTCCATACAACAAACGCGATTTTTTATATATGTAGTGTTAAATATTGTACGGTGGTACGGAACCCTTCGTATGCAAGACCAAAAATCGCACTTGGCCGGTTTTTTATTATCCAATGTTTGTCTCGTATTACTGCCATCTACTTTTCAAAGTAATCATAGAGGTTGCATTTGAGCCCCAAATAAGCTATAATCTCTACAGTACGGTCTACAAAAAAAAAAACTACTAGTGGTAAAATAACTACTAGTAGTTTAATGATAAGTAAAAAGTCAATATTATAAAAGTCAACAAATATTCCTGCCGCACGTGTATACTCAATCTAAGTCATAATATCAATTCAGAACCCAACACAGTCACAGTAATTTTATACCGCACCACAATAGGGAGACATTACGTAAACGCACGCGTTCCCTGTTAAATTCATCAATGCCCAGATTGAATAATCGTGCCGGTCACCTGTCAATTACCCCAACCAGTTCGGACGCAATTTATTGTAAAGCTCACGGCACATCTATTATACGCCTCTTTTTCCAATATGAAGAATTTTACGCTTCAATGAAGGTCCGGGCACGTTTAATTTCAGTGTTGAATTTTTCCGACAAAAATATATTGAAAGGAAAGTGATGGAAGACTGACTTAGAAACGAGTAATCGTGTAAATAAATGTAGGGTAATCGTAAAGGGAATATGTTGTAAATTGTTGATTATTTATTTGTTAAATCTACTGTTATGTACTTTACTTTATTTGACGTAGTATTTTTTGCTACCTGCCGATTATAATTGCATCTTATAACAAGGTGCAATTGAACGATCAAAGTATAATTTCTAGTTTTGATGCTCTTAGCATAATCAGCCTATAATGTTCCTACTACTGAGACACAGGTCACCTCTCTGTGAGAGGGAGTGGGACATAATCCACAACGCGGGCCCAATGTGGGCGGCGAATGTCACATGTCTTCAAACTTTTGATCCTAGGACATGCCGGTTTCCTCACGATGTTTTCCTTCACCAGTTTGATGCCCTTAAAATGGACCAATTCCACAAAAGAAAATATATGACTTCTAAATAAAGCTCACAAACTTTTTGCAGGGAGAGGCACGGCAACATTACTAGTCCAGAACTCCATGGTCAGCCTCATAAAGTCCTTTAGTCACGTCTTATAGCACCCACGGGAAGGCACGATTTAGCGTGTTCCAACCGGGTCCGAGAAAACCCCTAACTACCTTGTGGTAATATAACATCCAATATAAGAATCCCTTATACGACGAAGGATAAACATGATGGATATTTTTTTTAACGGACGACTGCTTATGAGATCCTCTCCTTATATTATTAGTTTCCCATATTCGGCTCAAGGGGCCGAAATTGAATCTTATACGGCAACTTTGCCTGGATCGATTTCAAACTTTACAAGTTTCTAGGGTGATAACTATCGAATAGCTTTACAATATTCAGGCTAGTTTGCATAAACAATACTGTTAGTTCCAAACACTACCTGAATTCGTATTGAACAAAACTAATGTTGACATAAAACGGAAGGTTTTCAATTGGAATGGAATGAACAATAGGATTAAATTGGAATCGAATGTCAAATGCCCATGTAACACCCACTCTCATAAAGATCGGAGACACTACACTCGAAGTCGTGGACGAGTATGTTTATCTAGGACAAACTGTCCAGTTAGATAGGCCCAACTTCGAGAGAGAGGTCTAACGTCGAATCCGACTCAGCTGGGCAGCTACGCAATATCTTCTCGTCCTACATACGTACCGCAGTGTCTTTAGACGAAAGTCTTTGACCAGTGCGTTATGCCAGTGATGACATATGGCACTGAAACGTGGTCGCTCACGATGGGTCTTTGAATTTTCCATCATCGCTATCACTTTGTCTCCTCCCTCAGGTCAGCCTGATTTATTCCGATCTAATACCAAGAACCACCACCACTGGTATTTGTTTCAACTCGCATTTATTTTCTATTCCGAACAGATTCTCATACGGCCGGACCTATAACCTACTTTCAGTTAAAGACAGATTGCTACTGATGGTAGGCTGTCTATTTAATTAACTGACAGTATCACAATTATAATCATGCAGATCGCAACTGATATTAGATTATTGGAACGTTACAACCAGAGATAATAACATAGGTTTTTCTACCTCCATTGTGCCAAAACTGGTGATAGATAGCCGTTAACCATCATGCTGTCTATCTAACCTGTATTCTAGGTACAACTGAAACTTATTCTTATTACAAAATGCTTACACGACAGAAGAAGAACTAAAACAAAGCCAAAAAAATTCAAAACCCTATAAGTCACCGACAAAAGATAATTCCCTGCACATCCATCTTGCGGACTTACTCTAATATTTATCACGGGATTTAACAAAGGAAAATCCCCAGTCACATACTACCGTCGCGTTGATAATGAAGAGTAATTATTATATAAGAGAAGTCGTACCGTAAATGATAATAAGGGAAAAATTCTACCTGGATTTATCAAAGTTCCGGATAATAACGTTTCGTGGCTGGTTGGACGAGCGAACGAATTTGTTGCTTCTTTTCAATTTTACGGCGTTTCTAACTTTCATTTTGAACTGAAATTGTTTTATTTTTGAGGAATGCTGGAATATTAATAATAATAATTGGTTTTCTACGTTGTGGTTACATTTGCAAGTATTATAAACTAGGAGGATTTGCGATGGCGATGCAATGCGTAATTCTCAACGACTGTTGAGAAATACGCGGTCGTGGCCGCAGTCGTCGGCCGCAATGAACAGACGCCAGCACATCAAGCTACCCGAAACTATCAAATAAAGTAATTTTCCCAATCAACTTTGAACCTTATTTTTAACGATAAAGTTGAAAATCTAGTGGTGTGGTGTGGTGTGGTGTGGTGTCGGTGACTCGGCCGGGGAATATGATGTCAATGTAGTGTCATGTTACCCTTTCTTGATTTTTATATTGTTGTTATAATACGTATGTCGGATCTTTCATGAGTATGCAATTAACATGAGACACAGGTGCCTTTGTTTAGCGTTGTGCGGAGTCTAGGATTGAGTATGGTGTCCGATGCGGAGTTACAGACCTTACGGACCAATGGAGCGACAGTGATCGTTTAGACGTGGTCGCGACACATACTGGCCTTGGAACTGCTGTGTTACCTTTTTAGTTCAGAGTATTAATTAGTACTTACAGTAGTGTTAATAATTGACTCTGTAACAATAAACTGTGTAGGAGTTAAAGGAACTATTTCTCTCGTTTACCCGTATCCCAATTCTGCGTCCACGACTGTATATCTGACACTAGTTTTGTCATTAGGTATGTCTGAGTTGTGTATGTATCTACTAACAATTTAGATTTTATGATCTGAAAAATAAATTAATTGAATTGATATTATCGTAGACGTCCACGTTCACGTCACGGCATCCGACAACACAGGGAAGTAAAATGTGTAGAAATATTCATATATTTCTACTACTAGATACTTTCAAATTTCCGCTCACGATAACGTTATAACGTGCAATAAGTTCTTCCGTACATTTTATGGACGTGGATGTCCACAATAATAAATCGTCACGTTAGACATTACAAAAGTGTACAGAGGTAAAGAATTTTTCCGAGCATATCGCAGGATAATGTGAGTACTACTCACATTATCCTGCCATATGCGTCCTTTGAGACATCTATATGTCTCAAAGGACTCTGATAAACAATTACGCAGGACGCTCATTATTTCATTACCGGATAAATAATAATAGGAAGCCTCTTAAAACGAGGAATATTAATTTCCCAATTCCAATTTCTCTAGGGAGAATTCGGAATAATTTTTTGTTACAAAATAATTCAATCATTTAATAATTTAATCATTAAGGTCGTATGCTCGTATATACTCGTACTAGGCTGTAGTATATACCTGGTGGCAGGGATATCGACGTACGTGGGGCATACTGAAAGTTTCTGGATCTGGGCACTTACAATAAAATAATGAAAAAACAATTATGGAATTCGAAAATGGAACTCTTTGGGAACATGTTACTTTTTAATTTGCGAGACTGTCATTTGTTTTTTCATTGTTGAAAATTGTGTGTCGCTATCAAAATGAATTTAACTCGTGAATATTTTCGTTCAATGATTTTTTATGATTTTCGTTGTGGCTCGAAGTGAAGTCGACAAGAGAGTTGCCAGAGACTTCAATCCTCATTTGGTTATGAAGCACCATGTCGCAGCTCTGTGTATTCGTGGGTCGGACAATTTAGATATGGACGTGATCATCTCCATGACGAGGTACGTGAAAGTCGGCCGGCAACTGCGGTTACAGACTCTAATATTGACACCGTACGACAACTTATTGAAACTGGCAAAAAAATTACTTGCCAGCTAATTCGTGCTTTGTTAGGCATTGGAATGAGCTAAGTGCAAAACGTTTTACATGTGCAAAGCTGAATCGGCAGTGAATGCGTTCCATGAAGCCATTGAAGAGGTCCCTAAGGAAGACTGTTCCAACTGCTATGTACAGTGGTTTCAGCAGCATAATATACTTTGAAAAACAATAAATGTATCGTAAGTTTTATATCTAGTCTTATTTATCAGAATCCAGAAACTTTCAGTATGCCCTAAATATAACCTTTTTTTTTTTTTCGTTTTCGGGGGGGATCCTTCAAAAGGCACTCGACTTCCGACCTCCCTGGTCGGAGAGTGTGGGATTTTTACCTCACTAAAACCACCCTGGTTATTATCATCAGCACATTGGGGCGGTCCCGGTTCCTCTTAAAAGACCAATCCCGGAACCCCCCGTGCAACGCCTGCCCTAAAGATAACCTGTTACCATGGATTCAGTACCTGATTCTGAACCCCCTGCATTGAAACCTTTCGTCAGTTATTTTTTTTTAAATTACGAAAAATTTCCACGTGGGTAGAAATTTTTCGCAATTTTTTTTCAGTTTGCGCGTTTATATTCCTGCCACGCTGTATAGCAGAGCTGATAAAAGTCTTCTATACTAGGCATTATAGGATTATATTTTTCTCCCTAAGCTCAAGAATTTAACGTCACTTTTGTTTTGCAAGTTAATTACGGAAAAGTTTAATCAAAATTATTGATTTACAAGATTCTAAATTATAGTCTTGAAAACTGGAAAATTACGAAAGATTAAGCAGCGTAACTTTTCTTGCTTATAATTACATCGTATTCTCTCGGGAGGAACCGCGGCAAAGAGCAATAGGGCCATAAATTATTTGAGGGGCTGAAAATCTGGGCCGGCGCCAATTAGACCAAGTATTTCGTTGCACTCCCGCAAAAACTCGTCAAAAGTAGAAAATAAATCGATGAGAACTTCCTTCTAGGTTTGGCTTGCTACGATCCCAATTTAGGAAATATTTAGGCCGGAAAACTGTCTCGAGAATATCTAAACTTGTTGGGTTTACCTGATTGCCAAAAGTTTAAGCCGAAAAATCAAGTGTTTGGAATGGTTTACCCGACTTTTGCGAAGTAAAACTAAATTAACTTCATATTATTATTGACAATTACATTTGATTCCACATAGGATCTTCGTTATCATTAAATATATCACTTAAAGATGTACAAAACTCATACATATATTATTAGGCATTAGATTGATTTAAATTGGACTACTTAATGTGTATTATGATTTAATTTATTAACTATAATTACAATAAAACTATATACACTAGATACTAAAATAAAAGAATAACTAACCTACTATACAAATAAATAAAAAATAAAAAAACCAAAGGACACTTAGGCGTCGAAGTACTCATCCGCATCGCTGTCATCCGGAAACGTGCCCAGAAGACTGGCAGCATTGCCACTACTAAATTAACATAAATAGAATTATAATTTGATGGATACTTACATGCGATTTAATAAAATACGTTTGATTACGTTGATAGATAAATTTTCTGGCAAATTCAGTTATGGGTTTCAATTAAATTAAAATACGGAATTTAACATTAAACTCTAGTTTTTACAAGGAAAAGATAATAAAAGGCATCCGTAACATTATTTCCCCTAGAAATTCCTTAGAAATTCTGATCCTTCTTTATTGCTGTTGTAAAAAAGCTGACTTTCGCTTCGACACATTTATTCCAATCTGTCACGGCTCATAAAAACGTTGAGAATACTCGTTTACATAGTCGAAAATCGTACAATACGTGTTCACCTTCCGCATATTTAAAATCGAAACGTGATACGAAAGTCAACTCTACTGCGATGACGGAAAAAATCGTGTCTAGAGTCACCCCGTTCAGATAAAACGTCATTTGGAAGCAGCAATAAAAACTTGTAAAATTGTCAGTCTGGATATCGTCAGAACCAAATGTTCTCGATACACGGAGACTCGATTCGATTCGAATAATCGTTCCCTTGGGCAGATCCGTCATCAATATTTCAAGGGGTATCGAATGCGAGCTCCCGATTTGCTCGTTCGTTCCTTCCCTCAAATGTGTGGAGCTGATTGGTTTGGTCTTTTACTCATTTGAGTGAGAGAATCTTTTAGAGAATCTTTTTTCCGGGAAACTTTATGGGGAATATTCACAAGTTATTGCTCGTTTTTTCTTACAAATCCGTGATTTGATATCGGTAGAACATATTCCGAAATAATAGATTACTTTTGGCAAAACACACACAAAACTAGCATGCTCATAAAAACATGTAGTCACCAAAAGAGATAAGTAACCAGGGTCGTTGGATATAACTGAAGTTTAGTAAGATACCGACGAACGTTTTCGAATGAAATTTAATTTGATCATGAACTGTTTTTTTTTTTTTTTGTTTAGCCTATACTGCCCACTGGTGGGCAAAGGCCTCCCCCAAGTCCTTCCAGGAACTCCGTTTCCGCGCCACCTCAAACCAGCCCTCCTCGTTTTCTATTAACTAAATTAAATTTTATTCGACAACATCCATCGGTTTCTTACTAAACTTCAACTATATCCGACGATCCTGCATACTTATCTCTTTTGTTGACTATACCTACTGTAGTCGACATTTCTGGAAATTCAAGGCACACTTTACTACCGTATAAGCTGCTTATCTTCCAGAGCAAGCTGCCGGAGACAACTGAGGACATAAGTCAATATAATGTCCGTAAACAGGAACCAGAAACTTGTCTGTATTTATGCTAATCTGAACATCCAGCGGTATAATTGCTGAACATTACTTGAACTTTACCGTTTGGTTTGCATAGTCTTAAAACTTACGCGTTGCATAGTTCATTAACTTGTTTTATTGGGGTTTATTTAAAGGTTCTTAATTTATAGTGTAATTAAATTAAGAATATCAAGTTGTGGTTCATCGTTTCTTTAGTGAATAATTCTGAAGAGAACTTTATTATTTAAAGTCAAGTGGAGGATAACGAATTGAGTAAGTTTCTGAAATGCTACATACATTATCTATGGTCTGAAAAAAGATGAACATCCTGCTGTTCATCTTACGTGCTTATTGGTCCATGTAGTCAAAAAATATTACATAATATTTCTCGCTCATGTACACTTTTTTATCTCTACAAAATAGAGTAATATTATAACGTAGTGTTATAACAGCATAAAATATAAGAAATATCTCCGACCACAGCGACATGCAGTTGCAGTTCTTTTTAATAAAACTGAAATGGACTTGATTTATACGTGTTTTGTCTGGTTGAAACAAGATGGCGTCCGTAATATCTGCATGAAACTGGTTAGATCCGGTTTTCGAGCGCAATTTTTCGCTTTTTCCCACTATCTAGCAGTTTGAGGCAAGCAGTTAGAGAAAGAATCATTTTTATTAAAGGCTGTTCGTGATGCAATTTTTGATATATATTTTTTTTGTTTTCAGACTAATTTTCAGTCTAGGTTTCGCTCGTGTGGTTTTATAGTAGCTACAGATTAAATGGTTATTAAATTAGATTGTTTTGCTCTTCAATATTACACACAGAATATGCATATGATTTCGTTTTCAAGGCTCATTTGTAACAAGTAAAAACAAACGATAAAGCAATACAAATTCCTACATACTTATTACAAATACTTATTATGATCAGAGGGGCAATTCTCGTTATTTTAAGAACGTTCACAGTCCGATCTCAGTCTCAATCTGTCAAAAAAACCTCGAATTTCCCTACATTTTGGCAAGTTTTTGACATTTGTTTGTCGCCGAGATGAGACTGCGACTAGATATTGAACGTTTTAAATTACGAGAATTGGCCTTCTGTTATTCAGTTTACATTTCGAAGTCAAAATTTTAAAACATTTTTATTATAGCTCGCAAAAAAGACAAAACCCAATTTCGTATATTTTAATGATACTATGCAAACTAAGCCAGAAAGTTTGCCTAGTATCAAAACAAACTCCCACTCCATTTACTTGACAAACGCTTAATGAAGTATATGAACTAATAATTCGCTAGATAAAAGGGAAGCTGTTCTACAAACCTGAAGTTTTCAATACCGTGTCGCTACATATTTTAGTGGAAGACGGTAACTTGTCGAACTTATCTCGGGAGGAGATAGTGTGGGGCGAATGTTTTTGTCGATATCGATACTCAGCTAAGTTTTTACTGTGGATATTTAATTTTAATTTCAGGGACCTTTATAAAGATCTTCCTCATGAAAGTAGAATAATGCTGTGGAGATGCGTTCCTTGTGAATCATGTGCGGTGTAACTATGAATTATAGGCTGACCAATGATATACTAAGGCAATGGAGCTGTTTAAAAGATGATGTAGTAACAAAAATTGGAAGGAGTATGCTTAGAAGGTTAGATCATGTTGAGGGAATGAATCAAAGGCGACTTACAAAATTCAGATGTGAGTGGAAACCCTAAGACAGACATTTGTATAAGGTCCAGCCGCGCTAAATCTCCGAGCTAACTAGACGAAAACAAACATTACTTAAAATACGTTTATTAACTTAGAACGTTTTCTTGTATATCGATTTTATTCAATTTCGAGGGGCCATTGTTGTTTACATCTTTGGAAAATTTAGCGCGGCCGGACCTTACCTTATTGGTGAATGATGTGCTTCAGAAAGGTCAGGTGCGCAGTACTCGCAACTGGCATGCGTTTATGACCAGATGTATAAACGCAGACGAACCAAAATGAGTATGCAAGGATCGAGGCAAGTGGCGTTCTGGAGTTTCTCTCTACTCTCATGGGAAGATGGCATATGTACTCGTATGTTTCAGGGACCTAGAAAAATACCTCATTACGTTTACTTAAAGGTATCTTAAGTTGGTACTAAGAAAGCCTCGCTGATTGTCGTAATATGGATGAATTTTGGATGGTTGTTCTAATAATGAAGAAAGTTGTTCAATGGAGGAATGGATACAGTATGTCGTATGCCAGTAGTAACAAAGCCAGTATAAGGTGTTCTATCAAAACTGTGTGCCATGCTAGGCTAGCTAAAGGTAAAAGCGTTACCACTTACGTGTTGTCGACTGTACAAAGTCATGTTAATCCAGTTAATAGGCACCTTTTTTTTTGTTTAGCCTATATTGTCCCACTGCTGGGCAAAGACCTCCTCCAAGTCCTTCCAGGAACTCCTTTCCCGCCTCACCTCAAACCAACTCTCATAGTACGCGTCCTGGTCATCTTCCACCACCACCACCACCACCACCTCTTCTCTTCTTACCACTATCCGGCACCTATAAATTCAAAATAAATACCAAAGCTTATTGACTACATCTGTTAATTTATGGTATAGCATAATTGTTACACCCACTGCATTTTATTTTTATATTCTCTTAACTAACTATTTAGGCTAGGTACTAAATTTAAAGACTAAGCCCCTTACTAATAAAGGCTCTATAGCACAACGCTTTCTCTTTCAGTAGTCAGTAGTTTGAAGAAAATCAAGTAGAAGAGAGATTTAAAGAGAAATCGGTGTGTAACTATTCCTCTGAATGTATTCAGAGGAATAGTTACACACCGATTTCTCTCTTTCATTAGTCAGTAATTATGATATAATACGTTTATTAGTAAGGGGGTAACTATATAAATAAAAATACAAAAACAAAAGGATATTTAGGCGTCGAAGTACTCGTCCGCATCGCTGTCATCTAGAAGTGTACCAAGAAGACTGGCAGAATTGCCACGTTGAATAGCAATGCTAATTCTTTGGCCAGAGAACGACCCAGCCCTCTGGTCACGTGAAGTGTCGATCAGCCGGCGAGAATTTTCCTTAAAAAGGAGACGCGCACTCGGGCCCCATGACCCGAGCTTTTCGACCTCAAACGGCTCGATGCTAAAGTTACCCACTGTAATTAAATTAAATGGAGGATTTTTTAATTCTTTTTATTCGTTTTTCTGTCAAACATGGATGTTAACAAATACAATGAATCAATATTGGTTTGGGATAATTGGGTTCCAATTTGTTTTGCTGACAAGCTTGTTGTAAATATGTAACGTTCATTGATCTTACAGAAAGACTTTAGGTGATTCTACTAGTTACAAACATAGTTAATACTATAACTAGCTTCTACCCGCGACTTCGCCCTCGTGAAATTTCACTTTCCCCCCATTTACCCTCTTAGGGGTGGAATTTCGAAAAACCCTTTCTTAGTGGATACCTACTCTTCGCAAAGAACACACTCTCCAAATTGCATGTCTCTAGGACCAGCGGTTTAGGCTGTGTTGATATATCAGTCAGTCAGGACTTTGAATTTTATATATATAGACAAGAAAATAGCAGCGCCCCGCGGTTTCACCCGCCAAATCCGTTCAGCCGTATTTGCGTGATTGAGTAACAAACATCCAAACATACAAACTTTCACATTTATAATATTAGTAGGACTATAATTAATAAGAAATTATTTTATGTTCCTATAAAAAATCTTTGAGCAACTTTTAATATGATACAATATTTGCGTGGAAGTCAATCATAGCTAAATAGAGAAATTACGGCTTTTACCGTCTTATTACAAAACTAGTTCTAACTTATGGACCTACGAGTAGCTTAAACCTGCAAGACTGTTACTGAATTTTAAACTTTATTCCATCGAACGTAAAGTTCCTAATGCAAAATTGACAACTTAGACTCGGGTTTAACGTCAGTTTTTGCAATAAGAACTTTAATTTTGTCGGATTATAGTTCGAAATTCAAAAACGGCGTGATGGTTGGACCTTGTTTTGTAATAAGGCCGAATATGTTTCATATAATTTGACTTTCCTTGGATTACTTCAGATACAAATTCAATACGTACGAGTATGTATTTTAGAATGCTATCATCATAAATTATCTGCATAGCCTTTTCCCAACTATATTGGGGTCGGCTTCCAGCCTGACCAGATGCAGCTGAATACCAATTATTTTATAATGCTACCTGCTGATAAGAGTAAGATTAGTGGCATCGATATTCTTGTTACATTATATCGACATTCGTCACTGCCCCCGACGCCACCTATGTATCTCACCCGTTTAGTACGTACGGAACCAAGGCCCAAATCTTCGGAAATAAACTCTACTTATCCAGAGTGTAGTTGAGAACAAAATTTATGTGACAATCTTCGGACCTTTTTCAATCTCTGCTACCAGCCTTTTATATTGAGTCTCATCTATTCATATTGACCCTCTTGCTAACCCTATAGATACGGTCAGAAGGTACTCCAAAATATGTATTTGTTATGACAGTTATCGATAAAATCAGGGTTGGTCTTTCAATGGTATCGAGATATCGAATCAAATATTAGTATTGATCGCGATGCAGGTCTGGCAAAGTTCCTCTCGAAAGTTGCTCGAGTTGTTCGAATAATTTGGACGGGCGATAAAAAGTTTGCCGTTTTTAATGTCTTGATTTTATACTTGCTTGAAAATTGGTCCTTGTGAATGCTCTGGTCTTTTTTATATTGTTTTACTATTATTTGTTAATAATCTAAGGCCGCAGGAACCCGTTGGATGCGAGAAGCACATAACCGGTCGAAGTGGAGGTGCTTGGAGGAGGCTTATGTCCAGCAGTGGACGTCTTTCGGCTGAAATGATAATGATGAATCTAAGTGCACGTAGTGTTTTGAAAGGTTTAATTTTATTGACAGATTTTGCTATTATTCACAACAGTGAACTCATCAAGCGGTTGATTGACCCTTCACAAGAACAGAGGGCTGGCCAACTTATATAGGCTAAAGAAACAGCATTGCCATCCATTACACCGCGGTCATCGGTAGTAAGTACTACAGGTTTGCGCCAGTTCTCTTTAACCATGGAGAGCGGGGTGAGCCCCTTGTCTACTGCGACCATCACGGTGCACACCCACTTCAGCTTTTAAAAATATTCCCTGAGACTGCACACCTCGCGGTTGTGGAGGGTCTTCGCATTTAAAAAGCCTCGACTCCCGCACTTCCGCGGGATATACAGTCTCATCACCGATGATCGTAGGTGATGCATCCGGCAATCATTATTATTACCTATTATGATTAATTTCAAGACGATCTAATTAAGCGTTCAAGAGTTTTTGAAGTGAAAATTTCTTAAGACGCGTTGGGCATTTTTTGAGATGGGAAAAAACCATTGAATACGCGCCACTGTTACCGTAACCGACACCGCTTCGGATGTGTTCAGCTGTACTTGGGATGTACTCGGTTGTAATGTATATCCGATATATCAGTGAGTGATGGTAATGTTATATTCTGTTTGTGTTTTGTTTTTACTTCTGTCGGCACCCCCGGAGTGCCACTTTTTTTTATTCGTATATGTCTGGTTGCAACTTTTTCCGGTCTATTCTGTAAAAATCACATCGTGAAACTTAGGTACCTACAGTGAGCATGAAGAGAGATGTCATTCCATCTGATGCTAGGAATTGACACTATTGACAGCTCACTTCATCTAAGTTTTCCCGCTAAGATTTGTACATGATTGATCGGCTGTTCATCGCTTCGAAAAATGTATTGTTATCAGAACGGTAAGATTAAGTAGGAGCATTAATTCTATTGGCCAAAAAAGTCGTCCACATTTAGCTTATAAGTTTCTTTTTAATATTCTAACAAGTGAATCTTAATGAAAGTCATTAAAAACAATGAATACCCAATTATAATATTTCCAAGATAGCCAACGAAAGAGTTGAAATTCATAAAGTAAAGGGAAACTAATTGTTTTTCGTCTGGAGTCACACCAAAAAAGTGAATTCAGAATCGTCGTTGAATACCAAAACGGAAACAATTTGCAATCACAGTTCCCTTCGGTGAATAAATTAGAAGTTGCCGGCATTAAATTAAAGGTTTTCGAATAATTGAGATTGTTAACAACAAGGTGGTTGGACGTGCCGCTAAATTGTGGAAACAAAATGTTTTTTTTTCTTACGGTTGTAACTGAAAAGTTTGGATGAAATGTGTCATTGAGGTTTGGGTAAAAAATATGCGTTCCGAAATTTTGTTAGAGTAGAAATATTGTACAGTTAATACCTTTGTGCTACAAGATGATTGTAATATTTTCTCATAGTGCTTAGTCCATTTTGTAGGTATTCAATGGGACCCTAAGTAGGTAGGTAGCTTGTTATCTAGGCCCTGTGAAGCGGTGCGAATAAGGAGTATAATAATGGGTTTGAAATCCAAGACTGTTTACCTTATTTTGTTGTACATAGTCAGAATTCCATACCGTATTAAAAAAAAGGATTTCTTTGCAAAATTTTATGCAGCGCCATCTCCATAATTTTTCTGGAACAAATATCAAACTGGCTGCAGAAACGTTAGGTAGGATCTTAGCCAGGTTCGAGCAATAGTATTTCTAGTTCCTGGTAGATGCCACTGTTTTAAAGTAGTATTGTAACTTCTTAAAACTTAAACCACATCGTCCTTGTACTGAGATAGAATTACATTATTATTATTTCAACTGAACGTACGAATAATGAGGGATCTTATGGATGCAGTTATTATCTATCAGCACTTTCAGTAACTAAACGCCATCTAGTAACATTTGTTAGAACTACGAAATTCGAAGCTTCGCTATGGAGGACCGATATAACGGCAGAATTCAAAAGTATATCATAGGGAGGGTCGTTTTACTTCCCCGTAGGCAACGAACCCTCTGCAATGAAAACTATTTCCTGCTAGTTCGCGTAATTTCCGAAAGATGTTGCTATTCTCAAACATATTAGTTGCATGTGTTTTATATCAGAACGTTTTAGCTATAAGAGGTTCTTATACAAAACACCGTTTATATCCACTAACACTGTTTTTTTTTCTACAAAACACTGGTTATAAACCGGTGTTACACCGGTGGCTGGTGTCCATTATTGTCACATTGCAAGGCAAAAATACGTCTTTGTAAACAGAGAAGGCACCACGCTTTGAGAGTCAAGATTTGATTGATCACCACGCGTGGTCCAAACCGATTGTTCCCAGCGAGTCACACTGTGACATATGTTAGTGTGACTCGTTGGGAACAATCGGTCAAAACCGGTAAGTATAACTTAATATTCCAATAATATTGCAAAATATAAAATATGTCATCCTGAAACTTAAAGAGGAAGAAACACAAATAAAAAAAACCGACCAAGAGCAAGTCAGACTCGCACACGAAAGGTTCCGTACCACCGTACAATATTTAACACTACGTATATAAAAAAATCACGTTTGCTATATGGGAGCCCCCCTTAAATATTTATTTTATTTTAATTTAATGATTTATTATTAAAGTAAAAATACAACTGAGTATTTTGTGAATATTTCAAGTGCCTACTTGTTGCCATTATTGATATCGAGCAAAGAAGGGCAAAAAAATCGCGTTTGTTGTATGGGAGCCCCCCTTAAATATTTATTTTATTTTGTTTTTAGTATTTGTTGTTATAGCGGCAACAGAAATACATAATTTGTGTAAATTTCAACTGTCTAGCTATCGCGCTTCTTGAGATACAGCCTGGTGACAGACAGACGAACGGTCAGACAGGGAAGTTTTAGTAATAGGGTCCCGTTTTTACCCTTTTGGTACGGAACTCTAAAAACTGTATTTGTATTTTGTAATTGTATTTTAGCTCTTGTTACCTACGATGTTTTCTTACTCACTGATAATTTACATAGCAGAATTTTGCTTGTTTTAATAAAACGCTTCAATACAACGTCTAGTTCCTCGAAAGCTTATCTATTTATAATTTATTCCGAAAGGGTACCTATGTGTATAATATACTAATATTAAACTTACCTAACATATTATAAATATTAAGTATAATAAAGAAATTTCAATGTTTTGTCAAGTCGTAAAAGCCGTTGGAAGCAACGTAAACACAAACAAGTTAACAAAAACCACAAATAAGGTTACAAAAGTTAAACTTTGAAAGCACGGTACAGACCTACTTTTTTAAAAGATCCTGTCCCAGTAAATGCCGATTGGTGACGGTGAGACTATCAACAAATCATTCGGACAACAAAACGATGGCCACGATATTTTAGACTAACTTCAATACCAAAAAGTTTCAAGTTACACACTTTAAAGGCACAAACGACTTATTTCCTGCTGCACCCGAACTGATCTCCGCAAACGCTTACCACATCCCAAGAAATATATAGCCCCAGGAAGGCAAACAAAATCTATTTATTCATGATTTATATTTTTCGGTAAACTTACAGCAAGGCAGGCAATTATGGTTAATGGGTTAATGGTTATGGGGTTTTAGGAAAATCAGTGTTAAGCAAATCGACACCTTACGTCAATTTGTCGTGATATTTATTATTTCATTTATTATTTACTAGCTGCGCCCCGCGGTTTGACCCGCGTAAATGTCGATCCCGTGGGAATATCGGGATAAAAGTAGCCTATATGTTAATCCAGGGTGTCAGCTACCTCCGTACAAAATTTTATCAAAATTGGTTCAGCCATTTGAGCGTGAAGAAGTAACAAACATATAAACACACACTCACAAACTTTCTCCTTTATAATATTAGTGTGATTTAAACTTCTCGCACACAATAACGTGCAAAGCCGGACTTAATTCCTTAGGAATTCTCTACCAGTCAACCAAGGGTGGTGTAGAGATAAGATGGCCGGTAATCTGTTTGAGAGTTTATAATAAACATTAACACAACACACACATTCAACTCTCAAAGAATTAATTATGAAGATTTATTAAATAAATAATTTCTCTGCTAAGTAAAAGTGTTTATGAATCGCTAAATAAGTAAACTAATTTATAGACTAGGTACCTATATTGTTGGCAGTAAACAGAGGTAAATTCATTTTTTTTTTTCATACAATTTATGTAAGAATACGGTAGTAAAAAGCATTCGATTGATTCATTTTTTAACCGATTTCACAAAAGGAGGTTCTGTATTCGACCCGTATGTATGTATGTTTGAAAAACTAATGAACCAATTTTGATAATTCTTTCACTAATGCCAAAAAAAACGAAAATGCGGAACCAACGACACCGACTTCCGAAATTAAAGTTATTTATCACTTCGTGGTTTTTTTTTGAAGTCGGTTGTTTTTTTCTTTTTTAAGTTTTTAAGGTTCCGTACCCAAAGAACGCCAACGGTACCCTATTAGCCTGTTCGTCTATACTTTTCCACCGAACCGCATGTAACAAAAATTTGTTTCAGTGCGGTTTGTGGAAGTGCTCAGGTGCTGTTCGTCCAAGTGCGGTTGAAATCAGTGCTCTGAGTGGAATACCTCATCCGTCCGTCCGTCCATCCGTCTATCTGTCAGTGGGCTGTATCTCATGAACCGTAATAGGTAGACAGTTAAAATGATCACAGTGTGTATTTCTATTGCCGCTATAGCAACAAATTAATAAAAATTTAATAAAATTAATAATTAAAGGGGCCTTTGATTTCATACAATAAAATTTTGTTTTAGCTCGATCGTAATAATGGTTAAATATTTTTTTTTTAACCGTAATAGTAGATACTTGACATTTTCACAGAGTGTGTAGGTACTTATTTGTATTTATATTTTTTCTTTTAAAGTATCTATTTAAAACGTACATATTGTTAAATCTTGTACGACGGTTTGGAACCCTTCGAGTGTGAGTCCGACTCGCACTTGGCCGGTTTTTTGTTGGTAATCAAAACATAGGCGGTATGTGTAAATTCCACAAAATATTTATTTACATAAAAGTATACATAGCAGAGACACACGACCGCACACCCATTTTATCTGGCGTTCGATGTGTCAACACTTGAACGGTGTCCAAGTACACTCAGGTTTGGCACCGAAACACGCGGTTTCATTTCCTCCCGACCTCGTTGGGATCCTGGCAAAGCGGATGATTAGTCGGCTGGGCCCCTGAATTGTGTACGCGCGTTTTGACTTACATTTACTGAAGGGTGGCCAGTAAATAGTTATTGTGTTCGGTCCTTTGTTCGATGGTTTTATTTAGTTTTGTGATGTTCTGTGTGGCTTAACAGGGGTGAAATTTGTAGTGAGTAAGTCACTCACTACCTAAACAACCCAAGTGACATGACAGCTAAGTCAGCTGTCATGTCACTTGGGTTGTTTAGGTATAAGTCAGGGAAATTATTTGTTAAGGAAATTTATTTATTTATTAAAACTTTATGCACAACTAAAAAAAAAATACTGTACAAAAGCGGACTTAAGGCGACTACATGACCTAAAGCGCGGTCACTGTCGGACTGCATAGAAAAGAAAGAGAAGCGCGATGACACAACGGTGGTAATTTATTGCAAATATGAAGCAATTATCTATTTACAAAAACTATTTAATAATAAATAATCCATCACTGAATGCAGTTTGGCATTAGACATTTAATGGTATATTTTTAATTGTAATTAAAATTGTTAATGAAGGGATAAACTGCTATTAAAGAAAATTAAGAGGTGTATTTGAACATTATTTTAATTCATTAATGTATATTTATTTATGAATTCAGTTCCATCACTGTATTATTTATTTATTTATTTAATACTTCAAGCACAAAAATGTACAGAGGCGGAGGCGGATTAAAGTAAGACTTGAAAATATCATCATTTTTTCTTTGGTCAAAAGTATTTACGGATTAAGAGATACACTGCTTTAAAAAACCAACTTTTTGACCGTTTTCGGAAACCTCCGCCTTAATGCCTGAGGCATTCTCTACCAGTCAACCTTATAAATTGACTACCAACTGAAACTATCCATAAATTCAAGTCACAAGTGTCAGTGTTTGTCACGGCAAATTGACGTGGGATGTCAATATCCCCGAGTGTACAGACGCCAGCACATCAAGCTACCCGAAACTGACAAATTTTCCCAATCGACTTTGAACCTTATGCTTTAGCGATAAAGTTGAAAATCTATTAAAGAAATTATACAGATTGTAGTAGCTTGATGTGCTGGCGTCTGTACCTACACGGTTTACATTTTAATTCTTATAGTGCGGCCGACGAGCAAAATGCGTTCTTGACACCTGTCAGTTTCACACAAACGATTACGTGTTTTGAGAATTTGATCTTTATTACTAGAATTTTCACACAGACAGGTGTCAGGAACCCATTCTCTCGACGCCAAACTGTACTGGTGGGACTTTTTATACATCAATTTTGTTGACATAATAATATGACGCTATAAACTGTATTTAATATTGGTTTGAGATTTTTTTCACCATCGGTTGGCAGGTACCTACCAATTATTTTCTAAGCTATTCTAATCGTTATTTCATAAATTTGTTTTAGAGCCTAAATCAATAGGTTTTAAATATTTATCTATTCAAAATATTTGTGTTAATTCCACGCGTAATACAGAGGGGTAATGGCGTAAAACACTCATAATACCATTTAGACAACTCAACAATATTCAATACGTTATTTACGTTGTCGACCGGAGGAATTTCTCAAACTTATAAAGCAACTAGCTTTTGCCCGCGGTTTCGCCCGCGTGTAGGTCGGAAATTATTCACAGAAAATTCAACCCCCCATTTCACCGTCTTAGGGGTGGAATTTCGAAAAACCCTTTCTTCGTGGATACCTACTCTTCGCAAAGAATACATTCTCCAAATTTCAAGTCTCTAGGACCAGTGGTTTAGACTGTGCGTTGATATATCAGTCAGTCAGGACTTTGAATTGTATATACATATATAGATGGATAGGTATTTCCTTCGAAATCCTTCGGATGGACATGGAATGTGTACCTCCAGCTAAGAATGAAACTAAAACATAATATTACCAAGAATTCTACTTATTTTTATCGCTGGCTGCAGTTAATGACACCATTATTTACTAGACCGAAGAGAAAAGTCCAGCTAATAATGATTAATAGTGCAAGGAAGTCGCGGTTGCTCGCGTGGGTTAATTAATAAATATTTTAGTAGTACTTCAGGGGCTCGTGGTTAATCAATAACAGCCATACGGGTCGATGGAAAATTAAACTACGCTTGCCGAGGCCGGTCCGTGGATGGGTGACCATGCAATACATATCGAGACACTATCATTCCGCGGAAAGCACGTTGATGTCAGTTGTCGTATATATAGATCTTTTGCCGTGGTTGCGGGTAGTCAGAAGGCCGAAAGTGATACAGCCAGTCTAACTAAAAAGTACCGTTTTACCCAGTACCTAACTGGGTTGTGGAGGTCAGATAAGCAGTCGCTCCATGTAAACTACTGGTATTCAGCTTCATTCGGTTAGACTAGAAGCCGACCCCAACGAAGAAGGGAAAGGGAACCGAGCATAAATCGGTGGTAGTACACAAAAGGTTTAATATTGCACACTGCTTTATTCCTAATGATCATTTTCAAATGCTTTACAACAATTTATTTAATAAACTTAAACTATTTTATTGCTCCTATCGTTTGGTACTACCACTAATAGAGCAGCATGTCGATTCTGTAAAAATCTCACCGTGAAAACTTGCGTGGAGTGAGCTGTCAGTGTCATCCCACTGATGCTAGGGATTGACCAAGCAAACATTTATAATCATAATCGAGATTTCAATCATATTTTTTATGTTAATTCTATTGAAAATTTTATATAATTTCAAAGCTAGTATTTTAGTGATCAAAACATTAATATTTTGTGGGGTTTTAAAATTAAATAGCAAAACAGAATCTTAGTCAGAAACTCAATGTTGTTTTTTTATATATTTTTTTCCCTAGACTAGTCCTTATAATTATGGCCTGAGGCGCGAGCGCGTCACGCACGAACAGTAAATAAAATAAAACATTCACGTTTAAGACAGCTAGACTACTGAAAATACGCATCGACATTATTTGTTTGTTATTATGAGCGATTGTAGATCAAGTCTAGAAAAGACTGCGACGATGTTCAGCGTTGGTAACCCAATCTATTCTATTAGAAGAGATAATTGTGTTAAGTTATCGAGTGCTAACGGCGTGGCTGGCTGACGGACCATAGAATTTAATCCCACATAGTTTGAGTGGCGCGATCACTTTACCCGATTCACGACATTAAATGTCGGGTTATGGGTTTACTTTTTGGGGTCACATAGAAAATTTAAAAAAGCTTTGCTTACTGTAGGTATCGTGTGATATATCAAATGAAAAGGCTTGTCGTGAGGGTCATAAATATATTTTTATAATAACAAAAAAAAGTTAAGCAAATCTCTTTTGAGAGATTTGCTTAACTTTTTTATGACCAAATGTAAGTGTGTACCTACGCAGTACGAGTATATTGATACTGCGTAGGTACATACCTACTTACATTTGGTCATAGGTAGTCAAAACATGTTCGGGATGTTGTATTCAATTTAAAGTTGGTATTTTTTAAAAGTTATGCTTAAAACAGTTGTTATAAAAATAAGATTTTTGGCATTTTCAATCTCAAGTAGCAGCCAAGGGGTTAATTGCAGACTTTCGCTGTAATAGTAAGAAATGCTCAAGATGTTATTCCCCATAAGAAAACAGTACTTTTCTTTTCTGGTCGGCACTTTAATTTATGGGTACGTTATGAACTTATGAATGATGAGTTTATGAAATACAAACATATTTGCAGTTGATCAAATTAATTATGTGCATTTTGCATGCGTAAATATTCAACCCAACTACGGAACCTTTCAATGTGCCGACTGTGCGAGGTCCGATATAAACATGGTCAGTTTTTTAAATTTCTTTGGTAACCTACCACAAAAAAAAACAATTTATTACTCAAGTAAACTAATAGAAACAAAAACTAACAAGCTCATACAACTAACAAAACATATTGAAATGTAAAGTGATTGCGGAATACCCAATTTATACAATTAATAATCATCATTCCCTATCTTTTGCTAAGCCTACCTAAAAAAATGTATACTGGGCATTCTGTAGCAAACTATTAGAAAGTATCAAAAATAAATAATTGTACAATAAATAAAAAAAAATTAAGCGGCGAGGGCATTCCGAAGATAAATATTCAAATATAGAAACAATTCGGCGCGAAGTTCAATAAATGACTATGGTCAAAGGTCCTCCTCAGGTATTGACTCAGTTTCAATATAATGTCCAAAAAACTATTAAAATTACATTAAAAAGCATAAGTCATTATTATTAACAATGCTTATTGTTTTTAATGTTTAAAATAATTTTATTTCAATTTCCGAGTATCGATTTCCGATATTCGACATATTAATTACCCGAGTCAATCGAAATAAAAAAAAAATCGTTTAGCATTATCGCTTTCGCACATCATTACGATAAAAAAAAACAATAATGGACGGCGATTTTGAACACAAATTGAGTAGTGGTAATGAATAATAAGTGTTATTGGACCTGTGTTTTAATATTACGTTAAGATTTGGGCATTTTCGTGTCGTTCATAATATTTTCAATAATATTTGTCTCATTTTAAATCTTATCTACATGTGTGTGTGTGAAATTTGTGAAAAGTAAAAATGTAAACACGCACGATTGGCGCGAAACTTCGACATTAGATATCAAAAAAATTCATTACCACTACTTATTTAACTTGGACAATGGATGAATTCGTCAAATAAAATTAAATGATGTATTATTCACTCCCCATGTGGTGGAGTTTGAATGTTCGAAGTCCCCAAATTTTATGTTTTTTAGCCTCGACCTGTTAGATGATTTGCGTCTAACGCGCATGCGCGGCGTGACTCACGGCGTGAGTCTCACGCCGCGCATGCGCGTGAATTCTGGCTCGTTCCGAATTAAGCCATCATCACCGACAGCGCTCACTTGGATATTAAAAAAAATTAGTTTGATACCTAACGCGCATGCGCGGCGGGAGTTATGGCTCGGCACAGCGCTCACATAAGTAATTAGCGTTCCGATTTAGATAAATCACTATTATGGCAGCTAAACTATATTCACTTGAATAGGTAGGTACTAATGGTTGGATGGTTGGATTATAGTATTTATTTGTGTATGCACCACGAATTTCTTCATCTTTGTTAAGGTGGCGACTGTACTGGCGGAAGCACGATTTAAAAAATGCCACGTTAGTTTAAAGGCAATATATTATGATGCGACACAAAACAAAACAGCACAACAGGCTGTCATTCATTTGTGACAGCGCCCGCGGTGATAATTATTAATTTAGGGCATGGTCGCCGTTATCGGAAGATGGCGCATGCCATGACGTCATCTATGTCGACTTACGGGACATCGTGATCGCGCTCACGCTAATTCGGAAAAAGGGCCCTAATTCAATATGACCCACTTAATGATTCTTTACTTCGAAACCACATCAATTCCTTACCTATGTAATCACGACATATCTGCTATTTACGTATTCTCTATGACACAATTTAATGAACGAAACCGGTTTGAACTGTCAAAATACCACGTTTGACAACCGTACGGCGTGGTAAGATTATGCGGGGAATAATAGGTAATTTATACCATACAGAATAATTGAGGTCAAAGTGTAAGCAAGCTGTAAACGATTACAGTGCAATTCGGAATGTAGTAATTCTTGGAAGTGAATTACGAGTTCACTTCCAAGAATCTCGTAACCCATAGCAACATCACTTCGGCGTAGGGTTGCCACCAACCACTTCTTCATTTAAGAGTTACTAGCATAAAAAATACGGGTCTTAGTTATTTTTACGGGAGACACTGATTGCGAGCTGAGCGAGTGTCGATTGAACCGTTGAATTTTGTAATATTATTTGATTAATGTTCTTTTAATAGTGGCATCGGCGAGTTACCTAAGTAGGTATCTATTTACAATAATATATTTGCACGCGTAGAGGGGTCTGTGGCTAAATAATAACAGCCGCACAGATCGAACAATCAGGTTAAGCTACGCTTGCCGCGGTTGGTCTGAGGATGGGTGACCATCTTTACATACTGAGACCCCTCCGTGCCTCGGAAAGCACGTTAAGCCGTTGGTCCCGGCTGTCATTCGTGGATCTTTGACAGTCGTTACGGGTAGTCAGAAGCCCGAAAGTCTGACAACCAGTCTTACCAAGGGGTATCGTATTACCCAGTAACTGGGTTGTGGAGGTCAGATAGGCAGTCGCTCCATGTAAAATACTGGTATTCAGCTGCATCCGGTTAGACTGGAAGCCGACCCCAACATTGTTGGGACGCCTTACAAGTTAAATAAGTAAGAACAAATCTCCAATGTGGTAATGACAGTGACTAACGCGCAAGCGCAGCGTGATCTTATCACTTCACCCCCGATTCACGCCATTAAATGTCATGGGTCGCGTGAAGTGATCACTTCACCTGATTCACGCCATTAAATGTCATGGGTCGCGTGAAGTGATCACGCCGCGCTTGCGCGTTAGTCACTGTCATTATCACATTGGAGATTTGTTCTTACTTATTTAACTTGTAAGGCGTCCCAACAATGTTGGGGTCGGCTTCCAGTCTAACTAGTAACTAGTTCTAGTGAAGTGATCACGCCACACAAAGTGGGGTTAAAGTCTAACCATGGTCCGTCACGCATCAGCAAGGCACACCGTTAGCACTCGGTGACTTGACACACTAGGCTATCTCTTCTAATTGAATAGATTAGCGTTGTTAGTCTTTACTAGACTCGATCTAAAATCGCTCATACTAACAAACAATGTCGATGCGTATTTTCATTAGTCTAGCTGTCTTAAACGTGAATCCATTTTCGTAATTTTTTAGTTTGGTACTATGTTGTTATTAAAAAAAAAACATATTTTATTTTGGTCTATTGCTGATAAGTGTAACTATCATAGGAGTGGGAGAATCGTAGCGGTGGTTGGCTTTTTCTACTTTACCTAACTGATTTATAAATGAAACTTGAACCTTAAAAGTCTTATACTGAAAAAATACGTTTTTGGACTTAACAGGTTTCTCCCAGACACCACAGATTTTATTTACTGTTAGTGCGTGACGCGCTCACGCCTCAGGCTATATTGACTAGTCAGTCTAGGAAAAAAATTAAAAAAAAAACATTAAGTTTCTGTGCTGCTATTTTATTTAAAACCCCCATGAAATAATAGTGTTTTGACAACTAAAATACTAGCTTTGAAATTATATAAAATTTTCAATAGAATTAACATAAAAAATATTATTAAAATCTCGATTATGATTATAAATGTTTGCTTGGTCAATCCCTAGTATCAGGTGGAATGACACTGACAGCTCACTCCACGCTCACTTCGCCTAAGTTTTCACGGCGAGATGGTTACAGAATCGCAGTGTAGTAGTGCTATTCTGTAAAAATCTCACCGTGAAAACTTGGGTGAAGTGACCTTAAAGTGAGCTGTCAATAGTGTCAATCCCTAGCATTATGTGGAATGACAGCTCACTTTAAGCTCACTTCACCTAAGTTATCACGGTGATCTTTTTACAGAATAGCACCGCTGGGTAGTTGTCAATGTTAGAAACCTTTTTTCTAAATTGAAAACTTATTTTAGCTTCGTCTGAATCAAGATTATGTGTAGCTATTTAGAAATTAAACCTAAAAATAATAACTTTACATTGTACGGTTTTGATGCATTGTCACTATTTTATGAACCCCTATTTTATGTATTTAATCGAACTTCTAATAATTCCCGTATTGCATTCCTAAAAATATTACTAAACACTAGTATAATGTTTACACCTCTTTTAAGTAGGTAACCTCAAGTCAAATAATTCCTACTTTTGGATTCTGAAAATACTAAATAACCAAGTAATTGCGTCCAACTTGGATGTACCAACACGGTTGGTCACCGTTTTAACATAAGCTAACCGGCTTGGTCGGGGTACCCTAACTTAGTTACTGGACTAACAAAGATGGGGTAACCTGACCGTTTGGCTTATAAATCGATTCGCACGAATTTACTCGCCCAAAGCGGGCGCATAGTCACATTTATAATAATATAATTTTTCTACAGACGACTCGTGTGATTTGTGGAGGAGTCGACAAATCCAGAAATATGTATAAAGCAATTGGCACATTTTGAATTTGAGGCAATAAAGTATAGAAAAAAAGTAATTAAAAAAACTAAAAAACCCGACTGCGGTAAAAAAATTAAGTTAATAGGAGATAAATAAGTTTATAGAGAATCACTTGAATATTAATTACTTTTTTTCCTATCTTACTTATCTTCCAGTTGCGATGACGTGTAGTTGACCTAACTGATCTACAGGTGCCGTATACAATATAATATTCGAATTGTTCTAGGAAGGATTTCAGTGAAAGGTTTAAGAAAAAAAACAGAGCTTGATGTGTGTTTTTAATGTAAGTAAGTGTCACAATATAGGGTTTTGTATGTAAGCCACTCTCAAAATACTTATATAATTAGTAATAAAATATGCACTCAAATATTACAATAACAAACAACACTAACACAATAACACGTATGAATATTTATTATAATATTTACACACATAATAATATGAACATTGAATCTAATCATAATATTTCACGCAACTAGCTTCAAATTTTTGTGACTGACCGACTCCTTGAAAATTCAAAAGTGCCTATAATTGGTTGAATTTAAATAAAAGCTTTGAATTTTGAGTTCATACAAAATGATAAAATACACGGATACACAATCATGAGTTGATCGAAGTCGATAGGTAACATCTTAATTCATGACATAAAAACGACTCGACCCTCGACTTTACTAGTATAACCGATGTGTAATATTAATCCCTTAAAGAAAGAAAACGAAATTCCATACGAGCTTTCGTCCCATAATTATTTAACTCAAATAGTAGATGAAAGTTTTTATGGAAGTTCGCGTTTCTTGCCGATGGGAAATCCCATTAGGCACACGGCTTGTCTAAGTATAAAAGCTTTTGATCTGCAATATAGCGATAATATTAATGATACAGAAGGACAAGAAGCTGAGCACTGAGTACATGCTAAGCAGCTTAGTATGCCAACCTGTGAAGCACAGAGGACGATGCTCCAGTAGTTGCAGCAACTGTTGTATTTCACAGCGACTGCGTTCGTCTGCAAGAAATAAATGTGAGTGATTCTCTTGGCGTTAATAATCTACTTTCATCAAAAAACCTTGTTACCTCTGACCACTAAGCTTATGCAATAAGCTTATATTATATTATAACTAAACCTGAAACTGTTTTAGAGATACTGCAACCCAGTTATAGGTTTCTCAGTCATGTAAACTCTCATTGAAAATCGAACAACAACCATAAACATTGAGTAAGATATAATTGGAAACTAACCAATAAAATGATACCAAATTAAGTAAAGCTTAGAAAAATACGCGGAAGATTAAGAATCTAAAAAAATGCAAGTGATATTTACTTGTGCAACGTATTCTCTTCTCAATACACATAACTTTGATATCTCTTATATTATCTGCTGTCAAATCCAACGCTACGGCAGCCACAGTGAGATATAAGACTGGATGCCCAATAAATGTTACCAAGTCGACATAGTCAAGTGTGACTGCGCCCTAAAAATACACAAAAGTTTTACTAGCGTCAACCGCATGTCAGAAGTACACTTAGCATAATCAGCCCTATAATGCCTGCTCGGACACAGGCCTCTTCTCAGTGAGAAGGAGTGGACCCTAATCCAGCACGAGGGCCCAGTGCCCAGTAACAGGGGGTTGATGGATGTCACATGTCTTCGAAGTTTTGGTTGTAGGACACGTTAGTGTCCTTACGATATTTTCCTTCACCGTATTGAGAGGAGTGGGAATTAAATAAATGACATCATTCAAAATGCCCGGGTACCTACGACCTCGTAAGTCGCGCCCGCTTACACTGTACCACCACTGCTCACTCACGCAGTACCTACACTTGAGTTACGAAAGCCGCTTTAACTGCTACGACATCTCAAGGGGAAACTGTTAGGTTCTATTGACGTGTGGTTGACTCCGATGATTCCGACCGGTAGGTTCCTACAGACGGCGTGGGGACGGTTCGGAGGACCATACCTTTTCAATGGGGAACTCTCCACTCTGTTACTCCATCAGCAAAAAATCTTAATAATACTTACAAGTTGTTTAATTCTTGCCAGTTTGAAAGAGATGTCGTACGTTGTTTTGGCTATTGCACACAATACACTAATCACAGTCTGAAAAATATAAGGAAGATCATGAGAAGTATTGAGTAAATAGTAATTTAAGTTCAGATCGATTAGGTAATCACCATTAGGGTCACAGGACGTCTAACATTTCTTAGATTCTCTTCAAGTGCCACGTACATCTGTATGAGCCTGTTTACATCTAATCCATTTCGAAGCGGATGGTTTAACAAATCCGATTCTAAAGCCATTTTTATAACTTTTATGCGACAATATAGCATACCGAAGCACGTGCAAATAGTAGACCTTCCCATTTGAAGAGCGCAGATGAAATAAAAGATGTGGAAATATTCTTCAAAGTCTATAGAATACAATTTCCGAGCGTATGCATAGACATTTACAACAAAACTAATTACAAAAGAGTAAATAATGGATATTACAGATAAAATCTCTAATTTTCGGTAAAGTTTCTTTGCACCAGGGATCCTATCAATCGTATGCAAATATTTATAGCATGAAAAGATATATTCATCTTTTGTTTGTAATGAAATAAAAAAATGAAATAAATACTCTACGTTCACCCAACATCTGTGATAAAAATAATTATCTATACCGAGAGAGCATTGATAAATAAAAATAAAAGACGCTACAACGATGGGGTACAGTTTTGAAAGTAGACGTGCGCCGAATGTAGATTGAAAGTTTTGCCTATAACCCAGAATAAAACGATAGTACATTGTGGGTCTCATATTGCACACAAGACTATTTTCGATCATTGTTTGTTAATAAAGTTGTTTTATTACAGAATGCGTTAACACACCAAGACTTCGATGGCAGTAATGAGGAGTTTAATATTCTTCAGAATCGATTTTACCTACACATTTGAATTAAAAATTGAAAATAAAAATACTTCCTCTACAATTTCGTCGATATGCATCGTGTGACCTGTAATTAACCGTTCTGCTAGACTACATTAATATATATCATGAAAATAGAAGCTCGTGACTACATTAGCTTTGTTTTGTGAAACATAACATAACACCACGCATGTTTACCCCCAAGGATTGGGCACAGGTGTACCTCTACTGTCGATATCGATATATCGATACGAAAACTGTAACTATGAATTCAGAATCAACTTTTTCATAGAAAAGTGCAACACCAACGTGGTCAAAATGACCAACAGCAAATTTTTTTTTGAACCGACGATTAATTTTGACGTAGGGGGGTTCATAATCAAGTACTGAATTTATAGTAACAGGTTGCACGTCGATGTCCCCGCCAACCTGTATAGTAAACCTATATTTCACCAATATTTAAGTCCCACGTAATAATAGGGTGCGACCTTATTACCGTTGCTTTTGTGAAACTTGTGCGGAAATGGCAAAACAGGCCCCAAAACGAATTATAGCCAAAAACAAATGAAATCAAGATAATTACTCGACAGAATGATTTCCTCTACAACACTATCAACAACATTATCACTAGTCTGCATCAAATCTAGTTGTCCAGTTTCGAAGTGGGACGAGTTGACCCCTAACGAAATTAGAAAGGTGTAACTGGTCCCTGGTCCCAGTTTCAAAGTGGGACGAGTTGACCCCTAACGAAATTACAAAGGGGCAACTGGTCCCTGGTCCGAGTTTTGATGTGGACGAGTTGCCCCCTAACCCGTTTTGACGTGACTGCGTTTGAAGAATAACAAACATAAATTACTGGCACTGAGTTGAATTTTATAAAGTGGAATTGAAACATTTGCTCAATTCATTCATGACTGCATACGCACATACATAATCAGCCTATAACGTTCTCTCTATTCCACTCTTTGAGAGGGAGTGGTCGTAATCCACCACGCAGGCCCTGTGCGGATTGGTGGATGTCACATGTCTTCGAATTTTTGGTTCTAGGACTAGGAGGTTTGTATGTAGGAGTACCATCAAGTTGTTTTCCTTCATCGTTTTGAGAGCAGTAGTGTTGATATAAATTACACAAAGTAAAGCGCCT
Source organism: Hydraecia micacea (assembly GCA_914767645.1). Taxonomy (NCBI): domain Eukaryota; kingdom Metazoa; phylum Arthropoda; class Insecta; order Lepidoptera; family Noctuidae; genus Hydraecia; species Hydraecia micacea. The sequence continues at coordinate 3,009,689 of OU611781.1, forward strand.
GTCTGGGATCGAACCCACGAGCCACTGTGACCCACAACTCATAAGTCATGGCTGCCACCAGTAGGCCACCACTGTTCAAACTTTACTCTGTCTCTGTGATCACGTAACTCAACAAAATGTAGGACCCTGGACGGATCTTAGCCTATCTTCGATGCGTCGTGATTTCTGGTGAAGAGACAAATGAAAGGCCGTAGTTGAAGATACTAACTGATATTTTTCATGTTCATTACACGTGTCTCACGGTGTGCAGCACTTTGGTATCGTAAATTAATTTAGCATAGACTAAAAGCCAATAAAACACCATTAAAAGCTTCTATAATGGCTCTAAGCATACTTCTAGAATACGAATCCTTTAGTGAATTGTAGACTCGTTTACGCAAACTCGCAAAGACTAACAAAGCACCCACGAGACACACAATTCTTTATGACTACAATCCTTACATCTACACCCTCTATGATTAACAGTCTGATTCCTCACTCAGAGAAACTAATGACGCCATTCTTTGTTACACTACCTATAGCCGGCCAATGTTGAAAACGGCCATAACTTACGGCCGTTTCGAGTGGCCGTATCACTCTTATAGCGGCTGATACGTTACCGGGATCAACGCGAGTGGACTCCTCAGTCCACTCGCGTTAATTCGTTCCATTATATTTTTTTATATTTTAAAATGTTTTTTATACTTATTTTTTATATTTTAAGAAATATTTAAAAATGTAATTTAATATGTATATAGATAAATAAACGAAATAATAATAATAAATAAATAATATCTCTCCGTAGGGACAACACAAACTAAGAAACAATAAACTAAGTACGGTTGTGAGTCAATGACCGCTATTGCGCGACATTACGGTTAAGTCTACATTTATTTAAAGTTTTCTTAATAGTCATTTTCCTTTTTATTTACTTTGTAATATGCCTGCAGAACAAATAGTTTCAATTTATTCAGAATCCTTTCTAAGCTAATCGGTGCTACATGGCGATCCATCAATTTTAAATAATTGAATCGAGGCCAACACTTTAGCGGCAGTGAAAGGTACAAACTTTCTAATTTAGCTCCTGAAGTAAGTTTTTAGTTTTATTTAACGTGGAGTTAAACTAATTACGTATTGAAGTTTAGGGTTCAATTAAATTCTGAAACGATTTCCCATGTTATTGTTTTAGTAAAGGTAATGAAGTAACTTTTTGAAATAACTTTTGTAAAAGATTCAGAAGAGATACATACGTCGATCTTTTTGTGAGGGTCAACACAAACAATTTAAATCACTATGAAATAATTGTTTTATATACTAGCTATTGCCCGAGACATCATCTATGTGTATTTTGTGTTTCATAATTTTTCAATACAAATATTCATGATAAAAATTAGCCTATGTACGACCTTCTCCATATCCCAGACAACCAATCCGTCAAACGAAATGATCAGTTCAGTGGTATAGGCGTGGCGTAGACAGTCAGATATACAGACAGAGTTGCTTTCACATTATTTTATGAAATGAGTACGAAAGTAGGTGTAAATTAAATTCTTCACCTAACTGTAGAGCCTAAGTGAGACCTAATTTTTACGTTTATAATAACGGCATTAAACAGTTTAACTGACTTATTGCCACATAAGTTTAGACAGAGAATGTCAAAACCGATTCGCAACGAACTCTTTCGTGTAACACCGGCGCCACACGTTGCCGCCAACGCTCGTACCAACGTTGGTCGGTTAATTTCGTGAGGCGTCCACACGTTGCTATTATACCAGTCCTGTCCCGTCAGAGCCAACGTGAAGATGTCCAATACTGAAATCGAACTTGCTCTAAGCGCTATTATAATACTGAGTCCCAATTATAATTTATATTTGTTACTAAAAAAAAAAGAAAAAGCCACGTCAAAGAATATGGTGGATGACGACACATCATAAAACACGGAATGCATGTTGCAACAGGACTGAGCAAAGCGCCAACATGTGGACGGATCGCGAACGTTGGCGCAGATTCCTTTGATAAAACCGACACGCCTCGGCCAACTCCCAACGCTCGTCCCAATGTTGGTGCGAATGCTATTTTCTAGATCCACACGTTGGACGAGTAGCGTTGGGACCGACGTTGGGGCCAACGTGTGGAGCCGGCCTTACTTCGTTTCCTGCCGTCACTGTCCAAACTCTCAAGAGAGGAGACCGGACCGAAATGACACCATCTCTACTTCGCGTTTACAAATTGAAACGGAAGGTGTCTAATAAATTCCACATTCCCCTTACAGGAATTCGGCCGTCATGCACCTTTCGTTGTATATGTGAATATTTTATCAAAGTTATTTCAATGTTCCGTGTGGGTATACTATACATATCTGTATTTTTTGTGTACAATACCAACGCGGTCAAAATGTATATAACACATTTTTTTTTTCAAACCTACGAAACATTTAAACGTAGAGGATTCATAATCAAGTACTGTATTCACTGTAATAGGTTGCGCTTCGATGTCCCTCCTACCCTGTATAGTGCACCTATATTTCACCAATATTTAAGTCCCATGTAATAGGGTGCGACCCTATTACCATTGCTTTTGTGAAACTTGTGCGGAAATGTCAAAACTAATTATAGCCAAAATCAAATGAAATCAAGATAATTACTCGTTAAAATGGTTTCCTCTACAACACTATCAACAACACTGAGCTTAGAAAACACAAAGCTAATCAATCTTTATCCAGTTTGTACTGGTTTTGGAGTTCTTATCACTTGTTTGCATCAAATCTAGTTGTTTTGGCGTGACAACGTTTGAAGAATAGTAGTTTAGTGGCTTATTCTGTGATAGTTAAGTTTTTCTGTTTTATCAAAAAAATCTGATTTGTTAGACTCTTCTCTATACCCAAAAAAGAAATACAAGGTGTGTTGGAAATAACTAAAAACATATTATACAGGTTTGAAAAAATCGATGGGCCCTGAATGGAAACCACTTTAAATCCTTACGATAGATTATTTTTCTTAAAGGAAATATTCCTTTATTTTTAAAAAGAAACAAAACTGCTTTCACAGATTTCTCGACAAGCTTACCTAAACCGGGAATCTCGCCATTTAAAAATAAAAAAAAATAAACACTCGCTATTTTATTTCACTAGTCGATTCAGTCAATGTTAAAGATAACATTTCTCCAAGAAACATTAGGTCTTACACTCGTCTGTCGCACAAGATATCCATGAAATCTAATATTTAGTACACAAGGGCTGTAAGCAACATTACCTAGACTTGAACTGTTTACTTTCAACAAGGAAAAGACGCGTATCCAAACACATTTTATTTATTTATTTAATTAAAACGGTTTAAAACCAATTACAGTAATTAAATACAAAAAGATACACAAAAGAAACATAAAAGATTAAATATAAAGTCATCAATTAAGAAAAATAAAGTTAACAAAAAAGTTAACAACACTTTCATACATCTCTCTCACAGTACTTCTGACATGCCGACAAAATCTTCGTCCACTCGTCCACAAACATATCGTTTGTTGGATTAAAGTCCAAGAGATCATTAAGTGCGGCCAGAGTACGTGGTACTGGTGACTTAGCACGCGCAACTGTGCTACATGTAGGCACAGCAAACAGCCTGTGCTTTCTGCCGCGGCAGTAGTTGTCTGGCACAAAGAAGCGGGCCAGCACAGCATTTAGGTCAGGCGCGTCAATAGTGCCACGGAGCGTCTTACAGGCTATGGTGAGCTGGTCTTTTGCTCGCCTTACCTCTAACGAGTTATATCCGAGGCATCCTAGTAGAAATTTAGTCGGATAGAGGTAAGGGTAATAGCCGTGTTTACGCTTATATAAAAACCTAAGGAACGCTTTTTGTACCTTTTCCAGTAAAAGCAAGTATAGGTACTTTCGTGCGGATTCCACACGCACGAGCTGGATTCCAATTTGCTACGTACGAGTGCATTAAATATAATTTTGATGGCATGTGCTGAGCGAAAATCGCGGCAATTACGCAAAACAAAACCCAATCTTTGGTAGGATTCCTTAGCTACCGTGGCGATGTGGTCGTGGAAGGTGAGCTTTCGGTCGAATGTGACTCCCAGATCTTTCATGGCTGATGTTTTCATGATGGTATTGTTATTTAAGTTATATTCATAATTAACCGGGTGCCGCATTCGACCGAATGTCATTGCAAAGCATTTGGAGGGGTTGAATTCCATCCTATTGTCTAAGCTCCACTTGTATATCGCATCTATGTCTTGCTGTAGTGCTAAACAGTCACTCACGGAGTTTATTTCGAGGTACAATTTTAAGTCATCAGCGTACAATAGACATTTTGCATGATGGAGAACTTGGGGAAGATCATTAACCATGATTAAAAATAATAGAGGCCCTAAAATTGAGCCCTGACTGTAGTACAAGCTTGCTAATTTACCTTGTTGAAGATTTAGTTAAGAAAATCGTTTAATTGGTGATAATAATTCTATGTAAATTTCCTTCATAGACGAGGCGTTCTGATGAAAAGTTTAAAAATTGTTTTTTTTATAGAAAAATATTATAATCTAAATTCGTGCTAATCGACTAATAAGCCGATCGTTTATATTTGTTTCGTTTTCTCAAACTTTGTTGCAACAAACTGTGAGAAAAGGCCAGAAAGTCAAAAAGAGGCTCAATTATTTTAAAAGGTAGGCATCATAAGCGTAAAAAGTTTTTAGAGGTTTATTAATTTAAAAAAGAGTCTATCATTAGGAGATAAATAAGTTTCACTCAAGTATCACTTGAATATTTGCCTTTTTTCTCCTATCTTACTTGTCTTCCAGTTGCGGTGACGTGTAGTTGACTTAACTGATCTACAGGTGCCGTATACAATATAATATTTGAATTGTTCTAGGAAGGATTTCAGTGAAAGGTTTAAGAAAAAAGACAGAGCTTGATGTGTGTTTTTAATGTAAGTAAGTGTCACAATATAGGGTTTTGTATGTAAGCCACTCTCAAAATACTTATATAATTAGTAATAGAATATACACTCAAATATTACAATAACAAACAACACTACACAATTACACGTAAGAATATTAATTATAATATTTAGACACATAATAATATGACCATTGAATCTAATCATAATATTTCATTAAACTAGCTACTAGCTTCATTCAAAAGTGCCTATAAATTGGTTAAATTTAAATAAATGCGTTGAATTTTGAGTTCATACAAAATGATAAAATACACGGATACACAATCATGAGTTGATCAAAGTCGATAAGTAACATCTTAATTCATGACTTAAAAACGACTCGACCCTCGACATTACTAGTATAACCGATGTATAATGTTAATCACTTAAAGAAAGGAGACGAAATTCCATACAAGCTTTCGTCCCATGATAGTCCCTCAAAGGTGTCAGTAGTCATATTGTAAATGTGACACATTATTTCTGCGATTGAACTTTTAACTGTTGCTCGAAGCCGTTCACACAGCTCTATTCAATCCATGGAGATTTATATTACATAAATTTAAAAAAATCGTCAATATTTTAAGTGGTCGATAATTTTCATGCCGACGGTACAAGAACCTTTGATGACGTAGTATCTGGTATTATTATTCGGATTGAGCTGTCACGAGCCGAGTTGTCACTGACGCAATTATTTTACTCAAATAGGACATGAAAGCTTGTATGGAAGTTCGTGTTTCTTGCCGATGGGAAATCCCATTAGGCACACGGCCTGTCTAAGTATAAAAGCTTTTGATCTGCAATATAGCGATAATATTGATGATACAGAAGGACAAGAAGCTGAGCATTGAGTACATGCTAAGCAGCTTAGTATGCCAACCTGTGAAGCACAGAGGACTATGCTCCAGTAGTTGCAGCAACTGTTGTATTTCACAGCGACTGCGTTCATCTGCAAGAAATAAATGTGAGTGATTCCCTTGGCGTTAATATTCTACATACTTTCATCAAAAAACCTTGCTACTTCTGACCACTAAGCTTATATAACTAAACCTCAAACTGTTTTAGAGAGATTACAACCCAGTTATAGGTTTCTCAGAGTCATGCGAACAACAACCATAAACATTGAGTAAAATTTAACTAAAAACTAACCAACTAAAATTTTACCAAATTAAGTAAAGCTTAGGAAAATACAAATATTTACTTGTGGAACGTATTCTCTTCTGGACACACATAACTTTGATATCTCTTATATTATCTGCTGTCAAATCCAACGCTACGGCAGCCACAGTGAGATGTACGACTGGATGCCCCATACATGATAACAAGTACAAACCGTCAAGAACGACTGCATCCTAAAAATACACAAAAGTTTTACTAGGGTCAACCCCATGTCAGAATCAGCCCTAAAATGCCTGCTCGGACACAGGCCTCTTCTCAGTGAGAAGGGGTGGGCCCTAGTCCACCACGCGGGCCCAGTGCCCAGTAACAGGGGGTTACTGGATTTCACATGTGCCTTCGAAGTTTTGGTTCAATGACACGCCGGTATCCTCACGATAAGTTCCTTCACCATATTGAGAGGAGTGGGAATGAAATAAATGACATCATTCAAAATGCCCGGGTACCTACGACCTCGTAAGTCGCGCCCGTTTACACTGTACCATCAATGCTCACTCAAGTAGTACCTACACGTGAGATACGAAAGCCGCTTTAACAGCTACGACATCTCAAGGGGAAACTATTAGGTTCTATTGATGTGTGGTTGAGTCCAATGATTCCAACCGGTAGGTTCCTACAGACGGTATGAGGACGGTTCGGAGGATCATACCTTTTCAATGGGGATCTCTCCACCCTGCTACTCCATCAGCAAAAAATCTTAATAATACTTACAAGTTGTTTAAGTGTTGCCAGTTTCAAAGAGATCTCGTACGTTGTTGTGGCTAATGCACACAATACACTAATCACAGTCTGAAAAATATAAGGAAGATCATGAGAAGTATTGAGTAAATGGTAATTAAAATTCATATTGATTAGGTAATCACCATTAGGGTCACAGGACGTCTAACATTTCTTAGATTCTCTTCAAGTGCCACGTACATCTGTATGAGCCTGTTTACATCTAACCCATTTCGATGCGTATGGTTTAACAAATCCGATTCCAAAACCATTTTTACTACTTTTGTGCGACAATATAGCATACCGAAGCACATGCAAATAGTAGACCTTCCCATTGCAACAGTGCAGATGAAAAAAAAGAGGTAAAAATATGCTCCAGAGTCTAAAGAATAGGAATTCTGAGCGTGTACTCGTAAACTGACGGTTAATACAAAAGTAAGTACTAAAGAGTGAATAATGAATATGAAAGATAAAATTTCTAATTTTCGGTAAAGTTTCTTTGCACCAGGGATACTATCAATCGTATGCAAATATTTATAGCATGAAAAGATGTATTCATCTTTTGTTTGGAATGAAATAAAAATGAAACATAAATACTCCACGTCCGCCAAACATCTGTGATACCCATAATTGTCTATGCCAAACAAAAATTGGTAAGTAAAAAAAAGAGACACTACAACGATGGGGTACAGTTTTGAAAATAGACGTGCACCGAATGTAGATTGAAAGTTTTGCCTATAACCCAGAATAAAGCGATAGTACATTGTGGGTCTCATATTGCACACAAAGCTATTTTCGATCATTGTTTGTTGTTTTATTACTTTATATTTGTCAGCTTGTGTAGAATTAATATTACCACTAGTCAGCTTACGTCAAAAGTATTAGAGAATGCGTTTACACACCGAGACCTCGATGGCAATAATGAAGAGTATAACTTTCTTTAGAATCGATTTTACCTACACATTATAATTAAAAATTGAAAATAAAAATAGTTCCTCTACAATTTTGTCGATATGCATCGTGTAACCTGTAATTAACCGTTCTGCTAGACTACATTAATATATTATACAATGAAAATAGAAGCTCATGACTACAATTAGCTTTGTTTTGTTAAACATAACATAACATCACGCATGTTTACCCCCAAGGGTTAGGCAGAGGTGTACCTCTACAGGGACATCGACGCGCAAACTGAAACAATCAATTCAGCATCAACTGTTTCATAGAAATGTGCAATACCAACGCAGTCAAAATGTATGGAACACTTGATTTTTTTCAAACTGACAAAACATTTTATCGTAGGGGGATTCATAATCAACCGCTGAAGTCACTGTAATAGGTTGCGCTTCGATGTCCCTGCTACCCTGTTTAGTACACCTATATTTCACCAATACTTACCTAAGTCCCATGTAATAGGGTGCGACCCTATTACCATTGCTTTTGTGAAACTTGTGCGGAAATGGCAAAACTAATTATAGCCAAAATCAAATGAAATCAACAAATTAGTTGACAAAATGATTTCCTCTTCAACATTATCAATAACACTGAGCTAAGTAAACACAAAGCTATCAACCGTTTCCTAGTTTGAACTGGTTTTGGTGTTTTAATTATCACTTGTTTGCATCAAATCTAGTAGTTTTTCTTCACCGTTTTGAGATCAGTAGTGTTGAAATAAATTACATAAAGTAAAGCGCTTGTCTGGGTTAGAACCCACAACCCACAACTCATAAGTCATGGCCGCCACCAGTGGGCCACCACTGTTCTAACTCTACTCTATCTCTATGATCGCATAACATAACAAAATGTAGGACTCTGGACGGATTTTACTCTAAGTCAAATGAAAGGCCGTAGTTGAGGATACTAAATAATATTTTTGATGTTCATTAAACGTGTGCAGCACTTGTGGTGTAGTAGCTATTTAGAAATTAAACCTTAAAATAATAACTTTAATGTGTATAGTTTTGATGCATTGTCACTATTTTATGAGCCCTTATTTTATGTATTTAATCGATCTTGTAATAATTCCCGAATTGGGCTCCTAAAAATATTATGTAACACTCTAATATAATGATAACACCAGTATTAAGGAACCTCTAATCAAATTATTCCTATTTTGGGGTTCTAAAAATACTAAATAACCACAACCTACATGCGTCGAACTTGGATGTACCAACATGATTGGACACAGTTTTAACCTAAGCTAACCCGTTTGATCGGGGTACCCTAACTTAGTTACTGGACTAAATAAGATGGGGTAACCTGACCGACTAATAAGCCAAAATTAGTCGAATCGCACGAATTTACCCGCCCAAAACGGGCGAATAGTCACTTTTAAATAATATGTATTATTTTTTCTATAGGCGACTCGCTCGAAATTAATTTTTTGTGGGCGAGTCGAGAACTCCAGAAACATGTATAAAGCAATTGGCACATTTTGAATTGTATCCAATAAAGTATAGAAAAATTATAAAACGTGTACATTATCTTAACATCGCGCGAGTCGCCTATAAGAAAAATATTATGATTTAAATTCGTGCGAATCGACTAATAAGCCGATCGTTAATATTTCTTGTTTAAGTCAAAAAGAGGCTCAATTATTTTAAAAAGTATGCATCATAAGCGAAAAAATATTTTAGAGGTTTCTAAAACCGGTTGGTCTCTAAAATATTTTTAATGAAGATAAATAAACTTATTGAGGATCACTTGAATATTTTCCTTTTTTTCCTATCTTTCTTGTCTTCCAGTTGCGGTGACATGTTGATATACAGGTGCCGTATACAATATATTATTTGAATTGTTTTAGGAAGGATTTCAGTGAAAGGTTTAAGTAAAAAAAAAAAACACAGCTTGATGTGTGCTTTTAATGTAAGTAAGTATCACAATATAGGGTTTTGTATGTAAGCCACTCTCAAAATATTTATATAATTAGTAATAAAATATGCACTCAAATACTACAATAACAAACAACAGTACACAATTACAGGTAAGAATATTTATTATAATATTTACACACATAATAATACGAACATTGAATCTAATCATAATATTTCATGCAACTAGCTACTAGCTTCATATTTGTGACTGACTGACTCCTTGAAAATTCAAAAGTGCCTATAATTGGTTAAATTTAAATAAATGCTTTGAATTTCGATACTTTGAATTCTTTCGAATGCTTTGATTTGATACACGGATACACAATCATGAGTTGATCGAAATCGATAAGTAACATCTTAATTCATGACTTAAAAACTACTCGACCCTCGACTTTACTAGTATAACCGATGTGTAATATGAATCCCTTAAAGAAAGAAAACGAAATTCCATACGAGCTTTCGTCCCATAATTATTTAACTCAAATAGTAGATGAAAGTTTTTATGGAAGTTCGTGTTTCTTGCCGATGGGAAATCTCATTAGGCACACGGCCTGTCTAAGTATAAAAGCTTTTGATCTGCAATATAGCGATAATATTGATGATACAGAAGGACAAGAAGCTGAGCATTGAGTAAATGCTAAGCAGCTTAGTATGCCAACCTGTGAAGCATAGAGGACTATACTCCAATAGTTGCAGCAACTGTTGTATTTCACAGCGACTGCGTTCGTCTGCAAGAAATAAATATGAGTGATTCTCTTGGCGGTAATAATCTACATATTTTCATCAAAAAACCTTGTTACCCAGAGGTAACAAGGTTTTTTGATGAAAATATGTTTAATTATGTGATAAATTAAGCTTATTGCATAAGCTTAGTGATCAGAATCACTAAGCTTATGCAATAAGCTTAATTATTATAACTAAACCTGAAACTGTTTTAGAGACACTACAACCCAGTTATAGGTTTCTCAGAGTCATGTAAACTCTAAGAATTAACATAAAAAATTGAACAACAACCATAAACTTAAACCAACTAAAATTTTACCAAATTAAGTAAGGCTTGGGAAAATACACGTGAAGATTAAGAATCTAAAAACCTGCAAGTAATATTTACTTGTGCAACGTATTCTCTTCTCAATACACATAAATTTGATATCTCTTATGTTATCAGCTGTCAAATCCAACGCTACGGCAGCCACTGTGAGACATAAGACTGGATGCACGGCAAGGGATATCAAGTCGAAACCGTCAACCGCGATTGTGCCCTAAAAATATACAAAAGTTTTACTAGGGTCAACCGAATGTCAGAAGTACACGTAGCATAATCAACCCTATAATGCCTGCTCGGACACAGGCCTCTTCTCAGTGAGAAGGAGTGGGCCCTAATCCACCACGCGGGCCCAGTGCCCAGTAACAGGGGGTTACTGGATGTCACATGTCTTCGAAGTTTTGTTTGAGGAACATGCCGGTTTCCTTACGATATTTTCCTTCACCGTTGTGAGAGAAGTGGGAATAAATAATTGACACCAACCAAAATGCCCGGGTACCTACGACCTACACCTCGTAAGTCGCTCCCGTTTACACTGTGCCATCACTGCTATCTCAAGTAGTCCCTACACTTGAGATACGAAAGCTGCATTAATTATAATATAAACTTATAATGTAATCGACTTATTTCAAAGTAATAAAATAATATAAAAAAATCACATTCACAAATGAATAGGTATACCTGGTAACTAATTTTAATTGTCAGTGTTGCAAAAAAAAAGAAATATACATATTTGTCTTCACAAATATGTATATTTTTCATAAATTTGCAAATTTCCTGATTGCGTCTCCTATATGTATAGGATTTTTTTTGAATTTTTGTAAAATTATTTTCAATTTTAATTCTTTAATGATTGATTTACGATTTCGGTTATTTCCAGCGCAACGATATTTTACATAGTATTGGGCCTCTTCCCATATTATAAATAACAATTCTAAGAACCGTGGACTTTTGGTAATTTGACTATAAAGCCTTTTATGCCAAGGTTTCACTAAGTTTATATTCCGGTGTCGTTCATTTTCGCAACTCCATATATCTGTAGGTAGTGAATGGTTACTAAGACAATTGCTTACAAGCTAATCAATACCGCTAAACCGTTCCGTGTTCACTTCTGATGCAAAAGTATAATTTATATCCAGTATTTCAAGCCAAAGGCGAAGTTTCCTAATGCCATGTTATTAGAAAAAACAGCGAAAAAAAAAATTGTGGGTACTTTTAAAAATTTTCGTAACTTTATTCAATCTCTTTCTGTGACTGCTAATCTAATTATGCTTTTCAATAAATATAGTGATTACTATATAACAGTATTATTTTTGATGCCACAATATTCCTTACTTGTCTTACTTTTTTCAAAATCTGTCAAATGCAGAATCTATCAAATATAGAATCTGTCAATTGTCGATGCATCATCATCATCTGCCTAGCTTTTTCCCAACTATGTTGGGGTCGGCTTCCAGTCTAACCGGATGCAGCTGAATACCAGTATTTTACATGGAGCGACTGCCTATCTGACCTCCACAACACAGTAACGGGGTAATACGATACCCCAATCTGTCAATAGTAGATTATGATGTCAAAAGTAGAATCTGTCAAATGTCGACTAAACGGATAATTTATTTGTTGAAACATAAATTCATTTTATTGTAAATGAGTTTTTTTTTTTTTGCAGTTTGTACTTTAAATTTTTTGGAGCTCAAGGGAAAGATTTTATTTAATAATAATAAATTGCTTTTTAATTTGGAGTTGCCGGGAATAAAATTATGGAGCGCCCGGGAAAAAGCCGCTACGACATCTCAAGAGGAAACTGTTAGGTTCTATTGACGTGTGTTTGACTCCGATGATTCCGACCTGTAGGTTCCTTCAGACGGCGTGGGGACGGTTCGGAGGACGGTCCCTTTTCACTGGGGAACTCTCCACCCTGTTACTCAATCAGCAAAAAATCATAATAATACTTACAATTTGTTTAAATTTTGCCAGTTTCAAAGAGATGTCGTACGTTATTCTGGCTATTGCACACAATACATTAATCACAGTCTGAAAAATATAAGGAAGATCATGAGAAGTATTGAGTAAATGGTAATTAAAATTCAGATCGATTAGGTAATCACCATTAGGGTCACAGGACGTCTGACATTTCTTAGATTATCTTCAAGTGCCACGTACATCTGTATGAGCCTGTTTACATCTAAACCATTTCGAAGCGGATGGTTTAAAAAATCCGTTTCCAAAGCCTTTTTTACTACTTTTGTGCGACAATATAACATACCGAAGCACGTGCAAATAGTAGACCTTCCCATTCCAACACCGCAGATGAATAAAAAAACTTGAAAATATGTTCCAGTGTCTAAAGAATAGAAACTTTGAGTGTTTCCATAGACAATTGCAACAAAAGTAAGTACTAAAGAGTAAATAATGTATATTAAAGATAAAATCTCTAATTTTCGGTAAAGTTTCTTTGCACCAGGGATACTATCAATCGTATGCAAATATTTATAGCATGAAAATATGTGTTCATCTTTTGTTTGGAATGAAATCAAAACGTAAAATAAATACTCTACGGCCGTCAAACATCTCTGATACCAACGTTTGTCTATACCGAGGTAAACTTGGTAAATACAAAAAAAAGACACTACAACGATGGGGTACAGTTTTGAAAGTAGACGTGCGCCGAATGTAGATTGAAAGTTTTGCCTATAACCCAGAATAAAACGATAGTACATTGTGGGTCTCATATTGCACACAAGACTATTTTCGATCATTGTTTATTAATTTTTATTTGTCAGAATTCGTGTAGAATTAATATTGTCACTAGTCAGCTTACGTCAAAAGTATTAAAAACGCGTTTACACACCGAAACCTTGATGACCGTAATGAGGAGTTTAATTTTCTTCAGAATCGATTTTACCTGCGAACAATAAAAAATTGGAAATAAAAATAGTTCCTCTACAATTTTGTCGATATGCATCGTGTAACTTGTAATTAACCGTTCTGCCAGACTACATTAATATAACATATAATGAAATGAAAATAGATGCTCGTGACTACATTAGCTTTGTTTTGTGAAACATAACATAACATCACGCATGTTTACCCCGAAGGGTTAGGCAGAGGTGTATTCAGAATCAGCTTTTTCATAAAAATGTACAATACCTACGCGGTCAAAATGTATGTAACAGCAATTTTTTTTTAACTTTTGAATAATTTTAACGCCCCTACGTTAAAATTATTCATCGGTTAAAAAAAAAATTGCTGTTGAATGAAATACTGAATCTATAAGTGAAACTTGTGCGGAAATAGCAAAACTAATTATAGACGAAATCAAAATAATTACTCGACAAAATGATTTCCCCTAAAACACTATTGATAGTGTTGTAGGTCGATCAACAACACTGAGCTTAGTAAACAAAGCTATCAATCGTTAACCAAAAAGAGCAAAAAGAAAAAAAGTCAGAAAGAACACCAAGCGAAAACCAAGTAACGGGGCACGGCTACTTATAAGATATAAAGAAACTAGACGTGGACGAAGGCGTGGGCAGAAGCTGTTATCAGGGTAGCGGGATCGTCCGAAAGGGTTACCGCTGCCCAGGAACATAAAGGGCTAAGGAAGGAACACGGGTGGGTTTTAGTCAGTAAGAGTCTGACACTCCCTTCCGCTCCACCCAGAGCGGGAGGAGTCATTAAATGATTTCCCATCCAAAAAAAAAAACTGTTATCATATAAATTGTGTACACAAATGCATAGGTTCCTCTGCTGAAAACCGTATCAGATATAATCAAATGACTATTTCCCATCGGTGAATATCACAGATCACCTCTCAATCTTCCTCAGAAATATCGTATCACAGTTTGAAATCGTCAGATAAAACGATACATGCACAGAGCAATGCAATTCCGAACTTTAGATTTTACCCAGCGATCCAATTCAGGATGTTGCTGGCGACAGATTGGAAGGCCTTTACTGGGATTTAGCAGCTTTTATTTTCCGCACCACTGAATTACTAGTAGCCTGTAGTCTGTATGTACCTGTATAGCTCTGAGAGAGAGTTTGATGTCCAATTCGAAAAGGAATACTGAATTCTGAGTAGTCGAGCGACATGCCAGCCGAAATTACGCGACGGAAATTCCGCGCGCGAGCGTTTTCTATTCAAATTATGCGACGTAATTCGGCCTAATGTATATCTATAGGGTATTTGTAAACGCAAGTAAGCAGAAATTACGCGACGTAAATGTCAGCAGGTGGGTCGCTAGCTACGCTATGTAATACAGTTATCACCAATATACAATGTAAAAAGAAACTGTTTTGGACATAAGAACAAAATACAGTCATGCGACCCAACAAACCGAGCACAGACCGTCCCGTTTTACGCAACATTGTACAATTTGAATGCACAAAAACAATTCTCTTTATTTATCTCGAGTTGATTCGTTCCCACTTCTTCTATTTGTACAGCTCCCGAGTTTTCTTTGACAAATCTCATGCGATGGCTCAGTAAATACGCTCGGAAGAAAGGGTTCCGCACTTTGGAAGTTTGTTCAATGAACGACGTGGACCTTTCTAGCTTAGTGCGTGTCGAAATTGCCTCAACATCGCGAGCCCCTGATGGAACAAAGCAGTTCTTCATTATTTAGCTTTCGAAATTATATTTGCTTATTCAATTTTGTGAGGCCTTTGTTCGAAATTGAACTTTGTTAACTTGTAGTAGGGTTATAGTTTTTAGTGTAGGGGAGCTTGTTTATGTTTATTCATTGAGGTAGTGACGCGTTATTTTGAGTTACTCGGGCGAGTCCATCAGTAAGCATAATGGTGCGAATTATAATATTTTAGGTCAGGGTCATTGTTTCTTTCCGAAAAAAGGTAGATAATTATAACGGTAACGTCAGGTGGCCTAACATGATCTAATTAAAAACGATTCAAAAACAAGACATTTCAGTTTAGGTTCCCAAACTATATCACTTGAGCTGCTCTATGGACGTCATGGTACCAAACAAGTATGAATGAAACCAAAACTTGCGACTCAGTTTGGGACAATCGCTGTCAGCAGATGGCATGGCCTAGACTGAATCGTTAAACTGACGTCATGGTACGAATTAGAAGAACAGTTCAGTTTAGATCCTAAAATGGATCGCGTTAAGAGCTTGTGGTAGGCCTCCTGTTCTAAAAGTGCATATAAACCCTGTTTAGTTTAAATTCGTGCGTATGGAGTATATGCTCGTCTTTACACTATTGTGTATCTATGCTCTGTTATAATTATGTATCAAATAAATGCTGGATTAGCGTTTTATGTTATTTTACTTGTTTCGTATTAAATATAGATATTCTACTTTTGGCAGCCAATCTGATTTGTTCTTTCTAAATGTCCTTACGACCCTAAACATCTCATGGCGACCCTGCCTAGGGCTGTCCTTGCAAGTTTAAAGTATAATCACTAAATCAAACTGTACTTTATCAGCGGAATAACCATAGAAGATGTGCCGCTCAACGGTCGAAAAAGATGAGATATTCATCAACCGAAACGCTGCGGGTAGCAACGAGGCCACTTTGAAGGGCATTAGTCAGCACATGGAGCAAATGAATATTGTTATGGTCGCACTGCTGGCTGTATTCAACATAACCATTGCTTACTTTATGGTGCGGCTGCCATCGTCAGTGGATCCAGGAGGAGATTGGTCTTACTCACTAAAGGGAATTAGTAACTCATTAATCTGTATTTAAATCATTCATTTTTTTTTTACTGTGTTTGGTTTAGTTTGTGATCATCCTATACGAGTCGCAATAAATACTTTTTCTTTATTTCTATTCCAACGTCACCACTTCACTACCACTCACCACCACCACCACTTTTCACAACAATTATTGATTGAATAACAAAACATAACATAATCAGCCTACACAGTTCCCACTGCTGGAACCCAGGCCTCCTATCTGTGCGAGGGAGTGCGCCATAATCCACCACGCGGGCCCAGTGCGGGTTGGTGGGTCGACTTTGATTTTTTTGGTTTTAGGTAGGACATGCCGGTTTCCTCACGATGTCTTCCTTCACCGTTTTGAGAGCAGTGGTGATCAAATTAAATACACAAAGTAAAATGCCTGGCTAGGTTCGAACTTACGACCTACAACTCGTAAGTCGGGGCTGATACCACTGAGCCACCACTGCTCTTGTTTGAATAACTTTACGAAAATTGAGTTTATAAACTTAATAACCTCACTTGCTAAATGAAAATCACATTTAACGTGATTTAAAAAAATCCGGGCTTAGGAGCGTTTACGACGTACGGCATTTCATACAAAATTTCAAGCCCTTGTTTTTCGAAATGAATGAACCGATTTTAATGAAACTGTTCTTTATTAACTTTTTAGACCTTTGTATCCTGCTTATGCGTACGAAGTTTCATTAAAATCGGATCATTCATTTCGAAAAACAAAGGCTTGAAAGTTTGTATGAAATGCCGTACATCGTAATAATCAAATCAAAGCACTAACTTTATAAGTGACATCTCAAATCGGCATCCACGGGTACGTTTTCTGATCCATTTGGTTACCCTTCAGATATTTTTGGACAGACCATACATCGTTTTGACTAACAGACGCCACGAAAACAGACGCCAAAGTTTCATGGTTAATACATCCAGAAAAATCCTAATTCATATCCAATGCAATTAAATACTGAAGTACTGAACGAATACAACGCTTAAAATAAGCTAAATACAGGCAATAAAATCTCTTTACTCTCACAATATGAAACAATAATAGCCAAGTAATTAGGGTGTCGGCTACCAATGCGATAATCGTTAATACAAGCGAGCTGTTTGTTTACCTAATGTCTATTTAATTTCGAATAGAGTTTAGGGGAAAATTCTTGAGGAAATATAGGTTTCATTAATAAGTTTATAGCTTACAGAAACGTGGGCTGATAATTATAGTTAAAATGATTCACCTAATTGTCTGCGAAGCTGGGTATGTGGTAACCATTTTGCTACTATCCCTACTAATCCATACTTAATATTATAAATGCGAAAGTTTGTCTGTCTGTTACCTCTTTACGCTTAAACCGCTGAACCGATTTAGATGAAATTTGGTATAGTGATAGTTTGAGTCCCGGGAAAGGACAGGAGGTCAAAGGACCTGGGAGAGCAGTGGTGGCCAAGTGGTAACGGCCGCGACTTACGAGGTGTAGGTCGTAGGTTCGAACCCAGACAAGCGCTTTACTTTCTGTAAATTATTTAATCACCACTGCTCTCAAAACGGTGAAGAAAAACATCGTGAGGAAACCGGCATGTCCCAGAACCAAAAATTCTAAGACATATGACATCTGACAACCCGCACTGGGCCCGCGCGGTGGATTACGGCCCACTCCCTCTCACCAAGAGGAGGCCTGTGTCCCAGCAGTGGGAACATATAGGCTAATTATGTATGTGTATGTGAAAGGACATGAGATAGTTTTTATTCCGATATTCTCAAGGGAAACTTATGCGGGTGAAACCGCGGGGCGCTTCTAGTGTAAAATAAAAAGAAATGTAACATAATAATAACGTAAAAAGTAAAATAAGAAGAAGTCTAAGAATATGTAATCAGCGTATTTATCTTACGCAATATTTTCTGTCTATATATTTGTACAGCCTCCAGCTTCAGCCTTGAATTTCTAATAAAAAATTTAGAATCAAATTCCAGATATTTTCTTTAGCAAGAGCTGCACGTCCTATCTACATAATACATTGAGCGTACCCAAGAGCGAATTAGAAATAATTTGTCCATGTTACTATGGACGGGTAGCGTGAACAAAGGGCCAAACAAATGAGAATTTAAGTCGATAAATTTTAATCAAAGCACGTCGAGCTGACTCCGGTAAATGAAGTTATGGTCTGCTGTTTACATGCCATCCTTGATAGATAAATTAAGCCATACTGGGTTTATCCTCACTGTTGTTATTGTATAAGTATCTTTATCTCGTTTGAGGTGAAAGAAGTAGGAGAACTGCATTCACATCATAGACATTTATAACCACACTTATAACACTACAACTACTGAAACAAAATTTTAAGTAGGTAATATTGTTTTATCACATTTTTGCAAAATGTTAACAATATAAATTAGTAAATTGAATAGTGAATAATTGCATGGTAATAGTAGATAATAATAATAGTAATATCATTGTGCCGATAGTCGTGACTGCCAATGGGTTCATAGCCAAGAGCCTCGACCAACACCTAAGGAGGCTCTCGTTGGGCAGCTGGATCAAGAGCTTGATTCAGAAAGCGGTACTTCTGGACACGGCCCGCATTGTCAGGAGGTTCCTCTCTCTGGAGCCCTGACCGCCGGTAGCTTGGACCCTGTTCCCGATACCGGTGGGCTACTATTTTTTATATTTTCAAATGTATTTATATATTTTATATGCTTATATTTAAAAATATAATTTATATGTAAATAATGAAATAAAGGAATATAATAAGAATATTATGTAAACTTAATAAAATTTGCACGCTTGCTTGCAGGCAGAATACAATGATATTTAGGTTATAAGATCCTACCTTTACCAAACAATGTATTTCTAGCAAATAAACGTTTGATTTGATTTGATAAAACTTGATTTATCGTAACCTAAATAGAAGAAGTCACTGGCTCCTGAAATACAAGAACTGTAACCTATCTCTGGAGTCAGGGTCTCATATTTTTCTGTAAGTAGTTTTTATGGCAATAAAAATTTTTACCTATTTCAAGCAAAAAGTGGAGAGAAGTAAAACAGATGGTGTTTGAAGAAGCAGATAATATTTATAAAGTTGACAATAATATATGATATTTAAATAACATAGAAAAATAACAATATAATATTCTAACTTAACTTAACTAAAACTATTAACATATTGGCAAAAATTATATTAAGGTGAGTATAGACTACAACATTTACTTGTAACAGAACAACGAGCTGCTCTATGATATGTTCTACATATCATCCTTTTACGAACTAAACGTCGAGCACGCTCGCGTCTTTGTTACAAACCAACGAGCATATTGGTGTAACATTTCGTCGAGCGTATTGGTGTAACATTTCGTCGAGCCACGAGTCTATTGTAAAAGTTCATTTGCCACCATCTTCTATTTCTATTTTTCTTTTTTCTTCTAATATAATTCATCAAGATAAACGCAGCACACGCAACTTGTAGGTCCGACATTTCAAAAAAGAATGAACGCAAGGTACCGAAATGTTGGTAAATGCACACTCGCTGTGAGCATTTACCCGTAACATAACGCCGAGCATTCGCAGGAACGTTGCATTACATGGAAATGCTTTGGAAACTGAGCTTTTGCCTGTATTGTACCATTCGTAAGAACGTTACATTACACAGAAATGCTCCAGAAAATGTTGTAGTCTATACTCACCTTTAGGATTTAAACTACAGAATAACAAATAAAAGGAATATCCCAATTACTTTTACATACCGACCAGTGAAAAACCATGACAGAAATTGATTTTGTCTTTGACTGACATACTTTTACTAATGTTCCATTCAATAACTAATGGCTTCTTTTCAATCTTTAAATTCTATATCTAAAAGCCTACTTGCAAAATCTAGTCATATGAAAATAATTCAACCGCTAAGAGACTCTGACACTTCCTCATAATAGTTGCACTACTCGCGTAGTTAATACGCGCGCTCCCACAACCTCACTTACGCCAAAAGGCAATACATTATACGCTGCAATATTCCCAGATTTATTGAATTTCCCAGCAAACTGTGCTGTAATGAAAAAGACGGGATTTTGCGTTATTACTTTGCTCACTTTTCAACATTTTTTAACTCAGTTTCATTTTAATAACGTTTTTGTTTGCCACGGACTTGCTACGGTGCAGTAGGACGGTGTCAAGTTTTGTAAAATAAAAACAGTGGCACTCCGGGAGTGCCGACAGAAGTGAAAACAAAACACAAACAGAATACTTTGCCATCATTCACTGACATATCGGATATACATTAAAACCGAGTACATATCGAGGACAGCCGAACACATCAGAAGCGGTGTCGGTTATACATTTTCGCCGCGCCGTAGAAAGAGAGGGGGATACTCTTACGCCGCGCCGGCTGTCTATTCTCCATCCGTCTTACGAATTTCGATCAGGGTCACGTGTCCTGACGCGAGTTTAACATTTTTTACCCATTACAAAAAAAGTGTACAGTAGGCTCCAAAAGTCCATAGGCAAAGTCACAAAGCAATAGCTTGACGTTTAGTTTGACTTACGACCTTCTTTTAATGAGTAATTAGACACACACACTCGCATATTACTCGAATATAGTTCCGTGTCATGTTCGTCTTGTTCACATAGTTCATAAAACTTTATGATTATACCCACAGAAATCTAAATAAATAAAACATAAGGTAGACAGCTGCTTAACTCATTCACCGCTAGTCCCCGACTAAATAGAATGTTGTTGCTTCTTGGTTGGTGGATAATTTGATATGTGAAGTGTGTTTAATCTATTAGCGTTGTTGTAGTTCATTTTGAAATGCAAGCAAATTTAAATATCGAGATGATAGCTGCTGATATTATCGCGCTGCGTAAATATGGACTTATTATTATATCACAAATATTTGATGAAACCGGACTGACTGTGAGTATTATGATTTCATTATTTTATGGAACATTTATCTAATTAAAGTATAAATGATGATCCTTGTAGTTATTTTTTTAAACGTTTTATATTTACCTACCATAAGCCCTAAATAGAAAAAAAATATATATTTCCTAAAGTTTATTTATTTACTTTTGGAATGATGAATATAATATTAAGCATAATATTATAATATATAATCATTTTGTAACATTTCTATTTTCAAAATAATTTTGTTTCAAAATAGTAATAATATTTTATAATTTTGCTAGTAGCTTAACAGTATTCCTTTTTTGTTTTAGAGAAATTACCTACTGTGAGTCGGAGGGTCAAAAGATATAAGGAAGAGGGTAGCCTTGCCAGTCGAAAGCGAAGTGGAAGGCCCAGCTGGTCAGTGAATATGAAACAATTGGTTTCCGAGATATTTTGCCGAATTATTCAACAAGTGTTTACGAAGCGTTCGCCGTGCAAACGAAAACCAGCTCAAAAACATAATATTTGATTGGAAATAATAAACAAGAACATTTATACAAAGTATTAAGTTATAAATTGATTTTAGTAATATTAAAATAAAATTGTGTCATATCCGTATTAATAAGGATTATTTTGAGGTTTAGTTTCAATCTTCTTTTCATAATGAAAATGAATACTTAAGCTATAACCGCAATAAGTCCTAATAAATATGACTGTTTATAACGAATAAACATTTTGAAATCACTTAAGCATAAAACATTTTTATTTTTAACCCCATATAACATAAGCATGACAATATAATAATAAAAACATAAACATTGTTATTCTCTTTTATTATCTCTATTGAATAACAAAAAAAAAAACGAAAAAGATAATTATTGAAAAGAAAAATAATAGTCTCATCTCGAGATTGGAACCCAGACTTTCACGTTTGCTAAACCATTAGGTTACGTTACCAGCTATCTATACTTGCTATGATGAAGTGAATTTGAGCAGTAGTATGAACCCACCAAGGTTATGTGTAATTACGTAGTACCGTGTGCGTAAAAGCGACGATATGTTTTGTTTCGTTCGACGCTAGGACAGTAGAAAGATATTTATACTGTGACGCTCACGCTAGCCAATGCGTGTTCGACTTACACACACAGATGTGGCCTGCGGCGCGAGGCGGCCGGTATTATCACAGCAATTTGAACTTTAATATGCTTATGCAAAATTGATGCCTTACTGTACAACGCCGCTAAAGAAGTTTTCACTTCAAAAAGTGCAAAAGTTGATTTTCAAGTGCAGCTAATGCTAGCGTTTTCACTAAGCTATGCACGTCTTAAAATAGGACAATCATCATCTAATCGGGTAATTGCGTAACACACTATCAGTAGCAATGTGTTTCATATTGACAGTCCAAAAACATCCATTACGTTATTTACGTTGTTGAGCAGACACATTTTTCGAACATATGAAGCAATGGATTAGCAATATCCGTCAAAATGATTCAGATTGAGATTGATAGTGTGTTACGTAAAATTAGGGTGCTGTAATGACAACCACAATACATTTTCCAGACTTAAAGTTCTTAGGCCCGGTTTTACCACAAATCAATGAAAATTACTGAGACAGAATGATGTTTTAAATAAATTTATGGATGGAAAGGGAGAGGAAGGCCAAAGAAAAAAGAAAAGATGGATGAATTGTGTGAGGAATAATATGAAAGGGAAGGGAGTAAAAGACAGGGAGAATGAAAGAAGAAAACGTGTTGCGCCGACTACAAGCAAGCTACATGGGACAAGGAACAAGGACAAGGCCAGGAAGACGATGAGGGTTAAACGGATTTAGTGATTTGTGGTGAAAGAAAACAAAGAATCAAGTTTGTATGGACACAGTTATGGTACAAGTGGGCCTTAATATAGTTCACCTAATTATGTTTCTCACATAATCCGCGAAGTCTCGAGTGCAGCGAATTTAACTCGCGAATATAAAACACGGGCGTCTAGAGAGCTGAGTAATTCACGTCTTAGAACGTTCGAGAGGCTACTTACTTGCTTCAGAATTTATACACTAAAGGAAATCCGGCTGTAAGGATGACTAAACGGTTCAACTTTATAACCCAAGTTTCTTAGCTTGTGAATTTAATGGTTTATGCATGAAAAGTTTAGCAGACTGATACAACGAACGTTTATAATAGAGAATAAGTCACGGAAATATGTACTAGTTTTATTTGATGTTACCTAAGTATATACAGTCCTATTATATCAGCGGGTTATTAACCCATTATTAGGACTATTTACTCGTATTTAGTTGTTCCTCTAAAAACTTATTGACTTTTTGACTTCCTGGCGTCTTAGAGTTGGTCGCAGTAACTAAGCTAGACCACCCCGACCAATTGGCTTACATTAGGTTGGAACTGTGACTAATCGCGCGCGAGCTGAGCAGTGGCGCAGTTGCGACCGGCGAGCGCCACATCCAAGTTGGTCGCAGTTACTGACTATTTATGTATTTTTAGACCCCAACATAGGAATGATTTGAGGTTCACAAGGAGAGGCGCATTCATTATGAGTGTTCAATAATGTTTCTAGGAAAGCAATATGGGAATTATTTAAGGTTTCTATTAATTAAAAACATGTCCTAAGTGAACTTACTCGCTATGTATGTTGGTGATTATGGAGAATTAGGTCTAGGTTTCCTCATAATTTTGTCCATCGTAAAACTAGTGTCTAAAATTTATAGAAAATACATTCATGTCTGTAAGTAGCACGCATGTGTCTGTATTATTAAAATTACGGTAGCTGAAACCGATATTTTCCCAATCCAATAACATTCTTGGGCAATCAATGAGTTTGGTTGCGTTGCATTCGGACTGGGTGTATAGTCCATTGCTCTGTATGTTTACACGTAGTGATGTGACCGTCAGCTCCTTTTGTAACTAGGACAGAGGAGTTTAAACTTCCATCACCTTTGTTTCATAAATGCACAACATTTCATTTTGACAGTGTCTGAATTTTGGAAATTCTTATCGCCAACCTCAGCACTTAAAGTAACACAGAAATCATAGCGAAATGTTCGCGGTTTTTATTAATTTATTACAGCAAAAAAATCACAATGGCTAGAAATGGTAAAAATTCTTAGGTAGTGAACCCATTCATTCATTAATTTCATTCTGATGTTTTGATTCCTACCCTACATACCAAAGGAAAATGTATTTTGAATTGGCCTATACCACATTTTCAGCATGAATAACAAGGGCAAGAAGCGTTTCGATACGAAAACTAATATTTATGTTTGTAATTCGAGCGTATTTTCGCCTACGCCTACCATCGCCTGTGCCCACACTGCATTCAATGCAATAGTTTTGCACAAAGCTGTCACATCACTATCCATAAACAGCGCGTGTCGTAGGTCTGTTCGTTCGACGAGTGGAATCGAATCGGCACAGTACATTTGGCAAACATTGAATTAGCATATTGTATCCACGCCCGGCGTGCGTTCCATCCGATTATATTATCCGACCCTCGATTATAACCTGTTCGCAGACAGATTGAATGTTCGATTACTGTTTGACAGACTCGTGTTTGGTTTATCGATTTTATGAAACTATCAAATCGGTTCGCGGTTTGTTGGCGTAGCGATATAGATTTTAAAATTGAGTGTGTGTCGTTAAAATATGTTGGATGGATGTTTGTTTGAATGAAAACCTCAATTTACATACATATCTATTAGAGACGTTATTCCTCAAAGACTAGTATTATTACAGTCACTTCGAATTTGATCTAAATTTTTAATGTTTAATCCATCCAAATGTTGTCTTTAAAAGATCGTTTTTAGCGATAATACCGCCCATTCTGTCACCCATTATTAAGTTTCTATATTTATGTATGTAATTTATATGGTGTGCATAATAAAGAGTATTCTATTCTATTCTATTCTAAACGCTGAACACAGAAACTATGTTTCAACCATCTTTATCTTACAGAATTACTACAAACATACTAATCTAGAAGGAATCTCTAATCCTCAAACACCCCTTTATAGACAAAGACGGTTACAGCAGCTCTGCAGTGTAAAAGTATTAGTTCTACAGTTACTCGCATTAGATTGTAAACTAAATGCCGTAAAAGTACTTAAAAGCAATCTTTCTAAGCGTGTCTTAACTAAAAGGGATTATTGCAATTCCTTTCAGTAATGATTTTTTTCTGCTGTTTATTATTTTGTATACTTAACCCCTCACGCGTCAAGTGTACACAAAGTGTACATAAGAGAAAGTGCTAGAAACGCCAACGGTACACCAAGTGTACACAACAGTGTCATTGTCATTCACACCCGTACATTTTTTTTGTATTAGAATAATAATTGTTGCCAGTCTGCTCTCTAGACGAACAGATTTGGTACGGAGCGAACTATATCCGCGGTCCCGACCGTACCAAGTTTGATTGTCTGTTAATAGGTGCTATTACAACCAAAAACTTCATCTATAAAACCCGTGCATTCCCAACTCAACCCTCTGAATGCGATGCACATAATGTTTGGTGAATTAACTCAAAAATGCCAGGCGCACAGTCCTGCCGTAAATTCCCTCGCCGCGACTTTATATGACTGCAAGTGGGACGAGTAAGCCCCTACAAATAACCAGTCATAATAACTTCAGGCTCTAGTAACGTTAGGGTGTATTTTACGAGAAGTCTTTATTTCGGGAAGAATTACGGGTTATATTTACATGAGAAAAGTCTTCTGTTAGAGGGTTTTCTTCTCAGTTTCGAGGTTAGAGTGGAAATGGGGATTTTTCTGTGAATGTTATTCAATCTACAGGGTCCCGTTAAAATAGATGGACAAATTTTAACACAGCGCTCAGTACGTCTAACGAAAGATATCCAAGCAAAAAAAAAAAAAAACACTGATTAAAGTGATTTTATTTTGACCTAAATAATAAATTGCGGGCATATTAGTGTATTTTCGTTAGCTGATTATTTTTCTTGTAAGTATTTAATACGTTTTTCTTATATATTTTTTACCATCGTCCCTATTTTGGTGGTCTGAATGATTTCTAAAAGTTTGTCCATCTATTTTAATGGGACCTTATACATATAACACATGTAGATCTTTTGTTAAATTTTTGGGGGTAACTAATGTATGTCTAACTGAGGTACGTTATCTCCATGACAGATTTTTTTCTTCTGTGGGGCTTCTAACAGGTCAACCTAGGAGGTTGTCGGCTGCTTAGTCGGGCTATCATGTGTAGTAAATATACGTAAATTAACACTAGACACACACAGAGATTC
Source organism: Hydraecia micacea (assembly GCA_914767645.1). NCBI lineage: Eukaryota > Metazoa > Arthropoda > Insecta > Lepidoptera > Noctuidae > Hydraecia > Hydraecia micacea. The sequence continues at coordinate 3,036,254 of OU611781.1, forward strand.
CATTAATTCATTGATTTAATTACATTTTATACAATTTAGTGGTTTTATTTTTGTGGAATAATTTATTGTAAAATGTGTGATGTGCATGAGAGCAAATAATTAATTAATTAGGCTATACAGTATGTATTTATTTGAATGGAGTCACTGCATATCTACAATTCTACATAGTTTCTACATTGATATTTCCAGTGGCAATTAATTTATAACAAATAAGACCAGAATTTCCTACTCATTAGTATATTTTTGTTATCATGTCGTAAAAATGTGTTTGACACGCGCCTCCCATAAATTCCTGTGCAGCGCGGCCGACGGTGGCGCCCCGCTGGTTAGCGGTAATTGCGCGAAGCACCGCCCCGGCTCCATCGACAAACCTCATTTGCAGGAGTTCTACCAAACATGACTACTTGCGGTTCTCGATTTTAGAAGTTTTTGTTAAGGAAATCATAAGAATACGCGATATTGTAAGAATATTATTAAGTTTTTCTTTTCAGATGGTGGGTTTTTTTAAAGTTCTATTTGGTGTTAAAATGGTTGTTATGTTCTTTTTGTTAATTCCTATGGCGGCCCTTCCTAATTAAAAGATCTGTGAAAGATATTTGACTATCTAATTGGCAAAAGAGTGTTCACAGTTCAAACTTTTCTGTCATCAAGAGTTTGTTTTCCTACAATCCAAACATCAAGAGATTAAATCGAGATTTCTTAGTTAGACCCGAAGCCCTTCCCACTGCCGGTAACACACTCAGCCAATTTATATAGCGAGAGGGCAATTACCGACGTTTTCCGACGTTTTCGGCGCCTAAACGTCATTTGCCGAAATTATATTGTCGGAGGCCGAATGGCCTCAGGCAAATGATAAACACTAGTGATAGGAATGTAATCCGACGATTTGATTCGATGCAATTGGTAGGGGACTTTCGGCCGCATTTTCGCTCGTATAGTGCGTGAATTTTGGTTCAAGGTAGTCGAGTGTAGCATCGAATTTGGGGTGTAATTCTAAATGACAGTAAATTAGTAAGTGATAACTGGAGTTGTGGTAATCAAAATGATATAAAGAAAATAAATAGATTTATATTTTTCTTAGCTGCCGAGAGGGCAGCTAAGAGGGGGTAAGCTGGCGAACGCGTGACGTAAGCGTTACGAAAAGTGTGATCGGGCGAGGCGAACGGGAGTTGAGTGGGGGATATAAGCAAGAGACAACAGTGCGCGCGCACATTTTCTTTCTCTCTTCCTCTCATAGCAAATACGCAATACTGAAGTTTCACTTCAGTCGTGTGGTCATAAGCACACTCGTTGTTTTTTTTTTTCTCTAAAGAAGGCTCTTTGCAATCACTTCTTCGACAAGATAACATAGCCCTTGCATTATATACGAATATGAAGAATGCGAAATTAAAATTGTCTGCTACCTAGTACCTACATAGTTAATTGTTATTCTATGTGTGAAAACTTGTAATTGGCCATCATCATGTTAAAAACTTAGTAACTATTGTGTTCGATGTTAGCTATAAGTTTTCCAAAAATAATAAAATAAAATAAATTAATAAATAAAATAAAAATTGCCTAAGTTACTCCTTGTGACATCAGCTATTTGCCAATGAAAGTCTCCCGTATACGTTGTCAGGTGTACAGAAACGGACATAGGGTGCCTTTCATCCCGAAAATAACTGCAGTTCCCGAGGAAAACAACAATAACGTTATTATGATAATAGATGGCGCCACGTGTGTTGTGGTTTTCCTCGGGAAGAGCACTTTTTTTCGGCATGAAGGGCACTCTATGTCCGTTTCTGTAAACCTGACAACGTATATGCAAAATTTCAGGACGATCGGTTCAGTGGTTTAGGCGTGAAAAGGTAACAAACAAACAAACTTACTTTCACATTTATAATATTAGTTAGGATAGGATGTCACGCGGACGAAGTCGCGGGCAGCAGCTAGTTGTTTATAAAACAAAGCTTAGTCTGCGCTACAAACGATCGATTTATTCCGTCTGATCCTCTGAACCCCCCCCCCCTCCACTTCACCCTCGATCCCCTGCTAATGTTCTTCTGTTTTAATCTCTGTCTCATCCACTTTATCTAGGTTACTCTTTATGACAGGTAAGTACAGTCAAGAGAAAATAAACGTTTCATATTTTACAAAATAAAATAACGATTTTTTTTTTTATGTTTCATACGTGCTTGATGGGATTGAGGCCAAGGCAATACCCGAATACTCAGCTTCCACGTAACTTTGTTCATCTATAATTTAATAGATTAACAATTTACCAATGTTTTAAACACGTTACAGTGTTTGTAACAAGTAAATTAAGGTGTTAAAACTTAAAGTTTACTTAACACTTTGCAGACGTCGAAGTCTTAGTTAAGTTAAAGTAAAGATTTAGCATAAAATCCGGGCATGTTGGTCGTAAAGTTACATTTTTATGAAAAAAGCGTCTTGTATTTTTTCATCTGAGATTTTTAGTAAATGAATGTTTGTGTTAGTTATAAGAAGTAAACTAATTTGGTAAGCGGACAGCTTTATCTGATAAAGCCTGATTTATACAGGGTGTGTCGTAAATTAGTGGTCCACCGTTAAGGATTCGATATACCAGCTAATTTAATATAACATATTACAATTTTCACCATTTAGTAGTACATTTTTTTTAACAAAAATTGCTCTTGAATTTGCATCATTATGTTAAAAAGTAGGGTTAAAATAGAGAAGAACTAAGTTTTTCTTCAAAACCTCTAAGTTTACATAAAAAAAAACATAATTTTACACGATACCTCTAGTATTCAGCAGTAATTAACAGAAATCAAAATAAAAAAATAATGGTTTTTGTTGAAACTATAACTAAATTTGTAAAAAAAGGTAGAAATTTCGTAAATAAAAAACAAAAAAATATATTTTCGGAACCCTTGGGTAAAAATGGTTCAAAATTGTAATATGTTATACTTAGTAAATTATTTACCCCTATTTACGCCACATATTTACGTATGATGCAAGTTTCATGCCTGTTGCATACAAAAACATTGAAACAACAAATGACTTGCATCGAAATAAAAATAAAAGATTCGGCTTTACTCCTTGACTGTACTAATAATGAAATTTGGCAGTGGGTCCAGTCGACCTATTCAAAATTTGATTTAGTCAACTGGACCCGCGGGTTCAGTTCGTGTGGGTCCAGGTGACCAAAGACTCCTAGACGACTATTTAGACGGTGTAACTTTTATTGTTGGTTCGAGTATACACACCCATAATCACTAATCAGCCTATAATGTTCCCACTGCTGGGACACAGGCCTCCTCTCCGTGAGAGGTAATGGTCCGTAATCCACCACGCGGGCCCAGTGCGGGTTGGTAGACGTTGAAAATACGAATATTTGCTTGTAGGCAATGCGGTTTCCTCGCGATGTTTTCCTTTACCGTTTTTGAGAGCAGCGGTGATGAAATAATTTACACAAAGTAATGCGCCTGCCTGGGATCGAACCTACGACGTACAATTCATAAGTAGCTTCAAGCATCACTTCTCCTTAGGAAGCTTACACACACCAAATAATAAATGAGCTCATCAGTAAATATTCACTCCAATTTAAACTAATGACTCATTTGACAAATTAACGCAACTATATTATAATGAAACAGGAGGCGCCTTCGATTCCTCTAATGGATATCAGCTATATAGCTATTTGTAATTCATAAAGGCGACTGCACACCTGCGTTCCACAAATTAGCTGATCAATTAGTCGCACCGCGTTCGTCGTACGGCGTGCAGATTCTATTTACTTGAGGTAACGAGGAGTTAGTTAATACTAACATGTGCAAATCATGTGACATGTATGCTGTAATATGTTACGTGATTTCTGTTTTAAAATGTTGGTAAAAATTGATAGCAATATTTTTTCCTTGATGGAGAACAAGTACAGTCGCCTCGCAGCAAGGTTTTGGCGTAGTGGGAGTAAGTTCGCGCATGTGCGCACACATATTTACACTCGGTGCAACAAAAAATATTATTATTATTACTTTTATTGCTATTCTATTCTATGAACTCTCTACCTGCCTCTGTTTTTCCGAGCGCATACAACCCAAATCTCTTCAAAGTGAGAGTGAACAGGCTTCTTCTGGATAAGCTCGCTCCATCGTCGACTTTGTCTCTGTCACCTTTGATCTAGACTAGAGTCAAGAGCAAGTCCATTTCAAATTAAAAAAAAAATGGTTATTGCCATAATTTATTTTGAAATATGTTTTTTAGAAGAAATTAAAAAAGGAGAGGATCGACTTTTGCCAAGTAACGTGCTTTCATGCGACTGTACTACTGGAAAAAGTGACAAATGGCATAGAAAAACCAAGTGAGCGTTAAGAAAATAAAAAAGCCATTGAAGGGATAAAGCATGTCGGTTTATTGAAGCGAATCAATGTAATTGTTTGTTGAATGCAATTGAAAGCAATAATGAAATTGCAGCGTTGAAACAATTGCAACTTCATAATAGCTCCATTTTATTGCATTTGTTCAGACATAGATGCACCATCGTTAAGTGTGTCGCTTTACATCAGGACGGAGGTCAGAATAGAGCCTATCTTTATTATACATATTTAATAAAAATCTCAAATTCATTCATTCACTGAGAGATTACGCACAGCCTAAAGAAGCATACAATTTTGCACAAGAATTTCTTCAAAGCCAAAGTCAAATTATTTCACTCCGCTCGCTTACTTTCGATTGCAAAAAACCGTCAAACTTTGCTCATAAAATTTTTAAACGTTTTGGAAAGGACTTTACGTACTATAAAATAGAGTTCAGAGCCGTTCATTAGAAATTGAATTTTGGAAACGATCGTTGCCAAGAGCAAAGTTCGAGTTTTGTATTGGAAACAATCGTTGCTAGAAACAAGCGAGCAAACGTCAAAATTTACAAAAAAAAATTGATATTATTCTAGTCAAACTTTCCAAAAGGTGGTTTCTTATATGAAAAAGGTGAGTACTAAGTTTACATATACACGAGCGACACGCGTCAACGGCAGAGGCAACTGCACCTGTCGACAAGTATCGGCGGCAGCCGCCGACACGCGATCGCGTGTCGCTCGTGTGTTTGAGCATTTCAGAAGGACTTGGAAAATGCATCCCTAAAGGAATTAAATTGCGGATGAAATGGGATATCCGTCGAGCATATGGCTTGTTTAAAAATAAAACTACGCTATAGGTAAGTGGCGTAATATATTTTTGATTTGTGTATATTTTTGACGCAATAATTTTAACTGGAATTTAAATATCATAGAACGCACGACAAAATACTTTAAAGAGTAATTCAATTATTACAGTGAAGCGAAAGTAGGGTAGTTTCAATTAAATTTATACGTGAGAGCTCCTAGCAATAAAACGACATTGTTGCTTTAGTTAAAACTATTTTGATTTGCGCTTGATCTCTAGTTTCATTGCAGTGTTTGTTTTTCTAACAATGTATTATGTAATAAAAGTTGCATTTTTTATTTAATTAATATGACGTCATGACGTGTGACTTTACGGGCGGGCTCGCCATAATTACTGTATGAATTTTTACAATTTCATTTCACCTTATTGGAAACACTGAAGTATATCCTATACTACTTTATTACTTAATTTCCTTATGTATAAAACAAAATTGCCGAAATATCTGTACGCTCATACAAACATCCATACATCCATGATGGATGTTTGAGTGTTTAGATATTTGAATGTTTCTTACTAAATCGCGCAAAAACTGCTGAACGAATTTGGATTGAATTTGGCGTGAAGATAGTTTATAACCTGGATTAACAAATAGGATACCTTTGATCCCGGCAGTACGTTCATGTGGTATAATTTTTAACGCCAAACGTGGGCGACGCCGCGGGCAAAATGCTAATGAATTACAAAATCCATATTAACGTGTTAATGTCATAAAATATCAACTTTTAGAAAACGGTTTTGGAGGGTAAAAGAACCAACATATTTTGCATGAAGTTGTACATTATCGACCTAAAAAGGCCATTCGTTCTCAAATTAGTAAATTCAAAGTGGTAAGAAATATAATTTCGAAACTATGACCCCTGAATTTGTTTCGGCCTTTCTTTTCAGAGTAGTCAGATAGGAAACGCCGACCTCATCTAGTTTTTAAAATACGATTGACGTGTAAAAGTGTTTGTACAAACCTACTTACAGAAAATAAATCATTTATCAAACAAATGAAGTTGTACCCCACTACACAACTACGAGATAATGTTAACACAACTTAGTCTTTGAATTAGCTTGTTTACAATATTTACAAAGTCTTAGCAGTTGTTACGAAGTACTACTCTTCAAGGTCACTCTATCGTCCGTCTACCCTTTAGAACGACCTCAAAAACAAACATTTGTTACTTGTAAACATTCGACTTAATTAAAATTTATCCTAGAACAAACAAAAAATATTGTCAGCGCTAAGTAATGACAAGTACTGCGAAGTGTTGTGTAAACAAACTAGAGTTACCAAGTACTTCAAGGAAAAAGAGACAGGTATCTTTAAGTTCGTTCTGTGAATTTGTAACAAAAACTTGTTTAGGCATTGCCTAACACTGGCAGAAACGACAGAACTTCATTTGCTACGATCCTTACATACTCTTTTTGCTTTTAAATAATTAACTTTAAGAAAACTGTTTATTACTTAACAGACAAATTGTGTACCTACACATGAATATTCAATCAGTGACATTACCTATCCAATTATTTATTTTTCTTGTCCAATACTTATTACAGATCACAATAATTATCACAATGACGATTTACATCACTTTTAATAGACATTCAATTATTTATAATAAAATAAATATTAAAATAATAAATAAACCAATATATTATATGTTTTTTTATATTTTTAAATGTTTTTTATACTTATTTTTTATATTTCAAGAAATATTTAAAAATGTAATTTAATATGTACATAGATAAATAAACTAAAACAATCCTTACACCCCAATGTCAATTGGTTATCAGGGTCTCATTAAAATAGATGGACAAATTTTAACACAGCGCAGCGCTCAGTACGTCTAACCAAAGATATCCAAGCAAAAAAAAACATTAGATTTTATTTTGACCTAAAATAATAAATTGCTGGCCCTAAGTGTATTTTCTTTAGCTGATCATTTTTCTTGTAAGTATCTAATGCGTTTTTCTTATTATATTTTTTTACTATCGTCCATAATTTGGTGGTCTGAATGAATTTTAAAAGTTTGTCCACCTATTATAATGGGACCTTATATACATAAAAATGAGTCGAAGAAATGTCTGTACGCGCATAACTTCCGAACGACTGCACCCGGGACCTTAAGTAACCCGACAATAAAAAGTCTGGTGCGGTCAAATCGGGTGATCTGGCCGGCCAGTTCAAATCGCCAAAGCGAGAGATTAAACGACGCGGACAATTATTCCGCGTTCTTGAGGAGTATAGCGTTCCGTGGCTAACTGACGTGTATTCTGCATCTATTTACTTCACAAATGTCAAAACAGAATTGACATTTGCCGCCATTTGCAAAAGTTATAGCGTATTCTAATAGGGTGATTACTTTTGCCATACCTTGTAATAACAAACGACCACACCGCGAAAACGTAGCGCATAATAAAACTAAACTAGATAAACGTAGTCCACGTTTACTTAAAACTGTACCAAAAGACCAGACGCTTTCGTCTGCTACAACACTAGTTGCCAGTGGCGACAGTAATTAGTTTAAAACGTTTTCTCCGCCGCCTTAATTCTGTCACTTTGTTTCAAGAAGTGCATTCAGAGAGCATCTGTCTCCACAACTAATGAAGCGAGCTAGGACCAAAAAGTTAAGAGTGCATATCACTTAGCGAACATGCCGCTCTGAATTCGGAACTAAGTTTTGAGTTTGAAGTGAAGTGCAAGTTTATTTATACTTGAAAGTCAAGCGTAATTTAGATGCTTTTGTTGGTGTATTGTTTGAGCTTTTGGCTGTTTAAAGTAGGTTCTTATGTTTTACTGAGCGTCACATGTCAAACTTCGTTTTTAAGCCTTTTCTGTTTGCTTTTACGCAGAGAAAGGTGTACATTTCTCACTTTCATGATTTTGCTAAATTTTGCTCGTGGAAACATGTAAACGTACTAGTGGTGCCAGGGTAGCAGACACATCGACGTGCAAACTATAACCATTAATTCGCCGGTCATCAAGATAAAAATCTGCTGTTTCATAGAAAAGTACAATATCTACGCGTTCATAATGTATGGAACAGCAAATTTTTTTTGAATGACCGACGAAATATTTCGACACAGTAGTGCTATTCTGTAAAAATCTCACCGTGAGAACTTGGGTGAAGTGACCTTAAAGTGAGCTGTCAATAGTGTCATCAGGTGGAATTACAGCTCACTTTAAGCTCACTTCACCTAAGTTATCACGGTGATCTTTTTACAGAATAGCACCGCTGTTTCAGAATTATGTGCTGAATCCATGGTAACAGGTTGTGCGTCGAAGTCCCTGCCGCCCTGTATAAAAAAAAAAAAAACATGGGCACTCCGGGAGTGCCGACAGAAGTGAAAACAAAACACAATCAGGATACTTTGCCATCGCTCACTGACATATCGGATATACATTAAAACCGAGTACATCCCGAGGACAGCCGAATACACCCGAAGCGGTGTCGTTACGGTAATAGTGGCGCGAATTTAATGGTTTTTCCTATCTCAAAAAAGGCCCAACGCGCCTAAAGAAGTTTTCACTCAAAAATTAAGTAAACAGACAGGGTTAAGACCAAAACTAATAACAAAGTCAGTGAAAACAGCAATCGACTGATGAAAGTTACTTTCTTTGTGTTTAGTTCATTATTTCTATAATAATCTCAGCTATACCTAAAACAGTTGACTTCTGGACGACACCAGCTTTATTACAATCCATTACTCATATCAAGATTCGTGCCTGACCATTCATTTGGCCGAAGGGCCGAGGGCCAATAACAGTTTATCATGGCGTTCGCTGCGCCCTCTTGCGGTCACTAGCGTAGTTGTATCTTAGCAAGGAGGTGGCGTATATCAACCCTGGGCCGTATTGTGTGAATCATTGTTGATGTCTACACATTTATTGTTAGTGGTTTAGGGTTGAACCGTATATTGTTTTAACGGTTGACGTTTGAAATTTTGATGTTATATTCGCTTGTTTGGGTGTGTTTAGGGTGATGGTAGATTTTAGTAGATGTATTGTTAAATTGGATAACCCCTTAAGTATGTCAGTTGTCAATAGTGGTTGGCCCTTCTATTTCTCTTTGTTTTGTAGCGTAGGCAGCGTGTATTCTCAAATTCAGTTTTCTGCCGGGTGATAAAATGTGAACTCAGTAATGAGGTTATCAGAGAGGTTGTCTTGTAATTTTAAGAAGGTGCACAGTCTGATCTCAGTGTTAATCTGTCAAAAATACCTCTAATTTCCCCTACATTTTGACAAGTTTTTGACATTAAATTTGTCACCGAGATGGGAGTAAATTACGGGAATTGACTTTCTGACTTAAAAATCAATTTAAGGGGCTCTCAAAGGATGGAGAGTGCAGTCTGTGGTTACCCATCCGTGACAGGCCGTGTTTCGACAGCTTAACTTCAGAAATCGATCAATTCGCGTGATTCCTATTAAACCACAAGCCGCATAATTAATGAGTTACTGACGTCACAGTTATAAAATTGTATATTTATTTAGTTTAACCAAACTCATGTAGGTTAATTGGTGGCGTTCCAATTATTTCATTACTTTTAAAAACTAGTAATTATGAATATCAGATAAGACCAAAATCAACGTTGATAAGCGTACTGTAGTTAGACACACGAAAGCGTTGTATGCTTTTGTTGTTAACTAAAAGCTCACAGTGCTAATTACCTACTAAGGGTTTATTTTTACGAAAATATAGTAATTTTGGGTAAGACCATTTTGAAAGAAAGACCTTGATTATAATTATTATGGCTTTAATGATAATTGTTCATTCAGGACTTTGTTCTACTACTGATCACCAGAAGAATGTCAGATATTATTGTTCAATAGCTTCCGTCCGCTGCCTGACCGCGTGATATGTCGATAAATAGTAGCTTATGTAGCTGTAGCTCTCCTCGACTCCCACGAACTCAAGCTACACTCTGTCGAGCGCCGCTTGGCACTGACGTCCCTAATAGGCATACGAACGACTGACGTATTTCCGACATCTATACAAATAAATAATTACAAATATATAATTATTTGTAATGTCAAAATAAGAGCTTTTTACTAAATGTGACTTACGAGTATAACAACATTTTTGTTTGTCTGTCTGTTTATCCCGGCTAATCCCTGAAACGGCTGAACTGATTTTGATGAAATCTCTTATGAGAATTTTTGAACCCTGGGATATTTCCCAGGGTTCAAAAATCCTTATACCTCATACAAATAATTTTATTTAATTTAATTATATAGATGCCGAAAATACGTAAGTCGTTCGTTTACCTATTCGGGACGCCACGCGCCAGTGCCAAGCAGCGCTCGACAGAGTGTAGCTTGAGTTTGTGGGAGTCGAAGAGAGCTACAGCTACAACAGCGGCGTGGTTCAGCTTTTGCCCATTGAACATCGTACGAACATGTGCTCAGAAACTATCGCACGTTCCGTATGTAGTTGTATGGCGTACCTACAGTGTGTGATTAATTTGTTATTAAAATTATAATTTGATTTGAACTGCAAATGGTTTTTCTATTGCGTAATAACCAACACTACCATAGTACGCCCACAATGGTTAAAATATGGCTGATAATAACGAGAGAGAAAGCGATAAAAGCGATTTAAGTGTAAACGACAGGCCATATTAACTCTAAGATCTCTGTAAACTCTAACGTAACCCTCAGTATATTTGCTAGATACAGCAATAATACAGTTGTCTATTCGTAACCCTATTTCAAATTAAGAGGTTGTCTCATTGTCGGACGGAACCTACACCACTTCAGTTCGTGTAACCTTTGAGCTACGGCGTAGCGCTCAGCTACGGCGGAGAGGCGGCGTAGCAGCGTAGACAGGATGTAGCATCCAGTCGATACCTTGTTAAAATCTAGCTACGAGTTTAATTACTTTGACGTAGTGGGAGTAGGCTTTGGATGTTTGGTACCCAATTTGAGCCAGTATTCCGTGTAATATTGGAAAACAGTACCCCCAATAGGTTCCTCGAAATGATTTATTGGGATCACTAAGAATTTAATTTGATTTTGGATTTGAAAGGTATTGGATGGAAAATTCCGACCATATCGTAAAGTTTTTCGAAGAATTCGAAATAATTATAACACAAGACAGTATGATTTAAGTTTCGTTAATAATTAGGACCATTTTTCCGGAAGCTTGGTCCTTGTTACCCAAAAATTAAAGTATCTAAAAGATTTCACTATCGAGTATATGATAAAAAAGGCACATAATCGTGAAACAATAGTAAGGCAGGAACACACGCTGAGTCATCAGATTAAATATGTGCCGGTGGCACTGTGTAAAAATAAATTCAACGCGTGAAGTGAACCGCTGCCTTTATTACTACGAATCATGCGACGCCATTTTTAATGTTGTGTTTTCAACAAGCTATATTTAACATACATACTACATGGCAAATAAATTACATATTTCAGTTGAAAACTTACTCTTGTACCTACAGGCAATGGGCGGAACTGGCTTCTTTTTAAGTTTCTGCGCATTTTAGACTGACATTTATGGAGCGAGAAATCGGGTGAAATGACAAAAACACGTTCTTGAAAAGATATCAACTTTACATTAGTATTTATAAACTAAAATATCTCTAGCAACGTAATTGTAACGAAAAATCGAGAACATGTAAGACGTTTAAATGATTACTTGCAAAGTTTAGACAATCATCATCCCCTAGCCCTTTCTCAACTATGTTGGGGTCGGCTTCCAGTCTAACCGGATGCAGCTGAATACCAGTATTTTACATGGAGCGACTGCCTCTCTAACCTCCACAACCCAGTTACTGGGTAATACGATACCCCTTGGTAAGACTGGTTGTCAGATTTTCGGGCTTCTGACGACCCGTAACGACTGTCAAAGATCCACGAATGACAGCCGGGACCAACGGCTTAACATGATTTCCGAGGCACGGAGGGGTCTTGGTATGTAAAGATGGTCACCCATCTACGGACCAACCGCGGCAAGCGTGGCTTAACCTGTCCGATCGACCGATGCGGCTGTTATTACTTAGCTACAAGAAGATTAGACAAAACGATAAAAATAAATTATCGCACGCCTGACCTGTAGTTCATGTACAAAAAACACAGCGTTGTAAAATCACATCACACGCGTACATACGCAGGTTACATAAAATTTTAATTGAATACGAAGAACAGCGTTTGGGGGCCGCTTTTAATTTTTTTCGTGATGCAAAATATTCTGAGCGCGTGCAGGGCGACGGCGACGTGAACCCACGATACGCGTTACGTTCATAGATATAACATACGCTCGGATTTTTGTGCGTTATAACATTTTTAAAATTACATTCTTGTCTCTTGTTTTTTTTTTGTTGTAAATTAAAATATTTTCGTCTAAAATGACTTAGTGACAATTTTCGTCAATAATATTGTGACTCGTGAACATTTTTTCGAGTTAGTAGGTAAGTAAAATTGATTTGCAAGTAAATACAATAGGATGTTACAATAAAATGGGTGATCCTTGTACAATGTCCAGATGACAGCACATCAAGCTACTACAATTTGTCAAATTTCTTTAATAAATTTTCAACTTTATCGCTAAAGCGTTAGGTACAAGGTTGATTGGGAAAATTTTACAGTTTCGGGTAGCTTGATGTGCTAGTATCTGTACCTTATAAAGGCATGGACACATTAATAGTGTATGTAATGAGTGAATATAAAATAATATAATTTGTGACAAAAATAAATTAACTTTAATTCAAGTTTTTTTGGTCCTTAGGTCCGGTTTTTTTAACCATTATTATTCTTACATCCATTTACCAACAACAAGAGACTTTTATCAAAAAACAGTGTCGACTTTGTTCTTTATTTTACGTGTGTGCATGCAGTAAAACAATTTGTAACGTGAACGAGGACCCGGGGACTAATACAGAGTGAAAAGTTTCCACTAATAAAGATTACACCGTATGACTCGCCCGCTAGAGATGTAATTTTACTTGATTTATGAATGTTGTGCAGTGTCTGTTTTAGTCTATTTGTTGATGTTTTAGTAGCTCAGTGTAAATAGTAATAAAATGTTCGACATGTTCGTTAGTTTGGCTTTAAATTGGAAATTATGGGTTGGGTTTAGAAATGTGCTGTCTCGCTAGAAAGAATGTAAGACTATTTCGGGGTTCTAGAGGGTCTTCTAAATCCTCAACAACATTTTTTTTCGTTTTAAGAAAAAAAAAATAAGTAGTATTTTTAAGGTTAGCAACATAAATATTTACGTCAAAAACCCAAAATTATTATTTTTGATAAAGTATGAGTTAGATAAGGTGGCACGTTTCTAAGCTTTAACCGAAATTACTCAGGTACACTTTTTTCTTTTTCATTTAGATTTAATACGTGTTTTCATATTAAGTAAATTAGACTGTTTAGGTACTTTACGCAGTTTTGTTAGCCATAGGGGCTTTTTGGCTAAAAGGTAATATTGAAGCTTACCTGACTTTCTAACCTTTACCTAACCTAGAAATTGAAACTAGAATTAGTTTAGGCATTTCCAAGAAACTGTGGGTATATTTTTAATGTAGGTACTGTAGTGTTTCTTTATCCATTTCTACTGAAGATGGGGTTGCTACCAACCACTTCTTGATTTAAGGGTTAGTAGCATCAAAAATATGGGTTTTAGTTTTTCTTACGGAAGACAATAGAAACAGCATTGTTTAATGACGATATAATTATTTTTTAAATTTATATTTGCTGTTTGAAGAAATAGCTTTCAAAAGCTCTTCATTTTGTGACGGAAATGTATAAAAATCTATAATGGCTTTGTTTACCCCGCAAATTATTAAAAAAAATACGGGTTCCTATTATTAGGAAAGCCGGAAAAACGGGGTAACCCGTAAAATACGGGGCATCTGGCAAGGCTAATGCTAGTTTCACACGCACCATGACCACACTACAACCACAACCACACCATAACCGCAACACGTGGTGGGCGGGCGCTAATTTGTAAGAAAATTACTAGATAAATTCACACGGACCACATTTTGCCGTTATCATCGACCGCGAGTGTGATACCGACCACATCTTAGCCACGTCGCAACCATAATGCAACCACCAGCGACACCGCGAGCTAGCGGCCGGCCACATCGCAAACACAACGTTAACACAACATTTTGTAGGTACACACGGCTACACATCAAGCTATACATTTCCAGTTTTCGCTGACCTCGCATTGTATAGGCTTGTAGTACAAACAGAAGTCAGCTTATACTGGTTATGTATAGCTTGATGTGTAGCCGTGTGTACCACAACGCAACCGCAAGAAGCCGCAGCGACACACGTAACCACATCTTGACCACATTTTTGTCGCTGCGATGTGGTGTGGTTGTGGTACGTGTGAATGGGCCTTAACTAAAAGACTAATTAAGTAGTTGCCAATTGAAACAACATCCATTATGCACGTCCTCCATACACATCATGTCGCTGTCATTCCAAGTTAATAAACGCAGCGATGACGTCACACAATAGGAAACAAGCACAACACAGTTTGGGACATTGTTGTCACGCGTGTTGTGACTGCTGCGCTTTGACGTCATGCATATTTCATCGGCGCCATGCGACGATATAATGGAGTGTTTTCAATCATTTTGCTACAGATTAAAAATGTGAAAGGCGTCAACTGCCAGTTGTGGGAAACTGTTTCATATTGAGTAGGTTATTTTTGACTAATTTAACAGACATAATATGTGCAGCTGGCGAGTTGGTTCGGCCACTTCTTTACGGCTATAGCACTAGGAAGTGATGAAGGACTGGCGTTTTGGGGGACTGTCTTACGTAATTTTGACGTTTGAAAAGATAAATGACTTTTGATATTTCGTTTTCTGTTTGGTCCTTGTGTACGAAACGAAAATACGAGCCGTAGCCTATAGCAATCGATTCAGCCATTTGCAGTATGGCACCAATGCTCCGACATGCAATTATTTTTTTATTAGTTGGTTCTTAAGTAAGAAAACAGGGCCATATTTTTTCTGTTAAGTTAACTTTAAGCTCACATTTCATTTAGTACCTACAGAGTATCGTGTTCGCATTAGCAAAAAAACTCTTTGAATAAAGATAAAAAAAAAAACATGTCTAAGTATTAATTTCTGGCCAAATTGCTAAAGTGCAAGACAAAACTAAAGGATATAACATGCGAGTTACTCTGAGTATAAACAACAATTATGCTCTTCAGTAAATAAGTCTGACTAGTGTTATAAAAGCTGTCTTTATAGCTCATATAAGAACAAGTCATCTCAACTTCGGACATTAATGTAATGGTGCTGTTTTAAGAAAACAAATCATAATTCCTTCTTTCTCCATCTTAATTCAAATAAGTTTTAATATTCACAACACTCGCGTGTGCTATAATTTGAGGTTATTAATTGTTATAAAGTTTAAACAGAATATAAGCCATTGTGTGGATGAAAATCAGTAAGATAACTTCATTCAAATACCCTCTTTGGTAGCATGTATTAATGGTAGTTTATTGAACTGTTACTTATCAGTGTTATAATACTTTTTCGAAACTCATGTTTTTTAATATAATTACCTCATATGACCTATGGGGAATCACACACCGTATTTTTATATAAACTTGTGTGTTTTTATAGCCGAGGCGTAAACAGTATAAATTGTTTTAAGCTCTGGTTAAAGTGAGACAAAAACCCACGCGGGATGCGGGATGAAATCCGCTCGTGCTGATTGTGTCAACTAAATTGTATGGAGGTGTTCAAGGTGTGCGCGGATAGTCGCATGACTTTCGAATCATTAAAACAATCGACGTGCACAATCACGTCCTTCGTCCCGCGTCCCGCGCGTGATTCGCCTCAGGCTGACCAGTCCTTTAGAGGCGTCCTACCTCAGAGTACGTCGTAAGAAATTTACATGAAAGGTAGGCTCCCGCAGAGAGGTGTGACACGACGGTGCGACGTGATTCTGGTAGAACAATTTCCATGAAGTTTTCAAAGAAATTGTTCTACTAGTCGCACTGTCACGTCACAGGTCAGCAGGAGCCTTTATAACGCTTTGCTACGTGAAACTTCTGTAAGTTACCTGTTGTGGGGCCCTACCCCCTAAGTGCAACGAGTAATATCACATTACTGCAGACACAAGTTAGTTACATAAATTAATTAATAGAACGTGCGGTAGCATAATTAAAGTAAACTGTGTTTATTTCCATCGTATATTGCATTTATCTTGAAAGAGAACTGTGCGATTAGTGTTGCTGCTCTGTTACTCCTAATTAGTGTGGTGAATTGGGTAATCCATACTTAATATTTTAAATTCGAAAATAACACTGTCTGTTTTTCTGTCTGCCTGTATCCTGTGTCTGTATCTGTGTGTTTCCTTTTCACGCCTAAACCACTGAACGGATTTCGATAAAATTTGGCAGAGAGATAGGTTGCATCCCGGGGAAGGACATAGGATAGTTTTTATCTCGATATTCCTACGTGATCGACACATATGCGGGTGAAACTGCGGGGCGCAGCTAGTTTATGTTTTTCAAACAAACATTATTACAACATACATACACATTTCATACACACGCACACATTACATTTCCTTTATTTCAGTAAATATATATAAATTATATTTTTATGTATTAGAATATAAAAAATATAAAAACATTTCAAAATAGGTATAAAAAAATGTAGCCCGCCGGGTATCGCGAACAGGGTCCAAGCTACACATTACATTATTATTTCGTTTATTTATCAATTTACACATATAATAACATTTTTAAATATTTCTTTAAATATAAAAAATAAGTATAAAAAACATTAAAAAATATAAAAAAATAGTAGTCCGCCGGTGTCGAGAGCAGGGTCCAAGCTACCGGTGGTTAGGGCTCCAGAGACAGTAACCTCCTCACAATGCGAGCCGTATCGAGGAGTACTCCTTCTGAATCACGCCTTTGATCCAACCGCCTAACGAGAGCCTCGATAGATGTTGATCGAGGCTTTCGGCCATAAGGCCATTGGCCGATACGACAATCGGCACTATAATAGCCGAGCTCACATTCCACATGTCAACAACCTCGTGTGCTAAGTCGAGATATTTAATTTGTTTCTCTTTCTCAGCTTTCACGAAGTTCCCGTCATGTGGAATGGTAACATCGACAATCATTTTGCGGCGTGCTAATCGATCTACACCACTATAACAGGCTTATTGGCGACAATAGTCAGTTGCTGGTGAATAATCCTGGCTACTCGGTTATTCCTGTGCACGTACTCGCCGTTAGAGCCAGACGAGAATAACCAGAGATTTCTGATAGACTCACCCGCACGGTGGCATGCCCGACACACGTCAACCGTCCCGTCCTTCATAATATGTCATTTTTTTGTCCTTCATAATAAACAATTTAATTTAATTTAAATTTGATATTTAATATCAAATTTAAATTAATGGTAATTAAGTTGATTTTAGAGTGACTAGAACTATTGAAAAAGTTATAAAAATGTTTGAAGTTGTAGCGCAATCTGAACTTTATTATGTAGGAATTAAAATTACTTTTCCATTAATTCATATTTGTTTAAATTTTTTGCAAATAGAGATTAGATCAGATTAGATAGATGGGTAGCTAACAATATTTAAATACCTAACTGTATTTTCTAGCAAAATTAACATTAACGTTAAAATATGTAAAGCTTACAGAAGCAGCAAAACGTGTTCCAGTAGTATATCACGATGCCAAACGTACTCACAATATTTAACTAAAATTTTCATAATTAATAGAGCATGTTTCAGTGCCCTAACTAACAAAACTTTAGAACATGATACAACCACAAATTTTCAGCAAATTCGACGTTTACAATATTTAGTGCACATTTAGCTTTAACAGAACTTTCCACCCGTTTGTTTTAATACGAATGCAAAGTGAATTGGCTAAAAACACTGCTGTACTATGTAGTTCCCTGTAGTTTAAAATTTTGTTGCATTTCGTCCCACTGGGTCTTGTTCCTTGCTATACAAATATTAGCGTAACTGTACGACTGTATGAATATTTTCCGCATGTTAGTTTTTTTTTTGTTTTTATTGGCTGTATTTTACTGCAATTTCGAGGGTATTTTTTGTATGTATATTTTTTCTAATGAGCTGGATCGTACATATGAATGCCAGCTAATCTCTTTAAGAATTTATAGCTGCAATTTTGTTGAACAGTAATAAGCTTGTCCTATGTTTCCTAAGAATCATTACACACACACACAATCACAATTTCCTTTTCAAATCTTTGTTAAGAATACGGACAACAGTACTGCTGACAAAATTGTGCTCTCACGATGATTCATTGTGGCATTCATCAGTTATACTGCTTAAAGAGCGGTTAGTATTAAGTTTTACAATTAGTAATTTACAGGGAAAACGCTTTTTATTGTTTTTCCATTCATCATCATCATCCGCCTACAGCAGTCCACTGCTGGACATAGGCCTCTCCTATTGCACGCCATTCAACTCGATTATCGCCAACTCACATCCAGCTGCTACCAGCCATCCTGCGAAGATCGTCGCTCCACCTAGCCTGAGGGCGTCCCACGTTACGTTTACCGATTCGAGGTCTCCACTCAAGAACACGTCTACCCCAGCCGTCATCGGTTCTACGGCTAATACATAGCCGACCCATTGTCACTTCAGCTTGCTTATTCTGTGAGCTATGTCGACAACTTTGGTTCTCTGCCGGATCACCATTTTCCATTATACAACAAAAATACCGCAATGAACTAACTTCTGTAATAGTATTAATTCAGCCCTAAAGTAAACTAAATATTGAGGCTGTTGCCAAATACGAAACACTATCTCTTATTCGTTTGGCTTCAAGTCTAACGTATTAATCCTGAAATAGACGAGCAGCTGACATAATATTGCGTTTCAAATATCGTCTCCGTATTCCCAGACACTTACAATAATCTTACACAACAGAGCGTAGCATATATTAATACACACCATCGTATTATGTACTCCATCGGGCCGTATCGGCATAACCCTCCGACTGCCATGTCCGTACGTCAGAGTAATCTGTATTTAGTGTCGCGATACTAATCCACTCGTATCGAATTATCTCTTATCTCTGTCCTTTAGCCTGCCATGCGAATAGAGACGTAAGCTCGGGTTAATGTCAGACGCAGTAACTTACGTCTGAACGACATATGTGTGGGAAGAAATGGCTGGTGTCGTCTCAAAGGTGGTTACAACATAAAATACTCTCGCTCGTGTGATTTCTTTAACTAAAGGATTATTTATGGGGGTTAGTTAGTAAGCTGAGTAGCCTAAACCCTTCTAGCGTGTTTGGCTTTTTGTGTAAGTTACCCTAGTGACCCAATTTCATTGAAGAGATTGGTGAGAAGTTAATGAGTCGTAAATAAGTAAGTAATAGAGCAGTGGTGGCCCAGTGGTAACGGCGACGACTTTCGAGTCGTGGGTTCGATGCTGGCAGAGAGCTTCACATTTTGGCTGTGCGCATAATAAATGAGTAGGAGAAGCGCTGACTACGGCTAGTCGGTATATCGACCAAGTGCGGATGGTACCCTGCAGGTCGAGTAGTCCGGTAGTGAAAGGGAGATAGTGGGATCAGGTCGTGGATCTCCTGCGCACACTCTCCGAAGTACAGTCTTTAGAAGACACACACATGTTTGCTGAAAAAACTGGTATGAGGTATTAACCGAATTTGTCTCGGCATGTTTTAATTTGTTGGGGTCTGCTTGGATTTCAACTGAAGTCTCGAACCCAATGCCTAAAGGCAGCGTCGTTCTAAAGTTAGACCGCTATTCGGACTGGAGTTCTCATTGACCTTAATGATTTTAAAGGTGTAATTCGCTTGGCTTTTGATTGCTCGAGATTACTTTTAAGTCGTACTCCGTATGTCAACTGCAGACTGGCGACTTCACAGCTCATGACACGGAAGGGTCTCGATAAGTTATTTTAATTTCGCCGAATTCGAGGGCACCTACAAAATACGAGTACCGTCGGGCCGCAATAAAAGTAAATATGCGGAGTACCGAGGGATAGTATTACTGTGATCGTAAAAGAGAACAGGGTACTGCGTGCTGTGCTGGTATTCCGAATGCGTAAATATAAACGAGCAGTTTTATTGTCGTGACGTAACGTAAGGCTGTTGAAAAATGTTGGCTGTGCCTACAAAAGTTTTTAGTCTTAAAACCTGGCCCTTAGGAAAGGTACACACTTAAATGTTTCAAGAAATAAATATTTATTATTGTGGTACTTAATATAGATAGAATTTATTAGAATTAACATAATATGTAAGTAAATAACAAATAATTTAAAACAAACTGATACAAACTACTTAATTTAAAAAAAAAATCTATTCGCTGAAATGCATGTACGCGCATAACTTTCGAACGACTGCATCAAATTGGATAATTCTTTTTTTGTTGTGTTCGGTATTGCCACAACGTTTGTATGAAAGAAAATTTCGGAAATTCGAAAAACAAAAATTGCACCCCTGCGAAGCTGGGGCGGGCCGCTAGTTAATTCATAAAAGTAAAAATGCCTAACAAAGTTATATCCTACCTTAACTAAAATAAATATATCACATGATTCGTACCGATTTTTTATGACATCAATCTGAAGAGGTGGTGCAAAATTCTCATATGCGTGTCGTCTGTATGTAGGGCATTTTTAAGTAAAAAATTTAAATTAATTAAAAGGCCACCCAGTAGCCATTACCTATAAGAATGTTTTCATATAGTATGCGGTTTCTTCTCTAAAGAATTAACTTCGCTTTACTTAGTATTCCAGTATAACATAGGTTCATAAACCTGGCAATGCTTGTAGACAAACTTGAGTAGAGTTTATCATATAGGTAGCACTCCACTTGAACTAATCTAAACCGTACATTCGGTATGTCGAGTTTAAATTACTCATCGGGGCACGTATTCACTAGGATTGCGTGGTTTAATAAAGTTATAGACATAAGCACGCTCTATCTGATGACACTCTCGATAACAGTCGCTTCCTGATAATGATAACTTTAAGATAGCTTTTCGGTATTTTATTAATTGCGATTTATTTAGGATGATAAAAATATATAAGTACATTGGCTAAACTCCGATTACCAATGAAACTAACAAACTATAAAAATAAAAATGTAATATACTAACCTAACTAAAACTGTTGACGAACTATAATATGGCGTCGAAAAATTCTTCCGCATCGCTGTCGTAATGTAGTACACCTAAGAGACTGGCGGCATTGCCACGTTGTATGGCAATACTTAGCTTCTGACCAAGGTAAAAGCCAGTCGTTTCGATACTTATGTATCTGGCGTGATTAAATTGTAGAGACGCCAGCACATCAAGCTACCCGAAACTGTCAAATTGTCCCAATCCACTTTGAATCTATACTTTAGCGATAAAGTTGAAAATTTATTAAAGAAATTTGACAGATTGTAGTAGCTTGATGTGCTGGCGTCTGTGCATAACATTGCAAGCCGTTGCCTGTAAGCTAATTTATGAAATACTTAATGTAGGATGTCGGTAACAGGGAAACTCTAAACAGACATCACACATTTTTCCGCTAAATTATGTGAATCCATCAGCAAATTGTTAACCCTCATCCCAAAACATTTGAACATTTAAAATTATATCCCCATATAAATCAAGAAATTGTCACGAAACATCGTGAAGCCTTCACAAATAATCCCACACTCGGTCGTTAACGGTGCTAGAGTGTAATGCGACGTAATTCCCTTAAAACCTAATGTTCGGTGCCGGGTAGTACCGGCGGCGCCGGCGCTGAGCCCAGGCGTCAACGTTTTACTGCCTTCTGTTTATGCTAATACCAAGCTGATTCGAATACTTCCCATGAAATATATACGACATATTAATCGTCGCGTGAGGCTTGCTTTAAGTTTCTTACATAACAATGTTAGGTAAAGTCATAAACTCTGGAATCTATTTGATTTTTAGGATTGTTTGTTAAATAGGTTTTTAGGTTCTTTGGAGTTTTCTAAGAGATAAACCTTGAATTAGGTGTAAATTTTTAGTAGGTGTCATGAACGCGTACAAGTTTTTCATCGAATTGGTTTCATAAATTCGTGGAAAGATTTGTTTATATAACTAAGCTGGAACGGATTAGGCCGGATACCAACTTCTTATCCATGAAAACATGGGAATGATTTTAATAAATTGTTTCTGTTTAAAATTTAAAGACCGTGAAACTCGAAGAAGGAACTCGAATTAACAAGAAGTTGTGAGAGCCCAAGATATCAAGGAATGAGTCAAACAAGGCGACACTAGTAAACTGTTACATCAACTCTTAAACTGTGTTCACCACAGCGACTGCTGAAAGTGTTGGAACTTTCAGGAAAAAAAAAACGACGATCTCGACGTTATTTCCTCTAAAGTCCCATTTACACGATGCAAGTTTCTTGTCTATGGCATACTTTTTGTTCCAGCAAACATTCAAACAACAAATGACTTGCATCGTCTAAACACTTCAACTTATGTTATGCCACAGGCATTTGAATCGCAACGAATAAATCAGGCTTTAGGCTATTGATATTTACTACAGCCTTGCCTTTCACAATATGTTTATTTTCAGTTTCAAAGATATTATTTGGAGCATTTATATGAGGCCGCTATTATTTCAAATGATTGAAAAGAATCCGTCGCAGAAACAACTAAACTACTTTTATTGTTATTTCGCTACCAAGAACCACTGCATGAGGACCACACATAAGGCAGTGAAGACTGAAAAGTACAGTAAAACATAATAATGGGCTTTAACCAAAATCAAAGCCTTTTAATATTTTCCCAAACATTATCCGCCCAACTAGAAACCTAACAGCCACGCCATTGATCAGGGGTATCGCGCGCACCAGCAAGTGCCGCCTCACATTGCAGGTGTAAGTGACACGAGCGCGATAAATAACGTACAGCCCTAAAAATTAAGCCGCCTATCCCACCTCAGAACTGAATTTAGTGGGGAGGTATATAAAATTGATATGGATTTGTTTTTTTTTTAACAAATTCGTCTACATACAGAGTAGCGTTTAGGTTATCACATTAAATAGTACAGCGGTTATTACAAGTTCTAATCA
The DNA here is from genome assembly GCA_914767645.1 of Hydraecia micacea. Lineage (NCBI taxonomy): Eukaryota > Metazoa > Arthropoda > Insecta > Lepidoptera > Noctuidae > Hydraecia > Hydraecia micacea. The sequence goes on from OU611781.1 coordinate 3,059,457, forward strand.
GTCTTTTAAAATAAAAACAAAATAAATAGCGTATAAATTGGCTAGAAATAAACCACCCTTGATAATAAGGCACTAAACACGCCGGGCTAAGGTATCAACAGTTCAACACAAACTTTATGGTATTGTTACCAACTAATCAAAAATAGGGATGACGACGGGGTAAAGTAAACTAAATTCTATTTAGTCTGACAGTTAGATTATCAAAAAATTATGGACACGTATTTTTTCTTGTGTCAATCAACCCAAAAATTACAAAGATAAAGCGTGTCAAAGTTTGGGAGTGGGGGCTCGTGACGTCACGTGTAGGTATAAATTGTACCAACATGTGACGTCATGCGACATTTCAAATCAATATATCTCTGTAATGTTTTGATTATGTGAAAAAAGAAAAAATACGTGCCCAATACTTTTTAATAATCTACCGTACCTGATAGACGAAGAAAAAAAAGTTAGTCGTCATCCCTGATAGAAATACTAAAACGAAAAAAGGTCCCACGGCTAGAATTTTAATTGTTATTAATTATTTTAAAAGTGGATGTAGATTACGTGGTTTCAATTAATGTGATAACGTGATAACCTAGTTGCCACACCATATCCTACTATAATATTATAAATGTGAAAGTTTTTATGTTTGCTACTCAATCTCGCAAAAACAGCTGAACGAATACGGCTACGATAGGATGAGGACGAAGACGAGGATACGGTACTTTTTGTTCCGATATTCTCATGGGATCTAGACTTATTACTTCAAAAGACCATCTCGGACTTCGATCTACATGGTCTTCATATAACCTGACCAAGATTATGTCTGGACTTTAAAAGAGACTGTGACCTCTGAGTTTGTTTCGGCCTTTCTTCTCAGAGTAGTCAGATAGGAAACGCCGACCTCATCTAGTTTTTAAAATATGATTGACGTGTAAAAGTGTTTGTGCAAACCTACTTACAGAAATAAAATCATTTATCATTTATGCGAGTGAAACCGCGGGGGCGGTGCGCTGCGAGTTTGTTGATTATATTAAAAATATATATTATGCGTATCTGCTATAAATAGCTTTAGTACATATTTGCGAAAAATCCACGTATTTTTACCTTTTTTCTATTTATAAGCGGTATGCTTGTGTAAAACTCTGGCCTCAGGATTTTTCCGAGGAACCTAATTTACCCACGGTGTAAATAAGAATTTTCAACGAGAATGCATATTAAAAAACTGCCCTCTGAGAAATATTTGTTCAGGAATCTCTGTCGGCAACAACACAACAATAATATTATTTATAGCTTTCAAAATTTTCCATTATTACCAAAATTTATAGGAAGTGTATCGTGAACTGTCAAATTTTGAATTTCTTATTTGCGTACCCTTTTCTTAAAGGTTATTCAATTTCGAGCCTTGCAAGTTTGTCTTAAGGATCTTTGTGTAATTTATGAGGTGAAAATGGTTCGATGATATGAAATCAGTTGTGGAGTAAACTTGAAACAATAGCATCAAGTTTCGGAGCAACAGATGTTGAGAAATTAATGAATTAACGAAAGATCTTACTGACCTAATTGTTGGCAACTAGCTTATAAATATAATGATGAGAAGAATACATTATGAATTTCTGTAATATACATACTTGAGTTTTTCAAATGGTCATTCAATATTGTAACGTTTTTGGTCCTTAGGGTCTGAAAACGTAAAAATGAATGTAGTGTGTTGGCAAGGTCAGGTTTAGTGGGCGGAAAACAGTATTCTAATTTTAAACATTCGTATTAGGTTTTGTCTCAGATTGGTTTTTTTTTTTGATCTGAGGCTTTATTTACCATCTATATATTATTTACCTAAATATGTGCTGGTAATTATAGAGTTGTTAAAGTCAACACATGTTTTATTAGAAAAGTTATTAGCATGTGGCCCTGTCCCAGAACCCATCCCACCCGTGCTGTAAGAGCAGAGTATGAAAACAATATTTTGTATAAACCAAACAGAAAGATTGTATCTCAAAAAGCCAAAACTTGTTCTGTTGTACCCGCTTGTATATTCGGGTCGTCTAAATTTAAAACCTACCTATCTAAGTCAGAAAATATTCAAAAGTCACCTTTATTACTTGGCTACTAAAGTGGTAGTGAGCTGCATGTTAAATGTTGCAGTTATCTAAGCAAACATTCAGTGTAGCCCCAAATTGTTGCGGTTTCCGACGCTCCGTTCGTGTGTTTGTTTGTCTATAGTAAACATAACACACAATTGTCGCTGATTTGTTTGTTCCTCGATAGTTGTGGTAATTGTTTTGACCCTACAATAGACTGCCAATATTATGTTATATAATATTTGTGTAGATATGTGTTACGGCCATATTGTTTAAGTTTGTTGTGGTACACATTATTTATGATGATACATAGTGCACCAAAAATATGAATTGTTTAAACTTGTTTGCCGTTAGTATTCTTATTATAAACCATACAGCTTTTGACATTCAACTTCATGAGGTTCATTTTTGCGATTCTTTCGCTATCCAAAAAAGAAACTTGGCGTGTACTTCCAAAACCCTGACCGTGGTGTATGTCGTATCACACCTTTTAAGTACTGGCTCTTTTGATCACCTTCATTCCCTTGTTAATCCCGATCTACGAGTATAGTACTCGTATGTCGTCTATTCGACGAAGTCGCACGACGTCCGCTACGCGTAGCGTCCTTTTATGGCCCTATTGTATTTGGAAGATTCATTTTTCTCAAATCGATCGCACCACGGCCGTCGACCTTCATATTTTACGACTAGTCGCTCTGCGTCCGTCAGTTCAGTACAGTCAAAACGCAGAAAATAATATTACTTTCGTATAATACAGGGTTACTTGTAATTCGACGTATATCCGTCAGAAGGTGATAGGGGGGCAAAATGCAACAAATTAATCATTTTAACCAACTGACTAAAGCTGCCACTATACTAGCAATAATATTGCCAATACATACAATATTCAAAATAGATATAATAGACAAAAACCATCTCCTGATAAGTCTGCTCGCCTAGTACGATGCTTCACAAAATGTTAATTTGGTATGTGTGATATTTTTATAATCACAAGCACTTTTAGCGTTGAGTGTACTTTAGGTAGTACGGCGGTAACGCGACAGATCCGAGAAAAAATGCATCTTCGTGAATACAAATAGGTCTATAAACGGACCGTGTAACGCGTAGCGGACGCAGTGCGACTCGCTCGTCTATTCGACCCGCTCCTATTGTATCAAGTGGTAACTGGGGGAAGTGTCAGATTAGTATCAAGAGTACTTGTATCGTGGCTCTCGCCATTGCATTGGCATTCGATAGTGCCTCGATTCCAATACTGCATATTAGACAGGAAGAGACTTACCTAATATTGATCTAAGGTTCAGGTACAAGACTTGCTTTGATAAATTAATTTAATACGTCGCGGTCGTTAAACATACTGCAGATTTTTCTTAAGTGATCATTTGGAGTACCACATGGGAGCACTTTCGGGCTAGTACTTTTTTGCACGCTTTATAAATAACCTGTGTTGTGCCTTGCAAGTCCGCGATTCAACAACAACTTAAATATTAAAAACTTTTTTACAAAAAAAACAACCGACTTCAAAAAAAACTACAAAGTGATAAATAACTTTAATTTCGGAAGTCGGTGTCGTTGGTTCCGCATTTTCGTTTTTTGTTTGACACCGACTTCCGAAATTAAAGTTATTTATCACTTTGTAGTTTTTTTTGAAGTCGGTTGTTTTTTTTGTAAAAAAGTTTTTATTTTTCACTTTTTAGTTGTACCTACTCCACACAAATTCAAATAACACTAGTGCATTGAGGAATTGAAGACACCGACTAGAAGAATTATCAAAATTCGCATAGAAATGCCGGAGATGCAGTACATTTATGCATATAACATCGTACATAAGAATAATAATATAATGTATTATATACTAAAACCTTTCTGAAAGTATGTAGATCACATTAGAGAAAGAATTATCAAAATCGGTTCATTAGTTTTTGAGAAAATCGCGGACAAACAAATATACATACATACATACATACATACATACATACATACGGGTCGAATACAGAACCTCCTTTTTTGAAGTCGGTTAAAAAGCCTCATGTTTATACTTATTTAGTAGTTTGCCCTCAATGTTGTTTACTAAGTGATCGTCATACGAATTTTATTAGTGAATTTTAAATTAGTTAGACCCTGCTGGTTTTGTCTTATCACCCATTCTCTCCCTTTGCCGGAGAAGTGGTATGTAAAGATAAGTGAGTAAATTTCAGCTGAGCACACACTATAAACCTTTAAATCGTTTAACCCTTCATGAATTTTAAATGCGCAAATTGGGACATAATTGACGCGGTTTACCGTTCCGCCATATTAGTAACGGTTAACGCTGCCGTAGACCACAACATTGTAGTGTGTTTGAAATCGCTTCAATTCCATATTTAAATATTTTGCCGCTGAAGTGTCTTGTTTTTGTTCTTTTCTGTGGCTGTATTTGAGTGTGGTTTAAAATGGTAGAGGATTGTTAGACGATAATTGGTGGTTTTGTTGGTTGGGTTGGTCGTCTAAAGATTTGATTTCTTTTATTTAGTTGTATTTCCGCCATTTGCCACAATGTTTGGTTCGTGTTTTTTTTTTTTACCTTATAAAGTTATGCTTACATGCAATTTAAGGTAAAATACGGATCCCAGCGATGCGAACGAGTACTTTGACGCCTAAGTCCTTTTGTTTTTATGTTTATTTGCATAGTTAGTTGTGTAAAATATTGTAACAGTTATGTTAAGTAAACCAATCAACAAAAAGCGGCCAAGTGCGACTCGGACTCGCCCATGAAGGGGTCCGTAGCAGCAAGTAACATAATATAAAAGTTCTTGTAGTTCGTTGTAACTTTGAGTTGATTGAATGAAAGGTAAATTGCGGTTTACGATTTATGACGTATTAAAAAAAAACTAGACCTCGTTCAAACCAATTTTCGGTGGAAGTTTACATGGTAATTTACATCATATATTTTTTTTAGTTTTACCATTCTCTTATTTTAGAAGTTACAGGGGGGGCGGGGGGACACATTTTACCACTTTGGAAGTGTCTCTCGCGCAAACTATTTAGTTTAGAAAAAAAATATATTAGAAACCTCATCCTTAGATACCCCACACGTATGGGTTTGATGAAAAAAAAATTTGAGTTTCAGTTCTAAGTATGGGGAACCCCCAAAATTTATTGTTTTTTTCTATTGTTGTGTGAAAATCTTAATGAGGTTCACAGAATACATCTACTTACCAAGTTTCAATAGTATAGTTCTTATAGTTTCGGAAAAAAGTGGCTGTGACATACGGACGGACAGACAGACACACATGACGAATCAATAAGGGTTCCGTTTTTACCATTTGGCTACGGAACCATAAAAACGATGAAAGTATCAAAGGGTGCTGTAAATTGAATCTTCAAAAGGCGTAAAAAGTACGTACTAATCTCTCATCTGACTTTTCTTTATTTATTCTAATCCCTTATATCCAATTAAATTGTCGTGTCATGTAGACTAATCAAATACACTTCCTAATCCTGAACGTCTCGATTAAAAGGTGGGGTATAACCAGGTATAGAGTCACCAAAGGTGAATTTATTCAATATACGCAGGCCGTCCCATTGGTCGGATCCTTGATACCTACTCGACGGCAATTAAACGCTCTTCCTGTGCCTGAGGCTAGCGACAAATCACATTCTAGCCACCCCTCAAACACCATGTCAAACTACCCCAGAGTAGCAAAATGTTCATAAAGAGCATATACATATAATTCAGAGCGTAAATATTTTTCAACATATTTTTTTTGTCTGTGTTATCGTTGGTAGGGTGTCCTAACTAGAAAAGGCGCAGCCCCGGGTGTAACATCCATAAAATTACATATAGGAGGGGTCGGTCACGACGGGCCAGTTATCGAATCACTTCGGAATGCATAGGATATTTTGCGCTTGTACAACGTTTGTGATGGCTAAATCAATTTCATGGAAACTGCCGGGGGTGGTTTAGAAAAAACTCCATGTTGCAGCGTAAAAATAAATTTTCTCCGGGGAACTAGGATAAGATTTGATTAAAGCTTTTACCAGCAAAAACGTAAATTATTAAATAAACTCTTGCCCGCAGACTTTAAATGAGTAAAATAAAAATTCATGAAAACTCTTTCGCGTCCGCCCGTCACACCTTTTTATTTCAGACATTGTCTGACGTAGATTTAAAATAGCTTTTCACCCCCATCAGCAACCACTGTTTTGCTAGCACAACCAAAAAACAAACAAGGGAGTAGTATAAACAAATTAAAAATAAAATACTCGTTAAGCATAATGCTTTTAAACCCGTCCGAGTCGTCCATTTGCGTAGAGTACTGAGTTCACAAATAAAGTGAAATCAAAATGAATAGTTTATGCAAATCCTATGAGCAGATCTTGAGTGAACAACAATAAAGATAAATGTGCTTTTGTTGAGAAAACCAATATTCTAGAAACTGCAGGCTTAAAAGACAGGATTGCGACGGGAAATTATGCTGAGATTACGAGAAACGTACAGTCAACAAAAGAGATAAGTATGCAGGATCGTCGGATGTAGTTGAAGTTTAGTAAGGAACCGATGGATGTTGTCGACTGAAATTTAATTTGATAAAAGAGCTGTTTGTTTTCTATTAATAAAATTATATTTTATTCGAGAACATCCATCGGTTTCTTACTAAACTTCAACTATGTCCGACGATCCTGCATACTTATCTCTTTTGTTGAATGTACCTGGCTGTTTTTTGTTTTTCTTTAATTATTTTCTATTTTCCTCTTAATATAAATGCGATGTTGAAATAAATGAGGATAATTTTATTCATGACTAATTATAATATAGGAAACAAATGGAATTGAGTATAATTTGAACAATGTTATTTATATTACATTATATTTACATATACACACATCAAAAGTGTCTAGGGATCAAGCATTTTTATGCGGATTTCTTGAGATTGAGATGTGGCTTTGTAATAAATTTATGATTTTATAAATTTATATGGATCCTTTTTGGTGCATTTCATAATTTGAATCAGGAACTGTGAATCAAATTCGAGTAAAAGATGAAAATCAGCTGTCAATATTTTCCCTATAAAAACAAACAACGCATTGAAGACATTATTAGTGCTACTGTTTCCCTACTACTGATTAAAACCAACGTTATTATGGAACGGCGACGTGATTTAAGCAGGGAAGAAATGCTCAGAGCCGTGGGAATGATAGAAGCTGGTTCCCGGCAACGTACTGTGGCTTTAGCTCTGAATACAAGTCAGAGTGTTATCAGTCGACTTTGGACACGTTACCGAAGCACTGGTACCGTGGCTGAGCGCCATGGAGGACGGTATCGCTGCACCACACGGAGACAAGACCGATACATTCAAATCTTAACTCGAAGAGCTCCAACAATAACCGCCATGATGTTAGCCGTGAGGCTTCATCACTCTTCAGGGAACTTAATTAGCGACCAAACAGTCAGAAACCGCTTGCATGAAGTGAACCTTCATTCCCGAAGACCGCTACGGGTACCACCTATAGCAATGCACAATCGTAGGATTCGATATCAATGGGCTCTTGAACACAGAAATTGGGCAGAAGAACAATGGCGTTTCGTGTGCTTTTCTGATGAGTCTCGTTTTGGTATGAGACCGGATACAAGACGTATACGACACTGGAGAACCCCTGGACGCCAACAGCGATTAAAATCCTGCCAGGAAGTCCATCCTTATAGTGGTGGAACCATCATGGTATGGGCGGGTATTTGGATCGGCGGAAGAACTGAGTTGATTTGGATCAGAGGCAACCTCAACGCTCAAATTTATGCTGAGACGATTGTATCAGACGTCATCGTTCCTCTACAAGTGCAAATCGGTCCCTTATTTCAGTTAATGCATGATAATGCACGACCGCACACCGCAAGAGTTGTAAGACAGACTCTCGCCGCAGCTAACATCAATGTCCTGCCCTGGCCTGCTCAGTCGCCAGACTTGAACCCGATTGAGCATGCATGGGATATGCTACAGAGAAGAGCTCTGCCGAATATGGAGGGTATCCAGTCGCAAGAAGACCTTTTTTTGTTGTTGCAACGAACATGGGCTGCCATTCCACAGCGTGATTTGGATGAACTCATTTTGAGTATGCCAACCCGATGTTCTTGTGTTGTTAGTGTTCGCGGTAGAAACACGGATTATTAATTTTATTGTTTAAGTTACCCAATAAAATTTTAAAGAAAACTGTTATTTCAGTCTTTTTTTCGAACTTTTGTGTTAGTGGTTCAAATGTCAAAAATCCCTTTATTAGGAAAATGGCAAATTTCTTTATTAATGCAAAGGTGACTTGGTTTATCGTTACTGTGACAAACGAAAACACTTTATTTGATGAATCCTTAAAGAAAATTTTAATTAATATCAATCAGGAGAAAAGTTATTGCAAAAATATATGTTGATCCCTAGACACTTTTGATGTGTGTATTTTACAGGGGCCCGTGGCTAAATAATAACAGCCGCACAAGTCGATCGATCAGGTTAAGCTACGCTTGCCGCGGTTGGTCTGTGAATGGGTGACCATCTTTACATACTGAGACCCCTCCGTGTCTCGAAACGCACGTTAAGCTGTTGACCCCGGCTGTCATTCGTGGATCTTTGGCAGTCGTTACGGGTAGTCAGAAGCCCGGAAGTCTGACAACCAGTCTTACCAAGGGGTATCGTATTACCCAGTAACTGGGTTGTGGAGGTCAGATAGAATTTAATGTATTACGAAATTGTATATCTTAAAAAGATCGATAAAAATGTCCGAATTGGTATATGTTTATCTTCTAAGGATACGTAACCCACAACTTTTATCTTTTTCTAATTACAAAAAAAATATGGGTTATTAACCAATCTATTTGAAAGAATACGGTATTATTCCTTATCCAATTAAATACATTAGGTACGTTGTGCATTTCGTGTTAATCAAAATTGCCATTTAGAGCATATCATTAAGATTAATATCTTAGAAGATATCAGAGATTTAAAAAGCGGGGGCAGAGCGGCTGGCGGGGCGGTACGAAGTTCGCCGGGGCAGCTAGTAATATAATAAATGCGAAAGTGTGTCTGTCTGTCTGTCTGTTACCTCTTCACGCTTAAGCCGCTGAACCGATTTTGATGAAATTTGGTATAGAGATAGTTTGAGTCCCGGGAAAGGACATAGAATAGTTTTTATTCCGATATTCCCACGGGATTGAAACTTATGCGGGGGATGCCGCGGGGCGCAGTATATATAATAAATGGTTAATGGTTAAATAAATAATGTTTTTCAAAAACTGGATAATACTGATTCGTGTAATAATAGTAAAACGTTAGATACATGCATCGGGTACATAAGTTAATCAGAAGTTATATTTTTAGGATAAATAAATTATTATTTTTAAATAGCTGCGCCCTGCGGTTTCAGCCACATAAGTTTCAATCCCATGGGAATATCGGGATAAAAAGTAGCCTATATGTTAATCCAGGGTGTCAGTTACCTCCATACACAATTTTATCAAAATTGGTCCAGCCGTTTGAGTGTGACGAAGTAACAAACATATAAACACACACACACACACACCCTCACACTCACAAACTTTCGCCTTTATAATATTAGTGTGAATATCTGCTACAATATTCGTATATCCAGACCGTGGCAGCGTTGCGCGAACCGTTATAACTTCTATATTTCTAATGGCGCGCGATCCAATCTCTTGCAATGGCCATAAATTATATTGTTCGAAAATACAGATGTGATGAAATTTTGTTTTGTTTTTTTACTCTATGCCAATGGAGATGGATTTTTTTTCTAGATTTAATTTAGTGATTTGTATATCTGAATGATTTTGTTCTTGGGCCTCTGACGAATCTAGAAGAGGTTGTAATTCAATGAAAAGAATAAATATTCATGAACGTCTCTTTTATTATAATGATCGGTCGTCTGACAAAGATGTTCATTTACGAAGACCGTAACGACATTACGACTGATTAATTCATAAACGCTTTGATCTTTAAGGTAGGGAGGGAAAAACTACCTTTCTGCTATCGTCATCATCAGATTTGCTGGCGTTACAAATAAACTTTGTCTTGTCCTTGTATCTTTAAATTTAAATATGTGATTCCTTCTTCACTAGCAGTCTTCCCATCAATGACCCCTTCTGTCATTTTTATTATCTCCTAAATAGTCTTTTAGTGGACTAGGGTTCTTGCATTTGTCTATGAGTTGGTTCAGCTGCTACTGATTTCGATAACTTCTCTTTCTTCATATTTGGCAAAGCTATACAGATCAAGCCGTTTACTGTAATTAAAACAAAACAATATTAGCAGTGGATATCAAAAATGATTAAATTATTTTATCAATCGTAATTTTAAGCCGTTAAGTAGTAATATTAATATAATTAAACTTACAAACAAGAAGACTTCCAAAAAGATAAAAACCGGCGCCGCAACTGACGTCCAAGAACCAGCCAATCAGGTTGGATCCCACCATAGACCCAGTACGTCCCAGCATCATTGACAAGCAAACTGCCATTGCTCTGTATGAAGAAAAAATAAATCAAAATTGGAACACATAAACTGCTGTAGACTTCTTTCGACTACAGTGCTACAAGAATCTTTTGGCGCCTGAATGACATTGACAGGGGGGCGCTGTTTTTAAACTTTTTTTGAAGTGAAACTTCTTTACGCACGCTTGACTTGGGGAGTAAGCTGGCGAACGCGTGACGTAAGTGTTACGAAAAGTGTGATCGGGCGAGGCGAACGGGAGTTGAGCGGGGGATATAAGCAAGAGACAGCAGTGCGCGCGCACATTTTCTTTCTCTCTTCCTCTCATAGCCAAATACGCAATACTGAAGTTTCACTTCAGTCGTGTGGTCATAAGCACACTCGTTTTTTTTTTGTAATTGCATTGCAAAAACAAAAGGCGGCAGCGTTAGTTTCGATTTTGCGCCGACAGATTCTTGTACAGCTATATAAAGAAGCCTGTGTCTCTTATGAATAAGATTTTGTGGACAAATAGCATACCTATACTTAGTAGGAAACAACTCCACAGCAACGGCATTCATCAGCCCAATACAAGCTCCAGACATTTGGAAGATAGCGAACAGAACAACGGCAACCTGCTGGTTGACGGTAAGATTAGCTGCAACAGCACACATCCCGGTGATGCAGAGAGTCACTATTAGGATAGGTTTCTTGCCTACATAGTCCACGAGGACACCTACGATGATGTACATGGAACAGAAGACTAGGCCAACGTAGATTGAACGCTCGAAAGTGGAAGTGTAGATCGTGTCGTCACATATTATCTGCAATGAAAATGTTCTATGTTTAACAGTCGATATAGTATCAACACAGAAAGGCAAAGAACAAAAAACAAACTGCTACTGAAACCATGTTCAGTGTCAATATTCTACAACCATGATGACACTGGCAGCTAATGATTGCGGTTTATATGTGCTGATGGTGTTCAATTTCATTGGTAAAATTCACATGTTACAACTGCTGGGACACAGGCCTCCTCTCGGCGAGAGGGAGGGGGTCGTAATTCCCAGAGCTGGTTGGTAGATGTCACATGTCTTCAAATTTTTGGTTCTAGGACATGCCGGTTTCCTCACGATGTTTTCCTTCACCGTTTTGAGAACAGTGGTGATTAAATATTATACACAAAGTAAAGCGCCTGTCTGGGTTCGAAACTACGACCTACAACTCGTAAGTCGCGGGTGTTAAATGGGCCAACACTGCTCTTAAAAAGACTTCAAAGGAAATATTAGAAAGGTTTTACTAACCGTGGTGCTATTTAAAGCATCAGCAGCGGCTTTGTTCCGTGTCAATTCAATGACGTCACAGATTTTCATGTCAACGACATCCTGGCTAGCCAATGAATTAAGAATGGTCGGGAACCAGATGTAGAAGCCATTTGTTCTGAAACACCAAAAATATTTTTGTGAAAATACTTTATTAAAGAAAATTTTCAAAAAATTGTGGTGAAGACTATGTTTAAATACATACGCAGCAAATATTCCAAATTGTACGAAGCAGGTGAGACAAATCCAAGGAAGTAGCGGTGGTTTGAAGATTGGGAAAGTTTGTTCTTTCATTGAAGCAAAGATAGCGGTTATACCTTTGCCGTTATTCAACTGTGTAATTTGACTTTCGACAATCAGCGATTTTACCTGTAATGCAAAAGATACTTCTTCATCGATTGGTTTACAAGAAGAGATCGTTGTAACAAAAAAAAAAGTGTGTGGTCACCCTTGACCCTTGTTAGTAACTTAAATTAGGAGTAAGTTAGCGAGTTCCTTGCGCGATATTCGCACGCACACACACTCGTATTTATAATAGAAAGAGACACAAAAACGTGTGAATTGAATACGCGTTTTTAATACAGATCCATCTAGTATAAGTTTTTAGAAACTCTTATAAAGTTGTTGCCATCTTGGATTTTAATTTTGACCTATCGGCTTTAACCTGTGGCTTTAACACCCCCGAAAACCATGACAACGAAGCCCATGATGAAAAATTAAAAACTTTTGCAGTCGCCTTTTTGGACTTACATTTTGACCTTATTATTAACTTTAACAACCTCGAAAACTATGATCGAAAACTATGACACCCACAAAGAAAAAATTATTTTGCCAGTCGCCATCTTCACTGGACAGGTGCAGCAGTTGTTTCGCATCTTGTTTTTGTTTTATGTTCAACTAGCTTCTTCCCGCGACTTCGTCCGCGTGAAATTTCACCCCCCCCATTCACCCCCTTAGGGGATGAATTTTGAAAAATCCTTTCTTAGTGCACCCCTAGACCTCATAAGGAACGTACGTGCCAAATTTGGAATCGACCCAGCGATTGGACCCAGCGGTTTGGGCTGTGCGTTGATATGTCAGTCAGTCAGTTCTCCTTTTATATACAGGGTGTTCGGCAGAACGTTGAACACACGAAAATGGCAGATATATGGGGTCGTCTGCTACCTACCCAGCCCAAAAAAAATTACTCAGGCCCCATAGTTTTTTTTTTATTTTTTTTTTAGTAACGAAATTCATGAGTTTTAAAGGCGTATAACTTTATGTAGGATAGACGAAACTGGCAACACTTCGTTTTTGTTTTTGTCTCGACTATTGGTAGATTCATCTAAAATTGTTGTTTGGTGAACTAGACACAAAGTTATAAGCCATCATACTTTACAAAAAGGGTTAAAACGTGATTTTGAGCTTTTCTTTGCATTGCATTAAAATAAAACTAAAAGTGATTGAAGACTTAGGATTTCATCGAAACATCCTTGGTGTATGGCCTTTCGAACGGTATGTAATTTGTCGATTTAAAAAAAAAAAAATAAAAAAAAAAAAAAAAAAACTATGGGCCTAGGTTTTTTTTTTTTGTGCTGGGTAGGTAGCAGACGACCCCACCTATCTGCCATTTTCGTGTGTTCAACGTTCTGCCGAACACCCTGTATATAGATAAGTACATGTTCGATAATTAATTAATTTTATTGTTTATTCCGTACTTTTAATGGCGGCATCAGACAAATTGTTGATGCTGCCCTACACAATGTTTTGTTTCGTTGTCACTTGTTTCTTGTAAAATTTGTAACTCCATTTCATCCATACCGTTAATTGATTGCCACTTTCCACTGTAATGCTGTTCCACCGGACAGCCGTAATGTTATTTAATTATTTATTTTATTCATGATATACAATTATAATATAATGTACTATGTTCATGATGCCGGAAGGTCGGCGCCAAAGACTACGATATAAGTCGGCGCCTGCGACCCCTTACTTGTCACAGGAATGCCACGGACACACAAGAGTGCCTCTGAGACTCAAGGCATAGACAAGTAATGAGGTTACGTCTGGCGCGGATTAAAAATTTAATATTTTATCGTATTTCCTAATATTTTACATATTTATTACACCTATTTTATAATTTATTTATTTCGGTAACTGCCCGTGACATCACAGCGGGCCCTATCAGAATACCAGCGTTGTGACATTTATTTTTTAAATGTTGCAACATCATGCTGAGATAGGAGCCTTTTGGCCTCGTATAGGACTTTTTATTTTATTTTTCTTTTTATTACTTTGTTTTAGTTATATAACTTGGATTTTTTATGTATATTTTTAACTGTGTTTAGTTTAGTTTGTGATCATCCTATGCGAGTCGCAATAAATACTTTTTCTTTCTTTTCTTTCTTTCCATCTTGGGTTTTTTATTTTAACTCACTATCGACTTTAGCGCCCTCAAAAACTATGAAAACATAGAGATGTCATGTCATGTCATGCAACTATCGAGAGAAAGTCGCATAACGTTTTGACGTTATGTGACGATTGTTACGACAGTTTACTCCTGCGGCCAGCCGCGTTAAAAAACTTCATTCCAATAAATCATACTACATATGTTCCTTTTCTTGAGTAAGTATAATATAAAATAATTTAATACTTACTGAAAAGCTGTCTTTAGACTTGTAACTGTTTATTGCGTAGATTGTTTTCACAACTTCCAAAGTCTCCTCGTAGCGGCCATTAGCGAAAAGGAATTTAGGGCTTTCTGGTGCAAAGAACAGGAGCACGGTGGCTATGCTAAATGGTATCGTGCAAGCTACGATAAGTAGACGCCAAGAACAGTAAGAAATATCCAAGAAGTCGATGTGATAGGAGAACTCACGAGGTAGAATCAGCCAGGCAAAAGCTAAGGAAAAATAAAAAGATTTTAACACACACATAAAATAACACAATATCTCGCCAGTATTCCCCGTTGGGTTAAGCAGTAGTGCTACAGGGTCAAATTGTTCGCATAACTCGTCAAAATATAGGGAACAGCAAATTTATTTTTGGCGAATTCAGGTTTGGTCCCATAGTAAAAGTTGTTCATGACGATGAGTACAATCTCCCATTTCGATTTGTCGCATGTTTTCAATTTCACCCTGTATAATGCACGATAGTAGTTAAGGATCGTAAGTCTTGTAAAAGATAATTATTAGTCAATTGAATAACGCTGCTCAGCAAGGCATTTGCGTAACACACTGGCACAATGGCTTTCATTTTGACAGTTCAACCACATTCATTGCGTTATTTACGTTGCTAAGCTGTCAAATTTTTCGAACATATGGAGCTATGGATTAGCAATATCCTTCGAAATTATTCAAATTGTGATTGATAGCAGGCAATACTTAAATCCATTCAGATTGCCATGATACAGTTTGCTAAAATTCAGGTTTTTGCCCAATATAACAGTAGCATGGCCATCTGATGCGGTAAGTACATATTAACTTTAGTTTTAGTATGAAAGTTTTCAACTTACATGGTAAAACTACAGTTCCAATTCCAATGAAAGATGATCCGAATGTGACCATCTTGTCTCTATGACGAAGATTGTTAAATTCTCCGAGATAAGTGTAGACTACGGCTGAGGGACCCGTCATACTGAAAATGAAAATAAATTGTTACAGATGTAGGCCGGCCGCAAACCTCGAATGCACGCATTTCATACAAAATTCCGTTCGGAAACCCTGACGGAAAATATAAGAACGTGTGCGCTAAAAAGAAGATTTTGTATGAAATGCGTGCATTCAGGGTCTCCGAATTTGAATTCCGAATCAGGAAACCGGACTTATGCGGCCAGCCGTAAAAATAACAAAAACCTAGGTAGATATCTGGGTTATGGTTTTAGAAAATAGATTAAAAAACAAACATCACGTAACTTTGATGTTGCTAAGGATAAGAATTCGCATATTTTAATTTAGCGCTTTGAGTAGATAATTGAATGATGTATTAATATCAATACCCATCACGTCTGCAGAGTTTCACTAGCTAATTTAGTTTTACCTTGTATAATTTGACAATTGTGACAAAAAAATGGTCATCGGAATTCTAAATATATATATTAAGGGTAACTTACAAAACAGCAGAGATGAACTGCAGAGCAGCAAAAGACGCGAGATTTGGTGCAAAACTGGACGCCACTGATACAATAGTAGATATCAACATAGCAACCAGCATGGCTGCTCTCCTGCCTTTTGTGTCAGCTAACCAGCCCCAGAAATATGACGTCAGTATTATGGCTGAAACAAATGTTGAAGATGATAAAGACTTACTTCTTTTTAAACTTAATAATATAGACTGCAGAGGAAAGAAAATGAACAGAGCCAAAAACACTGGTTTCATAAGTTAGATAGTTTTGAATAAGCTATTAAAAATATACATAATATATCATAATACAAAAAGTATTCAACAGGAAGAATAATAAACACAAATGCATGTTATTAAAGGTGCAACCGAAACGAAAAAGATTGCATAGTGTCAATATGGGGGCTTTAAAACTATGCAATATAAGTAAATAATATTTATATTTCCTGTATTTATCTATTATGTTAAGTTAGAGCCCAGCACTGTAACACACCATCAATCACTATCTGAATCATTAAGAAGAATCTTACTAATCCATTGCTTCATATGTTTGAAAAACTTGTCTGCTCAACAACGTAAATAATGCAATGAATATGGTTGAACTGTCAAAATAAAAGCCATGCCTACTGTTAGTGTGTTACGCAATTATCCCACGGGTTAGATTGTAAAAACAAAATTTGTAAAGACAGTGCTCCATTTCAATTTGAAACAATATTGACCTGTGAATGGTAAAGCAGACAGCCATCCTTTTTGCTGCGTGGTGAGTTCCAAGTCACATTGTGCTGCAGGTATAACATAGCCCAGCGCTAGGCATTGCATGATCATTCCCATCAGTATCAGACCAGACATCAGCACGTGGAAGATGTTGTACATCCCAAATCCTGAAAATATTTATTTTATTTGTTTAGAAAACTTACAACTAGGATACAGATAGTAAAAAACGTTAGTGAAGGAAGGTCAAGTTTTCACTGATAATCATTATCGTAAAGTATTAAATTACTTATTAGCTATTAGACTAGATTGTAATAAATTACTAAAAGCAGAAAAAAACTGATAATAATAGAGTAAAACAAGAAACAGTAAACGGGCAAGATAAATTAAAAACTAAAATAACCCAAAAAGAATTTGCATAACTAGACAGGTTTCAGTAATCCTCAAAGAAGTATATACAAGATACAGACAACAGTAAAAGCATTCGGAGAGAAATTATTATAACTAAAAAGGAGTATTTACAAGAGACAAAAAACAGTAAAAGCATTAAGAGAGAAATTATTCTAACTGAAAAGAAGTATTTACAAGATACAGATAACAGTAAAAGCATTCGGAGAGAAATTATTTTTACTGAAAATAAGTATTTACAAGAGACAGAAAACAGTAAAAGCATTCGGAGAGAAATTATTTTTACTGAAAATAAGTATTTACAAGAGACAGAAAACAGTAAAAGCATTAAGAGAGAAATGATTCTAACTGAAAAGAAGTATTTACAAGATACAGACAACAGTAAAAGCATTCGGAGAGAAATTATTATAACTAGAAAGGAGTATTTAAAAGATACAGAAAACAGTAAAAGCATTAAGAGAGAAATGATTCTAACTGAAAAGGAGTATTTACAACAAACAGAAAACAGTAAAGCATTAGGAGAGAAATAATTATTATAACTAGAAAGAAGTATTTACAAGATACAGACAACAGTAAAAGCATTCGGAGAGAAGTTATTATAACTAGAAAGGAGTATTTACAAAATACAGAAAACAGTAAAGCATTCGGAGAGAAATTATTTTAACTGAAAATAAGTATTTACAAGAGACAAAAAACAGTAAAAGCATTAAGAGAGAAATTATTCTAACTGAAAAGAAGTATTTACAAGATACAGAAAACAGTAAAAGCATTCGGAGAGAAATTATTTTTACTGAAAATAAGTATTTACAAGATACAGACAACAGTAAAACCATTAAGAGAGAAATGATTCTAACTGAAAAGAAGTATTTACAAGATACAGAAAACAGTAAAAGCATTAGGAGAGAAATTATTATAACTAGAAAGGTATCAGCGATCTTTGAAGAAATATTCACGTGTCAGGTACATCGACGCGCAACCTGTTACCATGGACACAGAATAACTAATACTCGTAGTATGTCATGGATTCAGTACATGATTCTGAGCCCCCCTGCGTTGAAATCCTTCGTCGGTTATTAATTAAAAAAATTGCTGTTCCATACATTTTGATCGCGTAGGTATTGTACTTGTCTATGAAACAGCTTTTTTTAAATAAGTGTTTGACCTCTACACTTTTCAATAACTGACTGGCTAAGAAAGGATAATAGTGGAATTAATAAGCGGAATTAATAACACTAAAGATTAAATAAAAAACGGAACTTGCGACAGTAATTAGTTGAGCTGTTGTAATTATAATCTTTTTACTGTCAATTTGAAGTATCTGTATATACCTTTTTTTTTTTGTTGCGCGTTGGAAATCCTCATGGACTTCCTCCATCGTGGGTGGGACAGAGGGGCATGCCGGACTCTTACCGGCTAAAACTACCGCGGTGTTCCACCTCTACCTATGACCGGGGGTGCGGGATATGCTGAGATGTTTATTTATTTATTTATTTGCTCTCATGCACATCACACATTTTACACTGTCGGTTTTTGTACATGAACCCTGTCAGGGCGCTGCAAAATAATGTTGGTTTGCTGCTGAGTTTGTGGTCATAGTAGTATAAATTGAGTCTAAAATTTTCAATTCAAATACAAATAATCTCGGAAACAATATTCTAGATGTCGTTAAGATATCCAATTAACAGTAATAAACAAAACACAATAACACAGATAGTCATATTTACGTCAGATGATAATATATTAATTAGTAGGTGATAGTAAAAATATAATAATAATAGTTAATAGTTACAATCGAGCCATGTCAATTCATTGTTAGTGATTTAATTAAATTATGTTATGTCATTTTACAATATCAAATAAAATAAAATCTTATTGTCTCTGTAATATACAATATTTACGTCTTCGTTCAGACCGTAACTAACAAAATAAATAAATATAGTTACAAATTAAGTACCTACAAGCGACATAATCAGATTGTTGATACCAAATGTTTTAAGACGAGCGCTAATCCTGCCGACAAACTGTCACACAGTTTGTTTGGTCCAAAATAAAAATAAAAATTTTTTTGACGACTGACGAAATACGTCTAGGCTAGGGTTTCTAGAACCATTTGCTGAGTTCATAGTTTCAGATTGCGCGTCGATATCCTTGCCACACTGTATATAGTAATTATGACTTTGTTTAAGTAATATGGCCTTATTTACTACTAGCTGCGCCCCGCGGTTTCACCCGCACAAGTGTCGATCCCGTGGGAATATCGGGATAAAAACTATCCTGTGTCCTTTCCCGGACTTAAACTATCTCTATATCAAATTTCATCTAAATCGGTTCAGCAGTTTAAGTGTGAAGAGGTAACAGACAGACACACTTTCGCATTAATAATATTAGTATGGATCAATGAGCGTGTTATTGGAGGCCAAACTCTGTAATCCGTCATTATTACAAAAGATTTGTAATAATTGTGTCACTTAAACTCTTGGAAATATTGTTATCCTCTTTGCCTTCAATGCTGATCAACTAAATCAATGAATAACTTTAATGTCATGTACTTTGTCGTATACAATTGACCTGGTTTTTTAGAGTTCCGTACCCAAAGTGTAAAAACGGAAAACTATTACTAAGACTTCGCTGTCTGTTCGTCCGTCTGTCTGTCACAGGTTGTATCTCAAGAACCGCGATTGCTAGACAGTTGAAATTTTCACAAATTATGTATTTTTGTTGCCGCTATAACAACAAATACTAAAAAAAAAAAAACATTTAAGGGGGCTCCCATACATCAAACGCGATTTTTTTGCCCTTTTTTGCTCGATGTCAATAATGGCAACAGATAGGCACTTGAAATATTTACAAAATACTCAGTTGTATTTTTACTTTAGTAATAAATTATAAAATTAAAATAAAATCAATATTTAAGGGAGGCTCTCATACAACAAACGTGATTTTTTTATATATGTAGTGTTAAATATTGTACTGTGGTACGGAACCCTTCGTGGCCGGTTTTTGTTATTTACCTGACAACAACATTGCTTCATCGAGTGTTGCTGTTATTTTTTCTTTACTCTCGTTATTTTTATCCATTGCAGCGGTAGCACCCATTTCTTGTCTCTAAAATCATTGAATATATAAATAAGCAGAGAGACTAGATTAAAACAATAATTATATAGATTCGTAAATTCAAAAACATCTTGAGTATTATTTTAATTTCTCTCTCGTTTTTGTGCTATATAAGCACATGTCTAATTTTAGATAGATACTTTAACTTAATGTAAACCGCAGTTTTTCACGGCAAGAAAAATGACGTGTGTGATGTTTTTCTTGCTGCGGTCATCAGTATTGTATGGAAGCTTGTTCAGAGACACGTTTTTTCTACGGCGCGGTTTATACCCTGTACCGCAATGAAACCGTGCCGTATACAGAGGACCTAAGTACAGACGCCAGCACATCAAGCTACAACAATCTGTCAAATTTCTTTAATAGATTTTTAACTTTATCGCTAAAGCATAAGGTTCAAAGTTGATTGGGAAAATTTTACAGGTTCGGGTAGCTTGATGTGCTGGCGTCTGTACATACTTAGGCCTTATGTACACGGCACGGTTCATTATCATATTATTTTTTTGTGTAAGTATCACAAAAATAATATGTCATAAAATATATTCAATAAAAAACCCGTTAAAATACTCATTGCCAAAGTAAAAACTACAATGTGCAACCATGTTTTTGAACATCACCATAATAAATTGTCAATCTATATCGTTTTGTATACGAGAAACATTTAGCACATTGTTGTAGGGATTTGTGAAGATAATTTATTTAAATGACATTCAGTATAGCATTTAGATAAGGGCGGGAGGATGGTGATAGCGAATCAGCCAATTGTTAAACAAACCTTTGGTAACTATTATTATAATTTTTGCTACAACAAAATGTTATCTAACTTCACAAATTTGATGTTACTGTGACATTCAAATAATTTTTTTGTTATAACAATACTGACTGAGGTGGATCAGCGGTGAAATCGATCTGTCGGCATAAGGTGAATGCGCAGTGGTAGACTGCAAAATTCAATTTTTTTTTACGTTTTTTTTGCAATTTGCAGGGCAGTGTCAGGTTTTATCTTGATCAAAATTTGATTCGCAACTATTACAGGTACGTATTTACAGAATTATAATCATTAGAATCATTAATACAGCTTTCTAAGTTAGATTTGTACCATTAAGCATTTTTCCATAAGAGATTTGTTGTTATGGTACAAATGTAACTTAGAAAGATGTATTAATGATTCTAATTCTGTGTAAACACGTACCTGTTATAGTCGCGAATCAAATTTTGATCAAGATAAAACCTGACACTGACCTGAAAATTGCAAAAAACGTAAGAAAAATTGAATTTCGCGGGCTACCACTGCGCATTCACCTTAACAACGTAGGTATTTTGTCGATCATACTTTTTGTTTCACTGTGGGAATCGAACCCACCACGCTCTGTTCCAAAAACTTGACATTGCATTGTCGCAACTATCGTGTGTAAATATCGCGTTTCATACTTATGTAATACGGTGCAGTGTACTTCTTTAACCTTTATTTAGTATGAATGTGCTCAAGTGTCATGTGCGAAGACCAGATAACCTGGTTTGACAACATTCCGGGGTGGGTATGCAATGTGAATAACTCTTGTGGAGCCTGTCCTTGAAGTAGTTTTAAAAAGCAGGTACGCACGGCGATATAGGTATCAAGCTATACATTTCCAGTAAGTATAAGCTGGCTTCTTATTGTACAGACGCCAGCACATCAACCTACTACAATCTGTCAAATTTCTTTAATAGATTTTCAACTTTATTGCTAAAGAATAAGGTTCAAAGTTGACTGGGAAAATTTGACAGTTTCGGGTAGCTTGATGTGCTGGCGTCTGTACGTAAAACCTATACAATGCGAGATCAGCTAAAACTGGAAATGTATAGCTTCATAATATGTCGCCGTATGTACAGTCAAAAAAAGAGATAAGTATGGAGGAGCGTCGGATATAGTTGAAGTTTAGTAAGAAACCGATAGATGTTCTCGAATAAAATTTAATTTCATTAATAGAAAACAAACAGCTAATTTATCTAATTAAATTTCATTCAAAAACACCCATCGTTTTCTTACTAAACTTTAACTATATCCGACGATCCTGCATACGTATCTCTTTTGTTGACTGTACGTTTAATCTTGTAAGAAAAAATATATATTACGTATAATAACTTCAAGTAAACATGTTCTTTAGAAGAACGAAATAAGATAAGATTGTGGAATAAAGTATTTATTTAAGATAAACCTCCGTTCTGATAATAACAACTAGACAATAGGACAATAAAAATGCGTTATGTCAAATTGTTAGCAATGTTTAATCGATTTTTCATAATTCTTCGTCGTTTAATTTTAATTGGCAGATATTCCTACTGAATAAATATGATAACACAATTAATATTACAATTAAAACGTAATAAATAATCTTCAAAGTCACATTCATCAATGCTGAGTAGATCAGTAATTATTTTGTCATTGAGACTGTATAGCATAATCTACCTTTAACGTTCCCACTGCTGGGACTCAGGCCTCCTCTTTGTGAGAGGAAGTGGGCCGTAATCCACCACGCAGGTCAAGTGCGTGTTGGTAGATATCTCATGTCTTTAAATTTTTTGTTCTAGGACATGTCGGTTTCCTCACGATGTTTTCCTTCACCGTTTTGAGAGCAGTGGTGATTATTGAAAATAGTGTCATAATCAGCCTATAATGTTTCCTCTGCTGGGACACAGGCCTCCTCTATTTGAGAGGGAATGGGTTGCACACCACCATACGGGGCTAGTAAGCGTTGGTACATGTCACATGTCGTCGAATTTTGCCGGTTTGCAGAGGTGATGAAATATATTACACAAAGTAAAGTGCTAAAGGTTCGAACCCAGGACCCACAACTCGTAATTCGCGATTGATACCACTGGGCCACCACTGCATCCTCTCACTTGAGACTATATAAAATTGTAAAATACCTACACAAATAGGTTTGTCAAATAAAATAAATACCTTTAATCAAGCCTGTAACCTTTTTTAATCTAATTTAGCCTCACGAGTGAACAACATTCTAAAAAAAACATGTTTTGGTACTTACAGCCCATTCATGCATAGTTGTTTTACCTCCGATTTTGCATCACTATCAATATCACAGTTATCTTTATTCACGTTAAAATAAGGTTGCTTTTCGTTTGCTGCCACTGACAAGTCAGGCTAAATCACATTGGTCTTTATTCTCGTTTATAATAAGGTTGCTATTGAGTTGCTGCTGTCAGAGGTAAAATAAATGTGTAGTCGTCAAGTCTGTGGCTATGATTAAAATACTTGATTAGGTCTAGGCGTGCATGAAGACTAAATTGACCGACCGGCGACCGGTCATAGAGGATTTTTCGTACAAGCGAGCTAAGATCTGACTGTCCCCAAGCAAAGTAACTAAAATGCAAAATGCTAACTTGTTTTTTTTTTTTTGCAAGATGTTTTAGCCTTAGGCTCTATTTATTTTGAATTTACCATGTATAGATTTATTTAAGAGTGTTGTTAGTTAAAATCATTAAGGTTAAAGTTGCTAAAAACAATATTTTTCATTCTTTCAAAATTGTATTTACTTACTTTTACTGCTTAAGTTAAACCGTCTCAATATAAAAAAAATACACTAAGGGTGGAAGAGGTTACTCACTGGAGTTAGACAAGGAGTAACCTCTAACTCTGTTACGCAGTTTAACTCTTTGTATGCTTAAACGTGGATCCACGCGAGACACAATGGCTTTTTAATTGTGTCTGTACCTAATTACAATTCAACCGGTTAATGAATGAGATAGCTATAGGTAATAAAAAAAAATTTTGTTTTTTTTTTACGGTGTAATTTTGCACTTTGAAAATACTGGTATTCAGCTGCATCCGGTTAGACTGGAAGCCGACCCCAACGTAGTTGGGAAAAGACTAGGCAGATGTTGATGTAATTTTGCACTTTCGATACTTTACGTCAACAGTCAGTGATTTTTGTTTGACAATCGTTAATTATTTGGTTAATCAATCTTCTCAAATTAATCTAACAACTGGAGATCATGTATTTTTTTTTTGCACGCTACAAAGTTTAATTTTCATGCGCACCTAGATATATGTGCATATTAGATACTTCATCCAAAAATATACAATCACCTCATTGACACTTGCTTGGGCTCAAATGTACACCTGGTACCAGCTTCGTCTGATCCCGCACAAGCTCTACGAGAATTACTCGTAGAAATCATCATTATCTGAGGAAAATAACACTAAAACCATGTTAATATAAGGCATTTGGAAGTGTGTGTGCCATGTGCAATAATGTTGCTTTGACATTCAAAGAGACTGCATAACATTTACTGTTTTAAAATTTTATTCATTTATCGAAAAATATGAAAACAAATTCTTGACACATTTTAATTTAATTAAATGTGTTACATAGCTAACTCGTAGTTATCATTTAATATGTGTACAATCAACAAAAGAGATAGGTATCCAGAATCGACGGATATAGTTGAAGTTTAGTAAGAAACCGATGGATGTTGTCGACTGAAATTTAATTTGATAAACGAGCGACTGTTTTCTATTAATAAAATTAAATTTTATTCGAGAAAATCCATCGGTTTCTTACTAAACAACTATATCCGACAGTCCTGCATACTTATCTCTTTTGTTGAGAGTACATACTTAGCCTAGTTTTTATCTGAATATTTTTATACTTTCAAAGTCAATCCCAAACAAAAAAATCTCTTTAATACCAAAACACAACTATTGCTAGTGGCTTCAATATAAATGCAATTAATAACTTAAAGAAAAAAAAACAATTAATTTACTCACATATTACGCAAAAGGCGACGACAATACGTAACGTGCTATACTCTGCTACTGAGCCAAGAATCGCGGTTGACATCATTTATATCGACGGGATATCAGCGAGTTGCGCCTGCGCCACTTGAATATTCAACTTTGTAATGAGGTTATCTGTTTATTCTGAGTAATATAGTGATTTATTGCTGCGTATGCTGTCATTGCGCGGTTTGTAGTTTTTATTTATTTTCTCACCACAATATCCTAATCTTCTAAATATATAAAAGAAGAAACTGACTGACTGACAGACAAATCAACGCGCAGCCCAAACCGCTAGATCTAGAGATTCCAAATTTTGCACGTAGGTTCCTTATGAGGTCTAGGGGTGCACTAAGATAGGATTTTTCATTTTTTTTTTCATTTTTCAGCCAGATTAGACTGATTTTAAATTTTCCATGGAAACAAAGATTTCTAGTTATTTCGAAAATGTTCTTTACTAACTTTTTAGACCTTTGTATCCTGCTTATGCGTACGAAGTTTAATTAAATCGAATCATTAGTTTCGAAAAACAAGGGCTTGAAAGTTTGTATGAAATGCCGTACGTCGTAAACGCTCTTAAGACTTGTGTTCTGGAGACTTTCGTAGAAAACTGCATCAGCACTCGAATTTTTCTTCTTAGCGTATTGTGTCGATGGCAATATAGACAAAGTTGGGCCAGAATTTGGCTCCGTGTGTGGCACGAATTCACGACCTACAACTCTTATGAGTCGCAGACGTTACCATTGGGCCACCACGACTCACTTGAATTGATCTAGATACATATTTATTGGAAGCAAGAAATACTATTTCTACAACGATAAGACGATTAGCGTTTGTCTTTTGTAACATTTTTAATGGAAGGTATAAGCCGCTTAATTAGATATTAGTTTTTTTGCACCGTTTACGCTAATCACGTTTGTTTATGTTTCCGATTGTGCCTTGAGAAAACGCTGCTAATTAATCAAATAAACAGAACAATATTTTCCCTTTCAGCAAAACTAACATTATGATCATTTAATGAACAATGAGAACTTACTAATAATTACAATCAATTATTATTGACAAAGGACGGAAAAGTTAATTGTTAAACCTGAGTCCACACAACAATTACCTACGTTTTATTGCTAAATGTTACTACTATTGAGATGGTTATTAGGTTCGTACAGACGCCAGCACATCAAGCACTACCCGAAAGTTTGAAGGATATTGCTAATCCATTGCTATTGTATGTTCGAAAAAATTGTTCGTTCAACAACGTAAATAACACAATGAATGTTGTTGAACTGTCAAAATGAAAGCCATTGCTACTGATAGTGTGTTACTCAAATTCCCGCGGCTCAAAGATTATAGTTACAAACGACTGCTTATATAGAGGCGAATACTGCGCGGAACGCGACTGCGCGCGTCTATTGTTTTAATAATCGTTAGGAAGACACTCTCGTAGATTCGAACTAAATTATTTCATCACCACTGCTCTCAAAATGGTGAAGGAAAACATCGTGAAGAAACCGGCTTGTCCTAGAACCAAAAATTTGAAAACATGTGATATCTATCAACCCGCACTGGCCCCTGTGGTGGATTATAGCCCACTCCCTCTCGAAGAGAGGAGGCCTGTGTCCCAGCAGTGGGAACAATATAGGCTGATTATGACTATTTGCGCTAATTTGAAAACCTTCATACAAGTTAAGTAGTTGACATCGACACAATCGGCGCGAGCAAAATTTTACCTCGTTTCCAGAGCGTGGTTCGCCTCAGGTTGACTCCAGATTTCAAGAATGTTCTATGTTCTATGTTATAGGTTTGGTTTCCGCACTTAGTCCCTCAAATGGACCATTGTGCGTGGGCCATGGCGGCCGTTGTTGGTCATTTGGTTATTCCAACCAGCCCACCTCCCTCCAGAAGCTGACTAAGTCTCCTGGTTTATTAAGAACGTCTGTGTATGATTTGGGTGTCCCGAGGGTCTCTGATCGAATTTGGGTAACGCCTGTGCACTCAAAGAGCACATGCGCAACGGTTTCCTCAGCCTCCATGCAAGCCCTGCATAGAGGACTGTCCGTTATGCCTATAGTGTGGAAGTGTTTGTTCAGTGAGCAGTGTCCCGTGATGGTCCCCGTCACCAGGCGCAGACCTTTCCTGTCCAGTCGTAATAACCGACTGGTAAGCTTGCCATTCAAAAATGGCATGGCTTCCTTGGATTGCCTGCAGCCTGGTGACGACGACCACCATCTTTCTGCTTGTGTGTGGGTGTGCTCCTGTAGCCACCTGCGTAGTTGATTAAAGGGGATGGGCACAATAGGTTCCGGTCCACAAACTGACATACTGGATGCCCTTCTGGCCAGTTCGTCAGCTGCGTCGTTTCCCAGTGATCCACTGTGTCCTTTTATCCATTGAAGTGTCACCATGTTGCGGTTTTGTACGGTTACCCGCTCAAGCGCGTTGTGACATTCTAGTATTAGGCTCGATGTGATGCATTTTTTATCTAGGGATTGGAGGACTGAGGCGCTGTCAGAGAGTATGCGAATATGGGAGTCCGCAACTCTCCGGGCTGCTATGGCATTAGCCGCTTGTATTATGCCCACACACTCCGCTTGGTAGACCGTGTTGAGCATTCCCAGCGGTTTGGATATTTTTATGTTTAGGTCTTGTGAGAAGACTCCGACTCCAGTTCCGCAGTCGGTCTTTGAACCATCTGTGTAAACTCTTAGTTCCTTTGAACCTGAGTAGTCGCACTGCTCCTCCTTAAGCACTATGTTATAGTGCTTTTGAAAGCAGTATTTTTTGGGGGCTTTATCGCAGGGCGATGCCATCAATGGCTGCCGCTTGATCGCATCTTGTTGTAAACGTATGTGTTTGACCCTAGAGTCTTTGCTCAGGGTTCCTGATATATGGAGCCTAAAGGCAGCCAGGGTCGCCTCTTCTCGCACTATGAGGTGTAGTGGCGGCAGTCCAAGCATAGCCTGTAGGGCGGCAGTGGGTGTAGTTCTCATGCAGCTCGTGATTGCCACACATGCGAACCGCTGTAGCTTTTCAAGGTCTCTTTGAGCTGTGCTCAGGTCTGTTCTGGGCCACCAGACTAGTGAGCCATATGTAATGATTGGGCAAATGACTGTAGTGTATAGCCAGTGAGTGACCTTGGGGCTGATCCCCCAATTCTTGCCAAGCATTCGCTTGCATTGCCACAAAGATATACTGGCTTTCGTGGTGATGTAGCTGGTGTGTTTTGCCCAATTCAGCTGTTTGTCCAAACATATGCCCAGGTATTTGGTATCAGTTGATAGGCTTAGGGTTGTACCAAAGAAGCGTGGTAGTTGTAATGTCGTCATCTTCCTCTTTTTTGTGAAGAGAACCAGTTCGGTTTTTGTGGGGTTCACTGAAAGTTGGTGTTTACCACACCAGTTCTCTATTATTTTCAGGGCTTGACGCATTAAGTTGCACAGGGTGTTTTCATGGGTGCCGTTTATTATTATGGTTAAATCATCGGCATAGCCTACGGTGAAGTAACCTTTGTCATTGAGTTCTTTTATTAGGCTGTCTACGACCAGGTTCCATAGGAGCGGCGACAGGACGCCCCCTTGTGGGCAGCCCTTTGCCACGATGGCACTTGTGGTGTTGTTTACTGTAACTTGCACTGCCCTCTGTTTGAGCATGTTGGTGATCCAACCGCTCAGGGACGGGTCTATGTTGTGTCTGTCTAGGGCCGTGTTGATACTATTGAAGGTGGTTTTGTCAAAGGCGCCCTCAATGTCAATGAAGGCAGCCAGTGCTGAGCATTTGTGGTCCACTGCGCATTCAATTTTGGATACCACGCTGTGCAGCGCGGATTCCGTTGATTTGCCCGTGGAGTACGCATGCTGTTGTTTGTGAAGTGGTTTTGCCCGAAGAGGCCCGTCTCGGATGTGTCGATCACAGAGCCTCTCTAGGGTTTTTAGTATGAAGGATGTCAGGCTTATGGGTCTATATGCTTTGGGTTGTGTGTAGTCGGTTTTGCCCGGTTTTGGTATGAAGATGACTTTCACTTCACGCCAGGCTAAGGGTATGTATCTGAGTGCTATGCAGGCCCGATATATTTCTACCAGACATGGTGTAATGTAGTCGACCCCCCATTGTAGGAGGGCTGGGAAAATGCCATCTAGTCCTGCGGACTTATATGGCTGAAAGGTATTGATAGCCCACTTTACTCGGTCTTCATTTACCAGGTTGTGGGCACTGGACCAGTCTTGCTCCGTTGGGGTCCAATCGGGCACAGCTTCCCAGGTCCTGTCCTCTAGGAGTTTGCAGCCTGGGAAGTGAGTCTCGAGAAGAACCTTGCTGGTTTCTTGGTCCGTTAGTGTGTATGTGTTGTCGGGTTTTTTCAGCGCGCCAAGGGTTCGGTCCTGATCCGCTGATAGGATTTTCCTTACACTTGCGGCTTCATTATTGGTTTCAATAGATTCACAGAATTTCCGCCATGCTGTCCTCCTGGCGGTTCTAATCTGCTTTTTGTATGTGTATTGGGTCTCTTTGTATAGCTCCCAGTCTTCCGGAAGTCTGGTGTTTTTGGCTCTGTTGAATTGCTTTCGTAGTGTGTTTCTGAGTTTACCTAGCTCGGCGTTCCACCAGGGATTTCTCTCACTGTTG
This sequence comes from Hydraecia micacea, assembly GCA_914767645.1. NCBI lineage: Eukaryota > Metazoa > Arthropoda > Insecta > Lepidoptera > Noctuidae > Hydraecia > Hydraecia micacea. The sequence goes on from OU611781.1 coordinate 3,089,011, forward strand.
GTTCGTGGCGCCCTTAGTTTACAGCATGCGTAGTATGCTTCAGTTAGGTATTCTGTCAGCTTTGTTACAGTGTATTCTAGTTGTGCGGGTTCTCTTATAGCTATTTGTGACTGGTGCCTAGCTAGTAGGGCGGCTAGAAGGCGCTTGTACCCGGGCACATCGGTGCGCCGCGGATTTCGTTTCGGTGTGGGTTTCCTTGTGTTGGTGGTTAGTGTGAAGCGGATCCTTCTGTGGTCCGAGCAAGAAGGTTCATTTGACACGTGCCAGTTTGTGATAAGATTTGTCGCGTTTTCTGTAGCAAGGGTTAAGTCTATAATCGTTTGTCCTCGGACGGTGACCCAAGTGGGTTCCGAGCCTCGGTTGACGATGTTAAGGTTAGTAGAGAATAAATAGGTGGATAATACCTCTCCTCTAGGGTTCGATGTCTCGCTGCCCCAGAGTGGGTGATGGGCGTTCGAGTCGGTGCAGATGATCAGGTCCAGGTTGGTGTGCTCGCAGTACTGTACCAGGTCGGCCATCTCTTTTGGCGGGCAGTCTGTGTCCTCGCCCGGCATGTATACCGAGGCCAGTACAACATCTGGGAGCTCTCCTGCGGTCTGGAGCCTGACAGCTGTCAGGTCTCTGGAACAGAATTGTGTGAGTAGCGTGGTAGGGATATCTTTGGGTATATAGATACAGGATCTGGGCTTGTCTGAGCTGTGTGTGTTGAGGATTAGCTTACCTCCGATGTTACTTAGTCCGCATATCCTGTTATTCCTGATCCACGGCTCTTGGATCAGTGCTATTGTATGGGGGTTAACCTCCAGTGCCCTACGTAAGCTAGCCGTGGCAGTCTGGCTATGTTGGAGGTTTGTCTGGATGACGTTGAGTGGTGATGGTGATGAAGGGGGGGGGTGGGGGTTAGTCGGTGGTGGATCCATCGGACAAACCTTCCACTGCCTCCTCTCTGTATTTGTCGTCGTGTTGCTCCCCCGGCGACGATGCTAGTAGTTGCTCGCTCCAACCGGGAGATGCGGGTGGTATACTGGCTGCATCGTCAGCCATCGCCGCGCGGGCCATGACCTCCTCCAGTTGGGCAATGTCAGTGTCATTCGTCTGTGTCAATGTCGGTGTCGTCGTCGGGTTTGTCGTGCTGTCAGAGGGCTGGGTCTTGGGCCAGAAGCGCACGTATATCGAACCCAGCAGGTATGATATCCGTCGCTCCCGCCCCATGACCTTTTCCACTTCCTCCGGTGGCACACCTAGGGTCAAATAAGTCCCATAGTTGTCGCCACCGACGCTAGTTGCCCTATATAGCGACCACCTGGCTATGTCATACCATGCATTCTGACGAATCAGAATGCTGTGGAGCCTCTGTATGTCACCTCTGTAACGAGGAATGAATAGAGAGGCTCTGACACGGGTGGGCACGTCTGATTGTCGAAGTACCGTCAGTGTGAGGTCGGTGTTGGGAAGTTTGAGGAGGGGTACATTTTTAGATAACCAGGTCAGGGCATAGTCGTCTTCGCACCATATCTGTACGGTGCCCTCCGCTACCCGTGGGTATCCGCGGAAGGCAGGAAGTGGTGTCGTCGTGTCCGTGTCTATTAGGGCATTTTCCAGGCCTACTTTCACAAATTCGGCCTCCTCTTTAGTCAAGTCTCTGGAGGGGGGAGGGAAGCAGATTGCTACTGCAAGCCGCGCAGGGATGTCCTTTGTGGCCCGCGCGTAGGTCCTCAGCTCCCCCTGGGCGGAGTGGACCCTTGCACGCTTGGCGTCCCCCTGCAGCGTACTCGGTGAAGCCGAGTCGTCGGGGCGCTCCCTCTTTGCCGGCCCTGTACCGCTCGGTCCAGGCTGCGGCATGGAGGTGCCTGTTAGGGTGGTGACCTCTGGGTGCAAGGATCCACCTCGCCTTCCCCTGTGGTGTCTGGGTTGAGTGTTGTCGTGGGATGCGTCATCTCTAGTGTCTGTGTGATGGGGTCGTCTGGTACCCCCGGCAGACTCTGTCGTGTGCAAGGGCTTTTCGCGCCGAGTTTCCTCTTCGCGGACTCGCCCCTGCACGCGCGGTTCCGCGTCCGGCTGCTTTTCGCGCTGGGTTGCCCCTTCGCGGACTTGCAGCTGGTCGCGTGGTCCCACGTTTGGCCGCTTTTCGCGCTGGGTTTCCCCTTCGCGGACTTGCGGCCGTTCTCTTTTTTCCGTGTCCGGCCCCTTTTCGCGCCTGGTTTCCCCGTCGCGGACTCGGGGCTGGTCACGTACTACCTCTTCGGCGTCCGATCGCGCTTCGCGCTTTCGGTCGCCTACTTTCCTCCTCCGGTTGATTTTTCCGCGCTTCTTCAGCAGTCGTACTCTTTCAACCGGGAGAGTGGTAGGGTCGTCCGGTTCGTCATCCTTCCCCATCGCTCTCTGTCCTTGTCTGTCGTTGTCTGGGTTGGTGATGCTGTTTCGCACGATGCTCTGTTGCCAGAGGCTCGAGGAAGGCATGCACCTTGTAGTGGGTATTGGCGCGTGTGACGCAGCCGTGGGAGCGTTTGTTGGCGCGTTGGTCGCAGCCGGAGTTGTGTTTGTGGGCGCGTAAGTCGCTGCCTGTGTTATGGGCGCTAAATCAGCAGCCGGCCGTGCTGAGGAGCACGGCAAGGTTTCGCAGTTTGTTGCCCCCCCCAGAATACGTTGGGGGCTGACCGACATAGCGGTGTGGGATTCCCCGGCTTGGCCGGAACCCACCTGGGTAATTATTTCCACATTCTGCATTATCATTGACGAGGGGGTGGGCTTTTTTGGAATCGAGGTTACCCTTCCTCTGGGACCGACGGGACGTAGGGATAGGAGGGAGGGGTTTGGTGGTGGGGGTATAGGTTAATGGGGGGGTCACCCTAGGTCTGGGATTTGACCTAGGGATTTGGGGGATCGACGGGATTTTAAAAGGGAAGGGTGGGGTGGTTTGGGATTATTTGGTACATGGGATAAGGTGTATGGGTTACCCTAGACCTGGGACTTGGTGTTCGGGCACTTCTCTTGTCCGGGATCTCCTACGAGATGCTCCAAGTGCGAGATCGACTGTTTGCAGTCGGTCCCGCAGCCGGAGTTGGGCTATCCGCAACCTGCCCACCCGCTCGGTTGCAAGAGAAGAAGTGCCCGGCAGTCTGGGTCGCTCCACCACGGATGTACGTATACATATGCGTTGGTTCGGTCCAGCTAGCCCCGAGTCAAGAATTACAAAGTTATCGCGAAATTACGTCTACTGGCCTAATTTAGTTATTGAACTTGAAGTAAGTGTCGTCCGTGCGAGCCGTATCGTATGGTACGGGATGTATATAAGTATCATTCTAGATATCATTATCTTAACATTTATTCATCTGTCAATAGATTAAATTTTTCAACGGATAAGAAAAACAAATAAAATGGGTTGAAGCCCACTTAAGAATCGTCTCTATGGAGATATGATGTTTTTCTTTAGGTAAGTACCTACATTTGTAATCATAATCACGTGCATATTACTAGTTATGTAATCGACCTAACTTGCTCTGAACTGTAATCAACTAATGGCTGATTTTTAAGAACTGCCGCCCGTTATTGGTTAAAAAGCAGCCAAGTGCGATTCGGACTCGCACATGAAGGGTTCCGAATTTTCCGAATTTTGTCCTGTCTTTTTACACCCAGGATGCTGCGCTCCATCGCTCTTTGGCAAACGCCAAAGCGAAACTTTTTCGACTCGATGCGCGACCAGGTCTAAGCGCCATAAGTTAGGACGGGCAGGATACACATGTCAGAAAGTACAATGAATTTGAATGTATTACCCATGTAATGTAATATTAAATTGTGACTGCCTTGTTGGTGTAGTGGTCGGGTGGTCGCAAGCGCTACTGCTGACCACGAGGTCCTGGGTTCGATTTCCGGGTCAGTCAAAGCGTTATTGGGTTTTTCAATCCGAGATTTCTCAGTAGCAGCTCGAAGTCTGGATTTGTACCCGGTTGATTGCAATAAGCTCGCCCCCTATTACATGGGACTTAAACATAACTGCTGAAATATGGGTTTATTGTCACAACTGCTCAAACCCATCGGAGAATGCAGGCGTGATGTTTGTAATATTAAAAGTTATATATTATTACTCCAGACACATAAAAGTATTGCATCCGCCATATTGCAGCAGAACTCACATTTTCCAATACACCTCGTATTGAAATTGTTCCTAACTCTCACGGAAAGGTAACATGTTCATGACAGACCAGATAAAGGCTAGCACACGTGACCGGAACGAAACAAAGCACTAGAGTTAGGTATCCTATATTCTTGATATTCCGCAGGTGCACGCTCGCCGTGTATCACTGGAATTTCGCGAAGTTTGTAATCGTGGGTAATCGATGGATAGGTCATGTTCTAAAGAGGTTTTATGCATTAGATAATACCTAATATTTTCTTTTTGCAGAATCGTTAGTATCCATTCGATTTTTTAAGCATCTGGGAATCAATAAGATCTTTGGACTTTACCATGTCAAAGTCGTGACGATCAATAGCAAAGCTTACTAGGTAGTTTTAAAATTAGCTATCGTTTACAATTTGGCGTTTCTCTGATAGATACAAATAGAAGTAAGAATCAATGAAATGTAATGAAATTGTTTATTCTGTAAATAGAATATCGGAATCACCTTTACACGTCATACCAATATTAATAGAAAAAATAAGCTAGATGGAGGTCGATAATCCTATCAGACTACCGTTGAGAAGAAACGGCGAAACAAACTCACGGGTCAAAGTCTCTTCAAAGTCCAGACATAATATTGGTGAGATAGAAATAAAAAATAGAAAATATTTATTGGCCATACAATAAGAATATATCTAATCATATTATATAATACAGGGTTATTGGAAAAACACCAACAACCTCTTAAGAGGTCATTGTACTGACCATTATGAACAACTTTTACTATGGGACCAAACCTGAAATCGCAAAAAAAAATCAGCTGTTCCCTACATTTTGACGAGTTATACTAACATAAATGTAGGGAACAGCAGATTTTTTTATCGCGATTTCAGGTTTGGTCCCATAGTAAAAGTTATTCATAATGATGAGTACAATGACCTCGTTAAGAGGCTGTTGGTGTTTTTCCAATAACCCTGTATGTATGGTAGGACGGTCTAACATAAAACACTGCTTTTCAGCCTTTCAGGAGTCTGCTGAAAACCGCATGCAAAAACAAAGTAACGTCATCAGAGTTGCTTCAAAACGAATGCTCTAACAGAATCGAAACAGCTTTGAAGACGGTAAACAGGGGAGTTGATAATACGTGCGCTATCGCTTCTTCACAATAATCAAACCTAATTCGGAATTCACGGGCACATCCGAGTGTTGTATGTATTGCTCGTGCTCAGCTGTATGTATGTATTGCTCGACTGCTCGATATTTCGCGTCACGCCCGCAATATGTGTCGCGGGACTTAAGTTCTGTGCCCACTCGTGCTTGAGTTCGCTGTCAGTTTTTGGGGTGAGCTGAATTGTAAGTTAGGTTTTTGTTGTAGTTTATGGAGACCTTAGTAGAATAGCAGTAGTATGTAGTTTGTGGTATGTTTTGCTATTTTTAGTTTTTTTTAGTGAGGATTCTTTTGAGTGAGGAAGTGGGTTGAAAGGATAAATGTTCTATGATCGTCCTACATCCATTCGCAGTTATTTTACCTCTGACAGCAGCAACCGGATAGCAACCTTATTGCAACGAAAATAAAGATCATTGTGATTTTGACAGACTGTGCAATAGCAGCAACCCAATAGCAACCTTTTTGCCATATCAGTAAAGATCACTGTGATTTTGACAGTGGTGCAAAATCAGAGATAAAATAATTGAACGGACTGTATTTAGAGTCGATTGCTTTCTCATAGGTGACCTCTTCAAAACTTTCCTCTCATCACAAAAAATATATAAACATTCCTCGTACCGAATGTGTTCAGCACTTCAGTGCGTACGTAACTCAAGACGACCTTGATGGAAGATCGCTGTGTCGCATGTCGTAGGCGACACACGGGACATTGAATATCCGCCACGCGTTTGGGTACCTATTACGTGAAATGCGTACGGCTATAGTATACTATCTCTAGATATACGAACTACGGAAAATAGTCGTAAATTGTACGTATCTTTGTATGAAAAAATTGTATACATCTCGCGGCGGCGCTATTGAAAGCTTGAAGTTTCGAAGATAGGTGCCCCGGGAAATAGGGTGTCGTGTGTTAGGAATATATGACGCGGTTTTTAAAGGGAAGATATGAAAATTGTTTCTAGGCACTCGTTTTTACTTCGGCGCCCCACTCACTTGGGTTTATTGTTGATTCTGATGAAAATTTTAGAGGTTTTTGCGGAGAGGTATTTTTATACGACGATAAAAGTGTTTCAGGAAATTCTGAATTTTAGGAAGAATGTGGTCTGATGGTGGTCGCTCCGTTTTTAGTCGGAAATACCAGATTACTAGATGGAAAATCAGAAGAAATGCTAAAAAAGTACTCAGATATAGTCAGTCGCCCACGTAACTTGGCAAGGTTTTGGCGTAGTGGGAGTAATTTTGCGCATGTACACGTACTTCAACAAAAAATGGTCACTTTTATTAATTGTCATTATTCTATGGTTACTGCCCTAATTTATTTTTAAACATGTCTACTTAGAAGAAATTTAAATAAAGAAAAAACGCATCTAACGACTCTTGTCAAGTTTCTGTACAAAACGCTTTAGTAAATCGTGAGTTAACCCATGTTTAGAATTATCAAACGATTTTCAGTAGTATCACACACGCACATAACATATAATCAGCCTATAATGTTCCCACTGCTGGGACACAGGCCTCCTCTCGGAGAGAGGGAGTGGGCCGTAATCCACAACGCGGGCCCAGTGCGGGTTGGCCCGTAATCTACCAGTAGTATCATTATTTCTAAACTCTGTAGAAAACTAAACCACCATAGTTTAGATCTCCTCCGAGAAAACACAAGAAAATTAAAAACAAAACTTCAACACACAACAACACAAAGCAATTTAAGGTATCAAGCTACCTTACTTCCTCGCAAGTATCACCTTCACACGAGGTGAAGCAATAAGTCAATTGTTGCAGCATTCCCGTCACGTAGCTAATATTGTTTAGGGGATAATACTTTTACCTGGCCGGAATTATGTTGTGTCCCCCATCGAATTAACGGACGTCCGAATGTTGCCAGCCTTGGACGCTAATTGGAGTAAGTTTGGGAGCCCGCTGGTAGGATGTGTCAGGTATTGGTGATATGTTTTTAAAGTACAACATTGTCGATTGTCGTCTTCATTTGTTTTGTCAGCTTTGAGTAATCCAGGGCACCTATCAAGAAGCCACCAACGCATGAACTTTTAGAAATATAATTTGTTGACCACCCTGGGCATCGTGGTTTTTTGTATACTTTTGGAAATTGGTAGCTAAGACTTTTTTTTTTTTTTTGTAAATTTTAAATAAGGTTTCATGAAGGTTGCTTTGGATGAGTTTCATACAAGTTACGTAAATACATTATGTTCGTGCTTCTAGTTGTATATCTATAAAATATTCTTAGAGTGTTATCACACTGACTATTTGAAAGCGAGTTCCTTGCGAGCCGATTTGTACCCGCGGTTGCGAAGCGGAATAGCCGCGAATACGCGACGTATTATAGGTTTCACCAAATTGAACACTCGTTTGTCTCACTCGCTCTTGTACACTCACGTCAGTCGCTATTGTAACGCAAACGCGGAGAACATGTTGCTCATACGTGGCGTGATCGGTAAGCACAGGTACCGAGCGCGTTGAACAATCGCCTTGATGGAAACACGCTCGCAATTCACGTCGGTGTGATAAGGACCTTATTGTGTGACGATAAGCAAGCGAGTAATATAGGTAAGTATCTTATTCTCTGCTACTATTGTCGTCTAAAACTAACCTTCATCTCATATTTCTAAATACAACGACATTTCGTAATTTCGTAGGAAGTAATTTTTTTAATGACACCCACCGAAAATCCCTGTCTATTTCCAGCAGAAATTGCACAGACGCTCCTTATTTAAGTAGTTCACAAACAACAGATTTCCATCAGATTGACGGATTCAAAATCAAATTTCTCTCAGTCCGTACCAATTATAGCAAACACAAGATCTTCTGATTTAATTACAGAGCACCTTTAAATGGATCTCCCCGTTATTTGCCTAACCCGGGAACGAACTTCCCTTCGAATTAGTATTCTGTTCACTCTCTCCTGTTACGGCGGTAAACAATGCGACACTCGCCTGTTTCTCCTCAATAATGTTTAATTTATTGGCGCTGTTTTGAATTTTAAATTGCCTGGTTATGATTTGGTCGTGAGCGTGACGTTTGTTTGGATACGCTTCTGCTGAGAAAATGTTGTAAAATGTGATTGAAGAGTGTTTTTAAAGAGCTGTTGGATATTTTGTCTGAGCCAACAGCCATACCACGCACACACCTTCCACACACACACGTTCACACTTTCTTTTCGCATACCTTTGTTTTGTCAATGTTCATTTAAGACCCACTCTTTGGGTAGCGAGATCGTCCGAAAGGGTTACCGCTGCCCCGGAACATAAAGGCTAAGGAAGGAACACGGGTGGGTTTTAGTCAGTAAGAGTCTGACACTCCCTTCCGCTCCACCCAGAGCGGGAGGAGTCATTTGATGATTTCACATCCAAAAAAATAAAGACACACTCTCTTGGAAACTCTACTGAGGCTATCGAGCATTGTACTGAGGTCCTTCATAGTCTTAGCCATGATTACTATATGGTCAGCAAACGGAAGGGGAGTGATGTACTCGCCATTGATGTTAATGCCAGCCCCTTTCCAATCCAGAACCTTGAAGACATCTTCCAGTGCAGCGGAGAACAGTTTCGGAGAGATAACGTTTAAAAACATACTGAAAATCCAAATATTAAAAAAAATGAAAGTTAATGTATATTAAAAACAGTAAAATTTAAAGTAAAAGTTAATGTAGAATTACAATAATAGGTACAAAAGTTAAAAAACTGTGTCGCAGCTATCAACGCCCGTGTAAACATAAGAAACATTGTTCCAGACTTAAGGTGAATGCGCAGTGGTAGCCCGCGAAATTCAATTTTTCTTACGTTTTTTCCAATTTCAGGTCAGTGTCAGGTTTTATCTTGATCAAAATTTGATTCGCGACTATATCAGGTACGTATTTACAGAATTATAATCATTAGAATCATTAATACATCTTTCGAAGTTAGATTTGTATCATAACAAAAAATCTCTTATGGAATAGTGCTTAATGGTACAAATCTGAATCAAATTTTGATCAAGATACAACCTGACACTGACCTTCTAATTGCAAAAAACATAAGAAAATTTGTATTTCGCGGTCTACCACTGCGCATTTACCTTAACTGTGACATGTGTACAGTTTAGCTAAAATAAAGATAGTAAACATAAAAAAAACATGCAAACTTTGTATTTTTTTTTTTGTATATTTATGAGTTAGCCGTTAGCCCTATTGCTGGGCAGGGGATTTTACTCATACAGTCGAAACGAGTTCTTGTAACCATGCTTCCTCACTTTGTGCCTATACCTCGGTAGCTAACTAGCTAAGATTAAGACTTAACGTTCAGAATAGAGGTTTCGTGCTGTAATATTGTTGAGACACAAAAATCCATTCCGGCCCGTAATTAAAAACGTTCAAAATCTAGTCGCAATCTCATCTCAGCGACAATCCATCTCAAAAACATGTCAAAAATGTAGAGAAATAAGAGGTATTTTTGACAGATTGAGACAGATCAGGCTGTGAACTTTCTTAAAATTACGAGCCTTCTGGGCCCCCTCAGATAACGAAAAAAATGCTCCTCTGTATCACCGTTCAATTTTGAAACGTTTAAAAAGGAATTTAAAAAAATGCAACAAAAAAAAATTACCTATTAAAATTAGTTCATTCGCGCAAGGTTTAAAAATGGAACACCGTATCACAGCAGCAGTTATCCGTCAATCCACCATATCGTTGTTGATACTCGTCTATTAACTTTTTTTTTCACATAAAACGTGGGCGAACGCAAGGGGAATACCGCCAGTATTTTCACAGTATAGATTGCCGTTTTAATAAACAAAGGGAATGGCACGTTTTCGATTTCAGAGGTATTATTGCTCGGTACAAATATTCGTTGAGATTTTTGGGACTTCAGTTTGGTGCAAGGGGCGAAGTTTGGGTAGGTAAGATTGTTATACGAGGGTCCAAAGGAATCTATTCCCATACGAGGTATTTAGATGCCCAAACGCAGTGAGGGCGGCTGTAGTCCGAGTAGGAATTGATGACTTTCACACGTGTTAAACACTCTACTTTTCATTTCGAATATAAGAAAAGTAAAAAATAGTGGTTTTTCTAAAATATTTATTCATAATAATAACATGAATACGAATAGTAGGCACCTATTTAAAATGAATTGAGATGTTAGAACAATTTGTGTACTATTTAAATATAGATCACACCGCGTCACCGCCGCGGGCCGTCCGGCTTATGATAGATACATGGTGCTCACATATTTACCTACATTGTAAAAGTAGATGATTTTCATATAATTTTAACAAGTCTGTGAATTACTGTAGTCACAGAATGTAAAAATAATGTCATATTTTTTTTTTTTATATAAAGAGTATCTATTGAGAATGGTCACTGTTGGAAGTTGCAACATTTTAGTTAATATTGACACATTATAACATTGTGCTTCTGTCATTTGACAGTTGTATTATAAAATAAAAATAAAATAAAAATAAAATTCATTTAATTCAGGCAAGACCCATATTACATAACATAAAACATATTATCACCATGCCTACTGCCACAGCATAAAAATTTCTCCAAATAAAAATAAAAACCCTCTGAACACAATCTCAATGCATAAAAATAAAACAAATTAAAGAATACAAAAATAAAAAAAATATGACACTCCTTTGACAAGTGCGAATAAAGATGTCTTCGGATTTGCATTCCAGGTAACAAGTGAGTGTTGTTTATCATTCTTCCTATCCCTCATCAGCTGGAAATCAAACCAACCTAAACTCCACTATAACAAGAAGGGAGTTGAGCGGGAATGTTGAGTAGTGCTACACACCAGCACATAACACCGCCGACCAACCAAACAGTCACCCATCTGGGTCACTGAATGCAGAAAAATCTTTTGATCTCGCATAGTGACCCTTATTTTTCTTCATGTCGCTGGCACGACAGTTATTCAAATTTTATTGGCCCAAAACTTCGCCGCTCTACTTCCACGGCGTTATCGGTGGCAGCGCAGAGGTCACTTTGGCTGTATGTTTTGGGACACACTGGGCAGGATAGGAGGTGGAGCACAGTTTGTCACTCAGCTCCACTTCCACAACCTGCTGAGATTTATCCTTATACATTCTACACGAACTTGGCATGAGTTCTTTACATGAGGGTGAACAGTCACAACAGAATCCTAATACATTTTCATATAAAAAGCAAGTATGCGAGTTAAAAATCCATACATACTATATGCCGACATCTTAACTGAGACGTTACCTGAGGTAGCTGCGCGGTGCGGGAGGGGTGATAGTTGTCACAAGTTGACGAATCACTGAGCTCTCGCATCACGTCACCACACCCCTCCCGCACAGCGTCGCTACCTCAGGCAACGCCTCAGTTAAGCGGTCGGCCTATATAATATTATAAATGCGAACGTGACTGTATCTGTCTGACGTCTTTTCACGTTTAAACCACTGAACTGATCGCTATGAAAGGTAGCCAGGGACCAGAAAAAAACATAGGTTACTTTCATCCCAAAATTCCCGAAACCAGCGCTGGGGCTCTTTCTCATAGGATCGTAGCATTATGCTGAGCGATGTCCGTTTTGCGTAGATCTGACGCATATTTTCCCCCAACTTGTTATTTTTTGTTTTTGAGTTCTTTTTCTGCGTCATGGTTACTGAAAATAAACGTATTTTCTTTCTTTATTTCTTTTTGTTTCTAAATTAAAAATGATGAAAATATAAAATACACGCAGACAAAGTCGCGGTAAACAGCTAGCTCGTCCATAAAATCTGTAACTCTACCAAACATATTAGACCTACTTCCCCGAAACATGTTAAGACCTTGAGCATACGAACACATCCCACATTTGTATCACGTATTCAATATTTAGCTGAGATGTATTCCAAGATCAAAGGGCCACGCACGACCGTCTGCACTTGTCGAAATGAACGCGTTTTCATATCAATTCTTATTCATACGTACCAACTTTTGCCTACAGAAAGTTAATGTGATGAAGGTACTGTAGTAATGTTAGGCTTTCGTTATGTTTTGGATTTGGATTAGGAATTGCTTTGAGGGTAGATGGGTATTTGCATAATTTTGCCAATTCTTGGCTGGTACAGTCAAACTCGAAGCATTCACTTCATTTATGATTTTAAACACAACTATTTACACTAGGTACAGACGCCAGCACATCATATATTAAAAACGGCAAACACAAAAGACTTAAATGTATCAGGGATTAAAAAATGAACTTTACTTTGCAAATTATGGTGTCTCTCACTGTCCGCAACCCTAAAACAAAAAAAAAAAACAGTAGCACTCCGGGAGTGCCGAAAGAAGTGAAAACAAAACACAAACGGAATACTTTGCCATCACTCACTGACATATCGGATATACATCAAAACCGAGTACATCCCGAGGACAGCCGAATACATCCGAAGCGGTGCCGGTTACGGTAACAGTGGCGCGGATTCAATGGTTTCTTCCCATCTCAAAAAAATGCCCAACGCGCCTAAAGAAGTTTTCACTTCAAAAATCACTTTATTACCATCCTACGTACGGTCAAACGCTCACTCGCTTCACGGCTCCTTAGACGCGCAAGCCAACAAATCTAGTCCTAAATTAGTTTCAATTGCCGTGCACAATCTTGGCATCCCACGCGTACTTAATATACATACAGAACTAACACAAGTAATATATCATATCAAATAAACGGATTTCAGGAGGTTGCCGAGTTCACGCGAATTAATTTCAGAATACATTCAAATGTGTACGTTTGTAAGTTGTGTTGCAACAATGTTAGCAGTACGCTTCGGTGGAATATGTTGCGTTTGTGAAGTCTACCGTGCATACAGTTATTTGTTGGGAGATAGAGTGTTTGTGTAATGTTGTAATTTGTATGAACTGAACATGCGTTTAATCAAGTAACTGTCATAATTATTTATGTGAGAACAATGTTACAAACATATAAACACACCCTCACACACACACACACACCCTCACAAACTTTCGCCTTTAAAATATTAGTGTGATTCGTAGAAGTAGATAGTATATAGATGTATAGATAAATTGTTTGAGGATCGAAGTGTCTCGTTTGAACTTCAATATGTTATTAGTATTAACATTTCGAGTAGCTCGTCTGAGTACTCCTAAACTTTAGAGACGATGTAGGTGTCGTAATCCTCGCAGGTGTAAGTGTTCCATGTCGTTAGTGTCTGTGTGCTAGTGTGTGTTAGTGTGTGTGTGTGTAGCTTTAAACTATTAGAGTCAGGTTTTGCTTTCAATAATATCACAGCGGGATGCGGGAAGCACAAAACCGCAGGGCAATTGCGTAACACACTATCAGTAGCAATGGGTTTCATTTTGACAGTTCAGCAACATTCATTGCGTTTTATACGTTGCTGAGCAAACACATTTTTCGACCATTTGGAGCAATGGATTAGCAATAAGCTTCAAAATGAGAGTAATAGTGTGTTACGCAATTAGGGTGCCGGTCGAAGTGGCAGTGCTTGGTCCCCGGCCTATGTCCAGCAGTGGACGTCTTTCGGTTGAAATGAGGATGATGATGAATATCATAGCTAATCTTTTAGCAACTAAATTTGTTTTCTTTGGACTTAACTGTGGGGAAAACGATGTGCCGTAGTGATATTTGCCTTTTTGATCTGTTGTTTCTGGTACTTTACTTAAGATGCCAGTCCGGATGCTACCCTGCATTTTGTCACAACAATTTTTGATATACAATATGTGGACTTTCAAAGAGGTCACGGTCTCTTTTAAGTCCAGAGCTTGTTTCGACATTTCTTCTCTAGGGGAGATAGGAAATATCGACTCCATCTATCTTATTTTTTATGTGTTGTAATACGTAACATTGATTCCGATATTTTTTAATTTCATTTGTTACGTCACAATCCTAGTTAGTTGCATTTGGCTACACAATCCGAATCTCTTACTTCTTAGAAATGGTAATAAAATAAAATATAATAGGATTTTTTTCAGAATAAACATGGAACCTAAAGATCACGAATAACACAGAAAATCATATCCAACTCCAATAGTGCCAAAGGTTAGGTAAGATTAACAAAAAATAAGAAGTCAAAACGAAAAAAAATGGTCCTGTTACGTAATATGTAAGTACATTCAAAGGTGTACATTTTCCTTTGTCTGTTTATTCGTTTAGCCTTTCTTTTTGTTTGACGGAGGCTCAGATAATGGGTCTTTAAAAGACCAAAAAGCGGATTAGGCATTACCGCTCCCGGGGCCGTGTTCCGTGCCTTATAGACGGACAAATCGTTCTGTCTGTCTGTTCATCTTTTTTATCTTATGCTTAGAGTGATTTGGGTAAATGTTGGCTGCGGTATTTGCGCTGGATGTTATGTTAATCAAAGTAAAATTAACCGGTATATACTGTAAACATCACACCGTGAAAACTTAGGTAAAGTGAGCTGTCATTGTACAGACGCCAGCACATCAAGCTACTACAATCTGTCAAATGTCGGTAATAGATTTTCAACTTTATCACTAATACAATATAAGGTTCAAAGTTGATTGGGAACATTTGACAGTTTCGGGTAGCTTGATGTGCTGGCGTCTGTACGTGATGCGGGGATTGACACTATTGACAGCTCACTTCACCTATATTTTCACGGTGAGATTTGTACAGAACAGAACTATAGGACATCTAAAAGAGTCCTACAACTTATTCAAATGTATAATTGCAGTTTATATATACTCTTCACATTTGATTAAAAAATTCTCAAAACCTGAGCTCCTGAAGGCAGCGTTCGGACCGTAAAAGGCTGAATTAATTGTTCATGATTCAATATGTAAAGTGCTCTCAAATTACGTAAGTATCTATGTATAGTCCTCCAGACCGTATTTCGGCCATGGCGGCAAATCTCTACGCAGACTAGACTTCGGCGCGGGAGATATTATAGTGCACAAGTGTGTGCGCAGACACAGGTGCACTCTCTCTTGCCTCACTCTCATAGTCCGATGAGACGGCACGCAATCCGACACGTTCGGAGAGAGATCAGGCTTAGAACCAACGGCTTAACGCCCTTCCCGGGGCACGGAGGAATCACACCGCCAACTTCCAAACTCCGGGCTGTTACTAAGAAATTCCTAGTGGAAAAACACAATAACACTGCCCGACCTGGGAATCGAACCCATGACCCCACGCTCCGCAGTCGCACTTGCGACCACGAGACCAACGTGGCAGTTAATCAGTTAGAATTTAAGTGGGTAACTAACTGATTAATTAAGAAAAGCAGTGTATATTTCGTAAATCAAAAAATCAAACAAAAGTAACAAAAAATATCTTGGAAAATGATACGCTAGTATTTGTTTACCCTGGCATCTGACAACGACAAAACAATGAAAACAACTTCTCTAATTTATTTTCCTTCTTTCATTGGAAGCTTTTTTAAAATAACCCTATTACATACAACGGGGCAATTGCGTAACACATTATCAATCGGAATCGGTTTCATTTTGACAGTTCAACAACATTCATTGCGTTATTTACGTGTTGAGCAGACAAATCTTTCGAACTTATGAAGCAATGGATTAGCAATTTGCTTCAAAAAGATTCAGATTCTGATTGATAGTGTATTACGCAATTAGAGTGCATGGTGAAATTGAAAACATGCGACAAATCGAAATGGGAGATTGTACTCATCATTATTGAAATCGAGAAAAAAAATCTGCTGTTCCCTACATTTTGACGAGTTATGCGAACATAAAATGTAGGGAACAGCTGATTGTTTATTCGCGATTTCAGATTTGGTCCCATAGTAAAAGTTGTTCATAATGATGAGTTCAATCTCCCATTTCGATTTGTCGCAAGCTTTCAACTTCACCCTATATTTCGCTGGTTCCAAAAACTCACAAGCGTCTCCGCCGGAAAAGATCATACCATAACATTTATGTTTTATGGCTTTTATTTGATATTATCCTTCTGAGCCGGAGGTCGGCTCACTAATGCTGCTTTTCATGTTGCTAACGAACCCCGCACGACTTTATAGACGGCCATGTACGAGTAATAAAAGGAAACTATCCTGCCTCGGACCGGCTTGTTTGAGGATTTCAATCTTTTTGTTCGAAACTAATTTTCATGGGACTTTGTAAGTTTGATGTTGAATTTAAAACTGAAGCTTTTGTTGGAGCGATGAATAGGCTATGTGGGAAATTACTTTTGAGTTTGACTTATCGCATGCTCTGTGGCTTGTTTTGTAATAATGGTCCTTAGAGTTTTACTGGTAATTCCGCTCCAAGGAATGCCGAATAAATGCTCATAAACACGAGCGACACGCGTCAACGGAAGAGGCAACTGCCGTCGACAACATTCCGTGTGTTTGAATACCGTACTCAAATACACAAGCGGCATGTTGTCGACGGCAGCCGACAACGCGCCGTCGGCGGGTGTCGACGGGTGTCGATGGCTGCCATCGACATTCTTTGACGGATACAGTTGCCTCTGCCGTTGTCGCGTGTCACTCGTGTTTATGAACACTAAATACACAGAAATAAAAAGAGTAAAATGATTATTGAGGATGATATTCTCATAGCATGTACTTGTCGGATTAGGCCAAGACATCAGAAGTAAAACTAATACATAAATTTATTTCAATCGAACAATCAGTTATCTTAAATCTTTAAAATATAGAAATTAAATTAATTCATTATTAAATGACATTGAGGGCGGTCACATAGGGCAGTACTGACTGTCAGAGACAGTGGTCTATGCACCCACCGCAATAAGGACAGTACAACTAGTACTGTCCTTATTGCGGTGGGTGGTCAGAGACAGCGTTCCACATCCAATAATCGGGCAGTACTGACTGTCGAGAGACAGTGGTCCGTGCACCAAGACGCATCCATTGGAAATGCGTACAGACTCAACCGCGCAGCTCCATATAAAGGCTGCTCGCTAGTGGGGGGGAAACGTTACAATATTTTACTGGATTGGATACCAAGTCCTTTAAGCCAAATGATCGATAGAGTGAATGATTTGTCTATGATGCGTCCGGTGCACGTTCCACTAGCGCCACCTAGTCGTCGTCTCTCGCAGCTGCTAGACAATATGCCGTCATACTGTATCTGTGTCTGTTTTGTGTTTAGTATAATATTATCTTTAAGTACGCTACACCGGCCTAGTGTGTCATAATTGTGGGCTGCATCGGACGACGTCATCACGTCAGCGCCGGCTGTCGCTGAAAACCAGCGCTGGGGCTCTGTCTTGCATAGGGTCGCAGCAGAATGCTGAGCGATAGCCGTTTTGCGTGGATGTGACGCATGTTTCCCTTACCTTCTTTTTTATTTTAGTTTTGTATCATGTAATGTAATTTTTGCGTCATGTTCACCGCAAATAAACGTATTTTCTTTCTTTTCTTTCTTTAATTAATTTCGTGAAAACTATGACATTTCGGTGAGTCGTACATTGTAGCAGCTCTTTTGTTATCTTCTACACTTAATAAAGGCTTAAATAATGACCCGTGTTCATGAGATGAAGTACCTACCTCATCCTTTGATATTATAAACCGAGCTTAAGGTACGACATACCTACCTCGAAAAAACAGAAAACATTATCTTATTTTATTACTTACAGTTGAAGCAGCCATAAATCTCTTTTTCATCATATTTTATATAAAAATAACTACTAAAAATAATCTTTAATTTGCGTTGTCTGAATTCTAGTAATCAGAGGGATTACTTTATCCCACGCACAAGAGATCAAGCTCATGGGGCAAGTAATAAGGTGCGACATCGTCGGATAAATCACTACGTCTGCAACTGGTGTTCAGCATCTAGGTATCAGATTTCTCGTATTACAGTTATATTAGAGCAAAGTGGTATCGGCCACGACTTACGATTTATAAGTCGTGAATTCGAACACAAACAAGCATTTTGGTTTGCGTATATAATTTCATCACCACTGTTCTCAAAACGGCAAAGGAGATCATCGTGAGGGAACCGGCGTTAGAACCAAAAAATTCGAAGACATGTGACATCTACCAACCCTCACTGGGTTCGCGTGGTGGATTCCGCTCCCACACATAGAGAGGAAGCCTGTGTCCCAGCCGTGGGAACATTATAGGCTGATTATGATACAGTTATATTTGTTGTGATCTTTCTAGAGATTTCATCTTGAATACAATATATTTAGCCTTTCTATATTTGCGGCTCTTTATAAAAAAAAAAAACGATGAAAATATCAAAGGGTGTTGTAAGCTGAATCTTCAAAAGGCCAACTCTTGAATAAAGTGCTCTTTCTTGAGAATTTCTTACTCTTATACAAGTCGTCGACACCTCTTATAGCTAGCCGTAGCTGCAGCTAAGAGTTCAAAGTCTTTTGTTATCCTGCGACACTGTAAAAACAAAAAATAAAATAAGAAACAGCAAACATCAGCAGCTTTTTAAAATATCAGCATCGCATTTTAACTTAATTCGCTGCCAAAGAAAGGGTGTTGGAATATTCCAAGACCGCTTACTTAGACAAAAAGCGAGATTTTCTCACTTTTTCGCTGAAAATCGTAATAAGTTTTCGTATGCATAAATGGACCTCATTCGGGAGTGTTGTAACAATGGGAATTTCTCTTCCGACCGGGGATCCTTTATTTTTCTCGTCTCCCGGCTTTCATTTCACTTGCAAATGTTTCATTCTTTATGAATTTACCGCGACTCTTAGGAAGAAAAAGGTTTTCCGGAATCAAACTTGTACAAATATTTGAAGTTAAAACTTTTGCAAGCGATTTTTTTCTTGTCATCTCAATTACTTATTGGCGGGTTGTAATAACGTTTTAGAAGATGGCTTGTAATTCCGGGGATGTAATACCGAGTTCATAGAGTGAATCCACTTATTCAGCTAAATTACGCAGCCCCGTTAATTCGTGTCATAGTCAGCTTTCGGGTTGAATGAGCTCACAATGTGAAACAGTTAACATATTTCATCATGATAAATCTGATTAGTATTTATATGGAGCGAATGAATTTTGCGTGTAACGTGAAATGCGAATGAATTGTTTAATGGTGTAATAAAATTGTGGATGACACTTTTTGATCAGATAACAGAGCTGAATGGAATGTACCGTAGCGTGAAACATGCTTTCGTTCCGGAGGGATTTTATTTATTGTTTTTTTTTTTACCTATTTACCGATGCCCCTTTTACTGATGACAGTATTAACTCCTCAGGATTTTGATAGTTCATTTTTATTTAAGTATTTTTTATTGTTTAATTGCAATGGTGGCCAGGTGGTAACGGCCGCGACTTACGAGTTGTAGGTGGTAGGTTCGAATCCAGACAGGCGCTTTACTTTGTGCAAATTATTTCATCACCACTGCTCTCAAAACGGTGAAGGAAAACATCGTGAGGAAACCGGCATGTCCTAGGACCAAAATTTCGAAGACATGTGACATCTGCCAATCCGCACTGGGCCTGCGTGGTGGATTACGGCCCACTCCCTCTCACTGAGAGGAGGCCTGTGTTCCAGCAGTGGGAACATTATAGGCTGATTATGTTATGTATTGTTTAATTTACAATCAACTACACTTAGTTCAAAAACATTTTCAACTGAAATTAGTAACGAGTTCAATGGCTTACAGACTCAAGACACATTCGCCAGCTGCTTTAGGTCCTCTCAGGGACCGTCCTAATGAAGTTAACATCGCCCGGCGACTAACCTTTCGCGAAACTCAAAGCTCTCGCAAATATTAGGAAAATCATCAAGGATTATAGTGTTCAGCTATTAATTTAATTTTGTTAGCTTAGTCGTTAAGTTTATTGTGCATGCTGTGTTGAAGGAGTACATTGCACCTACTTAATACCTGATGTTGTTAATTATTTATGAATACAAAAATTAAGTTACCTATATCTTTTATACACAAGGAGGAGGAGGGGTCCGTGGCTAAATAATAACAGTCGCACAGGTCGATCGATCAGGTTAAGCTATGCTTTCTGCGGTTGGTCTGTGGATGGGTGACCATCTTTACATACCGAGACCCCTCCGTGCCTCGGAAAGCACTTTAAGCCTTTGGTCCCGGCTGTCATTCGTGGATCTTTGACAGTCGTTACGGGTCTAAAGAAGGTCAGAAGCCCGAAAGTCTGACAAGCAGTCTTACCAAGGGGTATCGTATAACCCAGAAACTGGGTTGTGGAGGCAGTCGCTCCATGTAAAATACTGGTATTCAACTACATCCAGCTAGACTGGAATCCGACCCCAACATAGTTGGGAAAATGCTAGGCAGATGATGATGATGTATTGTGTATATCTTTCGTTTGAGATAAATAAGTATTTAGTAGTAGTATTAGTATTTTATTGGAAGTTATGGAGGTGCTAGATAAATAATATCTTAGAATCATCATCACCATTCTCCTGCTCATATCCCAATTTATTTAGGCTCGGCACAACATGTATTTTTCTACTATACTTCTCTATTAGTTATCAACTCGGTAGTCACCCCCTCTCTAGCCATATCAACATTCACACACTCCATCCATCGTTCCTTTCTTACTTTGATAAAACATCTCAGAATAAGACTAACTAAATCCCAGAGCACAATTTCTTAATATCCATTGTGCAACGATACTTTAAAGCGTCTTCTTGTACAATAAGGTCGATCGGCATGATAGTGTAGACAACGCTTTAGGAAATTAGATTCGCGTGGCAGTCGGGGCACGTGGCCACCGATCTTGCTGGACTATAGTTATAGTGCCCCTACTGCTACTCAGGAGTTGGGACAATTTGGAGTAGGATTAGTGGGGGTGATCAGCAGGCGAAGTGTGTCAAGTATTGGACACATTCGGTTAAATTGAAAGAGATCATGGATCCATGATTTAACAAAGACGATCTTAGCCAACTGCTTCAAGGAAAGTGTCAATAAAAGGTGTTTTTTGCCAAAGAATTAGCATCGCCATACAACGTGTGTTTTGGACACATTTCCTGTTGACAGTGATGCGGACGTATTTTTTGACGACCCATGACTTTTTTTACTTTATTTTTATATACATGTACAGACGCCAGCACATCAAGCTACCCGAAACTGACAAATTTTCCCGTTCAACTTTGAACCTTATACTTTAACGGTAAAGTCGAAAATCTATTAAAGAAACTTGACAGATTTTAGTAGCTTGATGTGCTGGCGTCTGTACATATTATAAATATTATTTTATATATTTTAACTTATATTATGTAAATATTATTTACTTTGAAAATAAAAAAAGTGTTATTAAAGGTGTTTTAGCCTTTCTATGTATGTATTTCTCTGGCTCATACTCGTACGCACCGAAACAGATGACCTATTCCGTGTTCATACATAGGTATGTCAATGGTATAACAATTCCGCCTTTATTCAGTAGACACGTAATAGGCATGGCTTACATTTTCCACTTTTTTATATTATTATGAATTTCAGTTAGAATATGTGCCTAGCCCGCAGGAATCAGTTGGATGCGGGAAGCACAGAACCAATCGCAGGGGCACTGCTTGGGGGAGGCCTATGTCCAGCAGTGGACGTCTTTCGGCTGAATGATGATAATGTGTTTCTAATCTTAACAAACATGGGTGTGGATCTGAAGTCCGTTCGTTAGGATTAAATAAACATTACCGTTGATAACCGTCCATAAACAATATCATAGTTATTGACACCTTCAAAAATAACAAAATAAGTCATCAACCCAATTTCACCAAGTCCAAAGTTTAACAGCGGCTAATACGTTACAAGTTGGCTATTTGCGCGAGCGAGGCGACCTGGAAACTTAAACAAGCTCTTTGTCCCGTCTTTGTCCAGTTCCAGCTGCTAACAGTTCACTTTACTAACAAATCACACGTACAATATGAGAACAAAAGAACACTATAACACTGTTTGCTCCCAATCAGTTCGAAAACGGAACTGTTCAGACATTATACGTTCCTGATTTATTGTTGGAACTAACGTACTGTTTCTGGTGCCTAGGGAATGAGGTAACAAATAGGTCAGGTTTTATTGGCAAGTTGTGGAAATAAAATGGTCCTTATATACGACAACTGTGCGACTAAGTACATTAGGACCATTTTTGAGCTTAGGAATGTTTTGTTTTTGCTATATTCTATGATTTTTAATACGATTATTATTTTTTTTAATACGTGTATTTAATGCTAATTCATGTAATCCATACTATTAGGACTCTTTGAATCCTTTTTACATTAATGCTTTAACTATTATAAATGCAAAAATAAGTTTGTTTGTTTGTTTTTTACCTTTTCACGCCTAAACCACTGAACCGATCATCCTGAAATTTTGCAGAATTATACGTTGTTAGGTGTACAGAAACCTAGGTGATAGGGGGAAACCCTATGAAACCCTTTTTTCGGGATGAAAGGTATTTCATCCCGAAAAAAATTGCTGTTCCCGAGGAAGACAACAATAACTTTATTATGATAACAGCTGGCGCCACGTGTCGTGAAACTTATGCGGGTGAAACCGCGGGGCGCTGCTAGTAGTTAGTTATTACAAATACGAAAGTAAGTTTGTTTGTTTGTTACTCAATCACGCAAAAACGGCTAACAGATTTGAATAAAATTTGGCATAGGGATAGACCATGACCTAGATAAGGACATACGCCATTTTTCATCCTGGATTGCAGACGAAGTGATGGACAACAGCTAGTCGTCAATAAAAACGTTTTCCCCACATAAAACTTGCAACATATAATCAATAACTGCCCCACTGTCTGAGCAGCCTCCACAGTTTAAACAACTTCTGTCATACTCCGAACAACCAAACACTTGGCTCAATAAATTCAACGGATAACATTTTCATATTCATAAAGCGTAACGAAATCTTTTATGAGTAAAGTTTAAAAATCTCACTCCGGCTAACTTCCGCCGCTTGAGCTCCGTAACTTTACACGACGCAGGCGCCTAGACAGTTTTGCACACTATTCGTTTTATACTTTAAAACTTAATACATAATCTTTGTGTATTTTACGGTAGTAATGAGGAGGAAACAGGTGCCGTTTTATGGGAAATTGTGATGGAAAATCTTCAGGGAGATTAACTTTTTATTGCTGCAGAAAAAGCTGTAATCTCTATCTTAAGACTTTTTCAGATTGATCTTAAATTTTACGTTTTCAAATGAGTCCGTTAGTAGTCACACATTACACGTCGTCATGAAAATCGTCACGTTGTAATACACGTATGACGTCGTCATACTTGACATTCATCATCATCGTATCAATATTCTTTTAAGCGAAAAGTTCAGACATCCTTGGCCCAAAGTTCAGCTGCGCTAAGTCCGTTCACTCAATGAGCCGATTCTTTGTGACCATTTGTTACCACAATACTAGCCAGTTGATCACAAGTCAGACTGCTTCGTACGTATAAGTATTTGCAATAGAAATTGTATTTGTTTCAGCTCTCATGGCTGTGTTAAATAAAATATAGATCGTTTCTGACTCGTTACCGACAAATCGAATTGCACACTCTCCGGCAATATCACAGATCCTAGGCCATTTCAAAGTAAACATTTGCCCAACTATTCGGGATTGCAGGTATGCCAATAATCGTATTAGGCATAGATATTATTAAAGCAATAATATGGCATCGAGCCAAAGCAATTCGCGTCGCATTGGTACCATTTAGAGCTCCATTTATTCCGTAAGTAAGGCAATTGTGAACTATACATAAAATATGGGTGCCTATTGCCAAGTGCTTCTAGTTTAGAATAGGCCACTTCGAACAATTCTTTTGGATTCTTTGAATGCCGTAAGATCCAAGCAAAAAGATGTAGGACATTTTGTAACAATATAAAGAAGTTACGTGGAATTCATTTCAATTAGCTTACTTATTTATTTAGTTACTTTAATTAAAACGATTAAAAACGAATTACAATAATCAAATAACAAAAATACCTATACATAGAAGCGAAAATAGAAAATTATAAAGTTAAAGCATAAAAAAGACAACAACACTTTCATGAATCCCTCTCATCCCACAGTACTTCTGACATGCCAATAAAATCTTTGTCCATTCATATGCAAACAGATCGTTTGTTGGAATAGAATCCAAGAGTTCATTAAGGGCAGCCAGAGTGCGAGGTAAGAGGGACTTAGCACGAGCAATACGAGCGACATGGAGGCACAGGCTTTCTGCCGCGGCAGGTTTCTAAGGCACTGGAACCACGCATCGACGAAAAACAGCAGGCTGCTAATTTAGGAATTACAAAATATTTAAGACTTATGCACACGTTGATACTTGTTACTCATTTTCACAGACTGAATGTAAATACTTGTAGACAGTTGTTAACTCACTGAGAACTACACGCAGACTTGGGCTCCATCAACTCGTGAAACGCCTTTTACTAAACGCACGTTTGCTGAGCGGCTCGCCTGCAGGTGGCGAACGTAACGTTATGAAGCCTTTTCTAATTTAATCCAATCAATAATTAACAGGCCGGCAGGGCAACAGCAACCTATTCAATAGAAGCGACAGGCGATAATCCTACAACTCGATAATTTTACAGCTTTTTTTCATAGTTTTATTTCGTGTTACAGCCAGCTGTGGCGAAGGTACCATACAACTCGATTCCCACCGGCTTCCCTTCGAAAGTTCAGAACGTAACCTCTCTATAGTCAATTCATCGATGAAATTTTCTTTTGGAATTTTCTTTGCTCCGGCTTACCTCTGTCATAAATTCACCCTTCGCCACCAGCCAGTGTGTGTCAGTTATATCAAACAGAGCTCAACTTAAATAAACAACTGAATTCCTATGTGACGGTACTGCATGAACGAAAATTGTCAATGGATTTTAAACTCATGATTGCACTATACTCGGAACGATAATCCATCATTGAGATAGCGAACAAAAAGTGATTTATTACTCAGCGTCGTTGGCCGTTTTAAATTTTAAACAGGTAGCTCAGTTTCGTCCTGCTGGTTTGCTTGTCTTTCTACAGTTTTGTTATGTTGCTGTTTCGATAATAATTATAGTTTGTGTTGAAACCAGAGAGCAAGAAAAAGTGTTTGTAGTGATATAGGATATCTGTATTTCAGCATCTTTCACTCGAAGAGAAAAGTCTGAACACAAGATAATTCAAAGTGGAAAATGAATTTAGAAGTCAAAATAATCAGCCTATAATGTCCACTGGACAAATCGCCAGCCACCAGGCCTCCTCTCTATGAGAGGGAGTGGGCTATAATCCACCTGGCGGGCCCAGTGCGGGTTAGTGAACCAATCCATTGTTGGATTTTGGCATTCGGCATCTTTTACTCGCGCTCCGAATGATTGAAAAATGAAATAAAATGAGCAGATTCACGTTCATTTCTTTATAATTTTGTCGATATAGCGTGAACCTGCAATGAAACAAAAATTAATATTGAGTTACGTGTCTGATATTAGCTTTACAGCTTTACATCATCTTATCATACCACACAGCAGTCATTTGTTTCATGATTGGAAAAGTAAATCAATAATGAAGCTCATTGGTACTAACAATGCGTTATTTAGCACTAACTTACAAAATATTGAATCTAATCACTAATATTATAAAGAAAAAAGATTTGATTTTTTTTGTATGTTTCTTTGTTATGTTTTCATTCTAAAACGGCGGAACAGATTTGGATGAAATTTGGCACATGGGTAGATTATAACCGGGATTAGGACTTTGGCAATTTTTTAACCCGATGTTCTAACGGGATCGAGACTTATGCGGGCGAAACCGCGGGGCGCAGCTACTTTCCTAGTATGTTTGAAATTGAACATACCTATTCGTTCATCAAACATTCAAGTCGCAATGTCACTGTGTTACCCCGCCGGTTGAAGATCAAAAGGTGATTGATACACATAAACTTTTTTTTCAGGCAAGATATATAACGTAAATTGTTAAACATATTAATGTATTACAGATCATGTAAGGCGATGTCTGCTGTCGGTGGCAGCTTGTTAAATCAGGATTTCGAACCAAGGCATTTTTTTCAGTGACTTTTCGACACAGTTGGATTTAACAGAAAGCCTTAATAGATTTAGTAGCCGTAAAAGCGGAACACATTCCATTTAGATGTCAAATTTCCCATTTTTATATAACTAGCTTCTGCCCGCGACTTCGTCCGCGTGAAATTTCACCCTACCCCCATTCACCCTCTTAGGGGTGGAATTTCGAAAAACCCTTTCTTAGTGGATACCTACCCTTCACAAAGAACACACCCTTCAAATTTAATGTCTTTAGGACCAGCGGTTTAGGCTGTGCGTTGATATATCAGTCAGTCAGGACATTGAAATTTATAATATAGAGAGAATATTTTATTTATTCATGTAGGTACACATTGTACCCACAAACACTTAATAGGGATAAAAACATTAAAAAAAAATAAAAAAATTGATTGATTAATAAATTGAATTGATTTTTTTATAAATTTCCTATGAAATAAGAAAAAGGAGAATTAGATGAGAAACAGACACTGATTGTCAATCAACTCAGCCTATCGCAGTCCACTGCTGGACAAAGGCCTCTCCCAGGCTGCGCCACAATACCCTGTCGTCCATCTTCCGCATCCAGTTTGTCCCAGCCACCTTTTTGAGGTGGTCGGTCCATCTAGCTGGGGGGCGTCCCACAAGTGGCGAAGGTCCCATACAACTCGATTCCCACCGGCTTCCTTTCGAAAATTCAGAACATAACCACTCTAAAGTCAATTCATCATTGAAATTTTCTTTTGGTATTTTTTTTGCTCCGGCCTACCTCTGTCATAAGATTACGGGGACAACGGGAATACAAGATAAATTCACCCTTCGCCACTGCGTCCCACACTACGCTTGCCAGGACTCCAGGACTCGTCTGCTCCACCGGCCATCGGAACACACACAGTGTGTTAAAAAATAATAACGGTAAAGTTAAATAAGACTAGAAGTTTACTATAGTCTAAAGTTTTCGCTGTGTAAAAATGCTCAATATTCTTCAAGATAAAATAATATTCTACGTAAACATCAGTAAAAGATGTTGAAATGTCACTACACATTATTATGAGCGTTGGTTTAAACATTTTTGTCAAACAATTACCCAAGAATGTTTATCATTTATATTTTCAGGGATTACCGTGAATCATTGAAGCCGTTACTTGTTATATTTATCGGTCGATGTCAGCAGGTGTGCTTCTCTTGTATCCATATCTTATTACGTATATTTTTTTATCGGATGTAATGTAAGCATTAAATATTGAAATGGAGATGGGCAGGACACTTGGCTAGACATGGTGATGGCGGGTGGAACAGAGTTGTAACTGAATGGTTGCCGAGAAACGTTGCCGAATGTTGTGGGATGCATGAAGAAGCCTCCTCGTGTAGCGAAGTTTGTTCCGCTAGTTACTCAACTGAACCGAGCGCTCGGCACATCCTGGACAGTCACACCCAACACCTTATTTGACTGGCCAATTCTTCCCTTGCAGTGGTAGAGCTAACGCCCGCCTGGTTTGCGACCACCCTCCCACCGGAGACCGGCGTCAAGCAGCCTGCTGTGTTTCGCCGATGTGTGGGAGTTCCAGTGCCTTAGGCAGATGCCTAAGAGAGATGGATGAGGATAGATGAGGTCTATGATGAAACGAGCGTGCCCAGAAGATTCTGGGTACGCTCGTCCCATCATAGACCTCATCCATCGCTTTCCATTAGGCGTGATCGAGGTCAAGAGCGGGCTCATTCAGTAATAAAAAAAAACCGTTAGAAGGAGCGCTGGCAGACCAATAGCCAGGTGGGTGGACGACCTACAGGAGATTGCGGGGAAGGCTTTGATGGGACTCACACAGACCAGGAAGGCATAGCACGAACTGGAGAAGGTATATACTTAGTGGGTGGAAATTGGCTGCCGATAGTGACGATGATGACGATGATTAAATATTTTATTATCTTTATCTTACATTCTGAACAAGTGCAAAACTTTTGGGTGGCTTGATAGATAGATACAGATCAATGATGAAGATGATGTGCAATACCAGTACTTTAGACAGGGTTATTGGTAAAACACTAACAACAGGAGCAGGAGTGGATTACTAGCATCATAAACAACAATTTTTGTTCTATGACTTTTTACAACACATAATACATTTGCCAAAAACAAACCTTTAAGATTTCATTGTTCTTTTGTTGTTCTATCTAACCCCCGCTGATTCTGCTGAATTTTGTTCTAGACACAGCAGTTTGTTTACCTAAATAGCGCTTTCTTTTGCTTCACGTAGAGTTCGTAACAGAAAATCGAATATTTCAATTCATTGAATTGAAATGTTTTTATTTTAGTATGAAAGTTTGATGAATTAATAAAAGTCAGAGAACATAAGTTATTGTTTATGATTTTAGTAATATAGTCCTGAGAGGTTGTTAATGTTTTACCAATAACCCTGTAGGTATATGAAAAATAAAGCAGTTATTTAGCACAGTTTCATGGTATTACACAGAACACGTTATAAATTATTTGGAAAAGCTGGCAGCTTTAATTAACGAAGTAGGTATTAAAAAAAAAGGAAACATGGCATTTTTTGGAATTCATATTTCTAATATTCAAAGTAAGATTTTTTATGTTGTATTTTCATGTATGTATTTTGTGAGTACCCATATTATGTACAGACGCCAGCACATCAAGCTACTACAATCAGTCAAATTTCTTTAATAGATTTCAACTTTATCGCTAAAGTATAAGGTTCAAAGTTGATTGGGAAAGTTTGACAGTTTCGGGTAGCTGGATGTGCTGGCGTCTGTACCAGACAGTTTTCTAACTAAATAAACAATATATTTGCCGTGTTTATTTATACCTAAGTATCACTATCCATTTACGAGCCCTTACTTATTAAAATAAGCCTTTATAATACTTCAAACAGAACTTAATACCATGGAAATTGGAAAACAACGTCGAGAGGCATTAATTTTCATCTCCTAAATTGTATGTCTTGACTTAGACCTACCTTGTTTTCTGAATAAAGGGATTAAGCCCAACTTCGTTATGATACTTGAATAAATACTCTGAAGTAATTAATTTTTAGAGTTGGTTAGTGTGGTTTTGTAGGGCGAATTACTGCAATTAACAAGCCTATTATGTATGTTGTGTATTTGTATGGGTCTGGCTGTGTTTACATGAGATATTCGTGTGTGTAAACATACTAATGCTGAAAGAAAATTCCTAGTGTTTGAATTGGTCGAACTCGTTGCTGGGTCCTATGTAAAGCAGTGGACGTCTTTCGGCTGAAATGATGATGACGATGATGTTGCTGGGTGTGGCTAATATGCATGCTATTAGTTTATTTATTTATTAATTTAATTTGATTTACCTAGTATTTATTTATTTAGTAAAATAAACGATGGTTTATAATGAAAAAGAGCGTAACATTTCATGAACATACCTTTGGGCATATAGATATTGTGAAAACTACTGGATATATTATAAAAAAATTAAGATATTTTTTTTATAAGATATTTATCCCTGTACGGTAACAATTTTGCCATTTTCATACTCCGGGAGTTATTTATTTACGCCTTAATAATTAATATGCGTTAAAATATGGAAGTTTCGACGCTCATCATTTTCCGGCTTATTTTATTTATTCCGTGTCCGTACAAGGCAGACAAGTAGATATATTTTTTTTTATGTACACTGTCAAACAGTACAGTAAATTCCATACAACGCGTTAGGATGGGAGAATGACTGACCTTAAAAGAGCATTTTAGTAAACGAAATCAATATAAATTATAACTGAATTTGGACATTGTTTCAACCAACACAAAACAAAACCAATATTCAATACTGCCAGCCAACTGGTGACATTCGAAATGTACCCATCCATTTATATCTTTCAAACTTTTCCAGAACAAATAGTCCCACAAGGAACGCACCATTGGGACGGCTATATGCAATAATTCAGAGTAAATTGCTCGTCGGCGAATTGTGCATTACTGTGCGACATACACTGACGGGCGTTGTTCGCTCAGCTATTGTTTGACTCCGCACGGTTCGAATGTCCAACGAATTGCACATTTTGGGCTCCCCTTTGTAACATCGATGATATTAAAAAATTTTTGCTTAAGGCTGAACACTTCGCGAGCTCGAACTCGATGGTGGGCGTGGCCAAAAAGCACGCTGTCTCACCCGGCATCGTGTCTGACAGAGATAGTATCAGTGATGAGCAGTTAGACGATAGTCTACACACACAACTTCTAGTTCACACTCACAAACACCGTTCCGAACTGAAACGACACGTTAGACGATGCACACATGCACAATAACACTAGTGTTTACATTCTCTTTGACATGCACCGCCATTCAACAGTTATCGCTCGCCCGACGCGCAGTCGGTCGGGCGAGTGATATTATTACCTACTGTTTATGCCGTACCTATTAGATAATAATAAAATTGTAATTATTACCATTATAGTTGACTACCTATATTGTTTTCAAAATTATTTACTTATTGTCTTATTTTTTTTATCAATACCCAAAATATTAGGTAAACAATCTTGATTCTTGACACATAATTATTTTTATCTAAATAAACTGTTAAAAAATCTAGTGTTTTTTACAAACGAATTAATAATAATTTGAGTAAGTTCTAGAGTTTTATGAATTTCAAGACAAGTAACACGGACAACGTAGTACCTACATAGGATACTCGCAGACGTAGGCTAAGGTAGGTAGGTACTTACCTACATTTTAGCGCCCACGAGCCCACGACACGAGACGGTTTGTGTTATTTTTGGTGGGGTAAGTAATTATAACAGTAGGTACCTACTAGAGAGACCAGTGGTGGCCAAGTGGTATCGGCCGCGACTTACGAGTTGTAGGTCGTAGGTTCGAACCCAGACAGGCGCTTTACTTTGTGTAAATTATTTCACCACCACTGCTCTCAAAAATGGTGAAGGAAAACATCGTGAGGAAACCGGCATGTCCTAGAACCAAAAATTAGAAGACATGTGACATCTACCAACCCGCACTGGGCCCGCGTGGTGGATTACGGCCCACTCCCTCTCACAGAGAGGAGGCCTTGTGTCCCAGCAGTGGGAACATTATAGGCTGATTATGTATGTATTATGTACCTACTAGGTATGCAGATAAGTATAATAATATTCTATTGGGTAAACTATGATAATCCCACATGATGTTATGTTCATTTATTACGTAAGACGATTTGAGGGGGGAGGGGGGGTTATAACAAGTCTTATTTTTTCTTACGTGGGGGTGAGAGGGGTCTAGACTGTTCTTAGTAGATCACAAAAGTAAACAAAAATTATAAGTTTTTCATTTTTTGCTAGGTACTTTTCTATGCAATTTTGGTAGATACTGATCTTACGTAAGATTAAAAAGGGGGGAGGGGGTTCATCCAAGTCTTTTTTTTGTTACGTAGGGGAGGGGGACAGAAAGTGGTAAAATTGTATAACGTAATAAATGAACAGCCTAGGTACCTAACCTAGAACCTACGTGAACCTATTACATCCGTGGCAAGTCGCCGACTCCGTACATCATGTAGGAACATACGTCTTTTTTGTTATCTGGGGACATCTACCTATTGTACAGACGCCAGCACATCAACCTACTACAATCTGTCAAATTTCTTTAATAAATTTTCAACTTTATTGCTGAAGGCTAAGGTTCAAAATTGATTGGGGAAATCTGACAGTTTCGGGTAGGTTGATGTGCTGGCGTCTGTTTGCCTACCTACAGAAAATTTAATGAAATTATTTCGCAAGTAAATAGAATGAATCAATGAACCAAGTAGGTAATATACCTACAGCAGGATTTTTTTTTTGAAAATAATGTCGTCGGATGATGGGACATACTTTACGCACAAAACACCCACTGCCGCCGTTTTATGCTTTACGATTACGTGATGAAAGTATGCATCAATATAAACAACTTTTACTATGAGGCCAACCTTGCCTGCCAGCTGACTTTTTTTCATATTTCAGGGTTGGTCCCATAATGAAAGTTGTTCGTATTCATGACTACTGTCAAATCACCTGGTAGGTATAAATTAATGATAAACCCTGAGCGTATGATTAGTGTACCTACGGTGTCGCGAGCGCACATCATAGGTATGTAGTATGTAGGTAGTAGGTATCAAACTCGTAACGTTGAGTGAGTAGCGGTAGATTGCTACAAGGGTTGTCAGTTGCTTACTCCATTATTACGAGTATAAGGGTGATTTTGTAGTGTGTTAGGGTAGGTTTAGGTAGGTATATCTATTAATGAAACACTACTATAAAATAAAATATAAATGTTTATTATCACTAATAATAACAATAGATTTAAAACACTAATAACTAAAATGCGCGGCGTGAAAGAAAGAAAGAAATGGCATGCATTTGGCGTTGAGGTTTGTAGCGGACTGGCGAGGGCGTCCGAGGGGCGCAATCCGTGCGCAGGGGACGCGCCGGCGCCGGCGCGGGCGGTGATATTCGATCGTCGTCCTCGCGTCGGTCTTCGCGGTAGGTATGCAGTAAGGCGGTATACAGGCACGTCAAATTATATTAGCTCGTGTACGCACGGTACTTGTAGAAAATTATTCTTTTTCTCTTTTAGAACCGACAATTTATTGTGATTGTGCAACTTTAGAAAGAAATAGGATAGTGAGTATTGCTTATCTATTTCAACAATTGAAAAATATTAGACATGATCCATTTGAATGTAATTTTCAGCATTTAGAATTTATGAAAGAAAAAAGAATTAGGATTTACAATTTTATTTTCAAAAGCAATAATTTGTGCAACAAAATAGAAAAGATCGAATCTCAGGGAGTCTAATAAAGAATCTAAAGAGATCCCTATTAATTAAATGTGAGGGTAGAGGGTATTTCACTAACTGGCAATGGATGGAGCCAGCTTGATAAGGTTTGTGCTAGTTTAAATATGCCTAATATGAGCAAAATTTATTATGTAAAAAATAATCAAAGATTAGCCATTTCCAAAAAGACATAGCGTTACAGCTTATGTTGGAAGCAGGTGCAGAAGAAAGGCGACCTGCTTTGGAAAATAAAAATTTTAGTCAAGGTGTACCATGTATGACCGTCGTGGTGACAGACGCTCATGGGCTAAACGTAGCTACGGACCAAATTTTAACTCACTTTCTGGAGTGGGTTGTATAATAGGGCACCGGACACAAAAAAATTGAGTTGGAATGACTCCGGAGCCAGTCTGTACGCAAGAATCATTTTCTACAAGTACATTTTTCCACCGTGAACTGGTTGTTTCATTGTACTTGTGCTTGAGCGACGATTTGTTTAAATGACTCTCGAGGTGATCTAAAAACAACATGGGTAACATTAACGGAAATTATATTAAACATAACAAAAAGGGAATTAACCTAAGTGATAGCATAACTATGGTAGTAGATATACCTATGAAAATACTTACGATTAGGGTGTGGTCAGTACATGAGGAATACCGGAACTAATCTGTTCATTTACTCCAGGAACATTTTGAATTGTGCAGAGATTGCTTTATGTACAGACGCCAGCACATCAACCTACCCGAAACTGTAAAATTTTCCCAATCAATTTTGAACCTTATGCTTTAGCAATAAAGTTGAAATTTGATTAAAGAAATTTGACAGATTGTAGTAGGTTGTAGTGCTGGCGTCTGTACTTCTGCTTGACAGATATTCTGCTCGAATGACTCTAGTGTCGATCTGAAAAAAATATAGATTATATAAGTGAAGACAATTACAAGACCAATCCAACCACACACCATCCCAGACCCATCCTCACAATAAACTGACCCAGTTAAAAAACCACTTCAAAAATGTTTAATTTTGGTCTACGTGAATTTGAGGGAATGGTCGTTATCAGTGTATAATTGACATATTAGGTCGTTACCTAATATGTCAATTATACACTCAAAATAATACTTACGGTTGGGACGTATCCAGTCCAGGAGGAATGTTTTCTGTATTCAAGAAACATCCCCTCAATGTTCTTTTGAACTTCTTCTTGCGATGGGCACTTAGTTTTAGGCACCCTTTTCTTCCCATTCGTCAATTCTCTTTTGGATCTGTTCCAAAAAAAACAAAATTATACATATACAGTGTCAAATTAAATTAGCAAGCGAAACTCCGCAGACTTGATGGGTATCGATATCTAACCATGATAAAACAAAAAAAAAATATTTGACGACTTTTTAGTGGAGTCAACGACCGCACTACCGCACAGTGTAGGAGGCACTTGTAAATATAAGTTTAAATATACAGTTTTTTTTATGTAAACTTCACACACGTGATTGGTATCGATTACTCAATACGATAAAACAAAAGAAAACAGATTTTCTATCTTATACTTCAAGTAACAACTCTAGAAGCGGTCGTTGACCCCCAAAAAATACATCAAATATTTTTGATTTTTATTTTATCATGTTTAGATAACGATACCCATCACGTCGGCAGAGTTTCGGTGGCTAATTTAATTTGACCCTGTAATAATAAAGTAATATACCTACACACTATTATTTATTTATTTTATAAAAGTAATGTATTTATACATAATTACATATACCTTTTTTTGTACTAGCTTTTGCCTGCGATTCAGTGGGTTTAGGATAGCACAAAAAGTTTTTTTCGTCTTTATAATAATTATTAATAAAGAATTACTAAACTATAAACAGTCACATAATAATTTGTGCCTATGATAGGGTACCTTCTTGTGTAGGTACCTACCTACCTACACAAAACACCGCGCCGCGCCGCGCCGCACGCTTGTGTTTACATTCTCATTGCCGCCGGCCGCGCGCCGCGCCCGCGCCTGTCACCAAACCCCGAGCACCAAGTCTTAGCTAGCTATAGGCTACTAGGACCCTTAGGAGTTGAGTAGTAATAGCGCAGACAGGCGATGCGATGCGACGCGGTGGTTGGGGGTTAACAAAAAATTTCACACGGACGAAGTCGCGGGCAGAAGCTAGTTATATTATAACAAAAAATATGCTCGAGGAGGTCCCTACCGAAATAGGTTAGTTCTAAGAAATTGTACGACTTACCCTTTGTTTATTTGTAGTCCTTCAATCAACCAACACAACTTCACTGACACAGCGTCCACTCAAACCAACAATTCCGATTTCAAATGAAAATACGGAGTCCAAATTGTAGTGCGAAGTCAAACAGATAATGTAGGTAGTATCGAAATCCAAAGTTCAAGCCAGGGGTCAATGTAGTGTTTACGTGCGAATGATAATAATAATTTATAGTGCACGGGAGTTTAGTCTACATACGTACGAACGACGTAGGCCGCAGCAGCAGACTGAGTCGAATCGAAATAGTTCGTAACGCGCGTGAGATATTGTGCATGTGTGCGTGAGCGTCTACCCCCGCACCGCGCCGGGGGGAACATTATTGAGTGAAAGGCACGATCATTCCATAGTAAAACGTGCGCGTAAAAATTACGAAACGTCCTTTGGAAAATCGAGTTTTATGAAAAAACCACTGCATAAGTCAATTACAAATAAAGCTTATTGAACTCTTCGATAATTGAACTTTGTCGGTACGGTTTTTGTTTTGAAGATTTTGTCCATATTTTATTACTTATTTACATCCAAAGTTACGTTAAAATTAGCAAGAAAAACGAAACTTTGTTGGCTCATAACTTTTTAATGGCTTATTATTTTACTATTCTGTTTCCGTACAGACACAATTAATAATAAGACAAAACGATACAATGTTTAACTTTGGATGTACAATGTCAAACAATGGAGTAATATTCTCCCGAAGTTTGTATGGAGAAATTTCGAAAAGTGTGCTCTTAAGGTGAATGCGCAGTGGTAGACCGCGAAATTCAAATTTTCTTACGTTTTTTGCAATTTGCAGGTCAGTGTCAGGTTGTATCTTGATCAACATTTGATTCGCGACTATAACAGGTATGTATTTATAGAATTATAATCATTAGAATCATTAATACATCTTTCTAAGTTAGATTTGTACCACTAAGCAGTTTTCCATAAGCGATTTGTTGTCGTGGTACAAATCTAACTTAGAAAGATGTATTAATGATTATAATGATTATAATTCTGTAAATACGTACCTGTTATAGTCGCGAATCAAATTTTGATCAAAATACAACCTGACACTGATCTGAAAATTGCGAAAAACCTAAGTAAATTTGAATTTCGCGGTCTACCACTGCGCATTCACCTTAAGTTTGGTTGTGTGTGAGCTTAAGGTGTGAGAAGCTGATAAGCTGCAAAAGGGGTCTGAATATAAATGAATAGAGGGATTATGTTTTGTGAATGGATAGTATCAGTTTTATGAAAACTCTGCAGGTGTTTTCCTTAGGGTAGCATGTGCTTCGAAGTCTTAGTAAAAATAATGTCAACAAGCCAACCTCGAGTGTATCTCATCTGCGCTACTATCGATGCATCTGCAATAAGATGTATCTCAAATAGTATCTATTCTATATTAGATACAAGTATACATATTATAAATTAAAATAGTTTTTCGTGCCTTTGACAGCGTTGTTCTTCTAAACTACGCAACAGATTTTGATGCGGTTTTCAACATAAGGATCGGGACACATTGATCGACGGCCTTTCGCACTTTGCCGATTCAAAAAGATCACACATGCTCTCTTTTTGTACTTTTTGTATGGACAAACCGTCGAACTCCGTCGATCGCCGCTGGAGCGCGTTCGACGTCGATGCGAAAGGATGTGTACGTCGTTCCATACTTTGCTGTCTTTTTGTATGGACAACCATCGAACACCGTCGATCAAAGTGTACCGACCCTAATTAATAAAAGGATTATTTCGGAAGGTTTTTGTGTATAAATACATTCATATTTAACTTAGTTATAGGTATCAGAGAAACCTCGATGTTTTGCCACGTCACCACTGCACCCATGCGTAGTAAGGTTAGGTCGCTGGTACTGAATAAAACTCAGTTTCTATGTTGTGCTAAAAGGTTTTGTTGCTTATACGAGTACACTCATTTATTTGCACATACGGGATTGTGCAATATTCCTTGATAACCACCTACAGTTCTATTGATAGGCCCATGTTTACAAACTCATAATAGAATAGTATAGGGTTTCCAGCAAGACGTACCTTCTGCTAATAACGTTATAACACGTTTAATCCGTTTGTGAGCGTTCGTGTTTGTATCTTAGCTAGCAGAGCTACTGGTACGTTCACTAGTCGAGTATTCTGGTTTGCAGATCCAATTAGATTTTCATGCTGGCTTCAGAGTTGATGAGCAGCGTTAAATGTATTAGTTCGTTATGTTCATGTGTAGGTATTGTGTGTAAATGCCGTGAATAATGTGGTATAGTGAATTCGTAAATTGGTTTCTCATTCCAGACTATGCCAAACGGTATTGAAGAATTTGATTTGCATCAAGATATCGATGTTTTTTTTGCCAATCATGGAAGAGTATTGAAATATTTCTAAGGATGATAGGTATTGTAGTAAAGGACATTATTCTGGAATGTATTTTTCTTCTCCTACTTAATCAAATCTTAAATTCACTTACTGATTGACAGCGCACAGCCTAAACCGCTGGGTCTGCATAATAGAAAGAAAAAAAAAGAAAGAAAATACGTTTAGTTTAGTTGCGGTAAGCATGACGCAATAAAGAATATAAACACAAAAAAAAAAACAAGAAAGGGTTGGGGGAAACATGCGTCAATAATCACCCAATAATGTCTCCACTGCTGAAACACAGGCCTCCTCTCTCCGAGAGGGAGTGGGCTGTAAACTACCACTAAATACGCCCATCGCGCGTTGGTAGTTGTCACAATATGTCTTCAAATTTTTGATTTTAGGACTTTTGTGATTAAATTATTTACACAAAGTGCCTGCCTGCGTTCGAACCCACGACCTACAATGCTAACATGTAATTTTGCACAAAGTCCCTAGGTGAGCACTAACGAAGGATT
This sequence comes from Hydraecia micacea, assembly GCA_914767645.1. Classification (NCBI taxonomy): domain Eukaryota; kingdom Metazoa; phylum Arthropoda; class Insecta; order Lepidoptera; family Noctuidae; genus Hydraecia; species Hydraecia micacea. Next base: position 3,127,089 of record OU611781.1, read on the forward strand.
TTTGAAAATTCATCTCTATAGGGATGAATGTTTATATGGAAGTAATTTTTGCTGATGGAAATCCTATCAGGCACACATCAGTGTATTTTCATTGCATAGAATCTAGAAACAAAAGTGAATCGCAAACTAAACAAAGCCAGTAACAGAAGACTATTGTTTATTTTATTGCGGTCGACTATTGTATTGAGACGTGAACTGTCCTTTGACATCGCACCAAAGATTTGTCCTCGTAAACCTGGTGTCGCTACTCCAAATGCTTCACCTGATTTACCTAAACCGTTTACGACGTGTCCGTGGAAGCACCCCAGAACGGCGCATAAAAGACTGTAATAAATTCAATTGAACGAGTGTCACCCGCAGACATAACTCGCCGTCCGGCCCCGCCCGTTTTCGCCCGATTCCCTTGCAACAGATTTCTTTAAAGAAGATTGCTAAAGGAACTTTAAAATGGTGGTAGTCGTTTGTATAAAACTTTACTTTCGCGTTATTTCTCGTTTCCTTGCGGGCGGTAAATCTAGCTGCGATGTGTTCCTGACAGGCTATCTGTTCGCTGGGATTTATTTTTAATAACTGGTTGGTAGTTAGTTGTTTTTGTTTTCGTTTACGACGGTGACAACTCTAGGTAGTTGGTCCAGTGAGTTTTTTCGCTCCCTATTCGTCCCAAACGGTAGGCAACTACCCTTATAGACGGGTTTTTGTCAGTAGGAGTCTACCTGCTTTAAAACTCCGTTTCCAGGGTTAACATGTCCGTGTCCATTAGAACTATTACCTATAGTGTCAAGATTTTTAGCATCCAGAGCCTTCTTGGTGCTGCTGGGGAGTTTGTTGCGCCATTTCTTCTTCCCACGAAAAGCAGTAGGAAGCGGTGAAGGGCGGGCGTTATGGGAGACTGTCTTATCTAATTTTGACGTTCGAAAAGGGCTGATTCTCACCCTAATTTGATTATATGACTTTTAATTTTGATCTTCTTGAGTTGACGAAATAAATTTTACTTCTCGATATATTCGTTGTTAGGTCACTGTGTTGCTCATAACATTACATTAATTCCGCACCTTCAAAGGACAAAACCGGTTACCACGAAACAAAAGGACTAACAAAGGCACCCAATAACCCAGAAACTCGTACCTAATCAACTGTGCATACAAGTCTACTCAAATAAGCAGTCGGCTTCCCTCGCTCACTCAAACAACGCGGGTAGCTAATTGTTAGGCACTCCTCCATGTAAGCGCTGCAATTGTTCCCTACAACTATTTTAATTCTCTAAAATCCCTAAGAGACTAGCGTCGTCTAGTAAAATTTGCATTTTCTAATGTAATAATGCTTCCTTGCTCTACTTATTTATTTTCGCACTCAGTTTCCTTTAGAGGGTGAGAGTATACTCAGACTTATGTAGCGTATTAAAAGAGTGATTATCAACTTTGAACTTTCTAACTGAACAGACAGCTGTGCTGCTGGGGAGTTTGTTCCGCCATTTCTTCTCCCCAGCGAAAGCACTAGGAAGTGGCGAAGGGTGGGCGTTTTGGAGGACTGTCTTATGTAATTTCGAAAAGTGCTGATTCTCAGCCTAGTTTGAATAAATGACTTTTGGTTGATTGAACGTTAAACATCGGAGAAAAATAATATTATGGACAGCTTAGAAGCGCTACCTGTGTCCTGTGGAGTGTCTATGGAGGTTCTTACGCTTTCTTCTCCATAGAGATCTACGTTTTAGAACGGGCAACTAGCTTCAACTTTCTGACTAACTGACTGACACCTTGACAATTCAAAGCTGTAAATAGTTTAAATGAAATAAATGTTTTGAATCTTGGTTTCGAGTGTGCTTGATTTTCGGCAAAAATAACGCCTGGGCTCTTTCGTGAAAACTTTTCTTAAACTACAGGAAATCGGGTGAGCCCAAAAGCGCCGAAAACCAAGACTACATAAATATCTTCTGGATCAATGCCAAACACGGGACTCCATAAAATAAATAATTAGGGCGACTAATTACCGGTTATGGTCGGTTCAGGCGCACGTGACGCCAATCGATCACCGGCAAATGTTGACGCTGCCGCAACCTACCGTGTAGGTAGCTAATGAGGTATTGCTGATATTGTTTATGATTAACTGATTATTTTTGAGGATTCAGGAAGAACAGCAACACTGGGTGGGTACCTATGTGTAAAAAATGAAGAAACTATTAACTAACCTTACTTATAAATCACACTAATATTATAAAGGCGAAAGTTTGCGAGTGTGTATATGTTTGTTACTTCTTCACGCTCAAACGGCTGGACCAATTTTGATAAAATTTTGTATGGTGGTAGCTGACACCCTGGAATAACATAGGCTACTTTTTATTATGCGGGTGAAAGCGCGGGACGCAGCTAGTAAGAAATAAAAAAGTGTTTTTTTTAGGAACAATTCTAAGTTTAACTCTTCATTAGTGGTTGTGATGGCAATCATGTCATTTGTTTTAAAAATAGGTTTTTATATTTTCTTTATCTTTTTTATAGTTTTTTTTTTATATTTTGTGAAAATGAGAATGGTGTATGCCTTGTAGCCGATCTAGATCTTGTAGCTGGATCTGTAGACCATTTTCTATTTTTTTAAGTACCTGGTACTTGTTGACTGGCCTACACACCGTTCTCATAAACCTATTAGGTAACCGTGTAATTTGAAAACATTGTAAAAGCCATTTATTTTTGAAAGAGTAACCGTGGAGTTTCTTGCCGGCTCTTCTCCTTAGGAAACGACCAATTGCAATCGTGCACCTCGCTTCTGACGTTTCATAAGTATCCATGTAGTGTTTGTGTGAAATAAAATATTTTGATTTTATTGTTTGTTAAGAGTAAAGGCAGCGAGGTAGGTTAGACTATGTGAGAGCAATGAACTTTCGATTATATTTCATGGAAGTCGCTATTTTACACCACAGAAAACTCGGAAGATTACAATCATACTTGCGCGTCCTGTTCGTAAGGTTTGAATTGGCCAGATCTTGCACAGCAACACCATATGCAGACGCCAAAGAATAGCAGACAGTGTAACTAGAACTAGTCAAGATCTAAAACAAACAAAAACACGTGTTTCAATATAATAACAATAATAAACATAAACAAAAGATAAACCTCATATTAAACGCTAAGTTTGTGCAAGAGAGCAAGTTTGTTTGATTCGTGGTAAAGGTCTTCTGGTGCGCCCACGGGTGATTTGAGGAAGTAGCGTTACTAGTTTGATGTCTGTAGGCAGGAGTTGATCCAATTTGGATGTTGGTTGAGTATTACGATGTTGGCTGGATGTTGGCGGTAGGTTGATGTTTGTGTGCTGGTGGTTGAGCTTCCAATTTTCGTAGAAATTGTTTAATTAATATGTTCCTGTACGAAACGTTTTGAATAATTCCTGTGGTAGATATTTACCAAGATAACACAATCTGTGTTTTAATTAACTCGGTATTATTTAACTTAGAAAGAAATAATGTGACAATGTTAAAGTCAAACGTTAGGTAAGAAAAAGAAAGAAAGAAAAAGTATTTATTGCGACTCGTACAGGAAGATCACAAACTAAACTAAACACAGTAAAAAAAATCAAGTTATACAATAAAAAAAAGTAACAAAAAAAGAAAAATGAAACAGAAAATCCTATACGAGGCCAAAAGGCTCCTATCTCAGCATGATGCTGCGACATTTAAAAAATGAATTTCGCAGCGCTGGTATTCTGATAGGGCCTGCCGCTGTGATGTCACGGGCAGTTACAGAAATAAATAAATATTAAAATAGATTTAATATCATGTAAAATATTAGCAAATAAAATAAAATTGTAATTTTTAATCCGCGCCAGACGTAACCTCATTACTTGTCTATGCCTTGAGTGTCAGAGGCACTCTGGTGTGTCTGTGCTCTGTGGCATTGCTGTGACAAGTAAAAGGTCGCAGGCGCCGACTTTCCGGCGGAAGAAAATAAATACATTTATAAAAATACATTTATAAAAATACATTACGGCTGTCAAGTGGAACAGCATTACAGTGAATATACAATAAAAGTGGAGTGTGTTAGTCAATTAACGGCATGGATGAAATGGAGAAATATAAATAAACTAATGATGAGTGTTATCAAGTTACAAATTTTACCAGAAACAAGTGACAACGAAACAAAATATTGTGTAAGCCAGCAACAACAATTCGTCTGATGCTGCCAGTAAAAGTGTGGAATAAACGGTACAAGATGAATAGTAAATGTGCCTAAAATTTTTGTATGAGCAAATATTTTAGCGCTACACACAAAATCAATATATTGTCAGGCGCTTAAAATAATGAATTAATCGAAATAACTATTCAATACACGTTGAATAGCGTAACGAGGATTAGTAAATAATTGATACGAATAATTAAGGACCGTAATAGTGAAAGCTATTACGGTGATTGAAAATCAAATGGTAGGTATAATTTCATGTGCCATAATATACTTAATAGGTAGGTAGACATATAAAGGGAATCAACGTCTGTGTCTCTGACAGGATATCCCTTTTTTTTTGGTGCGCTGTGGAAATCCCCATGGTTTTCCTCCATCGTGGGGATGACAGAGGGGCATGCCGGACTCTTACCGGCTAAAACCACCGCGGTGTTCCACCTCTACCTATGGCCGGGGGTGCGGGATTCGCATAAGCATTCACCAAGCAATTCAATTTCGCAATTTACATGAACACAGTAATTAGCAGTCATTCGTGGTAAGTAAAGCTTCGCTGTCATTTGAATCACCGCGGTACCATCAATGGCGAATACGTGTAACCTCTTATTGTAGTTCCTACCAATAATTATCATTAGGATCATCATCATCTGCTTAGCCTTTTCCCAACTGTGTTGGGGCCGGCTTTCCAGTCTAACAGGATGAGCTGTGTACCAGTATTTTACATGGAGCGACTGCCTATCATTGCTTACTCTGCAAGCTATGTCGGTAACTCCGGTTCTTTTCCGGATAATTTAATTCCTGATTTTATCCTTCAAAGAGACTCCGAGCATAGCTCGCTCCATAGCGCGCCGAGCGACCTTGGGACGCCCTCCAGCTAGATGGACGGACGACCTAAAGAAGGTGGCTGGGGTAGACTGGGTGTGGAAGGTGAAGGACAGGATGTTGTGGCGCAGTTTGGGAGAAGCCTATGTCCAGCAGTGGACTGCGATAGGAGTGAGTTGATTGATTGATTGACTGCCTATCTGACCTCCACAACCCAGTTATTGGGTACGTAATACGGTACCACTTGGTAAGACTGGTTGCCAAATTTTCAGACTTCTGACGACCCGTAATGTCTGTCAAAGATCCACGAATCCCCGGGACCAACGGCATAACGTACTTTCCGAGGCACGGAGGGGTCTTGGTATGTAAAGATGGTCACCCCTCCGCGGACCAACCGCGGCAAGCGTTGCTTAACCTGATTAATCGACCCGTGCGGCTATTATTACTTAACAACAAAGCGATAATAATCGGTAGGATAATGTTTTATTTTCCCCAGGAAAAGACCCTGCATACAAATAAACAGTACCAATTTGCAGCAAAGAACTTTGCAAAGAGCATTTAAGATAAGCAGTAATTACCTAGTATATTTTTACTTTTCTATCTAAAATATTAAGCCATAGCATAATCCCTAATCAGCCTATAATGTTCCCATTGCTGGGACACAGGCCTCCCCCCTGCGAGAGGGAGTGAGCTATTACCCACTCGGGCCCAGTGCGGGTTGGGAGATGTCAAATGTCTTCGAATTTTTGGCAAGGACATGCCGGTTTCCTGACGATGTTTTGAAGTGAAAACTTCTTTAGGCGCGTTGGGAATTTTTTGAGATGGGAAAAAGCCATTGAACTCGCGACACTGTTACCGACACCGCGCTACATTCGGATGTGTTCGGCTGTCCTCGGGATGTACTCGGTTTTAATGTATTTCCGATATGTCAGTGAGTGATAGCAAAGTATTCTGTTTGTGTTTTGTTTATATGACGATTCATAAAATACACACGTAATTGTTCAAGTTTTCACTTATGTCGGCACTCCCGGAGTGCCACTGTTTTTTTCATTCACCCCTTTGATTGAATAACAACAATTAATTAACTAATGACATTCAGTGCTACATTAAGGCTGTAAATGACAGATTTTGCTTATTCAAATCAATGTTTAGACCCTCCTAGTACAAGCAATATTGTGTCGGTTCACTGCAGGCACCATTTGAGTAATTAAGTCGCTGTCACTCATTTGTCCTGTAGCCGAAGTCATTTGTAATTGATAATGCACTATTAATTCAATACAATATTAATGCGCCGAGATCAGCTTTGAGCTATTACAGATCATGATGGCAGCCATTTGTGTTTAGGCTAATAGGACTGACTGACTTCTTGACAATTCAAAAGTGCCTGTAAATGGTTTAATTGAAATAAATGGTTTGAGTTTGAGGGTTTTATGCAGTTGAGAAGCCTGGTGTGCGCCCGATTAGTTTTCGCATCGGCAAAAATGACGAACCTCCATATAAACTCTTTCTCTCATCCCTATTTCCGTGGCTGGCGTGAATACATTGACATGTCGACTTCTATGTATTCTTTTCTTTTATACATTTCTATTGCTTCCTAAGCATTAGAAATTTATACGAAAAAATGTACAGTTCTAAATATAACTTTTGGAGCAATCGACTTTGGTAATATCGTTGACATCTCTCATTTTAACATGTCTAACTTGACAAATACTCATGTCAAATTAATGATTCATATGTTTTTGTGAACGAACATTGATATTATATTTTATTATATCAAACTATACTCAGTAACCAAAATAATATTCGTTCTTTGATATCTCAACTTATTTCGTTTATTTATTGTCATAATTTAAGAGATGGCATAAAACAACCTTTACAACAACAAAAACACATACGTTAAACTAATTTACCGAGTTACAAGAAGTCAAACCTTTAAAATGACCGCCCTGATAAATTGCAATTTAAGACATGTCAACATATTCACGCCAGCCATGGATTCAACCCCTTTACAGGATACAATTTAAATATGCTACCTAGACCCAGTGGTTTAGGCCGTGTGTTGTCTGTCATTAAATTTAAGTTAAATGTTTATTAAGTAGATCAACAAGAAATATAGGATATCTGCATTAAATACATTAAAAATACGAATATTCATTCCAGTTTTTCAACTAGGAGATTGCGCCAGGCTTCAGGGCATAAAGAACTTCTAGGGAAGCGCTGAACGATAACGAAAGACATCGATGAACCATGACTCTTCTTCATGTAAAGTTTAGGCCAGGCCAGCAGTTCAAACGAAATCGGGTTACCCCAAAACGCACAAAACCTTCCTAAAAATAACACAATTCCTAACAGCACTCGAATGTAGATACAGTGGGGATTAAGCGGGAATTCTCCGCACGCCACGGGATCGCACAATTCCGCGGGATTAATATTCACGGAGCGCTCAACTATCATAATTCCGAAACAGGAATATCAAGAGGCCGCACCACAAATCTTGAGGTTGCGGCTTGCTGCATTTACATACTTGCTTCGCTGCACTGCGATTGTTCTGGTGATGCGAGCTTAATTAATTAACCATCAGATAACTGAATAACTGTTTTGTTATCCGACGCTGTTTAGGAGGAGTCTTGGAATGACTTTGTGTTTATGTTTGTTTGTTTGTCTTTTCAGTTGTGTTAAATACAAGTAAATATAACGTATCCGTAGTGTGAATTTTACTAACTAAGAAAACCATTTTGAAGAGTAGCTAGTGATGAGAGGCTTTTATTTAGGTAGTAAGTTTTGTTAAATTTTTTTTGATTTTTTATTTTTTTGCTTGAGTACGTATAGTTTTTATTGTCTTCTTGGTCGCGTAATTCATTACTAAAGGTCGTGTACCTGAAAGGCCTTTGTGGCTTTATGCAGGATGTTCTTCCACTTCGTTCGGTTCTCAGCTTCTCTCAGTGCGGTCGTAACAGAGAGTCCAGTGAAAGCGGGGTCAGACCAAGTAACCGCCTTCACTGGACTCGGAGGAAAAGAAGGAGGAGAGGAAGGAGAAAAAGACCTCACGGAAGGTCACCTAACCGCTGTTAGGTGACCTTCCGCGAGGTCTTATCCTATCTATCTTGCCCATCACCATAAACTTTTATAGATTATCTGGTTTGCGACGGGCAATGTTTTTATTGTATTCGTTTGTATATTGGCGTGGCTAGCTGACATATGGCAAATAATGTAATTTAATATTCTGTGTCCTGTAATGTTAATTACTTTGCATACCTAGTATTGGATACAGTCAAGTATTTTCTAACTGAACAGATAACTGTGCTGCTGGGGAGTTTATTGCGCCACTTCTTCTCCCCAGCGAAAGCACTAGGAAGTGGTGTTGGGCGGGCGTTTTGGGGGACTGCCTTTTGTAATTTTGACGTTCGAAAAGTGCTGATTCTCAGCCTAGTTTGAATAAACTTTTGATTTTGAGAAGAAACAAGGTTTTGCTCCACAGCAGCCCAGGGCTAAGAGTTTTTTTCACAAGAGCGGCTTTCGTCAACGGTAGAGGCAATTGGAGCCGCTGAAGCGTCGACTGGGCAAACGTCGAGCTCCGTACTTAAATACACGAGCGGCACGGTATCGACGGCAGCTGCCGACGCGCCGACGACGGCTGCAGTTGCTTATGCCGCTGACGCGTGCCGCTCCTATGTGTGAACACTAAGTTACGCACGTGTACTCGGCTTCGCTTTATATGAAAATGTAGGCGGGATTGTCCACAGCGATGCACGGCCACACTCACGAATAGCTGCTGGTAAACAAATGAACCGCGCAGCTTTACACGGGTCATCTTCGTGCGCATCCTATAATATAAGTAGGATACACACTTCTGTGGGCGGTCGAATTTGTACTTTAGCGGCATTGGTACAGACGCCCGAAACTGTCAAATTTTCTCAATCAAATTTGAACCTTATGCTTTAACGATAAAGTTGAAAATCCATTAAAGAAATTTGAGAGATTATAGTAGCTTGATGTGCTGGCGTCTGTACTTAAACTGGGTTATATTTGGATTCACAGATACAAAAGGTAAATGATCCCACGTGCATATTCTCATGGGCTTGTGTGACAAAAATAATCCTCATTCTTTATTATCATAAATTCCATAAAACAAAGGGATTGATGATCCGTCCTTTACATATTATGTGTCTTGTTAATTCTAATCCAAAATTTTCGTACTGTGTGATTAGAGAACGACAAAAAAGGGGCGAGGGTCATGATTCGGGTTTAATCAGAGGACAGCGGTGTCCCCGTGGGCCTATTGACCCCCGGCCCTTAATGAAGGATCGTTTCCGTGGCCTCGGGCGTCTTTGTCACTGTATTTTGGGCTTTGAAGGGGGTCAGATGCAAGGTAGGGATGGTGGCGTTTTCTTTTTTGTTTTTGTGCTGTGCCTTTGAAAAATCATGTGTATGATTTTTCGCGCGCAAATAAAGAGTACTTCCGAAGACGACGGAACACTTTACGAAGATTTTATGTTTGTGTAAGCAAGATTTCGAAACGCCTTGAAGAATAAAGCTAAGCACACATTACAGCCGCAAGGGGCCGCAGCGCGACGCATTTTTATACAAGAAAGCGCGGTGCGGACCGCGAAGTTTCATACAAAATATTCTAAAATGATGTAGAATTCTTTTTGCAAGGCAGTGCAGTCCGTCCAAAACCTGCGTGAGCCTTGAAAGTAGCGTGAACTGTCGACAGGTTGACAGGCCTAGTGCCCTGGTCCACCACACATGGTAAATCGACTGTGAAAAACAGGCGAAGGCCGTTCATAGTCTATGAACTAACATGATAATAGTATGAAGTTTCTACATGGCCTAACCACTGGAGCATGCTTACTTTGTCACTAATGATACCCTATGGTGTAACTCTCGAATTGCTACACGTTATTCTAGGAACACCATTCATACCTACTTTATCGATTTTTGCGCCCCGTCGTTTCACCCGCATAAGTTTCAATCCCGTGGGAATACCGGGATAAAAGTAGCCTATATGTTAATCCAGGGTATCAGCTACCTCCATATAAAATTTTATCAAAACTGGTCTAGCCGTTTGACCGTGAAGAAGTAACAAACATATAAACACACTCGCCTATATTAGTGTGATTTAGCTCGTTTTTTCCTTTTGCACCACAAAAAATATCGTTCCTTTTCTCTTAATTGTTTGAAGTTGAGATAGACAGAATAAGTGATTATTGCAAGCAAGCCTAAGTGTGTTGACAGAAGCAAATCTTACCTACGTGTTTACTACTAACACTCAGGCAAGCAAAAACTTTCTATAAAGGCGTCAAACCCGCGAAGCTTACGCATAGAAACCATCGTAACTCAGGAACTGGACCAACCTTAAAGTCTTAATTCATAATTTAAAACTCCTTGATTGCAGTCTGTTATAAAACTAGAAGAGCATAATACTGCGTTACTGGAAGAAATACATCTTTCAAACAATACATTTTCATTAAATAAGTCTTTATAAGCGATCACTGTGCGGTTGAAGTTTCATAATTAGATTTTTATTCAAAAGAAGTACTACAAAAACTAAAAGTGAATTTTTATACTGTATTTATAATCTATCTATATCATCTACCAACCCGCACTGAGAGGAGAACCCTCCCTTTCTCACTCACACAGAGAGGAGGCCCGTGGACCAGCAGTGGGAACTTTATGGGGAGATTATGATGCATGCTACATAACATGTAGGTATATCGCGTTCATTATACGTTTAAGTTTTCAAACTGATATTTGTTAATATTACACTCGTAAACTATAACAATTATGTTAATTTAAGCGCGGCAATTATTCATGAATACTTCAAACTCTTAATTAACAAGAGCTTCCAATATTATCTTCGGAGGAACTTTCCAATGACATTCTGACACTTTCGACTTTTCAATTAAAATTAAACTGTCATTCAAATCATGTTTACATTGCGCTGTGCTAACAAAACTCTATATTTTAGCAACTTTGTTCACCGCCAAAAGTTACTTTAATTAAATCTTTAGCGATTTCAAAACATCTGGCCTTGGGACGCGGAGGGACGCACAAATTTTCCGTTCGCGGTCTTATTGGGCTGGGCCAAAATTAGGGTTAATTTGAGAAATCTTAATGACAAATTTGTTTGCAATGTTAAATTTGGAACTGATACAGCTAAATTGAGTTCGGATTTTCTAAACTGAGATCTGTAATCAACTGTGGTTGGGGCTAAGCCAGTGATTGCCCCAATTAACAATTTTGCTGACAATTTTGGAGACCGCTACGAGGAAGTTGTTGCCAGGCGGATTATTGGTGCTTTATCAGGGCGGTGGATTACTGAAGCAGTGGCTTTTGTTTATTCGTTCCGAAAGTTTCTGTTTTCTTGACAATTCTAATTTGAGGCCAGTTGACATTATAATACCAATCTATTACTGTCCCACTGCAGAGCAAAGGGCCCTTCTCATACAGAGAAGGCACGAGTAGTAATCACCACGCTTGCTCAAGACGGGTTGGTGATTTCAGGCTTTTATTAGCCAATAAGTCCATGTTTCTTCACGTCGTTCTCCTGCCCGGATTTGATCCCACAACCTCGTGCATGAGAGGCGAGGCCCTTGACATGAACATACTGATAAATTTTACGACGATGCATTGTCTTAATACATTCAATAAAACCTATCTATTGTCTTGACTGACTTAATTTCCTTAGCCAAATGCTAACTCAGTCCTCAGAGAGAGAGAGCAATGTGTAATTGAAATGTACATAAATTGGTAGATTATGTACGGGTACGTTATTTAAAATCACAGCGGAACATGTAGCGTGTTTAGAAAAGATGTTATCAATTCACAACATGTCAAAGTACTCCATACTGAGATTATGCGCTAACATATGAGATTCTATTTGCATCCAAAAGGCAGCCTTATGAATATTGAAATAAAGACTATTAGGAATGCAAATGGAAGTTAGTTTTAGATTCAATTTTGCGAGCAAATATCGTGAGGCGTTACGGTCCTTTCCGAGCGTATTGGTTAGAAAGGCAAAGATAGTTTTAGAGATGCAGAAGTGCAGTCAGGGTGGAGAAAAAATATACCTTTAATGAAGGAGCCTCACAGAAGATTAAAATTAAAAAACTAGCAAAATGCGTTTATTATGCGAGTGATGAAGCAAGAACAGTAGGTAAGTAGGTACTTTTCCATGTGGATAAGAAAGTAGAAAAAGTAGCGTTGAAGTTATTTATTTCAACCGCCAAGATTTACTAGGGTCATCATCATCATCATCATCATCATTTCAGCCGAAAGACGTCCACTGCTGGACATAGGCCTCCCTCAGCACCTTCACTTCGACCGGTTCTGTGCTTCCCGCATCCAACGGGCTCCTGCGGCCTTCACAAGGTCGTCGGTCCATCTTGTGGGAGGCCTTCCAACACTACGTCATCCGGTACGCGGTCGCCACTCCAGAACCAGAGTAACCTGTTTTAATTTCATTAAAACGATTTTTTGTTTCATTGATTATGTACAGTCAACACAAGAGATAAGTATGCAGGAGCGTCGGATATAGTTGGAGTTTAGTAAGAAACCGGTGGATGTTGTCGACTGAAATTTAATTTGATAAATGGACTGTTAGTTTTGTATTAATAAAGTTAAATTTTATTCGAGAAGATCCATCGGTTTCTTACTAAACTCCAACTATATCCGACGATCCTGCATACTTATCTCTTTTGTTGACTGTACATCATAATTATAAAAAAAAAACCGAAATAAAATTTCAGGAAAATCCATTTAACCTCAAACAGTGCACTATCTTCCTTCAGTTCCTTCCCATATTTCACCTGACCTCTCTATACCTACCTGATCTACACTAATGACTGAGTCAAAGAATTGCAGCGTTTGTGAACGTACGCTAGTTGCACAAACATTTCGCTTATTGCGACTGTTAGCTGGCAGTACTGCTCAGTGATCGTTTATGTCGCGATCAACCGTTTTGCAAACTGTATAATATATACTGGTAGCATCATTATTAGGTAAGTAAGGTTTTTACGATGGAATGTATTTGTGTAGCTATTCCTATCTGACTGGTTTGTTATAATTTTAATTGCGTCTTTGTACGAAATCTATATATATAAAAGGAGAACTGACTGACTGACATATCAAAGCACAGCCCAAACCGCTGGGTCTAGAGATTCCAAATTTGGCACGTACGTTCCTTATGGGGTCTAGGGGTGCACTAAGAAAGGATTTTTCAAAATTCATCCCCTAAGGGGGTGAATGGGGGGGGTGAAATTTCACGCGGACGAAGTCGCGGGAAGAAGCTAGTAGAATATACTCTTTTAAGTGTTTCTGAAAATGACACTTATTGCATATAATAAAATAGGCAAGACGGAATATATCTTGTGAAGAGCTGACTTCTACAGAGTAAAACCACATAAGGTTAAAAGTCCTTAAGTTAAGACAATCCAGAACATCCAAAAGACGAATCAGTGTCAGGCACTGTCACGGTCTTTTTTTATTTTGTGGATGGGAAATCATCAAATGACTCCTCCCGCTCTGGGTGGAGCGGAAGGAAGTGTCAGACTTTTTCTGACTAAAACCCACCCATGTTTCTTCTTAGCCTTTTATGTTCTGGGGTAGCGGTAACCCTTTCGGACAATCCCGCTACCCCGGCAGGCTCGGGCCTTAACGGGCCCCTTCCTTTATGCTGACAACTCTTTGAGGCGCACGTGGAACATTATACGCGCCGTCCGGTACGGGCCTGGTCCTGATTGGACGGTGAGCTACCCATTACTCTCTGTCCGCAGGCCCGCGCCTACGGTGGTCGGGAGTCGTCACGCGGCTCCCGACACCCGGGGCGTCTCCCGCGGCGGCTGGGATGTGAGGCTCTCTCCCTCAACCATCCCGCCACCTCCTTCGCTAGCATGACTGCTTCGCAGAAGGAGATAACTGACTGTCACCGCCTGAGGCTGAAAGGAACAAAACCTACACAATGATACAGCAACTCGAAGCACCAACATGGTGCGTTTTTAACATGGCTGGTAGAAGCATTACAGAATAGGTTCAACACAGGAACTTTCTACCTATTTATAAGTCCATAAAAACCATGATAGTCTGACCATGTTCAATAGTTGAGCCGTCTCGCCAGCCATAATAAATTTAAAACAAACCTTCATTAAAATAACTTTAAGGTAAAAATTCGCAATAAATGTCTCCGCAACGTGGACGATTTCATTTCAATTTTAATAAAACCCGTCATTAGCGGGATTGTTTGCCATATAATAATGGGTTTTCAGTTAACTATTAACACTCTGTCTATTCCATTTTGAACTTTATGTTGAACAGCAGAGATCTGATATTTTAAGTCGTGTTATTAATTGTAAATTTTCACAATCAGAATTAAATTCGTAACAGGCAGATTGCAAAATGGAAATTTTTGACATTCACTCTCACTGATGTGTTGGTGTGAATCTGCGACAATATTAATTAACGTATTAAATCTGTTTCAACATACCGGATTTGTAAATAATATTGTCCCTAAACATGAATGTCGATAATCTATCAGTTTGTCACGTGTATATTATCAATTTAATTGCTATCGGAAACCTAAACATACACCGACTACATTTCCTAAATTAGGTTTATTCAGCAGTTACATTATTGTAGTAAATAAATTTGATTTATTCCGGTTTGATCCCCTGAGCGCCCCCTCCACTCCCCCCTCCTCGATCCCCTGCTAGTTCGGTTCTCTCATAATACATAGACTAATGCAATGATGCACATTTTACACACACACTCAGACACATACGTAAGTACTTCCACTTTACATTATTACTTAGAAACTTTTAGTGTGTTTTTTTTTGTAATTCTCTATTTATTACAAGACTAACTGCGCTCCGCGGTTTCACCCGCATAAGTGTCGATCCCGTGGGAATATCGGAATAAAAAGTAGCCTACGTGTTAATCCAGGGTGCCAGCTACCTCCAAACAAAATTTTATCAAAATTAGTCCAGCCGTTTGAGCGTGAAGAAGTAACAAACATATAAACACACACACAGTCACTAACTTTCGCCTTTATAATATTAGTGTGATTTCCTTAACGGTATGAAAGTCTGGAACAAATGTCTTTCATGTATTTTGTGTGGAGTGTTGACAACCGCGCCACAGTATTTTACTTTTCCAGCTATCTTTGTGTCTTTTGCTATACAGGGTGGCTCAAAAGTCTTGGATCAAACGAAACAGGGCGACAGTTGAGGTTATTTACAGTAAAAAAAATAAAAAATAAATAGAAAAAAAATATAAAAAAAACATAAAAAAAAAATTAAAAAAAAGTATCATCACTACAACAGTGCTTTTATGACAGTGGGTACCATGATTTATCAGTATTGGCACTTTTTTCAATATCTTTAAAGGCTCAAAAAAAATTATTTCTAACATTAGAACCTTACTGTAAACACTGAAATTGTCATAACTTTTAAGGAGATCAAGTTAGGGCTCTCGCACAATTTTTTTTTTTACTACAAATAACCCCAACACTATCGCCCTGTTTCGTTTGATCCACGACTTTTTGCTCCACCCTGTATAAATTGATCCTTGGATGACTTAATGAATGCCACTGATGCCGCAATCAACGTGGCCACCTACTGGGCTCAAACAATATAAAATACCGAAGAAGAGTACCATCATCATCATCTGCCTAGCCTTTTCTCAACTATATTGGGGTCGGTTTCCAGACTAACCCGATGCAGCTGAACACCAGTGTTTACATGGAGCGACTGTCTATCTGACATCCACAACCCAGTTACTGGGTAATACGATACCCCGTGGTAAGACTGGTTGTCAGACTTTCGGGCTACTGACGACCCGTAACGACTGTCAAAGATCCATGAATGACAGCCGAGACCAACGTCATAATGTGCTTTCCGAGACAAACAGTCTTACCAAGGTGTATCGTATTACCCAGTAACTGGGTTGTGGAGGTCAGATAGGCAGCCGCTTCATGTAATATACTGGTATTCAGCTGCATCCAGTTAGACTAGAAGCCGACCCCAACATAGCTGGGAAAAGGCTAGGCAGATGATGATATTTAAACTTTTATTATTATCACGTGCTCTGATAGTGCGAACAGACATAAGTTGACTTCCATACCTACAAGTTTATGTTCTAAAAACACCAGGAAAAAGACATTAATGAAAAACACATTTGATATTCACCTGGGACCAAACGCAGCGGTTCCATCGCTGTTACCACGATACATGATTCAAGAAGAGTGAATACGTTCTCACTGACACCTACATTATAAACAACGCAACACTGCTGGCCATATCACTCACCGCCTTTTCTGCCTCACCTATCGCGAATAAAAAAGTACACTTCCAGTTTATCAAGACCATTGGAACTCGCTATATCACACCTCTTCACCCTAAAGTTGTCGAAACACCGAACGATAGGGGAGGTCAGGTTAAAATGGCCGCGAGTCTATAAGACGTGGAATTCGAAAAATTCAATTTCCTAACTGTGAATTTAGTAGAGAAGGTAAGAAATAACCGGCTGTACGTCGGAACGCTCCCGAGAGACACGGGGGGAATGTAAAACATAGAGAAAGGAGAGAAATTACACGTGCTTCTACTGGTATGTTCCTATCTTTATCTTCACAGAGATACTTATATCGCGCGATCGGAGTTGATACTTTGATCCTACCATAAATTATGTAAATGCACTGATATAAAAGTATGTTATCATCATAGGCTTGCCGAAGGCCATAGGAATCCGCTGGACGCGAGGAGCACAGAACCGGTCGAAGTGGTGGTGCTTGGGGGAAGCCTGTCCAGCAGTGGTCGTCTTTTGGCAGAATTTATGCTTGTCGAACTTCCCAACATTGTAAACGCAGATTCAGGTATAAGCCACAGTTAAGAAAACTCAATAACAGTTAGCAGTTTAAAGCTTTTCACTGAACTTAGAATTTCAAACTTTTCGAAAAATATCAATCTTCAATTGCTACATCTGTTAGCCCATACTTCTGCGGGACGCCATCGCATCGGAGTCGTGTCGTGAGCCCTAAACATACCTTACAGAGAACGAAACAGGGTGTCGCTTTCAATGCAACGAAACCGATCATATGTTCAAAAGATAAAAGGGGAGAAACGTTAAACCATTCTCATAGTACTACAAATAAAATTATATTCGATATAGAATTTATTGAATATTTATTAAATTACATTTGTTGTACTCCGAAGAAGAGTATTGGCAGGAGCACCATCTGGTTATGAAATGAAGTTGTTATTTGAATTGAAATAAATCTCGTATCAGCTTTGTACGATATCTGTACGACTGTGGATGACGAGTTCGGACTGAGAATAAACGAGAACAACTCTTAGAAAAGCTGACTGTATTCACAGTTTGGGTAGGCTATCTACAAAATATACTTATGACCCTGTGAAGCTCCAAGAAAGCCGTTGGATATGGTTAGCAATAGGACTAGTCATAATAATTGATTTAGTTCAGAAGACTGATTAGCAAAGTTTTTCAAAGTTTCGTCTCTCCTACTATTTTGCCGTGCCTGACAGGGTCCATAATGATCACATATAACTTTAAGTTACCACTTAAGTACACAAATGCAAATAAAATATTGAGTATTAGGTCCATAGACGAGTAAACAGCATGCAAGTATCTACAGGGGTATTGGAAATACATTAACAATCTCTTAAGAGGTCATTGTACTCATCATTATGAACAACTTTTACTATGCGAAAAACTAGAAATCGCGAAAAAAAAATCAGCTGTTCCCTACATTTATGTTTGTATAACTAGTCAAATTTTAGGGAACAGCTGATTTTTTTTTTCGCGATTTCAGGATTGGTCCCATAGTAAAAGTTGTTCATAATGTTGAGTATAATGACCTCTTAAGAGAATGTTAATGTTTTTCCAATAACCCTGTATATTGAGTTACGAGAACCACCAATTTTTAACGAAATTTGTTGTGAACAGGACATTGACCTTTTCTGCACCAATGCAAGCATACTAAGAAAGCTATTAGCAAAATCATTTTTGTACAGGAGACACCTGCCTGCACTTGAAACCGTTTTTGTGTCCAGATTGGCATACAATTTTAACAAATTACATGGAATGTTTGAACGAAATTAACCAATTTTGGGGCAATTACTAATAGAATAGAGTAGAAGATAAGATGTAACTTGTAGACTATGAAGGAGTAGTAATTTTAGTATTTGTCTTTGGAGGCTCGTGATTATCAATTTAGTTATATATATGTTATTATAGCGTTATTAGTCTGTAAGCCTTCCGAAAATAATAAAAATAAATAAATTTTCTTTCCAAGCTTATGAACGGTTCTTCTAAAATAATTCTGTTGAATGGTTCCTTTAGTATCTACCGTAGCATTCTAATGTTTATGTGCCGTTATGTATACATTTTTATGGAGCACCTTTGATAAATTTACGCGTATGTGGCAACGGAGTTTTACGCAGAACCTGGTGTTTGCAAGACAAATTTCTAATTGAATACGTGATATGCGTTCAAATGCCTAGGAACATAAATTACTGAGTCTGAGTAATGGTTGTAGGTTTTGGAGATCAATAGCTTCGAAGATATAAGTTGTTAGTCTCTAGGGAATTTGATTTTGTGGGTCACGATTAACTAGACTGGTACGAGTATATATGTTATGGACCAAGTGATTATTAGGATATTATAAAAATGCCCGAGCAGTTTGATAAATAAAATATTTCCATTCATAGACGCTCTGCTGACCTATGATAATAAAAACTTAAATTGACTGGACTTCTTAATTTCGACTGGGTCGGTCGATAGGCGACATAGTATGCAAGAGCGAGCGAATGAGAATACATACATAGATTGCCCAAAGACTACACGAAAATATTTATAATGTCGAGGCAATGTGAAAAATTAGGAAGTTCAAATTATAATGATTTATTTCGCTCTAAGTAGCTTGTCATTATTCATAATGCCCGGGCATTATGAAGAATGCCCCTATTTATTACTTTTTCCATAACATATTATACAATTTAGTATCTAAAATAATAAGGAATCGGTTTCTCTTGTACGATACTTTTCAGACTGGTGCTTGGACAATTTTTTTTTTTCTTGTGGCAGCATGAGTTTAGTTATGCTGTGGTATAAAGATGAGTGCAGTGGTGGCCCATCGGTATCGGCCCCGACTTACGAGTTGAAGGTGCGTAGGTTCGAACCCGGTAGGCACTTTACTTTGTGTAAATTATTTCATCACCACTGCTCTCAAAACGGTGAAGGAAAACATCGTGAGGAAACCGGCACGTCCTAGAATCAAAAAATCGAAGACACGTGAAATCCACCAACCCGCACTGGGCTCGCCTTGTGGATTATGGCCCACTCCCTCTCACAGAGACGAGGCGTGTGTCCCAGCAGTGGGAACATTATGGCTGGTTATTAGAATAATTGAGTGTATACTGTTATAAATACGTTTTCAACAATTAAACAATGTAGTAATCAGTATGTTACGCCCAAGTAGTCCAAGTTATTGATGTTGGGTAAGATATTATACGCAGGTGTTACATCTATCAACGTACATATAACATTGATTGGTTTGTGTAACGAACCGCACATGTTGATATCATCGTGAATTACAGTAATATCAATGTGTGAGTTGTTTTTAGCAGTCCGCGAAAGCCGTAAGTAAATAAACATGGACGTTCTCTTGATCTATACATCTATACAAATAAATAAAATTGAAGTGTCTGTTTGTTATGTAACAGCTTTTTACAACATGCATATAAAAATTATATGCGGTACCCATAACAAAAAAAAAACAATTTTAAAAATGTTTGTTTGTCTGTTTGTTCCGGTTAATCTCCGAAACAGATGGACCGAGATGGCTGTTGTTATGAAGCGTAACTTAGGCTACTTTTATTTTAGAAAAAGTAAAGATAATTAAGGTTCTGTGCAAAAAAATTAAAACCCATGAAATCCAATGAGCACGCGAATGAAGTCGCGGGCGCAGCTAGATGCATATAAAGGTTTTGGTCCACAGTTCTGTTATGCTTAAATATTTACGGGTATGTAAAATGAAGTTAAATCCTCAGAATAAGTTTTATACATAGCTAGCTATTCGTTTCACACAAGAGATAGCTGATTGAGAAATATCTTCTAGTGTGACTAGTTATGTAGGTATATTCTGGTTGTAATTATTAACAAGCCGCATCTTCACTATAAGAGAATAGAATAGAATAGAATAGAATACTCTTTATTATGTACACCATATAACAACAGGTAACATTATTTTTATAATTTTATTGCTACAAGTTGTAACTCCATTGCAAAAACTCTTAAACTTCACAAATACCCATTTTTGTTACCACCACTAACTTTGGCCAACACTATCTCCACAAACAAACTCCCTAACCATATCTTTAAAAAGCAATCATCACCAATTAAACACAATAAACACTACAACGTATACATAATCCTTAAGGCACCCAATTCCCGGGGTAGTGTTTGAATTAAACATAAAATATAATAGCCCATTAAGACATGGTGCGAGGGCACTATCGCACGACGTTACTGTTATGTCCACATTAGCCGAGCACACTCTTAGGACAGGGTCACTGTGGGAGCGGGGAGGATTTGTGCAGTAAAATTAGGAGCGAGAAACCCTTTGCAGAAACGCTGGGACCGATTTTCACTAACACCAAGGAATGTGAATTTTCAACGCTCGGTTTAGCACCGAAAGTTTATTTAACGCGCTTTTATTTAGGCATTCACTGAGGTGTTGCCTAGTGTAGTGAAAAAAGGCCATTAGACATAGTGCGAGTACCGGCCTAGCAAGCGATAATGGAAGAATATAAGATTATGAGAGTTTATAGGATACTTCCATTATTTATTTATTTAAATTACAATTACAACACCTTTGCAGACTTATCCAAGGTGATGTTATTATGGACCCGCTTTCGGGCAATACCACAAAATGATGCAATGCGTGACAGACTCCCAGATTTTTTTTTCATTGGACCCCAGTACTTCGTTGCGCAAAATTATAATACTTGGGTATGTAGTTGGTTCAGATTCTTTGAGAAAAATTCGTCTCTTTTCCGATGAAAGAAGAAACTGTATCATGCTTAGAACTTTATACCGTGCTACCGAAAACCAGAACAAGATAAGATTATCCAGCTGTACCTTTTTCTCACCGTTACGTACGTTACGTAACGGTGAGTAAAACGTAACGTAAACGTATACGTTTATTAGTAAGCTAATAAACGTATTATATCAGATGAATAGTTACACACCGATTTTTCTCATTCAGTCGTCAGTAATTTGACTTTTGAAAGAAGAAGACACAGCGAGATTAGTAAGAGGGTAAATGTATAGTTTAAAAAAATATCATGAAATTTTCGTCGCTTGAATTAGCACCTCGTCCCTAAGTTAGTACGGGAGCTGTGAACTGCTTTATGCACTTAACAGGTATTATGGTCGAAAATAAAAACACCTATGGATATTTTATCAGGAGCATTATATTTATTCGTTATGGAAATGGCAATGGCAGTTTTTGAACTTTAAAGTTCTTTTTTGTTCCGATATGAACATTTCAGTTTTAATTTCTAGTAACATTTTATTTGGAAAATCTGGGTATCCAAGTCGTAATAGCTGAGATGTGTGTTTCCCCAGGTTCTAGACAAGTAGCAATCGCTTTCAAAGCGTTTCGTATTGCTACAACGACTTTCAACATTATTGATATTATGTAGGTAAACTTTCCGGTAGCTTACGTCAATCCAACACTTTTTTGACATTAACATCATCGTTATCGCTGATAGAATGCCACTTTGCCTAGGCTTGTGGTACTGTTATAATCTACACATACAAACAAAACCCCCCGACTAAAAGCAGTTTTGGTCCAGTAACACCCCTGACTTACGAGTTGTAAGTCGCGGGCTCGAACTCAGGCAGGCGCTTTACTTTGTGTAAATTATTTCATCACCACTGCTCTCAAAACGGTGAAGAAAAACATCATGAGGAACCAAAAATTCGAAGACATGTGGCATCTACCAATCCGCACTGGGCCCGCGTGGTAGTCACAGCCCACTCCCTCGCACAAAGAGAGGAGGCCTGTGTCACACCAGTGGGAGCATTGTAGGCTGATTATGCTTAAGAGCGTTTACGACGTACGGCATTTCATACAAACTTTCAAGCCCTTGTTTGTCGAAGTGATTGAACCGATTATAATGAAACTTCATATGCATAAGCAGGATACAAAGGTCTAAAAAGTTAGTAAAAAACATTTTCGAAAAATTGTGTTACAGCCAAATTAGACCGATTTTAAATTTTCCATAGAAACAGCTATTTCCAGTTATCTTTTTTTAAAGAAGACATTTCGAAAATGATTTTTACTAACTTTTTAGACCTTTGTATCCTGCTTATGCGTACGAAGTTTCATTAAAATCGGTTCATTCATTTCGAAAAACAAGGGCTTGAAAGTTTGTATGAAATGCCGTACGTTGTAAACGCTCTTAAGCTAAAGGTAAACGGACGCTTTCTTCCCATGGGGTTAGGCAGAGACTACAGAATGCTACATGCTATGATCCTTATTTACTCCTGTTTTAATATATTCTCTACCCAAATTGCTGTAACATTGAACTCCCTCACAGCAAATACTTGTAAGGCCTACATGTGCAATCTGGTTCCGAATCGTAATGTTTATGTCTCTTATTTGTAAGTATAATTGCACCCCTCGACACAGGATTTCCTAGTATGCTCTAAAAGCGCTGTTTTCTTTATTTTTACGGTTTAAAATAACACTTTTTGGAGTTTTGTATACTAGTAATAAATATGTTCCTTTCAGGAGGAAAATTTGCGAGAATAATAAAGTGATGTATGTAGCTTAACTTATCAGTCATCAACATCATCATCAGCCTATAGCAGTCCACTGCTGGACATAGGCCTCTCCTATTGCACGCCATTCAACTCGATTTTCGGCAACTCTCATCTAACTGCAGCTGCTACCAGCCATTCTGCGAAGATCGTCGCTCCACCTAGCATAGTCCCACGTTACGTTTACCGATTCGCGGTCTCCACTCAAGAACACGTCTACCCCAGCGGTCATCGGTTCTACGGCTAATATGGCCGGCCCATTGCCACTTCAGCTTGCATATTCTGTGAGCTACGTAACTTATCAGTAGATAACATTTATTTTTAAATGTCGCAGCACCATGCTGAGATGGGTCGTGGGGCTTTCGGGACCGGGATCGCGGTCCCGAATTCCACCATAATTATCTTTGAGTAGTATTTTGGGACCACAAATAAAATAAAATAAAGTTATGTCTTGGGAAAGTACGGTCAACCAAAAAAATATAGGAGCCGTTTGGCCTCGTACAGGACTTTCTGTTTTTTACTTTCTTTATATATAATTTTGTTTTTTTTTTTTAATATTTTTATGATTGTGTTTACTTTTTCTTTCATTCTTTCTTTAGATACTCTGATAAATAATATCTTAATTCCCTCAGGCGTCATCAGATATATTTTATCATTGACAAAAGTTTACCTTTCGATTTTCCTCGATAAAGGGACGAAAATAGCTGTCATCCAATTTGCTCCAATGGGGTGATCAGAAGTCTAGGCATTTGTGATTACTTACCTGGTATTTTGCAAGGAATAAATCGCTATCCAGTCGTGGCCTGCGGAAGATAATTTCGTTGAAAATTATAATCACTAAGCAAGTTGGTAGAGGTGTGTCGTAGAGATACTGTTTTAATTATGACCAACTTAAATTGCAGTAACAATTAATAAGAACATACTAAATAAAACATTGTCGTCATCATCATCTGCCTAGCCTTTTTCCAACTATGTTGGGGTCGGCTTCCAGTCTAACCGGATGCAGCTGAATACTAGTATTTTACATGGAGCGACTATCTATCTGACCTCCACAACCCAGTTATTGGGTAATACGATATCCCTTGGTAAGACTGGTTGTCATACTTACGGGCTTCTGACTACCCGTAACGACTGTCAAAGTTCCAGGAATGACAGCCGGGACCAACGGCTTAACGTGCTTTCCTAGGCACGGAGGGGTCTTGGTATGTAAAGATGATCACCCTTCCACGGACCAACCGTGGCAAGCGTAGCTTAACCTGATCGATCGACCCATAAATAAATAAAACATTGTACTCAATAAATATCTTTAAACTATGGAGATATATATATATATATATATCTTCTATACATCCATTAAAACAGTA
Organism: Hydraecia micacea; assembly: GCA_914767645.1. Lineage (NCBI taxonomy): Eukaryota > Metazoa > Arthropoda > Insecta > Lepidoptera > Noctuidae > Hydraecia > Hydraecia micacea. Next base: position 3,151,273 of record OU611781.1, read on the forward strand.
ACGAAGTCAAAACTGTGTATTGAACATTTCCACTCGAACGAGTCTTATGCTGAAAATATAGGTTTTAGAATTTTTATCCGTTTGTCTGTATGTATGTTTCGGATTAGCGCAAAAACGGCTGAACGGATTTGGATAAAATATGGCACACATATAGTTTGCGATAACGTGAACACATTTAAAAATAAACTTAAGAAACATGTATGTACATTATAACTTCTAATACTCTGGAGGAAATTGTATTGTACTGTATTATCATACCCTTATTACTTTGTATCTCATTATAAGCGGACTGTATGTTCTTATGAGAAATAAATTTCTTTAAACCGAAAAGAGAATCCAAAGCGGGCAAATGCTGGTACAAAAATAATTACAGAAAAAGTAAAATAATAAGATAAATATACTACCCTCTCACCGAGAGGAGGCTTGTGTTCCAGCAGTGGGAACATTATAGGCTGATTATATAATAAGATATAGGTACCACTAGAATAAAGATTAATGACTACGTTGAAGACAAGGTAGTTTGGCAATAATTCCTTCTGCACATGTGGCTTCCCTGGCACCTCTTTGACGGCATAAGTTCTACGTAAATGTCTATTAACTGCTCTCAAATTACGATGTTTATTTTTTATTTGTACATACTTCTATGACATAATCTTTTTATTATTTGACATTATATACAGACAATTTTAATTTTTCACCTCTTTCTTAGTTGAAATGGCAATCATATCTCTTGGTTTTAGTAGATTTTTATATTTTGTTTATCCTTTTGATACATCCTTATTTTGTAAATGTGAGGACTTTGTAAGCCTTGTAGACTAGATCTGTAGACCATTTTTTATTTTATCAAGTACCTGGTACTTGTTGACAGGCCTACGCTGTCCTCCCATACCTACTGTAACTCGAAAACATTGTAAAAGCCAATTATTTTTAAAAGAGTAACCATGGAGTTTCTTGCCGGTTCTTCTCCATAGGAAACGACCAATTGGAACCGTGCACCTAGCTTCTGACGTTTCATAAGTGCCCATGTTGGTTTATGTGAAATAAAAATATTTTGATTTTGATTTTGAATGAAGATTGGTCCTTGTCAGCTCTGGACAGAGAGAGATGGAAAGAGTGTATGGAGGCCTTTGCCCAGCAGTGGGAAATTAATGGCTAGTAATAATAATCACTGGTGCCGCATGTCATTAAAATTAATGGCTAGTAATAAATTAATGGCTAGTAATAATAATCACTGGTGCCGCATGTCATTAAAATTAATGGCTAGTAATAAATTAATGGCTAGTAATAATAATCACTGGTGCCGCATGTCATTAAAATTAATGGCTAGTAATAATAATCACTGGTGCCGCATGTCATTAAAATTAATGGCTAGTAATAATAATCACTGGTGCCGCATGTCATTAAAATTAATGGATAGTAATAATAATCACTGGTGCCGCATGTCATTAAAATTAATGGCTAGTAATAAATTAATGGCTAGTAATAATAATCACTGGTGCCGCATGTCATTAAAATTAATGGCTAGTAATAAATTAATGGCTAGTAATAATAATCACTGGTGCCGCATGTCATTAAAATTAATGGCTAGTAATAATAATCACTGGTGCCGCATGTCATTAAAATTAATGGCTAGTAATAATAATCACTGGTGCCGCATGTCATTAAAATTAATGGCTAGTAATAATAATCACTGGTGCCGCATGTCATTAAAATTAATGGCTAGTAATAATAATCACTGGTGCCGCATGTCATTAAAATTAATGGCTAGTAATAATAATCACTGGTGCCGCATGTCATTAAAATTAATGGCTAGTAATAATAACCACTGGTGCCGCATGTCATTAAAATTTCCTAAGGGGCGTCTGCGATTTGGCTTCGGCCCCTCGTACGCCTTCCAAAGGACCGGGAGCCCGATATGTAAAATCATTAAAAAAAATCACTAGAATATGTGTGGTAACGGGATCCAGCTCAGTTTTTTCAGCGCATACACAAAGATCTGATTTGCTTTTCAGCTGGTCCCTACCATTTCATAATTACGTAAGTTTTTGAACCACACAAATTACCGTCTATCTCATCAACGTTTCAGCCCAAAAACACGACCTTAAGAACACTCACAATGAATCTTTATGAAAAGGTTTAAAAATGGCCGGCTTATTAGCATATTATAATCACGCGTGTACGAGCCCTTTGCAGTCCCCACCCTTGGCGAACACCCTGTTTGAATACAAATTCGCCAAACTCTTATCTCAAAATACCAATGCATTTGTTGTATCACCCTGTTAAATTTTAAAGCCCTGTATAATGTATAAAATAGTGGCTTTTCGTGTCTGTATGTATGTGCGCTTAATTCTTCTAAACACAATGGGTTTTGATGCAAATTTCTTCATCATAGAGCTTCGCTATCGGAGGGGTCCGTGGCTAAATAATAACAGCCGCACAGGTCGATCGATCAGGTTAAGCTAAGCTTGCCGCGGTTGGTCTGTGGATGGGTGACCATCTTTACATACTGAGACCCCTCCGTGCCTCGGAAAGCACGTTAAGCCGTTGGTCCCGGCTGTCATTCGTGGATCTTTGACAGTCGTTACGGGTCGCCAGAAGCCCGAAAGTCTGACAACTAGTCTTACCAAGGGGTATCGTATTACCCAGTAACTGGGTTGTGGAGGTCAGATAGGCAGCCGCTCCATGTAAAATACTGGTATTCAGCTGCATCCGGTTAGACTGGAAGCCGACCCCAACATAGTTGGGAAAAGGCTAGGCAGATGATGAGAGCTTCGCTATCGGCTTTGCCCTCGTGTAACTTTCTTATACAACATTCTAAAAGTCTATTTTTAAATATAGCCTCAGGGATAATGTAGCTCTCATTAGTAAAATAATTTTCGGAATCGGATCAGTATTTCTGAAGGTTACCCTCTACAAACAAACTGATTAATTCTACCTCTTTATAATATTGTGTGTATAGATTGATTTCAAAAGATTTATGTGTAAAACATATTATTATTATAATGAAAAAAAAAATGTATTTGTTACTTAAGAAATTAAAACACAGCTTTACTACCAACACGTCTAGCTTAGTCAAATAACCCGCCCCTAACTGTTCGAGGCGCAAAGGTGCCCAAAACTCTTGCTGCATTGCCACGTTGAATGGCAATGGCCAACCTTTGCACCAAGAACGAGCCGGAGCGGGAGTCACCCGTTTTGCCACGAAGCTTGTGCCCTATCTCACAAATGAGCTTTCTGGCCTCAATGCCCCAAGTACCCATGGTCTCAACAGCAATATTTAACCAAGATATACCACAGAAATGTCGATGTTTTTTTTAGCGCGTGAGTAGATCGCACCCGTGCAAAGTAGGGGCGGGTCGCTTGTACCTAATGTATAATTATTATGCAAACTAGGTGCCCGCGGGTTCGGTTCATTTTATGGCGTGTTGCCTGATTGAAGGTTATTCAATTGGCTCTTGTGATGAGTATCTAATTGGTATGTGATTTTGCTCCCTCGTCCTCTTAATTTAGGTAATTATGTATATTTCGGGGAAGGAAGAGTTGTTTTGGCGCAGTCAAAGTATACGTTTAGGTGCTTTTAAGTATGTACCAACTTTTGGAAGCAGCTGTGCAATGTGGTGACCTAGTTGATGAAGACGACATTCATTTTACTTAAAATATACGTAATCAAGGAACTAATTATAAAAATAATAAAATAATAGGTAGTAATTTAATTTATTTTGTGTAAATTCGGATACAAATTATTGTTAATGAATAAATTACTATATATAGCTTTCTATAGTAGTAAAAAATTAAAATAAATTGTGTTTTTCATGCCTGTATGTACAGTCACCAAAAGAGATAAGTAACCAGGGTCGTCGCATATAGTTGAAGTTTAGTAAGCAACCGATGGATGTTTTTGAATGAAATTTAACTTAATATAAGAACTGTTTGTTTTCTATTAATTAAATTAAATTTCATTTGAAAACATCCATCGGTTTCTTACTAAACTTCAACTATATCCGACGACCCTGGTTACTTTTGTCTTTCGGGGACTGTACTTACATATACTTCAACTTGGTTTCTCTAAGACTTTCCGAGATGACACGACCATATTGTAGCGATTAAATAAAAGATGCTGATAATAATAACCAAATAGTTTATTGTATTACTTCGTACATGCTTGGTAAATTATAACAGAAGGAACCGGAAGGAACTCAAAGTCAATGTTGCAAACACATAAAAACAAACTAATGTTACCAACTAAATAATAATATAATTACATTGCCAGTTTACAATACCCTCCCTCAATGTAATTACATTTCAAAAATATAAGTCTAATTGACCTGCAACATTTGACAAAATAAACTAACTCATGTTCTCTAGAACACACTTCTTAATACATCTCATAAATGACTCTCTATTTAGAGCTTTTGTAAGCATGTCAGCTGGTTGCTCACTAGTACTTATGTACTTTACACATATTTTATTACTTTTTATTAAATCTTTAACAAAATGAAAGCGAATATCTACATGCTTAAGACGTTTAATAGACTCAGTGGCCGCAGTTAATATTGCCGACTGATTATCACAATAAATATTTACAGGACAAATATTCTGGAAACCAAAGTCATTAAGCAAGTTTATTAACCAGCAAGCTTCACTGGCAGCCATGCTCATTGCAACATATTCTGACTCAGTTGAGGACAGACTCACAGATGCTTGTTTCTTAGAACTCCACAATATTAAACAATTAGAAAACATATACATGTACCCAGAAGTGGATTTTCTGTCTTTTAAATCACCACCCCAATCAGCATCACAAAAACCTTCTAAACCTGCATCTGTGCACTTATAAATTAACTTATAATCTAATGTATTTTTCACATATCGTAAAACTCTTTTCAAAGCAACTAATAACAAATCATTAGAACATTTTTGATACCTACTCAGCATTGAAACTGCAAAACATAAATCTGGTCTGGTACCTTGTACAGCATACATTAAGCTTCCTATTATTTGCCTACACGTTTTCTCAATATTTTTATCAAGAATTTGTTTTTCAAAAATTTTAGTATTGAAATTACTATCCATTGGTGTGGCCATAGGTTTACAATTTTCCATTTTAAACTTTTTAAGAACATTCTCCAAATAACTTTTCTGACTAAGTTCAGTAATACCAGACTTTAAGTTTTGATTCACATTAATACCTAAATATTCAGATATCAATCCCAAATCTTTCATTTTAAATTCCTGATTCAAAACTTTTTTAAACTGTATAATATCAGTGCTGTTTGAACCAAAAATTAATAAATCGTCAACATATAGTAGTACAAACATTTTATCTTTTCCATTACATCTTTTGTAAAAACATGAATCACAGTATGATCTAAGAAAATTCTCTTGTCATTACTCCATTGAACTTAACATTCCAACACTTAGGAGACATTTTTAAACCATACAATGATTTATTAAGTTTAACTATATTTTTATTATTTGAGTAAGCCCCTTCAGGTAACTGAATATAAACATCCTCTTGGATTTCCCCATACAAAAATGCCCCCGTTACATCCATTTGATAGATTGGTAAACTTAATTTAGTAGCAAAAACAACAAAGATTCTAAATGTTGACAGCTTTGCTACTGGAGCATAAATGTCTTGGTAACTAAACAAATCATCCTGTTCAAACCCTCTTGCGACTAACCTGGCTTTATACTAACCTGGACCTTTAATTTTGAACACCCATTTACTGCTTACAATTTTACTTGGGTCAACTGGCACATTAGACACTTCCCACGTATTATTATCCATTAGTGTTAGTAGTTCTCTGTCTATGGCCTCCTTCCATTTGCAAGCATCATCCCTACTCATGGCATCTTTGTATGTCACAGGATCAGGACCTACATTAATGTGTACGTTGTTACACTTATAAAAAGAGGTTTGTTTCCTTCTTCTCTTAGGTCTCTCACTGTCAAGTGGTGGAGTATTATCATCAGTTAATAAACCCATCTCATCTGGACATGGTTCATATTCACTTTCAGACTCTGTTTCATAAAACGAACTTTCCTCAACATCACTTTCTCTCAGACAGATGGTATCTTCTGATATTCCATTTTCTTCATTTACCACGATGGTTGATGGTTGGTCTTCTAAAGTGACTATCTCAATTGATTCAATTGATTCCTGGACTTTATTTATTTCTTTTTCCAAGAACACTACATCTCTTTTTATTTCGACAATATTCTTTTGTGAAAAATAAATCCTATAACCTTTCACATCTTCGCTGTATCCAACCATCAATCCCTTTTCACCCTTTGTGTCCCACTTTCTTCTTCTTTCTTTAGGAATGTGTGCATATACTGGTATACCAAACACCTTTAATTGATGAATATCAAAGTTCCTGTTTGTCCACACTTCGAAGGGAGATTTTCCATCTTCTTTACTCTTTCCAGTTCTATTGAGCACATAGGCCGCCGTATTTATGGCCTCTGCCCATAGTTTTCTCGGTAAATTCTTTGCACGTAACATCGTCCTAGCAGCTTCAACTAGCGTTCTAAGTTCTCTCTCCGCTATACCGTTCTGCTCTGGAGTGTATGGCACGGTGGTTTGATGAGTTATCCCGCGCCTTGAGAACATATCCTTCACCTCTCTGTTTACAAACTCTGTACCATTGTCACTTCTGAAAATCTTAACCCTATTTCCAGTAACATTCTCAGCCTTGTTCAAGAAATCTTCAATGCAGCTCTTGATTTCGTATTTATTTTTAACAAAGTAAACATTTCTGAAGTTTGAGTAGTCATCTTTCAACAAAACAAAATATTTCGACCCACCTAAGGACACTTCTTCCATCGGACCACACGTATCAGCGTGTATCAATTCACATGCCTTTGTGCTAGTGTAATCACTTTTTGCGAATGGTAACCGATGAATTTTTCCTAGTAAACAACTTTCACACTTTGGAACTGAAGTTTGTTTGGCGTCGATGTTGTTTTTCTGCAACACTTTCTTTACGTAATCAAAGTTTTGATGAGCTAATTTTTCATGCCACACATTTAAGTCATTCAGCTCTGTTTTAGCAACATTTGCAGCGTTGCTTTTAAACCGAAAATCCATATAATAACCATTTCCGACTCGATTTGCAATCGCACGAACGTCACCATCTTTATAAAATTTACAAGAGTTGTCATCTGTCGTCATAACATATCCTTTTTCAATGGCACGATTGACCGAGAACAAATTAACTTTCAAATCAGGAACGAACAACACATTATTTATGGTGGTCTCAACCCATTCATTTCCGTTTCGTACCTGTACCGACATCTGTCCGCAGCCTAACACACTAATTGCCGCACCATTACCGACTATGACTGACTTTTGCGAAATTTCTGTAAAATTTGTAAACAATGCGCGATCACAACACATGTGCTCATCTGCACCAGAGTCCACCAGCCATTTAGATTCTTGATACAAATCATATGCTGTATTTGACATCACGAACGCATTACTTTTCTTATGGTTACTATTTTCCTTATTTTTCCTGAACCAACACTGTGACTTATTATGTCCCGACTTACCACAATAAAAACATTTATTATTTGCGTTCTCTTCACTGTTCTTTTTATCATTTTTACACTCGCTCTGGAAATGCCCTATTTTACCGCACTTGAAACACTTTCCAGTCTTTCTATTTTTCACCACAAAAGCAGACGATGAAGTTTGCTGTGATTCTTCGTTCTTCTCCATTATCCTTTCTTCTTCCATTAGCAGCCTGGCCACTAAATTATCCAAGGTTTGCTTGTCGTCAGGCGCTGATTCCCATGCAGAAATAAAATGTTTGTATTCTTCTGGCAGCGACATAAGTATTTTAGTTATAACAAGCTTGTCAGAGATTTCTTCACCCATTTGTTTCAGATTGTTCTGCAATTCTTGAATCTTTGATAGGAATACAGACATTGCAATACCTTTTTCATATTTATACTGGAAGAATCTTTGTTGAACAATGTGAATGCTGGTCTCTGTCTTTTGTTCATACACACTCTGTAACTTTCTCCACATTTCGGCTGAAGTCGAACAGGATATAATATGTAACATGACATCTTCAGTCATCCTCGTGACTATTAAAGTCTGAGCTTTGGCGTCATGGTTCTCCCAAGTAATTTTCTCCCCAGCTACTTCTGGTTTTGTGCGCCGGCCTTCTACTATATCCAGCCAACCTTGTCCACGCAACAACACTTTGGTTTGGAATTTCCAAATGTTCCAGTTCCTTGAACCTTCCAGCTTCAAAACATTTTGACTGCTGTCCATCTTGACCAATACACCTCCCAAGATGCTCTTCCTATTTGTTATTTTTTATTTATTTTGCCTTCCTGCACAACGTGGCGTAATGGCGTCGTTGCAGTTTTAACCTAGCCTCACTTTTCCAATTAATCGGAGTGCAGTATTTCAACAACTCAGCAAGTTTTATAGAATCATTCGAGGTATGTGTGCCTGGGCCCATAACCTGTAGCGATTAAATAAAAGATGCTGATAATAATAACCAAATAGTTTATTGTATTACTTCGTACATGCTTGGTAAATTATAACAGAAGGAACCGGAAGGAACTCAAAGTCAATGTTGCAAACACATAAAAACAAACTAATGTTACCAACTAAATAATAATATAATTACATTGCCAGTTTACAATACATATTCGTCACTGTGCTGAGATAACTTGCTAGACATTCAATAGCATAATTACCTTCCTAATTAGATCATACATTCCAACTTTATTCTAAGCCGTAGACCAAACAAATACGGCCTATTATGCTTACCTACATACAATCCCTTCACTTCGCCCAAGGCTGAAGGTACAGACGCCAGCACACCAAGCTGCCCGAAACTAACAAATTTTCCCAATCAACTTTGAACCTTAAGCTTTAGCGATAAAGTTTAAAATCTATTAAAGAAATTTGGCAGGATATAGTAGCTTGATCTGCTGGCGTCTGTACATGACATGTATGATTAACATTAAGTTCATGTGCACATAAAAAGCAATATCGGACATAGATTATTAGATACGTTTAGTACTAGGTCCAATCAGGGAGTGTCGCGTGAATGCAGTATGTGTTGGCTATGATGTTTGAGACTAAATTGGGACTTTTTGATAATACAGAGGTATGAGGAACAGGGTGTAAAGTTCACTCAACCTCCATAGAAAAGGGAAGATCCTCCTACCAGACAGGTGTTGTGTCTGGCGGGCAACAGAAACTGCCCGATGATTCATATCAGGACGTCGAAACTATGCTAGTTGCGCGGTAAACTCTGCTTGCGAGATGCAGGATTTTGTGTGACGTCAGTATGACGCGTTGTTCGCATGTGGCGTTGTAGATACCGCTACAATATCTCTCTCTCTCTCTCTCTCTTTGCCTAGCATTATCCCATTCCATTTGGCGTCGGCTCTCCTCGTCATCTTTTTGATATCTAATGAAAATATAATGATATATTTTTTACCTAGCTCCTCTGTTGTTACCCGGCGTAGCATAATATCTACTTAAATCTAGCCAGAGAAGACCTATGACTGAAAAAAAATATGTTGATCGAATAGTTGGTTTTCAACTCATAAGAAAGAAAGAAAAATATTTTATTTGAGACACGCACAGGAAATACAAACAGTTAAAAAAGGAGCATTTAGAACTACCAAAATTACATTAAAAACCTGTGCGAGGTCAAAAAGGATCCTATCTCTGCATAATATTGCGGTATTTAAAAAATGATAACTTATTTTTTAAATCAGAATACCAGTATTCTGATAGGGCCAGCTGTGATGCTACGGACACATCTACGGACATCTATAAATCCCACTAGTTTATTAAAAAATAAGAAAATAAAGCAATAAAATATATAAGCACACTACTGAACAGACAAAGAGAAAGGAGTTTTATAATAATTATGATTCTTTTCTGTGTTACTTCTGCAGATAAATTTCTTTTTTAGTTCGGTGTCTATCATTTGAACCTACCAGGGGATCATAATTATCAAGAGCCTGCGAACGTATTAACAACAACGCAATTACAGTTTTATTACCAATCCCTTTAGGTCCCTTTAGGAAGTCTGGTTAGTATGGTAATAATATTCTCCTTATGTCAACGAACCGCTGGGTAACTAGGAAGTTACCTAGCCGTTCGTTTGGAGCCAATACAGATAGTAGCACTCAGTCTATAATGTTCCCAATGCAGGCCGGGACACAGGCCTCCTCTCTGTGAGAGAGAGTGGGCCGAAATCCACCACGTGGGCCCATGGATAGATGTTTCTTCACGACGTTTTCCTTTACCCTTATGAGAGCAATGGTGATGAAATAAATTACACAAAGTGAAGCGCCTGCCTGGGTTTGAACTCACGACCTGCAACTCGTAGGTCAGGGTTACTACCACTGAGCCACCACTGCTGAGTATTAGATTTACTTGCTAATATAAGTGCGTAATTTTAGGCTCGATCTTAATCCGATTCTGATCACCTTAAAATAATTAACACAACCTGAATTCCTTTTTATAAGCCCTGTCCTCAAAATGGAGATTAATACCATCGAGACCGATCGAAGTACAGACGCCAGCACATCAAGCTACTACAATCTGTCAAATTTATTTAATAGATTTTCAACTTTATCGCTAAAACATAAGCTTCAAAGTTGAATGGGAAAATTTGACAGTTTCGGGTAGCTTGATGTGCTGGCGTCTGTACACAAAGCAGTGATCAATCACCAACACACACGACACTGTACAACAAAATCCGTCAAACAAAAACAAAAGAATTATCAAATTATCCCAGTCAGTGACGTCATATTACCTAATAGTGTAATACTGTGTAGTTGGTGACAAATTCTGAACGCGTGTATTCATTACGTATTCCCCTAAGTAAACATTGCTTGTTCAATATTAGGCTGAGAACATATGGCTCGGTGTAAGACGAGTTTTATTAAACGGGGGGCATAAGTAAGCGTGGTTCACGCATTTTAAGCACTGGCACACACGGCCGGAACTCCTCAAGCGTTTACTTGCTCATTTTATATTGTGTGAGAATATAAATTAATGTTGTTTACGCTTTTCTCCTTTAACAAAATGTTTTAATAGGCTTCTTGTTTTTTCTGCGGTTATTACAAGGAGGTTTTCTGAAGAGTTTCTGTTTTGCCCACATTAATTCTGCTGCGACTCTATAAGAGCTTGCGATTATCTTTATGGCAACTGCAATTTGCAGTGAATAGTAAGTAGCTATTTGTCTTTGCCTGGATACAAGTCAAACAATTTCAAAATGAATATTTATATCACGCTACATCAACAAATCAAGACAAGGTTGATGGATCTTAAAAATATTTTTGAAATGCAAACATGCTGCAAAATGCAAATCCTGTAAAATGTTAATATAAAGGCATCAAATCAAATCTGAACACGTATATCTACTGAATTAGGTACTGAAAATAAAACGAAATATGAAGCAATAGCAATAATAATATACATTCTGACAGAAGCCGAAAAAATATAAAATGCTAGAGATGGACCAGCTTCATACATAGTTTTCTTTATAAATTGTTAAATTAGGAATTTCTCAGTAGCAGCCCGGAGTCTAGATTGATGGCAATAGGCTCGCCCCTATTTCATAGTTTAATTTTGCTTTTTATAAGTATTAGCCGTAAGTTGATTTTTAAATGTTTTTTGGTGTGTGTTTTGCAAACCACTATTGTATTGAGGTCATCCTGTAATGATAGTGTGTGAAGTTTAATAAATAAATAAATACATGGGAATTAAACATAACTGTTGAAATGTGGGCATGCTATAGGTACCCCTCTGCCTAATCATTTGGGGACTACAGGCGCTGTGTTATGTTGAAAATTAGCTTGTAGGTAATTTGTTTTACTGTAGGAAAAGAGTATTAATCTTCGTAGGGAACAAACTTATTTAAAAAAATCGAACGTTAAACTATATGACGTCATTATTCCATGGTATTACTTCTCCATCCATACTAATATTGTAAATGCGAAAGTGTGCCTGTCTGTCTGTTACTTCTTCACGCTTAAACAGCTGAACAGATTTAGAAGAAATTTGGTATAGAGATAGCTTGAGTCCCGGGACCTTCCCCAAGACTCAAGCTTCTCTATCTATGGGAATATCGGGATAAAAATTATCATATGACCTTACATAGGATAGTTTTTATCCCGATATTTCCACGTGAAACGTATGCGGGTGAAATTTCGTGGCGCTGCTACTAAGTTATAAACCTCCCAGCAAGGGCTAACCCTTGCCTGGGACTGTTAGCAGTATGATGTAAGGATATAAACTAGGGTTTACCGCAAGATTGACTGACTTGACTTTGATTGACTTAAGATAGTATTTGACGACCGCTTCCCCGATAGTTCGGGACTTGGAAACTTGTCATATAGTTAGGTTCTAGAGTTAAGCAACTATTATAGATGCCCTGTTGGTCTCGTGGTCGCAAGTGCGATTGCTGAGCGTGGAGTCCTGGGTTCGAATCCCGGGTCGGGCAAAGTGTTATTGAGTTTGTCCATTAGGAATTTCTTAGTAACAGCCTGGAGTTTGGAAGTTGCCGCTGTGCGAAAGCACGTTAAGCCGTTGGTCCTGCACCTGATCTCTCTCCGGTCGTGTCGGAATGCCGTGCCATCGGACTATGAGAGTGAGGGAAGAGGGAGTGCACCTGTGTCTGCGCGCACACTTGTGCACTACAATACAATGTCTTCCGCGCCGAAGGCTATTCTCCGTTGAGATTGGCCGCCGTGGCCGATATACGGTCTGGAGGACTTTAGATAGGTCCTTCCGAATCAAATTGATGAACCTTGTAAGTGGTTAGAAAAGGAAAGTTAATTTTTGCTACAATGAGAAATGATTTAATTTTGTTGGTTTTTATTTGAGTGATGGTACTGCCAGATAAACCGTAAAATATTACAATTTGCTGCCAGAAACTGTTTTATATCTTTAAAACATAATACAGCTTCATCAATCTTTATCCTTACTAAAATAGTGAGCGTACATTATATTTAACTTACTTATAATTACAGAACATTCTCAAAATCTTACGCACCCTAATTGCGTACCTCACTATCAATCACAATCTGAATCATTTTAAATCCATTGCTTCATATGTTCGAAAAACTAGTCTTCTCAACAACGTAAATAACGCAATGAATGTTGTTGAACTGTCAAAATCAAAGCCATTCCTACTGTTGGTGTTTTATGCAAGTACCCCGCTGGCTAACAATTTGTTGGAAATTGGCAAATAAATGTATGTTTATTACTTGTAATCAGCAAAATAATATCCTTTTCATCCAGACACATTTGAAATTGTCTGGAAATACGTACACCATAAAACAGCCTGCAATTACGTAATACTGCAGTTGGCATACATTCAGGGCAGTCCATGTTGGAGCAAAAAGTATGGTGACGCTAGTTCTAACTATAAAAGTGTCAAACGTTTTTAGAATCCAGATTAATGTTATGTGCCCTAGTACCAGTCGGTCGATGTGTTTAACCTTTTAATGTCTTATTGTAGGTACTTTATGTGATCATTGATCTCAGTTGCACGGGAACTTATAGAATGAGCGGTAAAACTTTTTAGTTGATCGGAAAATAATAGATCTACAAACTACTTATTGGTGAAGAAAAAAACTCGTCAAAAGAGATAAATCATTTCATTTAATTTATTAACCGACTTCAAAAAAGGTCCAGTCGGTATGCATTTAAGCGGAAATTGCAGAGTTATTTTCAAAACAGGTAGCGTAGAGTCATCTCAACATCTCTCTCCCTTGAATTTGTATATATGTATAAATATATATATTATAAGTATATATTATAGTGAATAGTATGTATGTGTATATAACCTATTTATGTATTTGTGTACCTAGTTTTAATAGTTATTTTTTTTCCTTGTTCCTCTCAACCAAAGCACCTGCCATCTAATCTCTTCACCACCCTTGGTTGACTGGTAGAGAATGCCTAAGGCATTAAGTCCGCCTTTGTTCCTTTTTGTGCGAAAAGTTTAAATAAATAAATAATAAATAAATAAAAAAGGAAGAGATTGTCACGTCGGATGTTTATATTTTTTTTTTGTGTATGTTCGGGCATAATTAACTTTAATTTTTCTTTATTTCAGATATACAGTCCTTATAATTATTACAAAGAAAGCCTTCGTAGGGTTGATAGTAGTACACACAAAAATAAAAAGGTGTTAGTAATTCTTTATAAAAAAAAAAATTAGAAGAGTAATTACGGTGGTTCTCGTCCATTTTTCTCCATACGAAACAACCTCTTAGATGGGGCAGCTAGAATCAATTCTATTTTCTTGTAAAAGATCCTTTTATGTGCCTAATTGAAATAAATTATTTGACTTTGTCTGTCGAATTAGGTTTTTTTTAAGATTGGGAAACAGCATCCTCTTTGCTGCCATTCACAATAGACTGCGATTAACAATCCGATTTGCAATTATATTGATTAGGCTAATATTTTAGACTACACAGTGGGTGTCTGAAGACGGATCGCCTAAGAGAGGCAGGCCTAAGAAACGCTGGCGTGACATTTTGTACTCGTTCCTGACTGATTGACCGGAGAACGCACAACGTGCCTGCCGCAGTTTTGGGATGTATGAAGAAGCCTCCTCGTGTAGCGCAGTTTGTTCCGCCAGTTACTCAACTGAACCGAGCGCTCGGCGCATCCTGGACAGTTACACCCAACACCTTATTTGACTGGCCAAATCTTCCCTTGCGGTGGTAGGGCTGACGCCCGCCTGGTTTGCGATCACCCTCCCAACGGAGTACGGCGTCAAGCAGCCTGCTGTGTTTCGTCGATGTGTGGGAGTTCCAGTGCCTTAGGCATCTTCTGGGCACGCTCGTTCCATCACAGACCTCATCCATCGCTTTCCATCAGGCGTGATCGAGGTCAAGGGCGGGGCCCATTAAGCAATAAAAAATATTTAAAAAAAAACTGGAACATTATTGGGGAGACCTTTGCCTAGCAGTGGGACAACATAGGTTATTTTTTTTATATTGCGTTATTTGAGGTACCAAATTACACATCATCTTAACCTCATACACTTCCTTGGTGTTCATAAATTAATAGCAGTATCGATATCTTGTTAAAATTATGACATTGATTGAACGTAACACATCACAATTATCATCGTTAGTATCAATTAACGTAACTGACGAACGTTTTTTACTAAAGAACGCGAAAGTCGTCCGACATAATTGTTTAATTGAAAGTGAATCGTAATTGCTACCGCATGAATGCCAACGATTATGTGGATTATATAAAGTGATACTTTGTATGGAAATGTTTATGAAAGTGAGTTACTTAATACGTTATCGATTACAGTATGTGTTATGTTTATTCCCCATTGGTAGCTTGCGTTTGGCCTACCCCCACAGCAGCCAAGCTTTTGAGACGGATAGACTATCTTATGAATTTTCAAACTTGTTGTTTTGAAGCCTACTTCGAGTTACTTGAGTTTGAATTGGTGAACAAAACGTCACTCAAGTGCTCACGGTGATATATATCAGCAAAAAATCACAAACATAATTATAATGATGAAGTATTATAACTTTAAAAACCCAACTTGTCCTTCACACGAATAAAATATTCAAACGACTGATCTTGGAGTTTTTTTCAAAAGGGCAAGGGTCAGAGGTCAGAAAACTCGGCGATTCAACTGAAAACTTTGAAAGACTCTTAAATTATATCGCCAGTAATAAAAGATACTGTGAAGTATATTTTATCAAGGGCGAAGATAGCGAGGTCTCGGCTCCTGTCCGGTGGTCGATATTGTTAGCAACTATTAAACTGAGAGAAATAGCCTTCACTAACTTACTCTATCTAGTACCCTTCTGCCGAGTTCTTGTATACGTCAGAGATGTTGATAAACTGGATGGGACATAGTTGTAATGTTTTTGGGGAATCAGATAAGGATATTTTAGGTTGTATTGCTGGAAATCTGGTTAGATTTCGTAAGATTATAAGTCGTAAACACCAGCATCTTCCTATAATCAAGATTTATATCAAGACCAGCGAAGCATTTATGTTTCTAGTGGAAAAAACATGCCTAAAATTAATGCTTGTCGTGTTATTGCATCCAAATAGCATGCCCGACAAACAGAGTCTTCTACAGCAATCGTGTCTCGACGTGTACTTTAGTTTTAAATAATGCTCAGATCAAAATCTTACAAAAGAAGATGAAACGAGTCCTGGAGTGGAGACCGCGTATCGGCAAGCGTAGTGTGGGAGGCCCACCAGCTAGATGGACCAACGACCTTAAGAAATTGGCAGACTGGATGCTGAAGGCGGAGGACAGGGTGTTGTGGCGCAGCCTGCGTGGTCTATGTCCAGCAGTGGACTGCGATAGGCTGAGTTGACTGAAGAAGATAGACTTCTGCATTTGATGGTCTATCACACATCATGACCTTGGCAAATCTTGCTCCTCTACGTATCCCAGAAATCAAGACTGCTGAAAGATGACATCTCCTCAATCCTCTCTAGATCGTTGTACCTCTCTTCTACGTGAACCTACGTTGTTCCAGTAGTTAGTCGGTGCTCCGGTCTTTACTGCGAGAGTTTGTTGCGAAGCCGCTCCATTCGTGTGATCCGTCCAGCGACGTAACGCGTCCAATTGAGTTACACCTTCCTGAGTTCAATGCGCTCTTAATTTGACCCTTAAGAGTGTGCCTGGCCTGCAGCTATAATAACAATTAGTAGAATGCTTGTGTTCATCGGTGCAAACAGTCCAAGGTGGTTGCAAAAGGCTATCGTTAACGATAGTTCTTTTAGTAGGATATTTAGGCGTAGATATGAATGTATAGTAACTATTTGTACAAAGAGACTGTCTAAAGATAGCACAAGATTGCACTAGTGCTGTATTAGTACTACTTTGCTATTGTGGTAGTCAATACTAACAACATGCACTTCTAACAAAGTCTTTGAACCTTAATTAAGAGTATTCAACCACATGGGACATAAGTTTTTAACATTAATTTGAAGCTCAAACACAAACTTATGTTAACAAAATCGCTTAGGAATAATTTAATTTAGTTAAGTGCTAAAGTTCTAAAGGGATCCTATGTACTAAATATCAATTTAACATAATATGAACTGAGTGAACATGTGAACCAAAGGACTTTGTAATTGTGCACTTATTGCATATACATTTTCAGGTTAATTTTGATAGTATATACATAGAAATGGGCTTATTGAATTTGACGTGAAGAAATCTAATCAATTATTCCGTTTTTGTGCTCACATAACAACATACAAGTACCTTTAATAAGTACTGTATATTGTGTGCGCGTAGGTGATGAAATGAATGCGATTTTATGAAGTCGACAAAAACAATTTTCTCCATATACATATAATTTTTTATATTAGGTTATTCCGTTTTCCATCCCAAAAATTCCACCCTAAGGTAGCTACGCGGAAACCTATGTGCGAGAATCCACCCTAGGCTTCTTGGACATGCATTTCTACGTATCCATCATAAGGTGGTTTTTTTGTGGTGCATAAACGGAATAACCCCCCGTATTGAGCAAGTGTGGTCATCAATGCTCGTGTTCAGTAATGGCTCGTATTATTTTCTCCATACCTGTTTGACAAGGAAACCTAACAGAGACTAACATAACAAATATTTTAGTGTTACCATTAGCAAGAAAACCCGCTCGATCTCCTAATAAATCTCCAATAATAAGTTCGAGTCAAAGACCTTAAGACAACTTAGTTATTTTGAAACTATCACCATTCCTTTCAAAGAAGAAGACAGAGCTATATATTATGTATATCGTCATCTCTGTTACTCATAGGAGCGATAGTTAGTAGTTCGGAATAGGTCCCCGTGGGCCAGAATTACTGGTCAGTTGCGAAAGTGTAGATAACTTGCAACGTGGGCCTTCGGAAACTTGTCCTAACTACTGCACGTGGCGAAACAATAATCACACTTCCATGTTTACTATTTATTAGCTAAGTCGAGTTTTAATTAGTTTTGATGTGACGCAGAACAGAGGGGCAAATCTCGTAATTCAGTCTGATCTCAGTTTCAAACTGTTAAAAGTACCTCTAAAATCCCTTTAACAAGTTTTTGACGTTGACTGTCGCCGAGGTGAGATTGCGACTGGATTTTGAACGTTTTTAATTAGGTACGGGAATTAGCCTTCAGATAGCCGATGGGACCAGAAGTTTCTGGAGTGGCGACCGTGTGCCGGAAAACGTAGCCTTCGAAGATTTCCCACAAGGTGGACTAATGACCTTATGAAGACCGCCAGAACCTGCTGGATACAATAAACACATAGACGGTCAAAGTGGCGATTCTTGGGAGGGCTATGTCCAGCAGTGGACGTTTTTAGGCTGAAATTATGATGATGATGTGAATGAAACTAGGACACACACACGACATGAATATCTTGTATTTATCTACACAATTATCTGATATGAATTTGGTGCAAGGAAGTAAGCGTTACCAGTACAATAATTTTTTTACAATGCCCGTTCATATCTGCTAGTCTTAAGTCATCAACGCAATTCTCTAAGACCAAGTAATCCTCTTGAATGACTATTTCATGAAATCATGACATTTTAGGATTATACTAACTTAACAAGTTGTAGTTATTACTGATTGTAATGATTATAATTCTGTAAATACATATTTGTTACGGTCGCGAATCATTTTTAATCAACGTAAAACTTAATACTAACCAACAAATTGCAAAAAACGTAAGAAAATTTGATTTTCGGGGGCTACCTTAAGCGCTTCCCCTTTAAAATTTTCTCAGTAGATACAAAATCATTAACTACATTGCTAAGATGGCGACGAATACTAACATCTAAATGTAATAAACTACAAGTTTGTAAGGCCATGTTCAGCCGTAGATGTGCCTTTTCTAACGCCAAGGTATAAGCCCACAAATTCCCATAATTAATTACCGGAAAAATCACCACCGAATCAAGCTTTGTCTCGTTAAAACAAAAGGCAAATTAATTACTTTCAACCTTGTGCACTTAATGTGTCCCACTTTGCACGACTTTAGTCGAGGGGCGGGCGGTTGCATAACTTCGTTTTGGTGTTGCCATTATGATTTTAAATAAATGTCTCTACGAAATTCAGGTTAGAAGGAAGGGACTGCAAATATCGGTCTTTCTTATTGCGTTGTGCTGAAGCCGTTTTACAAGGCTTACACTGAGATGTAAATGTAGGTCAACGATTTACATTAGCAAAAATTACAGATAATAATAACAGTGTCTCTAATTAACAAATCAATCAAGTCTACCTATCGCAGCATACTTCTACACATACATCAACCAACAACATAGTTGGGAAAAGGCTAGGCAGATGATGATGATGCTGCATCTGGTTAGACTGGAATTGCTTCCAGTCTAATCAGATGCAGCTGAATACCAGTTTTTTACATGGAGCGACTGTCTATCTGACCTCCACAACCTAGTTACTGGGTAATACGACACCCCTTGGTAAGACTGGTTGTCAGACTTTCGGG
Source organism: Hydraecia micacea (assembly GCA_914767645.1). Taxonomy (NCBI): domain Eukaryota; kingdom Metazoa; phylum Arthropoda; class Insecta; order Lepidoptera; family Noctuidae; genus Hydraecia; species Hydraecia micacea. The sequence continues at coordinate 3,170,758 of OU611781.1, forward strand.
CTACTGACTACCCGTAACGACTGTCAAAGATCCACGAATGACAGCCGGGACCAACAGCTTAACGTGCTTTCTGAAGCATGGAGGGGCCTCGGTGAAACTATCAAGACTATCAACTAAGATACTCGCAAAAACTATCAAGACTAGCAACTATGATGCTCGCAAAAACTGTTAAGACTATCAACTATGATGCTCGCAAAAACTATCAAGACTATTAACTATGACGCTCGCAAAAATATTAAGAAGTCCTTGGAACTAGAATTTATTGTCAATTTATTTTGATACAGTTTTTAAAGTGTAAATGTATTTATTTTCTTTCATAAAACAAATGTTTTTTGTTCAACCCTTTTTGGGAAAAACTTCCTCATTAATTCCACAATTGTTGCCGACCAATTAAATATTTAAAATAAGTAGGTACCATGTGTAATATTTTAGCCAATCCATCCTCAAGGGAACTGTGTATTCAAGCGAGATAAAAGTAATGTATGTTTTCAGAATATCAGCTAACTTTCAGCGATTTTTTTCCATCTGTCCTTTGAGGGTAATAAACATCGACGTTTAATTTTGTGAAATTATTACACAGAAGAGTGAAGTACCGGTTTGGAAATAATTAAGTACATGAAAAATGAGGATTTTATTTTATCGAATAAAAAGAAAGTGTATAAATATAATGTAGGTAGGTCTTACAGGCGTTGCACGGGGGGATTCCGGAATCGGTCTTTTAAGAGGAACCAGGACCACCCCTACGTGCTGATGGTGATCACAGGGGTGGTTTCAGTGAGGTAAAAATCCCTCACTCTCCGACCTCCCATCCCCGGAGGACGGGTGCCTTTTGAACGTTCCCCCCGAAAAAAAAAATTGTTATACAGGGTGGCAGGTGGCGGGGACCACGCAACCTGCTACTATGGATTCTGTACATGATTGTGAATACACGTGTGTTAGCATTTTTCGTCGGTTGTTAAAAAAATATTGACTCAAACTCAAAGCATTTATTTCAATTAAACCATTTACAGGCACTTTTGAATTGTCAAGAAGTCGGTCAGTCAAAAATAAAATGAAGCTAGTTACCCATTCCAAAGCGTAGGTACCTATGGAGAAGAACGGGCAAGAAACTCCATGGACACTCTTTTAAATTATGTATTTTTTTAAATATTAGTTACATCATTAATGTTGAATTTATAATAATATGTGAGAATGATGTAAAAAAAATCGACGTAACTGCTACTTTACTTTTTTTAACGTCTTTCTTTCTCCTAACATAAATACGCTTTCTAAATGCTCTGTCATGTTTAACTCATTTTTGGGAAAAAAATACATTTCTTTCCCTTCTTCTTCCTTTTCTTCTTCTTTCTTTTCCTTCTTTTTTATTTTATTTTTGTGTTTATGTTCATTTTTGCGTTATGTTCACCGCAAATAAACGTTTTTTTCTTTCTTTCATATACGTCGATGTTTCTCCAAATGAGCGATATCTTCTTCTTCCATAATTGTCTATTAGTCTACGTTTATGGATTGAGTGAGTGAGGCATTAACAATCAACTGACGTAGGCGCCATTATGTACGAACCAATTGAAGGATAGAACGTAAGTATTTTTTAGCTACAAATAGTTAGAAATCAGACATAACTGGCGAAATATGGGTGTACTATAGGTATACCTTTGCCTATCCCTTTGTAGTTTAAAGGCGTGATGTTATGTATGTATATAGTTAGAAATCACAATTAAAACATTAGGAACAATACAAAGCGGGAACAATTAAGTCGGAACGTCGGGAAACCCACGGCCAGCGCACGCGCAACGGCCCGTGAAAACTGAAAGTGTTTGTTATCAAATGATTTTCTAATTCGCTAACTAACGTAATATATTATGTTATGTGCGTTATGTTTTTATTCGTTGTAGCCAAAGAGCAATTAGGTTGTTTTTATTGCGTTAGATTATGATTGTAAAGCTATTCAATTGGTAAATAATGTTATGATTTTATATTCCAGTTCCTGAACGTACTGGAGTTTAAATTATTTATTTATTTATTCACAAGGCAACCACAACACAGGCAATAATCACATTAAGTACTTATATCACTAGGTTCAAATTATAGGTTTCGACCAGACTATCACCCAAAGCGTAGTCGCACAACATGACCAGCAAGAACAATAATAATGATAACAACTACCTACAGTAAAAAAAAATAACAAAAAAAACTTAATTGAAAAAAATACAGCAACAAGGTATGAGGGTCTGCCCTCCGACACTTCTGCTTACACAGGGAATGTGCAGGAGACCAAACGCGCCAGATTAAGTACATAATTGCCACAAAGTTACACTATTTAAAGAGAACAGTGTTTGAAGAATTATGTATCAGTTTTTGGGTTCCGTACCCAAAGGCTAAATTATTACGAAGATTTTCAAGAACCGCGATAGCTAGACAGTTGAAATTTTCACAAATTATGTATTTCTGTTGCCACTATAACAACACATACTAAAAACAAAATAAAATAATTATTTAAGGGGGGCTCCCATACAACAAACGTGATTTTTTTATATATGTAGTGTTAAATATTGTACGGTGGTACGGAACCCTTCGTGTGCGAGTCCGACTCGTACTTGGCGGGTTTTGTTATATGGATTTTATGGTGGTACGGCTGCAGCGTGTGGATATAAAGTTGTGACTCATACTTTATTCCACCTCTTATCATTGCCTCTGTTTCCCAAAAATACAGCCAGAGTGGTCACTGAGGTCTCAGTGCTGCCACCGACAATGCCGTGAAAATAGCGAAGTTTTGGGCTCACAAATCCAGAGATTGAAATTGCGGTATTTTTGGGAACCGGTACCATTGGCCTTGACGTGTCCCCGGTACCATTGATACCGGTACCAGACGTAGCATCTGTACTACCTATTGGTATTTCTAATAATCAGTATCGATACTGTAGCAGTACCAAGGAAATATTTCTGTAAGTGAGAGTGAGAAAACAGATATAGTAAGTAAAAAGGATAGTTATTAGGCATAGAAAAATAACTTCAAAGTTGCCAACCGTACACGAGGTTCCTCGTACTTTGAGATGGTGCCCTATCCGGAATAGCAAGACCGCTGAGACCTGTACAGAACCTGTAATTTTGGTACCAGTTCCAAGCCCTGGAGGCCTACCACAAGCTCTTAACGCGATCCATTTTAGGACCTAAACTGAACTGTTCTTCTAATTCGTACCATGACGTCAGTTTGACGATTCAGTTTAGGCCGTGCCATCTGCTGACAGCGATTGTCCCAAACTGAGTCGCAAGTTTTGGTTTCATTCATACTTTGTTGGTACCATGACATCCATAGAGCAGCTCAAGCGATGCAGCTTAGAAACCCTAAACTGAAATGTCTTGTTTTTGAATCGTTTTTAATTAGATCATGGTAGGCCACCTGAACAAAACACTCTTCGTATCATGGAAACAAGGAAAAAGTGAATGATTGGAAAGTCTAAGCAGTGGAAATTATCATAATAGTGAGGGTGCTAAAATAGTACAGACGCCAGCACATCAAGTATAATGTTCAAACCTGATTGGGAAAATTTGACAGTTTCGGGTAGCATGATGTGCGGGTGTTTGTGCTCTCTGCGAAAGTCGGACTCTTCTAACTGTGAGGTATGTGGTAAAATAGAGGATGAACAGCATGTGTTGTTGGAATGTGTGCGATACTATAAAAGAAACGCACTTCTCAACTCGTTGAAATTATCGGTAATAAATGTTGGAATGTTCCAAGGTATTTTAGCTAAGCTTACTTATGAAGCAGCAAAACATATGATATACTTTTTTATTAGATAATAAATTAAATTAAGTTTTGTGTGACGAGGACAGTGGCGTGCATTGGTTTTCAGAATAGGTAGGCACTAGGCCGGGTCTAGTCTAGGCAAACGCGGCCACTAATAAAAAAAAATGTGAGGTCATTTGAGTAGGCATGCCTACTTAAGGGTGATAAATTGCGAAGGTCGAACGTCATGGTATTACGCGTGAGACGTACGTATTTTTAATTTTGTTGTATTAACTTGAACGAGTTAAGACCAATGACGATGTGCGAATAGTACGGGAGCCGAGTAGGCCGTCCGGCGACTGCCTACTGCCGCGCGTGTTTGTATGAAAATTTTGTTTTTTGTTAGGTATGACAATTTAGTGAGTTTCTTATTGTGGGGCACCAACACTTAAATGTAATTGACAGGCTTATGTTGATACATCGAGGGAGGCACTGCTTATATGCCTATATGCAATGAACGCCACTTGACGAGGATTAGTTTATTTAGTTTAAGAGTAACTTGTAATCTGGTAAAGCACGATGGCATTGACATCGTCGCATATACGCACAATTAAAAAAAAAAAACAGTGGCACTCCGGGAGTGCCGACAGAAGTGAAAACAAAACACAAACAGAATACTTTGCCATCATTCACTGACATATCGGATACACATTAAATCCAAAGCTTCGAACCATCGCTTTTACCCTTTATGCAATTCAAACCAACAATCAAACAAAACCACCACAATATTTATTCGAAATATTCCGCTATCCCAGGCATTAGTTTTGACCAACACTCCGATCCCGCTTCTATGTCATAGATAGAATAAACAATTTTGTCTTAATCCAATGAAAGTTTTTTTTTCATGTACACAAAAACCTCAATCACAAAGTGCTGGGGTACACATACATAGAGTATAGTACAGACGCCAGCAAATCAAGCTACCCGAAACTGTAAAATTTTCCCAATCAACTTTGAACCTTAAGATTTAGCGATAAAGTTGAAAATCTATTAAAGAAATTTGACAGATTGTCGTAGCTTGATGTGCTGGCGTCTGTACCTATAGCCACACGAGTTTTCAACGGACCGTCAGAAAAAATGCTTTTATCGACAGCGTAATTCCGTTGATGTTTTCTGAATATCGGTGTAGCACTGCCGATATTACTTTTATAAAGGTTATTTTATGGAAAACCTTGGATACCTTTTTTGTGTTTTAATTAATGACTCGCGAGTTCAGATCTGATTATTATGGTAACAAAGGTTAGGTACTTTTTTATTTATTGACTTTATTTAGGTAACAATAAAAGACCCTCTTCTCGCTCAGCGGGGCAATTGCGTAACACATTATCAATCGGAATCGGTTTCATTTTGACAATTCATCTATTAAAATAAAAAAATAAAACTAGAATTATGATTACATCGTGATAAAATATTGTTTTTGAGAAGATTTTTTCCTCTACTTATTTTTCAATGTCCAAACACACTCAGCCATGTTAATATTCGCAATTCAAACCAGTTAATTCGACAAGTCTTTGGCCGTTCAACTGTTTCATAAACTTCCACCCTACCACGGACCGCCACTGCTTCTTAGTGGGGCGACCACCTATGCACCTTACTTCATTCAGGTACACGGTTACACCAACACTTGCGTTCAGTCAGTTCAATTTGTTGTCAGTTTATTTTGTCAAAATGTGTGGGGAAATGGGCAAAGCTGTGTTGAGGGCGCTCACTGGGGCACTTCTGTGCGGACTCGTGTCTGATGCCGCGTACTTGCAAGTAAGTACACTTGTGACATAAGCCTAACATTATATTGTGCGGTAATTGGATGATAGTGAGCGTGGGAAAGTTTTTTTGTTTTGAGAACGAAGGTCGTTCATTCTTTGAGTGCGGTATGGTAAACGCGTTTGATTCCCGCATTGATAAAAAGTCGTTATAAGGTGGATTCGTTTTGTTAACAAATTGGTGTTGTAAGAAATAGTTATTTCACGATTATATTTATGTTTATAGATAGTTATTGAATGGCTTACAATCAGATGAGGTAATTAAACAACTGAACTTTGCAGACCATACAAAACTCTTGGAAATTAAAAGTAAATAAACTCCTATTAATCATTTTAATTGTCGTATCTTTACATCGTCGTTTCTGTTAAGGTACGCGATTAAAATTATTAGTAGGACGCCCCATATTTGGTTATAAATGTCTTGGGGCTATTAAGTCACCTAACAACAGATAAAATATCCTAAAACGACACGTGTGTTTCCCCAAAGACACACGGGTAATAAACATAGCGATTACGACAACGTGGCCGTCCCACAAACAAATATTGTTAGAATTTGTTGGCAAACATCTGGCCGAGTCAACAGTACTATTTGTCAAGGCCAACTGTTGGGATTCTGTTTGTTTTCGTCCATCTCCTGTTTTTCGGGTGACGTTGTGTTATTTTTTAAGAAGAGAGAAAGTTTCTGGATTTTGATTGGTCGGTTTTGATAGGGCCATTCTTGATGTTTGAGGTCCAAACAGTAGTGAGAAAGATGAAACGATTTTGGCAATTTTTAAAAAAGAAACTGTAAATTAATTTGGCAATGAAAAAGCCTAGTAGTTAATCTGAATATTGCTTAATAAATTACCTATTTATTCATTTAACAGTAGTTTGACTAAATTATCCTTCAAAAGCGGAGTAAATTGGGGGCAACGGCCGAACAAATTTAATTTCAACACCATCAACAATATTTCATATTAACATGCAAATAGGACCGTAATAACGTTTCAAGCTTCCAAATAGCTGCATAGTTCAAAGGCGAACTTAGTTACAAATATTGAAAGCACAGATATTACAATAAAAGGGTGGACCACTCGTGACCTTACAATATCTAGTTGCTATAACCCGGCCCCTCATAAGGGAACGCTAACTTTTGCAATTTTCCTTTCAACTGAGCCCCCAAGAGGCCTTCAAAGGAGAATTACCGTTGGTTAAATTTACTCTCATTTTCGTCGGCAAGTCTAAGGAAGGCCTGTTTTTTAGTTTTATTTCTTTGATCAAGCCCCTCAAAGTGGAAATTGTTTGTAACTTGGTTCGGTCCAAGAATTGGTATTCAGAAGTAATTTTGCAAATTCGCACCTTCTAGCGCTGCTGAAACATTTTTTCCTTTAAGCTTAAGAGGTTTATTAAGTTCAAACTTATTGTGCCGTTTAAAAGGCTGTCAAAGAGATACAGCAGCGTCCTCCAGCTTGCTAATAAACGACAATTTGCGATTAGCTCTGTACAAAGGTGACTAGGCAAGGCGAAAAAATATAATTCACCGTGAAGGTGTCGAAAGTAAATTAGTTTTCTGACTTTCATTAAAGTTCGCATTAATTTTATATTTTAAGTAAAAAACATCAATTTATTTGACCTTAATTTTATACTAAACAAGGGCTATATTGTGCATGAAGCTAATAAAGTCAGACGTCAAAGAAAAAATATGCGAAGTCCGTGCCAGACAAAGCATAAAATAATGGTTCTTTAGTCACCATTTTTGTTTTTTTTAAATAGAGTAATAGACAAAAATGATGAAAGGAAGTTATTAAACTGATCTAATTTTAATACAGTAACTAATGACTAAAGATTCGTGTCATGGCGTACGATTAATTTATATTGTTATGCAGAAGCCATTAGGTACAACATTTTTATTTGAAAAATCTTGATCAAATTCTCATGGATGTAGCTGTATTTCTTTAGGATTTTAATAACATGCGGTCAAAATCATACACAGCGAAAAATTAAAAATAATTCACTACGGCACCCTAAAACAATGGATTTTAATCCGATATTAGAATTCATAGTAATAAAATCCTTAAGAAGAAAGTTCTTAGTCTCACAAGTTTGAAATTAAACGCTGGGTGGAGAGCACGTTTTAAAATATCTGAAAATGTAATAAAAAATAGCAAAGTCCTCGGCGAAGTCCTAGGGGACTCTGTAGCCGTCAGAGAATGGAATCACTTTTATAATTGTTACATTTTTTCTTTTCACTCATTTCATTTCTTTAAGAGGACTACATGACCTAAAGCGCGGTCTTTGTCGGACTGCATAGAAAAGAAAGAGAAGCGCGATGCCACAACGCTGGTAATTTCTTGCAAAATATGAAGCAATTATCGATTTACGAAAAATCTAGTGTTTGGACAAAAAAACTAAAACACTATAGTTTTAGTATGTTGCTTGTAGAATAATCTGACAAAAAATCATAATGATTGTATGTATATTAGTATGAATTTTGTTGTAAATAAAAAGTTTTTAGAGGTATCTTCATGATTTTTTTCTATCGTACCAAATAAGTTGTATTATGTTTTCAACACACTATCATCCTAGCATTTATCCTGAAGAATATCATATATTTTTTTGGTTTTTTTTACTGTAGTCTATCATATACTTTTATTGTTTCTAAAACTTGCGTTTTTTGCGTTTAGGTCTTGTAAGCCCCTTAATATACTTTTTAATAATGCTGTACTGAATCTTTGTACCTATATTTCGTTTTTATGTGACTTTATGAAGTTGAATTGTGGAGTTTGGAAGTGAAAGTGTAGGGACAGACGATCGTCTAAGACGTTTTGAATTTATTTGGTGAGCAAATAAACTCAAAACATAAAAATACGATGTGGTGATTATGTAGCGGTTTATTAAGAATACCATATAAACAAATGTTTCGGAATTGTTAATTAAGTTACCAATCATGATTCTAAATTATTATTAATTAACCTTCCCATAAATTCTCATCCAAAATTGGTACATTAAACTTATAAGTTCAGATAAGTTATCTAATAAAATACCTGCTTAAGAGCTCAGACCAAATAAAAAAACAAAACAGAGGGCTGTCAATAAAAATGAAGCCGGTTTCGTACACTTACTGAAGTGTAGTTTGGTTGTAAATGGTTGCAAATGTGTGCGTGTGAGCGTGTATGCACAGAGCAGAGGTGTAGTTTTGGAATGCTTCACTGTATTGTTCGCAGCGCTATGTCTTGACTTTTTTATTTGGTCTGAGCTTAAGGGGCTTACAGGACCTAAACGCAAAAAACGCAAGTTTTAGAAACAATAAAAGTAAATGATCGCCTACAGTAAAAAAAACCAAAAAAATATATGATATTCTTCAGGATAAATGCTAGGATGATAGTGTGTTGAAAACATAATACAACTTATTTGGTACGATAGAAAAAAATCATGAAGATACCTCTAAAAACTTTTTATTTACAACAAAATTCATACTAATATACATACAATCATTATGATTTTTTGTCAGATTATTCTACAAGCAACATACTAAAACTATAGTGTTTTAGTTTTTTTGTCCAAAGACTAGATTTTTCGTAAATCGATAATTGCTTCATATTTTGCAATAAATTACCAGCGTTGTGGCATCGCGCTTCTCTTTCTTTTCTATGCAGACCGACAAAGACCGCGCTTTAGGTCATGTAGTCCTCTTAAGAGCTGATTTTTCAATCATCTGATAACTTTATTCGAGGAATATCCCTAAGTTTAATCCATACTAATATTATAAATGCGAAAGTGTGTCTTCTGTTACCTCTTCACGCTTAAACCGCTAAACCGATTTAGATGAAATCTAGTACAGAGATAGTTTGAGTCCCGGGAAAGGAAATAGGATAGTTTTTATCCCGTAATTCCCACGGGATCCACACTAATAATGCGAGTGAAACCGCGGTGCGCTGCCAGTTATCAATATAATGTACAGACGCCAGCACATCAAGCTACCCGAAACTGTCAAATTTTCCCAATCAACTTTGAACCTTATGCTTTAGCGACAAAGTTGAAAATCTATTAAAGCAATTTGACAAATTGTAGTTATTTGATGTGCTGGCGTCTGTACTAGCTGGCCGCAACAAAATTAAAGCCGTAGGAAATTAACACCACTACTCGTATACCAAAAATCTGCCCTCTAGCAAACTATTTAGACCTAGAGGACTTTATTATATTAAAGAAGGCTTCTAGGAAAGTCTATTTAGGTATTTACTAGAACCTTACACCGAGACCTAATAACTCGAAGGAGAATGACGCACTTACTACGTAAGTTGTGTCTAATACCAGAATTTGTTACCTAGGAAATGCTGGGTTCTGAGCATTGCAAAATGTTGTAGTTAGAGGTTGTTTGGCTAGTAAGACCTATATTGTAGCCTTTCTCTCAAAGGAATATTGATGTAGATTTAACTTACTTGAGCTTTTTTTTTCTATTTTGTTAGTAGATACTTTTTGAAGGGCCTACAGCTATCCCATACCTGTTAACACTGTAATTTTAAAACATTGTAAAAGCCAATTATTGTTAAAAGAATAACCGTAGAATTTCTTGCCGGCGGGTCTCTATTACCTATATAGGAAACGACTTATTGGAACCGTGCACCTAGCTTCAGAAACAACAAGCCTAGTTCCAGAAGGGCCCATGTAGGTTTATGTTAAATAAAATATTTTGATTTTGTTTCGAAATGGTCTTTATATTGGTGGTCGTCTTATTCAAACTCAAACTCAAAGCATTTATTTCAATTAAACCATTTACAGGCACTTTTGAATTGTCAAGAAGTCGGTCAGTCAGAAAAAATGAAGCTAGTTGCCCATTCCAAAGCGTAGGTACCTATGGAGAAGAACGGGCAAGAAACTCCATGGACACTCTTTTAAATTATGTTTTTACAAAAATATTAGTTACTTACATCATTTATTTTGAATTTATGTGAGAACGATGTAAAAAAAAAGAAACTTACGCGTTAAAAGCGTCCAGAGTACAGCAAATAGTAACAAAACAACAATCCAAAATAAAATAATTCAAAATAAGCCGAGGCAGCTAAGTGATGACCAGCCCCAACTGACGGCGCCCGTTCACGAACATGACGCATAGATCAGCACCATTCAGCTCAACCATTTTGAAGGGAGCTAAATGATCCAACACACACGCCACCGTCAGCGAGACATTTGTGTGAGCATGACATACTATCAGCCGCCAGGGCTCATTCAAGTCAATGAAAGACATTACCCGGTAAATGGTAGCACTATAGTACATAGAACTCACATCTGTGCTATGCAATTATATTTTTAAGCGTGCAAGGTTCCAACTTTCTTTTGTTTACACATGCGAGCAGCGGCTGGCAAAAGTTGTATGAAAATCCATATCTGTCGTGTTTTGGGGCCTAAAAAATTACATAGTAAACTCATATCTGTCGTGTAATTTAAAAATGGAACGATCTTTTACTCCGAGCTAACTTATCAAAGGTTTTATTTAAATTTCGAACTGACTTGCAAATAGAAAGCTGTTTATTGAAAAAAAAAAAAACAAATGAACACTTTAACGCGGGAAAAAATAATGTTGTTCGTTGTTCGTCATTGGTTTTGAAAAGTAATTGTAATTGACAAAAAAGTTCTGCCTAGGTACTACTTAGTTTTAATTTCGGCGCATTATTTGAGAAAAGTACTATACAAGCCTTGGCCACAACTAGGCATTGATGGACTTACGCATGTGTGCCTTGGCTTCGCCTCGGCCCACATTTACACGTTCGTCCGTCAAGACTTCTTTTGCTGGCCGCTGCAGTATTGTACTTTATATTAGTTGTTAGTCCCTCATAATATTATCAGCTTGCAAGCTATCAACTTTTTTCTTTTAGTTCCAGCTTGGGCTCTCAACGACCTTTACCATGAAAGGTCAAAGAATTGCCGTCATCTTCACGTTTCGTTTGGATCATAGTTTATTGTTATTAGCAGTTAGGGGGTCGTTCTTGCCTCGTGTCCTGACGTTATCCTTTAGATGCTACTGCGGTTGGGGTAGAAATAAATTGTTATTTGCTTGGAACCACGTGGAACTGTAGTTAAGCGTTGATACTTAAAAACATTGGTAGAAAGTACGATAATGATAAAAGCTGAGCCAAACGACCGTACTTGCAATAAACGACAATAGTAGTCGATATTGTTTTGTCTGGGTTCCATCGAGTTTAGTGATGTAGGTAACAATGTCAAAAAGAGTACAATGATTGCAAGGACATTAAAGTCACATTAAGGTCACTTTGTGATTTCGATGCTGTTCTAATTCTAGCAAATAAGTAGATAAGCATAATCAGTCTATAATGTTCCCACTGTTGGGACAGGCCTCCTCTCTGTGAGAGAGATTGGGCCGTAATCCGCCACGTGGGCACTGTGCGGGTTGACTGACGGATGTCACATGTCTTCAAAAGTTTAGTTCTAGGACATGCCGGTTTCCTCACGATGTTTTCCTTCACCGTTTTCAGAGCAATGGTACTGAAATAATTTACACAAAGTAAACTGCCTGCTTGGGTTTGAACCCACGACCTGCAACTCGTAAGTTGCGGCCGTTACCACTGGGCCAACTGATCTCAAAGTATAATAAGTTTGTAAGCCAGAGACCTTGCTAAAGATAAATATGGTACATTTATTTATCTCTAGCAAGGTCTAGAGCCTTTTGGCCTCGTATAGGACTTTCTGTATCATTTTTCTTTTTAATACTCTTTTTTTTTAACTTGTTTTTTTTTTTTACTGTGTTTAGTTTAGTTTGTGATCTTCCTATACGAGTCGCAATAAATACTTTTTCTTTCTTTCTTTCTTTAGAAAAACTCCAAAATGATAACACCTTACACCTAGTACATGAAAACACCTTTCTATACAACCAAAAACTTTCAACCATCTTCAAAATAAAAATTTCTCCTTACAAAAACATTAATGACATTTTTACACCCTTCATTACCGTTAATTGACATACTACACATACTATTAAGCTCCGCAATAAAAATAAAAACAATGTCTGCTTCACAAATGGGGCTATTTAGCCGAGCTATTTATTCTTTTAGTGTACACGGGCCATAATATGGCGATCAGATAACAGTAGCTTTTACCGGACCTTATTCGTTATAGCCGTGTGAAAAATAGTAACGATGGGTTTTTATGAGGATTGAGTAATAGAATTTTGTAGTTATGTTGAGTCTCCTGTGACCTTTCTGTCTTCTGGGTACCTTCTTGAAAATATATTTACGATAAAGTCTATAACTATATCTCTACTAGCAGCGCCCCGCGGTTTACCCGCATAAGTTTTCCGTGGGAATATCGGGATAAAAACTATCCTATGTCCTTTCCCGGGACTCAAATTGTCTCTATATCAAATTTCATCTAAATCGGTTCAGCGGTTTAAGCGTGAAGATGTAACAGACAGACAGGCAGGCACACTTTCGCATTTATAATATTAAGTATGGATTGAACACTAAGGTAGGGTTTTTGATAATTCACTTCATAAATAAAGGGGTTAAATATGCTATAGTATACCCATTAGTTTGTATGGAAGTTAATTTTGTTCGCCAATGGAAAATCCCATAGGGCACACGGCTTGTTTAAATAATAATTTTAGTGCTGTTTCCTGTTAGGTCTTTAATTTTAGCAAAATGGCAGTTCTTGCTAATACCTAGATCATTCGAGCAAGTCGGTTGCACTTTCGGCGTTACTGCGCAACTCCGGGCGTCCGTGACAAGACGGCGCATGCGTGCGATCCCCTCTCACCGGCTACCGGCTGCGCGGGCACGGAATTATGGCGAAATTATCGCAGTTCTATTTTAGATTATGATTTATTTACCGTCGATAGTGTTAATTATTAGGTTGATCATTTGATTATACTCGTACGTAATTGATTAATGTTGATTTTTATTGGTTTTGTTTTAATTACAATGTAATTGGTGTTTTTATCGTTAGATCTTTTTTCTTATACAGTAAAATTGCATCTACGTAAACAATAAAGTGCCTACAAAAGTAAAGTGCCTTTGATAATAAAGAGCTGTCGCCATAAAATGTACTCTCTCACTTTTCCTATCTCTGCTTATCTGTTCATAGAATAAGCAATGCTTTAATTCATATATATTTAATTTATATCGAGTATTTTATGACCAATGACCTCAAAAACTATTTCAGACTTTGAACTCAACATCACGAGCAAACGTTATATCCAAAAGTATTCACTAAACTTTCTCTGACGCGGATGGCCTCAATAACACCAGTTAGTTCGCAAGTCAAAACTTAATAACTATAGTAGTTAAACCGAAATCCTTATGTAACAACAACGATACACTTGCACCGTGTGTCGAAAGGTGCGCATAAAAAACTATAACGATGTCAGGGTCGGCCATTGATATAGGTCTTGACTTATTGCCTTATGTAATGTGACTTACGATTTGTTCTTGGTAATTAATCTTGATGACTTGTAGAAAGCAGTTGTTTTTTTCTTTTCAGGGGGCCTACCATGAGCTCTTAACGCGATCCATTTTAGGACCTAAACTAAACTGTTCTTCTAATTCGTACCATGACGTCAGTTTAACGATTCAGTTTAGGCCGTGGTTTCATTCATACTTGTTTGGTACCATGACGTCCATAGAGCAGCTCAAACGATGCAGTTTAGGAACCTAAACTGAAATGTCTTGTTTTTGAATTGTTTTTAATTAGATCATGGTAGGCCACCTGTAGTTACTTCAGTTTTAAAAATGTTACATTTTACACTCCTTCTAAGTAATGTGCCACTGTGCACTCTAATAAAGTCCAAGCCGTTAAAGTGATTAACTGTGTAATAGTTCAGTCAGACGATGGAGTCGTGTACTGTGTATTTTATGTCGAACAATAAAAGAAACTAACTTGAGAGTAGATTTATAGAATGACTAGCTTTTGCCCGCGGTTTCGCCCGCGTTGAGTTCGGAAATTATCCTACCACAGGGATGACCGATTAGTTCTTTTGGGGGTCCGATTATTCAAATAATATGACTGTTGCGGTCCGTTTCGTAAACGATTATTAGCAACAAAGGTTAAAAAAAAGCTAAGAAATAAAGCTAAGAGAAAAGTTTTTTTTTATTATCTGTCTAAAGTCTTGAGTAAGCTAAAACTCACCATTTTTATTTTATACCCATTAAGTTTTAGTTATAAATTTGATCGTACTTACGGTCCATACAACATAGGTCGGTGCCAGTCCGAATCCGGACCGTGGTCCGCCACTTGGTAACTCTTGTCCAACAGAACGTACTACTGGGATAAAAAAGTATCCTATGTCCTACCTCAGGCCATGGCCTACCTGTGTGAGTCGTCAGTATCGAAACACTTTCAGCCGTTTAGGCGTGAAAAGTTAACAGACAGACAAACAGAGTCACTTGAGCATTGTACGGATATTCAGTCAAATGCTGTTTCACAGATTATTGACTTTTGCAAACCAGCCCTCTTGCGTAATACAATATCAATCACAATCTGAATAAAAAATACAAGAACCATCCAACCAACATCACTAGCGCATCTCACAGCTAGGCAAAGGCCTCCCCGTCCTTCCATCATACTTAAATAATAAATTATTTATTTCTATAAGTAGGTTTGTTCAAACACTTTTACACGCCAATCATATTTTTTTTTAAGCTAGATGAGGCCGGCGTTTCCTATCTGTCTACTCTGAGAAGAAAGGCCGAAACAAACTCAGAGGTCACAGTCTCTTTTAAAGTCCAGAAAAAATCTTGGTCAGATCATGTGAAGACCATGTAGATTGGTGTTTGAAATGGTCTTTTGATGAAAGAAGCACACAGATTGAGCGGACCTGTCCAGTCAGTGCACGCATTTGTCAAAAATCGCGCAGCTCAACTCAGAACTTGAGGAGCTCAATGATTCGACGAACAATACCAAAGAAAGGACATTTGGGTAGGCCGCGTAAATTACTCAAACTGCCAGATCATGATTAAAACTAACTAAGAAGGAAAACAGAAAAAAGAAATGGCCCACATAGTCCTCACATTCACAATAATTAAATAAAATAAAAATACTTTACAAAGTAAATATTCATGTCATTGTACTTATATATAAAATTAATAAATGTCAATATGTATATAAAAATCCGGACATAATCTTTGAGGACCATGTAGATTGTTGTCTGAAATGGTCTTCTGAGGAAAGAACCACACAGATTGAGTGGACCTGTCCAGTCAGTGCACGCATTTGTCAGTAACCGAACTTACCAAATTCATTTGTTTCAGCAATACGATCCATATGAAACCCACTATGAACAAGCCGTGATTCGTCCCAAGCCGCTCCGTGAGCATGAGAAGCCACAGGACCTGCGCAATGTCCCCGGCACACCAGGAGTTGACTTCCCGATATACCACAGCGTGCCAGACACCAGCTTCTCGTGCCATCACGTGCCAGTCAGACCTGGCATGTATGCCAATGTGGAGACTGGGTGCCAGGTAACTATGTATTTTATACTGACCTAAAAAGGAGCAATGGGACTTTTATATTATCACTTTTTTTTCCATCTGTCACCGAGGTTTTTCTCGAGATCTATGCAACGTAGGTATTTTTAGCTATGTAGAAGTAGGTACTAGATGAATGAGCACCTACATCAGAACTGTAGTTGATATAAATTCTAAAGTATAGCATTAGAGCATCCTGTTTCTCGGAGTGCATCAGGATAAGGACATATTTAATGAAAAGTCCGAAATAAAAAAAATGGTACATATTGGCGAATGAAATAGCCATAGCCAGTGATTTATTTTTGTTTGACGAACAAAAATTAAAAAAAAAAAAACATATTTTTATCCAACGGAGTTCGGAGCTTTACAAACAAAGTGTTCCGGGCATTACTACAAAACTCCCAGTTTTCAGAAACATAACAAGTTGTTGTAGCCTCTAGAGTCAAACTTTCCGATGAATTCTGAATGAGACAATAACCGTTGAAAAAGTATGATTCATAAAGGAAAATGAGCATCATTATAAACTATTAAATGGGGCTTACATTAAGGCTGCCTAAAACCATAACAATGATAAATAATACACTCGGAACATCAGTCAATGAAGCTTAATTGGCGCCTACAGGCAATGTATCGGAACAATTGATGATAGTTTGATTATGATTGCCCAGCTATAATCGCATTATTTCGACACGGACACAAAGAGAATAAATACAGTAATTTACCATTTTCATTTCGTTCTTTGTCACGGTAAAAAAGAGTTTTTAATTCACTCCTTTTTATATTTTTATGGTAAAATGCTTATGGAGCAGATAATTAAAATGCTCTTCACATTTGCGACCCCATATTTCTTCAGTAAATTCATTAAAGCGATGTTGCAGTTCCGTGTCTGTGAGTGGCGATCACAAAGCGTATTAACGAGTTTATTTGTCGTTCCTGTCGGGGATATTGAATTCAGCTTACGGTCTGACACTATCTGTAAAATTTAACAGCTTCCACGTGTCAAAGTTTCAATTTCAAGAAACACTCTGTACACGCGTACTTGAAGGACGGCAACGTCGCAATTTATTTAAGAATGACGGGCCGAGTGTGCGGCGATCTTATACGTATCAATTTAACATTTTTAGTGAATATTTTAATATAAAAAAAATAAAAACATTTTATTTTCTAATGGTAATATTTTTTTTAGCATGTATGGATGCTATACTATTGCGGGTTAACGGGAACGCCCTCTGTTAGTTAACATACTGTATATAGATAGAATATGTTTGGACTTTTTGGTAAAAGTCGGATTAATCACTTTTATTTTTTTGTTATCTTACGGAGACCATAGAAAGGTGAGAGCGAGAATGATAACCAAGGCTGCGTATTATTTGTGATGGCTATAAATACAGGATGTACAAATAGCCTTCACGTAGTCATCATTTACGCGTTATGTCGTCAAACTAAGTACTTAGGTAACATTTTTGCTTGGAAACAAATTATATTGTTTTTGTTAAAAATCGCTGTTTTCGGCAGGGTTGAATGCAACGGTACATGGGTCGAAGGGCATTTAAAGTTTAGTTATAAAATCTAATATATGTTTTCGTTAATGTGAAAAAAAATGGGACTTTGACCTTCTCGTTACGCACAAGAATAATCGTTTCGTGGTCTTTTTACGAACCATTCCTTCTTGAGTATGTAATAGTCCCATCAGTCGTTAATTGTAAGATTTTTCAGATTTTCAATATTCTGGCCTTGTAAAGGCCTAGTTACGAGGCACCTTTAACGCCTTATTTGTGAAAAAGTCATGCTGCAGCATCAGTT
Source organism: Hydraecia micacea (assembly GCA_914767645.1). Taxonomy (NCBI): domain Eukaryota; kingdom Metazoa; phylum Arthropoda; class Insecta; order Lepidoptera; family Noctuidae; genus Hydraecia; species Hydraecia micacea. The sequence continues at coordinate 3,188,556 of OU611781.1, forward strand.
TCAGATAGTATTTCGAATTGAAGTGGCGCTTGAATATATGGCATTAACCCCGTTTAGATGACACTAAGTCTAATGATAGATGGGCTAACGTAGAGATTGAAGCTCTGAATCCTGCGGATAATAGTTCGACTGATTTATGGTATGTCCTGAGTTATAAGGAATATTCCACACTGGCGACCTGACGGTTTATTTGGGCTTACTCTTACAGGGTTATTTGAAATTAGCTAGCTAAACTCCACAAACGCGATGGTTATCGATATCTAAGCACAATAAAATAAAAGATTTAATTGGTTAAGTAATAAAAACTGCACGGGTCGATCAATCAGGCTAAGCTACGCTTGCCGCGGTTGTTCCGTGGATGGGTGACCATCTTTACATATCAAGACCCATCCGTGCCTCGTAAAGCACGTTAGGCCGTTGGTCCCGGCTGTTGACAGTCGTTACGGGTAGTCAGAATCCCGAAAATCTGATAACCAGTCTCGTAAGCAAGGGGTATCGTATTACCCAGTAGCTGGGTTGTGGAGGTCAGATAGGCAGACGCTCCATATAAAATACTGGTATTCAGCTGTATCCGGTTAGACTGGAAGCCAACCTCAACATATGATGGTTTTTTGAGAACTCAACGACCGCCGTTCGTGCTTACTCTCTTTTTGACGCTAAGCGTGTCACGATCAGCATAGCGCCAAAAAGAGAAAATAATTTATTGCAGAAAGAAATCCAGAAACACAAAAAAAAAACATGGTTATTGTGTCAATAGAGAGCAGTGGTCGCTTAGGTATCGGCCTCGACTTACGAGTTGTAGGTCGTGAGTTCGAACCCAGACAGGCACATTACTTTTGTATTTCATTCCATCATCACTGCTCTCAAAACGGTGAGGAAAAACATTATGAGGACACCGGCATGTCCTAGAGCAAAAAAATGGAAGACATGTGACATCCACCAATTCGCACTGGGCCCTTGGATTATGGCCACTCCCTCTCATAGAGAGCAGGCCTGTGTCCCAGCAGTGGGAACATTATAGGCTGTTATCCATATCCATACTAATATTATAAATGCGAAAGTTTGTCTGTCTGTCTGTTACCTCTTCACGCTTAAACCGCTGAACCGATTTGGATGAAATTTGGTATAGAGATAGTTTCAGTCCCGGGAAAGGACATAAGATAATTTTTATCCCGATATTTCCACGGGATCGACACTTATGCGGGTGAAACCGTGGGGCGCTGCTAGTTATGCTATTGTGTTTATATATATACTTTCCTAACATAATATTGTTATTTGCAATATTTACAACATAAACAAAATGGATTTCAAAATCTCACAATAGGACAGCCAGTATCTATCCTAATGTAATCATATTAAAATACCATCTGCATCTCTATTCACATTATCCTTAAAGCATATCATATTATGAACCAAAGGTTTAACTAATCGAGTGTCTATGATCTAGCACTTGACAGCACAAAGCTATCACCTGTGTCGCTTCCATCGCTGAATCGATTGAATATCTTGAATTGCTGGAATCGCTTCAGAAGCTTATGAGACGTTTAGATTGAATTGCTCAATAATTTTGGGATTAAGTACTGTATAGCTTGGAAACACTATGTATTGAATATTGATATTATTGTGGTGTGAGTACTCGATGTGTCTGTGGATTTAATTTTCAATGTGAGAATGATCTTAGTTATTAAATTCTATATGAAATGAGGAGTATTGTGACTCTTTTTGAGGTAAGCCTGGTCTATTTGCACAACCCACTACGTCCAGTAATGGGTTGTGCAATAGAACAGGCTTACCTCAAAAAGAGTCACAATACTTCAAATCAATCAATTCAATCAAAAATCAATCAATCAATTCATCAATCAAACCAATCAAATCAATCAATCATTTCAATCAATCGATCAATTTCATTTACTTTTAGGTAACTTTTAGAGCGAAAGCGTTAGGGCAGCCCCTGAAATTCAAATATTCTAACGCTTTTTGCGATTTAAAGGTTAGTACGAGTACTTGATTCAATGTTGATCAAAATATGATTCGCGACCGCAACAAATTTAAATCTTAGCGCATCTAGTCGTAATGTTTTTCGTTAAGCTATAGGGTATAGTACATTACTGCAGCGGCCAGCAAAAGAGGCATTGATGGACTTACGTATGTGTGCCTCGGCTTCGCCTCGGCCCGCGTTTACACGTTTGTCCGTCAATGTCTAGTTGTGGCCAAGGCTTCTATAGTACTTTTCTCAAATAATGCGCGGAAATTAAAACTAAGTAGTACCTAGGCAGAACTTTTTTTGTCAAATACAATTACTTTTCAAAATCAATGACGAACAACGAACAAAAATATTTTTTTTCCGCGTTAAAGTGTTCATTTGTTTTTATATAATAATTACATCTTTCTATTTGCAAGCCAGTTCGAAATTTAAATAAAGCCTTTGATAAGTTACCTCCTTGGTTGCCATGTTTCGGAGTAATAGATCGTTCCATTATTAAACTACACGACAGATATGAGTTTATTATGTAATTTATTTGGCTGCAAAACACGACAAATATGGATTTTCATACAACTTTTGTCAGCCGCTGCTCGCATGTATTTGGCCAGTACAGCAATTTCGATATATCTCGAAGAAGGTTGTCAAAATAATGCTCAAATTTCCAAGCATGTTTGAGAAAAATAATTATGACAATTCTATTAATGTACCGACTGATTAAATATATTCCGTGGAAACAAAGCGATGTTAAATATTTCAAAGAAAATATTTGAACATGGTACTCAAACATACTCAGTAATTAATAGGGGTATACATTGAAAAACAAAAACGGGTCACGAAAAGGGTACTGCAGTGACATGAACACAAGGGTAAAGTTATTTACTCTAAAATCTTTTGTTATGGCAGTTCCACAGATCGTTGAAACAAGGGCGATATGCAAGGATAGCATTCATGTCCATTCCTTTTATTACATTGCTCTTATATACAGGCACTTTTGAATTGTCAAAAGGTCAGTTAGTTAGTCAAAAGCCATTGGAGACCACTCTATGGAGAAGAAAGGGTAAGAAACTCCAAAGACACTGTTAAATCAAGATAATATTACAAAATCATGGGTACATTATTCTTGTTGTATAGAAGCAACAAAAGCCCATTGTCCAAGACGCTACTCAAAAGTAACGTGTTATTAACTCAAATGAACAATGAGTAGCCAGAATGTCACAGCACGTAGTTTAACGTTGGTGCGTAGTTACACGGCGCAACCAATCACAACTTGTGACTATTGTCGTGGAAAATCGGTCTAATTGATATCAATCTATGTCAATCAAATGCACACAATACTAAAGAGATGTAGTATTAACATTGTCAATTATTACAGGGTGGGTAAAAAATCGTGGATCAAACGAAACAGGGCGATAGTTGGGGTTATTTGTAGTAAAAAATATGTTTGTGCGAGAGCCCTAACTTGATCTCCTTAAAAGTTATGACAATTTGAGTGTTTACAGCATGGTTCTAATGTTAGAAATAATTTTTTTTTAGCCTTAAAAGATATTGAAAAAAGTTCCAATACTGATAAATCATGGTACCCAATGTCATAAAAGCACTGTTGTAGTGATGATACTTTTTTATTTTTTTTTTACTGTAAATAACCTCAACTATCGCCCTGTTTCGTTTGATCCATGATTTTTTGCCCACCCTGTATTTAATAATGATATCACATCTGTCTTGATTCTAAGCTCGTTGGCAGCTACCTTTACTTAAAGGTCTTACATCATACGTTTGTTTGCTTAATGTCAACACATTGTTTCCTGTGGGCTATTCTTATGAGAATTTCAAGTCACCGAGATTTATATGAAGTCTATTCAAAATAATTCTGGGAATGAAAACGTTGTCTATACAGTTTATGTAGCTTACTTTTATTCGGAATGCACAAAACATGTTCGTATAAAGAAACTTGTGCAAGTTTTTATTTTAACCTATATTTCTTTAGAATCGTAGGACGTTTGAACTATGTTTTTTTTTTCTGACTAAACCGATATTGATCATCCAATCATTCAACCAATTACATCAGTTTACGAGCGCTTGACAATTTTTCACATTATTTCTGCGATAATTTTCGTTAGAAAACTGGTCCTTTCTTTGGTACACACGGCGTCACATCAAGCTATACATTTCCAGTTCTAGCTGACCTCGCGTTGTATAGGTTTTTCGTACAATCAGAAGTCAGCTTCTACGGGTTATGTATAGCTTGACGTGTAGCCGTGCGTATGCATATTTAAAGAAAAAAAATATATATTATTGCTCCCTGTGTATTAAATGTTTCATTTTTGCTAAGCGCAGACTTTAGTGAACTTTGACGCACCATAGACAACTATAACTCGTATCAAAATTAATTTTAAAATTTATTTGTAGGTAATTCATTAATAAATAATTTTGTCGTTGACCATTTTGTCCTATCTTGTATAGTTTTCCTAAAAATTTAGAAAATTTGGCGGGAAAGTCATGTATTTTATTGTACTCACATAATTCTAGGTATCACATAGCAGCTGTTTAAAAAAAATTAATGCCGCTAAAAAACTAGAATGAATATATTACGCATATTTCAAAATATCATCAATATAACTAATTCTGGATTTTGCAATATTTCACAACTTTAAAGAGACTGTGACCTCTGAGTTTATTTCGGCCTTTCTTCCCATATTAGTTAGAGTCATCTAGTTTTTACGAGTAAAATGTGACTGACGTGTAAAAGTGTTTGTACAAACTTACTTACGGAAATAAAATCATTTATCATTTAAAATATATCAATACTATGAGTTTATTTGCAATTTTAAAATTAAACATGAACAAAACCATATACCTATTGAAAAATTCAAACTACTCCAATAAACAAAACAGCAACAGGGTCAACACATAAAACAGAAACAGTAATAAGCAACACACCCCAACCAGAGTGATATGCGATCAAAAATGTATGTTCACTTTATTCGTTCTCAACATTCTCAACTTTTCTCATTGAGACCATGTGCTGTCGTCCGATTTATGATGCAAGATACAGAGCGGTCGGTTCTGCAATCTGTGTGCGCAACTCAGTATCGTTCACTGGAGTTCCAATGACATTTCATATCATTCTAACGGGTTCTAAACTATTTTGATCTTCGTTGATTGAGAATGTATTCGTGTATTGCTTTGAGTACTGGGAATATGAGGTTCGAATGTGTTCATTCATATTCATTCATTCATTTATTTTGCGTTCCACAAGGTAAAAAAGATGTTTACAAAAGGCTTAGGCTTAGATAAAGCGGCTTAAGAGCCGTTGTAGACCCTGTTAGGGCTCAGCAAAAATTTATGTGCATCCGGATTGTTGTTACCATTATTGGTATTTTTCATTCTTTCATCCCTGTTGTTTATTTTTTAATTAGGGCTTTGTATAAAATCTCGTCAATGAACGATCAATATTTTACATCCATACTAATATTATAAATGCGAAAGTGTGTCTGTCTGTCCGTTACCTCTTCACGCTTAAACCGCTGAACTGATTTAGATGAAATTTGGTATAGAGATAGTTTGAGTCCCGGGAAAGGACATAGGCTAGTTTTTATCCCGATACTCCCACGGGAAACTTACGCGGGTGAGACTGCGGGGCGCTACCAGTTGCTAATAACATTCAAAATTAGTCTTTTAATACACGCAACGATTAAATTGGGATGCTTATATTAACGTAAAGTACACATTTACCTAGGAAACCCCTTATTATTATTCGATTAATAACAAACTCCAAACTTGAAATTATATGGTTACTTCAGCCCAGTCTAATCGTAATGGTCGCACAATTTCTCCAAATTGAATAAGTTTCGAGATATTGTCGTAGTAGCCCCGAATAACCCCAAAGGCTTCATGGGTCGGTAAGTCCAAGTTATTATTAGAATCACGTTATAATTCTCCTAACTTTCCAACTAAAGCTTTCCGTGAAAAAATGCCGTCCGTTTCGACAATGTTTGCCCAAATAATTGGTTCAGAATCTTGGCCAGTTTTGTGGAGTTACTTAAGTAAAATTTTGCTTAAAAACACATAAACATAATTTGTTATGCAATGTTATTTCTCTGTAAAGTGCTGATTGTTAGAAACAGGAATCAAAGGATAAAGTTATCTTTAGACCTATACCGCGTATCTTCAAGCTAGTCTATGACGATAACAAGGTCTGTGTATTAATTAAAAAACTTTTTACAAGGTTTTCATTATTTTTTGTTTGTTATGTTTGTTCTAAATAAAGCTCTCGGCTTAGTCAAAGACGAAACCGTTATGGACCTTTTCACCAGATGAAACGGTGTAATTGTAAATTCACACGGTGAAAAACTCGCTCTAGTGATAATTTATCCGTCATTAGATTTGTTATAATATTAGTACGAATTGCGTCAGGTTACTGTGCGAGTTCATACTTGAAGAAATGGCGTGCTAAATTGACACGGACAACGGTGACGAGGATTTACACCTACGCCGACGAGAACTTAGCTCGTAGGCGAAGTCATATAACCACATATATTTTTCACCTTTCCAGGCCTACCACGTATGCCACGACGGTCGTGAGGGTGAACAGGGCGCTTCGTTCCTCTGCACCAACGGCACACTCTTCGACCAGGCCAAGTTCGCCTGTGACTGGTGGTACAACGTGGACTGCGCTAAGGCCATCACTCTTTACAAGTTAGTATATTTTTCCTTTTGTTTTCGAATCCTCGTGGATGGAAAACCACATATTTTAAACCACCTATTTTTACACCTATGTTTAACAAATGAAAAACTTTGACTTTGGATTGTGAAAAAGATTTTATAGCTGCAGTCCTTTCACAGTTATTTTACCTCTAATTTTGCATCACTGTCCAAATGACAGTGATCGTTATTCACATTCTAATAAGGTTGCTGTTGGGTTGATGCCACTGTGAGGTCTGTTAAAAGCATTGTGAGCTTTATTTTCGTTACAATAAGGTTGCTTCTGTCAGATGTAAAAATACTATGAACGGACTTTTGGAAGAGAGTAAACACTGTGTTGACCGCTGTCATTACACTTCTCTAAGTCTGAAAGAAATAGACATACAGGGCCAATCCCAAATAAATGAAAGAAGGGAGGAAAGATGATGATCTGCCCGAAAAGGACACACTACTCCTACCAAATAAAATTGGTCATTGCAATCAATGGTGATTTTGTATTGATCAAGAGACAGGAAGGCTGCAATAAGAACATAAGAGTTGGAGGCTCCTTACCAGTACTATCATTTAGCAATTAATCAAAGTCATCCTAGTTATAATCCCCACATTAATAACATCCATCTGAAACCTCGCTAGTCAACAAATTGTGATCAGAGCCATTATCCCCTAAGGCTCATTCATTGGACCTGCACAGCCCGCGTCAGTAGTTAGCCGAAATACGTTGAAAATCAATTATGGACGTATTTGGGCTAGCTTTGAGCTAAAAAGCGTCACCGTGTCAATCGGGATACCTACGTTTGCAGTTTATTGATGTATTCCGTGGTCCTTTATTGGATATCGGGCCAAATTAAGGTTATTAGGATGTTATTTTTGGCATTATTTTTATAAATGAAAAAAAAACTATTGCTGAGTATGAGACAGTTTTTTTGCCAACTATGTAGCTAGTCGTCTGCCGAAAGATTAATCAATTTTAAAATATTTCAGGTTGAATGCAGATCCTCACCACAACCCGTTCGTACCAAAACCCAAACCTGAGGAAGAAATCCATGTACCAGCTCACGACCCATCCCATGGAATCTTTTACAGAAAACTTTAGATATAAGCAGACAAGAGAAACTAAAACTCGCCATTATTGTAGAAAATATTATGTAAGTAATTTGGTCAAATAGAGAAACCCATCGAGAATATAAAAGAAGTCAGACTTCCATGATTTACAACGATGAAGTTTCTTACCAATCTCATTGAGTTTTCAACTTTATTATTGTAGCAGTAGAGCTCTCTTTCCTAAAATTCAAAATCACATACATTCTCGCACTAACATTCGGTACTAGAAGTAATTTATTTTATTTAAATAATAAAATACTTTTTCATAAACATAATTCATTCTCACATCATAATATTATTTGTAAGTATTTTGTACTGAAAAATATAATCTTATCACGCTATGTGGAGTTTGTTGATATGGAAGTAAGAGTATGTTGTACCTGCGTGCGATAATATAGGTTTGGGGTAGCCATGTTTTATATAAAACTATTTAAATTTTTCTAACGTTTTAATAAAGCCAACTATTTGAACTTTTACCTATTTTCTACGCAATTTCAATAAACTTTTGATATGTTGGGAATAACCCTCTACTTGTGAATTTCTTTAAATATCAAGGAGCCATTAAAATCTGTAAATATTAGCCGTAGCAGTAAGTAAGAATTCAATCAAACTTTGATTGTATCCGCGAAATATGGCTATCCTAACATAACCTATATTATTAGTAATAATTAAAAAAATAGCACCCTAACTGCGTTTAAACACACTTTCAATTACAATCTGAATCATTTTGAAGGATATTGGTAATCCATTGCTTCACATGTTCGAAAATTTGTCTGCTCAACAACGTAAATATTTTTAATCTGTCAAAATGAAACCTATTGCTACTGTTAGTGTGTTATGCAATTACCCCACTGAACAAGAAATAAAAAGTGTCAAAATGTCATCATCAAATTCACAATTTCATAATCATAACCAATCATCATATTTTCTTCATTAGTTAATAGAACATCAAACTTTTGGTAGCTAAGAATAATTTTGTAACATATTTTTCTAGAATTAAAATATCTATTTTCTTATTTAAATTTGTGTTTTCTTTTAATTACGGCTCCATTGAAGATCCGTCTCGTCTTAAACCATGCAGTCGGCAAAACCAAACGAAACGGTAATTTAAAAGATGTTTAAGAGTTGATTTTGTAAATTAAAGAAAAACAGGATGAACCTTGCCTTTGGGTATCTGCATCTACATTAAAAAAAAAACAATGTGTACACTGCACCCAATGCTTAAAGGAACTGGAATCCCAAATTGGAATAACATGTATCTGAGTTAAACCAGTAGGTAACTTTCTCTAAAGCCTGATTAGCATAGCATAGCATAATTAGCCAATGATGTGGAACCACTGCTGGAACACAGGTCTCCTCTATTCGAGAGCGAGTGGGCTATATTAGACGACGCGGGCCCAATGCGGGTGATAGATGTCACATATCTTCGAACTTTTGGTTCGCCACTGCTCGCCAGTTACCACTGGGCTACAACTGCTCGCCTGCCTGAGCCTTATATTTATGTTGCAAGAAACTTCCATCGTGCAGGCTTACCTTAGCAAATACGAACACGTCTCAAGCAAAAGCAAAAATTCGAATACCGAAAAAGAGCTCAAGAAGATTCAATATACAAATAAAAACGTATGCGGTCGGGGGACCCCGTCAGGAACAAAGTTCCTTGCGCGATATTCGCACATTCGATAATAACAGAAAGATGGAGAGAGAGAGACTGAGAGAGAAAGTGTGACATTAATACGTGTTTTTAATACAGATCCATCTAGTATAAGTTTTTAGAAGCTCTCATAAGCTTGTCGCCATCTTGGGTTTTCATTTTTACTTCGCCGTCGGCTTTAGCACCCTCAAAAACCATGAAAACGACACCCATGACATAAAAAAGTTTTCTCAGCCACCATCTTGGATTTTCATTTTGTCTTCACTTTTGGCTTTAAGCACCCTCGAGAACCATGAAAACGACATCCATGACGAAAAAATTAAAAATGTTTGCAGCTGCCATCTTGGAGTTTCTTTGGGAAAGTTGTTTGTTATGCTGAGTACTATCAATTGACAACATGTGTTTAAGTATCGGTCACTAATTACCAGTCACCCCATATATATGTATAATAGAGAGAGAAAGTCGCGTGGAGGCATAACGCTTTTTCGTTACGTGACGATCTCTACAGTTTACTCCTACCTACCGTAAGCTGCAGAACTTCAATCTAAAAATTAACAAATAAAAAAATACTGTATCTGATACAGAAAAAGTATTATGATAAAGTTGCAATATTTTTTTCATTTCATTTTCTTTTGTCGGTAGCAAAAGAATATTGGCAACGGCAACGTCAGCTGTACGTTCGGTAATTGACAGGGAAACAATGGACCGATAACATCCGTGGCGATAAATAAGAGTAGCCTGGAATTCTCTCCTGTCCAGACAGAGGCGAATGATGTATGGCGTTGATTGTCTTGTTCAGGCTACGATAAGCGGCATTTACATACCAATGAGGGAAGAAAAAGGTAGTTTCGAGGAGGTTAAAATGTGGTGAAGGTAACATGCAAAATTAGTTAGGTACAGACGACAGCACATCAAGCTACTACAATCTGTCAAATTTATTTAATAGATTGTCAACTTTATCGCTAAAGCATAAGGTTCAAAGTTGATTGGGAAATTGTGACAGTTTCGGGTAGCTTGATGTGCTGGCGTCTGTACAAAATCTTTTTAAGGCCAAGTTCAGGAGGAGCATACATTTTTTGATCTAGTAGATAAGAGGGGCTCGTGGCTAAGTAATAACAGCCGCACTGCTGCACTGGTCAACCCGTCAGGTTATGCTACACTTGCCGTTGGTCCCTGGATGGTTGACCATCTTTACATATCGACACTCCTCCGTGTCTCGGAAAGCAAGTCAAGTCGTTGTTGGTCCCGGGTGTCGTTCGTGGATCTTTGACAGTCGTTACGGATCAGCAGAAACCCGAAAGTTTGACGACCAGTCTTACCAAGGGATATCGTATTACCCCGTCACTGGGTTGTGGAGGTCAGATAGGCAGTCGCTCTATTTAAAATACCGGTATTCAGCTGCATTCGGTTAGACTGGAAGCTGACCCCAACCTATTTGGGAAAAGGCTAGGTCTCTTATTGATTTTCTCAAACAATCGATGTTACGAATGGAAAATGTATAATGTCCAAGAACATAAAAAGAAAAAAAAGAAAGACGGAATCAAGTAATGTGTAAACATTCTGAAAGAACGGAGAATTCTTTAATAGTAACTTATTGTTTAATTTTTTGCGTAGCAGATAACTTGACTCCTCTTTCACGCCAAGTTTTTAGGGTTCCTCAAATTATATGCTATCAACTCCATAATTTTCAATTTCCCAAGACCGTTTGAAGTATAAATTATTCGTAATTTTAAAACTTCCTTGTAAAGAAAAGTCGGGGCTTCTAAGCAAAATAATATTAAGGGTTTTCGAGAAAGCATGAACACTTTTAGATGAAAGCATAAAAGCGGCGCGAGATCGGAAAGTGTGGGAAAATAAGGCCTTTTGTACACAGCACGGTTTCGTTACGGTACGGCGTATAAACCGTGTTTAACTGCCTCGTTGGTCTCGTAGTCACAAGCGCGACTGCTGAGCGTGGCGTGGGCTTGATTCCCAGATCAGGTAGCGTTTGGATTTCTCACTAGGAATTTCTTAGTAACAGCCCGGAGTTTGGATGTTGGCGGTATGATAAGCCGCTGGTCTTGCGCTTGATCTCTCTCCGATCGTATTGGTTTGCGTGCCGTCCCATCGGACTATGAGACTGAGGGCAGAGAGAGTGCACCTGTGTTTGCGCACATACTTGTGCACTATAATATCTCCCGCGCTGAAAGCTAGTCGCCATTGAGATTAACCGCCACGGCTGAAATACGGTCTGGAAGACTATTAAATCGCGCAGTAGGAAAAATGCGTCTGTCAATAAGCTGCCATAGTGATCCATACAACACTGACGACCCTGCCTCCATACGGCGAATAAACCGCAGTTTTTCACGGCAAGAAAAACGTGTGTTTACGAAGGGCCTTAGGGTTTTTAGCGAAATAGGGGAAATGGAAGCGTTAAAATGTATCCCTATTACATTAGGGTAATCTGTGTGGGATGCAATTTGAAATGGGGTACTTAGGAATGAAGACGTATTTTTTGGTTGTAATTATTTTGTGTTGGTAGAAAACTAAAGCGTATATACGACGTTTCCGGGTAATTAACAGGCTTGAATGCTAAGTGCTACCATGAATGGTAAGTATACCAACAATAATCAATGTATTTTTCTCCTCACGGACTTTTTGAAGAAATTATTAATTTAATTAACTTCAATTTACGGTACTGCCCACATTTTCTATTATATTATATCCACAAACAAGAATAAAAACATTATTTTAAACAAAGACCTCATTAGCAGCGTACATGTCCCCCGTAGGCGAAACTTTTGGAGGTTTAATAAAATTAATTTAATTTATTATCATTTCGACTGCTCTTGTTTGGTGCAATTGTACGGTAACAAGCGAATTTTAATGGAACGCCTAGGGCGTGATGTCCTGTGGTGACGGTCAACAGATGAATATTGCTGTTGCAACCTGTGAATTAATTTTCTTTGTTTTTAGTGCATTTAGTAAATTTGGAAGAAGCAAAAGAAGTAAATATTTTTTAAATTATAATCTAAATGTAAGCAGCGGTGCAATGGAGCAGTCGTGGCCCAGTGGTGACGGCCCAGCTGTAGGTCTTGGGTTCGAACCCAGGCGGGTGCTTTACTTTATGTTAATAACTTCATCACCACTGCTCTCAAAATGGTGAAAGAAAACATCGAGAGGAAACCGGCATGTCCCAGAACCAAAGAATTGGAAGAATGTTACAGATATAACGAACCCGAACAGAGCCCGCGTGGTAGATTACGGCCCACTCCCTCACGCTGAGAGGAGGCTTGTGTGCCAGCAGTGGAAACATTATGTTAATCACGCATAGGTCAACTATTGCTCAGATTTGTTTACATTTAGCACACAGGCATCCCATGGACTTGCACCAAAATTGCGTAACACAACACACTTTTTTTACAATCCAATCCATTGGTTCATATGTTTGAAAAATTCGTCTGCTCGACAACGTAAGTAATGCAATGAATGTAAAAAACACATTGCATTTGTTAGTCTGTAACGCAATCACCCTGCTGGACTAACTTAACACAAAGTTTAACTCAGAAGGCCAATTCTCGTAATTTAAAACGTTCAAAATCTAGTCGCAGTCTCATCTCAGCGACAAACAAATGTCCAAAACTTGTCAAAATGTAGGGAAATTAGAGGTATTTTTGACAGATTGAGACTGAGATCAGACTGTGAACGTTCTTAAAATTACGAGAATTGCCCTCCTGTTAGCTTGTCTAATAGACAAGCTAACAGGAGGGCAATTTTAACAAAATTTGGTATGCTTACTTGATATTTATACGCCGTTTACGGCAAAACATAGAGATCTCTGTACCTATTCTATTTCAAAGGCCTATTTTTTCACCTATGTTTAACAAATAAAAAACTTTGATTTTGCATCGCATCGCATGCAAATGCTTAACTGGATGTATATAAAATCTTTCCCATAAAGGTGCAGGCAACAGCTGCTAGTCACTTAATAAAATAAAACCTCACATCACACAGGTTTGAAGAAAAAACCTGCTAAACGAACGTAAAATCTCCTTCAAACCAGCTTCAGACTGATTAAAAGTGTTAGTGTTTCCATGTAATACTTCACTATTTATTTATTTATATTTTAATTACAAGCAACAAAGAACTCAAAATGTTAGTAACAATATTTCTTAACAACTACGTTAGTAAATTTAACCTACACACTTAATCTAACACTGCAATATGATTCATGCAAATCCCTGCTACAAGCTCAACACCGATGTGGAAAGCTTGCAGCAGCGATTCACATACAAGCAGTCCAGTCTGCTCGCGATACACTGCAATATAATGTTGGGGCTGGCCCGCACCCGGCGCACCAGGGAGGCGCATCTTTTTCGCATCGTAGCGTAGAAGCGGTCGACACGAGCTTCAGCAAACATCCCTGAAGCGCTACAGAAGAGGAACAGCCCCATCAACACCCGGAACGCATTATTATATTGAATGCGAAGGGCGCTGTACGATTTTTGAGTGTAATCTACCCACAGGCTGCACGTGTATTCAGTCAATCCATATCGTTTATGAAGACGCCGCCGTACGTGCAACATGCCTCTTCGAACTTTGGCGTATCGACGCGAGTACGCGACCAATTTACTCTGACACCTTAAGTTTTCCTAGTAATTGAGATACAAGCCGAGATCCTGATGTCTATAAACACAGATGTAGATATTTTATTTGTGTGAACGGAATTTCCGACTATCTTTGGCGACAGATGGTGTTTTATTCAGTGCCCCTGTTCGTATATTCTTAGGTATATTTTCTTAGAAAGAAACTTGTCTGTACTTTCCTCGGACTCTGTTGTCTTATCTCACATCGAGCAGTTTGATTGACTATTGCTATTTCGGTTAACCGAAACATCTGACATAAGATTTGGCAGTTCATACATTGACATGATCCGACTTTCAAAACCCGGATGACTGTTTCGATGTAATGGTTTCTACACTCATCTTTTGCCATTATCTTAATCATCTGGTCTTCAATGTTGCTGCCTGGCTTGCCTGGCTAGTCAAGTAATAAATAGTCACTTGAAGATCTAAGAAGTGGGTAGCGGGATCGTCCGAAGGGGTTACCGCTGCCCCGGAACATAAAGGGCTAAGGAAGGAACACGGGTGGGTTTTAGTCAGTAAGAGTCTGACACTCCCTTCCGCTCCACCCAGAGCGGGAGGAGTCATTAGATGATTTCCCATCCAAGAAAAAAAAAAAAAAGATCTAAGAAGTCGATTCGTAGCATGACTGCAATTTATAATAAATATGTTTACATCAACCTTAAAGCTAGTGTAAAGAGAAGCGCCGAGGGGAGTGGTTCTAAATAAACTGGTAACATGAGCACACGTCAGACACATGTCGCTTGCGCTCGGTACGAAGCTTTATTGCAAAACTATAAGAGCACCAGAGCGCTGTGGCTTGGAATAGACAGGTCGTGTTTGCTGTCGATAGAAATGTTGGCATAGAGAAATAATAAAATTTGTTGTAGGTATTGATGAATACTTGTGGAGGGACATCGCTAAATTAGAGTGGTATGTTTAAAAATTATCAAATCTAATCATTTATTTCATTGCAAACATGGCTATAGCACTTATATTGTGTGGGTGTTTTTATAATAAAGTTCTCCATATTAAACCGTCACATGGGCATGCAAAATCTGCTGTTCAGTACATTTTGACCAGTTAGGCGAACATAAACGACTAAACAGCAGATTTTTTTTCGCAATTTCAGGTTTGGCCCCATAGTAAAAGTTGTTTATTATCATGAGCACAATCACGTGTTTAAGTATCGGTCACTAATTACCAGTAACCCTATATATAGGTAGGTATATGAGTGGGGCAATACCAAAAAAAAAACTATTTTTCATTAGTGAGGTTTTACATTTTACTTGACATACTTAATTGATTGATAAATTGAGTCCGTATTGAATTTTTCCTGACCTATGATAGTTTTTTTTTAAATAGATGTGAGTTACATTTCACAAAAAAGCCGTTTCCATTATGCATATTACAAGGCAAAGTTAAAAAAAAAATTAACGAACACCTATTATTATTTTAAATAAAAATTCTGTTCTAGCCACGGATATGGTTCTGTTATTAAACAAAAATATTGTATTTATTTTATTCAACTATATTTATAGAATATCAACTTAATACCTATTGGCTACTTACTGGCAATTAATTTTCAGTAAACACAGCAGTAAAAAAATCAGAAAGCTATCAGCGAATACCTCTCTAAAATTATCAACATGATATTATAATTAAATTAAAAAGCCACAAAATTTCCGAATAAACGTCAACGAAATTTAAATTTATATTGGAAAAACTGTATCCTACCCGAAACTGGCGGTGAGTACTTAGGTAGTCAAAGGGAAAGCCTTTCAATTAATTAATGAAATAAAATTTTTGCCACGCACCGGCAGACATCTTTCCAGTTGTAAATTTTGAAAGAGATTCGTTAAAATTTCAAGGGATGAATTTAATTATAGAATCGTGATAGTTTTTTGAGTATATTCGAGGTGCTTCTTTTTACGGTATTTTTATTTTTGGAATTTAATCAAATACTTGGGTATGTTTACAGCTTGAGCTTGGTAGTTCCATTAATGTTGACATACGGTGAGTTTGTTTAAAGATGGATTATCTAACTCTGATCTTCTTTTGTGGATGTACGACCTATAAGTACACCTCAGTCGGCCTAACCCTTTGAGGAAACAATACGTGATGCTATGCTTTCTTTATGTTTATTTATTTATTGAGGATCTCCAACAAAGGATACACATAAATACAATAGAAATTTACAATAATAAAAAAGGTTCTTTTAAGTGCGCTCCTTCAATTACAGGAGACCACAGCATGCACATATAACTAGGTGTAAACACGATACAAATAGAGAAAGTAAATTATGAATGATGAACACAAATTATAAAAATACAAGGAAAAAATAAAATTAACATAGGTACCAAGATTGAGCTATTTTTATCCTGTCTACACCGTTTGTAATATGAATTATTACAAATGGTGTAGACAGGATAAAAATAAAAATTGAGAAATAACGTTGAATAAATTTGTAAAAATTAACATGTCAAGATTGAGCAGTAATATTAATATTACAATTGTATAGTTTTAATTATAATTAATTCACATTTCAGAGAAAAGTAACATAGTTATATATGTTTATAGTAGTAATCGTTTTCAATTTGAGTAGATTGAATACTGTATCTGTGTCCCTTCAGTCGGAACATTCTAGACTGATTATGCTATTATGCTAATCGTTTTCTATGACCGTTATAGGTGTGTACACACAGTTCATTTTATTCACATTCTTAACGAAACCCACAAAATGGGATGGGATTGTGGGATCAGATTAGAATAAGATGATTTTATACTCTGCTGTCGGAATCCTCTTCGTAGGTACAGTCAACAAAAGAGATAAGTATGCAGGATCGTCGGATATAGTTGAAGTTTAGTAAGAAACCGATGGATGTTCTCGAATAATATTTAATTTTATTAATAGAAAACAAACAGCTAATTTATCAAAATAAATTTCAGTCGACAACATCCATCGGTCTCTTACTAAAGTTCAACTATATCCGACGATCCTGCATACCTATCTCTTTTGTTGACTGTACATTCAAAATCGCTCTAACCACAGGAATTTATTTTTGGCATCGCTCCTTTCTTTCATTCCCTACAATAATAAACAAACGAAAGCACCCATATAATTCTGTTTTACGCCATACTGCAGTACAATTTTTAGTGCATCAATACTTAATGTCCACAGCAAATTAGACATAAATGAAACGCTGTATAACCCAAAGTCTCGACAGAACGACCCTACAGGGTGTTGTAAAACAACAGTTATGGGCCCTCAACAAATCCCGCCACGGATTCATAATTCTCTTGTAAATTAAAAATGAAACCAGGTATTAGGTTGTGTGGCGGAACAGCTGCTCATTATAAACAGATGGATTTACCTTTTTTTGGATATTATTAGGTGTGACTTTGTAAAGGAAAATGAGAAAAATAAATAAGGTTTTTTGTGGCTTTTTGACTTATAATACGGGTATGTAGAAGAGCTGTAATGGACGTCCAAAGACTTGTAGGATGGCGGTAATATTATGATATTTTTATACTAAGTATTCTTACTATTATCATGCAGATAAGAACGCAGAAACCCTTACGTAAATTGAAAAGGTGATTTCATACAAATATTAGGACTACTATAATGGCTTTTATTGTATTGTATTGCCTATTTCAAATAATGTACTGAGTCTCATCTTGACATGGTAATCATAAATTGATTTGATTGAATGTGTAATAGGAATAATAAATATTAATGAGTCTAGTAGCTAAAACTGTTTGCATGCCTTAGTTAAGGTAGTTAGTATAGGATCTTTTTAAACTTGACATCTGTAACTTGTAACTACTTTCTGTGCAAATAAAGAACTATTCTATTCTAACCAAAAAGTGGGTTAATTTTGGGAAACAAAATAAAGATTACAGCAACACGGGTCAGGTTGAAATGAATGGGTATTTTTATGTTCCGTGACGTCCCCGCACACCCCCAAAACCACAAATAGACCCTAAAATAGAAACATACGTTAACCAATATCTTTCAGCCAATTGATTATTTCCTGCTCTCCTAAACCTCGTGGGACTTCGGCTATTGTCGGCAAACTACGCTACCACACAGTTTATCTTGCAAAGGCCCATAAAAATAGGGGATGAACCAAACAACTCTATAACGTCTTACCAAATGAATAGTCTGCGGAGACTCATAAATAAGGCCGACGGTACACTAGCACCAGATAAACGGGGATCTATTGAGCTTATATAGCACTTAGTGCGCGTTGAGGTATAGTCCTGCCCTTATAGTCAGGATTTATGATACACCTGTGGGTACGTTGCTTAGTTTGCCGTTTGATTGTGTTTAGTTTAAGACGTTAAATCAAGAAGAATACTGCGAAGTTATTGCTTTCTTGCAGCTTGAATCGCTTGAGATTGCCCTGAATAGCAGTTGCTTGTAAGAGTGCACGGTTTTCTCTATGCTGGTGAAGTTGCCCCAATATTGTGTAGTGAAACAAGAATTCTACAAAATATCGCATTGTAGGGTCCGTTTCATGAAAGAAGTCCCGCGGCAATAAATGGAACTAATTATATGCCTCAATTATATAGGCACCTTTCTCAATTCAAGATTGTGCATTTTATTAACTAATGCCTGTAATAATTAAGTTGTCGAGTCAAATAAATAAATCATTATTCATGATAGCTGACCCGGCGATCTTCGTACCGCCTCAGAATTAAATAATGTGAGAAAGTTCAATAGACACGTGGCGCCATCTATTATCATAATAACGTTATTGTTGTTTTCCTCGGGAACAGCACTTTTTTCGGGATGAAAGGTACCCTATCCCTTTCTGTACACTTGACAACGTATATGCAAAATTTCAGGATGATCGGTTCAGTGGTTTAGCGTGAAAAGGTAACAAACAAACAAACTTACTTTCGCATTTATATAATATATTAAAAGTTAGGATTTAGCCGCACGACAGTGGCGCCGCGCCTGCGAGACTTCTATCGTGAAACAGACTTTACAGAAATCAAAGATCAAAATATTTTTTAAACCAACATGGGCACTTATGAAACGTCAGAAGCTAGGTGCACGGTTCCAATTAGTCGTTTCCTATGGAGAAGAACCGGCAAGAAACTCCACGGTTACTCTTTTAAAAATAAACTAACTAATAAAAACAGACTAAGCAGTGGTTCGACATTTACATTTTTAATGTATTTCTACAGCAAATCATCTAACATACCAAGTGTTGCTATTCTGTTAATATGAATTCCCGAGCTATTCAATAATTTTTATAACCTCAGAGATCTCGAGTCGTGAAATGAAATAGAACCACAGTATCTACTTATCCCCGTAACTAATACAAACTGTAATTTAATCCATAATTATGGCCACTTTGTTTGTGTAACTCGATAATTTTGCATGTGGTTGTCTGTAAATGAGCGTGCATTTTGTGGACTTAATTATTGGCAATACATAAAATCATTATGTATCATGATATCGGTTTTATGGATTCAAAAACATTATTTTCTGTTAAGTAATTGCGTAACTCACTATCAATCGCAATCTGAAAGATTTTGAAGGATATTGTTAATCTATTCCTTTATAATTATGTTCGAAAAATGTTTCTGCTCAACAACGTAAATAAGGCAATGAATGTCGTTGAACTGTTAAAATGAAAGCCACTGTTACTGTTAGAGCGGTGTCGCACTACGTCCGATCCGAATCCGAAAAATCAATCTGAATTGGAAATTGTTCTAAATTCTGACAGATAGAGTTCGGATGTAATGTGCAACCCCTCCCTCTCATACAAATAGGACTACTGTCACTTCGGACTGGCATTTCTTAGATTCGGATCGGATGTAGTGCGAAACCGCCCTTAGTGTGTTACGCAATTACCCCGCAACTGGCTTGGCTATTATTGCTTACAAAACCTTATCTATATCTAAATAAAGCTGAAGAGTTGGTTTTTTGGTTTGAACGCTCTAATCTCAAGAACTATCAGTCGAATTTGATTTTTTTTTTTTTTGTGAAAGGCTATTTAATATCACAATATGACTTAGAAGCCGAGCAAAAAGAAAAAACTAAGAAAGAATAAAAACGAAGTAATAGCCGGGCAGGTGATGCGATGCGACGGGATGGGTCGGGGTAGCAAGAAATTTCACGCGGACGAAGTCGCGGGCAGAAGCTAGTTCAATATAAAATGACAAAACTGTGAAAAATTTCATTTAATATAGGTACACAATCAGCTCTTGCCAGTTCTACAACAGTCTACAAGAGCTGGGTATATCCATTACGAGGAATTAAGCGATTATTTCAAATGAAGCACAATATACGGTGGTGAATTGAAGAGGCTTCATTCCGTACAATACGTATATTAATAGAGGCGCTTAATCCCGCCGCATTGCAGTATGGCTCAATTATGGAGTTAGAAGCGTTGCTGGGTGATGCTTGGGGGGCTCGTGGCTAGAAACTAGATAGAAACCTTACTGTGATGTGTTCGAGGACGAATCAAAGACGATAATGTAACATATCATGTCAGTTCTGTGAGATGAGTGAATGAATTTTTGTTTAAAGTTATGTTTAACTATTATAATTTGGCCGGTTACCGTTCTAAGAAGAAATATGTTAATAGAGCATTCTTCATTGTGCTCGGAGAATTCAGTCCCTAGACTAACTTGTAGATATATATTTGCTAGTCGCTGTCAGTAAAGGCATAATTGACTCAGTCTCTGACATTAGTTACGAGCAAAGGTAGAACAAACGACTACATAAACTTTGTTGGGAAAGTAAGATAATTTTGTGTCAATCCCTAGCGTCAGTGGCATTTTACAGAATAAGCCGTCTGAAACCTACCACAAGTGTAAAATTTATCAATATTGTCACATAATATCATCAAACTCTTATTTCCTCAATCTATACAATATATAAAATTCAAACTCCTGACTGACTGATAGGGTAAAGGCGGGATAGATGCCCCACTTTTTGAAATATCCTCCTAATTAAAAAAATAACAATTTTATATAAATAATGTCTATGAATTTAGCTAGTTTAATCCTTTATGTTTAACTGTGATTTGTATTTTTGACCCCACAAATTACAGATTTTGCAAATTTTTGGTTTTTGTGGAACTCCTTTTTTGGGGATAGATGCCTACCCGTATGGATAGTTGCCCCACCATGAAAATACTAAGAAGGATAGATGCCTGCGGCGCGGGATAGATACCCTTCATACTGTATAAACGAAAAACTCAACCAAACTTTTATGAGGTTTTGAGGACAATTGGTGTTTTAGCAGTAAAAAGCTACTCCTAAAACAGAAATTGTTTCCAAGAAACATGGGCCTAATAATGAAAAGCATTTTGCAGTTTTAATTTTTTTTTTCAATTGTCATCGTTAGCATATAATTGTACAGACGCCAGCACATCAACCTACCCGAAAACGTCAGATTTTCCCAATCAATTTTGAACCTTATGCTTTAGCAATAAAGTTGAAATTTGATTAAAGAAATTTGACAGATTGTAGTAGGTTGATGTGCTGGCGTCTGTACATAATTTGAGATCAAATAAAAATAACCATAACTGTCGGGATATTTCGTTTATCCCCATAGTATTTCTATCCATTTCGTCGAAAGCTGACTGCAATTGTTCTGTAGTCCAAAAACATACTCGAGCTCGAACTCCTTCCTTTCTTTTGGATTTTCGTGGCATAGTTCTGCTACAATCACTAAAAAGTCCAAATACAAATATATGTAAACACATAAAAATATAACAGAACACAAAAATATGTTCAAAATATACCCTAAAACCACATACCTATGGGCATACATGGTGTATGGAGGGATAGATGCCCCTAGGGGCACCTATACCTCGAAAAATCAGGGCAACTATCCTTTTTGATAGGGATAGATGCCTAAGTATTTTTTTAAATAAATAAAAAACAAAAGAGCAACTATTTACATCTAGATGCATACTTGATGAATCAGTTTATTGACATAATAAATAATATAACGGAATTAATGACTACTTATAAAGTTACACAACAGCAAATACTAACCTTTAAAACTTTGACGTGTTTTTAAAGTTCGCCGCGGAGATGAATGCACACACGAGCGAAACACGTCCTCACCGCACGACGGCCCGTGGCTAACTGAGGTGCGGGGTGCCTACGGCTCTTAGTTCAACTATTATTTCTTAGTCGCGAGTTTGGGAAGTTAGGTTTTTTGAAAATGAGGCAACTATCCCACTGGGGCATCTATCCCGCCTTTACCCTATATCAACGCACAGCCTAAACCGCTGGTTCTAGAGACATGAAAATTTGAGGGCGTGTTCTTTGTACCAAGTAGGTATCCACTGAGAAAGGGTAATTCGAAATTACACCCCTAAGAGGGTAAAATTTCACGCGGACGAAGTCGCGGGCAGAAGCTAGTCAGCCTATAACGTTCCTATTGCTGAGAAAGAAGTCACCGTGGGCCACCATATGGACTTAGTGTGGGTTTGGATGGTTGGAATAGCTATTTTACAAGATTTTCCGTACAGCAGTGGTTAAATTCACACATGTCGCTTCAAGAGCTCAATCGCTACATCATATGAAGTGTACTCCAAAGTTACAGGAGTAAAGCGAATTAATTTAGCAGAATGCGACTAAGAGGATGATCTGCGGTAATTAGGGCTGCACATTGAGAACAGACTGGGTGTCAGGAACTGTTGTCGTAAGATGTGGTTACATTGTAAACAAGATGTATGGCGCTTTAGTGTTATTCATTATTGTAAGATTATTTTGAGAATACTAAGTGTTATTATTCTAAGGTTTTTCTTCTCTTGTAAAAACCCATGTCGTGGACTTGGAAAATCAAAATAATTTATTTGACATAAACCTACATGGGCAATTATAAAACGTCAGAAGCACGATTCCATGTCCTATGAAGAAGAGCCAGCAAGAAGCTTTTTTATTTAAAAATAATTAGGGTTTACCAAGTTTTCAAATGACAGAGGACAATGTAGGACTATCAACAAGTACCAGGTACTCAACGAAATAGAAAATGATCTATTGATCGACAGTCTACAAGGCCTACAATGGTCTCACATTCACAAAATATAAAATAATCTATTATGAGACAAATAAAATAAAAAAAAATCTATTTAAACTAAATGGCATGATCGCTATTACAACTGTAACAAATCTGAATTAATGACATAACATACATAGTCAGCCTATAACGTTCAGGCCTTCTCTCAGTAAGAGGGAGTGGGCCGTAATCCACCACGCGGGCCCAGTACGGGTTGGTAGATGTCACATGTCTTTGAATTTTTGGTTCTAGGACATGCCGGTTTCCTCACGATGTATTCCTTCACGGTTTTGAGAGCAGTGGTGATGGAATAATTTACATAAAGTAAAGTGCCTGGCTAGGTTCGAACCTACGACGTACAACTCGTAATTCGCGGCTGTTACCACTGGGCCACCACTGCTCCACTGCGCCACTGAATTAATTCCTGGCCACGAAAGCCAGAGCCAAAGTACTGGACAAGCTATCAAAGTTTTTTTGAAAAATATCATTATCACCACATCATCTGCCTAGCCTTTTTCCAACTATGTTGTGGTCGGCTTCCAGTCTAACCGCATGCAGCTGAATACCAGTATGTTACATGGAGTGACTGCCTATCTGACCACAATATAGTAACTGGGTAACACGGTACCCCGTGGTAAGACCGAATCTTTCCCACTTGTAAACTTAAAACGACTGGAGATTGATAGCCTGAAGAACGATTTATCGATCGCCATGATTGGCAGGTCGATTGTTAATTGTAGTTTTTATTATTAAAGGATACGTCTGTCAGACTGATGGACTTTATCCCTTTGTTTAGAGTTAGCAAGTCACTTAATAGCGTAATCAAAGTACAAACAAGTCAAATAAGAGCTGAAATAGACTTTCTGGAAGCAGGACCTCTAAGTTTCGGCTATCTCAGGTTCGTCTCAAAGGCGTTCATTCATAATTGAAAGGCCTTTGTGTAACTGTGTAACAGAAGTAAAATCCAAAGTGATAACTTTGGACGATAGTCGGAGAACTCTAGAAATTTTATATTAAACTGAATTTCAATTAAATCCAAACCAAAATTACAGACGTAAGTTAACACAATTACAAGTAGAAGGCTTGGATGATTACAATAGACGCAAAAATCACCATTTTGTAGCGATTACTTCATTATTCCGTGCGGTTCGTTTCGACGCTTCAATTTATTCAATTATACCAATTTTAATTAAGAAAATTAAGGCGTAGATCGTAATAAAATTGTATTTTAATTACTTGAATTTCAAACGCAAATCTCTATAATGACTGCTCTCATTCAAGTGTGAAATATCAAGTATTTTCTGTTAATTGAATTGTAATTTTGTACATTTCAAGCCGTTGTTTCCATGGGATCGTTAGAAGCTTGAATTTTCTTGTCGATTTATACATTAATTTTCCTTAGATATGTTGGAGAAACGTGTCAGAATAATTAATTATATACTCGTAGTTACAACATTAACCGATTGGAGGTACCTGCCTCTGATCCTTTTCATTTATGGCTCACGACTCTTACCTACGAGGGTATTGAAAAGTTACCCGGAAAACTTTTTACATGGAGCGACTGCCGATCTGACCTCCACAACCCAGTTACTGGGTAATACGATACCACTTGGTAAGACTGGTTGTCAGACTTTCGAGCTTCTGTCTACCCGTAACGACTGTCAAAGATCCACGAATGACAGCTGGGACCAACGGCTTAACGTGCTTTCCGAGGCACGGAGGGGTCTCGGTATGTAAAGATGTTCACCCATCCACAGACCAACCGCGGCAAGCGTAGCTTAACCTGATCGGTCGACCTGTGCGGCTGTTAATATTTAGCCACGGGCCCCTCACACTCACACGACACATACACATACCAAATTCACACTAGAGAGAGACTATTACACGGTTGGTTAACTGAACATACCTACTTACGGCAAATAATAACGACGACGTACTCGTAATTATTTGACGTAAGTCAAGAGGAAATAATTTTATATTATTGTAAATTGAAACAACACTTTTTTTTTTGGTTTGACACTAGTTAGTGCTATTTTTGACGTATACGCGTGCGTTCAGTGGACGTGAAACAACCCGTCCTGAGTCTTTTATTTTGTTTCGTTTATTTCTTTATTTTATTAGATTTATTTTCCTTTTGTACCCAATGATAGCTATCATAGTAGCTACTTACGCAATGTAACTCCGCACTAGTTTGTATAAAAAAAAAAAAAAAAATGTAAAATGTGTAATGGAAAATGTATTAGATATTAATAGAGAGAGCTTTGGAAGGCACCCATAACACAAGTTTAATATTAGCTTGGGTGTCAGTGCAGATAGTCAGTGATGTATGCATAAAAACAATAGTGTATTAACCTACCGCCATTATGTTATTTGTAACATTGGAAATAAAGTTGTTATTCTCGTATACGATATTATGTTTAAAATTTCTGTCGGTTTAAAAGCGAGTTAATTAAGATGTGGGTACTTACCACCTTTATAATATACGCGCCGCAATATGTAGGTACCATTTTGTTGAAACTTAGATGTGTCTTCTTGACATCCGTGTGTCACTAACGGGATGCAGCAGAATACCAGGGTCAGGTATTGTATCTGGCATATGCTGAGCTGGACTCCCATTTGGTGCAATCATGGCAGATACACCGCCCAGTAGTGATCGATCGTTATAAATGTCATGTGAGGTGTCTATGGGTCAATTTATCTTTTTATCTTTGTTTTTTTTTTCTCACCTTTTTTTATGTTTTTTTTTAATGCCTGTATTGTGTATTTTGTTGCACTGAATAAACGGTTTATCTACTTATCTATCTATCTATATATGTGACTAAAGTGTCTATTAATGCATGGTTGAGATATAATAGAGAACTTTTTATTACGTAGACCAAAATGAAAGGATGAAAGAAAAGTAATTTATGAGCATAGAAGCCGCAGATACCATATTGTTCCAATTTTGACCCATGCACTCTGCGTTGCATCTATGTGGATGGCTTTTGACGACATAACTATGAGCCTTCTTCTTTTTTTTTTCTGTGTCGCTATGGTGAACGAACTGAGAGTTAATTTCGGCCCCTTTTAGAATTTTTGTTTGGTTGTATTTTTAGTACTGATGGACATAGAAAGTTCAAATTGGCTGCCAATCTATTCATTGCACGCCTCAGTCTAGAATTGTCGATATGAAAGAATTGCCGTATGATTTATAATTATATGGAGGGTAAATTACGTTTTAAGGTTAATTCATTATTAAGTGATAATTATAGCTATAGAGTTGGTCTGCCAGAAAACGCCTTTATCGATAACCCCATTGTGCAGATTTTTAGTGTAATAAATGATGTCATATTTTAATTCAAATTGTCTGTGATATGCTAACTTCCAAATGCTTACTTGTTAAACAATGTTCATAAATATCGATGGGTCCTATGTATAAGGGCCAATGCTACATTTTGAGCATTTTCACTTTTTTGTATTAAATGCTTCCTTTTACTGTAGTTAATAACGAGCACCAAAAAAAAATACACATTTATAGGTAAAAATACTATTTTTTGCTACAGTAAAAGGGCCTATATAGCACAATTTTAAACGTATAAAGGCCAAACGGTTATTCGAGACTTGTACGCGGGGAGATCCCGCGTCTTTGTTTACTGCAACGGCTAATCGGTCAGTTGAGCACTTCTACGTCACACGGAATGATGTCGCGCTGTGATAATAATCAATTATTTTAGTGATAATATTATGTTATTAGATGTAACTAATAGTGAAATATCACGTCCAAATATCATTCTAAGTTTATTAGAAGTCGGAATTTAGTTAATTTAGCAATTGGTGATGTAAATAATAGTGACCCGAGTGATGGACTAGGTTATAAAAAAGACGAAAGTACACACACCGAGCTCTTTTAGTATTGAATTGTTTCACAGTATTATCGTATGTTATTAACATTGATTTTTACGTAACTCATAGTTAATTATAGTACATGTAATTTAAATATTAATACTTGTGGAATGAACAAATAGCTATGAAGGGATCAAACGAAATAGCTAGCTGTGTTTACGATATTATCAAACTTAAGACTTAAGAAGGCTGTGATGACTTTAGATTTTGGTCAGATAATTGTACTGGCCAAAATAGAAATAGGATAATGTTTTTTATGTACCTTTATGCAGCTAAACAGCTTAGTATTAATATTAAACATACTTTCCTTGAAAAAGGACATACCTACACAAAATGAGGGTGATTCCATACATACCACAATTGAGAAAGCTTCAAGACATAAGAATATTTATACACCGTCTGAGTGGAGTTCATTAATTAGATGGGCTAAAGTAAAAGGAGCTCCTTATAATGTTATAGATGTATCTCAAAATATAGTTTTCGACTTCAAAAAGATGCAAGCGAGTGCTTGTTTTAACTGGACTAAAAATTCAGATGGACAAAAAGTGCCTTGGTCTAAAATCAAACAAGTTCGTGTCAGTAAACATGAACCATACATTCTGCTTTATAAATTAGATCTATCTGAAGATGCTTTCGAAAACCACATTAACATTTCTGATCTTTCTGTTAGAACAAGAAGACAAATGGTTGATAGATCTACAGAAATACCCTTAAAACTATGTTACAATCAGTTTTTACCAATACATCCGTCCAAAAAAAAAGACTTAATTGATTTATGTCGCAAAAATATTATTCCACCAGTTTATCATGAGTATTACGAAAATTTGGTAGCATCTAATAATAATTCAATGATTATTACTAGTGATAATGATGACAATGAGTGATTTTATTTGGTTTTAAAAATGTTTATTTCTTTTTTGTTAAGCATTTTGTTACTTTTGATTTTATTAATGTTTGCTCTTAGATCATATTCTAAGAATCTTTAATTATGTTTAATAAGTTTTGATTTTATAAAAAAAGTATAATTTGTTATTATTGTAAACTTGAATTACTAACCTAGGTTGAGGTATCTACAATAAAAAGCTGATTGATCTTAAGTACAATGTGATTTCGGGAGGTTTTTAACATTAAGTATTGATTATTTGACTGCCTTTCCA
The DNA here is from genome assembly GCA_914767645.1 of Hydraecia micacea. NCBI lineage: Eukaryota > Metazoa > Arthropoda > Insecta > Lepidoptera > Noctuidae > Hydraecia > Hydraecia micacea. Next base: position 3,216,670 of record OU611781.1, read on the forward strand.
TTACAGGAACTTCGATAATTCATTAGAAAACAAATAAAGAAGTCAAATTATTTTATAATTGTTTTTATTTTTGTGACCTAACTGAGGTTTGAGAATATTACGTCACCAAGTAAAATAACGTATAAGTGTCAATGTGAATTATGTCATGAAATAATTCTATTATTATTCTTTGTTTAAGTTATTTATTTATTTTAAATATTTTCTGTAAATAATGGATTATTCAAAAATATTAAAATACACGTTTTTTTCAAAATTAGCTTATGCCAAGTAAATCGTCTGAAGTGACACTTTGGCCTTTTTACTAGTTTTTTTCAGTATAATTAAAATAAAAAAATGACGTATATAGGCATATCTACATTAATTTTAAAACTAATATATATACAAATAAATCGAGGTATCTAGAATAACGAACATATGTTTCATAGTAACTATGCAAAGTTTCATAAACATCAGTTGAAGCATCTAAAAAATATATCAAATTGAAACTTTGAGAGCCTCTATTGAAAAGTTGTCAATTTGCACATTGGCCCTTATACATAGGACCCATCGATATATAGGTTAAGTCATGTCAACGCAAAATTACGTACTTAATAAATACGTGGTTTAATGTTTGTAAAGGCGATAACAAATAAATCACGATTTGTATACAAATGATGAAAGATTATGATTATTTGTAAATATCATTGTAACAACGTATGTGTTCATTAAAGACCTTGAAAATCAATACTATTTAATAAGGTACGAAAGAATGTTAGATTAATTGAACGAGTTACATTATAATGACGCAATGACAAAAGTCACTGATAATACGAATCCGCGTATCACTGGTCAGTCTCCCTCAGTCGTCAGTTTATTTAATTCGCCAGTTTAGTTAATTAGTCAGCTTCACTGATTCGTCAGTTTTACTGATTAGACAGTTGCGTTAACTCGGCAGTTTCCAGTGTTGCTAGTTTTCATCGATTCGTCACTTTTATTCAATTCGTCAGCCCAAGTACAGTCGGTAGAAAACTGCACATACGTCTGCTAATTTAAATAGATATTAAGATTTTATAACTTGCGCCCAGTGCGGGTTGGCAGATGTCACGTCTTCGAATTTTTGGTTCTAGGACATGCCGGTTTCCTCACGATGTTTTCCTTCACCGTTTTGAGAGCAGTGATGATGAAATAATTTACACAAAGTAAAGCGCCTGTTTGGATTCGAACCTATGACCTACAACTCGTAAGTCGCGGTCGTTACCACTTGGCCACCATTGCTCCTGCTGCTGCTGCTAATAATACTACCAGGATATTATGCTCTTATAGAGGTGTGTCCCTTCCTATCGATGCATCTTTAATTTCCTGTTAATAAAGCTATTCATAAATACAATAGACACCAACACGAAAAAAATTCCACAAACAAAGAACAAAACGATCCAATCAACGATATACATTCCAAGCGACTCGCAATCAGACACTTTACTTGGCGCACAACGGGAAATGGAACTTTTGAAAGTAGTCTGCCAACTTCCCACTTTAGCGCTAACAAGAAAACTATTAGCAATTATCAGTTGCCGGGCGTTTCAATCAATTTACAAGTCGAAAACAAGGCGCTTCAGTAAATACCAGAGCAATACTACGTTTGCACTCAACAAAACCTTAAAATACCCTACTTAAGGTTTTATTTTCCATGGCTGTGTGTATGGGCTAAGTTTGGCACAACAACGATATGGTTAAAGACGTGACAGGCCAGCAATTTCATCCTTTTGTGTGTTCCGTTTGATTTTAAAATTGGAATTATGAGGTTGGCTTTACACGCTTTTAAATCACTGCTTCATGTTAGGATGGTACTTTTATCATGATTGTTAGATTTGGTTTTGGCGAAAGCAATTGTAAATGTTTAAATTTTATTTTCCTTAAGGCGACCACATGACCTAAAGCGCGCTATTTGTCGGACTGAATTAAAAAAGAAAGAAAAGCGCGATGACACAACGCTAGTAATTTATTGCAAAATATGAAGCAATTATCTACACACATCAAAAGTGTCTAGGGATCAACATATATTTTTGCAATAACTTTTCTCCTGATTGATATTAATTAAAATTTTCTTTAAGGATTCATCAAATAAAGTGTTTTCGTTTGTCACAGTAACGATAAACCAAGTCACCTTTGCATTAATAAAGAAATTTGCCATTTTCCTAATAAAGGGATTTTTGACATTTGAACCACTAACACAAAAGTTCGAAAAAAAGACTGAAATAACAGTTTTCTTTAAAATTTTATTGGGTAACTTAAACAATTAATAATCCGTGTTTCTACCGCGAACACTAACAACACAAGAACATCGGTTTGGCATACTCAAAATGAGTTCATCCAAATTACGCTGTGGAATGGCAGCCCATGTTCGTTGCAACAACAAAAAAAGGTCTTCTTGCGACTGGATACCCTCCATATTCGGCAGAGCTCTTCTCTGTAGCATATCCCATGCATGCTCAATCGGGTTCAAGTTTGGCGACTGAGCAGGCCAGGGCAGGACATTGATGTTAGCTGCGGCGAGAGTCTGTCTTACAACTCTTGCGGTGTGCGGTCGTGCATTATCATGCATTAACTGAAATAAGGGACCGATTTGCACTTGTAGAGGAACGATGACGTCTGATACAATCGTCTCAGCATAAATTTGAGCGTTGAGGTTGCCTCTGATCCAAATCAACTCAGTTCTTCCGCCGATCCAAATACCCGCCCATACCATGATGGTTCCACCACTATAAGGATGGACTTCCTGGCAGGATTTTATTCGCTGTTGGCGTCCAGGGGTTCTCCAGTGTCGTATACGTCTTGTATCCGGTCTCATACCAAAACGAGACTCATCAGAAAAGCACACGAAACGCCATTGTTCTTCTGCCCAATTTCTGTGTTCAAGAGCCCATTGATATCGAATCCTACGATTGTGCATTGCTATAGGTGGTACCCGTAGCGGTCTTCGGGAATGAAGGTTCACTTCATGCAAGCGGTTTCTGACTGTTTGGTCGCTAATTAAGTTCCCTGAAGAGTGATGAAGCCTCACGGCTAACATCATGGCGGTTATTGTTGGAGCTCTTCGAGTTAAGATTTGAATGTATCGGTCTTGTCTCCGTGTGGTGCAGCGATACCGTCCTCCATGGCGCTCAGCCACGGTACCAGTGCTTCGGTAACGTGTCCAAAGTCGACTGATAACACTCTGACTTGTATTCAGAGCTAAAGCCACAGTACGTTGCCGGGAACCAGCTTCTATCATTCCCACGGCTCTGAGCATTTCTTCCCTGCTTAAATGACGTCGCCGCTCCATAATAACGTTGGTTTTAATCAGTAGTAGGGAAACAGTAGCACTAATAATGTCTTCAATGCGTTGTATGTTTTTATAGGGAAAATATTGACAGCTGATTTTCATCTTTTACTCGAATTTGATTCACAGTTCCTGATTCAAATTATGAAATGCACCAAAAAGGATCCATATAAATTTATAAAATCATAAATTTATTACAAAGCCACATCTCAATCTCAAGAAATCCGCATAAAAATGCTTGATCCCTAGACACTTTTGATGTGTGTATTTACAAAAAAATCTATTGTTTGGACTAAAAAATTAAAACTTTAGTATGTTGCTTTTAGAATAATCTGAAAAAAAATCATAATGATTGTATGTATATTAGTATGGTTTTTATTGTAAAAAGAAAGTTTTTAGAGGTATCTTCATGATTTTTTTCTATCATATCAAATTAGTTGTATTACCTATGTTTTCAACACACTATCTAGCGTATATCCTGAAGAATGTCATATAATGTTTTTGATTTTGTTTACTGTAGTCGATCATATTATACTCTTATTGTTTCTAAAACTTGCGTTTAGGTCCTGTAAGCGCCCTAATTTGGAAGTGGTTAGCATAGCTGACACTGTCTTGTATTTTATTAGAATTCTCACAACATTATCTTGTAAATTGTTTGTTTGTTTGTTATACGTAATCTCTCGAATTACTGATCCGATTTTTTTTTTCACTTATCACTGGTGCACAGCTACAATATTACCAAGTGCAATAATAAAATATGTTTTATGGTATAGTTAACTTCCACGAGGACGCAAGTGGCAAACAGAAACTATAGTATTCAATACTTTATAAACGATATTTTTTATTATACAAGGTGTAACAGAATAAACGCAAGTCCTGAAAGTAGTTTGTTCATAATTGACTACTGAATCGATTTCAGTAACTTTTGATACAGGTATTTTTTTCAAAAATTATGTATTTTGCCATACTGATCGCCGATTGAGCCAAAGAAAATTAAATCTTATTTGAAGGTAATAACACTCAATTTTAAATGCATAAAGTAATGCTGGGATCAACACGATTTTCTTTATAATCATAGGTAGCTTTAAAAAAAATGTTTTGGTCATTGTATTATGCTTTTAACTCAATACTCTAATTGGGGTGTATGAAGTCTTGCGTTGATTATGTTACATATTGTGTAGAGTGATTGGATTGTATTCATCATAACAAACAACTTTCCCACAGATTTTTTTTTTATTTACGAAGTGCATGACCCCAATCACCCCGAGTCCCCGATAGCATCGCGCGCGCGGTCCGTACGGTTGTTAAATGAATGAAAAAAAAAAAAATGCGTGGTAAAAGTGGATTAGTTTTGTTTGTAAAAAGAGGTTGGTATCTAAATTAAATTACAACTGGTCATTCTTGTTATGTACTCAATATTCTATTGGAGTCATGCGTTAGGTAGGTAAATCAAATAAATTGTTTCTTTGGAGAAATTGTATGTGTGCAATCATGTGTTAAAGTATCGGTCACTAATTACCAGTCACCCAAAATGTTTACATTATTCATTAGTAGCACCGCCACAGCTTCACATGGGTGCATTTTTTTTTCGAACATCCAAAATTTTCATTCATACAAACCTTGTCCTGGCAATACCGAACACAACAAAAAAAGAATTATCTAATTTGGTGCAGTCGTTCGGAAATTATGTTCGGCGATTCTGTATAAATAAAGATAATATTGGCGTAACCACCATGTATAGCGATAATGGTTTAAGGATCCTAGTTTGATGGTATTAACAGAAATGAAAATCTAGATTGAAAATAATAGAAAGAACCGTCTTGACATTTTTGAATTGCTCTTTTGCAGAGCTCTCTTGGGGATCAGACCGGAATAACTCCTTATCTCTTGTAACTATTCGAAAATCGAACTTATAGTTTTAAAATAATTATAAGTAAAATAGCCAATTCAGACATGGTTGGTAGGTTTAAGCTTTTTGATATTCCACTACAAAGGGCTTTTACACAAAGGCTATTAAAGAATTGAACTTTGTAGAGGGGATCGTTTTATTAGAAAATAATCCTGCTCAGTAAGCAGAGAATAATGAAAACATCAATAAAATCGGCTATCTTGAAAGACGTAACTGGCTATAAATACTATTTATAGTATCATTTCTTCAGTGAATTTTGGAGGTTTCGTTTTTTTTTTGGCAGTTTTCTTCGATTTTTTTCCGCTTTTAGATGCTTAAGTTCTGAGTTGAGCTGCGTGATTACTGAAAAATGCTTTGACTGGACAGGTCCACTCAATCTGTGTAGTTCTTTAATCAAAAGACCATTTCAGACACCAATCTACTCGGCCATCACACGACCTGACCCAGATTAACTCTGGACTTTAAAAGAGACCTCTGAGTTAGTTTCGGCCTTTCTTCTCAGAGTAGTCAGATAGGAAACGCTGACCTCATCTAGTTTTTATTAAAATAATGGACGTGTAAAAGTGTTTGTACAAAACTTTTTTAAGCTATTGCATAGCTTTTATCTTGGGCTTTGAGCGCGGCGACCGAATGAAGAAATTCCGTAACGAAAATAAACCTAAGCATCGTCTAACGTCGTATCAGTTCGGCAGACTTCGGCACGGTGTATGTATGCGTTGCTATGCAATAGCTTTACCGCGGCAGTCCCCGAGTGCCACACGTATTTTTTTTTTTTTTATTGTTAGCCTCCCCTTGTTTCTTCCAGACCCCTGTGTCTTGTACAATCTCTGGCTATGTTGGCCCTGCAAATGCAAAGATTATATAATATATGGGGCTATCAACCGACTGCCAGTTGCCGTCACAGAGATGGCTTTCTAATACACGGATATATAGTACAGACGCCCGCACATCATGCTACCCGAAACTGTCAAATTTTCGCAATCAACTTTGAACCTTATGCTTTAGCGATAAAGTTGAAAATTTATTAAAGAAATTTGACAGATTGTAGTAGCTTGATGTGCTGGCGTCTGTACAAACAGGCAACGTATGTTAATAGAAACCTGTTGGCACCCTCTGCCAGGACCCTAAATAAGAAAAGTAAACACAGTAGGGTTCCGGACCGGAGGCAGTTACTCCGTATAGCTATGTTCCGTCAAATTAGGGTTCCGTCAACCACATTAACTCCGATATTGGCTGCAGCCACTCCCCTAATATTTACATCTCTAGCTGATGGTGCCCTAGTATTAGATTAGGCAACATGTCGGGAACCCTCGTGTTTTTCCTGTCGGTTAGGCTTCTGATTGGGCTGTCATGAACGATCGATGTTGGCGCGACTTCGTGACGAATGAGTGACGGAATGCTACGGGTGCTAACAGACGTGCGATTGGTAGGTAGTCGTGAAGTTTTTTTGTTTTTGTACGGAGGATATTTTTGTAGAGGTCGCGAGTTTGGATTTGGAAATTGTAGTCGAGCAGGCATATTTTTATAATTTTGTGAATCAGCTAGCAAATATGTATCGGACCATGATTTCGGATACCATGTTTTTTTTTGAGAGTGTGAAAATGTTTGTTTTTGAAATCATCTAGGTATAAAACTAGTCGTTTCTATCTATGGATATTTATTTATTATGTATTTTACACCACATAAAACAAAAAGCACATTTAAAACTAGTGATCAATGGGTGATCTTATCGTACTGTTACGAGCTTGGGGTTCGTGACAATAAAAACTGCCGATTTAATAACCAAAAATTACACTTTAATTAAATAATACCAATTAAAACTCACACACTAATTATAGAACACAATCGCACTACTGATCACTCTTAAGTCGCACTTGAAGATCGCTTGTATCGCAGAACCAATACTGACTCAGTCGCGGTCCATACCGGCCTTATATAGGGACTCAGATACTTCCAGAACATTCTACTGTAGAAACATCTAGAATGTTCGAGTACATACCGGCCCCGACTGACCAGATGTCGATAGTTATAGAAAGTTCTACCATCGAAATTTCTAGAGGTATTGTGAGCTCTAGTTCTGCTACTCGATACTAGATGGCGCTAGTAGTAACAAATGTCAGGCATTAATTGTGGCGCGTAACAGTACAATAAGACATCATCTTCCAGACAACACTTGAATGTACTGAAAGTCAAAGTCAAACCATTTATTTCAATTAGGCACACTAAAGGCACTTTTGAACGTCAAAAATTATAGTAAAACAATTGATTCTAGTCGCCCATTCCAAAAGGTAGTTTTCGTATGGAGAAGAATGGGCAAGAAACTCCACCATTACTCTTTTAAAATGTTTTACAAGTTCTGTATAGGTACCTACATTAATTTTATATAATTATATGTGAAGACGATGCATCTAGAATAAAAATTAGTCTGCCAACAAAAGGTAAAAAGAATTAAAAATAAAGCAATGACAGGTAAATCAATTATGTGATAGATACATGGTGCTCACATATTTACAACTATTGTTAAAGTAGATTATTTTTATATAATTTTAACAAGTGTGTGAGTTACTGTAGCCACAAAAAGTAAAACTAATGTCATAAAAAAATATATAAATTAAATTAGCGACCAGTTTGATTTTGTCTAGAAAGAAATATCTATGTATGAATAGGTATGAACGCTTTCATATTTATGCCGCATCTTTCATTATTACAGAGAGTAATACTGTGGTATTATCATCTATCACACAGAAGTAAATACAAGATGTAATCTGCTTACGCAAGATGCAATCAACGTATTTAGGTCATTTGACCTGATATTAATCAAGCTAGAACTAAACGTTATTTGTCCGGATTACGACCTAAACGAATTTCTGCTTGATGAAATTGAATTATCTCATGTATGTTGAATATGAATATGTGATTTTGGAACTTTCTTTTTATTAAATGGTGATTAGATTATTAGTACCTGGTGTAGTGACGTGGGCTGAAATCTCATTAATGCTTATTCGTGTCAAGTATACAGAATGGTCAAAAAGTCGTGGGTTAAAAGAAACAAGGAGATAAAGGAGGTCATTTCCAACGCTTTTAAAGTGAGAAAATAGTAATTTTTGGTAACGATTCAAAATTTTTGGAAAAAAATTAATTGCTCTTGAAATTTGGTATCCAGAGCCGCAATAGAATTTTTGTAGTGCTGATACATTATCTAGTAATAATACACCACCGTTTGATTTATATCACATTTTTTTTAATTAGTCTAATTGTAAAAGAACTCGGTATACAAAAATATTTATAATTGTTAGGGCAATTGAATTATGGCCATGCTGTAGAAAGATTTTTTGTTGGGAATTACCTCCTTTATCTCCCTATTTCGTTTGATCCACAACTTTTTGACCATTCTGTATAAGTATATTATATTTTTTTGATTCAGTTACTGGTAGCAATTGCCTCGGGTCTGTTTTTTTGACATTATGCTTCGTTGATGTTATTTCCATTCGATCGAAAACTTCGTCAAAGTAGAACATTATCTGCCGATGTTACTATTTTTACTGCTACAGTTTTTTTGCAACTTAAAAATGTGGTTTTCACTAGAATCACTAATTAGGAGCTTGGGGTTCAGAGTAAAACCACCGAATTATCGGTAAGTACATAACTCAAAGGGAACGTCTAGTCGCCACAGGGGATAGAGCATGACTCTCCAACTTGGGCTATAGTAAAGAACACGCTACATGGTATAGATCTGAATTAAAACGCCCGTCTGCACAGATCAGTTATGTGTCATATTTGACAGGGGATTCGATTCATTCTCGGTTATTGAGGAGTGACAGAATTTTGAAGGAATGGAAATCAAATTTTGGAGTTTAAGTTAGTTGATACATGTAATAAGTGATCAGACAGTGGGAAATGACGGGGTAATGTGTTTGGGGGACCGCCCTGATGTCATTTTGTCCTTGTAAAGATTAAAATTGAATGCAAGACCTCCCCTTTCAATGATAGGAGAAAAGTGTGCACTGCTAGATGATTTCGAGTGATAGCTTTTGTACTATTGGCATCAAAACAGTTTTAATTAGGTAATTTAAACTGAGAAGCTGGCAGTATCATCACAACGGTAATATTTTCTCATAGTTTGTCTTATTTCTTTTTAGTAAGTATATTCGTGTATTTATGTATATTTATTAATGCTTATATTTATATGTAATTAGGTATATATTATATTCATATTATTATTATTTATAAGTTTATGCGTATATTTAAAATATTTATTCGTCAATGTTCATGATTGCACCTACCACTGTTTGTCTCTGCATCACCCAAAGGTTGACTGGTAGAAAATGCCTATGGCATTAAGTCCGCCTTTGTACTTTTTTGTGCTTAACCGGTTGAATGTCGTAATTACAGACACAATTAAAAAGCCATTGTGTCTCGCGTAGATCTACGTTCCGGCATACGAAGGGTTAAAGTATTAAATAAATAATAAATAAATAAACTGAGCATGAATGAAATTGGCTAGTCATCTAACTGAGTAAGATGACTACGCATTCTTTTCTAAAACAATTCTTACTATAATGGAGATTTCTTTGACAGCAGAACATTTATCGATAGCCAGATAATCCAGGTACGACGTGTTGTCAATACTTAGGATAGTGAGACACTGTTTCGCAAAATCTGTACTAGTTCTTTTTGTTTTCTTTTACACATGGCCTACCAGCTAACGATGGACCCACAATAAAATTAATCCTACAAGGCAGTTATTGGAGAGGGTTTTTGGAGTTCAGCACTTCAGCAGAAAACTCGAAACCAAAAACTACAAATATGCGTTTTGTTTGTGCAGAATAAACAATTTTTCTTTCTTTCTTTCTAAATAAAATACAGAATCAACACCTACATTCGTTCCACGTCTGTCGTTCGCAGGTAGTACAGTTACTGAAACTAGTACAAACAGTGGCACCCGATTGTATCGCGTCCCCCACATACATATTAATTTGAGCTTAATATTAACAAGTGATGTCTTACAGTTGAATGGGCGCGCGCAGGTCGCGGGTGAGGTCTTGACTTTATAATGTAGTTCAAGTTAGGAGCTTTGCATTAGGACTGGCAGCTGGAAAGACACATTTTGAATCAACACCGATGCAAGAGCTGAATTAAAAAAAAATTATGATGAAGGTTTTAACAACTGAATTTAGGTGGTAGGTCATCATCATCTGCCTAGCCTTTTCCCAACTATGTCGGGGTAGGCTTCCAGTCTAACCGGATGCAACTGAGTACCAGTATTTTACATGAAGCGACTGCCTATCTGACCTCCACTACCCAGTAACTGGGTAATATGAAACTCCTTGGTAAGACTAGTCGTCAGACTTTCGGGTTTCTTCCGTAACGACTATCAAAGACCCACGAATGACAGCCGGGACCAACGAGGTACGGAGGGGTCTTGGTATGTAAAGATGGTCACTCATCCACTGTTGTTATTACTTAGCCACAAGCCCCTCTTCAGGTATAAGGGCCATTTTCCTATCATGCGGATTTGAGTCCGCGTGCGTATCTGGCCCGTATGCACGCCGCACAGATTCTATAATTTCGTACATACTTTCCCTGATATGCATGCCATAAGCAAGCGGGACACGGGGAGTTTACGGGTGCATTACACGTGGTAAGCTCACGCATGCGGGTGGTGCTCGCACGCGGGTGCAAACCCAGACAGAAAAAACACACACTTGACAGGAAAAAGTCTCTAATAACTTCTTTCTACGTGTTATAGACAACTAGCTGACCCGGCGAACTTCGTACCGCCCCGCCAGCCGCTCTGCCCCCGCTTTTTAAATCTCTGATATTTTCTAAGATATTCATTTTAATGAAATGCTATAAAGGGCAATTTTGATTTACACGAAATGCACAACGTATCTAATGTATTTAATTGGATAAGGAATAATACCGTATTGTTTAAAATAGCTTGGTAATTAAACCATAATTTTTTTGTAATATGAAAAAGATTAAAATGGTTACTGTGGGTTATCCTTAGAAGATAAACATATACCATTACGGACTTTTTTATCGATCTTTTTAAGATATACAATTCCGTAGTACATTAAATTGATCTATCTCGTAAGGTTTAGAGCGTTTGCCATGTAAGCGCACAAAAATATGTTTGTTACGACATCACATTACAAATCTTTGAATTTCTCGGCTTTACTATAATATGCATGTATTGTACATATTTATAAACCTTCCTCTTTAATCATTCTATCTATTAAAAAAACTGCATCAAAATCCGTTGCGAATTTTTAAAGATCTATGCATACATAGGGACAGACAGACAGCAGGAAGTGTCTTTGTTTTATACTATGTAGTGATTGATACTGCAAACTGTGTGAAGAACAGTTGACTATATCATCAATCATACAAAACTTCATGGCTTTGGCAATTTTCCCTTCGAAAGTTAATTGCCTTGGATACTGTGATGAGGATTGTAATCGTTTTAGTTAAAATTTGAAGGTCGAGAGAATCCGCTGGTAGTGAAGCACGCAGGGACGGTCGTTATGGGCATGTTTGGGGGACACCTATGATACGATACCTACGTCTTTCGATATAGATATTACCACCAGCTGTCCCACCACTAGGCAAAGAACTTCCCACAGGTTTCACAGACATCTCTGAGTCCATCGCATGATTATTCAGATGCATATGAAAAGGGGCCTGTACCTAAATAAAAACAGCCGCACAGGTCGATCGATCAGGTTAAGCTACGCTTGCCGCGGTTGGTCTGTGGATGGGTGACCATCTTTATATAACGAGACCCCTGCGTGCCTCGGCAAGCACGTTAAGCCGTTGGTCCCGGTTGTCATTCGTTGATCTTTGACAGTCGTTACGGGTAGTCAGAAGCCCGAAAGTCTGATAACCAGTCTTACCATGGGGTATTGTATTACCCAGTAACTGGATTGTGGAGGTCAGATAGGCAGTCGCTCCATGTAAAACACTGGTATTCACCTGCACCCGGTTAGACTGGAAGCCGACACCAACATAGTTGGAAAAGGCTAGGCAGATGATATGAAATCATATTTTCACCTTTAAACTACCCTCAAACTTTCTTTAAAAAATCGCGTCCTCTCCTAATTTAAGGTAGTCCAAGTTCGACAGGTAGTACTAAGTCTGGCGCAGGCAGCGTCAATAATTTTATGCATGAAATTTGCTTCACGCGGGCGTGTATTTAGTTTAAACAGACAGGCGACGTGTGTGGGCTTTACTTCGCCGTTACCTTGCCTTTGATATTTGCACTTACATCCTGAGTTTTGCAACATGGAATTAATATGTTTGTTGTTTGTAAGCTGAGATGGGAGAAAGATGGGGTAAGTCGAGTTGTAATGAAGGATGCTGTGCTGTGTCATGTGTGTTCACGATGCTGTGCTGTGTCATGAGTGTTCACGATGCTGTGGTGTGTCATGTGTGTTCTCGATGCTGTGCTGTGTCATGTGTGTTCACGATGCTGTGCTGTGTCATGTGTGTTCACGATGCTTTGCTGTGTCATGTGTGTTCACGATGCTGTGCTGTGTCATGTGTGTTCGGTTATATTGCTACGGCTGTACCATTGTGTATGGTTAATTAAGGCTTTGAATAAATGGATGTCGGATGGAATCTTTTCTGTATATCATATTTAATAAAATGTCTGATATTATCTGAAAAGAACCAAGTAAGCGACCGCAAATGGATGGCGAAAAAAATAAGTTTATTTCTATGAATCTAGTAGTTTGCGGTAAATCTGTCAAATCTCTAGGTAGTTTTTTTACTTAGAGATCATAATTCGTGTCAATCAATCAACTCAGCCTATCGTAGTCAGTCAGTTTTTAGTTTATTTTTTAGCCTATCGTATTCAGTCAGTTTTTAGTTTATTTTTTGTTTCGGCTATCTTTAATAATTCTGCATTATAATTTTTTTTTCCAGCCTACTCTGTTTCACTTATGAGCAAAAGCTTCTTTTTTATTATTATTAAATGCACCATCCCGGCGCGGGCCAATAGCGGCCCATTACAATAGAAAATCAATTGTGTCTCATTAGCGGTGATTAAACGATTAAAAAAACAATAACGGCGATTAACGGTGCTGGGTAGCTTATATAATTATTATAATATTAAGTATAGCATGAAAATTGTGAGTTCACAACCAAAGATTAATATTAATTGATTTGCCCGAAGTGGTCGACAGTGGACAAGTTTCCGTTTCGTATTATAAGGATATCAATACTTAAATATTTCGTTGACAAGGGACATAAGCCTATTTTTTCCCATACAAATCCATGTAAGAGACTTGTATCATCATTATATTAAACCTCGAAATACCTAGCCAAACATTTCCTTCATGATCGACACCGTAATCTATTTCAAAGCTAAACTCGGTTACATTTTTTCGGTTCGCTGATAAATCGGGAAATCGAGTGGCGAGTTCAAGAACTTCACATCGATGAAATTTTTCTATAATCTAAGCGGAAATGAGAAAGCTCGTGCGAAATGACTTTATGTTCAAATGGATTGAGGACACAAACTAAGATTTCTTGTGCAGTAGTCGTACCTATTCGAGAAATCGCAAAAACGAGAGGTTTTATAATTGAATTTCTTAGGGTTGTTACTATACCTACCCTGTAATTTATACATACTTAAAATTATGAATTCAAAAGTAATTCTGTCTGAATGTTACCTTTTCACGCCTAAACCGCTGAACGGATTTTGGCAAGGAGATATTATATGGTATCCTGAGGCAGGACACAAAGTTCGGCCGCGCCAAATTTGCCAAAGATGTAAACAACAATGGCCGCTCAAAATTGAATAAAATCGATATACAAGAACATTTATTATTAGTAATGTTTGTTTTCGTCTAGTTAGCTCGGAGATTTAGTTAAAAAAATAATATATATATTCTAGGCCATTGTCTTATCGCCAGTATCGTGATTAGCTGTGAACAATTTCACCGAATAAAATAATAGTAAAATATATTTATTTCAGACGTACGAATTACTAACAAATTGTGCTAAGATGCACCTATATTTAGTTTTATTAATACTGACGACCAGTTTCTTCATCAACAACTAAAGTAATCAGTCAAACTGACTTTTACTGTTGTCTTTTACTTGACCTTTTCTGATACGACGGCACATGTGTTTCTTCATTCAAGTAACAGCTAAAATAGTGAAGAAACAAATTTAACCGTTACTTTGACTTTAGTGACGTTACTTTGGCTGTTACTATTGATGATGAAACTGGCCGTTAATGTTAACAACACCTCTTCTTAAAAACGATCTAAAAAAAGTTTTCCTATTTATAACATTGAAACGTAATGTCTACATGAGTTCTTCTTCGTGTAAAATTGACATTTTTCTAACATCCCTCGGGAACTATTTGCGCTTTACTTTTTAAAAGAATCCGCATTTAAAATTCTAGTGAAACCCATTAATTCTTTTTCAAACGTAACTCTTTTCTGATGTTCTACGCTTTTGTGTTTGCTGTTTGAGCGTTTAATTATCGAGAGTATTTTATTCTTTATTTTTTTTAAGTTTAAATTAAATGTGTAACGCGCGATTTTGACATTTTCCGCAACGCCGCGTGTGAGAACCCCGCGGCATCGAGTGGCAACACTGATCGGCGGAACGCACGCCGCAAAAGACAATTGCCGCCTTGACTGAGATCAGAATCTGATGGACTGTTAAACGATAATTTCCATGTGTATGTCAGTTTTAATCTTCACCTGGCAAGTTGGCAAATATTAACTGTTCCGTGTGTACGACTGTTTAATTCAATAACAAAGAATCTACGAGTTAAAAATGTAGATATTGTTATCTTTCCCATCTGCCTTTTTTGATGTATTCTATTATTCATGAAGTAGGTATTCTTCATTAATAATTTTGATTCAAAGCAATTTAGCAACAGATACTGTGAGACCCTGTATCATACTGCAACCTACCGTGGGTCATACTGAAAACTGTATTTTATTTTAATTGAATAGTTTTTTGTGATCACACACACACAATGTGAAACACTTTTGTATTTCGCGGGCTATGAATCATCATAGCCCGCGAAATACAAAAGTGTTTTACAAAACACGTAAGAAATTTTGAATTTCGTTGTAATACTAAAGTAGAGTTTCTCAACTTCAAATTCTCAATTCAGAAACCGGGTATATCTGGTTACCTACGTGCTGGGAAATTGAATATAGTAATCAGGTACATAACAAGCACACGAACATAGGTTTATTCCCTTTAGCTGAAGCTTGCACTTCAAAGTCGTGGCACCGCGGGGCCGCGGCATGTTCATGCAAATACGTCATTAGCATCTATATGTTACTTTGTGAACTTTTGACATGACACACAGGGTCTGTTGGTAGAATAGTTGTGTTACGATTAGTTTCTTGATGAGGGATACTGACTAACAGGGAAGGGAAACGTTTTAAGGAAACATGCGCGGTAATTGTGTAAGACATTGACAATTGCAATGTCTTTCATTTTGACAATTCACTAACATTGATTGCGTCATTTACGTTATCAAGCAGACGAATTTTTAAGTGTGTTTGTTACGCGATTACACCGCCAATTATGAACCGATTTTCAAAATTCTTTTTTTAATGGATAAGGTATGCTTCAGAGGTAGTTCCATATAAATTTTATGAACTTTGCTTGGGTAGTTTTGGAATTAGCTTCAATAATACGAATTTTTTCCACTTATATTTAATATCTTCCTGTCACTGTTATTCACATAGCAAGGCAAGTAGTGTTATATGGATTTGTATGGGGTAGGTACAACTAAAAAGTGAAAAATAAAAACTTTGTAGTGTTTTTTTTTTTGGAAGTCGGTTGTTTTTTTTTGTAAAAAAGTTTTTATTCAAACATAAGAAATACATGAATTTCCTTCAAAATACTTTGCATTCCACAATGTTTAGGTACTTAGGTGGTTACTTATTAAATTAAGTCATTATGGACTCTGTTGGAAACAGCACAATATTATATGTTAGATTAGTTTAGCCCAGTATCTCATCTTCTAGTTATTACAAGTAATTCTTTACACGTAGGACATCAATACATCAACATATCTAACTATGTGCATAATTGTAATTACATAACGTACGATCATTGAGCTGTCAACGGCGAGCAATCTAATTACACTGCAGCTTCGATATAGATCACTTGGACAGCGGCCTTTAATTTAAGGGGCTTACAGGACCTAAACGCAAAAAACGCAAGTTTTAGAAACAATAAATAGTAGATTGTTATACGAGGTTCGAAAGGAATCTATTCCCATACGAGGTATTTAGACGCCCGAGCGCAGCGAGGGCGGCTATAGTCCGAGTAGGAATTGATGACTTTCACCCGTGTTAAACACTCTACTTTTCATTTCGAATATAAGGAAAGTAAAAAATAGTGGTTTTTCTAAAATATTTACTGATAATAATAACATGAATAGTAGGTACCTATGTAAAATTAATTGAGATGTTAGAACAATTTGTGTACTATTTTAAATATGGAACACGCGGTGTGTCACCGCCGCGGGCCGTCCCGCTTGATAGGTTTTTCTTTTTATTCACACTGGCTGTTTATACACTCACAAGACTGCAGCATTTTTCTATTTTTCTTAATGTATGTAAAACATTTCGTAGCTGACTACAGTTCTATTTTTAAAATTCATTCCCACCCTAAAGAGGGAAGTAATTACTATGAGTCTTTCCCGCCCTGTGGTGGGAAGCAGCGTCTTCCACCCGCTATTCGGATCAAACAAACACTACTTTCCGAGTATGAGAAATGAAAAGTATATGATCGACTACAGTAAAAAAAAATCAAAAAAATATATGATATTCTTCAGAATAAATGCTAGGAAGATAGTGTGTTGAAAACATAATACAACTTATTTGGTACGATAGAAAAAAATCATGAAGATACCTCTAAAAACTTTTTTTTTACAACAAAATTCATACTAATATTTATACAATCATTATGATTTTTTGTCAGATTATTCTACAAGCAACATACTAAAACTATAGTTTTTTAGTTTTTTTGTCCAAACACTAGATTTTTCGTAAGTCGATAATTGCTTCATATTTTGCAATAAATTGCCAGCGTTGTGGCATCGCGCTTCTCTTTCTTTTCTATGCAGTGCGACAAAGACCGCGCTTTAGGTCATGTAGTCCTCTTAAGGCTGGTTAAACTCATCTCGGATCCTATCATTGGAAATATTATTAATTCTTCTTCCCAAGTGTTATTTGACAACGGTTGTTATTATAACTAAACTTTCTTGACCACCAAAGATTTATGGTTAGAAAAATATAGGAAGAAAACCAGAAATCATTCGACAGTTTAACAACCACCAGTGAAACGGCACACCCCGTGTCCTAATACGCGAATACGCGATTGTGGCGTTCATCTGTAACTTATTTATTCGGAAAACCGCCGAACGCGCCCTTTGTCGACGACGCGTTCGGGTTTGCCGAATAAAATGAACGTGACGTTCACGTATTTACGTTACGATCGCTTACATTATAAACGATCGTAATGCAAATATTTTATAAGTTAGTATTAGGACACGACCGTAGGGATCGGTCCTCGTTTCATCGATTTAATATATTTTTTTTGCTCTGAATTTTTCTAACTGAACAGACAGCTGTGCTGCTGGGGAGTTTGTTGCGCCACTTCTTCTTCCCAGCGAAAGCACTAAGAAGTGGTGAAGGGCGGGCGTTTTGGAGAACTGTCCTATATAATTTTGACGTTCGAAAAGTGCTGATCCTCAGCCTGATTTGAATATATGGCCTTTGATTTTGATTTCAAATTAGTGAAGAACAAAAGGGTGATCATATTAATACCCTAATATTCGTATCAGCAAATAACAGCCAGTAGTATTTTGTTTAGAAAAATATAACCACAACTTGTAGCGTCATATAATACATCTTATTGGTTTTCAAAACATATTATTACGTATGCTGTAACTCATATTTCTTCGAGGGAGTTTCCCCTATTCCCAGGAAAGATATCAAATCTCGTATTACCGCACTCGCGAGCTATAGATTAGATGCTCGATATGTAACTGACGTGAGTAGATCTGCGGCTGGTATTAATATGGCTTGGTTATCAGAATATTATATTTTATTTGTGTAGTATTAGACTATCATGAAAGGCATTAGAGAATATGCATGTATTTTTTTCACTTGATCAATACATGACAGTAGTTCTGTCTGACCTGCTGAGGATCTCCCAACTGGACATAAGTTGCCTTGGCTAGCCTGTCTGAAGTCTTTAAATAGACTCCGGTCCCAGGTTGGCTCAAGGAAAACCTGGTCAGATGGAGAATCATACACGTCTCCGCCTTGGAGTGCAAATGCGGTGCTGTTCCGCAACAATGGGACACTTAATATCGTGTCCTGCGTGTCCTGTCGTTTGCACATTACAGGAACTGACGGACGCTAGTGATGGCGCGAAACATGCAGCCGAATTCTGGGGTGAGTCTATTTAGATTGCCATCGACGCTAAGAAGGAGAATGACAATAATTTAAACCCAAGAAAAGTATTAAAAGTTAAATTCAACAAGGCACTGCTTCATGCTCAAAAAAATGTTAAACCCCATCAATTCTCTATTAATACAACAAAAAAATATTTCATCATGATCAGCCTATCCTTTTATCATTTCAGTATTTTACACGGAGCGACTGCCTATCTGACCTCCACAACCAAGTTACTGGGTAACACGATACTCCATGGTAAGACTGGTTGTCAGACTTTGGGCTTCTCGCTTTGGGCGACCATAAATAGTTTTCTCAATCTCTATCTATCAGTAATTACAAGCTTATTTTTTTATAATATGAGATCTAAAAGTGATTCCGATATCATATTTACAGAATAAATAATTTCATTTCATGTCAGTACAATATATCTTCGCCCTGAGATCAAGACCAACATCTACAAGGTTTAAGACAACCAATATTATGTAGTCCGTTGATGCATACTATTATTAGTATGTATGCATAACATATCTCGCTTAATATTCCTAGTTTGAGATAATTCATAAACGTTATCGTAGTAGTTGCTAGGAAGATGAATTGTGCTGGTGCGTGATGGATGATGGAGTTTTGTTGCTATGTTACTAAGAGGAGGTTTTATTATGTACTTGTATGTACATAATCGATACATCCCAACTATAATGTAATCATATATCATACTAATATTATAAATGCGAAAGTTTGTGAGGATGGATGGATGTTTGTTACTCTTTCACGCAAAAACTATTCAATGTATTTTGATGAATATTTACAGTAGTATAGCTTAAACATCAGAATAACACATAGGATACTTTTTATCCCGATATTCCCACGGGATCGACACATATGCAAGTGAAACCGCGGGGCGCTGCTAGTTTATAATACACACATCAAAAGTGTCTAGGGATCAACATATATTTTTGCAATAACTTTTCTCCTGATTGATATTAATTAAAATTTTCTTTAAGGATTCATCAAATAAAGTGTTTTCGTTTGTCACAGTAACGATAAACCAAGTCACCTTTGCATTAATAAAGAAATTTGCCATTTTCCTAATAAAGGGATTTTTGACATTTGAACCACTAACACAAAAGTTCGAAAAAAAGACTGAAATAACAGTTTTCTTTAAAATTTTATTGGGTAACTTAAACAATTAATAATCCGTGTTTCTACCGCAAACACTAACAACACAAGAACATCGGTTTGGCATACTCAAAATGAGTTCATCCAAATCACGCTGTGGAATGGCAGCCCATGTTCGTTGCAACAACAAAAAAAGGTCTTCTTGCGACTGGATACCCTCCATATTCGGCAGAGCTCTTCTCTGTAGCATATCCCATGCATGCTCAATCGGGTTCAAGTCTGGCGACTGAGCAGGCCAGGGCAGGACATTGATGTTAGCTGCGGCGAGAGTCTGTCTTACAACTCTTGCGGTGTGCGGTCGTGCATTATCATGCATTAACTGAAATAAGGGACCGATTTGCACTTGTAGAGGAACGATGACGTCTGATACAATCGTCTCAGCATAAATTTGAGCGTTGAGGTTGCCTCTGATCCAAATCAACTCAGTTCTTCCGCCGATCCAAATACCCGCCCATACCATGATGGTTCCACCACTATAAGGATGGACTTCCTGGCAGGATTTTAATCGCTGTTGGCGTCCAGGGGTTCTCCAGTGTCGTATACGTCTTGTATCCGGTCTCATACCAAAACGAGACTCATCAGAAAAGCACACGAAACGCCATTGTTCTTCTGCCCAATTTCTGTGTTCAAGAGCCCATTGATATCGAATCCTACGATTGTGCATTGCTATAGGTGGTACCCGTAGCGGTCTTCGGGAATGAAGGTTCACTTCATGCAAGCGGTTTCTGACTGTTTGGTCGCTAATTAAGTTCCCTGAAGAGTGATGAAGCCTCACGGCTAACATCATGGCGGTTATTGTTGGAGCTCTTCGAGTTAAGATTTGAATGTATCGGTCTTGTCTCCGTGTGGTGCAGCGATACCGTCCTCCATGGCGCTCAGCCACGGTACCAGTGCTTCGGTAACGTGTCCAAAGTCGACTGATAACACTCTGACTTGTATTCAGAGCTAAAGCCACAGTACGTTGCCGGGAACCAGCTTCTATCATTCCCACGGCTCTGAGCATTTCTTCCCTGCTTAAATGACGTCGCCGCTCCATAATAACGTTGGTTTTAATCAGTAGTAGGGAAACAGTAGCACTAATAATGTCTTCAATGCGTTGTATGTTTTTATAGGGAAAATATTGACAGCTGATTTTCATCTTTTACTCGAATTTGATTCACAGTTCCTGATTCAAATTATGAAATGCACCAAAAAGGATCCATATAAATTTATAAAATCATAAATTTATTACAAAGCCACATCTCAATCTCAAGAAATCCGCATAAAAATGCTTGATCCCTAGACACTTTTGATGTGTGTATTATAAATGCGAAAGTAAGTTTATTTGTTACGCCTTTACGCTAAAACGGCTGAACGGATTTGGATAAAATTTGGCACTTGAGTAGACCATGACCTGGAGAAGGACACAGGCTACTTTTCATCTTGGATCGCAGACGAAGTCACGGGCAACAGCTAGTACCTACATAATAAAACTGAGTTACATATCTCCCAAGTTAAGTGGGATATTATAGGAACTTTTTTAGAAATATAGATACACAACGTCATAACTACACGCCAGTAATTCCCGAAGGGTGAGGCAGAGGTGTACCTATACCCACATTTCGCCAGTATTGTTTAAGTTACATGTTATAGGGACAAGTCCATGCCATCAATCTTTTATCCAGTGGAAACTTGTAAATGGCCTTCAAATAAAATATTGTTTTAGAGCACCAAAAGAGCATTGCGTATGTAGCTGTAAGTTTCCCGAATAGAATAAAATAAAATATGGCACAAATCCAGACTAATTTTTTTTTAAATTTCATATGCAAAAGCGTTTTTGCAGTCGGCTTAAAATAAATTTCTAAAGTGTTAAAATGTGAATTAGGACAATAAAACATGTGGGGCATCATTTGGCGTATGAAACAAGAAATGTCCCTCAATTAGTGATCATACTATTGCTTATCCTGACTCATAGGAAATACCAAAATCGCGATTGAGACAGACAGCTGAATACCAGTATTTTACATGGAGTGACTGCCTATCTGTCCTCCACAACCCAGTAACTGGGTAATACGACAGGTATTCCATATTAGTAAGACTGATTGTCAGACTTTCGGGCTTCTGACTACCCACCCGTAACGACTGTTAAAGTTCAACAAATGACAGCCGGGACCAACGGTTTAATTTGCTTTTTTTAAAGCACGGAGGGGTCTCGATATGTGACAGATGATCACCCATCCATGTACTGAACCCGCCAAGCGTAGCTTAACCTTCAATCGATCCGTGCGGCTATTATTATTTAGCCACGAGCTCCTATATACATTTTCAGTGTATGTAATCTTTAAACTTGCACCACAAACGAATAACTATATTAGCATGATTGCTTCAGTTATTAGCATTTATTTAGGTTCGCCTCGTTACTGAACGTACGTTCCTTGAATATTCTTTTGACGTAAAACATACGCTGTGTGAAAACTTGGGAGAGATTGTGATAGTTATAGCTGAAGGAAATGAGTTTATTTATAGTACTAGTTGACACGGCGAAGTTCGTATCACCATCGAAATCAGTCAATCCGTTATCGAGTCGTCATCAAAATAGTCGTTCCATACAAAATGAATGAGATTATGAATTATCTTTTTTTTATTCCTTACTAGCTGCTCCCGACGGTTTCACCCGCATAAGTCTCGATATCGTGGGAATATCGGGATAAGAAGTATCATATGTGTTAATCCTGGTTATGAACTATCTGTGTGCCAAACTTCATCCAAATCGGTCCAGCCGTTTGTGCGTGAAGAAGTAACAAACACACTCACAAACTTTCACCTTTATAATAATGCCGCACAATTTATAAACGCAGTAAAGAACATGTGACATGTAGGTATAGACTTTACTGCGTTTATAAATTGTGCGGCAGAATATTAGTGTGATATTTTCTCATGTTTTAATAGTTATTGTGTTATTCGGGGCAGAATAAATTCCAGCTCTGACATTTTTGGTTTGATTGAAATTATTAGTTTGTAGTTTTTGGTTTGATTGAAATTATTAGTTTGTAGTTTTAGACAGAAAAATTAAATTAGGATGATGATATTAATAGGTAATTTATTAGTTGCAGGTTAAGATGACAATAGACCACTCTGTAATTTTTGAGGGATTGATTTTAGTACAGCAAAAGAATAAATGACTTGTACTCAATTCAACGATAAAGTATGAAACAAGAAAACATTCTCATCTGAAAGTGCCCTTTCATTTGATAACCAAACACGGCATTATTATTTTTTATGACTTTATGTCATCTAGTGGGTGCTGTTTTCAATTTAATGTGACGTCACACAGCCCACCACCAGCGGACGATCGAGACGCTTCCAACGATACTTTATTTGTCAAATTAAGATAAGAAGTTTAGAAGTTATGAGGGAACAGATGAACATATAATGTACAGTCAACAAAAGAGATAAGTATGCAGGATCGTCGGATATAGTTGAAGTTTAAGAAACCGATGGATGTTCTCGCATAAAATTTATTTTTATTAATAGAAAGCAAACAGCTCATTTATCAAATTAAATTTCAGTCGAAAACATCCATCGGTTTCTTAATAAACTTCAACTATATCCGACGATCCTGCATACTTATCTCATTTGTTGACTTTACATACCATGGAGTTTCTTGCCGGTTCTTCTCCATAGGAAACGACCAATTGGAACCATGCAACTAGCTTCTGACGTTTCATAAGTGCCCATGTTGGTTTATGTGAAATAAAAATATTTTGATTTGATTTGACTTGATTTGACATACCGGTCAAAATCATAACTCTCATTTCGCCATATTCGGGTAAATATAGGTACACTTTGCGTCATAAAACTTCTATGTTAATGACGCCATTACAAATAGTACGTGAAGATACACCTACTAATGTTGAATAAATTCTATCGCAGTCAATACAAAAGTTCCAAAGGTATCAGGACAAATCACTTACCCGAATTTTCCCTTTCTCCAAACTCCATTTTTCCTTAGGTAAGGATCACAGGAGCCGATAAGAGGGATCGACTGACGGGAATACTTCTAATTCTATAGAATATCTTCTTCTTTCAATATTTCTTCGACCATAAGGTTCGGGCTATCTGATTGGGTCTTTATATTGAGTTTGAGGGCTTTTACGCCAGGTTGTTTCTCGGCCTATAGGTTATGTACTGTATTGTGAGTGTTCCGACCTTTGTAAATACGAGGTAATCATGAATCGATATATACAATTAAGGATTATGTTTGCGAGTATGACCACGTGTATGAATTTGGCAAAGTTCTTTAGATTGAAAAAAATATGATTGCCAATTTTACGAGTAAAATATTAAATAAGGTTCAATACAATATCCAACTGGCTGCCCGCCATCTTTACAATAACCATTTTATGCTTCGTAATGGAAATTAAATTTAACAGAACACCGCTAAACCGGAGGCCCATTTCCGACACAGTATCAGTCGTCAATTGCCCGAACAAAGTTCCCCAATTAACCGTTTCCACAATAACCATGAATATTGGCAAAAAATTCTGTTGCGGCACGATTAAATTCGCGGCGGTTACACGAAACGTCCATTATCGTCGAAGGTATAATATACCCGTATTATAACGACTGTCTAACCGTTAAATAATTTTATTTTTAACTCGGGACTCGCAGATAAAAACGCTGGTAACTTTAAATGGGAAAACTTCCTTTTGCTGAGCAATGAAAAGACGTCATTACGGAGTCATGGATTGATACAAAGGGGGCAGGTGAAGTTTGAGGGAAGGATATCGTACATGGTTGTTTACGATCAGGTGCAAATTGTAAGATTCAAGTTGTTTGAATAGGGTTGGTGAAAACTCGAAGGACCATTGAGTTTTTTTGAAATTGTGTTTTGTGATGAAAAGATGATGTTGAATGTACCCCTGTCGTTAGGGATGTTTATAAGGAATGCGTTTTTCCGGTATCTTTTGAACTTTTTGGCACTACATTACACAAAAAAAAAAAACATTAAATTTACTTTGTGTAGTAAAGTAAGCTAAAGGAAAACGTACTACCTAACAATGTTTATTGTCGCTTACAAAAAGTCGATTTAGCAATAAACTTCTGAAATTACGTACTAACAGCGCTACTGGACTTAAGCCAGATTTTTTGCTAAAATTTTAACAAAGCTTGTCTATTTTGTTGCGAACTTTGTGATATAATATATTATCCGTTTTATGCTCGAGCTTATTTTGAAAATTATCCGATATTTCCTAACTTTCCGGAATAGAGAAAGCGTACAAAATCGCAGCACACTGTTTGACCGACTTCTTTTCTTGCTAAATATGAGGGTAGTTCGATGAAAGAGTGTAAACCATGAGAAGGTATGGCGCTTTCCTTTCAAGAAAAAAAAACATGTTTTCTAAGCCATTCATATTTTTTTGCTCAACAATTTTGCTGAAGGCAGTTAAGGAGGTTTGAACTTAACAAAACTTCAGCAATAAGTACCTGAGTTTTTTTGTTTACGTGGCAAGCACTGCGATTATTCAAAAGATTTAATTAGAAAGTATCATGCATCAGCATAATAGCTACAAGATGTCACTACTGCTAACAGATCGACATGGGGAGAATAAACAGTAGATCGAAGCTTCCAGAATTTGGCTGTGCAATTTCAAAACCTAGCAACTGACATTAAAAAATAAAATCGATTTTTTGAGAGATGTCAGTTGTCTATTGAAATTGCACAGCCGAATTTAGAATCGGAACTTCCAAAATCAATCTATATCCGTTCACCTGTAACTGCAACACGTCAGCAATCAGAGCTTAAATAATTACCGTGGCTTAGCAAACTGTGCCTCGGTCAGGTGGGCCGGACTCCTGTGGTGAATTAATCACGAAAGCCGCTGAGTCAACTGTTACCTAATTGGTGTTCCTCCCTTGACAATCGAGTCATCAAAGTGGTCAAATACGACGTGTTTGCTCAGTTTGTGCAGCTTCAGCGTAATGACGTCATATTTAATTTAGGTGCGCAGAAGTAGATGCTGAATATAGTAAGGTGTTCTCAAAAGTTTTTAGAAGTTGCACGAGGAGACTCGCAAATGGAATTGTGGATTGTTCTCGTACTTTTACTCGGCTCAAAGGAGGTATGTAGTTACGTCATATTCACTGTCCATGTATCCAGTGTATTACATTACATATGCTCGGCATTTTAATGATTGTTGTGTTTGCTTCGTAGTTAGTTGATTGTTTTTTCGCTTTTGATTCATTTTGTATTCAGACATTTCACGTTGACTGAAAGAAAAAAAAACCGGCCAAGTGCGAGTCAGACTGGCACACGAAGGGTACCAAGTGTTTTGTTCAGCGTTTTAGAAAATTAGTTTTAACCCCCTTTAATTTTTTACATTGATTTATTTTTATTATTTGTTGTTATAGCGGCAATAGAAATCAATTGTCTACCTATTACGGTTCATGAGATACTGCCCGCTAACAGATAGACCGACATACGGACGGGCAGTGGAGGCATAGTAATAGACAAAAAGAAAGAAATACATTTATTTAGCACAGACTAAAATAACGTGTTCACTATGCAAATATGCTAATTTGAGTCTAACAAGAATGACAAAAACCGACAATGAACGATAAATGATTTTTTCCGGTAAGTAGGTTTGCACAAACACTTTTACACGTCAATCATATTTTTTTAAACTAGATGAGGTCGGCGTTTCCTATCTCACTACTCTGAGAAGAAAGGCCGAAACAAACTCAGAGGTATACACTGTATAGAAAAAAAGAAGAAAAACTGAAATCCGAACGCTATTAAACACAAATCTCAAACGTTCCCTCCGAAACACACTCACAAACACTCCAGCACCGTCTCTCATGTTTTTGTACACGATATTCCGAGGAAAGTAAGCGTTTGATTCCCGAAAATCAATGGGTCCATTAACCGACATCACCCACTATTTCCTTGAGCTCGGTCAGGAGGCTAATGCAGGAACGCCCTTTAAAGATTGACCCCTAGTAACAAGATATTCGGTAGCTAATGCTCACTGTGGGATGTAAGGGAGGAATTCAGTCGAATCATTTCGTTGGACATCGCAAATAGTGTTTTTGTCGATTCGACCCTTGCTTTGGTAGTATTGGAATATTGGTAGTGACGTAAAAAACTGTTTGAGACTATGAGCATCTGGTTACTTTTGCATTTCATGGTGGATGTTGTATTTTTGATAGTTTTTTTCTGGTGTTTTTTTCTTGGTTGGTCTTTGGTATCATTGGTAAGTTCTTTAAGTTTGTAGCTGTGTGATTTTTTTTTTTTTGTTAATTTTTTATTTCACGAACTGTGTCCAAATAAACTTTTTTCTTTCTTTCTTTAAACCTTAATATTCTCGCTATTTAAAGGTAGCTTTTCTAGGTAGTGTTCGATTAAGGGTTGTGTGTGTATATGATAAGGTTATCCGGAAATAGGACATCATAAGCGGTTATCGAGGTTGCCAAAAATTACTTGCTTGAGAGCATCAGCGATAATTATGATCGCCGATGTTTTATCAATCAAGAGACAAATTTATAAAAAAATAATGTTTTATTTTGTGTTTTTCCAATACGCATAAAACATGCTTCCAAAAAAACCGCACGCACAATGCCTCCAACATTTCAACTATTTGCCACTCCAGAAGTTTCCAACCATAACAACTTTTGTTTTTCCTGTACAAACCACTTTGCCACACAAAGTATATATCATAATGCCCAAAATGTGGGAGCACTCGCTGGCATCCGAATCCGCTGAGTGTTTTCGCAGATTTGCTTGGTAGAAACATTTTTATCTTTGATATGTTAATATCTGATGCTAATTCTGTTGATCTGAGAATAGGACACTGGAACAGAAGCTGGTCTACCTTTGACAATGTTATTTTTGTACCTTTAATAAGATAAGCAGCTTCTTTGTCTTAATGTACCGTTTTTCTTTCATCGTAGATAACATTAAGATACACACATAGTTGATTGGATCACACCTTTTCTTTATGTTTGGTATTATAGTGGCATTGCCAGTTCTTTCAATTTTATGAGTGAACCCATGATTAGGATTATAAACTAACAAAAGTTAAAGATTTGGAAACTAGATGCTGTTGATGGAATTAAACACGTAACAAAATGATTATAGAGGTGGGTCTATGTCAGAGGGTTTGTTTTCCGTTAGACCTTCAGGTGGACCATTGTGCGTGGCCATGGCGGCTGTCGGGGATTATTCCAACAAGCACATATCCCTCCAGAAGTTGATTACATCTCCTGGTCTGTTAAGAAAATCTGTGTAAGATCTGGGTGCCCTGAGAGTTTCTGTCCTGGAGGCCTACCACAAGCTCTTAACGCGATCCATTTTAGGACCTAAACTGAACTGTTTTTCTAATTCGTACCATGACGTCAGTTTAACGATTCAGTTTAGGCCGTGCCATCTGCTGACAGCGATTGTCCCAAACTGAGTCGCAAGTTTTGGTTTCATTCATACTTGTTTGGTACCATGACGTCCATAGAGCAGCTCAAGCGATGCAGTTTGGGAACCTAAACTGAAATGTCTTGTTTTTGAATCGTTTTTAATTAGATCATAGTAGGCCACCTGATCTGGGTGACGCCTGTGCATTCAAAGAGCATATGCACAACGAAATGTATAGAGGTGGTTGTTTGTTATACTCCAACCCCCTTACTAATAAACGTTGTATAGCGTCTCTATAGTTATACAACGCTTAGTCTTCTTTTTTCGAATCTCAAATGACTGACGACTGAAAGAGAATAATCGGTGTGTAACTATTCATCTGAAATAATACGTTTATTAGTAAGGTGGTTACTTTATAAGATATTCAGCTTTGAAAGTGGTTCTTACAGTCGTTGTTAAATAACATTCCGTTAATATTCAGGCTGAAACAACCAAACATTTTGCAGAAACACCTTGAAATAGAATGAATGAATGAATGAATGAATTGCACCGATCCCAGCATGGTTAAACCAGACTCGATTAATCGAATGAACCCCAAGATTCGCACTAGCTCCTGTAGCCTCATGTTCATGGTGCTACAGCTACCATTGCATATCAAGGAATAGACCAGGGGGCGCGGTAATGGTAGGGTAGACGTGCCCGAAGGATAGGTAAGGATTTAAGAGCCTACCGGATATGCATCCTAGAGCAAGCATTGGACTAGTGGAGAGATGGGTAATTATATCTATGGATGGGCATCTTTTAGTGACCTTGCCGCCAGGTTGGTTAAGGTCGAGCTTCATTGTTGAGCTTTTGGCGGGGTTCTAGTGCTTTCTCGGTTCTCTTGTATGTCGTCGCTCTGCTGTGTTGTGTTAGATGTTTCTGTTTTCAATGTCATCGTCGGAAGTTTCGCTACTATCCGTTTCCGGTTTTTTGTAAATCTCGCTAGCGGCGATCTTGATCTTACTTCTGTCTTCCGCTGTATCCATCCAAAAATTGATATCCTTGTCAAAGTACTTCATGTCCTGTTTTAAATTGTCGTTCCATGTGTAAATAGGTCGGCCGACCTTCTTGGATTTGGCCTTGTACTGCATTGCTGCATGCAGCAGGTGTGGTTTGCGCCGCCTGTAGACATGTGCGAGGTAGCACATCCTGTGGTTCTTGATGCGTTTGGTTACTGTTTTTCCGTCTAAGATTTCATGCATTTTCTTTTGTCTTGGTTTATTCCTAGAGTGGTTAATCAAGTCTCTCATGATAACTCGCTCATATCTTCTGAGTCTTGATCTGTTGGCTTTGGTAAGTGCGGATACTTTCAAACCATGTATCATGCACGGTACGATCACCATTCGATACATGAGTCTGGCTAATTTCCAGTCCATATTTGAGTTCCTTATGAATGGTAGTAGCGATTTGGCGTTTTTCATAGCCTGTTCGCAACGTTTCTTTATAGTCCTTTTTCTGCTTAATGTAGATGTTATATGTGTACCTAGGTATTTAATTTCATCACATGTCGTTATATTTATTCCATTAAGGGTCACGTGTGTCGTTATCTGTGTAGCTATGGGGTCCCTAATTAGTATTTTTGTTTTTGTTTCGTTAATTTGGAGGCCTACACTATCTAGTAGGGGTTTAATATGGTATAGGATACCTTCTAACCCTTTTAGGTCATCTGTAATGATGATAAGGTCGTCCGCAAATGATAGTACTAGGGGGAGTGAGATTTCACGATCCTGGTCAAGTTTTATTAATTGGGTTTCCTCGTCGAGAGTTCTAAGGACTTCGTCGATGACCAGTGTAAACAAGCGAGGGGACAGAGGGCAACCTTGTTTGACTCCCTTTCTTTAATAATCCAATTGCTTTGCTGGCCACACCATTTGATGCATGTACGTTCATTCATGCATACCTTGATTATCCTGTTGGTTAGCGATTTGTTGGTTCGTTGTAATAAGATATCTCTTAGTGCATTGAGGTCGACGTTGTCAAAGGCCTTCTCTATGTCGAGGGCGAGTACATAAATTCTTTTACCTGCCCGCCATTCTTCGTCTAAGACCCTTTTGAGCGTAAAGATAACCTATTGTTTAAAAAGGCCGCTTGGTAGTTGCCTAATTCCGCTATTATCTCATCTAGTTTTTTAAGTACGTAGGAGGCGTAAATTCTGTAACCCGTATTGCAAACCGATATGCGGCGATAATCATTCACATCTTTAGGGTTATTGTTTTTTGGAATAGGTACATGTACTGTCTCCAGCTACGTGTCGGGTGCTTCGTTCAGTGTCCAAGCTTTTTTCATGTGTTTGGTGACGGCTTTTTGTAGTATTTGGGGCATTGCTTTGTAAAGCTCGATTACCACTTGGTCAGTTCCGGGAGCTGTCCCATTCCGCATTTTACTAATGATTTCTATTACGTCCTCCACTGTGGGTCCATCACACTGTACTTCAGTTATCGGTTTTGTTATATTAACTGTTGGTATGAGATGGCCCTCGGATTTTTTTAATATTTGCTCCCATTTGGTCATCGGTATATAAGTAGGTTTTTTTCGACGTTTTGTTTGACGTTTGTTCTTACTGTAAAAAAAGTATAGCATCTGCATGCGTTTTGCAGGGTGGTTTTTCCCCAGTCCACTGAGGCAGGCCCTGCATGCTTTTTGCTCTTCCTGATATTTAACCTTTTGAAGTGTTGCCCGACGTTCTTTTACTAGGTTGTGCCTATTTGGATTATCTGGTTGCCTACTTTGTAAGAATTTAGCCTTTTGTAGGTTAGCAAGAGCTAGTCGATGGTCTCTGGAGAGAACTGGCTGAAGAATCAGAGTTTCCTGGGCAGCCGCTTTTAATATTTCCGTTATGGTATTCCAGGGTATTTCGGTGTGTTCGTCCGTTGAGTTGATTCCTATATCTTTTAGTTTTTTTGTTATGCAATCTTGGTATTTTGTTTTCGTGAATTTACTTTTGAGGGCGGAATAATAGCACTGTTTATAGTTGAAATTCTTGGCTGCAATTGTTGTTTCCTTCGCGGCTTGTTGTTGTCTTTGTGTATTGTTGTGTTTGGTGTATTCTTTTTTATTGGAAATTTGGTTTATTCTTAGCAGACCCCAGATTATTTTATGGTCGGATGTGCCCCTAGCGGCCCATTCGCCTTTAATAAGTTCGAAGAGTTTTTTTGTTGCATGTGGCGTTATAATGTGATCCAATTGAGATTTCTGAGTGCCCTTTGACCATGTTATCCTGCATGATGTTCTCGCTTTTGTCGTTTCTATTTGAAGTTTTTCCCTGTTGGCTATATCCATTAACATTTCCCCATTGTAGTTGGAAAGGTCATGGTGTAGGTTTTGTTGGATCAGCCCTTTGCGTTGGAAACTTTGTGTATCATGTCGACCAATATGAGCGTTAAAGTCGCCAAAAATAATTAAAGTACATTTCCTTGGTTTTTGTCTGATCAAGTTTAATAAGCCTGTGAAGGATCTGTTTGTTATAGATGTACAACTGTTGATGTGAGAATTGATTATATACAGATGAGCAGGCTTGTCATTTCCCCTGTCAACCTTAAGAATAGCTGACATCGCGTCTGTATCCTTTTTTCCGTTAACTAATTCAATTTGAGCATCTTTTCTAATTAGAATTGCAAGTCCCCGGTGTGCTTTACCTGTGGTTCCATAGAGGTGCCATTCGTAGTGTGTAGAGTTGTATGCTCCTGAATTCATACCTGTTTCTTGTATGCAGGCTACGTGGATGCCCATAATTGAAAGTTCAGCGTCTATTTTATCTTTTTTGGCCGGTTTTGAGGCCCCCCGGACGTTCCAAGTTGCCATACGCAAGTCTGGGCAAGCATATTTTATTGCGGTAGACGGCTGATTTCTAATTATTGTAAACCCAGTGACATCTGCGACTTCGTCCGATAACTGTGTATACATTGATGTTTGTTGTTCATACTGTGTTAATGAGCTAGCTAATTGGGGGCTGTTCGTTTGTAACTGGGGTTTCGTGGGTTGACCTTGCTCTTCTCGTGTGTTGTACTGGTTAACTAAAGGCTTGTTATGTTGTGTTGTTTTGAGGTTGTTTGGTTCTTGCATTAGATCTATCGGGTTGTTGCTGTAATCTTCGTCGTCGGTCATGATCCAGCTATCATAGTGCTGGTCCTTGTAGAGGATGTGTATGTTGCCGGGTACTGGTTCGCCGGTAGGTGAATACACAAGTGTGTGTCTTGTATCCGTGTGCACGTGCAAATTTAAAAGATAGAACTCGGACGCGGCGATTAGAATGTCCTCTCCTCCCCAGAACGTCTTGTTAAACTGCGTGGTTATGTATTTTGTTATCCTTTGTTCCTGGGATATATTACTGTTATGGAGAAATTCTTGTATATTATTTAGAAGTGCTAGGTGAATTCTGTCGTCATTTCGGTGCTCCAAAACATATGAAGCGAGGTCTTGACGGACAGACACGTGATCAAAAGTTAAACCCATTATATTATTTATTTGATGGGCTATAGCCCTAAACAAGCAGTTCCCGTCTTTTGTCATACGTACAATAACCATTTTAAAAACCTTTTGTTTTTATGCTATTTCAAGACCTTCTCAGCACATGTGTTGGGTTTGGGAACCAATATAGCTGTCAGGCGAGTGTACCGTCTGAAATTTATGAACTTCGCACTTATGAAATCTTTAGAATTTTTTTGTTTTTTGTTACTTAACCTTTTTTTTTTGTACTTCGAATCCAATTTGGCGCGCTTGGGTATACAAACTTGACTTACAAGCTGGGCAATAATTTAGTACAATGTTAAATTAAGAAAATCGTGAAATACGAATTCTAAAGCGATACCGTATTTTAGGCTAGAATAATAGAGTGTATTAGTTTATCCCACCCTCCTAAATATAATATGCAATCGTTTCCCTATAGCTTAGCTATTTATAGCTTACAATGGTGTTGAATTCGCGCGTGGCTTCAAAAGTCCAAATTATCAAACCAAAACGCAGCCGGATACAGCTTCCAATGGAGATCCCTGAAATATACGGAAAGATCTCACCAGATTTTCGACGTCACCAAGATCCTCAGCCGGCAGGCCTAGGCCTCGGGCTTGCAGATCAGGAACACACGTATGCCACTTCACCACCGTTTTAAGGTGTTTTAATTTACACCCACTACATACAACAAGCGTAACACCGTTCGTATTTCAAATTCGAGTTTCAAACTCCGAATTCGCCACGTGTTGAGCAGATTGCATTAAGTAAAAACAAAGGCGGGACACGACACGTCTGTCCCCTTCGGCGGTCACTATCCGAATCTGCAGAAACACCTTGAAATAGAATGTAAAAACACGAAAAATCTCTGTGAGATATTAAAAGAGAACAAAACTCTTGTTCTTCGGACTATTTCTTATTCACAATGCTAAGAAGCTTTTAAATGTTCTCTGCATCACAATAAATGTATGAAATCAATCATCTCTCACAATCTGGCGAAGTAAATTCATCATAATCATAATAAAGTATCTATTTTTACACGTCTCAATAAATTATTCTTGATATCATCGATTGTTTAGAGGAAACTGAACTTTAAGGTTATAGATTTAAGAGGTATGATGACAGTAGGGCTGGGTTAGTGGTTCGTGTTATGGTGTAATTGAATCATCCATCATAGCCACGTGAGGATTCACCTGCCGCGAGAAGGATTGATTATTGACAGATATTCTATTAAGGTTTTAACAAATCGGGTAAAGAACATTTTGTGAAGCAATTAGTTTTAGCTTTTAAAGATGAGCACGGTTGCTGTTATACACAAATATGCCTTTTGTAAAGTTTAATTATCGAGACCTTGTAAAGAAAGAAAGAAAGAAAATGTATGTATTGCGACTCGTACAGGAGGATCACAAACTAAACTAAACAAAGTAATAAATAAAAAATCAGTAATACAATAAAATTAACAAAAAGAAAAATGAAACAGAAAATCCTATACAAGGCCAAAAGGCTCCTATCTCAGCATGACGCATGATTTAACGCTATAAAGCAGCACTATTGACAACCATTGCGTTGTTTAAGATATCTCTAATGATGTCACGACGACGACTGCCCCCTATGTCTCATGGTCGCAAGCGCGACTGCTGATCGCGGGGTTTTGGATTCGATTCCCGGGTCGTGCAAAGTGTTATTGGGTTTTTCCTTTAGGAATGTCTCAGTAACAGCCCGGAGTTTAGAAGTTGGTGGTATCGGATAGCTCGTTAAGCCATTGGTCCTGCGCTTGATCTCTCACCGGTCGTGTCGGATTGCCGTCCCATCGGACTATGGGAGTAAAGGAACAGAGAGTGCACCTGTGTTTGCGCAAAAACTTGTGCACTATAATATCTCCTGCGTACTTGGCTAACCTCCGTTAAGATTGGCCACCGTGACCGAAATCGGTGGGAGGCTATTATTATTATTATTAATTATACCAATAGGCTCGGGATTTTATCAGAATGTCATGTATACACATTTAATTTTTTAATATTAATTTTATTTTCACATTAAGTTAAGCTAGGTGATTCTGGTAATATTCTGGTAATATTCCTAAAATCTTTCATTATAATTATAATTATGAGTACCAAAGGATGTTGATGAAC
Source organism: Hydraecia micacea (assembly GCA_914767645.1). NCBI lineage: Eukaryota > Metazoa > Arthropoda > Insecta > Lepidoptera > Noctuidae > Hydraecia > Hydraecia micacea. Next base: position 3,251,510 of record OU611781.1, read on the forward strand.
TCGAATTTGCTTGTTGTAACCGAGATTACAAAAACATAAAATTAAATATCATTATCATTTGCCAATTAGAACAGTCAACAGTTAGTGTTTCCAGGCAAAATATAATCATAATAAAAACCAACACACACTGTAACGGAACACTAGTGATCATAAATAGACACCAATAAGATTGGTGACACAGAGCACACAATGGCGCATTAGCCGGGTAAAATGTTTGTTCAGTGAGCTTAGGAATAAAACCCGGGTACACTGTGGGCCCCGTTCTATTGAAAATCCATCGAATGCTTTATACCAGTGTATGAGTAAATTCCACTGCCGTTGAGTATGCTTTTAGACGCAAATCCCTATTCGAATAAAGCCCAGTGGAGGCTACGCATGACCGTGAAGGCATCGGTATCAGCAGGTTTTCGCAAAAACATGTTACTATGAAAGATTAATTAATTATTCTGGCAGAGTCCGGAGTTTTCATAGTTGAAGCGGTAGAATGTCTGACACTCAGAGCTTTGTTCATGCTGGATAAATATTATGCCTTGTGCAGTACATAATCAGCCTACAATGTTCCCACTGCTGGGTTACGGGCCTCCTCTCTTTCAGAGGGAGTGGGCCAATAATTTACCACGCGGGCCCAGTTCGGGTTGGTAGATGACATGTCTTCGATTTTTTGGTTCTAGGACATGTCGGTTTCCTCACGATGTTTCCCTTCATCCTTTTGAGAGCTGTGGTGATGAAATTATTTACACAAAGTAAAGCGTCTGCCTGGGTCCCACCTGTCTTGCGCAGTGTCAATTATCAATTATGGTTAAAAAAAAAAATATCGCCCTCTAGTTTTCATTTTGTGATAATGCTCTGGAGGAGCAACTTGTTTATTATGCTCATTGAACAAATGACACCGTCTGTGTACCTATGTATGTACAGTCAACAAAAGACATAAGTATGCAGGATCGTCGGATATAGTTGAAGTTTAGTAAGAAACCGATGAATGTTGTCGACAGAAATTTAATTTGATAAAAGAGCTGTTTGTTTTCTATTAATTAAATTAAATTTTATTCGAGAACACCCATCGGTTTCTTACTAAACTTCAACTATATCCGACGATCCTGCATACTTATCTGTTTTGTTGACTGTACATACAATTATGCTGTACCCCTGTTTCCAAAATAGAGCAAATTGACAATACGAAAGATGCAAGGGACCAAAGCAAGCAAGGGTGTCTACCCTTATGGGAAAAACATCAAATGAAATCAAATGTTTATTTGCTAGAAATACGAGTACATTGTTTTGGTAAAGATAGGTTCTTATAACCTAAGTGACATTGTATTCATATATTCTTATTATATTACTATTATTATTATCTACTATTACCATGCAATTAATCACTATTCAATTTACTAATTTATATTGTTAACATTCTAATAAATATTAAAAAAAAAACAATTTTTTTGTTCCATAAATTCCTTAATACTACCTACAAAAACAACACTTTAAAAGCCATTCTGTCAATTCTGTCTTGAACACCTTGTTTTTTTATAACAAAAAAATAGAGAACAAAGAAACTGCCTACATTTCTATCCCAAAATAAAAGATTAGCAGTGACTTTTAGTAAAGACATTACCAAAAATCCGGATTTTGAAGTACGTAGTAAATTAAGGATACGCTAGCCCTGTGCCCGGACGAAGATAAAATAAGTTGAAATGGGAAAAGTTCCATTAGGTTATGAAATGAAAAGATCACGGTTATCTCACAGGAGCATACTACTTTTGAATTATGTCCGACTTCCCGCGATTGTCTTAGATGGCTTATTCGGAAATTAAAGAAACTGTGTCGTTAAGACGTGGAGCTTGTAGTTCTATTAAGTATTTATTATAGTTAGAAGAGTCATGCTGTCATGTACAGACGCCAGCATATCAAGCTACCCGAAACTGTAAAATTTTCCCAATTAACGTTGAACCTTATGCTTTAGCGATAAAGTTGAAAATCTATTAAATAAATTTGACAGATTGTAGTAGCTTGAAGTGCTAGCGTCTGTACCTGTACTGCTACTAGGATCTTTTGGCGTTTGTAAGACGTTGACGGGGGGCGCTGTTGGTAAACATTTCTTACGATATTTGTGCATTTGTTTTGTGAAATGTATTGAAAAAACAAGATGGCGGCGTTAGTTCCAATTTCGGCCACGCGCCAAAAGAATCTTGTAGGGCTATATTATGATTCGATTATTCTGTCACATAATTACGAGAAGTTTTCTTGCAGTAAATCATACAGGCTGACTTTGAAAACATGCGACAAAAAAGTGGGTGTTTTTATAATACCCGTTAATATTAACAACTTTTACTTTGGGACCAACTTATAATTCGCAAATAAAAAATCGACCTTCCCGTATAAAGGTACATACCCGATTGGACCATTTGGTATAAGAAGGTCGAATTTATTTTTTGAGAATTCTAAGTTATTCCCATAGTAAAAGTTGTTCACATTGATGTGTAGAATTTAAAACCCCCTTAAATTTTGTCGCAAGTTTTCAAAGTCAGCCTGTATAAGTAGGAATATTTCATATAGGAATGTTCTAAATACAAAGGTTTTTATTACACTTTTATAAGTTTACTAGCTTCTGCCCGCGACTTCGCCCGCGCTTTTTTATAGTTCCCCCGACCCACCCCGTCGCATCGCATCTCATCGCTTACCCACGCTGTTACTTCGTTTTAGCTTAGCGTTCTTTTTGTCCAACTCCTAAGGGTCCTAGCGTGATGGTAAATAGCCTATAACCTTCCTCAAGATTTGGGATATAAAATGAAAAAAGAATTTCTCAAATCCGACTAGTAGTTCCAGAGGTTAACACGTTCAAGCAAACAAACTCTTTAGCTTTACTATTAGTATTAGTATAGAAGATTGAGGGGCTTGTGGCTAAGTAATAACAGCCGCACGGGTCGATCGATCAGGTTAAGTTACGCTTGCCACGGTTGGTCTGTGGATGGGTGACCATCTTTACATACCAAGACCCCTCCGTGCTTCGGAAAGCACGTTAAGCTGTGGTCCCGGCTGTCATTCGTGGATCTTTGACAGTCGTTACGGGTAGTCAGAAGCCCGAAAGTCTGACAAACAGTCTTAACCAAGGGGTATCGTATTACCCAATAACTGGGTTGTAGAGGTCAGATAGGCAGTCGCTCCATGTAAAATACTAGTATTCAGCTGCATCCGGTTAGACTGGAAGCCAACCCCAACACAGTTGGGAAAAGGCTAGGCAGATGAGTATAGAAGATATAGATTTTACAATGAAGCTGAACGTTTTAGTGACCGGGGCCATAAATATGCTCTGCGTCAGATGCCAAGGTGGATGCTTTGAACAGCCTTATCGGAATACTCCGTGTGGTCTGACTTATAGCACCTCGCCACATCGAGACGACATCGCCTCGCATCTATGTCACAGAATCGGGCTACACTTAAAATTATAACGGTCCTTTTCTGCATTAGGAAATTAAAATTCGCTGAGCGAACCTCCACCGGAGTTGCGTATAAATAAAAGATTTCGCTTGCAATTTGCGAACTCTGGAATCCTTTGCTTAATTATATTATCTTCTGAGCACTTTCTGGTGGCGTTAAGTGGGAACGTTGTTTTTAATTAGCCATTTTGAAATGTGTTTTTGTAGTCGTCTTTGCAATCTTTCATGGTAGCTACATCCTTGGACACATTTAGTCCAAATAGATAGACTCAAGATAATGTACCCAGTATAAGCTGGCCTCATTTTCTTTTAACTTCGTACTACGCTAGGCCAGGTCAAGGTTAAAGTGTTACTGACGTGCAGTCGACTGTACTATAGCAGTATAAATCTAGGTACTTATCACAAGAAGTTCTAGAACTATTATAAAATGACTAATATCCTAAAGAAATAATGTCATATTTACGTTGGTAATTTGTTTGACCATTCGGGACGCCAGCGCAGCGCCACCAGCGACGCTCGATGGAGTCTGGCCTGACGATCGTGCGAGTGCAGGAGAGTGCTACTGTGGAGTTGAGGAGCCCACTTGACGATTGGACATCGTACGGACAACATGTGCTTAGAAACTGTCGCGCCTTCCGTATCGTTGAGTTGTGTACCTACGGTGTTTTTTTTTTTTAGTTAAATTAATTACCGCGGACTTGGTGACCACCAAATCACCAATTTGGAGAATGTTTTGCGAGCAACAATTCAAACAGCCGTAAAACGGGCACAAATGCGTATCAACTCGGACATAGGGCTGAATTTTTCAATATTCAATCATTTTTATCTGAAGCATACATCCCGTTGGATGCGAGAAGCACAGAACCGGTCGAAGTGGAGGTGCTTGGGGAGGCCTATGTCCAGCAGACGGACGTCTTTCGGCTAAAATGATGATGATGATGATGAAGCATACATATCGCTCATTTGGAGAAATATTGACGTAAATGTATTTTTTCCCAAAAATACTTAAATATGACACAGCACTTATAAAGCGTATTTACGTTAGGAAAAGCCAAGACTTAAAAAAAGTAGCAGTTACGTCGATGTTTCTCCATATGAGCGATATGTATGCTTCAGATAAAAGTTTGACATATTTTCTATACAAAAGCTGTCAAACGTCAATCATTATTCTCCGGATAAAATTTATTTGACTATTGAAAAATCAGCCCTAAATTTCATAAATTTTATACCTTAAAACATACTTTCCGTGAAAATAGAGCCCATTTTTTTCATTTCCAACCAAATGATAGGCAATTCACGTTATTTTTACCTCACCCGTATGTTAATAACTATTCGTTTTTGATGTTGGGAGAATCACCTAACCAGGTTAAAAATATAATTGACTGAAAACAGCTAAAATTATATTTTCTCGTGCGAAAAATGGCACAAAGATGGAGGCGCTAGCAAGGTGTGCCCCATAAGAGATGTTCCAATCTCAAAAACGATGACGTCACGTCCCTTATTTCAGTCGAACTTGCACACGCAGAAGTACAAGAATATTTTACGACGTATCTCATACTAAAAATGTTTATGCTGTTATTACAATCGGAATGACGAGTGAGCGCGAACGTTCACAGATAAAACATTGAATTTTTAACTTTAGAGCACGGTATCTTCGTGAATAGAACATTTTTAACCACGTCTGCACGGTTTGCTACGTGACTCCATCATGGTAAGGGCGCTTTCACACAGCACGTGTTTTATGTACAAATTAGATGTTAGCTAATATTTTGAAGGTTTAAAGTGTGATTTTTATGAGGGCGGTGATCGGATGGACGTTTAACCAATTATTTATTGGTGCTTAGACCTAGTTTTTTCTAAAATATTGGATCTAATGTAGTCTACGTTTTTACAACTTGGAATATTAAAGATAAGATCACTTTGCCTTAATACTGACCGTGACTGACTCCAGTAAAATTCAAAATTGAAATCAAAGCGTGAATGTTTATCAAAAAGTAACTACAAAAATAATTAATGCCTTAGCTCACTGTCACCTCTCTCATCTTCAGGTTGATGTCCTGACCAATTTCAAGCAGCATACTCCAGTATCTTCATTCTACACACGACTTTACACGTTCTTGCATCCGAACGCCAGAATTACAGACCATCTGTACACGCGAGCGGAGGTTGAATCGCGCAAATTCGCGCGCTTACAAAAATCCAACTCACAATCAGTTCCTATTCACTAGAGGTGACACATTGAGAGATACATGCAAAGTTTCAACGCGTTCCCTCTCTATTTTAATTTGTTTATTCGCAGTTTTTCGAACAACTATTGTCTTGTTTTCGCTTACACGGCTCGTGCGGTCTTTATTGGATGTTGCGATTTTTTTGCCAATCGCGTTTCGTCGAGCTGCGATTTCTATTGTGTTTAAGGGGCGAGGGAAAAAAGTAGGAATATAGAGTGGGGTACCAAGGAAATGTTTATGTTATTTGATGTAGTTGTGGGTTTTGAATTTAAAAGGAAAAGGTTAATGGGGCTGATATATGGGCTGCACTCCGTTAGTCAAAGTCAAATAATTTTCAAGTAAGCATATAGAAGGTAGTTTTGAACGTCATTTACAAGAAAATAGATTTGATTCTAGTTGCCCCTTTCAAAAGGTATTTTCGTATGGAGAAGAATATGCAAGAAACTCCACTGTTAATCTTTTAAAATGTTTTACTATATGTTCTATACATTAAATATATAATTGTATGTGAAGACGATGTACTTAGAATAAAATGACTATACCACAATAGGTAAAAATAATTAAACATTAAGTAATGACAGATAAGTTAATTATGTGATATTATGTACAGAAAATTTTGAACCTTATACTTTAACGATAAAGTGGAAAATCTATTAAAGACATTTGACAGATTGTAGTAGTTTGATGTGCTGGCGTCTGTACATGGTGCTCAATTTCCTAAATGTTCAACAAGTAATAATTATTTCAGTTTGATTTAAATACAGTAATAAAATAAGAATGTAGAATTAATGTCATAGAAATAATATACTGTTTCGTTTGAGTTTTAAAATACAATTCATTTCTGTTGTCCTGTTTTAGGAACTGTTTATTTGTTTACCGCAGCGTTTCCATAGCGAAAGAAAAAAAGTTTATAAGATAACATGAAAAACAAAATGAAATTTCATTATCACAAGCCTGTAATCCACATGTTTACGAGAAAAATGTTTTAGTGAAAATAAAAATCTATCGTGAACGGGAATGCTTGAAATCAATAAACGGATTACTCTGGCTTTTGCGGTTCAAGGCTCGATTTTGTAGGAAAAACAAAAGTTACCATTTTCCGTATGCATGTAGACTCTGCGAGTGTTTTTCGTTTCCACAAACAAGTTTTCCTGAATTTTGTTTTAGGTACTTAGGTATTTTCAATGTAAAGGGATAACAGAAAACTGTTTGAGTAAACGCAGTGGTTGTTTCTTTGTTTATGATTCATGTTAAATTATAGAGTATAGTACGAATATATTGTAAAAAAATGCACAGAAATAAAAGTTTCAGTTTCGATATTTTTACCTTATAATTTTTTTTTCTTCTTCGCATAATGTCCATCCTTTGCAATCATATAAATAGCTACTTAGGCAAACAGTAATTGTGAAGAGGCACATGAAAATGCCAAAAACATAATAATTATGTCCTTTGCCAGTAGGCAAAAGTAAATAATACTTTATAATCCTAATAGAAAAACACGTACGTAAACCTAATTGAAACAGATCTTTTTCATCCAATAATGGAGTACCAGGAGACTATAACATAGAGAAGGTGTTTTATTAGAACCGCAGTGGAAGTTGCACCGAGCGAGAGTTATGTACTCGTCGGGCCACGTCACCATTCGTAACGTCACCGCGATGGATATACGGCTTTAATATGGAGTTACAATCCTTTCGGAACATTACACGAAAGATAATAAATACTTGTTTGAAATGTTTGGTTTGTTTCGTGTTTTTCTTTTGTTTTTAGTTACATAATCTTACCCTACAGTAGTCGAAAGGTTCTGGAGAGGCAACCGTGTACCGGAAGACGTAGCGTTGGAAGGTCTTCCACAAGATGGACAGATGACCTAGTGAAGGCCGCAGGAATCCGCTGGATGCGAGAAGCACAGAAACGGTCGAAGTGGCGATGCTTTAAGATGCCAATGTCCAGCAGTGGACGTCTTTTGGCTGAAATGCTGATGATGATGATAGTAGTCGAAGAAAGTATGCTGTAGGTCATCATCTGCCAATTTTTTTCAAACTATGTTGGGGTCGACTTCCAGTCTAACTGGATGTAACCGAATGTCATTTTATATAGAGCGACTGCCTATCTGCTCAACCTACTCGTAGATACTGGTTAACACGATACCCCTTGGTGAGAATTGGTTGTCAGTGCGATCGTGAAAACATGGAGATGTAGAAAAACATCGGCTTTATAGAGCGTGTTGTTTTTGTCACTCATACATACAGAGTGGCAGGGATATCGACGCGCAATCTATAATCTTGAATTCAGCACATGATACTAGACCCTCAATCGTAGATATTTTTCATCGGTTATTAAAAAAAAAACCAAGAAAGTTTTAAACGCAAGGTGCGTTTGAAATTTTCGTAGATCATTAAAAAAATTGCTGTTCCATACATTTTTACCGCGTATTGCACTATTCTGTGAAACAGCAGATTTTTTTTATATTCTTTGATATTTATTATTCAGGATCATGTAATAAATCCATGGTCACAGTATGCGCGTCGATGATGACATCCTGTACATGCTCTCCAGAAATTGTTGTGCCATTATTAACGCTTAGAAGGCTAATTCCCGTAATTAAAAATGCTCCAAATCTAGTCGCAATATATCATGTCAGCCACAATCTATGTCAAAAACTTGTCGAAACGGTAGGGAAATTAGAGGCCTTTTTGATAGATGGAGGCTGATATTAGAATGCGAACGGTCTTATAAAAACTGGAATTGCACCTTTGACTCTAACTAAACACACTGAATATTTTTTTTTCTGCTAACCATTTTTTTTTCTATGTACCATTTCACGTATTCGTATTTACTTTGTAAAGTATAATATAATTTTTATTATTGTGTATGTGAGGACTATGTGGGTCATTGCTTTTTTCTTTCAGTTAATTTTAGTGATGGTCTTATCATGTGTGAAAAGAACGTCCTTTCTTTGGTATTATTCATCAAATCGTTAAGCTCCTTAAGTTCTGAGTTGGGCTGCAAGATAATTGACAAATGCGTGCACTGATTGGACAGGTTCATTCAAATCTGTGTGGTTATTTCCTCAAAAGACCATTTCAGACACATGGTCTTCACATGATCAGACCAAGAATATGTCTGGACTTTAAAACAGACTGTGACCTCAAGTTTGTTTCGGCCTTTCTTCTCAGAGTGTCAGATAGGAATCGCTGACCTCATCTAGTTTTTAAATATGATTGACGTGTAAAAGAGTCTTTACAAACTTACAGAAATAAAATCATTTATCATTTGAGCTTTGTTCATAACACCACTTGTGACTTATGACGCAAATACAACACGGAAGGAAAAACAGCAACACTTCCAAAGCCAGGAAGCGACAAGTGAAGAAAACCTTTACTCAATCCCCGAAACAGTTACCTACTCATTAGTTTCTTAGCAATCGAAGCGGCGCTTACAAGGAAAGCTTTTGGCTGTAACGAGCCTCATAAAACCTGTTGTTCTTATAGACAAACAAAGGATTTAGCTAAAAGGTACTCTTTGGATTTATTGCCTTATGGAAACATCAACTTTGCCGTAAACTTTGTGAACAATGATTAATGTTGTAACTTTTGTATGTAGGTAGATGTTTTACTTTCACGCGGTGAGATTGTTCGGGAATGAAGGGAAGTGGTTATCAGCTCTTATCTTTTATTGATACTTGTAGGTTTTTATTTTTGTTGAACTTTGGGTAACTTTTATTAACAGGCATCTACTTAATAAAAGTTTTAAATTAATTTATTTCTCTGACCGACAACGCACAGCCTAAATTATTGGGTTTAGAAGCATGTAATTTTGCACAAGAGTTCATTTGTAACAAGAGTTAGCATTAAAACTCTCCCTGCCATGGGACCCGCCGGCGTCCCCCCAAAAAATTTTGTTCAGCAGGCCAAAGCACATGTTTGAATACTTTTATTACATTTTCCATAACAGCACGCCAGTAGTTGTAAAAACTATTTGAATTCTGGAGGTCAGGGTGGATCCCACGGCGTCCTGAAATATTTTTTTGGACCTGCCGATGTATCCCACGGCCTCTTGTAATAATTTTGACTTTGACTCACGGCGTTCACAAGCAGAAACTTTGGGACCCGCCGGCGATCTCGATGGCCTCCTAAACTTAAAAAGTTTCATAAATTGTCGGCAGGGAGAATGTTAAGGAGGGATTTCTTTTACTAGTTTGCCTGACTGCAAAGCATTACTATTCATAAGTTGGATTAGAAATCGCCTAACAAGGCTATTTTATACCGTCATTAGCTTATCATAGTCGTTGCCTTATAATTAGCACCTCTTTAATGAACATGCAGCTTGTATAATAATGAGGGGTGCGAATAGAATCAGTGTTATCACCAGTAATCACAACTTTGGATCAATTGATATTAATCGTATCATTATCTCAATCTGTCTACTATAAACTGATAATAGTGTAGCGGTATCTACAACGCCATATCGACGATGAAATGACAAGAACTCCTAACTGACATTTTTTTCAATTTTACTTTTTTTACGTAGATAGACTTTACAAACGATTATTTAAAGTATCTACGTAAAAAAAGTAAAATTGAAAAAAATGTCAGTTAGGAGTTCTTGACATTTCATCGTCGTTATGCGACGGACGCGTCATACTGACGTCACACAAAATCCTGCATCTCGCAAGCAGAGTTTACCGCCATACCTCTATAACAGCATGTACACTTGAGTGAAGTGACCTTGATAAGAGCTGCTGGTTCATTCTGTAAAAATCATGCCGTGAAAATATAGACGAAGTGAGCGAGCTATCATTTCACCGGGTACTAGGGATTGACATCACTGACAGCTCACTTCAGCTAAGTTTTCACGGTGAGATATTACAGAATAGGTCTGCTGTCAATAGTGTCAAACCCAAGCATGTTTGGTGGTATAAGAGCTCATTTCACCTAAGTTTTTTACAGTGAAATTTTTGGAATAGACCCGACAAATTCTTTAAATTAGATGTCATTATAAAGTTGCTTGCAGTTCTATTTATCTATTTCAATTCCCAATGTTCCATTGTTGAACAAAAACAAGATCGTCATCTCTAAATAAAAAAAATATTTTTTACAAAAAGCAACCGACTTCCAAAAAAAAATACTACAAAATGAAAAATAACTGTAATTTTGGAAGTCGGTGGCTTTGGATCTGTATTTTAGTTTTTGCCACCGACTTCCGAGTCTTTAGTTTGTAGTGTTTTTTTTTTTTGTCAATTCGTATACCACTACTTGCACGAACACCTAAAATATACACACATCGCTATAGGTGAATATTTGAAGAGTTCCCTCGATTTCTACGGGATCCCATCATCAGATCAATCATCTGATGGCAATAAGAACACCTGGGAAATATACCCATTCGAACAAAAAAAGAATTTTCCAAATCAGTCCAACCGTCTTCGAGGATTCGAGGAACATACCAACATTAAGAAAAAAGACTCCGACGAACTGAGACCCTCCTTCTTTTTTTTTTAATTTTTTAATTGGTTATAAATAGTAACGCCAACAGAAGAACACGTCATCAAAAATTAACTTCCACTTACCTAATTCTCCCCTCTAAGATTGTTTTTCCCGCCGATTATAAAGGACATGAAGTCATCAAGACGGGCGGCCATTTTGTACGTGCTTTCCATACATGATCCAGTGAAACTAACCAAGTGGCTAATATTGCCTTGCGGAAACTATACTGGTATAAAAAGGGCAATTTTGAGAATATTGTTATTGTCATGATGGCGGTAAAAATTGATATTGTTTGGTTTGTTATCTTTGGGCCCGTGGCTAAATAATAACAGCCGCACAGGTCGATCGATCAGGTTAAGATACGCTTGCCGCGGTTGGTCTGTGGATGGGTGACCATCTTTACATAACGTGCCTCGGAAATCACGTTAAGCCGCTGGTCCCGGCTGTCATTCGCGGATATTTGACAGTCGTTACGGGTAGTAAGTTCTGTAACTATGTTGGGGGTCGGCTTCCAGTCTAACCAGATGGAGCTGAATACCAGTATTTTACTGTAAAGTATTTTTTAAGTATTTTTCTGTAATACGGGCTTAAGTCTACTACTTCACTTATAAACACTATATAGATTAAGTAACTTTTCATTTAGATTTTGTGAAGTATCGGCCTTTCCATTCATATATACTTATCAACGGAAAACAACCGCCCTATTCAGTAAAAATCTCACCTTGAAAACTTAGGTGAGGTGAGCTTGAAGTCAACTGTCAATACCAATCCCAAGCCTCAAGTGGAAGGGTAGCGGGATCGTCCGAAAGGGTTACCGCTGCCCCGGAACATAAAGGGCTAAGGAAGGAACACGGGTGGGTTTTAGTCAGTAAGAGTCTGACACTCCCTTCCGCTCCACCCAGAGCGGGAGGAGTCATTAGATGAATTCCCATCCAAAAAAAAAAAGCCTCAAGTGGAACGACAGCTCACTTCAAACACACTTCACCTAAGTTTTCAAAGATTTCAACAGAATAGATTGACTGCTTCTCCATATTTAACCATAGTATATTAAAACCTAATTACTTAAACAACAACGATTTATATAACACGACCTTCACAATAGTAATAAACAAAAAAAACACAAGCCATATTGTAGAAACATTCTCGGTAATTTAATATTAACTCCTGTAAGAATGTTTCGTTTATCGAAACGATAAACTTTTACGTTATTTTTATCATGTTTCTAACAAAGTGGTTCGTACAGAAAGTTTTTCAAGCCCGCGTAGATAAAGGTTCATTTATGCCCTTCTGTGAAAGCATAAAACCCTTAACTATTCACCTGATTATTTACGTTTAAGCCTAGAGTGAGCGCACACTGTCGATTAGTCTTAGAAAACAAAAGATGGTAAAAGTTGTCTGGGATAAAACATTATCTCGGTGATTATTGTGTACTGTAATAAAAATGTGTCCGACTTTAGTCTAGAGTTTTAAGGAAATTGACATTGATTTCTTATGAAACTAAGACATACGCAAAATGTTTATTTTTTTGCCACAATCAGTCAGTGCAAGAGCAAGCGATAATAAAGCTAAACGATACAGACTTTTGCATAAACCCTACTTGCCTAATTCTTTATCTAGATCTCCTAATATTACATTTACTGGTCAGCTAATAAAACCTCCAATATTAACCGGTAAAAACTATAAAAATATGATAAAAGTATGAGTTGTGACAATAGCATTAAAGTTTTGATCTCGAATTAGTAATCTTAATAAGGTTCCCTGCTAAATATAATGTTCAAATATCTTTATGATTTGTTGAATAAAGTAACTTTTGCCATATTTAACTAAAATGACTGAAGCTTAAACGATAAATAGCAAAATGTTTTTGTACATTTGACAATGAAAAAAAATTTACCTGCCTTCCCCCTCAAAAGTCGACATATCTTACAGTGCACGCCCACCCTTACTAGTCCGAGTCACGCGTTCAATTTACTACCTCGCCACTCTCTCAAGATTTATTTACGATTAGTATATAGTGAACGCAACCCGGCCCGAATAGCAAACGTTTGATAGAATTCTCAACGAATTTCTCTTCTTATTCTATAAATTATTTATACTAACAAGGATTTTTATGGTTCGTAATTATATTGATGCAGAATTTAACATATAAGGTACTCTGTAGGTAAATCTTACAAATTATTAAACAGTGTTCAGATAGATAAATATCTAAACACTGTTTACTGTCTAATATTTTATTACGACGTCGCGCAATAAAATACGCGAGACTTAGACATTTATTTAGGAGGATAAAAATACATATAATGGATACACTTCTAATAAAATAAACTAATAAGTACTTAATTTTAAATCATTTTCTAATGTAAACCAATTATTTAGTCTTAGTTTAATTTAATTTATTTATCTGTTATTTTATTACCAATTAATTTAATATATTTAATTTGATAATGTTGATTTGTTTGTTAAATTCCAAGATTTATGCTTTGTTTTATATTCATTCAAAATAAATAATTAATTGCAAAAATAAAAATGTATAATATAAATAAAATAGTGCATGTGGTGTTAGTATGTAAGTGATTGTTGCACTTATAAATGGATATAGTGTACTTTTAAATCAAATGTAATGTGTAAACAATTGTAGGCTAACCTAAATAAATAAATAAACAAATTATTATTATAATGAACATATAATAACCTAACCTCACTAAAACTATTAACAAACTACGTGGTTTTTAGCAAGAGTAATAGATATGTTTGAAAATTTTTAAAAGCCACGAGTCAGTCATTTTGTAGTTACACGTGCCCTCATGGTTTGGTTTTTTAATCAATGCACAACTTATAAAAGTGCTACGCGTGTAGCTACACGCTACGAGGGCTACGGTTGCTACGGATTTTCGTAGCTAATTGCGTTTACGTAATTATTATTCAGGGAAATATGACGGGAAGTTGTTGTTATAATAATTATTATTACATGTGAGCTTTATTTTATTAATAATGTATTCTATAGAACATTATAATTATTTGCTTGTGTAATTTGATTGATAAACCAATTTACAGTAAATTGTTGCGGAATATAAGGTAATAGCTGTGCCCCGTGGTTTTACCCGCATAAATATCGATTCCGTTAAAATATCGGAATAAAAAGTATCCTATTTCCTAATCCAGGTCATGGTCTACCTATGTGCCAAATTTCATATAAAGCCGTTCAGCCGTTTTTGCGTGAAAGCGTAACAAACAAAAATCGATTTATTCCGGTCTGATCCCAAATCAAATATTTTCTGTCTATATGATATTATTAGTTTAGATTAAAGTATTGCGATTTAAATCAAATTTCAATTTACGAGCTGAATATTCGATGAAATTGAGAAGGTGCCGATTTTATTTGCTTGTTGTGTAGTGGAATAAAAAAGTAATTTTCTATCAATCGCTTTTAATAGGATCAGGCTCGCGTTTCATTTAGGTATTTTGTTGAGAAGAAGTGGAACATTCCAAAAAACTCTGGAACGAACCGAGATCTGGTTTCTTCATAGTTTGGTTGATAAAATTTTTTTTCGAAAAATATATAATGTTTTTTTTTTATTTGTATTGTATTTTTGTATTTGTATGAGTAATTTTACTAGTGAAGGAAACACTGTAACAGCAGTAAAATAATACATTACAATAGTGATATACTTATGAAACTCTGTAGGAATAAGTATTAAGAGGACTACACGACCTAAAGCGCGGTCACTGTCGGACTGCATAGAAAAGAAAGAGAAGCGCGATGCCACAACGCTGGTAATTTATTGTAAAATATGAAGCAATTACCTATTTACGAAAAATCTATTGTTTGGACTAAAAAAATTAAAACACTAGAGTTTTATTATGTTGCTTGTAGAATAATCTGACAAAAAATCATACTGATTGTATGTATATAAATAAGTATGGTTTTAATTGTAAAAAAAAGTTTTTAGACGTATCTTTATGATTTTTTTCTATCGAACCAAATAAGTTGTATTATGTTTTCAACACACTATCTACCTAGCATATATCCTGAAGAATATCATATATTTTTTTGATTTTGTTTACTGTAGTCGATCATATACTTTTATTGTTTCTAAAACTTGCATTTTTTGCGTTTAGGTCCTGTAAGCCTCTTAAGAAAAGGACAAAAAGCGGTGAAGAGCTCATTGGGCAACAAAAAATTCATCCACTTCGCTGTCAATAGGAAAAGTGCCCAAAAACCTGCCAGCATTGCCACGTTGAATGGCAATGAACAATGAACGCAATCAACTTTTATAGCTATGTAACATCTCTGTAACAATAATCACACTATCACACTAATATTATAAAGGCGTAAGTTTGTGTGTGAGGGTGTGTGTCTGTGTGTGTGTAGGGGAAGGTTGCTATGAATGGACCACATAACTTTACGACCTCATATCTCAAAAAGTGTAAGTGTTAAAATTAATGCAGTTTATTATTTTTATTTCGTAGGACCTTTATTTATAATAATCAAACGCAAAAACAATATTCAGGCTTACACTTTTTGATATAAATGAAGTTTAGTAAGAAACCGATGGATGTTCTCGAATAAAATTTAAACAAACAGCTCATGTATCAAATTAAATTTCAGTCGACAACATCCATCGGTTTCTTACTAAACTTCAACTATATCCGACGATCCTACATACTTATCTCTTTTGTTGACTGTACAATTCCAAAACCATTACGTAAACGAAAATTGCATGCAACACAGCTCAAACGGCCATAAATTATCGCAATCCTTCATGAACCTCTAAAAAGTAAAATTGTGGACGTAAATAAGGTTTACCTCAAAAACCGTGTCTCGAATAGAGACGGCCACACGTTATCAAGAGTTCGCTCCAGCCACCTGCTCCGCGCCTTAAACTTGATATTTAATTAACAGTGAACGTCATGTTTAGATGCTGGATAGGGCATGAATATTTTGTTGTTAGTCCTTTGTTTTTACCGACTTCAAAAAAGAAGGAGGTTATCAATTCGACACGTGTGTATTTAATGTTTTTGGAACTTCTATACAGGGTCAAAATAAATTAGCGAGCGAAACTCCGCAGACGTGTTGGATTGATTTCGTTTCTTTTTGGTTTATTTTTGGTGTATACACCGTGTTCTTCACGTTATCCATAAACTTTGTCAAACGCTTTTATAGCTTTTACAAATTAAACCTAAAAAGGAAGTACTTAGTACTTAAAAAGGCTTCGTTACAAAGATATTTGTAATTTCATTTAATGAAATTTAATTGAGCTATGGAGTGAGAAAGGATCTTAACTTAGTTTTGACAAGTTTCAGCCCGCCAAATCTTATGAATGAAAATTACGTCGTTGTCAATTCGAATAAAGAGGCATATGCATGTCGGGTGATTTACGTCAAGGTGTTTAGTTTGTATGAAAATTAACAAAAACTAAAAAATAAGAATTCATCAATGTGTCCGTAATGAAAAATGCTTATTTCCATGGTCTGAACATCAGGTCGAAGTTTATGTATATCGTCCGGAACACGGTGTATAGAATATTTTTTCATTATTTTGAGTTAATTTCTTTTTAAAGTCGATTTCATTTTTTTATTGCTTCTTTGGTCCATACTTCCTCTGGGCTAGCACGATCGCCAGACGTTATCGCGTAAATTCGAACGTTTTACAAATATGTACTTAGTATCAATAATAGGTATGCTCCATTTCGTTTAATTTTTTGTTACAAGCACATAATATTATGAGTATCGCCCATAGACACGAAGAAAGTCTTGAAACTAAGTAAATATTATATACAAACGCCAGCACATCAAGCTACCCGAAACTGTCAAATTTTCCCAATCAAATTTGAACCTTATGCTCTAGTGATAAAGTTGAAAATCTATTAAAGTAATTTACATTACATTTTACTCTGTGTTTTTGCGAAATCCACTGGTCCTTGTGGTCGCCAATGTCACAGAGTACGGAAAATTTTTCGTCTGTTTGGTTAAGGGGAACTGATTTGGTAGTGGGTAATTGAAAGAAAGAAAGAAAATGGCTTTAAAAACTAGTTTGGCTTAGGAAAACTAATCGTAAAAGACTCATTATTTAAACAACGTAATAGATAAAAATAGCCTCTCGACCGATTCCGGTTACGGTGGCCAATCTCAACGGAGATTAGCCAGGTTTGCAGGAGATATATTATTATAGTGCACAAGTGTGTGCGTAAACACAGGTGCACTCTCTGTTCCTTTACTCTCATAGTCCGATGGGACGGCAATCCGACACGAGCGGGGACAGATCAGGCGCAGGACCAACGGCTTTACGTGCTTTCCGAGGCACGAGGGTATCAAACCGCCAACTTCCAAACTCCGGACTGTTACTAAGAAATTCTTAATGAAAAACCCAATAATACTTTGTCCAACCCGGCAATCGAACCCAGGAACCCACGTTCAGGAGACGCCGCGCTTGCAACCACGAGACCAACGGGTCAGTTAAACAACATATGCTTTTTTATAAGGTAATTATGTTAATCGAGCGCCGAGTAGCCTATGTCACTGTCGTCTACCATAGTATCCAATTTAATGATGGAAAACAACGGGGATGGCCCAAAACTTATCCCCTTCTACCACCTGCTCCACGCCTTAAACTTGATATTTAATTATAATTATCCATAAACGCATTGCTTGGATAATGGATGCGACATTGATTGGATTACTTATTTTATATTTGTAATGTAATTTTAGCCTTCATATGGTAAATAAAGAACATGTATACTGAGAAGAACTAGTTTTTGCTAAGGAAGTTGTATTTACCTGAAGAGAAATAACTTGGATAAGGAGAAGGCTGAGATGATCTGAGGGAAAATTCCCGTATTTTTAAGAACATTCTGATCTCAGTCTCAATCTGCCAAAAACCTCTGATTTCCCTAGATTTTTGACAAGTTTTTGACATTGATTGTCGCCAAGGGGCCGTCTCCATGAGCGAGAGAATCGCGGCGATAGTCTCGCCGTGCCATCATAACACGCCACATTCGTGTTTTTCGCGCGGTTTCGTTCACTGTGTTATGGAGAATACGTTATTAGCAGATGTCGTGATAAGCTAAGGAATTGAAGTGGTTTCGAAGTAAGACAAAGTCAAAGTCAAATCATTTATTTCAATTAGGCACACTAAAGGCACTTTAGTACTTTAGTGCGCACAAAAAAAAAATATCTTTATCTTTTGAACGTCAAAAATTATAATAAAACTAATTGATTCTAGTCGCCCATTCCAAAAGGTAGTTTTCGTATGGAGAAGAATGGGCAAGAAACTCCACCGTTACTCTTTTAAAAATGTTTTACTTGTTTTTGTATACATTCATTATATAGGTAATTATATGTGAAGACGATGCATCTAGAATAAAAACTAGTCTACCAACAAAAGGTAAAAAGAATTACAAATAAAGCAATGACAGGTAAATCAATTATGTGATATATACATGGTGCTCACATAAGTAAGGAAGGAGTAAGGAATCATTAAGTGGTTATAGTGAATTAGGGCCCTGATCTGGCTTAAATTAACTGGAAAGGGAGTACCAACTTAACGAGAATTACCTTAAAATGAAAGCTGTTTGGCAAAACAATTAGGAGAAGGAAAACAGTGGCACTCCGGGAGTGCCGACAGAATTGAAAACAAAACACAAACAGAATACTTTGCTATCACTCACTGACATATCGGATATACATTAAAACCAAGTACATCCCGAGGACAGCCGAACACATCCGAAGCGGTGTTGGTTACGGTACCAGTGGTCTTTTCCCATCTCGAAAAATGCCCAACGCGCCTAAAGAAGTTTTCACTTCAAAAATCGTTATTACGATGTTGGTGAACTAGTTAGGCTATTTAATTGTCGTCAAGTTGGACTAAAACACGCGCCTACGCTCTGCTTTAGATCCGACTCTTGCCACATCCAGTACACCTCTAATTAAATATATCATTGCTACCAACCGAGGTACTGGCAGTCTTAGGTTCGCTCCCATAATTGTATTTAGTCAATTAGCATACGAAATTTCATTTAGCAGCGTTGGTAATTACTTACGTAGCGCAGTAGCGTTATTAAAGGGTCTATTACGTTATGTTTTGCTAAGATTTAATCCTCCTTGCTCTTTTTGACGAGTTTCTTATGACACGTTTTGATGATTGTTTTGCAAGATGTGGATCGTGTTCTTTGTGCTTTATACATTTACGTATCTACTGGCATACAAGCTACTGCCCGCGAATTAGCTCTCGTGGACGTCGGAAGTTATCGAGCTACGGGACAAAAAGTATAACATCAGTTATCTGCCAATGAAAAGAACAAACAGGCAGAGACAGACAGACAAACAAAAATTTTAGAAATTGATGTTTTGTTATAGGTAGGTATCGTATATACAGGGTCCCATTAAAATAGGTGTACAAATTTTAACACAGCGCTCAGTACGTCTAACCAAAGATATCCAAGCAAAAAAAAACACTGATTAAAGTGATTTTATTTTGACCTAAAAAAATAAATTTAACGTTAGTGTTAATTTACTTTAGTGTTTATTTTACATTAGTGTATTTTCGTTTTTTCGTTTACTTATTATTTTTCTTGTAAGTATCTAATGCGTTTTTTTTTATAATTTTTTTTACCGTCGTCCTTATTTTGGTGGTCTGGATGATTTCTCAAAAAGTTTGTCTATCTATTTTAATAGGACCTTATATACTTCCATATTGCGTTTGGTTGGCTTGGTTTGCGACCATCCTCCATCCGGAGTCCGGCGTCAAGCAGCCTGCTGTGTTTCGTCGCTGCGTGGGAGTTCTGGGTACGCTGGTTCCATCATAGACCTCATCCATCGCTTTCCATCAGGTGTGATCGAGGTCAAGAGCAGGTTCATTCAGAAAAAAAAAAAAAATGCATTTAATAAAAAGCTGTTATTCTGACATTACAATCAGAAGGTCAATTCTCGTAATTTAAAACGTTCAAAATCTAGTCGCAGTCTCATCTCGGCGACAAACAAATGTCAAAAACTTGTCAAAATGTAGGGAAATTTTAGGTTTTTTTGACAGATTGAGACTGAGATCAGACTGTGAACGTTCTTAAAAATTACGAGAAATGCCCCTCTGACACTTCAATTTTATTTATTCGTATAGATTTGAGTAATTGTTATACACACAACACTACTACTGCTGAACACCCATGTTCAGCGCACCCAGAACCCCAGTTCTGGGTTCGACTCCCAGGCAGGGCAAAAATATATTAATGAGATTTTTATCAGAAATTTCTCAATAGCTGCGCGGAGTCTGGAATTGTGCTGGGTTAATGGAAATAGTCTCGCCCACTATTACACGGGACTTCAACATAACTGGCGAAATGTGGGTGTAGGACTGTAAGTACTAAGTATAGCTTATTCTGCTTAGTCCTTTGGGTATTATTAGGCGTGATGTAATGTTATGTGGTTATGCTCTGTTTGTGTGATTACACTATCTCTAACAACAATGTCTAATGATAATGTTCGGTCTAAGCAACCGAACATATTTCTGCTAACGTAGCAGTTTACAACAATCACTGTACTTGTATCATCATCATTCTCCAGCCCTTATCCCAACTTATTTGGCGTCGGCGCAACATATCTTTTTCTTCCATACTTCTCTATTAGACGTCATCTTGGTAGTCACCATTCATACTCAAAACTCTCCTCACGACATTTTCCTCATTCCTCCGCATCACATGCCCATACCATGACAACCGATTTCCACACAACTTTTCAGTTACCGGTGCCACTTTCAAATTTCCGCTTATGTACTCATTTCTTATTCTATCCATTCGTGTAATCACTGTACTTGTATCTGTGACAATTTTTGCATTACCAGGCATCAAACGGACCGGGTGCATTCATAACATTTAACATAACATTTTACTTTAAGACATTTTCCATTAAACTTGAAGAAACTTTAATAAACTCATTAAATCCAAATCTAATCAGTGATTTAATACAACCTTGCAACCCGCACAGATAAGGTGATGAAAATTTAAAGTTTCTAAACGAATTAACTTGCAATTCGTACCAGGGGATGTACTCCCTTTTTTTTTTTTTTTTGTTGCGCGTTGGAAATCCTCATGGACTTCCTCCATCGTGGGAGGACAGAGGGGCATGCCGGACTCTTACCGGCTAAAACCACCGCGGTGTTCCACCTCTACCTATGGCCGGGGGTGCGGGATTCGCATAAGCATTCACCGCTCCCCCGACAGGAGGGGATGTACTCCCTAAGCACGAAATCTGAAGGTTCTGCCAAAGTCACGGTCGTTTCCTACTCCATAAGTATCACTACGGATACAAGATTAGTTCAGGGCCTAAACTAAGAATGAACGACAACATGATTTGACAGTTGTCCCTAATCCCTATACAGGTGATTTTTTGTACCGGTGTCAAATTTTTACAGAGTGTTCGACCCATGAATATGAACAACTTTCACTATGGGACCAACCCTGAAATCTGCAGTTTCATACAAAAGTTCAATACAGTACCTACTTCACCAAAAATAATATATGAAACAGCAGATTTTTTTTCGTGATTTCAGTATTGCTCCCATAGTGAAAGTTGTTCATATTCTTAGGTCGAACACTGTAAAAATATGGAACCGGTAAAAAAAAATCATCCGGTATGTTGTTATCCTTCCGAAAAATTGTATTTGCACTTGTTTTGACAGATCCACTACTTTCAGATAGGCCCGTATCTTTGTTGACGGACTTAGAGACCCCCGTTGTTTAGTATGTTGCTAAAATCTTGACTTTGTCCAAACAAATTAATAACAAGAACAACACAGAGGCCAAAACAGAACAAAATGTAACCAAATAGATAGACCAACCGAATATTTGCTAAAACACGTTTCCAAACACACAACACATGCAGGAAAATCCATCCAAATATCACAGCCAAATAAATTCAAGTTAACACGAAGCATAATCACAGTTGCCGCAGATAACGGCAGGTAAAAACCAGGGGTCGATCCATCATCCAACCTCCAGGGGACCGCACCAATCATGTCCAATTGCTGCTAAATAACACACGAAGGGTCTCTTCCCCAGTTATCGGATCAATCACAAATGCATAGAATAGTTTAGCCGTTTTGCCGCCGGCGGGTCGTGAGTCCTTTTGGTACGAAGTTAGTAGAGCGAGAAATGAGCGAAGCGAAGTGTGTGTGTGTGGGGGGTTCGTTTGTTTTGGTTATTAAATATTTTGACCTTCAATTCACGTGTACGATATTGGGTTGTTATTGGACAGTGCGTGTACAGACTTTAAACCTTGGTGACTGTCTATTCTTTACATACAACGATTCTTGCAAATTGGCTTTATATGCAGTTTTATAAATAAAGTGTATATTCAATATGCTCATAATACCATACACCATCCACGTCTCCAGAAATATCAAAATTTATTAGGGCAAGCAGCACTACGTCTTTTTGTTGCGCGATTATTTGGTCGCAGAAATGAAACGTATTGGTTTATATATCAGTGCGCGTACACGACAAAAATGTCGCTATGTTCGCGAAAGATTTAGGCGAGACTGCTCGCGACGCGATTGTCGCAAAATTGAATTGCAGCATAATTATGAAGTTGTATGGCCCCACACTGCGATACTAAAATCCTCCAGCGCCCCGCGACAGATTCGCGATTCTAAAATCGTATCGCAAAATAAAATCATAGTACGCGCTAGGCCTTATAAAACATTTTTTGACACATACTTTAGAGAAAGAACGAAATTCATTCAAAAGTTCTATTATGAAAAGATCAAAATATCAGCTATTATTTTTTCTGTTCTGTTTTTTTCTTGTCTGTTTATACATAAATGTGTAAAAGAAAGAAAGAAAGAAATATATTTATTTAGCACAGACCAAAAGACACACAATACACCAGATACATAAATTGTAAAATAAATAGAATCAATAAATAAAAAAATTGCAAAAAATACCCTTCAAACGCTAACATAGTTTATTCAAGTTCATTATAAGGTTGTTAAGGCAATGAAGCGGTTTCACGCCACTATGACTATGCAAATGCTATATGTCCCTCCATTATTAAAATTATTGACACTTCCATAAAAGTTTCTTACGACTCAATCAACACTGTTATTAGGGGATAAAATGTCATTTTGGAAGGGTGTTAACAGTTCTTTTATTGTTAGTTTTTGCGATAAATTGATAATGTTAATGTGAGGCGTTTGCACAATGTTTGGCGTAGGTCCAGTATGAATTAAGATGTTTTATAGAGCAGTATCTAGTACCTAATAATGTTTTTAAAGTTCTTTTAGTAGTAACTCAAATATTGTAAAAACAGTCTTCGTCTATATCCAATTTTAAATTCCTATTACCAAATCATCATCATCATCATTTGCCTGCGTTTTCCCAACTATGTTGGGGTCGGCTTCCAGTGTAACCGGATACAGCTGGATATGGAGCGACTGCCTATCTGACCTCCACAACCCAGTTACTGGGTAATACGATACCCCTTGGTAAGACTGGTTGTCAGACTTTTGGGCTTTTGACGACCTGTAACGACTGTCAAACATCCACGAATGACAGCCGACCCCAACGGCTTAACTTGCTTTCCGAGACACAGAGGAAAAACTCCCAGCGCAATTTTTTGCGCGGAGCCCTAATTATTTTTCTAAAATAAACGTAACCTAAGTTATTCCTTATTACATCAGCTATCTGCCAGTGAAAGTCCCGTCAAAATCGGTCCAGCCGTTTCAGAGTTTAGCCGGAACAAACAGACAGACAGACATACAAAAATTGTAAAAAATGTTATTTTGGTATATGTACCGTGTATACGAGTACATCCATATGCATTTAGTAAAAAGCGGTTATTTTAATATTACAACCAGACACTCCAATTTTATTTATTTGTATACAGGATGAAATTGAAAACATGCGACAAATCGAAATGGGAGATTGTACTCATCATTATGAACAACTTTTACTATGGGACCAAACCTGAAATCGCGAAAAGAAAATCAGCTGTTCCCTACATTTTGACGAGTTATGCGTTAACCCATACAACAATAAACCAGTGCACAATAACTTGCCATGGCTTGCAGAATTGCGCACAATTTTCACATTCCCGCTAACGCCCGGTTGCCCCCCGCCATCTTACCTACCTAACTGGGATCCAATTAGTTCTTTAGTGGAAGTTTGTGCTACATGCTTTCTGGAATGTTCTACGGGTGTAAGGTGACTTGCACTGAAATTAAAGGAGTGTGAATGAAGCATTCTTATGTCTTTTAACTAAACAAGAACTGTGAAGTTATTTACTTATTGTTCATGGGACAAAAGAAAGTGGAGAAAGTAAACTGGAACATGAAACTCGGAGTAATTGAACGAGGAAACAAATAAACAACGTAATATCACATCGCGTTTGTTTTCCTCAAAGGGTTAGACAGGTACAGACGCCAGCATATCAAGCTACCCGAAACTGTCAAACTTCCCCAATCAACTTTGAACCTTATGCTTTAGCGATAAAGTTGAAAATCTAATAAATAAATTTGACAGATTGTAGTAGCTTGATGTGCTGGCGTCTGTATCAGTATGGTATACATTTCACCAGATATGTTCGAGTCCCATGGGGGCGAACTTTTTGATAAATAATGTTAAGGCGGTTATCACACACGCTGCCGCGGTTGAGGGCGGAGCCGGCGAAGCGCATTATGTAGCGGTGCGCCGTGCGGAGAGGCGGTGAGCACGCATGTCCGCGCGGATTGACTTCTAGCGGTGCGCCGCACGGAAATCGAAATCCATTTTCATAAAAGTTGCAACAAATATACATAATTAGAGCGCGGATCACTGTGGGATAAGGGTGTCTCACAGTGATTCGCGCTCTAATTTTGTGTCTCGTGTGCCAGCCAAGCGCCGCCTTACAGCGCGGTGTTCCGCGCGGAGGGGCGGTGGCGACGCGAGCGCCGCTTGTCCGTACGGTCGGGCGGTGTACAACGTGTGTTAGGCATCAACGGATTACATGACATAGGTAAAAGCTAATGCGACGACGTGATACCCACTTCACCACCTGCCGCGTCGGTAGAGAAAGAAAGAGAATAATCTAAATAGAAATACTAAATTTCTTAAATAAAAATAAGGGGTACGTAAGTACAAAGTTAATAACATTTGGACTAAGTCTTTTCTAGGTTAGTGAGAACTGATTAAAGATGAAACAGGGTTTTATGCAAGATATTTGTTTCCCTCAGACTCAATAAAACGCCTCACTGGCGACACAGAAATCCGGAGCTAGGAAATCGGGAAATTGAGTCTTGAATGCGAGAGACGGAGGCAATAAAAATAAAGCCTTTATTTATTTTATAAAATAAGCAATAAACTACTTGCTTAAATAAATGGTTGATATCATTTCAGAACTTGGAATGTAGTTTGGTAGTGTTTGTAGCCTTGAATATTTACCAAAGACACCCCCTTACTAATAAACGTTGTATAGCGTCTGTATAGTTACGCAACATTTTGTCTTCTTCTTTCGAAAGTGAAATTGCTGACGACTGAAAGAGAAAAATCGGTGAGTAACTATTCATCTGATATAATACGTTTATTAGTAAGGGGGAAAAAATAACACAACTCGGCGCTGCCGAGGTCGGCCCAGAAAGCGGTGACGAGATGACCTGGACGTGTACCGTGAGGGCTGGTTCCAGAAATATGTGTGTACTATAGATGGGAGTCTATTGAAGCCTGAGGTATTAACTGATAGGAAATACCGACGTGCTGCGTATTAGTCTGTGCTAAATAAATGTATTTCTTTTAGGTAAAAGTAATTCCTTCGAGTAGAAGTAAACAGAAACTCTGAAATATTTTTTTCCTGTTGTTTAAACTCTAATTTTGTAGGAAAAAATGATATATCAAGATAACTCTCAAAACAATCCCACGACACACTGTACATAATAAGATTTTTATATCTTTAAGTAAAGTCTACAGAAATACCTAAGTACTCATTCAAATTACAATAAAAGCAATATTACCAGGCCTTTTAGCGAAATTCAACCTACGTTATCAAGCAATTGTAACCTTCAAAACACAGTGCAAATAAAATAGATTGAAAGTTCACCTTTCATAAGCAAGCATCATAAATCAAAGACCCAATTTCGTTGAGTGGCTACGAGAATTCTCAAATTTAGTCACGGAGAGTCAGTTACGTAAAATAAATTTATTAAAAACTTAATATTGCTACTAACAATTCACTTAAATCGTTTACGTTAATGAATGAAATCTGTATTTACAATTTGAGTTTATTAAGTCAACGGGATTGTAAATGTGATTTAGGAATCATTATTTTGGTGTTTAACAATAATTTTAAGGAGCTTACAGGACCTAAACGCAAAAAACGCAAGTTTTAGGAACAATAAAAGTTTATGATCGACTACAGTAAACAAAATCAGAAAAATATATGATATTCTTCAGGATATATGCTAGGTTAGTGTGTTGAAGACATATTACAACTAATTTGATATGATAGAAAAAAATCATGAAGATACCTCTAAAACTTTCTTTTTGCAATAAAAACTATTCTATGTACATAGAATCATTAAATTTTTTTGTCAGATTATTCTACAAGCAACATACTAAAGCACCAGTGTTTTAATTTTTTAGTCCAAAGAATCAATTTTTTGTAAATAGATAATTGCTTCATGTTTTGCAATAAATTACCAGCGTTGTGTCATCGCGCTTCTCGTTCTTTTCCATGCAGTCCGACAGTGTCCGCGCTTTAGGTCATGTAGTCGGTTTTTAATAATGATAACGCTGACGTGACGGTACACCGTCTGCAGCGAATCCCCATAGCGGGCGTAGTGACCATCAAAGAGTAAAGTAACTATAGAGGGAAAGAGTGACAACTCTGTGGTAAAATTTGCATGTATGGAAAGTGCTGCCACCTTGAGTTTGGTGGGTGACCTAAGGCTCTAATAAATATACACATACCTATAGTTAAGCATACTTACTATAAGTAGTGAATCTTTATTATAATGTTTAGGGTCACAATCAGGGTATAACAAATAACAGTAACAAGTAACAATTTTAACATAATTAGCTGAGATAAACTCGGGATTTCGGGAAGCGCATCAACGTCGGGAAAGCCGGAGTTGCGGAGTTGACAATGATAATGGCGGATGGCCGGCGGCGACAATGACATTTGTTTGACAATTTGACAAACAAGAAAATGGCTGCCAAGTTTTTTTAACCCACCAAACTGCAGATGTCGCTGTCGTCTATGGAAATTGATGACAGTGCTAAGTGTGCCCCCCCCTGGTGACCATTGAAATTCACCGGTCGGTAAAGTGTGCCGCAGTCACGAGTGTTTCTTAGACGTGAATTGACGCTGCAAGGGAGCTTTATAGAAATATCCAGCACCTCACATGCGGGCCCTATCGACTTATGAAAACGGTTCTTTGCATGCGGGCCTTATAGATTTCTGAAAACTCCCGCCCCACGCATATGAGGCCTATCGACCAATGAAAACCAGCCTTTACTGTTGAATTTTACGCTACAATATTATTGTAGCGTATAAATAAATAATTTCAACCAACTCAGCATATTGTAGTCCATAGCTGGACATAGGCATCTCCCAGGCTGCACCACAACATCCTGTCCTCCGCCTTCCGCATCCAGTCCGTCCCAGCCACTTTCTTTAGGTAGTCCGTCCGTCTGGCTGGGGGGCTTGCTGATACGCGGGGATAAATTATTTGGCTGAGGGGTTAATTTAATAATCCAGTTCTAAAGACTTCTTGTATGTACATTTCCGTGGGAGTACAACCAGCTGATATTATGCTCCTCGTCGCTTCAACTCTCACATCCAAAATCTAAGTTTCAGACTTTCCTAATTTGCAGCGGGGCGTTGTTTGCGAGGTAATTGAAAGGGAGTTTCAAAGAAAATCATTGCGAAATGCGTGAGGGAGGCTCGTAATGAGTGTATGCGGGCTGTTTGCACTGGCAGAGTTTGTGCTACTGTTTGTTCTGCAAGAAACTGATTTCAATAAAATTTTGTCTGTGACTGTCTGTTTGTTTGTGACTGTTTCCTATAAATCAGTAAGATGATGTGATTTATAGAAATCGACACATTTCCAGGTAGGTACCGTTGTAAATATAGTGTTGCCTATTTCCCTCCAGGCATGCTACGTATCCAGTCCGTACCTATCCGCGTAATAAGTCGAACGAGAACGTAGTAGGTAAAACTTAAATACTGTGAATGAATACAAAAATAAATACGTATACGCATACGTGTACGCATTTAGCTACTCTAAAAATGTTCTTCATAATCATTATTTGACAGAATATGGTACATTATTAGTACATTAGTGCAGAGGCCAGCAAAAGAGGCATTGATGGACTAACGTGTATACGAACGTGTAAATGTGGGCCGAGGCACACATACGTAAGCCCATCAATGCCAAGAAGTTGTGGCCAAGGCTTGTATAGTACTTTTCCCAAATAATGCGCGGAAATTAAAACTAAGTAGTACCTTGACGGAACTTTTTTGTCAAATACAATTACTTTTCAAAATCGCGAAAAACGAACAACAATAATTTTTCCCACGTTAAAGTATTCGTTTTTTTTTTTTTTAAATAAACAGCGTTCTATTTGCAAGCCAGTTCGAAATTTAAATAAAACCTTTGATGAGTTACCTCCTTGGTTGCCATATTTCGGAGTAAAAGATCGTTCCATTTTTAAATTACACGATATATATGAGTTTACTATGTAATTTATTTGGCCGCTAAACCACGACAGATATGGATTTTTATACAACATAGCAATTTCGATTTATCTCGAAGAAGGTTGTCAAAATAATACTCAAATTTCCAAGCATGTTTGAGAAAAATATATTATCCCAGGCAGGCCTAAAAACGCTGGCGTGACGATTTGGACTCGTTCCTAACCGATTGGACGAAGAAGGCATAGCACAAAGAAAGGTGGAAGAATATGGGGGAGGCCTTTGTCCAGTAGTGGGGCAATATAGTTCTTTTTTTTATTCCAGATCTGACATTTAAGTCTTTTGTGTTTTGCTTTTTTTTTAGTATAGAAGTTTGACATTACACCTGTCAAATTAGTATCTGGGTTTAAAAAACGAAGGTTAAAAGAAAAAAAAAATGTCTTAAGATTATTCAATGGTATCATCACATTCTGCCAATTATGGCGTGCAAATATTAGATACATATTACATTTTATTACAGGGCCGAGATTATTAGGTCAGTATTAAGTATAAATATCTATATATTTCATGTGCGAAACATACATTGGTTATAAATAATGTATGTTTCCCTCCAGGCATGGTTATCTACCTTTACAAAAGAGGGCAATCCGCGCAATCTATAAAACGGATCCTCGAGAGTCTCTTAGAAACAAATTCAAAGAAATTGATATACTAACTCTGACTTCTCTTTATATTTTACAAAGTATTTTGTATATTCGCAAAAACTTAGGACTTTTCAAAATAAGAAGCCACTTCCAAAATATAAATACACGTAGTATAAATGAAATTGTGATACCTAAATTTAGATTAACTAAGACTAGCAAGTCATTTCTTGTAAACAGCATTCGTTTTTATAACAAGTTGCCAAAGCCGGTTACAGAACTTGGCGATGGAAAGTTCAAAACCCTCATCAAACCTGTCCTTATCAAAAAAGCATATATTATAAGATTAAAGACTACGTTGAAGACAAGGTAGTTTGGCAATAATTCCTTCTGCACATGTAGCTTCCCTGGCACCTCATTAACGGCATAACTACGTAAATATCTATTAACTGCTCTCAAATTACGATGTTTATTTTTTATCTCTTTTTACATACTTCTTTGATATAATCTCGATATTATTTGACATTATATACAGACAATTTAAATTTTTCACCTCTTCATTAGTGGTTGTAATGGCAATCATATCACTTGGTTTTAATAGAATTTTATATTTTATTTATCCTTTTGATAGATTCATATTTTGTAAATGTGAGGACTTTGTAAGCCTTGTAGACTTTAGATCTGTGTAGAACATTGTTAATTTTATCAAGTACCTGGCACTTGATGACAGGCCTACGCTGTCCTTCCATACCTACTGTAATTTGAAAACATTGTAAAAGCCACCTATTTTTAAAAGCGTAACCGTGGAGTTTCTTGCCGGTTCTTCTCCATAGGAAACGACCAATTGGAACCGTGCACCTAGCTTCTGACGTTTCATAAGTGCCCATGTCGGTTTATGAGAAATAAAATATTTTTCACTTCAGTAGCTCAAACATGTAGGTTTTGCTGCCTGAAATCAGTGAGCAAAATGCGATTTTGCTCACTGAGTGAGACAAAGTAACTTTTTAATTTTTGTTTTCAGAAAGCCGCGAAAATCTTATTCAGCCTTGGGTTAATCATACAATTCGAAACATTAACACTCTATCTCTTTCCCGCCATTAGAAAGAGACAGAGACAAAGACCAGCCCTTTCGAAGTTCCGATTTTGAATTCGACCTCAAAGACAAACACGTTCGGGATTTCGTACTAACTAAAGAAATTTTGCAAAAAGATAATTATGTCATTTAATGTAATTTATTGAATTTTTAACTTATTGTTGTATTTAAACGAAAATAAGTATTTACTGCAAATAAAACTGATATTTAACCTGTAAATATTTATTGCTAAGTAGTTTCAATAATGTTACGTAATATATTTTGAATAATAAAATATCATGGGTGCTATTTCCGAACACGCCTTAATTTATATAAAAGAGCGGGAATAAAATTTCGTGGCTGGCGTAAAGAGTTGAATAAGTTAAAAAATATTAAAATAATCGTAAAATATGAGTGAAACTAGCGACGAGACCAATATTTTAACACCGGAAGAGTTAAAACAACAAGTTATGAATGCAGAATTAAGTTTCCTACCTGAGAAGTCTCGCGAGAAATATCTGAAAGCATACCATGTCTTCAATGAATGGAGACTTACAAAGGGCGCAAGCAGTTTTTCGGCGACGGTGTTGCTATCTTATTTTTTAGATTTATCACAGACGAGGCGATCATCTACAATGTGGAGTATTTACTCAATGTTGAAAGCTATTTTAAAAACAAAACATAACGTGCATATTGAAACATACGCAAAACTCTTATCTTTTCTAAAAAGAATGTCAGTTGGGCATAAGGCTAAAAAGTCCAAAATTTTCACGGCTCATAACATAGAAAAATTTCTAAATGATAATTATTTTGATTCACAATAAATAGTTATTTCAATCTATTCCTGTTTATTATTTTATCTCCTAAAGTGTTCTCGCTGCTGAAGTGAAAAGTTATGTGTGTTACACGAGAGCAAAGTTTTTTGCATCTCGTGCCTTTGAATCCCTCGCCACACTCAGGATTCAACTTTAGAATCACTCGCTACGCTCGTGATTCAATCTTTGAATCCTTCGCTTGCTCAGGATTCAAAATCAGCACTCACAGCAAAAAACGACTTTGCTCTCTTGTTGCACAAATAACTATTGATATTGACCTATCAGGCCCTAACTTAACCGCGTAATTAGACGAACGAGAAAGTAGCTAGTAACACAAATTAAAGATCATTTACAAACAAAATATTGCTCAATGTAAAATTAATAAACGCATGATCAATAACGATGGTTAGAATTAGCGTTTTAAATGATTTAACTTTTACTCTGTCTAAAAATAAACATGAGAACAGAGGAGCAGAACAAACAAAATATTTAATAAACAAAGTAGGCGACCGAACACAAAGGTAGGCAGTTACCAAACACAAAGGTAAAACTGTTGCAACTGTAAGTAATATTGTGCACGTTTGAACCTTTTGACAGGAACTGGATAAAGGCTGCTGCTCACTGCTAACGTTGGGATATTAGGAATTGAGAGCATAATATTTTTATAAAGATTTTACTGGAAAGTTTTTTTAGTTCACTCAAGACTAGAAATGTGACTAATGTGAGTGTTTGTGTGTGTTTCCTATAATCATATTTCACAATCACCTAATAAATTAAAGTCACTGTATGTGTCTATCTGTGTGACCACGTTGTTTTTCTAACCAACATAATATCTATATATAATATATATTCTATACAACCTAAATAAATTCGACTAATATTTGAAATTTCGAATAAAAAAATACAAAGTGTTAAGCACACAAAATGTAAAATAACACATTATTAAATCCTCCAGCAAGACCACCAGTTGCTTTAACCAGTCCCTCCCAATGCCGCAGTGTCAACCTACCTTAGCTTTTTACGCGTCGCCGATTTCTAGCCGGGAGCGGTCAGTACGACCCCCTATGGATGTTTGCAACTCAAAGTGTGCCCCAAAAGAGTGCATCAGCTACTGCTCGATGGATATATTGGAATAAAAGCAAATAAAGCTGCAGCTTCGCTCTATATGCATGTAAATCGGCCCGGGGCCTCGATACCGAATACAGATTGAAACGAACGTCGGCTTAACATTTTTATTGGATACAACACGCGCTTGACGGTTTTGCGCGGTATTTTTGTGATGGGATGTCGTTGATCATGTGATAGGTATAAAGGATGGGTGCGTGTGAGCAGGATTTATAGTTTTTGGACGTTAGAAGGAAATTCCGACGCTGTTGAGCATCGTTTAAAAATGTCTCTGTGCTAGTTTTATCACAACTTCAAGTCCCAAGAGTACAAAAATAGCACAATAGTTTGATAAAACAGATTTGGTAGGAAAGACTTTCCAATCTTCATCAACATTATACCGTATATCCGCTAAAAGACTTCAACTGCTGGACACAGGCATGCCAAGCCCAAGTTAAACATAGTCACAACGTCAAAATCTTCTAACAAGTAGCAATTCGGGTATTCTATTTTCCCTCCTCATCACCACAAAAACACAAATTACTCAAAAAACATTTCAATATATTAAAATACAGCACGCACAGACGGCATGCACGGACGATTGCATTGTATTTTGCATACAAGAACGGGAGATTTGTTAACTCTCTCGGAATGATCCAATATGCAAATTGTAGATATACATTCGCAAGTTGCACGTATCTACAAACGTATCTATCTATGTGAATAGTGAAACAGTTTGTAAAAGAAAAACTGATTCCTACATATTGATGGGATGACGTGCGCCAGTGAATGAAGAAAGAATCGATGTGTTGTAAGGGTATTTTCATGTTCAGTGGAAACGAGGTTTTAATTAAAGTCCTCGTACAGTAGCTATGTAGCTTGATAAAGAAGGGAAAGAAAAAAACAGTGGCACTCCGGGAGTGCCGACAGACGTGAAAACAAAACACAAACAGAATACTATGTAGCTTGATAAAGAAGGGAAAGAAAAAAACAGTGGCACTCCGGGAGTGCCGACAGACGTGAAAACAAAACACAAACAGAATACTATGTAGCTTGATAAAGAAGGGAAAGAAAAAAACAGTGGCACTCCGGGAGTGCCGACAGACGTGAAAACAAAACACAAACAGAATACTATGTAGCTTGATAAAGAAGGGAAAGAAAAAAACAGTGGCACTCCGGGAGTGCCGACAGACGTGAAAACAAAACACAAACAGAATACTATGTAGCTTGATAAAGAAGGGAAAGAAAAAAACAGTGGCACTCCGGGAGTGCCGACAGACGTGAAAACAAAACGCAAACAGAATACTTTGCCATCATTCACTGACATATCGGATATACATTAAAACCGAGTACATCTCGAGGACAGCCGAACACATCCGAAGCGGTGTCGGTTATACATTTTCGCCGCGCCGTAGAAAGAGAGGGGGATACTCCTACGCCGCGCCGGCTGTCTACTCTCCATCCGTCTTACGAATTTTTGATCAGGGCACGTGTCCTGACGCGAGTTTAACATTTTTTACCCATTACAAAAAAAGTGTACAACGCCACTAAAGAAGTTTTCACTTCAAAAAGTGCCAATTATTACTAACAAACAGTATTGTTGTTATCTCAAATTAAATTAAAAATTTTTAAATGGAGAGCAGTGGTGGCCCAGTGGTAACGACCGCAACTTACGAGGTATAGGTCGTAGGTTCGAACCCCGACAGGCGCTTTACTTTGTGTAAATTATTTCATCACCACTGCTCTCAAAACGGTGAAGGAAAACATCGTGAGGAAACTGGCATGTCCTAGAACCAAAAATTCGAAGACATGTGACATCTGCCAACCCGCACTGGGCCCGCGTGGTGGATTACGACCTAATCTCTCTCACAAAGAAGAGGCCTGTGTCCCAGCAGTGGGAACATTATATTATGTTATGTATTTTATAAATGTGAGGACTTTGTAAGCCTTGTAGACTTTAGATCTGTAGACCTTTTTTATTTTATCAAGTACCTGGTACTTGTTGACAGGCCTACGCTTTCTTCCCATACCTAATGTAATTTGAAAATATTGCAAAATCCAATTATTTTTAAAAGAGTAACTGTGGAGTTTCTTGCCGGTTCTTCTCCATAGGAAACGACCAATTGGAACCGTGCACTTAGTTTCTGACGTTTCATAAGTGCCCATGGAGGTGTATGTGAAATAAAATATTTTGATTTTAAAACGTAGATAGTAAAAATGTCTCTTAAGTTGCATGTCTATAGGTAGGTGTAAGCATTTTCCATAAAGTGAACCCTATGCTATTAATAAAAATGTTAGTTTCAGTGACTTAAAATCTCTTAAGATTGGAAGCGAACACTTACCTGTAAAAATGATGTGTAAAAGACTAAGATTTCAGGTACGTTTACTAAGGGCTGATTTTACCAAAGTCAGATATCTTTTATCCGTGGAATATAAGTGACGTCTGACATTTCTAGTATGGATTTCTTTTTAATCTCTGGATTGGACTTGTTCTAGGTATAAAATGTTGGTGTAATTCGCCCTTAGTTATTTATTTCGACAGTTAATATGGGACATTCCATGATCATTACAATTAACAAATGAAAAGGACATTACTATAATAATATCGATGTAAGAGGGGCCCGTAGCTAAATGCTAACAGCCGCACAGATCGATCGATCAGGTTATGCTACGCTTGCCGCGGTTGGTCTGTGGATGGGTGACCATCTTGACATACCGACCTTCCGTACCTCGGAAAGCACGTCAAACCGTTGGTTCCGGCTGTCATTCGTGGATCTTTGACAGTCGCTAGGTGTAGTCAGAAGCCCAAAAGTCTGACAATCAGTCTTACCAAGGGGTATCACATTACCCAATAACTGCGTTGTGGAGGTCAGATAGGCAGTCGCTCCATATAAAATACTGGTATTCAGCTGCATCTGGTTAGACTGGAAGCCGAGCCCAACATAGTGGGGAAAAGGCTAGGCAGATGAAGAGATGAATAATATCGATGTACTTATATAACATCTCATAACTACCTACATATTGATTATTTCCTCTATCCTTACAGAGTTATCACGACAGTGAGCAACTGTAGACTTTTCCTTTGAGCTCCGGCACGAGAGCCTTTTGTAACTTGAACCGTGTGTGTACTATCCATTTCGCATATAAGGGCGACGCGACACTGATTGCACTATCTGTCACCATTTGCATGTGGCAGTAGGAAATTAACTCAATCAAAATCAAAATCAAAATATTTTTATTTCACATAAACCAACATGGGCACTTATGAAACGTCAGAAGCTAGGTGCACCACAACTCTTATTGTGACTTCTATTAATTTTTGAGATCTATGACGATAATGTTATAAATGTGAAAGTTTGTATGTTTAATCAATATTAATATTAAAAAAAAAAAAAAGTTTATGCATCAATATACAGGATGAAATTTTAATCACCATTTTCCTCTTAAGGGGTCATTGTATATTGTATATACAAATAGTTAGAAAGATATAAGATATGCATATATCATCGGCTGAATATCATCCAGGCCGTTATTTGAACGGCGCCGTTTCGTAAAAAAGCTAGGCTGTTAACTGAAAGGCTAACTAAGCTAGTTGGCTGCGATATATATATTACTTTAATATTAAATTTACATTATAATACAGACAACTCGATGTTTTTTGACATTAATTTTATCATAACATCTCCATATAAACCGTCCAACCTCAATACGAGAACCTAATAATGATTTAAGTAGGTACGTGAATATTTCACCATCTACACTAATTATTATTCAATAAATAATGCCGTAAAGCCATTACAAGTCCTCGCCGCTATAATTAATTTAAGTTTGCACAAATTATACAAAACGTAACTAGTTGCGAACTATTCTTGTTATGTTGTCTAGTTTGTTGGGCATACTGATTAATGTGGCGATAATACAAGGCTTTATACCCGATGAAACGTGTTTTGAACTTATAAAATAATATCATGCCTGTAATCCCAGAAGGATTAAGTAGAGGTGTACCTGATTGTATACGCACATTTCGCCATTTACTATTAAGACCCATGTCATTAAAAGAACATTATAGTGAAATAAAATTACATAACAAAATCAAACAAGCAAGCTTTTATTTAACTTGCAACGTATGTAGGTACATTGCAAGTTAAATAAAAGCTTGTAAAAACGTAATTTTGAATTTCACCCTGAATATTAATTGGCACATTATGAATACTGTTAAACAATGTTTCATCGCGGTCAATTTAAAAGTTAAAACGATTTTGAGAAAGAAATAAAAGAGTTCGATAACCATTTTATGGCTGATAGAACTTTAATAACTAGTTTAGAATTGTTTTATTAGTTGTACAACAAAGTGTATTGAAAAAGTTTTTTACAAAAGTCCAATTTTTTTATTAATTGATTTAATACTGAACGTCATAATGGAAAAATTATTTACTAATTTTAATTATTTTTAGCCCACATCAAACGATATGAACGAATAAATTATTACATACGAGAATTCGTTTTTACACCTTCTGCGCAGTCTCCTTCTAAATATTATGAGAAGTTTTTCCCATAATCAGCCTGTAATGTCCCGACTGCCGGGACACAAGCCTCCTCTAGGTGAGAGGGAGTGGGCCGTAATCCACCACGCGGGCCCTGTGCGCGTTGGTAGATGTTACGTCATGTCTTCGAATTTTTAGTTCTAGGACAAGCCGGTTTCCTCACGGTATTATCCTTCAATGTTTTGAGCTAAAAACTACTTACCTCTGAGAAGTTTTACAGTATTGCATAAATATGTTTCAAAAATACTTGTAGGATAATTATTATTGAAGATTATAGTATGATGAACGTTTTGCTATTATAAGTAACAACATAAACATGATTTGT
Source organism: Hydraecia micacea (assembly GCA_914767645.1). Lineage (NCBI taxonomy): Eukaryota > Metazoa > Arthropoda > Insecta > Lepidoptera > Noctuidae > Hydraecia > Hydraecia micacea. The sequence continues at coordinate 3,288,814 of OU611781.1, forward strand.
TTATGTTTTAATAAGATAATCCTTGTAGTAAAAACTTTACAAATTAACACGTATGAAAATGAAAACATAATAATAATTTTATTTATGTTACATATTAACCCTCACCGACAGAAAATATTCCTCTATTTTCTACACATTAAGTTAGAGTGCAAACTAAGATTAAAATAGAATATTATTATATTCTAGACACACGTACAAATCCCTCAGACTCAGCTTGACAAATATTATATGAAAATACGTGAAAAGCTTAGGTCATTCAACTTTTACTTTCTATTCTAGTAGGTATTATTGCCAGCTATATTCAAGTGGCATTTTATTATAAAGGATTTCTGAGTTATCGTGGTCTGAAAATCTGAAATATAATTTTGCAGGGGCGGAGCGTGGAATTACATTTCTAAGTATTTGTTTACAGGAATGGGATATGTTATTTAAAGGAATGTGCAATATTTCGTAACGTAAGGAGTGTTAAAGCAGCCTGGTAATGAGACAGTTAAGGTTGGTAAAAGAGATTAGAAGTTATATAATCAGGCATTACTATGTGGAAATCTATGGCAGTAAAATATTGTGCAAAAATACTTGGCTTCCAAGCAGTCGACGAGGCAACAGCTCCTGATCTCGCGTGGGGGGAAACATGTGTCAAGGTACGAGTATATATACCTCGACACATGTTTCGCCCCCCAACCAACCTTATAGGATTGAATCATGAATATTGCATCATAAAAATCGCACCTTTTGTACGCAAAAGAAAAAAAAAGAAAGAAAGAAAATACGTTTATGTGCATATACATATTTGCGGGCGGCAGGGCTCCTTCGGTGGTACTGCATACTACATCCAAGCCTGAATATAGTTATTGCGGAATTAAAAATAAATATTTGGCCCAGTGGTAACGACCGTGACTTACGAGATACAGGTCGTAGGTTCGAACCCTCACAGGCGCTTTACTTTGTGTAAATTATTTCATCACCACTGCTCTCAAAACGGTGAAGGAAAACATTGTGAGGAAACCAGCATGGCCTAGAACCAAAAATTCGAAGACATGTGACATCTACCAACCCGCACTGGGCCCGCGTGGTGGATTACGGCCCACTCCCTCTCACAAAGAGGAGGCCTGTGTCCCAGCAGTGGGAACATTATAGGCTGATTATGTATTTGGCCGTAACATTTTTCTTTGGTCAAAAGGACTAAAATCACCACAATACATGATACGGTAATGGGTCCCCAAAACGATCAATCGAAATTGTTAATTTTTAAGTGATTGATACACATTGGTGTGCAAATTGACCGTCTACCAAATGAAATTAAAACGATGGACACAACAATTACCTTAACATTTCAAAAACTCAAATCAGGTATTGTGAAAAATAATTCCAATGCACATTGATAACAGGAACAGAGCGACCACGGCCATTATTTGCACAATAACAATCCCAAAACGTGTGTTATGTCATGACATATGAGTGAATAAATTAGACTAACAAATACCTGTTCTCGGTACGTTCCCAAATGAGCCGGGCTCGCGATCATAGCTGCAAATTATATTAATGTTTGTTTGATTGCTGGAACACTGAGAGAGCACGCCGACTGGGAATTAACGTTAGTGCGATTAGTACTGTTCGAGGAACTGGAGATATGTGTCAACAATTGGATGCTGTGAGAAATGTGTAGTACGGGACTGGTGTTTAGTGTGTTCTAATATAAAGTTATAGCTGTATACTAAGATTCTGAAGGTATTAATTGCTTGTTATTGATTGATGAGTAAACTCCTCAGCTCAAGGCTGGCCGCATACGTACGTTTTCCTGATTAGGTTTCTTGATCAGGAATTCAGATTCGGAGACCCCTGAATGAACGCATTTCATACAAAATCGTCTCTAAGCGCATACGTTCTTAAATATTTCTCTCCGGAAAATATAAGAACGTATGCGCTTTTTTTTTTTTTTTGGATGGGAAGTCATCTAATGACTCCTCCCGCTCTGGGTGGAGCGGAAGGGAGTGTCACACTCTTACTGACTAAAACCCACCCGTGTTCCTTCTTTAGCCCTTTATGTTCCGGGGCAGCGGTAACCCTTTCGGACGATCCCGCTACCCTGAACGTATGCGCTTGCATTAAAACTTGACAAAAATGTCAAATAGGTGAACAATATAGTTAACAATTTATACGTGTCTGAAAAAACTTCTATACAATGTGTCGTGTTTTATAAACGACATGTTTTTAAGAAGTCTTTTACAAGACTTGTCGAAAACTAGTATAATAACTTGTATATGGGTGTAAACGCGGAGTTTAACAAGTACGTACCTTTATATTTTAAAATAACCCCACGGTAAAATTTTGGATATGTGCGACATTTTACTAACCCAACTTTCTCATAAGGCATTTGGGGCCTCAAGATGTCTTCAGCCAAAAGCCAAGTTTCTAGCTCAATAATCGTTAGTACTAGGTATTTGTTTGTGCGGTTAGTTTAAGGACAGAGACGATATTGCATTGGTATATAGGTACCAAGAAATACTCACTAGGCAGACCTGCGTTCGTAGACCTATGATGCCTTGTTCAGACTACTGGAGTGGTTAGCATGTGTGCAATGTGACAAAGGTTCCCATGTTTTTTACATTTTTATGGTTCAAATGATTCTCACGAAATTAACAACTGCAAAACTGTAGAACATAGCACTATAATAATGGCCCTATTTTCCTGAATCAAAATTAATATTATTATTAAAAGTTTGTGATGTGTCACTGCAAGACTTCCCTATTCTCTTTCCACTTTTCTCTGCTTAAAGCTGCTGAGGACCAGTTCTAATTGAAGGAGTCCCACGGGGTAATTGCGTAACACTATCAGTGGCAATGGTTTTAATTTTGACAGTTCAAAAACATTCATTGCGTTATTAACGTTGCTGAGCAGATACATTTTTTGAACATATGAAGCAATGGATTAGCAATATCCTTCAAAATTATTCAGATTATGGTTGATAGTGTTTTACGCAAATCGGGTGCAGTTCAACCTGCCATCTCCATCCATAGTCAAAAATTAAAAAAAAACAGTACGCCTCTGCTGAGGTTCTGCAAATTCTTCCAATTTTCATTACAACCCATAGGGTCGTGTTAACAAGATGATTTCATTCCCGATCATTTTTAATTTACACTCGTGGAGAGATAATCGGACCAGGCGTCGGGAAACGGCCTGTTACTTAACAAAACACGACCATTAACAAGTAGAAACACGTTTTCTTAAGTGTGCATTAGCACTTGCCGAAATATCTTTGTACATTACTCTTTTCCTTTGTCCGTTCTGTACATTATCCGTTAATGTACGTTTTGGGACAGTTTCTGGGATTTAGTGGGTGTTTTAACTTTTATTGCTGGACTTTAATCTCAAGTTTTTTTTTTTTAGTTTATCTTGCGTGTCCGTCCAGACTGGGGCGCGGGTCGGACGCGGGTGCGGGAACGCTCGTGGGCTGCCTGTCCGCACTGGAGCGTGGCTGCATTCTGCGTGTTGTCGTGTCCAGTGTTTATCAAAATATAATATGGATGAAGAAGACTTATTTTTACTAGAAAGCTCGAACTTGTTTGAGAACCCTGGTCCCCGCGCAGGCCACCCGCTCCCGCCCCGCGCCCACGCCACGTACCCACTGCGGCCACTTGTATGAACGAGCTGTGGCGTGAGTTGCCTGCGGGCTCCCGCACGCTGCCCGCGCCGAGCAGCCCGCGCCGCTCAACGCGCCCGCGTGCCCACGATGGACACTCAAAGGAAGTTCATAGTTTGAGTTCGCCGCGCTGCGCCCGCGCCCCTGTCTGGCCAAACACTAAATGTAATTACTGTCGTAGGGAACAATGAGACGGACGGATTATGAGAGTGAGGAAAGAGGAGTGCACCTGTGTGCGCTATAATATGTCCCGTGCCGAAGGGCAGTGACCGTTGAGATTGGCCGCTATGATCGAAATACGACCTGGAGCAATATTTTCTTCTTATTATTTTCTTATTTATTGAAAAATAAGTGAAGGTCACGGGAATCGCAGGTTGCAAGAGTCTAAGACCACTTTTCGGCGCTGCATTATTCGGCGTTTCATATTTCGAAGTCACGTAGCGGACTTCCCAGTCAACGTGTCGTCGCTTGCTTATGGACGCTGGCGCTGGGGGCCATTTTGCGTGGATTTGACGCATATTTTCTCCAACTTGTACTTTTTACCCGACTGCGCCAGAAGGAGGGTTATGTTTTTCGAGTGTTTGTATGTAGTAAAAAAAAACTGAAAAGCTAAAAACAAGCCCATTTTAAATTAAATAAAAGTTGGAAGCAGGCGGGACCCATACCATTTTTATTATATTTTCAAATTGAAATGGGTCCCGCCTGCTTCCAACTTTTATTTAATTTAAAATGGGCGTTTCAGTTTTTTTTACTTAAGTTTTTTATCGCAGTCGGGTTTTTTAGTTTTTTTATTGCTTTTATTGTGTTCTTTCCCTGCGTCATGTTTACCGCAAATAAACTTATTTTCTATCTTTCTTTTTATGTCTAACAATCGACTTCTCTCGTCTGAATCAAGTGAAAAGCGTAATTTAAAAAAAACCCTTGTTAGATACTGATCTGAACATTACATATTAGCAAGCACGATCAGACTACCATGGTTTGCCACTCGACCGCTTACTAACCCAATCTGAGCAAGGCTTTAGGCTAGTCGGCAAGCCGTTCTAAGTTAGTCAGTTAGTTCCATGTGACAGGATCGTATATCTCAATTTATTTTGATTTAGAGCCTACCGCAGGCTGGATACATTGAAATGCTCGCCAGTATTACCTACATAGAATGTAGAATAGTCATTTCTATTAATGTTATGTGGTAGAGAGTTATTTTTGTTTCAGCCTTTCTGTCAGTATCTTGAGTGTATGGATCATATAATATATAAACAGCCTATAGTGTTTCCACTGCTGGGCCACAGGGCTATAATCCACCACGCGGGCCCAGTGCGGGCTGGAAGATGTCACATGTCTTCGAATTTTTGGTTCTAGAACATGCCCGTATCCTCACGATGATTTTCTTCACAGTTTTGGGAGCAGAAGTGGTGAAATTATTTACACAAAGTAAAGCGCCAGATTCGAACCCACACCTACAACTCGTAAGTCGGGCCGTTACCAATGGGCCACCACTGCTCGTTGAGGGTTCGATTTGTTATAAAAGTAAGCTGAAAAGTCTCTCAAGTTAGTTAAAGGGATATAAAAAAAAACTACAATGTAAGGTACCTACTTAAGGTACAGACGCCAGCACATCAAGCTAGTACAATCCGTCACATTTCTTTAATAGATTTTCGATTTTCAACTTTATCGCTAAAGCATAAGGTTCAAAGTTGATTGGGAGAAAAAGACAGTTTCGGGTAGCTTGATGTGCTGGCGTACAGACGCCAGCACATCAAGCTGCCCGAAACTGTCTTGACCATTGAAAAAACAACCAATTCAAGGTGTATGTACAGACATGCACCTAGAATTGGCTGTTTTTTCAATAGTCGATATCTGTTTGACAGGTTTTTTAACCCCCGACGCAAAAACGACGGGGTGTTATAAGTTTGACGTGTCTGTGTGTGTGTGTGTGTGTGTGTGTGTGTGTGTGTGTGTGTGTGTGTGTGTGTGTGTGTGTGTGTGTGTGTGTGTGTGTGTGTCTGTCTGTGGCATCGTAGCTCCCAAACGGATGAACCGATTTTGATTTTGTTTTTTTTGTTTGAAAGGTGAATTAGTCGGGAGTGTTCTTAGCTATGTTTGATGAAAATCGGTCCAAGATGGCCGCTGCCACAAAATGGCGGATTACATAATTTTTCACAACTCCCTCAATATGGGTATCAAATGAAAGGGCTTGACTAGTAGAATACTATACACTATGATAAATTTCAAATCCAAGATGGCCGCCACCAGAAAATGGCGAATTAAATTTTTTTTTCAACAACTTCCTCAATATGGGTATCAAATGAAAGGGCTTGACTAGTAGAATACTATACAATATTACAAATTTCAAATCCAAGATGGCCGCCACCACAATATGGCGAATTACATTTTTTTTTCACAACTCCTTTAATATGGGTATCAAATGAAAGGGCTTGACAAGTAGAATAATGTACACTATATTGAAAGGGAATGAGGATAACTACTTAACGAAATGAAAACTAATAACTTGAAATTTATTTTTTTAGTCTAACAATGCCCTAGCTAGATTGATGAGGAAAGTGGAGTAATGACTGGTACCTAGGGCCTAACGAATTATTTAGCTTTAAATACATTATTTACTACATTATCATTACCTTTATTTTTTCAATAAAATCGTATAAAAAAAAAATTAAGCCAAAGTATTTGGACTAGTATCATTATCCAAGGAGAAAACAGAGGAATACGTTATATGGAATGAACGCCAACGACCACGAGTACCTAACTAGCTTCACTGTGGTAAAAATACGTACAGCTTTGCAAATTTCGGCGAGTCACGTGTCGATCGTATAGCATGCTTACTAGTAATATAATATTATAAAGTTTAAAAAGCAAAAAATAAAAGTTAAATTAAAAATTTTAAAAACCCCCGACTCAAACAAAAACCTCTAAAAACTAAAAAATAATATATATTGGCCCTTTAAGTTTAATATAAGTTGCAGGAAATATTTTGATCCAAGCGTCCTCACGTCGGGGGACGGCTAATGAAAACGCCAAACAGATGAGGCTTAAACCCAGCAATAATGAATGCATGCTATTGTAGAAAACATAGCTGCTGTTAACTTCTAATTTTCATTAGCCGTCCCGCGACGTGAGGACGCTTGGATCAAAATATTTCCTGCAACTTATATTAAACTTAAAGGGCCAATATATATTATTTTTTAGTTTTTAGAGGTTTTTGTTTGAGTCGGGGGTTTTTTAAATTTTTAATTTAATTTATGTAGAAAATATGTCAACGTGACATATTTGTTCTTTAGTTAATAGTTAATATGTGACTGTTGAGAAATCATACCTAAACAGAGGTATCGATTTTAAAGGACAATGCTCATGGATGTATGGAATCCCGTACCATGCTGCATTAAAGTCACACTTGGTTTTTATAGACTACGCTTATCATAATTAACTCCTACAAATTTCTTTTTGTTAACAAAACCCGGGTTTCGGAGATTAAAAAAAAATCGAAATAACCTAAAACTAGATACTTTATTTTGTTTGACATGTCATACACGAACGGCCATTATTGCTCTAAAAACAGAGTAATCCGCGACGTCAGACTGCGTAAAGCGCTCGTTGAGTCTAGAAAGTAATCCGCGACGTCAGACTGCGTAAAGCGCTCGTTGAGTCTAGAAAGTAATCCGCGACGTCAGACTGCGTAAAGCGCTCGTTGAGTCTAGAAAGTAATCCGCGACGTCAGACTGCGTAAAGCGCTCGTTGAGTCTAGAAAGTAATCCGTGACGTCAGACTGCGTAAAGCGCTCGTTAAGTCTAGAAAGCGTCTTGAACAATAAACCCTTTAATAATCTTAAAATACTATTCATGACTGACACTATTGCGCATATTGTCGTCGAGGATCGAAGTGATAATAGAAAAAATAAAACGAACAATATCATTACCCAGATAAAAAAATCGATAATCGTTAAAATAAAAATTCTATTCTATTCTTTTTATTTTTAATTAATGTAGGATCGACAAAGTATAATTTTTTACGTGTTTTTTGAAAGACGTGATCATGACACTTTCAAAATGCAAGGTTATATTAATCATATCATTTGAAACGGAACGTCATGTAAAGGGAATAAAACAATATCAACACTTTTCTACTTTAAATTAAATTCCCTGTTCAAAAATCAAATCCCCGACGCGTACTGTCGTAAAAACTTATGAAAATAATTACTATAATATTTTGATCTTGATGCATGCGACTTTTTGGTACGATTTTTGGTCATTCTCTTTTACAGCCAAACCTAAAAACCATTTACATCGGGTCAACAACATTAAACTTAGGTTCAGCTTTTGATTGCAAATGACCATGAGACAAACAAATTGAAGAATAATTACAATTAAACTATACCTAACACGAAAGATAAATAACATGAAACGTTTAAAACACGCTTACTACAAGACCACCATTAATTTCGTTTGTTCGTTCCAAAACAAAGGCTTATTTATAAGAAAACTTTGAAGAAAGCAAAGCATTCCGACCTCTCTTGCCCTTCTCGAACTGGATTAATTAAATTAATTAATTGGAGAGCCATTGAAACTTTTATTTTCATTCTGTTTATGTAGAAATTGAGTGAGCAATGGTGGCCCAGTGGTAACGGCTGCAACTTACGAGTTCATAGGTTCGAACTGAGACAGGCACTTTACTTTATCTATTTAATTTCATCACCACTGGTAACGGCTCCAACTTACGAGTTCATAGGTTCGAACTGAGACAGGCACTTTACTTTGTCTATTTAATTTCATCACCACTGGTCTCAAAACGGCGAAGGAAAACATCGTGAGGAAACCGGCATGTCCTACAACCAAAAATTCGAAGACATGTGACGTCTACCAACCCGCACTGAAATACACGTTTAGTTTGAAAACCACAATGGTTCACAATTTTTTTATGTCATTTTGTTTTGTAGTTTTCCAAGTATTTCCGTAAATTTTGCTATTAACACCTGTAACATTTCTTTCGCATGTGTCAGAAGTTTCTTTTTTATATGTTTTTGGTGTATGATGCATCCTTGGTCTAGCAAAGGCAATACTTGATGCAAGTAAGAACTGAATAATTAGCTCTGAGCCCTGAATGTAAAAGTAACGAAAAAAAACTCAGTAAACTCATCTTTATCTAACTAAAAAAAAAATAATAATAGCCGCTCAAATGATTTCAAGAAGTTATGTGATTATTGGTTATAACAATGGTAAACTATGCTACATGTAATACAGACCTCCATGAATTAGAAAAAAAAAAAAATATTTTAGGGGAAAATGGAGCTGCCAGGGTCGCAGGTTTTTCGAAAGAGTTACCGTGGCCCCTGGCACAGGCAACTGAAGGAACATGGGTGGGTTTTCAGTCAAAGTTTGACATGCCCCCCCGCTCTGAGCTGAGCGGGAGAACTTATTAGATGTTTGCAACGCAAAAAAAAAGACGAAAATGGAGGGAAATGAAAGAAAAACTTATTATACGTTTTTGTAGGTATTTAACAATTACAAAGTTTGTTGTTGGCTTGTTTGGCTAACCCTCCGCCTAACACCCGGAATATATTCTGTAATATCGGGCTTAAAGTGATCTGTAATTCCATCTGATTCTAGGGATTGACACTGGCTCACTTCATCAATTTTTTTTTAAATTTGGAATGGACATAGATAGATAGATAGATAAACCATTTATTTTGCGCATACAAAAGACAGCACAACACACAAAAGTACAATATTGGATGATAACCAATTAACCACATGAACATAATATAAAAGAAGGTGCCGATATAAAAACAAAAGAAAAAACATACATAGGTATCGAGATAAAAGTGACACTATGATTAAAACTTAAAATTAAATTAACTTGCTCATTACTCGAGTCTAGGTCAAAGGTGACAGAGACAAAGTCGACGATGGAGCGAGCTTATCCAGAAGAAGCCTGTTCACTCTCGCTTTGAAGAGATTTGGGTTGTATGCGCTCGGAATAACTACGCAGGTAGAGAGTTCTCTTTTGCTGTGCGCATTATAAAGGACATTTGCAAACGCTTAGTGCGAATTGGTGGAATAGCAAAACAAAAAAGGTATTTACAGAATTTACTGGCAGGGGGTACCTTTACCACACAATTCAGTTTGTTATGCGGGGATTTTAAATGTAAACGAAAACTGTGTGTGCATGCCCTTACGTTGAATAGAAAGTATTTTTACGTCTCATATTTGGGTATTGTGGCGCAAGGTAAGAGTCAATAGTAAAACACATGTCGGCTGTTCAGAATCAAAACCTAGTAACTCATAATTTCATAAATGTCCAGGAAAAGCCAAAAACATGTTTGCATCCTTAATCGTCTGCCCTATTTAGCTTGACTTGCTCAATATTTTTTTTAATTTATCTTGTGAAAATTGCTGTTTTAAGCACCTGGTCACAAGGACCTATACCTAGTAAGTCAGAAGATTAAATAAAACGAATTTCCCAAAAATCTGAGATACTAGGTTATGAATTTGAACAGCCGATGTTTGCCTCTCAATCAATCAACCTTCGTCGGTAGGTTTATTAATTCAGAAAAAAATAGGACTGTTTTACACTAAATAAAACAAAGAAAGATACAGCGTCAGTATGAAGAAGTTGTCTATGATTCTGGCTTCTAGGTGCATAAATATTGAAAAACTTACCTGAATCTCTATGGATTTATGTTGTTACCTCTCACCTCCGGCAGGGGTCGCCACCGCTAGATCCGGCGACTGACCGTGAAGGTTTCCATAGTGTCTTCACTCACCAGGCAAGGGTCTTGCTCTCACGCTGTGTCTTTCTTTCTGCACATAATGACTGTTTTATTTAGTGTAAAACATTCCTATTATATTATGCCTAGCAGAAAGACACAGCGTCAGTATGAAGACTTGTTTGATATCTGCTGGTGAAGGTAAATAAATGTGTTTAAGGAATTAAAGAAATTCATTTCAGATTATACATTAACATTTATTATTAATTACCCTAAACAGTAAAGTAATATATAGTACCTACTACTAAATAATTATAATCATTTAGAATCATAACAAACAATTTGGTACTTCTGACTTACAACAGTCAACTTTGTTACTGAAACCCTGAGAAGTTTAATCGTTACAAATCTTCCTCTTCATTATTTGAATGTTTAATTATTTATCTACAGTAAAACTTCTTGAGGGTCTTATCAGTGTTCCAGTTTCCTCACTACTTACCGACTCGCCGTCGAAAACTATATTATATTGTAGTCTTTGGTCGAATATACAACATTGCACTAAAACTTAACACTATTTTCGAACCGAAACAATAAGGTTTTTATCAGTTTTCAACTTTGAGAAAAACTTTGCTCCTATCACGTCCAAAATCATACACGCTATGAAAACCTTAACGGTCGGTCGCCGGATCTAGCGGTGGCGACCCCTGCCGGAGGTGAGAAGTAACAACGTTAATCCATAGAGAATCAGGAATGTTTTTCAATATTTATGCTCCTAGAAGCCAGAATCAAAGACAGCTTCTTCATACTGACGCTGTGTCTTTCTGTTAGGCATATTATAACATATTTTGTGTTAGACATGTCTATATACCAAAGGTCCTAAACAATCATTAATGACAATAATTTATCTGAATTCACATGAATATCTTTCCTATTTCAATTCCCCACAAAACTAATAAATAGTGCGTCTCCTGGCGTCTTTTTTAAAATATTTCGGATCATCTTACATCTCGGTTGTGGCGAACGATGTAAAATACGCGTCTCGTGGGAAATTTATTTGCGGGGATCCTAAGCCGTTATAACTTGTCCTGGTGTCCCTCACCGAGGCATTAGCTAGCTGATGTTGCTTTATGCTTTTATTTATTTATCCATTTATTTCAGGCATCAAGGCCCATATAAAACACATACAATACAATATTAATATATTTTATCATGAGCTGCTCGATAGTCCAGCGTAGCTACTGATTTCCCAAGACATTTTTAGCTTTGTTAACTTTTGTTTTTAGATATGAAGTTTAACGTACGAAGACGTTGAGACAAAATGAATGTACAGTCAGGGAAATTTATTGTTAAGCAAATTAAATTGTAGACACCAAATTAAATTGTCCATATATTTCAAATCACATCTGTCATTCTTTGACAATGGTTTGAAAATGGTATAACCATAGATTTAGTATGTACAGTCACCAAAGGAGATAATTAACCAGGGTCGTCGGATATATTTGAAGTTTAGTAAGAAACCGTTGGATATTCTCGAATAAAATTTAATTTAATTAATAGAAAACAAACAGTTCATTTATCAAATTAAATTTCATTCCAAAACCTCCATCGGTTTCTTACTAAACTTCATTTATAACCGACAACCCTGGTTACTTATCTCTTTTGGTGACTGTACTCTAGCGTTAGACTGGCAATGTGGTGATTATGCCGAGATCAAAAACAAATTACATCAGTGTGCGTGTGATTTGCATGTGCACGAGACATAATAGTGGTGTGCTCACTAGCTGCCTCAAATTCGATTATCAACAAGATTACAGTGACTAATAATGTTATCATATCAAAGAGTTTTTGTATGAATAATCTTTGGAAATATTTCTGGTAAGGCTGTAATATGTAGATGCGCCTGCGCATATCGTGTTTTAGAGACAGAGAGTGTGTACAATACTTATAACTTATTTTCATTTATGAATCATTCAATCTGTAAATTATAAAGTAGAATTAACTGAATATAAGGAACTTTTTAACAAAAACCTTTTATAATATTTAGTACGTACCTACTACACATAGTATAATATAAAAACATTTTTACAAAAAAAACAACCGAATTAATAAAAAAAACCGGCCAAGTGCGAGTCGGACTCGCACACGAAGGGTTCCGTACCACCGTACAATATTTAACACTACATATATAAAAAAATCACGTTTGTTGTATGGGAGCCCCCCTTAATTTATTTTAATTTAATTATTTTTAAAGTGAATATACAACTAAGTACCTATTCTGTATATATTTCAAGCGTCTACCTGACGCTGTTATTAATATCGAGCAAAAAACGGCATAAAAATCACGTTTGTTGTATGGGAACCTTCCTTAAATATTTATTTTATTTCAATTTTATTATTTATTATCAAAGTAATAATACAACTGAGTATTTTTTGAATATTTCAAGTGCCTACGTGTTGCCATTATTGATATCGAGCAAAAAAGGGCAAAAAAATTGCGTTTGTTGTATGGGAGCCCCCCTTAAATATTTATTTTATTTTGTTTTTAGTATTTGTTCTTATAGCGGCAATAGAAATACATAATTTGTGAAAATTTCAACTGTCTAGCTATCGCAGTTCTTGAGATACAGGCTGGTGACAGACAGACGGACGGACAGACAGCGAAGTCTTAGTAATAGGGTCCCGTTTTTACCCTTTGGGTACGGAACCTTAAAAAACTACAAAGTGATAAATAACTTGAATTTCGGAAGTCGGTGTCGTTGGTTCCGCATTTTTATTTTTTGACACCGACTTCTGAAATTAAAATTAAAGTTATTTATCACTTTGTGGTTTTTTTTTTAAGTCGGTTGTTTTTTTTTTTTTGTAAAAAAGTTTTTATTTTTCACTTTTTTGTTATACCTACCCCACACAAATTCAAATAACACTAGTGCAATGAAGAATTAAAGACACCGACGAGAAGAATCATCAAAATTCGCATAGAAATTCCGGACATGCAGTACATTTATGCATATAACATCGTACATAAGAATAATTACCTAATGTATTATATACTGAAACCTTCCTGAAAGTATGTAGATCATATTAGTGAAAGAAGTATCAAAATTGGTTCATTCATTTTTGAGAAAATCGCGGACATACAAACATACATACATACGAGTCGAATACAGAACTTCAATAGTCACTTTTCGTGTCTGTCTGTGTGACTGCTTCTATCTTTTCTACTACACGTTGTAGTGGTTTTCACCATTATTTAAGAATTACGTCCATGATGAATAATTAATATTTAATTTAGATAAAGGACAGAAATCTCGACGTTTTGACACATGTCGCCAAGTCGCCATTACATCCACGCAAAGAAGGGCCGAGTCGCTAGTTAAAGTTTTGTTTTCCTAGGAAAGCGGTTCCGTCATAATATAACCTACCTATCTTTCGCGTTTGCATCTCTTCACGACAACAGAGGAAGTCGTGCAGTATTTGAAGGCGAAGACTAACTGGACTCTGAGGGTCGAAAGGTTGGAATCGCGCCACAACATCAACTTTAAGTCATTCGTGGTACGAGTTCCAACCCAACATCTACAGACCTGCCTGAAAGAGGACTTTTGGCCGAAAGGTGTCGTATATCGACGTTTCCGAGGACGGTTACGCGACACCACGCAGCTAAACACGACGCCGGCAACGTTACGTGTGTAGTCATAGTTTTAAGGTTTTTAATATGTATTAGTTTATTATTTTGTGTATTTTATCTATGGGCCTTAGTTGCCTGATAATAAAATGATTATTATCACCTTTATTTTATAATATAATACATATAAATTATATTTTTAAATATTAGGATATAAAATATATAAAAACATTTAAAATTATAAAAAATAATAGCCCACTGGTACACCGGCTATGCGAACAGGGTCCAAGCTACCGGCGGCGGCGTGGCGGTCAGGGCTCGAGAGAGAGGAACCTCCTAACAATGCGGGCCGTGTCCAGAAGTACCGCTTTCTGAATCAAGCCCTTGATAGAGCTGCCCAACGAGAGCCTCCTTAGGTGTTGGTCGAGGCTCTTGGCTATTAACCCATTGGCTGTCACGACTATCGGCACAATGACCGCTGAGTCCACATCCCACATGTTGACAACCTCGCGAGCCAAGTCAAGATACTTGATTTGATTATCTTTCTCGGCTTTCACGAGGAAAGAATCACCCGGGTACCCGGCGCCGGCTACCCGGTTGCCGGGGATGTGTGAAAAGGCACTACCTCAGTGCCTTTTCATACGTCCGGGCAACCGGGTAGCAGTTGCCGGGTACCCGGCGGCGAAGTGTATAGCCATGTACGTTAGGATAGTCGGCATTGGCTACCTGCGGGGAAATTGCGTAACACATTATTAATCGGAATCGGTTTCATTTTGACAGTTCAACAACATTCATTGCGTTATTTACGTGTTGAGCAGACATATTTTTCGAACTTATGAAGCAATGGATTAGCAATTTGCTTCAAAATGTTTCAGATTCCGATTGATAGTGCGTTACGCAATTAGGGTGCCGGTTGCCGGGACGTGTGTAACTTATAGTCCGATGGGACGGAAATTCGACACGACCGGGGAGAGATCAGGACCAACTGCTTTTACATGCTTTCCGCGGCACGGAGCGCCAACTTAAAACGCCAAATTCAAAACTCCGAACTGTTACTAAGAAATTTCTAACGGAATACCTAAAAACACTTTGTCCGACCCGGGAATCGAACCCAGGAAGCCACGTTCAGCTGTCGCGCTTGCAACCACGAGACCAATGGGGCAGTCAAGATTTGACCACCCGACTACGGCGAACCAAAAAAGAGGGTTATGATTTTGACCGGTATGTATGTATGTAAGTATGTATATATGTATGTTCATCTGTTCCCTCATAACTTTTAAACTCCTTGTCATAATTGAACATATGAGATATTGTTGGAGGTAAGTTCGGCGCTGGGACCATATGAATCAAATTACGCGCATCTCTCGGATAATTAGGCGTATCTCTCGGATGTCTATGGGTTAAACCGATTATGATGAATAATTTTATTGTAACTCAGAGTTGTATTGCTGATTCTAATGATTATATATTCTGCAAAGTCATAATTTGATGTAATTTCGCGAGTTACCCTGACGCTTTCGCTTTTAATATAAAACTTGCAAAAAAAAGATAAATAAAACAACAACAAAATTGATGTTTTGAATTTTATATTATTCCAAATATTTTAAACAGTGTGACTATTTTTATTTATTACATTTTTATTACTATTTCTTTTGAATTGGTTTATTGATGAAAGCGGTTGGGGTTATTCCATTTTGTATCTGGATTGTATGGCCTTGCCTTCCGGGGTTTATAAATTTGCGGATGGCCTTGCTCTGAAAATACAAAAGTAGTTAATAGTCCGATTTATTATGAAACCCGTTTTTTACGTTGTAGTATTTTTATTTCACGAAGCGAAGCGCGCTTTACTTGTAGTTAACAAGTCTACAAACACGCTGTGAATGTGTGCGTGAAGACGAGTAGCGCGAGCACATAACACACTGATCAAAATCGTTTTAAGCCAGAAGACGCCCGCTGCTGGACATAAGCCTCTCCCAAGCGTCGCCACCAAGAAGCTTATAGATAAAAGTGGAGACAACACTCTGAATACCTATCTGAAGACGACTGTGGTCGGACACTCTCTTTCTAAATACACACATAAGAACGAGACAGTGATATGTGCTTTCTTTGTCATATGTATGTATTTAGAAAGAGAGCGTCCGACCACAGTCGGTTTCACTTAGGTATTAAGAGTGTTGTCTCCATTTTTACCTATAAGCTTCTTGGTCGCCACGTCGACCGGTTCTATGCTTCTCGCTACCAGCGCATTCCTACGCCCTTCACAAGGTCATAAGTTTACCTTGTGGGAGGCCTTCCAACGCTAACGTCTTCCGGCCCCAACGGCCATCTGTTCTGCGAGTAAGGTCAGTGGGTCGTCTTAGGGGTAATGTGCCCTACCCACATCGGTCTCATCATCCTCATCATCATCATTTGAGCCGAACGACGTCCATTGCTGGACATAGGTCTTTTTTTTTTTTTTGGATGGGAAATCATCTAATGACTCCTCCCGCTCTGGGTGGAGCGGAAGGGACTGTCAGACTCTTACTGACTAAAACCCACCCGTGTTCCTTCCTTAGCCCTTTATGTTCCGGGGCAGCGGTAACCCTTTCGGACGATCCCGCTACCCTGGACATAGGCCTCCCCCAAGCATATCCACTGCGACTGGTTTTGTACTTCTCTTTTAGTTCTCGGTCACATTGCTACCAATAAAATACAATAATCCATAGACAAAGGTTTTTTTCACTTACGATGGTCATAGCGAGGAACGTTAGCAGGGTCAGACCACTGCCACTGCACATTATAGGGATTATTGTAAGGTTCTCTTGTAAAACTTCCCGTTCCGTGAGTCGTGGAATTAAACCTATTACGCATAATGTTGAATGGCGCTGTAGGTATTCTCCTCTTAAGTAGTAAATACTTCATTTTGAAAAGTAGTGAAATGCTTTTGTATCGTCCGGCTTTAGGTATGCTTTTCTTATTTATTGCATTTTTTTCAATTTTTGCCTACTTCACAAACAAACGAACATTTTTATTAAATGACGGGTCCCATCAAGAATGACATGATTGTTATTTTCTCTTTTTCAAATATAACGAAATACAAAGAGGTTTGCATACCTTCTTGTTTTATTTTTAAGATGCGCTTATACTATTTATAATTTCAGACAAAACGTACAAAACTTCTACGCATGTTTTACACTATTTTGCGTCTAGAGCGTATTTTTGTTCGCATATATATGTATATACATATATATATATACAAACACACAATATATTATGTGTTTGTCCTGTCTTGGGCTCTCTGGCCATATTGACCCTGCAAACCTTATCAGATCGTCACACTACCTTCGCCGTGGTCCTCAACGGCGATGTCCTCCCTCAGAACGTAATAACCTAATTATTAATTATTGATTATTATTACATGAAACGTAACGTATCTACATGAAATGTACAGCGCCATAGAAACGACGTCATTGAAGGCAGATGACGCGAACTAATTTCATCAAGCCTTTCAATATTTTCACACCGCACCCGATAAAAGTATCAGTGTCATGTTAGCATCCAATTTCAAATATTCGGTACATATGGCCATCAGAATTGATGCGGACCTATCACAAGTAGCAGGTGGCCGGGCGCGTCCAATTCACACGGGAGTGTATTGCGTCCAAAAGGATTGGATTGGTTGGAAAAAAAACGTCATTGTCCTACAACATGTGGCGTGGGAAATAACGTTCTCCGCTTTCCTATACTCTGTCCAATTACTGTTATGGAGAGTGTAAGCTAGCTAAGATAAATGTGGGGGAGGAAATTGTGTGAAAATGTGGTATTATTGGCACAAATATTGTGACTGTAATCCCTGAAGAGTAAGAGCAGAGGTTTATACAACGTGTCCCAAAATTCAACGATAAGCACCTGATCACGACTACTCGAGAAAAAAAAAAAATATCACAATTTTTTTGGTAATTACAAAGTGGACTGAAATTAAACTACTTTTTCGAAGGATTTCAATGTATTTTTTGTAGCTTCCAAAAAAAAAATACGATTTTTTTTTTCATTGTTTTTTCTCGAGTAGTCATGATCAGGTCCACCCTCTGGTTCCCGCTTACCATTGAATTTTGGGACACGTTGTATATTTCTGTGGTACACCCGCCCGTCACTTGTAAGAGTGCAGTGGTGGCCCAGTGGTAACGGCCCCGACTTACGAGTTGTAGGTAACGGGTTCGAATTCAGGCAGGAGCTATACTTTTTGTAATGTATTATTTCATCACCATTACTCTCAAAAACGGTGAAGGAAAACGCCCTGAGGAAACCGGTATGTCTTAGAACCGAAAATTCAAAGACGTGACATCTACCAACCCGCACTAGGCCTGCGTGGTGGATTACGGCCTATTCCGTCTCACAGATAGGAGGCTTGTGTCCCAGCAGTGCAAACGTTATAGGCTGATTATTCTATGCTATGCCCTTGTAATAGGGGGCGAGCATATTGCCATCAACAGGTCACAAATCCAGACTCCAGGCTGCTACTGAGAAATACCTGTTGAAAAACAGTTGAGAAATTTCGTAGTACACCCTCAGGGTGATTGCGTAACACACTATCAGTAGCAATGGGTTTCATTTTGACAGATCAACAACATTCATTGCGTTATTTGTGTTGTTGAGCAGATACATTATTCGAACATATGGAGCAATGGATTAGAAATATGCTTTAAAATAATTCAAATTGAGAGTAGTATGTTACGCAATTAGGGTGCTGGTTGGAACGAAGTTCGTTACGCTTTTGAACACGCTTCTGATACGTAACAAAACTGCCGTAACGGTCAAAATGTTACACTTCTTTCGGTCTAGCTCTCATTAGCATTATAATAACGTGCGATAGGAACTTCATTCAAAAACTCAATACCACTTTGCACGATTTGGGATTCGAACCCAGGATCTTCAGCTCAGCAGAAGCACTTGAGACCTTTAGAGCAACGAGGCTTATAACTACATGAATTAACTTTGGAATTTAAAAGACTAAAGCTGAACATAGACTTATTGCAATAATCCGTCAAAAAGGTGTGTTATTAGGTCAAGTAATTCAGACTACTGGTTATAATGGCCAGGTGTCTTACATAAGACAGAAATTGCCAGGCCAGTTAATAAGAATTAAAAGGAGACCCTTTTTAATTCTTATTAACTATTTTCTTTGTACCTATTTATCTGTTCTATTTTTTTCTTGTCTGTTTATACATATAATATGTGTGTACTTAAATGATTAAATAAATAAATAAGAAACGTATTTTTTTCGGCGTTTTTTGCGTTGTGGTACGGAACCCATCGTGTGCCAGTCCGACTCGCACTTGGCCGGCTATTTTGCCATTTGTGGCTTTGGGTACATCTCCCATATAAATTGGATCAAAATATTTCATGTCTGTTCTAGTTGCTGAACTTTTAACGAGGCCCTCAGTATGTCAGGCGGAATTGTAGTCGTACATTGTGAGTACATAGTTCTATTTTTTTGGATTTAAATTGGATACTCTTGTTATGTCGTAAAGTTTTTCCATTATACTTGTTCTAGCGTAAGTTAGATTTGAAGGATAAATCTAAAGTCTATTTAAACTTATGTTTCAAATTAATATTATTTCAAGTTAAACAAATATCAACTTTATTTCAATGCTTATTTAGGTAGTTGATTTCAGAGTGACTAGAACTATTTAAGAAATTATAAAAATGTTTGAAGTTGTAGCGTAAACTGAACTTTATTGTGTAGGATTTAAAGTAATTTTTCCATAAGCTCATAATTATTTGTTTACATTTTGGGCAAATAAATCGCGAATGCATATTACTTAAACAGCTCCCACAAGTTGAATCAATTTGAGAGTGTTCACTTTAATGGGAATTAATCATCTCATAATCATCACCAGTCACAGCTCTATTAAAAAAATCTCAACGCTCCTTTACCAGTGTCACCCAAGTTAGATCTGCGACCTGTTCCATCTCGATGTGTCTTTATACGTACACTGTACTTAATTATATAATTAATGTATACAAAACTAGCAGCACCCCGCGGTTGCACCCGTATAAGTTTCAATTTAGTGGGAATATCGGGATAAAAGTAGGTATCTTAGGTTTTAATCCTGGTTATAAAATATCTGTGCCTTTCATTCAAATCCGTGCAGTCGCTTTTGCGTGAAAGAATAACAAACATCCATCTATCGTCACAAACTTTCGCGTTCATAATGTTAATTCTTACTTTCAAAAGTACCTTTTATGTGCCTATTAAAAAATTTTAAACACATGATTTGACTTTGATTTGATTTTGACTGTATACTGCATTTCCAAGCACTGTACAAGGCCTTATACAAGGACGTTTTTTACTCCAAAATGATTAAATTCTAGTACACACGGCTACACATCAAGCTAGACATAACCAGTATAAGCTGACTTCTGATTGTATGAAAAACCTATACAACGCGAGGTCAACTCAAACTGGACATGTCGCACTGCTAACACAAGACTGTATCAACTCAAAAGTTAATTTCTCACACAGTACTGTATTAACTCCAAATTTGGAAATAACTTGATAACCTGCAATCTCTGAAATTACTCATACCTAATTAAAGAAACCCCTTAATTTTGTCACTAATTTTAAAACAGTGTTCACTTTTTACAATCGTTAACAGGAAATTCAGTTTTCCATCATTTCTGGAAAAAGCTTAATTTTGAATTGATACAGTCTTGTGTTAGCAGTGCGATGTATAGCTTGATGTGTAGCCGTGAGTATAGATAGTGCAATCCATGAAGACGCGCCCCACTCTTCTTACTAATCGCTAATTCGCTAGTTAATTCCGCTAGTGTTTTAGTTTTTGATACACACTAATTACCCACTAATAAATAATTACTGTGTATCGACAAAACTAAAACACTAGCGGAATGTTGCACACTTGTACTGTAAGCAATTTAGGAAGAAGAGTGGGGCGCGTCTTCGTGGATTGCGCTATCTATACATGTTCCAAATGTTTCAAATATTCCAGTGTAGTATTTGTTAGCTTAGCGAAAAGCGATAGTCATACAACAGCTGGTTGGTTTATATACAAAACCGCGACAGTGTCGGCTTCAACCTATATTTAATGGATGGAAGCAAATCGAATTTGATGGTGGTTTTAAAAGTGGGAATCGATCCTGTATACATATGTTGGCATGCTCGTAACCTCTAAAGCTTTATGTGTGTTTCATTGTCGAGTAACATGGGAACTGCAGAAACATTTTCGTAGTTTTTGAGTGATAAATACCAGCCTATAGCTGTCCCACTGCAGGTTATGTGTCTCTTCTCGTGTGGAGAAGGTATGAGCATTATTTACCACGTTAAGTCATATTGGCGACTTTTTTAGTGGCAGACTAGGTATGTTTTTATCAGAAAAAAAATCTTAATTTGCTCCTCTGCTGCAAATTTGACAACAATACAATGGGCTGGGAATCGAACTCCTGGCCTGGCTCTCGTTAGTCTGCACTTTATCCATTCAATTGCTTCCACTGTTTTACATTCCAACTTTCTTGAGTTTTGTTTCCCGATTAAAATAGGTACCAAAAATAACGAAATTTCAGCCTTTGTAAATCAAATAATGAAACTGCTCCAAAAAAAAAAACTGTGGACGTCTGAATAATTAGTGAAACTCAAAATTAAATTGTTAATTTAGTTTATTTTAAGACTAGATAAAACTTATCTTTGGAATGTTCAAAACATTTCTATAAATAGATAATATACCTACTTATAAATAAATATTTACAACCATATAGGTACGTTTGATAAGTTTTAAATTATTATTTTCTTATTTGAAGATAGCTTTAAGACTCCCGCAGACAAGCGTGACGCGACAATGCGACACGATTCTGGTAGAACAATTGCCGTAAAGTTTTCGTAGAAATTGTTCTACTAGAGTCTCGTCTTAATTCTGCCAAAACGAACCAACCCTCAGCAAAATTTCTCCTATTTTCCGAAGTACTTGCAACGATTGTGAATAGATAAAACGTAACTATGCTTCGACGACTTATATTTAAAAATAATCCGGCTGATTATTTTTAAATATATTATTATAAGTCTAAGTTTCGGACGAATATTGAACTGATTTTGATGGATTGTAATAATATTATCCACATTTGAAATAAAAAAAATTGTATGATTGTGCGGGGCTCATTTTGGCTTAACTTAGCCGACATGCATTATGCTTTTAGTTATTAAACTAAGGCCTGATTTTTCAATACAATTTTTTATCTGAGGAACAAATGTTGCGGTTTGCCAGCTTTTGTATAGAAATTATGTCAAACTGTCATATTCACTCTTCGAGATAATTGTGTTGTATCTGCCCTAAATAAAGAATTCATATAAGATCCGCCCGCGCTAAATTTGCCAAAGATGTAAACAACAATGGCCGCTCGAAATTGAATAAAATTGATGTAGTACAAGAACATTTATTTTAAGTAATGTTTGTTTTCGTCTAGTTAGCTCGGAGATTTAGACGAAAACAAACATTACTTAAAATAAATGTTCTTCTATATCGATTTTATTCAATTTCGAGCGGCCATTGTTGTATCTTTGTATCATCTTTGGCAAATTTAGCGCAGCCGGACTTTAGGTTGACACAGCTTTTTAGTTTTTCCTTGGGTTAATTACTATTTTCTTTGGATTGTAGCCACAAATTTGTACCCAATTTATGTGCATGCAAACAAAAGTTTACTCCGGTTTGTTTATTATTTACGATAGATACTTCAAAATAATAGATATTATTTTCAGATAATAAACCATGATTTAAATACTTATGTAAAAAATATAAATAATTGGAATATTTATGAAATATTAATATTTCAATAAGCTAGTATTAAAAAATATATTAGCAGAACTTTTTACTTTACAAATCGTTTCCGAGTATCGGAACGCTTTACATTTGCTTTAAATATTCATAAAGATAATCTGCACACACATCATAAGTTCATAACACTATGGCCATGTCCTAATATAAGCGACCGTTGCGTTCATTTTGTTGGCGAATCCGAATGCGGTATCCGCGTCGCGCCGACGACAGTAGGCGCGTTCAGATTTCGCGAACAAATTATTGCGACGATCGCTTTCTATTAGAACAAGACTTAAGAAGTATTTTTTTTTACATAAATTCTTATCTAATATCTGTCAAGTCGCCTGCAATCTGAGTAAACTGGTGACTATGGATGCGATGACCAGCGCTGAAGTTGACAAAATGTGATGGCCTGAAACAAAAATTTATTAAATAAATAACTAATTAAACACACTTATAAAATAGAGGTTACAAAACTAACAAATATCAAGAAAATTGAATAATATCAACATGCCGCCAAGAAGTGTAAGTAAGAATAAGTAATAACCGCACGCGCTTGCGATGACGTTACTTACGGTACTGAGAGGGCGACTATGCGGTGAGGTAGGCGGTTGGGGGGAGGGCATTCCACGGACCGGCAAACTTATCGCTTGCTACATTTTCCTTTTCTTTTTACTATAGTTATGATCTAATAACAATATCTTACCGGAATCAGGCGCCACTTCTTCCAAATAAGGAGTATCTGTCGTAGGCGATGGAGGATCTGTTAACAAAAATATAAAATTTCAAACCTACATACATTAAACTCACGCCTTTTCCCCACAGGGTTAGGCAGAAACTGTAGCGTCACATACTACCATGGATCCTTACATACAACGCTACAAGGTTATTTTGGCGCGTGGCCAAAATTGGAACTAACGACGCCATATTGTTTTGTCAATACACAATGATAATTTCAAAAATGTTTACAGCCCTTTCACGTTTTCAGACTTGGCAATGGCATTAACCTAACCTAACCTTATTGCCATGAAAATAAAGGTCATTGTGATTTTGACAGTGATGCAAAATCAGAGGTAATATAACTATGAAGGCACTGTACCAACAACGCGGGAGGCGTCGTTAAATGCAGTGTCATTCAGGTGCCAAAAGACACATGTAGCACTGTACTCGTTTTTAGACTTCTAATCCGTCACGAGCGTAGTTAGTACCGCCCCTGACCTTTCTGAGGAATATCACCAAACTCCTAATTCTATTAAAATATAATCATCATCTGCCTAGCTTTTTCTCAACTATGTTGGGGTCGGCTTCCAGACTAACCGGATACAGCTGAATACCAGTATTTTACATGGAGCGACTGCCTATCTAACTTCACCCAAAACCTAGTTACTGGATAATACGATACCCCTTGGTATCTGGACTGGTTGTCAGACTTGGGCTTCTGACTATAATGACTGTCAAAGATCCACAAATGACGGCCGGGACCAACGGCTTAACTTGCTTTCCGAGGCACGGAGGGGTCTCGGTATGTAAAGATGGTCACCCATCCACAAACCAACGGCGGCAAGCGTAGCTTAACCTGATCGATCGACCTGTGCGGCTGTTATTATTTAGCCACGGACCCCTCTATTAAAATATAATCTATATAACAATAATCCCTGGATGAAAAAAATCTTTTGTGATTACAGCCCTTTCACAATTATTTTACCTGTAACAGCAGCAACCCAATTTCAACCTTATTGCAACGTTCATAAAGATCAATGTGATTTTGACAGACTAGTCAGTGGCGACAACCTAACAGCAACCTTATTTTAACGAAAATAAAGATCACTTTGATTTTGACAATGATGCAGATTCAGAGGTAAAATATCTAAATGGACTGTACATAGAGAAGCCCCAATTATAGGACTTTTTGTTGCCGAGTCTTATGGCTATTTGCAATCTTTTGGATATGGATAACTGTATAGATTTCTTACAAATAGCCTATACAAAACGTTCAGGGAACTGAATGAATAATAAGTCCCAGATGAGAGTAGTTATAATAATACAGGCAATATTATGATACCTAGAATTTTACTTGCATAATATAATAGACTTGTTATCTAAAATAATGATTGAGTGGGTATCGATTTTCATGATCGAAAGCTTATTTCGTTTACTCTTGGGATATGGTTTCTTAAAATAACTGGCTAAACCGCAGAGTTCCTTTACAACCGTTCCGTTCCGTCCCTTTATTTTTTCTAATAAAAATATAATCTAAGAGTTTGTACCCCACTCCTATTTCTGTAGACACCGAATTCTTTTTTTTTCACTCATTGTTTCGTGGGACTTAACATAAAGTACATAAGCATATTAAGCAGAATCAGTCTATAAAGTTCCCACTGCTGAGACTCAGGCCTCCTCTCTGGGAGAGGGAGTGAAGTGGAGTGATCCACCACGCGGGCCCAGTACAAAACTGATAACATAACTGAACATATTACAAATATCTTAGCCAAACTTATTCTAAACGTTAACGTGATATAAAAAAATAACATAATATACCTGTAGTGTCAAAAGAGTTTGGCAGAGTTGTAATAATCCAGTCTAGCAACACCCACGTTTCACCAGTTTTGTTTAATCCCATGTAATAGATACTGTATGACATTATTTTTACATTCTGTGACTACAGTAACTCACACACTTGTTATAATTATATGAAAATCATCTACTTTTACAATATTTGTAAATATGTGAGCACCATGTATTTATCACATAATTGATTTACCTGCCATTGCTTTATTTTTAATTCTTTTTAACTTTTGTAGGTAGACTATTTTTATTCTAGGTGCATCGTCTTCTTCACATATAATTATATAATGAATGTATACAAAACCTTGTGAAACATTTTAAAAGAGTAACGGTGGAGTTTCTTGCCCATTCTTCTCCATACGAAAACTACCTTTTGGAAGGGGCGACTAGAATCAATTTCGTTTTATTGTAATTTTTGACGTTCAAAAGTGCCTTTAGTGTGCCTATTTGAAATAAATGATTTGACTTTGACTTTGCTAAAGGAAAATCTAAAGAACATGTACCCAAGACCCCATGCTCAGGAGTCACCCTTGCGGCTACTAGGCAACGAAGCAGTCCCGTGATGAGACAAGATGTATTGACAACGTACCTCTATAAAAGATATCCCTTTTCCTGCTGTAATAGTTGGCGAGTGGGACCTGCATGTCGCACAGAATCTCAACAGTCGGCGGCAATGCGTCTATCTTCACGACTGAACTCGTTAGGGCTGTGTAGCGGCCCTCGATGACTTTGATAGACGACTTCGCGTTCAGCGGCCTGTGGACAGATGTCATTGTATGGGTTAGTATTTGAGACGTTTGATTTGTGAGTGCTCAGTACCTACATACTTACTCTCTTCTGTACTAAAATTGATTGGGTTTTCAGTCATGCAGTCAGCACGACAGCCTTGGAGGAGATCGGACGTACGTCGAGTGGACATATAGCATATGATTAGTTATTTGATTAAATATGGATTGCATTGAGAAATAGTCTCAAACTGTAAATCTTGCTAGTTGCTGTTGTTGCATATTTTGTCATAATAATATGGTAAGCATCACACTAATATTACAAAGGCAAAAGTTGGTGAGTGTGTGTGTGTGTGTGTTTATATGTTTGTTACTTCTTCACGCTCAAACGGCAGGACCAATTTTGATAACATTTTGTATGGAGGTAGCTGACACCCTGGATTAACATTAGGCTACTCTTTATCTCGATATTACCACGGGATCGAAACTTATGCGGGTGAAACCGTGGGGCACAGCTAGTTGTAACATAACTGGCGAAATGTCGGTGTTCTATAGGTACACCTCTGCCCAATCTTTCAGGAAAACAAAGTGTGATGGTATGTAAGCATAGTAGTCAAGTAAAAACTATTTATGTGGGAGTCTAAACTAACGAAAATATGTACCGACCAAAGATTAGGTAGGTACACTACTCAAAAAAAAATTAACGAAAAAAAACCGACTTCTAAAAAAACAATACAAAGTGAAAAATAACAAATTTTGGAAGTCAGTGTCTTTGGATCTGTATTTTAGTTTTTTGCCACCGACTTCTGAAATTAAAGTTATTTTTCACTTTTTACCTACTGTTTTTTTGGAAGTAGGTTTTTTTTTGTTAAAAAGTTTTTATTTCGCGCTTTTTAGTGGGTCTGTTTATTATTTATCTAAGTTAAAATTGCCAAATGTCAACTTGCTCATCGCCTTTTACAAAATATTGTTTTTCCCGATGCAGGGACATTAATTGTTGAGGAGTTCTGGTATTTCACCATCAGCTCCATTTCACCATTCGCATTGTGACGACCATAAATTGGCTAGCAACTATATTAAAGTAATCGAATCGAACCCGTGAAATACAACTTGTATTGTGTAGTTCCGGTGGCCATCATTGGTCTTCAACATCAGTTCCACTTCACCAAAAGGTGCTTTCCAAGAGCAAATGCACGAGTTACTATAAAAAAAAATAACCAAATCGCTAAAGGTGTGCCTATAATATTTGAGGAGTTCCTTCGATTTCTCCAGGATCCCATCATCAGATCCTGACCATGGGACCACCAGGAAAGCATACTCTACTCTTTCAAATAAAAATAAGAATTTTTCAAATCAGTCTAGCCGTCTTCGTGTAATCGGGGAACATAAAAAATAAAAGATTCTGACGAACTGAGAACCTCCTCCTTTTTTGGAAGTCGGTTAAAACGGCTTTTTTCTGCAACTTCGAGATTACCATTTCAACAAGAAAATAAAACCTCATATCGTACGCAGACATGGCACACGAAGATTAAAGGCTACTTCGCTGTAAGTTCCCTACTCCCCTTCATACGACTCCGTAGCACCAGGATTACAGAATGGAGGTAATACCAGTACGACAAACTAAATCCACCCGGGTGGGTATGTGATCGCAGGCACGATGTCGGGGTTGTTAGCCAACTTTCGCGGAGCATCCAAATTATTCAGTCTAAAATTCTAAGGCGGTGCATATACGGAGGGAGGTTTTGAGTGGTCACGTTTGATGGATTGGAATGGGAAAGTAAATTGATCTCGTGCAATTTCGGTAAAACTAAATGGTGTTACAAATAGTAAGACCAAACCGAACGTGTTAAATAGTATCAAAATTATAATAACATTATCAAAATCAGAAATGTAATGACATCAATTGGTTTTTTATTTTTTTATTAAGAAATTTCTTCTAATTAAATGCAGAGAGTAAATATATCATTGAACATCTTAATCCTTATAGTTGTCTGAGAATAATCTAACTCATTCGATGGTATTTATAATTTATAAAAAAAAACAATACTCCATTCTGATACATGCTATATAAATCAAGTCACGAGAATCACAACGGTATCGAGGTCTGCAAAACTCGGGACAAAATTCAAACAAACATCTTCCCATCTTTTAAACTAAATTTCCTGAAGGCAGACAATACTCAAACAAGTCGTGTTCTGTAGCAATATCCTGCCTTATGTTTCAAGATAGAAGAACGTTCAAGTGATCGTATCCGGTATTATTCACGAACCAATCGGTCGCGTCCGGAAGTTTTAGCCGTTGTGGCCCACTCCAAGCAATTTATTGGAATTTATTTTCTACTACATCATATTGGAAATGTCTTTTTTTCTTTTTTTATTGGCTTATGGCAAAATAATAACACAGCCACAGCCACACGGGTTGATCGATCAGGTTAAGCTACACTTGCCGCGGTTGGGCCGTAGATGGGTGACCATCTTTACATACCAAGACCTCGGAAAGTACCTATGTTAAGCCGTTGGTCCCGGCTGTCATTTGTGAATCTTTGACAGTCGTTTACGGGACGTCAGTCCAACCAGTCTTACCATCAAGGGGTATCGTATTACTCTGTAACTGGGTTGTGTAGATCAGATAGACAGCCGCTCTTTGTAAAATACTGGTACTCAGCTGCATCCGGTTAGATTCAAAGCCGACATTAACATAGTTGGGAAAAGGCTAGGCAGATGATGACAATCTTTTTTTTATTAAGTAAATGGTACCCTTTTTACATTTTCTAATGGAAAATTTTATTTGTTTGTTTGTTACCAATATTCGTGGAGGTGAATCATGAATAAGATTGATCTGAACTACTTTACATAGTAAACAGTGTCTAGACTGACAGACTAGATTTAAAATAGGTACCGTCATAACAAGGTGAAGTGTATTTTTGCACTTGAATAAAAATACCGTTTTGAGAGTAAGCTACAGAATTTCGTATCGACGACCAAAATCAGCGGGATAACTCATTCTTTAAACGTTCAAAATCTAGTTTCGATCTAATTTCAAAGTCAAGAAAACCATTTTTGTTATATTGTACCACAGAAGCTTCTGTGAAATTTCTTGTTTTAAGATACATACTTATATCCTATTACATTCGGCAATTCTGCAGCTTCTCATAAGTGATACAATTTTCGGCATCGGATGAGGAGTTCCGAAGGTTACCCCCTGTAAACAAACTCACAAATTATACCTCTATTTAATATTACAAGCTTGTTCCCCTGACCCACCCCATCGCATCGCATCGCCTACCCGCGTTATTACTTCGTTTTTGCTTAGTGGTTTTTCGTCCTTTTTTTTTTTTGCACGGCTCCTAATTGTCCTAGTCTGACGTTAAATACCTAGCTTATTATAGTCTTCCTCAAGAATTGGACTACAAAATGCAAAAATATTTTTCAAATCCGACAGGTAGTTGCAGAGATTAGCGCAATCAAACAAACAAACAAAAACCAAACAAACTCTTCAGCTTTATTATTAGTTTGTTTGTTTGTTTGAATGCGCTAATCTCTGCAACTACCAGTCGGATTTGAAAAATATTATTGCATTATACCTATAGATTGAAATCATACCTAGATTATGACTATTTTTAAGTATGAGAATTCGCTCTTTCGATGTACTGTGCAAAATATTCATTCAAGTGTAGACTTTCTTGCACAATCGCATGCCATTCCCACATAGAAGATCTAAAGCTACACATAAACCTATCAGCAAGCAAGCAGCACTAGGGGTTCAATTTAGCATGACATCGTAACTCAAGCCG
Source organism: Hydraecia micacea (assembly GCA_914767645.1). Lineage (NCBI taxonomy): Eukaryota > Metazoa > Arthropoda > Insecta > Lepidoptera > Noctuidae > Hydraecia > Hydraecia micacea. The sequence continues at coordinate 3,318,675 of OU611781.1, forward strand.
TGCGACGTTGACGTCGACATATAACAGCTATGTTCGGTGAGCTTTGAGTTTTGATCCTTCCTATCGATCTGTGAGACTTGCATTGGATATAATGGTTTCATGTTTGTGCTATTAGTTGTATCTCTTGATTGATTGCTGATGGGTTTATGCTAAAGGTTATTGGGAATTCGTTCTAATAATACATTATAAATAATGTTTATTCTGCACATTAGTTTTAACAAATACTTTTAAACGTCAAACAAATTCATCATCCGCCTAGCCTTTTACCAACTATGTTGGGGTCGGCTTCCAGTCTAACCAGATGTAGCTGAACACCAGTATTATACATGGAGCGACTGCCTATCTGACCTCCACAACCCAGTTACTGGGTAATACGATACCCCTTAGTAAGACTGGTTATCAGACTTTCGGGCTTCTGATTGCCCGTAACAACTGTCAAAGATCCACGAATGTCAGCCGGGACCAATGGCTTAACGTGCTTTCCTAAGCACGGAGGGGTCTCGGTATGTAGAGATGGTCACGCATCCACAGACCAATCGCGGCAAGCGTAGCTTAATCTGATCGATCGACCTGTGCGGCTGTTTTAATTTAGCCACGGGCCCCTCATAAAAAAATAAATATTAAATAAAACAAATTAATATTTTAAAAAGAACTTGAGGTCAATTCAATAAAATTGTAATCTTATAGGATTACAATTTTATTGAATATGAAACTTTGATGATTTGTTTTTGGTTATTAGGGCTGTAAATCCTGAATTGTTGTGAACTAAATTCTATTGATAATGAACAGTGCTGATAATAATTATAGATGCAGTGCTGATATTGGTCCTTCGAGCGGGATACTTAGTATATGTAGTAGAATACTTACAAACGATACATCTATGTATCCGGTTTCATTTTGCAATACTTACAAAACTTAATAAAGTTTTAATCCTTACCTATTTCCAGCTAAGATGACCAGCTCTGGTTTGGGGAAGACGCCTTCGACTGAGCAGATGATGTTCAGGTATTTGTCGTCCAACCGGTCTTGAATCATGTCGAACTTTGTTTCTGGTACTGTGAATTAAATTATTCCAAATGAATAACTCCGAAATCAGTGAATCTACAGAAACGGGGAGAGAAAGATGTCGTGAAAACCCTTCTTTTCAAGCCAATTATTAATGTATTCCTTGGCAATAATATCCATCTATTTCTGAGAGTGCTTATCGAGTATTTCGGGACATCGCCAAGCGGTTAGTCGACTCTTCACGTGACCAGAAGGCTGGCCTATTTTTAGCCCAAAGAATCAGCATTGCCATCCAACGTGGTAATGCTGTCAGCCTCCTGGGCACTTATCCCATTGACAATGATGCGGACGAATTTTTTAATGCCCAATATATTTTTTATACATAATAATTATATATTTTTTTGTGTTATCTTGTATATTGTAATGAATGTTTTCTGAGATAATAATTACAAAAATCATGTATGGTCAGCAACTAAACACTTTAGATTTTAAAATAATATTTTTATTGACTTTCACTGTTGACCGTACCTACATGAAAATTATTGAAAATTGTCACCCGGAAACAAATATGTAATAGCAAACTCGTTATTTATTTAGCAGGATTTGTAAAAACATAAAATTGAAATCAATTTTGTACCAGATTGGTGATTTGAATAATAAATGCTATTGAAATATACTCTCGGATACGTGACATAACATTGATATTAAATTTTTCATCGTATCCAATCAAAAGGATTATGAAATGCATTTTTGAGTTTTATTGACGAACAGATAACATTTAACCCGTATTTTTTATTCCTGTTTTGGTGCTAACTTGGGTTCAAATCATAGGAACACAATGCTACTCAAACAGCTCGATTACTCAAATAAACAAAACATGTGCATTCTGTCAAGATTCTTCATAAGATATATTATTGGCAAGCCGTGTATACATTATGATAGCATAATCAGCCGTTGTTGTTGTAGTTGATGATGATGTTGTCACTGCCGGGACAACACTCCCTCTCTGTGAGAGGGAGTTGGCCATAATTCACCACGCGGGTTGGTAGATGTCATGTCATATTCTTAGAAATTCAGCCCTATTCAGCCCTTAGGTAGGTCAATATAGGCATGATTTGATGTTATGTAGGCAAATATACCAGGGAGGTCGATGATGATTTGATAGAACACTGCAAGTTTGAGAAAACATATCTTGATTCACAAAGTTAATCTGCTGATATATAACATTGCATAAACTCATTAATGATCTAGCTGCGCCCTGCGGTTGCACCCGCATAAGTTTCGATGCCGTGGGAATACTGGGATAAAAAGTATCCTTTATCCTTTTCCAAAGTCTACCTATGTGCCCATAGCTTGAAAGCGTAACAAACAAACATCCAAAAAAACAAATGTTTTCTTTTTATATTATTAATTTAGAAGGTATTTACTTATTAAATAATGAACCTTTGAAACATGAAAACTCATTATTTTAATGAGTAAATGCCTTAAGGGGCTCACAGGATCTATACGAAAAAAACGCAAGTTTTAGAAACAATAAAAGTATATGATCAACTACAGTAAACAAAATCAGAAAAATATACAATCGTTATGATTTTTGTCAGATTATTATAATACAAGCAACATACTAAAGCATTAGTGTTTTAATTTTTTTGTCCAAACAATAGATTTATTATAAATAGATAATTGCTTCATATTTTGCAATAAATTACCAGCGTTATGTCATTGCACTTCTCTTTCTTTTCTATGCAGTCCGACAAAGACCGCGCTTTAGGTCATGTAGTCGCCTTAATACCTATTGATTGACGCCTCCTTTTAAGATAATAAGCCTGTGCAAGGAGACTCCGGTCTTCCATAACTTAAATATGTATTATTTACTCGTTTTATCTTTGCTTATTCTCGATCAAAGCTTTTACCGTCGCTGTTACCCCATCAGTCTATAATGTAAATGTCATTGGAAACAGATTTTCGCGAACGACTATGTTTTAGGAACACAATATCTACTGTCTATGATCACGCGAACGGTAATGGATACGCTCCTATTGTACAAGGAGTTAGGTTGTATGGAAAAGAGTTGGAGATGTAATTTTGGTAGATGTAATTTTAGTGGTACCCGCTCGGCCACACTTATGCACCGTGTTCTTCACGTTATCCATAAATTTTGTCAAAAGCTTCTATAGCTTTTACAAATTAAATCTAACACAGGAAGCAGTACTTAAAAAGGCTTCTACAATTGCGCAATCACCTTAAGGTACATAAATTCTAGTTAATTTTGGGACCAAGGACAATACAGACTATTTAAAAAAAAGTGAAATATGGCTCACGGATTCCTTTTGGCATGAAGTCTCTTTGACGAGATAAAAAAAAACGCACATCTCCGACTTCCGACTAGTAAATTAAATAATTATCTGTGGCGTTATAGCACTGGTGCCGTAACGTAAAATAAAAAGAACGCGTTTTTAATACACTGCATTCATCATCTGCCTAGCCTTTTCCCAACTATGTTGGGGTCGGCTTCCAGTCTAACCGGATGCAGCTGAATAATATATATATATATATTTTAATACACTGCATTATGGACGTAAAAGCGGTTCATTAAGAGCCACTTTACGAGCAAGTGTGTTGAAAAAATTTTAAATGTCATAATCACCATGGGAAATTGTTAGAAGAATTGATTATTATGTAAATTGAGTTTCTATTAGGTACCGACTGTACCTATGTAGGTAGAAACTCAATGTTAAGAATCGAAGGGAACATGTTGTAGGCTGGTCGTTTTTCTAAATATGTAATTGAAATGACACCCATGTAAAGTGTGGCTTCTTCTTCATCATAATTTTACTGAAGTCATTACATACATTAACACTGTAATATTTAAGCACAACTCCAGTTAATTGCAGTCTACAAGCTCCCGAGTCTCTTCCAGCTCATTATAAATGCGTTGGACACAGTAGGTAGGTACTGTTGCTTCAAATATTGATGGATTTTCTAATATAAACAAAACAGCCATTTGTATTCCATTAGCTTGCTTTCGTTGCCTTTCAGTCCACCGTACCTTCTTCGCAATACACTTTAAGTTAAGTTTTATTAAAACCCCGTTCTTTCGCAGCGAAATATTGCTACAGGAAATTTTCAGAAATTTTTAGACCAACGCATTTTCATTTCATTATTTTTCTTCAACGAGATGTAATTTCCATTACTGTATTACAAAGACTTTATAATTCTCTTTGCTGTATTATAACAAAGAACAAATCATTTCAGAATGAAATATGAAAACTTTTATCAGATAGACAGAATTTATTTTACTTTTGTATATTTTATCGTCTCTTAGCATTGGGAACTAAAACATTGGTTTTTATAAATTATTCGCAAAATTAATGAACTTTACGAATAATTCATTATTCCGGAGCGCCGAATTTTTTTCGAGGACAAGCTTTTCTGTTAAATTACTTACATAGAAATGTTTTTGGCGTCCTAATGGCGATTGAGAAAAAACTGACTAAAAAACTGTATAATATACTTTTCATAGATATTTGGAGCTCAAATTGGTGGATCATCAAGTGCCGTAAAAGCTTTTGTACCACAGAGACACTAATTAAGAGTTGAAGGTTGAACAATTTCGATACGCTTAAATACGTTGATCAGCAGAGTTACACGTGATCAACTTCCTGACCTTAATGTCTTACATTTTTTTTTTTTTTACTAGCTTGCGCTGTCCCACTCCTGGGCAAAGACCTCCCTCCACTCCTTCCATCTTTCGCGAGCCCCGGGCGTCCTCCTTCCAGTATTGACGGAACCTATCCAGCTCATCCCGCCATATCCTACGTGGTCTGCCCCGCCTCAATGTCTCAGGGCACCAACAAACATGATGAAGATGTCATACATATTTATACAAAAATAATCATAAGAAAACACACACACTTTAACAAAGGCAAACTTCACCAACCCCCAAAATAAGCAACTACAAACTATACAATAACGTTCTCTGGACGCACCTGCAGATAAACTTCCACAGAGTAATTTCCGTTTAGTCTCAGCACAAAGCTCATTGTACTGCGTCCAGTGGTAGCCACCTTTATATATTATGTACGTATTGTATCTACGGTGCATTTCATTTGTACACTGTCAATATTTAATAGGCAGTAGGTAATTTCCTGCTGCGATTTCAAGGGATTGATAAATTTCCTTGTTATTTTTGAGTTGATTTGGGTGTTTGATTGACAGGTGGTCATTAGTATGAATAATCATTAATTGATTTTTTAAAAGGTGGTTTTCAACGCATCCCTTTAAATAAGAATGCGTTGTAGACCACTTTTTAATCCTAATCCTTAAACTAACTTTTTCCCAACTACATTATGAGGATCATTAAAAAAAATTAAAATATTGGCCATCAATGAGAAAATACGTTGGAAGGCCTCCCACAAGGTGGTCCGACGACCTTGTGAAGGCCGCAGGAACCCGTTGGATGCGAGAAGTACAGAACCAGTCGAAGTGGAGGTGCTTGGGGGAGGCCTATGTCCAGCAGTGGACGTCTTTCGGCTGAAATGATGAATCAGGAAATAAAGCAGTAGAAGAAGGAAGGAAGACGTTTACCTTGCAGTGGAACAATCAACTCAGCCTATTGCAGTCCACTGCTAGACATAGGCCTCTCCCAGGCTGCGCCACAGCACCCTGTCCTCCGCCTTCCGCATCTAGTCCGTCCCAGCCACTTTGTTTAGGTCGTCCGTCTATCTAGCTGGGGGACGTCCCACACTACGCTTGCCGACAAACGTGAAACGTTAAGATCGAAATTCAGATATGGAATCTTTCGTAACAACCTGTTTTCAACTTTTTTCAACCCTCTGTCAATTATCCAAGTTTATGCTAAGATTCACCTAGAGCTGGCAGCAATCATTACCTTATCAAAGAGAAGTCTATGATCAACAGCGGCAGAAGTTGGGTTGTGGATAACAACAATAACGATTTTTTAAATTAATTTTATTACTAGCAGCGCCCCGCGGTTTCACCCGCATAAGGTTTCCGTGGGAATATCGGAATAAAAACTATTCTATGTCCTTTCCCGGGACTCAAACTATCTCTATACCAAATTACATCTAAAGCGGTTTAGCGGTTTAAGCGTGAAGAGGTATCAGACAGACACACTTTCGCATTTACAATACCTATTAGTATGGATTGCTGAATGGGCCCCGCTCTTGACCTCGATCATGTCTGATGGAAAGCGATGGATAATGATGAGGTTTATGATGAAACGTGCGTGACCAGAAGATGCCTATTCATTCTGGTGATTTTATTGCTATCCAATGTGGTAAGACTAAATTCTCGGACTTACCAAATATAGTCATCGGCCTGGTCTTCTCGTCTTCCGCAAGGAAGGTGGATACCACACAGGTGTAGTTGCCAGTCAGCTCAGGAACAGGTGACGTGATGTGGATTGCTCGATGCTGCGTATACGGATTGTGGGATACTTTGTATGTTAGGTCCACCTGAATAAATATATTTTTTATTATTTCTCATTACAAAGCACCTAATTAGGCTGAAGGCTGAAGTGCCTAAAGCCTCATTTACACGATGCAAGCAACATAGCATCACGAAGTGATAAATGACTTGCATCCTACGAATAAGTCTTACATCATCTAAACAGTGTTTACACCGTGCAACTTTTATTGTTTCAAGTTATAGTAAGCCACATGCAATTAAATCGTATAGTTAGCGCTACGAAAGATGATACTTGACCCCGCCTCCCGCGCTCTTTCCACCGCCCCAATGACGTGCGGTCCCGTCCCGCGCTCAGACCTCATACCACTAAAGAGACCTAAAATCGTGCACTGCAAGTCAAACCACGTGGTGTGTCAAGTCTCGTCTTTCGTGGCACGCATTATACCGAACAAACCCTTCCAGGAATACCTATGATGTTATGTATAAGACTATGGGTGATTCTCTGTCATTCATAGAAGAGTCCCAATCTGTATCACGAAGCTTTTCATCGGATTTTCCCAAAACTCGTAAGGGAAAAACTGAACAGAAAGAACCCTTAGTAAAATTGGTCGAGTCGGAAATATTTGTAACATGCAGCCGTATAATACCAATAACATAAAACAAACAGTCGAATTCATAACCCTTTCCTTTTTAAGTCGGTTTAAAAATGAAACAGTACCAAACAATTGCTTACCTTATTTCTTAAAATTCCTAGCGCTTGAGGTTTCTGCGGTGGAATCCATTGATACACCGGTTGCGTCTTGTCCATGTAAAACCACTTGACCACTAGACCGGTGACGTTGTTCGTGACGAAGTCGCAGTCCAGTGTGACGGAGTCTCTAGTTCCGTATTGAATGACGTCGGGAACTCGGATGTTGATGATCCGAACGGAATGGACACCTGGAACAGTATTTAATTGGTTATTAAAAGTTGTACAAAGTTGCCCAAAGAATCAGCATTGCCATACAATGTGGCAGTGCTGCCAGCCTTTTAGGCACGTTTCCTGTTGACTTGTTGTTGTTTTTTGATGCCCTTTGATTATTTCCCCTCCCTTTTTATATACTTGTACATACTCGTATTATTATTTTAAGACTGTTAGCTTTTTAAATTAAACAAAATAATAATAATAATTGACTTTCGTTTTGGTTTTGGGTGTTCAAAATAAAAAGCTCAAAATAACATAGTAAAGTGACTGCAGAGATCAATATTGGGCTAATTATATAATGCAAATGCTTATAAACTAAAAAGGATTATCTATCTCGTTTATTTATTTAGATAATCCGAAAACGAGCCAAAACTCCGTGGTGAACCAGATTGTTTGGGAACTCAATTAGTTTCAGCATGTCGAAATATTGTGCAATATTTCACTCAAAACCAATTCTATATTGGTCCACGCACATGTTATCCAAAACAATAATTTTGCCGAAAAACCCAATCTATCCCGACATGCTCTGGGAGCCGGCTCACGATAACTGGGCTATGACCCGGATGGCTCAAATTCCGATGAGGCAGGACAAAAAATTTAAACATTTTGTGGTATTGGCAGAATCAATATTAACGGGCGAGTTTGCCGCAGCACCCTTGGGACCTTTTCGCGCCAGTGGTCAGACCCGCTGGGTTTCATAAATACCAAGCCAATTGGCTCGGATGAGCGGTGGGCACCTGTCATTTTCGACGTTAACTTTAGGAGCGTGGATACATTCGGGTAAAATTATTTTATTCACTGACGCAGTTTGGTGCTCATTGATTGTCAAATAAATTGAATTGTTGAATTTATGAAACGATCTTTGTTTGTGACTGTTTGTTCAATAACTACAGTATTGGACAGCTTTTAAATATTCGAAAAGTAAATGAGACTATATCGTTCGCGTTCATTGCGCTCTTTATCTGCTCTATTGTCTGAGCCAACTACGCGAGTGGAAATTAAAACAGCACGAACAATAACCACAATCAATTCTTTAACCCAAACAGAACAAAAGCTAACGAAAATCAGTTTCACAGATATTTGTATAAAACATTTTTTATTTTTACCCAAAATAATCTGGCACAAAATTGAAGGGATCTTGGGAGGACGCGTTAGGCTGCCGTTCTAGCGGAAACATCATATTATCGACGGAGGAATCCGCCGGAATATTGTTTCGTGGTTTCCTATCAATTCCGGGGATGCCTTTGAGCTCCTCGCCCGTTTTTACGTCAAATATTTCAGCGTTGTTATTATTGGAAACCGTTTTTGCTCTGTATTAGCGAAATTATACGGAGTCAGAGAATTAATTTATTAAGGTCCGCGAAATAATTTATAATTTTGTATAAATCTCCACTGAGAAATTAATTTTAGGGACCTTCACTCGATAATGTTTGAAAACATTATGCTGTCCTTTTGGAGCAATACTTGGTTTGAAATTATTTTGATATGGTAGGTATTGAATTTTCGTTTCTGCTGTTTTGTTTATTAGAGAGCTATTTATGCTGAGTATAATATTTTTAAATCCATTAGGTAATTAATACCTAGATTTGCAGAGACCTAAGATTTGCAAAATCTAGTGATCGAAGAATTCATTCACATTCAAAAAATGATACGAAATACTTCACCACGATGTAGTACGAGTAACAATCATCAAAAAGACAGACCCTTTAGAATTCCCTTTAGACTCTTTTCTCTGATTGACACAATCTTTTCTACAAATCAAAATAACAAACCATCACAGTCAAAGGATATTATTTGAAATACTCTCACAACAAACACAAAACAAGGGTCTGATTGGTTTCACTTACATCATTCCCAACAAAACAGTTTTATTAAAACTCGTCGTCAGTTCATTGGGGTGTGTGCACATCGCAGAAAGTTGCGTCCCGTTGCCATATTGCATACGAGTACACCAGCGTTATATTATCTGAGTCACTAACCGTGACAGCCAGTACCATTGTCAACGGACGGACTCATTACACTATCTTCAGTATTGTCCACAAAAGAAATAAAAAAATATAGGTACGTTTGACATGACAGGATAATGTCAAAGGATATTTTTTTTTGTTTTGCAGTTGTTGGCAATATTTGGACAGTGTTGGTTGAATTTTGGTTGTTTTATAGGAAAATGCTACTGTTTTTTTTTGGACGCACTTTTAGATGAATTTTGTGTTTGACGTTTAACGGCCAGTTTCTTCATTAACAACTAAAGTAATCAGTCAAACTGACTTTTACTGTTGACTTTTACTTGACCTTTACAAATACTACGGCACATATGTTTTTTCATTCAAGTAATAGCTAAAATAGTGAAGAAACAAACAAAGCCAAGAATTTGTCGACATTATTTAACCCGTGAATTGGCTTTCGACGGCCGCAAACTTCAACTCAAGGAGCCAATTCACAAGAAAGCCGCGTCAGCTTTAATAATAATATGCACTCCACAATAGTAAGGGGTTCGAATTGGAGATGGCTAAATGACTGCCCCAAGCATGTATAGTAATCTCACATTAACTCGTATTAGCGTTTAATCATTTCCTAGAACTTTCGTGAACTACTAAACATAAAAAAAGTATCTTAGTTGCTTTTTTTAATTGAAATGACAAGTTCAAGGGGAAATAATACAGTATTGCAAGCTAGGATGGGGTCATATCGCTTTTCCAGAATGTCAAATAGAAACTGTACTTATATCGATTTTTGATAACAGGTATCAAAACGATTTATTTTCTGAAACTAAGAAGTGGCAATCAGTTTTCGGCGGGAATCGATGGCGTTCAATTCGGTGTCCTGTTTAGTTGCTTGTTATTGTGTTTTCGTAGGGTTTTGATTCGGAATGTGGGGTGGTTTTTATTAAAGTGACAATCGACTCTAAAAATACAATTAAGTTCATCAATATCATCGCAGATACATCCAAACGTCTATTTAAAAGCTCATAGCAATGACATTTGTTTGCAGTTTCTTAATTCCTATTGACGTAGGAGTTACACGATTTTATTTTCAGGATTGTAAAGATATGAAAAGTTCCTGAAACTTTTTTTATATGAAATACTAATATTCAGCTATTCAGCATTACATATTGCTAGGTACCATGTTTATACATTGCTGGAGCAGTATTTAGCCATCTCCTTTGACTTTTGTGACTTTACTTTGGCTATTACTTTGACGTTAAGAAACTGGCCGTCAGAGTCTGTGGGAATTCACAGACAGTCAGTGTGTGGCAGATTTGTCTCAGAATTGAGTTGTCGTAGGGTTTCTTGTTTATGTATCATAACTTTTTTTTATATTTTGTTGTATGTACCTATGTAAATGTATTTATTCTTATATCTTTTATAAATATTTTCTTATTTTTTTTTCTGTTATTGCACCTGCTGTGAATTGTCTCTGCATCACCCTAAAGTAGCCTGGTAGAAAATGCCCTAGGAATGAAGTCCGCCTTTGTACAGTTTTTATTTGTGCATAAAGTTTTAATAAATAAATACGGGTTGAAGAAGAAATAGATTCATAGAAACATTTTGAATGGCGTTTGTACGCTGGTCTGTCTATTATAAAAATCTTATCGCAGAAAGTACCCATTTCAAAGGTAAGAACAAAAAAAAATAAAATTGGTGTCGAAATATGAAAGAATAAAGGTTCTTTTAGGCCGCATATTTCTAATTTCCCACTAAGGACGTCGCCAAAGGTCCTAACTAAAGAAACTGCCAAGTCACCTTCACCAAGAGGTTTCGACAAAGAAATGAGTAAATTGCGATATAAGAGGCAATATAGCAGGCGGGTTTGGCACAAAGCCATACTGACATTAAATTATGATGTCTTTAAGTGGCGATATCGAGGCTAGAATTTCAGAGGTTTAAATTGTATTTCCAATATGTGGATTGTACTGGGTTATTGTTTGAGCAGACGAGAGATTAATATGAAAGATGGCGTTTTTTTTTTTAACTTGACATTACTTTGATGGCCTCGTTGGTCTAGTGGTTGCAAGCGCGACTTCTGAGCGTGGGGTCCTGGGTTTGATTCTCAGGTCGGGCATAGTGATATTGGGTTTTTCAATCTGGAATCTAAAAAATAACAGCCGCACGGTTCGATAGATCAGGTTAAGCTAAGCTTGCCGCGGTTGGTCCGTGAATGGGTGACCATCTTTACATACAAAGGACCCCTCCGTGCCTCGGAACGCAAGTTAAACCGTTGGTCCCGGCTGTCATTCATGGATCTTTGACAGTCGTTACGGGTCGTCAGAAGCCCGAAAGTCTGACAACCAGTCTTAGTAAGGCGTATCGTATTACCCAATAACTGGGTTGTGGAGGTCAGATAGGCAGTCGCTCCCGCTGGCACTATTTAGGTTACCATCGACAGCCTGAGTGAGTGATTAGTGGTGACCCAATGGTAACGGCCGCGACATACGAGTTGGAGGTCGTAGGTTCGAACCCAGACTGGCGGTTATTTTATCACTGCTCTCAAAACCTCGTGACGAAACCGACATGTCCTGTAACCGAAAATTCTAAGATATGTGACACCTTACAACCCGCACTGGGCCCGCACCGAGAGGAGGCTTGTGTCCCAGCAGTGCGAACATTATATACTGATTATGCTACGCTAAAAATAGTGATCGTGTAGAAACAATTATATTTATAATAGCCTCCCGACCGATTTCGGTCACGGTGGCCAACCTCTACCGAGATTAGCCAGGTACGCAGGAGATATTAACGTGTGTGTGTAAACACAGGTGCACGCTCCGTTCCTTTACTCTCATAGTCCGATGGGTGAACGGCCATCCGATAAGACCGGGGAGAGATCAGGCGCAGGACCAACAACAGGCTTTACGTGCTTTCCGAGGCACGGGGATATTAAAGCGCCAACTTCCAAACTCTAGGCTGTTACTAAGAAATTCCTAATGGAAAACCCAATAATACTACCTATGCCCGACCTGGGAACCGAACCTAGGACGCTCAGCAGTCGCGCTTGCAACCACGAGACCAACGGGGCAGTCATTATATTTATATGAACATGGCAAAACAAGATTTGGCTATCTAAGACCATCGTTCGCCATGCCACAATAATAACATCATCAAACAAAATACATGTTTTGCAAGAAAGCCCAGCAAGTATTGCACAGGCCGTTGCTCCTGCGCATCGCTTGGTTGCTCACCCTCGTCACGGTGTGCAAGTATGTTAGTACAATTTACGTTTTTTTTTTTCTTGAAGATAAATTGTATGCTCGTGCTGATAGCCAGTGAAAATACGTAATGATTGGTACAGTTTGAGTATTCTTTGGAATGTTTGAACTAATAATTTTAAGAACATTTAGTCAGAAGACCAGTTCCCATAATTAAAAACGTTCAAAATCTAGTCGCCATCTCATCTCAGCGACAATCAATGTCAAAAATGTAGATAATTTAATGGAGATTAATTCTGTACTTTTCAAAAATGTATTTAATGTAGTGGAAACGAAAAAAACATCAAAATATTTTTAATCAAGTGTGAAACCTGAAAACATTGTAGCTTGTGAAAAAATCAATTAATTGAGTATTTTTTTTTATAGATTTGTTTTACCTACCTATAGGAAAAACTCTATTGAAAATGGCTCTTTTATTCAAAGTAGTTTAATTATCGAATTTTAATATTATAAAGGCGAATGTTTGTGAGTGAGTTTGTATGTTTGTTCCTTTTTTACCCAAAAACTACTGAACGGATGTTGAAGAAACTTTACAGTAATATAGCTTATACTTCAGAATAACACATATATGATACTTTTTATCCCGATAATCCCTCGAGATCGAAACTTGTGAGGGTAAAACCGCGGGGCGCTGCTAGTCTATACATATAATAAAATCGTAGGAAAGTCAAAACTGTACATTGAATATTTTTTTAAAAGAATACTTGGGGCGTGATCTACAATCGATATCGAAGCCAAAAATATAGTTTTTAGAATTTTTGTCTGTTTGTCTGTTTGTCTGTATGTATGTCCGGGCTAATCTCAAAAAGTACTGCATGGATTTACTTCAAATTTTGCATGAATATTACTAAGAGGTCGGGTCAACATATAGGCTACATATTATCACGCTATCACCTACGGGGGAGGAGCTGTGAATCTTTATTTTTCTTACGCATTCTGTGATAGCGTGTAATCTAATTATGCATATTTAAATGTTGTTTTTGAGTAAGCCATGCTATTATCTAGCTTTACTCTATAAAAACTACGCTATTTAAGTAACTTGGGCAGAGAAACATAGTTTAATGAATGTTAGTAGTATAAAGAAAAATTTGAAGCAGCGCCATCTGTGAGATTTCATAAAAATCAAATCAAGTTACATGTTAACACTTTTTGGAAATTAATAATTTAAATTTGATCATGTTGGCGAGGTTAGTAGTTAGTTTTTCTTAAAATTCATAGATGGTAATGTGCATTTTCTTCATAAAAGTTGTATCGTATAGTTCGTTTTGAAAAATTCAAGTTCCAACAAAACCCTCAAAATCTTGAGCAGAGTTGAGGAAGACAATTTAAAAAAAAATGCGGTGTTAAGTATTACAAAAAAGTTATGTTCATTGATGATGACCATTTCTTCATCAATTTCATGTTGTTAGTACAAAATAAACATTGACTGTTAATACTTTTGTTCGGTATTTATCTGTGTGATTATTGCTTGGTAATTAATATATCTTCATGTCGTATACCTAATTATAAACTAAAATGTGATGTAAAACAAATCCCTTACGTATGACGAGGTACCTCCATATTAAACGTACGACAAGCAAAGGGTTTATTTAACCGACGTCGACGAGGAGGTGCTGTGGAAGGTTTTCCGGGAATTTTCAAGGACACCGCATTGGGTAGGGTTTATACCGTGCATCCGAATAATGGCGAATGCTATTTTCTGCGGTTGTTACTTCACACTGTCCGAGGCCCAACGTCTTTCGCCTTTCTGAGGACATTTGATGGCGTGGAGTATCCCACTTACCGCGCAGCCTGCGTAGCACGTCACCTTCTCGACGGTGACCAAAATTGGGATGAAACCCTCGCGGAGGCGAGCGTCAGTGACAGTCCCAGCCGCATGCCGTGATCTTGGTGTTTGGTGAAGTCGTGAACCCGGTAGCTTTGTGGGAGAAGTATCGCCATCATCTGTCTGAAGATTTTCTACGAGCTTTGAGGCGTGCTACTGGAGACGAAGTCGAAGTAACTGATGAACGCGTGCTGAACACCTGTCTCAGTTCACTTCAAGATGTGGTCATTTCTATCGGCGGCAATCCACTGATCGAATATGGGTTATCAGCTCCCCAATCATCACCGCATCAAGACCGTGGAAATCGGGAGTATAACGCAGAGACAAATTACGATCCGGGCGAAATGACCACCATACGAAATGACCATGTCGCTTTGTTCTCTTCAGAGCAAAAACAAATTTATGACACCGTCCTTGAAAGCGTTGGGCAAAACCAGGGTAAAATGTTTTTCTTGGATTCTCCTGGTGGAACAGGAAAAACATTTGTTACCACTGGCATACTTGCAGAGGTCAGGAGGCAAGGCAAAATTGCTATTGCTGTAGCGTCGTCGGGAATCGCTGCCACACTGTTTCCGGGTGGCAAGACAGCACATGCCATGTTTAAAATTCCCATCGATTTAGAGAGAGCCGAAACGCCTGTTTGTGGTGTGGTGTGTCACGTAACAGCGATAAGAGGCACGTGCTCAAGGATTGCTCTCTGATCGTATGGGATGAGTGTACGATGGCCAATAGGAAGGCAGTTGAGGCCGTGGACAGAACCCTGCAGGACATCCGCAAGAACGAACATTTGATGGGTGGTGTCACAGTTCTGTTCAGTGGCGATTTCCGGCAAACGCTTCCCGTGGTGACGCGGGGATCGAGGGCTGACGAGGTGAATGCTTCGTTGAAATGAACTCGTGACCACAAGTCACGAGTTCGTACGCTGCGCTTGACCATTAATATGAGAGCTCGGCTCGGCGGCAATGCACGTGCTCAAGAATTCTCCGATGTCCTTCTAAGTCTTGGCGAAGGCACTCTACCAGAAGAGAGAGGTGGACAGGTGGTGCTTCCAGAGTCTCTCGGTAGAGTGGTATCCAGCATAGAAGACCTCATTCGCTGTGTGTACGGGGACATCAGTCGTATACCGCACCAGCAAAATTCTTGGGTGTGTGAGCGGGCCATTTTGACGCCCAAAAATGATCAGGCTGCAGCAATTAACGAATGCATTCTCTCTGAAATTGAGGGGAATGAAGTAGACTACACCTCGATAAACACTGTTGTCGAGCAAGATGACGCCACACATTATCCCGTGGAATTTCTGAACTCCCGTCAGCAAGTGGACTTCCAGCGCATACCATCAAGCTGAAGGCTGGTGTCCCGATTATACTTCTTCGGAACCTATCTCCTCCGAAGTTGTGTAACGGGACCCGCCTTAAAGTCATCTCGCTCCACAAACACACCATTGAGGCGGAAATTCTTACGGGTTGTGGCATCGGCGAGGCAGTATTTATACCACGCATTCCCCTCATACCTCATAACTTCCCGTTCCAGTTCAAGCGCGTACAGTTCCCCGTGAGTGTTTGCTTCGCGATGACCATCAATAAGTCGCAAGGGCAGACACTGAGGGCAGCGGGTGTCGACCTCAGGACGAGTTGCTTCTCACACGGGCAACTGTACGTCGCTTGCTCCCGCGTCACCAGCCCTGACTCTCTTTACATTTTGGCTCCTGGCAGCATAACTACCAACGTAGTTTATAGGGAAGTGTTGTAAGGTATGATACCTTTGTACGTATTTTTACTCTTTTGTGTCCTGGAATGTATTCCTGCATTATTTTCTCTATTTCCTTCAGTCACATCTTATGACTGAACTCAGCAGGATTCCAATATAGCCCTCTTCACTTGCTTCGCTTGCAAAAAAAACTTATATTTTAATGCTATTTTAAAAGTTGTTTACTTATAATGCTATTGCGACACTGGCATATTAGGTATTTTTGGTGCTGTAGAGCCTTCACGCAGACGACGTCGCGGGCAGCAGCTAGTTATATATAAAAAACTCGTGTCACAGTGTTTGTTAGCGAATTCCTCCAAAACGGCTTGACCGATTTTTATGAAATTTTTGTGTATATTTGGTAGGTCTGAGAAAATGCCAGTCCAGAAAATTTTTTTTGGAATCGAAACTTACGCGGGTGACACCGCGGGGCGCAGCTAGTAATAAATAAAAAACTAACTAATATAATATCTATATCTATGGTTTTTATATTACACTCATCATCATCATTATTCTCCTGCCCTTAACTCAATTTATTTGCGGCGCAACATGTCTTTTTCTTCCATACTTCTCTATTAGTCGTCATCTCTGTAGTCACACCCTTTCCAACCATGCCATCATTCACACCGTCCATCCATCGTTTCTTTGGTTTTCCCCTACTCTTATAGCCATCGATATTAATTTTACCTATCTTACACTATGTCATATAATTTGCATGCCACGTACCCATTTGACCGGAGATCCGTTTAATAATTCGAATTTATTCATCGTGAATATTTAAACACGCACCTTCCGGCACGTGTTCTCGAATTAATCACATGGTGTGCGCAAGAAAGAGACAAGAATACTCAACCCCTCCGTTGTTCCTAGGAGTAAGGGAGATGGATATAGGACATCTGTATCGGAATCATCGGGTGTGACTGACTCGTGCGCAGTCTAATAAACTGCTGATGATAGCAGCGATAGCGGGTAACTGTCGGCGTTTGGCGCTATATTGTTCTTAAGCCATTGTCTTTTTGTTTTGTTCTTTTTACGTTTAGTATGTAGGGCATTTGCATGCATGTAAAGAATATGGTTACAAATTCATGCAAGTAACTGGTTTGAAAGAAAGAAAGAAAGAAAAATGCGTTTATTGGCATTACAGCAAAATAAATACAACTTATAAAACTATAAAAACAGAAAACAAAGTATAGTAGTTCAAGATGGTTGTAATTTGTGAAGGTAAACATTAGCAAATAATTATATTATAGTTCTACAAGTTAGTAGTTTGCATCATAGACATAATTCTTCTGTACATGTGTAGGTCACTAAACTCCTCCTAAACGGCTGGACCGATTTTGATGATTTTTTTTGTGTGTTTGAATGGGCCTCTGGATAGTTTAGATTTTCAATAGGACCCGGTACCTATGTGGCATTGTTCAAACAGGACAACGTCTGTCCTATAACTTTATAAAATCTATGAAAAATCTGAGAATTTGCAGTGCCTAAGGAAGAGTCAGACCAAACGAGTGAGGAATTATGAATTAAAAACATCCATTATCTTTCCAAGACAAGAAAATCTATCTCTATGTACTATTTGTCGATGATCCGTCTCAAATAGACATTCAACACACATTCTCTCAATACCACGTAAAGGCCTATTTTTGCGGAAAGAAACATATCTCCAACGTGATCGAACGACAAATGAAGGGATGTCTGTAAATAATACCTAAATAGGTAGTATTATTATGTATAAGGATGCCATTAGCTATAACGTTTTCTTACTGGAGAAAGGCACAATTTATGGCGTTAATAAATTGATTTTCCAGTTGCCTTCGATACTAATTAACGATATTTTGGAAGATATTGCGACCATAATAGAAACGGCACGTATCACCTACTTCGACTCGTTACCCGTGGTCCCGGTGGGTCGACCCATTATGGTTCCATGGCATTAGGGATTGTTCCCTGGACTTCTGACTATATCGATAGAAAATTAATTACAACCATGGAACCTACTTATGACTAAATACAATTAGTATTGAGGAAAAATTAAGAAAAGATTTTAGTGAAAATAACTTTTATAGTGAATTAAATCTTTATGAAAGAAATAAAATACGTTTATTTGCGGCAAACATGGCAGCGAAAAACTTAAGTAGTCAAACTCAAAGCGTCAATTTAAATTAAATCGATTTTACAAGCCCTTTGAAATGGCAAGGATTCGGTCGGTCAGAAATATAGAGCTAGTTGCACATTCCAATGCGCAGTACCTTTTTTTTTTTTTTGTTTCCGTGGTGGAAAATCCTCATGGATGTCCGCCGCCCTGGGGCGGGCGGCGGGGTCTGTCAGACTCTTACTGACTAAAAACCACCCCGGTGTTCCATCTCACACCTACGCCGGGGGTCGCGGGAACGTACGATCCTTCCGCAACCCCAGGCTGGTGCCGGCCGGCAACTGCGGGCCTCCTCGGGAATGCGCAGTACATAGGTTAACCTGAGGAGAAAGAAAGAAACTCCACGGACACTCTTTTAAATGAAATTATTGTTACATCATTCACGTTGAAATTATACATGTGCGAATAGTTCCTTTCACTATATATGTTATCCTAGTACAGGTATGTGCAGCCCACATTAATAGTCACTTTAAAAAACCGATATCTGCAATTTTCAATGTATCTCTTACAAGACGATTTTTAGAGGTCCAGTACCTCAAAACGAAAAACGGAACCCTTGTAAGATCCCTTCGTTGTCCATCTGTCCGTACGTCAGTCAAAACCCTTTTTCTCAGGAATGCGTGGCGTTGTCAAGTTGAAATTAACATCACATACTTAGGGCTGAAATCCCTTGAAGCACTGAAAAATTCTAACTTGCTAAGTCAACGCAATCAAAAGATACGGGCGTTTATGTTCCGAAATCAAAACCTTAGAGTACTTTTCGTTGGCCTAGAATCGTGAAATTTGGCAAGAAGCAATGTCGTGTAGCACAAGTAAAGGAAAAAAAAAACATAAATTTGTAGTTACATTACAAAAAGAATTATTTAAAGACTATTTGCATACCTATACATTTATTTGTACGGTCGGTGCAGGAGTCCGACTCGCACTTGACCGGTTTTTTTATGTTTTATTTATTTATAACTATATTGTACAAGAACACATTAGATAGTGACCCCCAAACTAGGTACTTACCTGTATCTAAGGGGTCGGAATTGCGACATTTAAATAATAGGTCTAATTAATCTAACTACCTATTAGCTTTATGCCTTATTTTAACCAACCACACTTAACTTAAAAAAGGCGCACACAAATTAATAACAAATGTAGGCATTCTCTCATCAGACTTCACTCTCTGGTGGAACAAGGAACTGCACCATACTGGAAGCCTTACAAGGTGTGCTTTTTCCGGAGCGCTCGGATGCGGTGGAATTTGTGGTTGTTTTATTAATAAACAGCTGTGAACCTCGTATACGTTATCTCACTTGGGATGTACGGAGTAAAACCGCGGGGTAATTGCGTAATACGCTAATAAATGCAACGCCATTCAGTTTGACAATTCGACAACATTTATTGCGTTATTTACAAGTTGGTGTCGAGCAGAAAAAAAATCATACATACTTAATATGAAGCACTGGACTAGGAGCGGAATTGTCCGAAAGGGTTACCGCTGCCCCGCAACATAAAGGGCTAAGGAAGGAACACGGGTGGGTTTTAGTCAGTAAGAGTCTGACACTCCCTTCCGCTCCACCCAGAGCGGGAGGAGTTATTAGATGATTTCCCATCCACAAAAAAAAAAGGTGTGTTACGCAACTGGGCTGCTGGTCGATTGCTCTATTATAATCCCAATTTTGGTTCATGTTCGTTTTGAAGGACCATTTTAAAAACGAAAACTAGCTCAGGCTAACTTCGTCACCCAGAACACAACCTGGAATAGCTATGGAAGAGCTCTAATCTCCTATAACCTATCTCTAAAGCTTTTCCACTAACCAACCTACATCAGTTTTTTTTTTTTAAAGTTACTCCACGCCTCCTACCAGCTATATATATTGAGCATAATTTCGAACAAGAAGAAGCAGTTTATTAAAATCCAACATTTTCGTTAAGTTTGCCGTATGTCATTACTTCCCAGAATTTGATCCTTATTAGGGACACTATCGAATGGTGTAATAACACAGTGTTTTTTTTTTAAATCAAAATCAACAGGTTGGATTTCTGGCTAGAAATATTGATTTTACAAAAATCCAATGATTCAGTTGTAGTTTTCATCAAAATCGAGCCCGGGACTTCCTTTGAGTACTTTTCTCTATTCCTCATAGTTTCGGATTTAGCCATCCACGCTTACTTGAAAAAATCAACCTGTATAGGTAGAACTTACTACCATGAAAAATAAAAACATTTAATTACTATGGCCGCACGAGTCATGACCTGGCTCCCTCGTTTTTTCTCCATTATTTAACAAAAGCAGCGCGCGTAAGGCACGCGACTAAGACATGTGTTCACGGTCTGCTTGTCCACACTTAAGGATAAAGGTGTTTGATTATAAAAAACAGGATTCCCGCTCTTGTGCACATGCCTTTTTTGTCTATAAGAGGCTAAGACGTAGGAAGAAACGAGCAGTTTTATGAGGTTGGAAAGGTATTGTAAAGGTCAGGTTCTGATTTATGCTATGACCGGAGGAAAAACTTGACTTGAGGAAAAATCTGACCTCAAGTCGGGTTAATATAGGTATATTAATGAGCAACTTTATGTTTATGGTGTCTGGAGGCCATCGAAGTGGAAAAGAAATCTAAGTAGGAAATCAACAGACATGAGCTGGTTTGAGGTTATCTAAAGGTAAATGAACTTTCAAAAAAAAATTTTTATTCATGATAATTATTATACTCCGACGTTATTTTCACGTCGGAGGACAGTTAGAGAAAGAGGACTTCGAGAAAGAGGTCAATCGTCGAATCCGACTCGGCTAAGCAGCGTTCGGGAAGCTACGCAATATCTTCTCGTCCCACATACCGCAGTGTCTCAAGACGAAAGTCTTTGACCAGTACGTGTTGCCAGTGATGACATATGGCACTGAAACGTGGTCGCTCACAATGGACCTTATTAGAAGGCTGAAAGTCACCCAGAGGGCAATGGAGAGGGCTATGCTTGGAGTTTCCCTGCGTGATCGAATCAGAAATGAAGAGATCCGCAGGAGAACTAAGGTAATCGACATAGCCCGAAGAATTGCCAAACTTAAGTGGCAGTGGGCAGGGCACATTGCTCGCAGAACAGATAGCCGATGGGTCCGAAAGGTTCTGGAGTGGCGACCGCGTACCAGAAGACGTAGTGTTGGAAGGCCTCCCACAAGGTGGACCGACAACCTTGTGAAGGCCGCAGAAACCGTTGGATGCGAGAAGCACAAAACCGGTCGAAGTGGAGGTGTTTGCGGGAGGCCTATGTCCAGCAGTGAACGTCTTTCGGCTGAAATAATGATGATGATGTTAATTTCACCTGTTGCTTGAAATTCATGGATATTTTTATTGTTTAATGCATGTAGTATTACTTAATAACTCTTCACTTTGATTGTATAATAAAGCATAGTCAAAAAGATTTTCTTCTTTTATTTTACAAACTGATTTACTTCAACAAAATACTCTAAAATTCCTACGAACTCTCCCAAAACATTCTAGTCGTATCACTTTACGTAAATCCTTACCCACTTTTAGAAAATCGTTCATGAACTCGAACCGGGTCGAAGTCGAAACCATTAAATACACATCTAAAGAATCTTCAGTATCAAATTCCGAAGAATATTATAAAGTTTTCCGTCGAGGAACATCGTGAAAGTGACTTGCTTAATGTTAATAGGGGTTCGACACTCCAATGTTAGTTGTGCCTTTGAATTTTTAAAGCCACTGAGTTAAAACTTTCTCATGCATTAGGGCGACCACCGTTGAAGATATTTTACAGATTCCTTTTGCGGCTTTATTTTCGTATTAGGGTCGCAGCTAACTTGCGCGACGCGTCTTAAAGAATTCAAGCGAAAGCTTATTACGAGACTACAAAAGGCTTTTTCCATTCGATGTAATGTTAGCCGTAACTTTTGTCGTGTTTTTCAGATAGGATAAATTAACTCTCTGAAGGTTTTTTCCGAAATAAACTTTTTGTAACTAGCTTAAGCTATGACATTACGTAATTATTGTTTTATTTTATTTATTTTAGGAAGACTTACAGCTAAACAGATGCAGTAAGTAATAGTTTATACAAAAAAATAATATAAATAATGAATTATGATAATTCTATGTTAGTTTCATTCTAGTTTCTATTTAATTTTGAATGGTAATTTGTTTATTGAAAAGGAGGAGCTCGTGGCTAAATAATAACGGCCGCACAGGCTGATCGATCAGGTTAAGCTACGCTTGCTACGGTTGGTCTGTGGATTCGTGACCATATATACCGAGATACCTCCGTGCCTCGGAATGCACGTTAAGCCGTTGGTCCCGGCTGTCATTCGTAGATCTTTGACAGTCGTTACGGGTAGACAGAAACCCGAAAGTCTGACAACCAGTTAATACTGTTACAGTTATACTTGGATTACCCCTTTCTAATCCAAAGGGTATCGTATTACCCAGTAACTGGGTTGTGGAGATCAAATTTGACAGTTTCGGGTGTGTTGATGTGCTGGCGTCTGTATCACCTATGAACAAGACTAAAAAAAAATCTATCTCGCAAAAATAATTTCTCTCATGTTTTTTTACATAAATTCCATAATTCATTCATTCAACGATCATCACTTATATCTGCCACTGTAACCACAACTAAGTCACACACACATACAAAATCACTACTTAGTCTAAATAAATTCTAAATCACAATACGAAAAATATATAGCAGTTTCATCTATCCATAAAAGCGTGGTCCCACTACCAAAATAACTCCCAACAGGAGACGACTGACGAACTCTTTAGAACTTATCTTTCATGATCTGCATACCACGTGACAATGTTTCTACGTCAATCTCAGTTTGTACGTCGTCTAAAGTTGCCTCGTTGTGCTTGATGAGCTAGCTGAGTGATGCGAAACAAGTATTATATGAGTTTGGTGTTAATAAGGCTTTTGAAATTAACGCTGTGGCCCGAAATGCTTAACTTTTATTTTACTAACATCAAAGTACTTTGTCTGCCTGTCATCATCAGCCTACAGCACTCCATCGCTGAACATAGGCCTCTCCTATTCACGCCAATCAGCTCGATTCTCGACGACTCTCATCCAGCTGGCACCAGATGCGAAGATCGTCGCTCCTTCTAGCCCCCTAGCCTGAGGGCTTACTATCCTACGTTTTACGAATCGTTTTCTCCATTCAAAAACACGTCTACGCCTAGTCTGCTAAAGTCAGCATTATAACAGGCAGCTAATATATTACAGGTTATTAAGAACGGACTAAGAGTGGAATAGTCAAGAAGGTGACGGTTCCATTCTCAGTTCACCTACTTAGACTATATTATTATTATTTCAACTAGGTACCTGTTATAATGCTGATTTCAGCAGAAAAGTTATTTTGATAGAGGCAAAGTAGTTGCAGGGCAGAAAAGTACTATTTTCCGTACCGGAAAATAAAAGAAGTATGATGCGAATAGAGCAGTGCATACAGTTAGCGTTAATACAGACAAAAACAATTTTTCGGCTCCCGGTTCAACGAAAATATATTTTTTGGAACTGCCATTCCAGCAATTGACTGGCACGTGGAGCCCGCTGTCCGTACGAGTTTTATTTTTAATTGGGTCTCAATCAAAAGTTGGTTCTAGTTTAACAATGGATCCGTAATACAATCAAAAGTTTGTTCTAGTGTACCAGTCCGCTTAGTGACACGTGATACAAGCCTCGAAAAAAGATTGCTCGGTAGGCTATGGTATTTTTTATTGATGTCGGAAATATTTCTAGTGATTTTGGGTTCAAGATTCCTTGTTTATATTTTCATGACCCTAACCGCACAGTGCTGCACTTACGACTCAATGGGTCCCACTGAATGGCAAGCGACATCGCGACAGATCTATATGGAGATAGCGGGAAGAACTAGACTCCTTTAATAAAGACTGCCCTTAGCAGCTTTAGACAGGGAGTAGTTCAAGTAGAATAGAAAGGCATTTGCCCTGCAATAGGAAAACATGGGCTTAAAAAAACTTCGCAAATTATCTACTTTAGCTGAACAAAACTTGGAGCGAATTTGTTTTACTTTTGAGGTAGATTCGGCTGGACATTCGTTGGATAGCAGGGATTAGTGGAAATACTTGAATACTATTACAGCAATAAAAAAAATCTCATCATGACCGGTATACGTTTAACGTTTTTATAAGATCAAATTAAATTTACCAACGGGTTAATTAAACTCCACAGGCGTGAGGAGTTCTCGATATAAACAATGATAATAAGAAAAAAATATTTTCTGAACTCATAATTTCAGCTGACTAAAGGTTACGCCTTGTGAGATTTCAGGTAGGTATTATCCATTAATCTCAAATCCAGTTTCTGGTTATTATACTATTTGACCTGATCTCCTTAGGGAAATCATGATGTCTCATCATAATGTGAGGGGGATGCTGCTGTCCATCCACGCGATATCCCTTAGTTGCTTGTAACGACTCCCGTGGGGAGTTATGGGTTGGCGTCATAAATGGGCAATTTTCGGCTAAATTTATAACTTCGGCCAAACTAGATGCTTTTGAACTATTTTCTTTTCTTTTTTTCTAAAGCGCACATATATCAACAGTCAATCCGTTAGCCACTTCCGAGTTGTCCTTTCTTGTTGAGAGATTGATTATTTGTTGAAAAGGTAATAATTATATTATACTAGCTGCACCCCACGGTTTCACTCGCGTAAATTTCGATCCTGTGAGAATATCGGGATAAAAAGTAGCCTATATGTTAATCCAGGGTGTCAGCTACCTCCATACGTGGCCGTTTAAGCGTGAAAAAGTAAAAAAACATATAAACACACACACACACACACAAACTTTTGCCTTTACTATATTAGTGTGATGCAAATAGTAAAAAAAAGAACAAAAGAGATAACAAAATAGAAGAAAAAACGAAAGAAGAAAGAAAGAAAGAAATGAAAAAGATGATAGAATTATACTTGTACATAATAATACAATTTAAAAAATGTTCTCCGTGGTTTGGTATCGAAAAATAAGGAAATAACAAACTATTTCAAACACCGTATATTTATAAAAATAAATCTGCTGAACATAAACACACCCGGTAGACAATAGGGGTCTACCGCAATAAAATGTGGTCCAAATGAAACCTAAAGAACTAATTAACCTTTTAATTAATTGACCAAATTATTCGCAGCACACTAACATCAATTCTAAATGTGGCCTTGGATGACCGAGCGTGGCTGCAAGCCACACTACCCGTCCGCTTTGGTGGCCTCGGCGTCCGCAAAATTACCAGTATTAGCTTACCGGCGTTCCTGTCCTCTGTCCACAGCACCGAAAAGTTGACCAGGAAGATTTTAGCCCCCTCCCTGGTTGGCTCTGAAGTGCCGTGCTTGGCCGACGCGGAGAACGCCTGGAAAATGGCTTGCCCGGATACAGATCGGCCCGCGAACCTATTTTCCCAGAGGCAGTGGGATGAGCCGCTCTGCAGGTTGGTACGGAATAATCTTATTAATACGTCCACCAATACTGCTGAGCGTGCCCGCCTACTGGCTGTGGGTGAGTGGGAGTCGGGCCTCTGGCTTCAGGCACTACCGTCACCCAACATAGGCACTTTGCTGGGTGACACCACCTTCCGGCTCGCTACTTGTTTGCGTCTGGGCGCCCCTTGCGTGGCTCCGCATCGCTGCCAATGCGGTGAAGGTGTCGACTGCCTCGGACACCATGGCTTATCCTGCAGTAAAAGCGCAGGCCGGATAGCACGGCATGCCAGCATCAATGACATCATCCGTCGTGCTCTTGTCACCGTCGGGGTGCCAGCTGTTTTAGAACCCAATGGCTTGGCACGCGACGATGGTAAGAGACCAGACGGAATGACCATAATGCCTTGGAAGGTAGGTAGGCCTTTGGTGTGGGATGCAACGTGTGTCGACACCCTTGCGCCATCCCATCTTCCAAGCACGGTTAGCTGTGCCGGGGCGGCTGCTGCAGGTGCGGAAAACCTCAAACGGCGCAAATACTCCAATCTCTTTGGAACTTATATATTTGAGCCGTTTGGGGTTGAAACACTAGGGCCATGGGGCCCGAGTGCCCACTTAGTATTTCGAGACATCGCCAAGCGGTTGGTCGACTCTTCACGTGACCAGAGGGCTGGCCTATTTTTTGGCCAAAGAATCAGTATTGCCATACAACGTGGCAATGCTGCCAGCCTTTTGGGCACGTTTCCTGTTGACAGCGATGTGGACGAGTTTTTTGATGCCCTTTGATTATTTCCCCTCCCTTTTTATATACTTGTACATATTATTATTTTAAGACCGCTTTTAAATATTGTAAATATTTTGATTTGTAAATATATGAAGTTATTGATGCTCCACAAAAAAAAAAAAAAAAAAAAAAAAAATTAACCTTTTAAATTATAAATTAGGTATGTGATTATAGTTACAATATTGCCAGCCAGCTAGAAAGAGCTAGGGTCGTGGGGAGTTGGAGATAAACCCGGTACTGTCCCTTTTAAAAGTTTAAATTAAATATTATAAATTCCAGTATTAAGGTATAACCTTCCTTGTATGTATATGTAATAAGTTAAATAATTAGTTCTTAAAGTTCCACCTTTTATTTCGGTAGACCCGTAACGGCTACCGAATGTTAAAAATCAGCAATAAATTTGAAAATCTATTAAAGAAATTTGACAGATTGTAGTAGCTTGATGTGCTGGCGTCTGTACTATTAATATGTTTTTAAAGATAACGAGAGGTTTGTTCCTCCATAATGTCTAATTTTAACATACATCAGTACCGTGTCTTCACGCTCCATTTCCCTTTTAGAGTAGGCTACAAACAGTATTACGACTGTATCAGCATCGTTAGCAGGCGTTTTAGCTACACATTGAATAGTTTCATCTTTGCTCACTCTTTTTATCGTTTTCTCTTTATCAACCCGGTATTACTTAGCTATGCTTTGATATTTATTGATAGATATAATACTCTTTATTAAGTACACTTGAAAAATTACATATAGATATATAAAGCATATACATATTTATATGTACAGCGGCCTCCAAAAGTTAGTTAACATTTTTTTAACTTTAGTTGTGACACACCACATTATGAATTAAAATTCTAGTGATCCAAATGTTTGAACTGCTATAACGTTTTTATTGGCTAATTTAACTACCTTTGACTTATCATAAAAAACAATCAAGTTATCTCTTAGGAGTACCTAAGTATTGTTTTATTTCAAATCATAGAGTGGCATCACAGCTGAAGTGAAAATATGTCAACTAGCTTTTGGAGGCCACTGTATATGCAGGGTGGTCAAAAAGTCGTGGATCAAACGAAATAGGGAGATAAAGGAGGTCATTTCCAACAAAAAATCTTTCTACAGCATGGCCATAATTTAATTGCCCTAAAAGTTATGATCATTTTTGTATACCGAGTTCTTTTACAATTAGACTAATTTAAAAAAATGTGATATAAAACAATAAAACAAACGGTGTTGTATTATTTGTATCAGCACTACAAAAGTTCTATTGCGGCTCTGGGTACCAAATTTCAAGAGCAATTATGTTTTTTCCAAAAATTTTGAAGCGTTGCCAAAAATTATTTCTCTCTTTAAAAGCGTTGGAAATGACCTCCTTTATTTTATTTTATTTATTCGGGAAAACTAAGAATTACACATTAAGAATTACAAAAAAGGTAAGATACAGAAATGATATAAATGTGAAATCAACCACGTTCTCCACAGATACACAATGAGACAATTTGGTAAATTTTATGACTATCTCCCTATTTCGTTTGATCCACGACTTTTTGACCACCCTGTGTATAAACATGAAACAAGAGCAAAGAATGATGTTAAAGGATAGAGGAAGGAAGTGTCATTTTACCAGAATTTAAAAAATGGATAAAGATTGAGCTCGCCTTATCGACACGGGCAAGGCATTGCATAACCGTACTGCTGGAACTGTAAAAGACTTGTCATTAATGCTGGTGAAATGCATCGGATTCTCTTAAGTTTCTCAATGACTTCAGATATGATATTTATGAACCTTATGTCTTCCTTTATCCTAATATATTTTATTTTCTCCTTTCATATCAGTTGTCTCGACATCAAGTACGTTTTCTCCATCGATTCCTTATTGTATTTTCAGACTAATTTCATTTTAACTTACAACATTTTCTGGCTGTACCAGTATTCACGTGAAAACATTCATTTAAATGCTATTTTAAATGTATGTAAAAGGAACTCGTTGGATTAAAAACACCTGTATATAATAGTCATCTAAATTAAATTGCAATTTACTTATCCCTAACACGCAAAAACCTACTAACCCAATTCACGAAATCTTTCATAACTCACAATTAAGTGACGAAACGTCAGTTAACACGGAACTCGACAAGGAAACCAAAAACAAACGTCATTTTATTCCGCACTAAACGAGCTAGTACCTACATACATTAATTAATAGTGGTGGTATTTAAAAGCAAGTCGTACATTGTTCGTGTAAGCGATGTCATAGATTAATGTTTGGCAGAAGACACACATGTTGCCAAATATGCAAGATGGAGAACATAAAATGAGATGGCAAGTAGAACCTAGCTGTGTCGTTCTTCAAATAATTACGCTTAACTTTTTCTGTAGATGACTAAGGCCGCTTTCCGAATTAGCAGTAATCGCTCACAGCGGTCACATCATCTCACATGCGTTCCGATTTAAGATAATACGATTATGACGGCTGAGGGCTGTCAACAATTCGGAACGCTCGTGAACGCGCTCACAGTGCTTACTCAATGTCAAAATGATATTACAGCAGTATTTCTTTGTATAAACACCACAATTCTTCTTTTTCTTTGTTTAGTTAATAAAGCGCTCTTCCTCTCTCTACTTATTTAAAAATTTGCTGTGCCCGACAGGGTCCATAATTGTTTCTATTATTTTTTATTTACCACCTGTAATTGTACATTATGGATTGCAATAAACGATTTGAGATTTGAGGTGGCGACTGTCAGCCAGAAGCACAATTTCGAAAATGCCACGTTAGTTTAAAGATAATATGATGCATCTCAAAACAAAACACACACTGACACACACACCCTCACACACTCGCATTTTTGACAGCGCTCACAGTGATATTATTAGAAGCCATGGTCAGCGTTATCGCAAGATGGCGCATGTCATGACGTCATCTATGACAATTCACGGGACATCGTTATCGCGCTCACGCTAATTCGGTACGGGTTTAACCACGCTCAAATCGATTATATCGATTAAATTCCTAACTCGGAACGCACCCTCCAGTGTGCTTACACACAAGTGGCATGCGTCAACAGTAGAAGCATCTGCAGCCGTCAACATCCGTCGATCATCAACGCGTCGGCTGCAGCCGTCGACATCCGTCGATCGTCGACGCGTCGGCTGCAGCCGTCGACATCCGTCGATCGTCGACGCGTCGGCTGCAGCCGTCGACATCCGTCGATCGTCGACGCGTCGGCTGCAGCCGTCGACATCCGTCGATCGTCGACGCGTCGGCTGCAGCCGTCGACATCCGTCGATCGTCGACGCGTCGGCTGCAGCCGTCGACAACGTGCCGCTCCTGTAGTTAGTATCGAGTAATTCTAACCGTTTCATTAATGTTTTCAAAAGCGACGCAGTTAGACTTGTCCACCATTTCTTATTCAGCAATTTCGAATTGTAAGTGTTTTTGCGTAGGTACGTGAGCTTCTTGCTTATTGTGGTTAATGAGGTGTTCCTTCTATATTTATGTAATCTTTGGTAATATGCAGTGAAGCGAATTACTGAGCTCAAGGCATCTGCGGCACGCGACATGATGTTAATGTAAAACTTCATTAATGTTTAAGTTTATTCCACTGCAGGAATGAATACAATTCTGAAACAATTAAAATTGATGCCCGCCTTTGACTTGTTGAGATTCACTTGCGAAGGGACGGGGTGTTTGTTTAAATTATAGTCCTAGTTTGTTATTCTGTGTCTGATTTGGGTAAAAGGAAAGTACTTCCATTTGTAACTTTAACCCGTGGAATTTGTTCGCGTGGAAGACACAGTCATACGTACTCGTATATCACTTGGTAATAGTATATATTTCTGTCGCTGAAATCATTTTTGTAATCAACTCAGTCCTCCAAACAAACAATTTTACCTTTTTATAATATTCGTTAATTTATATAGTTTCTTAGTGGTTCAGTTGCTCCATGTAACATACTAGTATTCAGCTGCATCCGGTTAGACTGGAAGCAGACCCCAACACAGTTTGGAAAAGGCTAGGCAGATGGTGATAAATTCTTCTTTGCCTCTGTTGTGATTAAACTAGCATATTGTTGCAGCTTGCAACGGTCAAGTGCAGTGAGCCATAAATGATTCAAAATGCGATTTCATACTAAGGATACGCCGCGTACGCATTCGACCTCATACTCGGAATAAACAAAGGAAAAGGAAACTCATTTGTCTAAGAAACTACTACCTATTCATTATGTGCCTTGAAGATTCCAGGGCCATACGCAATAAATTATAGTCATTCTTGTAACTCCAAGTACAGAAACCAATCCTTCGTTTTATAAGAGAAAACCTTCCTAAAATAACCGAGCTTGAAAAAGGGGCTACTGATTGTAGTGCTTTTTTATAATGAGGATCATTTTGCCATAAGAAAATACTTAAAACCCACGAAAAGAGAAGTGGTAGCCCATTTTTTATCTGAAATCACGCGACTGATTTCTGATAAAAATTGGGCAGTCTCTGCAAAGATGCGACTGTAAAGATTTAGATAAAATTTTTGATAAAAAAAAAACGTTGATTCCCATCAACGAAAACGGCTTTCACATTTCCTTCCTCATTCCGAAACCATACGGTTACATAAAATTCCATGTCCCAGATACACGACAATGATTTATCATTATGGGCGGTAACACTTACACGGTTCACAGATCGAGGCGTTCCCGGTATTCGGAATCCAATTATTTAGAATTCCACCTGTAGAAGCAGTTTCTACGTAACTGAAATCGCGATATTCGGGAGTAAGTGAATTTTTCGGTAAGTCAATGTTAATCGTAATTCACGCTTCCGCCACGCTTTGATTGCGAAGCGAATGAATACATTAATGCATTCCTTTGGTGGAGGCGCCCGCATTCTTAGTAGATTGAGAAATTGGAATTGTTTTCTTTTTAATGATGGCATTTTTCATTTGCTTTTTCTGTAAGGAATGAGAACCGAATTTCTGCTCAATGGAAAAAGCACAGTGTTGTTAAAAGCCAAAAATGAGCCTGTGTCGTCAGTTATTTCATTCATAATGTGATAAACTACCTATATGATTTTGAAAAAATTAATCTCCAAATACCGTAATAAAAATCAAATCAATATAAGTAACCATTGTCACAAATATTATGGTGGTGTATTATAAAAATACCTAAGTGCTATTTATCAACCATTAGTGCAGGTCAATGACTCAACAAAAAAACAACGTATTGTTCTGTAAATAGAAAAAGAATTGGTTCTTTCAAAGCCTCGCATTAGGGATGGTTTGCCTATCATTCAAATGTCACAATGACAGCTATGAAATTAAAGAAATATGGTTGCCGGAATCCCACTCATAAATTAACTTATTGCGGCAGGACTGAACAACTATTAAAAATAAAAACGAGCAAGTCATAATACAGGGTGGGCAAATTAATAACTGGTATACACTTCATTTTTTAAAATTTTATTCTATAAAATAATATAAAAAAAAGTTTTTTTTTACCCGACTGCACCAGGAGGGTTGTGTTTTTCGAGAGTATTATGTATAATTGTTTGGCACGCTCTGCGGCCTGAACGGCTTGATGGATTTTAGCTTGAGAGGTGTCGTTAGATTCGTATTTACTGTGAGAGTGACACTAGGTATATCAAAATAAAAAAGAAAATAACATGGCGGATTTTTGGCACCATATTAGTCATTAAAAAATATATATTTTTCTCAAAACCTATCGGGTGGGGTATCAAAATAAAGGGTTTTAAAAGGTGATTACAAAAATATATACAACTTATATGGTTAAAAGTAATTCGAAGTGACAAATCGTAAAAAACACGTGCCAAGAACTAAATCGTCTGCGAAATCTTTCACATTTGTAAACTAAAAAGCTGGAAATAAAAAAATAATAATATAAAAAAAGGAAAAAAAACTGACTGCAACCATAAACTAAAACTAACTGAAAGCTAAAAACAAGCTCTTTTAAATTAAATAAAAGTTGGAAGCAGGGGGACCCATACCATTATTATAGTTTCAAACTCAAATGGGTCCCGCCTGCTTCCAACTTTTATTTAATTTAAAATGGGTTTGTTTTTAGCTTTTCAGTGAGTTTTAGTATAAGGTTGCAGTCGGGTTTTTTAATTTTTTAAATTACTTTTTTTTATACAGTATTTATGGCTGGCAATTAAGTATGGAAAATAATGTCAGACAAATGTCCAACTCTAGCAGCATAGCATATATGAACGTTAGATAGCCCCACATAAAAAATCAGGAGCTGTTCCGTGTATCTTGGAGGCCAATCAATGTCACCGTTTCTCGAAATTAATCGATCCGGAAACGTTCTTTTCAATGTCTCGGTTGTGACTCGTGCCGTATGACATGTGGCCCCGTCTTGTTAGAACCACATGTTTCCTAAGCCCAACTGATCCACTTGATGTAACAAAAAATTGTTTATCATCTAACGGTACCGATCTCCATTCACTGTAACAGCATCAGCCATAGCATCTTCAAAGAAATTACTCCTCCTGACCAAATTCCACACCAAACTGTTCAATACAAGACATGATTGGGTTGAGTAAAATGTTTTAATAATTAAAACACGTTGTCCAGTTGTAAAACGCTCCATAACAAATTTGCCGTATCTACACAAAATAAATTTCATGAAACAACTGTCCGGGACCACGGGTAACGAGTGGTCATATTTGCCACCAAAACAAAATGGCGGCAAAAAAGTTGTATACCTCCAAGTTACCCACCCTGTATTATTTTCAAGTTGCAACTGAAGTTGTTCTGTTTAAGGGAAGTTTATCCTATTGATTAATATTTCATGAAATAGTCATTCAATAGGGATATAAACTCAGAGGACTGAATTGGTGATTTTAATTATTATGATTTTGTTAATAGGTACAGACGGCAGCTGCACATCAAGTTACTACAATCTGTCAAATTTCTTTAATAGATTTTCAACTTTATGACTACAGCATAAGGTTCAACGTTGATTGGGAAAATTTTAAAGTTTCGGGTAACTTGATGTGCTGGCGTCTGTACATACTTGTTACGGTCGCGATTCATATTTTGTACAACATACAACTTGATGACCTGCATATTACATAAAACGAAAGAAAATTTGAATTTCGCTGGATACCATGTTGCTTCACCTAGACACTTCAGTTGAATGTCAATCAAGTACAAAATATTGGAAGTTAAATATAATAAGTTTCTTGAATCTATTAGTATTTGTGATCTAATCTCTAAATACACGTAATATTTTATGCGTAGTCTTTTGTCAATTTGGTAGGTATCTGAGTGCTTGGCCAGACTGGCAACGCGGGCGCGGGCCACGTGTCTTTCGAATCATGTTTGAATTTTAGAAACTCGAAAGTTACGCGGGTGAAACCGCGGGGCGCAACTAGTTATAAAATAAAATAGACCAAATATACACACTAATATAAAATAGCCAAAAGCCTCGTATTCATAACCTTAAAAGTTAAAAGTTTGACAATGGAAAAATTTGTAGATAGTAATCGGATATTATTTTCTAATCCACAGAAACCCTCCATCCAGTTATTAGTCCCATTGTTTTCCGCTAAAACCTTTTTATTATTAAAATTCCAAACATGGCCGGCACATAATTCTTCGTTCTCTATTTGAAATTAAATAGTTGTCATATCATGACGCGGTGCGCACGACACGACTGCACTACGAATGAATAATACATTCGATAATTGGCGCTTCCTATTTCGTTCTACATTTGAATTTTATATTACTTCGAGAACTGCGGATTAAAACTTGAAACTGAACACCGTGTTCGTTGTGTATTCGATGCAGTAGGTATATTTGTTATGGGTTTTATTAACATTATTAAGTTCGGTATTTCATCTAGAATATTGATGCGCAGCTGTGTTGTTTTATATAGTTAGTTTTATCGCGTTCTGTTCCATAGTCTTGCATTTTGGGGATAACACAAGGTAAAGACAAAATAGGTACTTACGTTAGATATTCAGTTTTTTATTATAAATAGTAATGAATTGGTTTCTGTCATTGTTTATTTATTTATTAAAGCCCACCAACAGCATATACACACAATCAATTATTGGTGAACGTCGACGGGCGTTTTGGGGGACTGTCTTATCGTTCGAAAAGTGCTGATTCTCAGCCTAATTAGAATAAATGACTTTTGATTTGCAAAAGTACTTAGGAAAGGCATTACTGCTACCGATAAAACTGTAAGTAAAATTGTCTTGAGAAGGAGAAAAAAATAGTACAAAGTGGATAGTCAGTGAGTGACTTTTCTTTTCTTTGTATATTTGAACATCAAAGAAACCTACAAATTAATCGCCATTTGAAATAAGTGATTTGTCTTTTTAGAACAATATACATTCATTTATTTCCATTACACAGGTTTATAGGGTGTTAAAAAAGATTAGATTAGATTCACAGCATCCTAATTGCGTAACACGCTATCAATCTCAATCTGAATAATTTTGTAGTAAGTATAGGTATTGCTAATTGCTTCATAATGTTTGAATTTGTCTGCTCAACAACGTATATTCAAAATGTATGTTTTTGCTACTGATAATGTGCTACGCAGTTACCCCGTGTGTGCAAAGTTTGTTTACACGTGAAGTCAAAAACCGTACAAGTGCGAGTCGGTCTCTCACACGAAGGGTTCAGTACCACCTTACAATATTTAACACTACATAATATAAAAAAGTCACGTTTGTTGTATGGGAGCCCCCCTTAATTTATTTTATTTTAATTATTTATTTTTAAAGTGAATATACAACTAAGTACCTATTCTGTAAATATTTCAAGCGTCTATCTGTTGCCGTTATTAATATCGAGCAAAAAACGGCAAAAATTCACGTCTGTTGTATGGGAGCCTCCCTTAAATATTTATTTTAATTTAATGATTTATTTTTAAAGTGTTTATATATCTAAATATTCTGTGAATATTTCAAGCGTCTACCTATTGCCGGTATTAATATCGAGCAAATAAAGGCAAAAAAAAATCATGTTTGTTGTATGGGAGCCCCCTTAAATATTTATTTTTTTCTGTTTTTAGTATTTGTTTTTATAGCGGCATCAGAAATACATCATCTGGGGAAATTTCAATTGTCTAGCTATCACGGTTCATGAGATACAGCCTGGTGACAGACAGACAGACGGACGGGTGGAGTCTTAGTAATAGGGTCCCGTTTTTATCCTTTGGGTACGAAACCCTAAAAATATTTTCATGTAAATTAAATAATATATGAATTCATTGCTTTTTATGTTATTCAAATTTATTTGTTCCACCATCTTGTAATTTGTCTATTTAATTAATATTTGTAATTGAAAATTAATACAGCCGGTCTATTCTGTAAAAGTGTCACCGTGCAAACTTAGGTGAAGTGAGCTGTCAATAGTGTCAATCCCTTGCAACAGGTGGAATGACAGCTCACGTCAAGGTCACTTCACCAAAGTTTTCACCGTGAGATTTTTACAGATGGACAGATTTTTACATAATATAAATTCTGACAGTCTAAAATGTTTAACTAACTATTTACGCTATAGGTACAAAATTAAATGACCATCTAACTAACTATACAAATACATACCATACATACATAATCAGCCTATAATGTTCCCACTGCTGGGACACAGGCCTCCTCTCAGTGAGAGGGAGTGGGCCGTAATCCACCACGCGGGCCCAGTGCGGGTTGGCAGATGTCACGTGTCTTCGAATTTTTGGTTCTAGGACATGCCGGTTTCCTCACGATGTTTTCCTTCACCGTTTTGAGAGCAGTTGTGATGAAATACTTTACACAAAGTAAAGCGCCTGTCTGGATTCGAACCTACGACCTACAAATAAATACAAAAAATGGCTATTATGTAGGAATTGAAAGGTCGAAAAATTGTGTGATCAGCACCCTACTTGCGTAACACACTATCAATCGGAATCTGAATCATTTTGAAGCAAATTGCTAATCCATTGCTTCATAAGTTCGAAAAATTTGTCTGCTCAACACGTAAATAACGCAATGAATGTTGTTGAACTGTCAAAATGAAACCGATTCCGATTGATAATGTGTTACGCAATTGCCCCGCCGTTTGTTGGAAAAGGTTAGTCACCAAATATTGTACAGTGAACCACGTATTGTCGATAAGGGGCGTTGACAGCGAATCGATAATTCACGGGTCAGCTGCACCGCGTGCACTACCGTGGTTCACCTACTCCTGGACCACGGTTTAACAAGCATGTTTAATTTAGTCATTAGTGGTAATTGGCAGTTTACTGCGGTACTATAACACCTGGAGGCTCGAATTAACTGCGGATTTACACAGGGTCAAATTAAATTAGCTAGAGAAACTTCGCAGATGTGATGGTATCGATTTCTAACGACGATAAAAACAAAAAAGAAACTAAACTCTTAATTTCAAGTACAGTATTTTTATCTCACGAAGCGAAACGCGTTTTAACGCGATTGTTTGTGTGGTATGTGTAATATTGTTCACAAATATTTGTATATATGCGGTGCAAGAGGGAGGTGAGCCATTTGTCTGTGGAGAGACACCGCATACACACCGGAGGTTTCCTAGTACTACTATCGTAATAGAACGCTTTTAGGACAGCTAATAAAAGATGGAGACGGACAAAGCTTAACTGACCACCAAACGTGTACTTGAAAGTCTCTCATAGACTATTTCTAATGACGTCTACGCGCACTTCGGCAATTTTCTACACATACGTTCTTCTTGTATATCTCTCTATTATTAATGTCATTCGATAGCGCGCACCTAAATACGTTACAAGTTGGCACTCTCTTGTGAAAGCGAAATTTATCAAGTTTGAAAAAGAAAACCACTTATTTGCTTATTTCGCTCTAACATTAAGAATATAATATTCCATTAGGAATTTGTCAGTAGCAGCCCGGAGTCTAGATTTGTGCTCGGTTGATGGGTATAGACTCACCTCCTATTACATGGGACTAAAACACATCTCGCTACTTAAATGTGGATGTAGGTACCTACTATTAATGGTTACAGTCCTCTGCCTAACCTTTCGGGGAAACAAGGAGTGGTCTTATATTATAAATAAATTGCATGACTGTAATCTGCGTTCGCGATTTAATTGCCAAAAATGTAAACAAATATGAATTAATGGAAAAATAACTTTGATTCTTACACAATAAAGTTCAGTTTACGCTAAATCTTCAATCATTTTTATAACTTTTTCAATTGTGCTAGTTACTCTGTAATCAACTTAATTGCCATTGAAATAAAGTTGATATTTGTTTAACTTGAAATAACGTCAATTGCCAACATAAATTTGAATAGACCGTAGGTATATGGCATATAAGTAAGCCTATTATTACTTTAAATTTTAAAACTGGAAGCATTCTTACTACGCTATGTTGCCTATGTCAATCGCAAAGCACTAGATTTGTGATCGATACCAACGCGGTTAACAAACGACCATTGGCTTCGACATTATTGATTCTTAGGGTCAGTGAGCTGATATATTTGTTTACGTTTTACTAACCAAACTATACTATTATTATAACTACACAGTTTTACCTAACTACCTATCGTTTGTTTGATGACTAAAACATACAATTATTTCTCAGAAATTGCTGACATCGATGAAGGAAAAATAGTGAGGAAACCTGAACTTATTATATAGAATACAACTTATTATACATTATTAATAATAGTAATTTTATTTCCAAACTTCAGTAAGTACCCGGTATATCAATGAGGTCTCGACCCCAAAACTCGGACACCTGTATGACAGGGACCGAGGTTTTTCTCTCTTCAAGAATCACCATGAGAAGGCTTAGACCATACCTACATGTAACCAATATAAGTTTAAAATCGCCAACCAATCTTGAAAGCATGGTGATTAATTAAAAAAACCTTCTCTGTATGAGAAAAGGCATTTGCCCTGCAGTGGGACAAAAAAAAAAACAGTGGCACTCCGGGAGTGCCGACAGATGTGAAAAAAAACAAACAGAATATTTTGCCATCACTCACTGACACATCGGAAATACATTAAAACCGAGAACATCCCGAGGAAAGCCGAACACATCCGAAGCGGTGTCGTTACGGTAACAGTGGCGCGAATTCAATGGATTTTTCCCATCTTAATAAATGCCTAACGCGTCTAAAGAAGTTTTCACTTCAATAATAGGCAATTGTATCGTGGGCTTCTAATAATATTGTAATAACAAAAATATGTGTGAAAGTAAATAATGATTTCCGAAAATGACAATAATTGTTGTGAACTTTAACAAACAACTGACATAACGGCAGCTGAAAAATATGTCTACCGACACCAAATTCATGAAAAAGTTATTCCTACACAAATATTTATTTCGCAAACATAACACTGAATAAAAAAGGCGTCAGTTGCAGTTTCGGACAAAAAACTAGGCCGAATTTTTGCACACTGCAAACGAACATAGTTCTCTGAAAACTAGAAAAATGTAAAACAACCATTTTACTTACATTGCAAAACGATGGACAACTTCACCAACCACCACATTATCCCGGCCAAAGCCCCAATGTTTGTTCAAACACCAACCAATATATCACTGCGTTTGCGCCTCGTAACGCGCGAAAACCAAAAACAAAAACCGGTACAAACTTGTATAAACTGCTTATAAACTAGTATCTTTATATTCCGCAAAGAGAATATATTACAAAGTTTGGAGGTCTCGAACTAAACGCGCGTAAAGTTTTAAACCGCGCTCCCAACGTGTGTGGGGTTCGAACCCGGGTTGGAAACTAACCGACGCAGCCAACTGGCGTCCGGTGGTAAGCGGACCATATCGGAAGCACTTGGTATTGTGTAGTTATTGGGTAATTCATTCTAATACCTCACGTAAGTACATACTGTTGCTTGCGATTATGTTCTTTAAGTGTTATTATGAGTTTTAAGTTTTTATAATTTTTTCTTACACATAATATCATACCTATGTATTATTTTAAGATGTTCCATCGCCTAACACAGAAAAGTACTTTAGCAAAAAATCAAAGTTTTTTCTTTTTTTTTGTTCTTCTAAACTTACTCACTGTTTTTTTAATAAATTTCCAAAACAAAGTCATCTATGAAAAATCATCTACTTATAGATCTATTCAGTATTCACTTACACAACATTACCAAAAAGTACTCTCCACTCCACAAAAAGGACTAACAAAATTCCTTAAATTTTCGGCGTCCGTATGTCACGGCGCGGCGGCGCGTCTAGTAGGCCCCTTCCGGCTGGTATCAGTACCTCACCCATCGCCTTACGTTCATTTACATCGCCAACTTAGTATGCGAATAACGTACGCCGCTTGTATAACATTTCTAAGTGAGTTAAGACCTCTGCGTTAATTTTATCTTTAGTCTACAGCCGCGATTTGAATTCGTACCTTCATTTTCGGGGTATATTATGTCGGGTTTCTCGAGGAAGTAGGGATTGCACGTGGGTCTTTTCCGCTTACGTTTTTGGAGAAAATAGAATTTTATTGGTCGGTACGGCAAAGGCGTTTTCTATTATAAAACATAACAACAGACGATGACCAACCTTCTGTCTTTATTATCAAATTAACAGTTGCTCCTTAATAAATTTCGTCAATAAAGTAACTATACAGGGTTACTGGAAAAACATTAACAACCTCTTAAGAGGTCATTGCACTCATCACTATGAACAACTTTTACTATGGGACCAAACCTGAAATCGCGAAAAAAAAATCAGCTGTTCCCTACATTTATGTTTGTATAACTCGTCAAAATGTAGGGAACAGCTGACTTTTTCGCGATTTCAGGTTTGGTCC
Source organism: Hydraecia micacea (assembly GCA_914767645.1). Classification (NCBI taxonomy): domain Eukaryota; kingdom Metazoa; phylum Arthropoda; class Insecta; order Lepidoptera; family Noctuidae; genus Hydraecia; species Hydraecia micacea. The sequence goes on from OU611781.1 coordinate 3,358,993, forward strand.
CATAGTAAAAGTTATTCATAATGTTGAGTACAATGACCTCTTAAGAGGTTGTTGATGTTTTTCCAATAACCCTGTATAGCAGGACAAAGTTAAGTTAGATTTAATCCTATATGCCCAAAAGTGTCAGAAACGGTAATAAATCAGCATGATTTTTAGAACCAATTTTAAAGCTAGTAACAACACCGAAAAGTAAGAGTGGGGGCGCCGCACGGCAGCGGTGCCGCAACGTCATCCTACATACAAATCACTATGCCATGTCACACGATGCGTTGGGCCGCCGTGCGGCGTCGCACCATAGGCGCGCCGCGTTTGTGACCTGCGAGACGAGGCGGGGATGGGCGATGTGCTGCGGCGCGCACCACGGTAAACAGCGTTCTACTGCGGTGCCGCACCGCCCGTGTGGCAACCTACAGCTCGAATTAATTGCGGTGCGGTGCCGCACCGCACCGTTAACGCATCGTGTGGCCTCGCTCTTAACTAAAAGTTCTTGAAAACAATTGCTTATAAAACATTCAGTCGCGTCTATCTCGAAGTAAATTAAATATAAATGAGTCTCGGAGTTTCTCAGTTAAACAGGCCAAGAATTCTCATAGTTAAACTTCTATTAATTGTCGAATACTTAGTTGTTGCGAAGCTCGACGTCAAGGTATCGTTTCACTTTCTGTTATTAAGCATTCTCGAAATATTAAATTGGAGTTTCTCAAATTACAACGTAGTGCTATGCTGTCATGGGAACGATTAAGAGATTTAATTTAATAAGAACTGTTGAATGTTAACTCAGTGGAAACTATATTTCTGGAAACGATACAAAATTAGCCGCCGCTGAGCCAACATGCAATTCAAATAATATGACAACTGAATTGGATCCAAGACTTATTTCTGAAGACAAACGTTGCAGCTTGTTCGACTACCCCGTTTAAAATAGAAGTAGGTATCTATTGTTTCCTTAGCAAATGTTTAAAGCACAGTTAGATTTACTTCAAGAACAAAGTGACAACACTGGCGCGCTTGACTCGGTGGAACGCAGAGCTAAGAGGCCCTCTGGCGACGTAAAACTGGTAGATGCCAAGCTTCTTGTCTCATCGCCGCAAGGTTGCCTGCTTGTCGGTCTTCTACAGATTGTACTTCGGTGAGTGTGCCCAAGAACTCCACGACCTCATTTCACCGGCCTCCTTCTACTTTCGGACATCCAGACGCACTGCAAGTTACCATGCCTGCCTAGTTGCTATTCCACCGATTCGATTCGCACTAAGCGTTTGCAAATTTTATAATGCGAACATACTACCTGTGTCTGTGTTTCCGAGCGCATACAAACCGAATCTCTTCAAAGCGAGAGTGAACAGGCTTCTTCTGGGTAAGCTCACTCCATCGTCGACTTTGTCTCTGTCACCTCTGACTTAGACTAGAGTCAAGAGCAAACCCATTACATAATTATCTCATAATCAGCCTATAATGTTCCCACAGCTGGGACACAGGCCTCCTCTCGAGACATACTACAAATAACCTCAACTATCGCCCTGTTTCGTTTGATCCACGATTTTTTGCCCACTCTGTATAGATAGATTGTCCAGGCAATCACTGTCCATTCCAAGTTTGCCTGGAAGAGATCGCAGAAAGCTATAAGGCCGCCCATTTTATGCTTTGTAGTGTTACAAAATGTTTTGTTTTGTTATGGTTTTTCTGAAGCAATAAAGTCATCATCATCTGCCTAGCCTATTCCTAACTATGTTGTGGTCACCTTCCATTCTAAGCGAATGCAGCTGAGTACTAGTATTTTAAATGGAGCGACTGCCTATATGACCTCTACAACCCAGTTACTGGGTAATACGATCCCTTTGGTAAGACTGGTTGCCAGACTTTCGGGCTTCGGACAACCCGTAACCTGTCAAAGATCCAGAAATGATAGCCGGGACCAACGATAAATAAAGTATATATAAATAAAAAAAACGACGGGTTGCACTTCGGGAGTGCCGGCAGAAGTGAAAACTTCGCGCCGTAGAAAGAGAGGGGGATACTCCTACGCCGCGCCGGCTCTCTACTCTCCATCCGTCTTACGAATTTTCGATCAGGTCACGTGTCCTTACGCGAGTTTAACATTTTTTACCCATTACAAAAAAAGTGTACAACGCCGCTAAAGAAGTTTTCACTTCAATAAATAACCCTTTCACGACAAAATCAAATCAATCACAATTAAGCTAATAAGTAACATAATTGTGGTTACTACCATTTGGAACTCCAGAAAAGCAAATACAAAAACACATTAACGTTTATCGCCCAAACAGAGCCAGACAATGATTTGATTCAATAAAGTCACACCGGACACGGAATACCCATAAATATTAATTGAATGCCTTTTATGTTATTTATTGAATGGACTATAGAACAGGGATTCCTTCACTTGTCGTTTATTAGATTTTGTGAGCGACTAATGATTGAGACAAGATGTGGGGGAGTTTATTAACTATGAGAGAGGATTTGGGTTGTACTAATATATGTAGCTCCCGACACAAATAAAACTGGTAACGCTTTTTCTGGCTACGGCTGCAGTAATATAAGGAGATATCGAATGAAATACAATGAAATCTTGACTGCTTATAACAACAAATTGCTGGAAAGGTGGCTATGAGCTTTTATAGCACTGTGTGACCTAAACCCACACTTAAGTCACGGTTATCTGTGACTTAAGTAGTCCATGTTTACACAAAAAAGCTTGACTTAAGTGCGGGCTTAGATCACACGAGCTATAAAATACTTAGTATACGAAATGTGTGACTTAACAATCTCCCTGCCATGGGAACCGCCGGCGACCCCCAAAAAAATTTATTCAGCTGGCCAAGGCAATTTTTTTAATACTTTTATCACATTTTCCATAACAGCACGCCAGTAGTTGTAAAAACTATTTGAATTCGATAGGTCAGGGCGGATCTCACGGCCTCTTGTAATAATTTTGACTTTTGACTCACAGCGTTCACAAGCAGAACCTTTGGGACCCGCCGGCGGACTCCATAGCATCCTGAACATAAAAAGTTTTATATATTGTCGGCAGGGAGAGTATGTAGTGCATTATCGTAATGTACTATTTCGCCATCTCAATATTAAGTGCTCTTTATACGGCACTTTGAACAAGTGACACACCTGGCAAGGCAACATTTTTCTAGTTAGCAGACAGCCTAGACAAACTTTTCTTTTTAGTTAGCAAAGAGCCTAGATAAAGTGACCTTCTATCAGCGATAACTATGATAGAAAGTCAACAACGTAGATTGACATAATGCTACCGAAAAGTCGTTGTACAAATGAGCAGAATGGTGCTAATCCATGCGTCATGTTTGTGAACGGGCGCCGCGCCGTCAGGTAGGGACTGGTCATTTCTTAGCTGCCACGGCTTATTTTAATTTTATTTAATATTTGAATTGTTTTTAATCTTTTTACTACGGACGCTTTTAACGATCTGCATCCTCCTGAAATGCATAATTTCGACATGAATGATGTAACCAATATTTTGAAACTATTATTTTGATTCAAAAGAGTTTTTTGCCCGTTCTTCTCCATTGTTACCTACTACGCTTTTGAATGGGCAACTTGCTTCAGCTTTCAGACTGACCGACCCTTTGACGATTCAAAGGTGTCTGTAATTGGTTTATTTTAAATAAATGCTTTGAGTTTGAAACACGAAACGCTTTGAAAGTGATTAAATTGTCACTAGGTAGGCCCTCTGGCTATCCAGTACAATCAAAACTAAAGGGATCTTCAAAAGCCAAATTCTGCCAGTCTATCATATATTTTCATTGTGAAAACTTTGTTCAAGGGAGTAGTCATTATTCTGTAAAAATCTCACTGTGAAAACTTAAAGAAATAAAGTAAGAAAATGCATATAATTAGCACATAAAAAAATGCATTAAAAGACACACAGTACACCAGAGATATACATCAGATAAAAACAAATAAAAAAGTGTAAAGTCAGATATAAGAAATTAGCAGGAAAGTGGACCTTACGGCTGCGCCAAAAAGGCCCAGTTCAGCATAAATGCCAGACAACTAGTGCCTGCCATGACGCTGGTTTTCAGCTGAACCTGATGTGTGAGGTGACGGATGTAAATCAGTTTTATACTGCAAAGTGTGTATGCATAATTAAATAAATAAAAGAAATTTGTCTCAGATAAAAACAGTAATCTATATAATTATATAAATAGTGTGATATTGAGTAACATTGCAAAAAACACTGATAAATTAATAAATGAGATGACCGCACGATAGACAGGCCTTCGTTAATATGTAAATAAAGAACTTGTTCGAAACGAGTCAGAACAAAAAGTCAGTGTGTAGTCAATAATGTTAATCCTTAAAATCAGGTGGATTGACAGCTCACTTCACCTAATTTTTCACAGTGAGACTTTTACAAAATAGCACTCAACTATAATCAGCCTATAATGTTCCCACTGCTGGGACACAGGCCTCCTCTCTGTGAGAGGGAGTGGCCCGTAATCCACCACGCGGGCCCAGTGCGGATTGGTAGATATCACAGGTCTTCGAATTTTTGGTTCTAGGTCATGCCGGTTTCCTTACGATGTTTTCCTTCACCGTTTTGAGAGTAGTGGTGATGAAGTAATTTACACCAATTAAAGTGCCTGCTTGGGCTCGAACCTACGACCTACAACACGACACAAAATAGCACTACCATAGTGAAAAAAAAAAAAAAACACCAATACAAAATCAATTCACACTTGATTTGACATAATTATTGTGTTTGTCATGTGTGTCTAACAAAAAAGCTCGAAGCTCCGGCCGTGGGTGACCGGCGTGACGTGCCGGAAGCGGGTCGTGTGCGGACTTCCGGTCCGCTCGGCCGGAACGCCCGCCGCATTCCGATAGGGTGGCGTTATAAACTTGTGTCATTACTGGGGTTTGAGTGTGATACCGTTTTGAGTTTTGGTAATTAAAATATGTTTGAACCTTATAATATTACCTTATGTTAGAAATATTAATTCCACAATTTTCGTAACAGCACCTACCACTGTTTGTCTCTGCATCACCCAATGGTTGACTAGTAAAAAATGCCTATAGCGTTAAGTCCGCCTCGGTACGTTACTCTATAAATATAAAAAACCAGCCAAGTGCGAGTCGGACTCGCGCACGAAGGGTTCCGTACCATTGACTAGGTAAACAACAGTAGGTACACAAATTTCATATTTTAACCTTTTTTTTTAGTTTCTCTTGTCCTGGTGTCTCTCTGTAACCATGGAGTCTGGCTCATTTAGGCAAAATAGGCAAATAATGGCGTTTTTTTGTATGGGAGCCCCCCTTAAATATTTATTTTATTTTAATTTTATTATTTTTTATTGAAGTAAAAATACAACTGAGTATTTTGTGAATATTTCAAGTGCCTACCTGTTGCCATTATTGATATCGAGCAAAAAAGGGCAAAAAAAATCGCGTTTGTTGTATGGGAGCCCCCCTTAAATATTTATTTTGTTTTGTTTAGTATTTGCCGTTATAGCGGCAACAGAAATACATAATTTGTGAAAATTTCAACTGTCTAGCTATCGCGGTTCTTGAGATACAGCCTGGTGACAGGCAGACGGACGGACAGACAGCGAAGTCTTAGTAATAGGGTCCCGTTTATACCCTTTGGGTACGTAACCCTAATAAAAATCAATGTTTGTATGTTTGTCCTCTATGCGTTCCGAAACCATAGGTCAGATTGTGATGAAACTTTAGTAGGGTGCTCTGGAGACGGCCGTGAGGGTTTCTTATTATTAAAACATGGGAAAAAATATCTGAGGTGGTACGAAGTTCGCCGGGTCAGATAATATTAAATAAATAATTCCGTTCATAAGAGTGGGGATGATGCAATTAAGATAAGTGACAATTTAACCAAAATTCTAACTTGTATAGTTTTTTTAATTTTTAAAAGTGCAGAACATGACCGTTTTAGCCATCCCTATGATTTGAGTGCCAATGTGTTTATTTATTAATTTATATTATATTTATTTTTACACCAGAAAATACATAACAAAAAATACGATTCTAACTACAAAAGATACAATGGGCGGCCTTATCGCATTCTGCGATCTCTGTTATGTTGTTGTTTTGTTAAGTTAACTTAAATAAAATTTTAGATGCGCTTTTATACGTCTTAGCAACTTTAGATACTTATTTCATCATCTGCCTAGCCTTTCCCAACTATGTTGGGGTCGGTTTCCAGTCTAACCGGATGCAGCTGAATACCAGTACTTTACATGGAGCGACTGCCTATCTGACCACCACAACCCAGTTACTGGGTAATACGATACCCCTTGGTAAGACTGGTTGTCAGACTTCCGGGCTTCTGACTACCCGTAACGACTGTCAAAGATCCACGAATGACAGCCGGGACCAACGGCTTAACGTGCTTTCTCTTCTCGGTATGTAAAGATGGTCACCCATCCATAGACCAACCGCGACAAGCGTAGATTAACCTGATCGATCGACCTATGCGGCTGTTATTATTTAGCCACGGGAAAAGATACTTATTTAATTTAGTTAAAACACCTATCATATTTTTCAAAATTCACAAAGATGTTTCACTAAATATGTTTAATGGCTCCCAAATCCCTGTGGTGTAAAATGAACCTTTCTCGGCAAGCGAATCTTGTCCTACGCCATTACGAAGGCATATTTCTTCATTAAAAATAAGTACCAACAAGTTTTATTTTACACTGTTTTGCATTTAAATTGAACCATTGATAACAAAACAGTAAAACAAATTGTTAGACTCAATTTAAACCGGTTTTGTTACGCTTTCTTTACAATACGTGGTCGCTGCACCGCCATACAACACACTGTAACACTATATACTTGAGGCCAATATAAGTTAAAAGTTATATTGCTTGGAAACTCTTTCGATAGCGGCAATACTAGCGTATCAGAGTTCCATTTTATAAAATTGGAATTGAAATATGCTATCGAAAAGTGTTTAAATGCTGCGGTTTCAGTTTTAAGCGGGACATTTTAATGGCATGCCATAGTTGTATGTGTAAAATGTAATGTATTGTGTGTAATGTATTGATAGCATAGTTTGTGGGTTTCGGAAAATAAAATAAATAAATGCTGGTTGTTTAATTGAGAAGCCGTCACTGTTGTTGTTATTTAATTACTGCATTCGTAAATCGATGAAATGCCATATTAATCTAATACCCATATATTTTGTAGAAACTGTTTTGTTTAAAACAGCAAAATATTTTGAACCGCCATTTTTCAGATTTGCATGTAACATGTGTAGGTACAGTTTATCCAAACATTTATTTTGAAAATAAAATCCTTGTTTGGCTATGTTTTACTGGCCGAACGTGTACAAGTGTACACACACAGTGAGTTTGCTAGACACCGCTTATGTTCTGCACTGATTCAGTTATTTTGTTGTTCTTATGCACACACATACTCTTAATGCATCCTGTTGACGTCGTAACCACAAACTTGCAAGTTTACGTTTGAGTTTCAGTAACATGTATTTTTATGGCTGCTTTGTTTGTTTAGTGAGCATGAGGTCCTAGGTTCGATTCCCGGGACGGACAAAGTGTTATAGGGTTTTTCCATCTGGAATTTCGCAGTAGCACCACGAAGTCTGGATTTGTTTGCGGATAGGCTCGCCCCTGTTCCATGGCACTTGAACATAATAATTATACAGGGTGTTTGGAAATTGAGTGCAAAGCTTTAAGGGAGTGATAGCTGACACCATTTACAGAATTTTGAGCCATACATGTCTTAGACTAAGTATGTTTCTTTTATTTTTTCCCAGTTAAAGGTGGTATTGGTTGACAAAAAGTTTGCAGTAGAAAAAAAAAAACATACTTTGTCTAAGACAATATGGTTCAAAATGCTCTAAATGGTGTCAACTATCACCCCTTAAGGCCTTGCATCCAGCCCAGAGGACACGGTGGAGCATACGGTGGAGGTCTGCCCCGCTTGGGCGGAGCACCGCCGTGTCCTCGTAGAGGCGATCGGCAACGGCGGCGACCTCTCGCGTCCGGCCCTGGTTCAAGCCATGGTCCGGGGCGAGAGGGAGTGGGAGGCGGTCACCTCCTTCTGCGAAGCAGTCATGCTAGCGAAGGAAGTGGCGGGACGGCTCAGGGAGAGAGCCGCACGCCTCAGCCGCCGCGGGAGACGCTACGGGCGTCGGGAGCCGCGTGACGACTCCCGGCCACCGTAGGCGCGGGCCTGCGGACGGAGAGTAATGGGCAGCTCTCCGTCCGATCAGGACCAGGCCCGTGCCGGACGGCGCGTATGTGTTCCACGCGCGCCTCAAAGAGATGTCAGCATTAAAGAAGGGGCCCGCCAGGGCCGAAGCCTGCCGGGGTAGCGGGATCGTCCGAAAGGGTTACCGCTGCCCCGGAACATAAAGGGCTAAGGAAGGAACACGGGTGGGTTTTAGTCAGTAAGAGTCTGACACTCCCTTCCGCTCCACCCAGAGCGGGAGGAGTCATTAGATGATTTCCCATCCACAAAAAAAAAAAAAAAAGGCCTTGCATCCAGCTGCCAAACACCCTGTATAACTATCTGGCGAAATGTGTGTGTACCAGGTACACCTTTGATGTTCGGTCGACTCGGGGCTATATCGATTTTCACCTTTTTACGAAGTTTTTAATTACTCAAAAAATAGAATTCTAGGATAGTCAGATTATTCCTACGTGTAAGAAAATAGCCGGTAAATGTAGGCAATGCACATTTAATTTTTATGGTTGATCTATATTCGACTCGGATGGGCAGCGTTCGGGAAGTTACGCAATATCTTCTCGTTGGGACGAGAAGATATTGCGTAGCTTCCCGAACGGTCAAAGACTTTCGTCTTGAGACACTGCGGTATGTGGGCATACCACAGTGTCTCAAGACGAAAGTCTTTGACCAGTGCGTGTTGCCAGTGATGACATATGGCACTAAAACGTGTTCGCTCACAATGGCCCTTATTGGAAGGCTAAAAGTCACCCAAAGGGCAATAGAGAGGGCTATGTTTGGAGTTTCCCTGCGTGATCGAATCAGAAATGAGGAGATTTGAAGGAGGACCAAGGTAACTGACATAACCCGAAGAATTGCCAAACTTAAGTGGCAGTGGGCAGGGCACATTGCTCGCAAAACAGATGGCCGATGGGCGCACACCGGAAGACGTAGCGTTGGAAGGCCTCCCACAAGGTGGACCGACGACCTTGTGAAGGCCGCAGGAACCCGTTGGATGCGAGAAGCACAGAACCGGTCGAAGTGGAGGTGCTTGGGGGAGGCCTATGTCCAGCAGTGAATGTCTTTCGGCTGAAATGATGATGATGATAACTTTGGGATGTATGAAGAAGCCTCCTAGTGTAGCGCAGTTTATTCCGCCAGTTACTGTTCAATGTTACCTTTGGACATTGACTCAGCACTCGGCCCGGCTCACGCGCGCCCCAGTTAAAATAATGATTTGGTTGCATCTTACATGCAAAGGAAGATTTTGTGTAATAGTGTGTGTTAAGAAAATGTAGTATATAAGCTGTGTAACAGCTTATATACTACTTTTCCATACTTACTATATTAATATTATAAATTCAAAAGTAACTCTGTCTGTCTGTCTGTCTGTATGTTACCTTTTCACGCCTAAACCACTGAACGGATTTAGATGAAATTTGGGTTAGAGATAATTTGAGTCCCGGGAAACGACATAGGATCGTTTTTATCCCACGAGATCGAAACTTATGCGGGTGAAACCGCGGGGCGCAGCTAGTTATAATATATTATTTCGAATTTGAAAGTAACTTTGTCTGTATGTTATCTTTTCACTCATAAACCACTGAACGCATTTCGATAAAATTTGGTAAGGAGATAGATGGCATCCTGAGAAAGGACATAGGCTTCAGACTGTTTGTCCTGGTTGCACGTTCCCGTGGGATAATTTCCGAGATTCACGCGAACGAAGCCGTCGGCAGAAGTTAGGACACACCACTCGATTTATTTTTTAATACATAGTTATTCAGCAAGTAAGTTTGTAAATGATAATCAATTAATGTGATACAGTTTTTAATTTAATACAAGAATTGAATTAATACTAAAAATAACAATATTAAATCCTAACTTAACTAAAACTATTAGTTTGTAAATTACAAAAAGTTTTCAGTCATTTTAGTTTACGTTCGGCTAATAAATTATGAACAGAAAGATTACTTATTCCAAACTTAGGTGTTAATATTTTATAGAAATTTCGCTTTATAACCTTTGATTAAGGCATTTTAGTGAACTTCATAATTTAAAACTTTTCTGTTAGTTCAAAGTTTTCTCATTTTACTTACATATTTAATGTTTCATCTTAAAATAAATATTTTTAGATTACATAATGAACAATGTGCCTTGGAGGTGCTTAGACTTGTTAAGATGTAATAGGTCTGGGTTTAAAAGCACGGCAAGCACATTTTTTTAGTCTGGAGGCAAAGTCGGATTAATTGTTAATCAAATTGACTAAAAACTTGAATTGTCCATATATTCAAGTCACAAATGTCATTCATTGACTTTTGTAAGAAATTGCTGTTGTGTGTCAACTTCAGAAACAATTAATTTCCCTGGCAGTGCAATTCAGTGCAATACTACTGCACTGATGCTGTAGTTATATCTATCATAGATTTGTATTAAAAATAAAAACTGTCGTCACACATAGAACTGATATTTTTCCAACGCCAGATAATTTTAACCGAGGAATAATTTAGAATTTTCGGAAATTGGAATTATTGAAATCTGTCAGACGTCAATTGTATTCCACGAATAAAAATTACCTGTCGATTGAAAAATCAGCCCAGACTTATAAATATTATAAAATATTAAAAAGACGTAGCAAGCAATCATCAGCTTATAATATGTGCACTTCTGGGACACAGGCATTCTCTCTTTGAGAGGGAGTGGGCCATAATCCACCACGCGGACCTGGTGGGTTGGTGGCTGTCACGTGTCTTCGAGTTTTTGGTTTGGTAGGACATGCCGGCTTCCTCACGATGTTTTCCTTCACTGTTTTGAGAGCAGTGCAGAACATATTTTATCAAAGTAAAATGCCCGTCTGGGTTCGAACCTCTGACTTACAAATCGTAAGTCGCGGTCGTTACCTCTGGGCCACCACTGCTCCACCGCTTATAACATAGCTATTTTAAAATAGGTAATGTCTTCTGTAAATAAAAGTTGCCTCTATCAGCATAAAAATCCTATTTAAATGCAAGCGAAAGTGAACTATATTGACAAAGTGCTAGGTTAATGTCCGGGCGACACAATTTTCCTCTGTCGATGCATATTTACCTCTATGTATACGGGCTTTATCGATTTGCCTTTGTATTTGATGAGTTACTAGTATGTACTATGATTAACTTGGAAGATTATGTTTGTTTTTAATTTTTTTTATGCGGTTGGTTGTATATTTTTAGAGCTCTGTACCTCAAAAGGAAAACGGAACCCTTATAAGATCACTTTCGCTGTCCGTCTGTCCGTCGGTCAAGACCCTTTTTCTCAGGAACACGTGGAGTTATTTATTTTATTTTTTTGGTTTAGTTATTTTTTTTTATTTTTGATGCAGTAATTGCCCTTATTGTTCCCTTATTTAAATTACTAAACTTTCTTTTTTGAACAAAATTTTTTTGTATGCAATTTTTAATTGCATTGTGTAAATTATGTGTTGTTTGTGGTGAAAAACTATAATTTAGGTAAATAAATCAGTCATGTCATGACATAATAATTATAAAGTGGCGTTAGTTATCGAAGTCAATCACGTTCTCTTTATATAATAAAACACAAGGTGTTAGAATTTTGAGATAAAGAACTTTGTAGAATAATATTATTATTATACAAAGTTCTTTATCTCAAAATTCTAACACCTTCTTTTTTATATAGGTATAAGCACAAAAAAGTTATGTTAGAAAACTTTTTAATTTTTTCGTTTTATTGCTCTACTGAAAAGTCGTGTTTTGGTGGATACGCCCTTTGAGCCCGAAGGTATCGATATAATGAATATTTATGTAAGTTTTATTTCGAAACGATACTTACAAAATTTTAATCAGTTGATGATGTGCGTAAATTCCATTCTTTAATAAATCAGACTGCCTTCCTAATAGAAGGGGCTTGTGGCTAAGTAATACCAGCCGCACCGGTCGACGGATCAGGTTAAGCTACGCTTGCTGCGGTTGGTCCGTCGATGGGTAACCATCTATACATATCAAGACCCCTCCGTGATTCGGAAAGCACGTTAAGCCGTTGGTCCCGGCTGTCATTCATGGATCTTTAGCATTCGTTAGGGGTCGTCAGAAGCCCGAAAGTCTGACAACCAGTCTTACCAAGGGGTATCGTATTATCCAGTAGCTGGGTTTGTGGAGGTTACATAGGCAGTCGCTCCATGTAAAATACTGGTATTCAGCTGCATCTGGTTAGCCTGGAAGCCGACCCCAACATAGTTGGGAAAAGGCTAGGCAGATGATGACTGCCTTCATAACAGCCTAAGCCCCTTACTAATAAACGTATTATATCAGATGAATAGTTACACACCGATTTCTCTCTTTCAATCGTCAGTAATTTGACTTTCGAAAGAAGAAGACAAAGCATTGTGTAACTATACAGACGCTATACAACGTTTATTAGTAAGGGGGTGAGAAGATTATACGAGTATTAATAAACATTTCCACACAGTCTAAAATAATCTCATTCATTACGTATTTAAGCTCCTTAATTATAACTTTAGAAGATAAAATTAGCTGAAACATAAGAGCACGTCAAATACTCCAGTCTTAATAGATAACATTATGTGCCATAACCCGTAATAAGCAACTCTATAGCAATTAATTAACTAACAGCTTCCATAATGCTTTCACTGGCGCCGAGAAGTTTCATCTTACGAATAATAAAACAAACCTACACAGACAAAATACGTCAGTTGTTACATATAAAAACTAAATATTTAGTTACTTACTGGGAGGGTCCCGTGGCTAAATAATAACAGCCGCACAGGTCGATTGATCACGTTAAGCTACGCTTGCCGCGGTTGGTCTGTGGATGGGCGACCATCTTTACATACCGAGGCCCCTCCGTGCTTCGGAAAGCACGTTAAGCCGTTGGTCTCGGCTGTCATTCGTGGATCTTTGACAGTCGTTACGGATAGTCAGAAGCCCGAAAGTCTGACAACCAGTCTTACCAAGGGGTACCGTATTACCCAATAACTGGGTTGTGGAGGTCAGATAGGCAGTCGCTCCATGTAAAATACTGATATTCAGCTGCATTCGGTTAGACTGGAAGCCGACCCCAACACGGGAAAAGGCGAGGTAGATGATGACATTAGTTACCTACTGTAAGGTCTCCGAACCCTTATATTACCATAGCGGGGTAATTTCGTTACACACTAACAGTAGCAATGGCTTTCATTTTGACAGTTCAAACACATTCATTGCGTTATTTACGTTGCTGAGCAGCCAAATTTTTCGAACATATGAAGCAATCAATGGATTAGCAATATCCTTCAAAATGATTCAGATTGTCGCTAATAGTGTGTTACGCAGTTAAGTTGCGTGTCGAGTAAATATTATTATTATTTAATATACCGTTTTGGCTTCGTAACTTTTTGATGAAATAAAATATTTGCGAATGCCGGTTGTCAAAGCCAACGGTTCAAACCGTCTACAGTACACAGTATTTCAATAAAACCGGTGTAGTCTATTGACCATTTTTAATTCGTGCACATCATCCGAGCAACATACTATATTTCCCCTATTATATCCACGTTGTATGCCGCCGCAACTAAAAGAGACTTTTTATTTTTATTTGAGTGGTACATTTTTTTGAGCCGCATGTGTACACAGCGTTAAAAATAACATTTTAAATGTTTTATTTATTTTTAACAGTTTTTCTGTTATTCGTTTGTTATTTGTTTTTTTTTGTTCTATTGTTTTGGCTGTAGTGTAAGTATTTTTGGTAATTTATATTGGCATGCAGTAAATAATTGGTACCTTTATGTTTGTATTTTGTTTATTGTTGTGCTTTCCTATGTTTGCCGTGAATATTGTAAGTCTACTAAGCGATAAATGTTTCCATGCTTCAATAACATCTTCTTCTTCAGTCTTACCAAGGGGTATCGTATTACGCAGTAGCTGGGTTGTGGTGGTCAGATAAGCAGTCGCTCCATGTAAAATATTCAGCTGCATCCGGTTGGACTGGAAGCCGACCCCAACATAGTTGAGAAAAGGCAAGCAAATTGATTTTGTTCAAAATCAAAATATTTTATTTCACATTAAACCTACATGGGCACTTATGAAACGTCAGAAGCTAGGTGCACGGTTCCAATTGGTCGTTTCTTATGGAGAAGAGCCGGCAAGAAACTTCACGTGTTAGATATTATTACTTTGTTCAAAATCAAAAGTCATTTATTCAAACTAGGCTGAGAATCAGCACTTTTCAAACTTCAAAATTACATAAGACAGTCCCCCAAAACGCCCGCCCTTCGCCACTTCCTAGTGCTTTCTCTGGGGAGAAGAAATGGCGGAACAAACTCCCAAGCAGCACAGCTGTCTGTTCAGTTAGAAAATAGTTGATTTTATACAACACTAGGTATGGAAAGTAATTAACGTTACAGGACACAGGACATTAAATTAAATTATTTGCCATAGGTTAGCTAGCCACGCCAATATACCAACAAATACAATAAACACTATACGCAATCAAGCAAAAAAAAAAAAATGTAAAAAAAAAAACTTACTACCTAAATAATAGCCTCCAGGTATAAAGGGCGTGACAGCTTACATATTTATGCAATGCTGGGTTCTGTTTACATAGTTGTCACTTGAAGTCACAAATGATAAACTAGGACCAAAATAAATAAACAAGTTATTACTAATAACAACAATAAAAAAAAAATGTTCTTTCAATAATCGTTTTTCTATTGACATGAAAACCACATTTTCGTTGCACTTACGGCACAACTACTGGGAACCGATCGTGGGACGTCGCAGTCGCTAATCGCGTATGATTACAGTGTTTGCTATTTCATAGCTTATGAACACCATAATGACTAACAATTTTCAAGAGTCTAGTGCAAGCTTTGACCAGGAGGCCTACCACAAGCTCTTAACGCGATCCATTTTAGGACCTAAGCTGAACTGTTCTTCTCATTCGTACCATGACGTCAGTTTAACGATTCAGTTTAGGCCGTGCCACCTGCTGACAGCGATTGTCCCAAACTGAGTCGTAAGTTTTGGTTTCCTTCATACTTGTTTGGTACCATGACGTCCATAGAGCAGCTCAAGCGATGCCGTTTAGGAACCAAAACTGAAATGTCTTGTTTGTGAATCGTTTTTAATTAGATCATGGTAGGCCACCAGGTTGTTTCGTTTGTACTTTGTAGAAATTAGAACTTGGCTGGCTTACATATACCTAGTACCCTCCAAAAGTTAGTTGACATTTTTCCACTACAGTTGGAATGCCACATTATGTTTTAAAATTATTGTTTCAAATGTTTGAATTGTACACTATAACGTCTTTTTTTGACTAATTCAACTACTTATGACTTTTTTTTCCTTTAGCCTGTACTGTCCCACTGCTGGGCCAAGGCATCCCCCATTTTCTCCCACATTTCCTTGTGCTGTGCTTCTCCGTCCAGTCCGTGGCGTGATGACTTAGACTCATTCCTAACCGACTGGACCGAGAAGGCACAGTACTTATGACTTATCATAAAAAAAGAATTAGGTATTTCCTTAGGATTACCTGCTTTTAGGGTTCCGTACCTCAAAAGGAAACACGGAACCCTTATACGGTCACTTCGTTGTCCGTCTGTCTGTCCGTCAGTCAAAACCCTTTTTCTTAGGAACGCGTGGAGTTCTCAAGTTGAAATTAATATCATTAATATAACTCACGGCTGCAATCCCTTAAAGCAGTGGAAAAATCAAACTTCTAAGTCAACGAAATCAAAAGATACGGGCGTTTATGTTCCGAAATCAAAACCCTTGTCACGTATGTATATAATTGGTTAAATAAATAACCGACAATTTAGAAACTTCTGTCGAACATAAACCGCTATAGTCTTGAATATACCTATGTAATTTTGTTTTCGTTCAATTTAGTTTCCATACACTATTCATACCAGTTTCCACCAGCACAAAACCATTCAAAAATACGCTACAAAATTCAAACCCGTCAACCAGTGTTTGTAGCTGGAAAACGAATTTTAGATATGAACATTTCGCGTGTGGTTCCTTTAATATTTGCCCCACATATACAAATGTACTGTAGACACTGTATTGCACTGTGTATCATAATCATAACTCAATTGAATAGCGTTGTTGTGCTGGTTGCAAGTTGTAACGCTGGATAGCTGTTTATCCGAATAAAGATCTTAATGGAGCATTTTAGTTTGTGGTTTTAGAATTATTTAAGTGAAATTGTAACTTTGTTGAAATTATGTTTTACAATATATAACATAACTAACTATTTAAGTACACTATATACTAAATGAAATGACTAACTATCTATACAAAAAAATATATAAAAGACCGAATTGAGAACTTCCTCCTTTTTTGAAGTCGGTTAAACATACACTTAGGGCTGATTTTTCCATCGCCAGATAACTTTTATTCGAGGAATAAAATTGACGTTTGACAGTTTTTGTATGAAATAACTGTCAAAATTTCAAAATTAATCCTCGAATAAAGTTATCAGATGATTGAAAAGTAGGTACTCGTCCGCATCGCTATCATTCGGAAACGTGCTCAGAAGACTAGCAGCATCGCCATGTTGAATGGAAATTCTAATTATTTGGCCAAAGAACGAGCCAGCGCGCTGGTCACGTGAAGTGTCGACCAGTTGGAGATTTCTTTTTTTTAAAGGCGACGAGCTCTTTTGCCCCGTTAAATCGGATCGTTTCGACCCCAGATGGCTAAAAACTGTATACTCATCAGGAGTTTTCAGTATTTTTTAAATTTGCTTGGGTACCTTTTCAATTCGAAAAAGACCAGCCCAGTAATGAAGGTAACAGTATACCTGCTCATTAATAGAGAATACTATGTGTAAGTACGTTTTACTGATCCCTCCGTGCCTCGGAAAGCACGTTAAGCCGTTGGTCCCGGCTGTCATTCGTGGATCTTTGACAGTCGTTACGGGTAGTCAGAAGCCCGAAAGTCTGACAACCAGTCTTACCAAGGGGTATCGTATTACCCAGTAACTGTGTTGTGGAGGTCAGATAGGCAGTCGCTCCATGTAAAATACTGGTATTCAACTGCATCCGGTTAGACTGGAAGCCGACCCCAACATTGTTGGGAAAAGGCTAGGCAGATGATGATGACTTATACAAGGTGGACATCGACGTGCAAACTGTAAACATAAATTCAGCACATGATTACACCCTAGTGATTTTGTGTGATTTTTCGTCGGTCATAGAAATAAGATCTTCTGTTTCATAGAAAAATGCAATACTTACGCAATCAAAATATATGGAACAGCTGGTTTCTTTTTTAATAACCGACGAAAATTTCAACGCAGGGGGCTTCAGAATCATGTACTGAATCCATGGTAACAGATGTCCCTGCCATCCTGTATACGATAGTTCAGTTTGAATCAGTTCTTAGGCTTCGGACACGATGTCATCGGGCGCGGCGCGGCGGTGGCGGTGGCGTGGGACGCAGCGCGTTTCAAAGTCAAAGTCAAAGTCAAATCATTTATTTCAATTAGGCACGCTAAAGGCACTTTTGAACGTCAAAAATTATAGTAAAACGAATTAATTCTAGTAATGCATAGATTTATATGGAACTAGCCTCGAAGGCAGCGGCGCGGCGCGGCGCGGGAATCGGCGTACGAGCGGTGCGCACTAGTCTAGCGGTGCGCGCGCGTCTGCATTGACGTAGTGTTGTGCATTTTATTTTTTGCTTTTTTAACGACCGACGTTTCAAATTGTTGTATCAAAAATATGTTGTCGTCACTGTTTAGACATTTCGTTCGCGAACACTAATTTCTCGTAACACAACACTACGCCGCTCTAGCGCTGCGCGATCTGCCCGCTGGCTTCAAAACCTGCACCCTAATTGCGTAACACACAACCAATCTCAATCTGAATCATTTTGAAGGATATTGCTAATCCATTGCTTCATATGTTCGAAAAATGTGTCTGCTCAAAAACGTAAATAACGCAATGAATGTTGTTGAACTGTCAAAATGAAACCCATTGCTACTGATAGTGTGTTACGCAATTACCCTGCGGGTTTGCGTTGATGCGCCGCTCCCCGCGCCGCCGCCGCCGCTGCTCCGCAATCGCTGACTTCGTGTCCGTGGCCTCAGAAAAAATAATACACAATTTTACATTACATATTTTTAATCAATCTTCTCTATTGAAAATCAGGCCATATAATGCATGAAAATTCGTCACCTTCGATGTCAAACTTTACATCATTACGGTATCTCGTTTCTATCCATCGCTTCACTCCAAGGCCGCGCCTTATACGGTAGATATTAAAAAAAAATCCTTTATACCCGCTCCCACGTCTTCACATGAGAAAAGCGATGACTTTTAACGTAATGCCTTTTAGCTGAGGGCCCATACATGCAGTGTTAGAAGAATAAGCAGAATATCCATTGCTGGTAATGCGGAACTTAAGAAAAGTTTAGTCAGACTACAACACAATATTTTGTTCAGACTTTTTTTTTTATTGCTGGTTGGGCCTTGATTACGCCTGATGGAAAGGATGAGGTGTATGATGAAACGAGCGTGCCCAGAAGATGCCTGAGGCACTGAAACTCCCACGCATCGACGAAACACAGCAGGCTGCTTGACGCCGGACTTCGGTGGAAGGGTGGTCGCAAACCAGGCGGGCGTTAGCCCTACTACCGCAAGGGAAGAATTGGCCAGTCAAATAAGGTGTTGGGTGCGACTGTTCAGGATGCGCCGAGCGCTCGGTTCAGTTGAGTAACTGGTGGAACAAATTGCGCTACAGAGGAGGCTTCTTCATGCATCCCAAAAACTATGTCAGCATCATCATTTATTGAAGCTGGTAATCTTCCAGGGGGCCTTCTACCACCTCATCAGTCATCATCATACTCCTGTCTTTATTTATTTGGGGTCGGCGCAACATGTCTTATTCATCCATACTTCTCTATTAGTCGTCATCTCGGTAGTCACCTTCTTTCTATCCATATCATCTTTCACAACGTCCATCCATCCATCTTTAGTCTTCTCCTACTCTTATGATTAAACCCTCAAGCGTCAAGTGTACATAAGAGAAAGTGCTCGAAACTTCAACGGTACACAACAGTGTTATCGTTCTAGTATCATTGTCAAAACAATGACTTTACTGCACCCATTCAACTACTCCGACGCGTGGGGTGTTTTGACAGGTAGGCGGGCAAACGAATGTTTGTTAATGCAAGTTAGACCTTCTGATCTCCCTTCACCGTCATGGTTACACACAGCAATTACCTCGTCGACTGAAAGCCTTCCCGTACTTACCTTATGTTATTGATTTCTGCACGTTAATGGAGTGAAGTGACCCAATTTCATTATTATTCTCTCGATATTCATGGGTTTTGGGATTTTCTAATTTGCTTGATGTGATTCGGAAGTAATCGGAAGTCAATGTTGGTCTGACGAATGTATCCGTAGGTAATAAATGTTATACATACGTACATAATGTAGATGTATTATGGATGATCAAACGAACTTACCTGTGTGAAGTTCGAACATTATTATGCGAAGTGCTTCGATCGAAGATATTATGTTATTTTACCAAGCATAATGACTAATGAGTCAGGCTTATCTCAAGTTTACCATCTCTCTAAACATCTGCAGCATTCTCGAGTCACTCGTAAACTAGGTACGCAATTTTCAGAGCTAAAACTAAACGTAAGTATTAGTGTGCATTATCTGTGTCCTAGCGCGATCCGTCATTCATTTTAGATCTTTGAAAAGTTATCTCAATTTTACCCGGGGTGGAATGGGTAGGGAACATAATATACTTACTTCAAACGAAGCACTTTGTATAATAATGATCGAACTTCACACAGGTAAGTTCGTTTAATCATCTATTATTCTGCGTGCTTCGTTCTCGATATATGTTATTTTACCATGCAGATGTTTAGAGAGATGGTAAACTTGAGATAGGCCTGACTCATTAGTCATTAGATCGACCCGATATTACTTAGCCACAAGCCCCTCAAGCTTTGTTATTAGCTTTAGCTTTATATAGATTATACAACCTAAATGTGTTGCGGTTACTAACATCAGGGTTAGTTTTAATCTATTCATACAAACCACAAGTTATATAACCGCAAGTTCATGTAAATTTTAGCTGCACACGACGGTAGAATATTAATTCACTTCCGAGTTTACCCCACTCGATACAGTCCCTAAGTTGCAATAGCCCCTAAGATTCGGCCTGCATCTGTGACTGTCCCACAATAGGCCAGGGCTGTGCCACGACCCGAAATAATCCCGCCCCGGACTGTTGTGCATCTTTGCGGCCGTTCTCTCAAGTTCTATTTGCAGGTCGTGTCTAGCATCCCTAATGTGTTCGTATTCTGGTCTGAGTGGATTTTGAGTTAGGTAATTGTTGATAAGAAATAATGAAGCATTATTCCTACTCCTAGATAGTAATGTAATGTTTCCACTGCTGGGACACAGGCCTCTTTCCTGTGAGGTAGGCGGTAATCCACCATTGCGGGTTGATAGATGTCACATGTCTATGAATTTTTGGCTCTAGGACATGTTGGTTTCCTCACGATTTTTTCCTTCACCGTTTATGAATGAATTGTTAGAGTTTGTAGCAGGCTATTAAAACAAAAAAGAAGAAATTAGGAATGGTTGCCTAGCTACAACTCGTTTGACTTGTTTGGACTTTGACAATATAGAAAAGTATTTTATTTTATAGTGATTTAATTATTTTGTGTGCTTGCTGTGAACCTCATTCATATCATCCTCTCATTCAATTTAAACGTTAACAAATATTCTGCACTACTGCCTGGAGGTGTTAAGTTGAGACACCGAGGTAAGAGATCCTCAAATTACAACAGGTTATTGGGCCTGCGCCAGAATGGAAAGTTTTACTGCTAAATTGAAGATTGGAAATTTAGAAGGGAAGGTAAACTGGGCTCAATGGAAATACAAAGTATCCATTATGCTGCGAGGTACAGAATGTGCTATGGAGGCAGCGGAAGGGAAAATCCAGAAACCAACCCAACCGAGTATAGCAGCTGGTGATGCAGAAGTTGGTGCCTATAATTTAGCTATGGCTAAATATAGAAAAGCTGACAGTAGCGCTTTGCTGATAATCACAACAAGTTTATCAGACGACACACTGAATAAGGTCATGCGGTTTGAGACTGCAAAGGAAGTTTGGGAAGAACTTCACAGACTCTTTGACGGACAATCCGAGGATAGAGCTTACAACCTGTGTATGGAGTTTTTTGGCTTTAAGCGAGATAATGGAGACGATGTATCGACCCATATGTCAAAGCTTAAAAATATTTGGAATAATCTGAATGCTGAAATTACCAAGAGTGACACAAACGTTAAGCTACCAGAGCTGTTCTTAATTTGCAAAATTCTCGAAACGTAGATGAAAAATACTTTTCGTTCAAGTCAAGTTGGCTTCTGATCAATAAAAAAGACAGAACCATAGAGAGTTTGACAAGCCACCTCTGTGCATACGAGAGAGCACTTAGTGGAAATGGCGAGACTAGTCAAGAGGCCCTAGTAATAAATAAGACTGTGCAGAAGAAGAAGAAGAAGCAGTTGACGAAGTGTCACTATTGTTCTGAAAGTGGTCATTGGGTTAAAACATGCCCAAAGTGGATCAGAGATGGAAGACCACCGAAACCCTCTAAAATAGGAACAGGGTTTTCACCACTAGTTCAAAACATAACTTTGATGATCGTCAATGCATGTTCATCGGAACAATTTCAGGATAAGGGGAATTGGTTCATAGATAGTGGGGCGACAGTGCATATCACAAACAGGAGTGACATATTTCAAGACTTTGTTCATTTTGATTTGAACCACACAGTGACCACTGCAGATGGTACTACCATTCCTGCGAAAGGGAAAGGATCGGTGGTAGTTGAATCAAATATAAATAGAAGAAAGGAATTAATAACACTCAGCAACGTTTGGTATGTGCCATCACTAACAAGGAACTTATTTTCGACTTTAGCTGCACAAGACATGATTCAAAATAGTGTCTTTACCTCTACTGCAACAGAATGCAAGTTGGTAATAGATGGAATCACACGTGTTATTGGGAATAGGAAACCCAATGGAGGATTATATAAGCTCAATATAAAAGCTTTAATCCCAGATAACCATATTCAAGTGAATGTAGTGACGTCACAAGAAGATCTCCTACAAATATATCATGAGAGATTTGGACATCAGAATCCTAGACATGTCAAGAACCTAGTGAAACGAGAACTAGGTATAGACATAAATTGTGATGGTCTCAAATGTGAAGGATGTATATATGGAAAGACCCACCGTCTAAAGTTCGGTAAAAGAGAGAGAGCGTCAAGCATAGGTGAATTGATCCATACGGATGTCTGCGGTCCTTTCGAAGAAAGTTTTTCTAAGTACAAGTACTTTGTGTTATTCAAAGATGATTATTCTAGCTTCAAATCAGTGTACTTTATACGACAGAAATCTGAGGTCAAGAATATGTTAGTACGCTTTATCGCTGAAACGAAAGCAAATGGACATTCGATCAAAACTATTCTTTCGGACAATGGCGGAGAATTTGACAACAAGGATTTTCGAGATATTTTACACAAGCATGGAATTACACAGAGACTCACAATGCCGTACACACCTGAACAAAATGGTGTAAGCGAGCGCGAGAACAGAACATTAGTAGAAGCAGCACGATCAATGATGCACTCAAAAGTAGAGCTGCCACAGAAGCTTTGGGCAGAATTGATCAATACCGCGACGTACGTGCTCAATCGTACAGGCCCTTCTCGAGTGGAGAACAAGGTGCCTTTTGAATTGTGGCATGGAAAGAAACCTAAAATCAGTCACCTAAGGATTATTGGTAGTGAATGCTACGCTCATGTACCGAAACAGAAACGGAAAAAACTAAGCAAGAAAGCTGTCAAAGGGATACTCATTGGATACGAAAATGATGATGGGTACCGCATATGGGATGGTCACCAAACTCAGAGATCGAGAGACGTAACGTTCTATAAGGATGTTGAATACAAGATGTCAACTAAAATCGAAGTTAATACGCCAAATGAACTTAATAATGATCTAGAGGGAGAAGAAGCCAGAGATCATGATTTAGAGGTGGAGGATCCTGAGTTAGAGGGAGATAATAGTTTATTTCAGGAAGATCAACATTCAGATAATGAAGATCAAAACCTAGAGGGAGTTAGAGACATACCTGAGAATGATCTACAAAGACAAGAAAATTTCTTTGATGCTGAAGACATAGAGTCTGAAGAAACGATTGTTGTTAATGAGCCAAGATACAACTTGAGGGACAGAAACACTCTGCGGCCCCCTAAAAAGTATGAGGACTTTGTTTGTCTAGTAGAGTCTTTTCCTGATACTTTCAAAGATGCCATTCAAGCTAAAGATAGTGAACACTGGCTACAAGCCATGAAAAGTGAAATCAACTCTCTACGAGTTAATGATGTGTGGTCTTTAAGTGAACTACCACCAAATAGAAAGGCGCTTCCCTCAAAGTGGGTTTTCAGAATTAAAAGAAATCCTGATGGCTCAACAGACAAATACAAAGCGCGCCTAGTGGTGAAGGGGTTCAAGCAGCGACTAGGTGTCGACTATGACCAAACATTTAGTCCGGTTGCAAGGATGGGAACTATCAGAGCCCTAATTAGTGTTGCAGCTAAAGAAAGGTTGGTCCTGACACAGTTTGATGTTTCAACAGCGTTCTTATATGGAAAACTTAAAGAAGAGATCTATATGAAGCAACCCGACGGTTTCAACGATGGCTCAACAAAAGTGTGGAAACTGAAACGAAGTTTATACGGGTTAAAGCAAGCGCCACGTTGTTGGAATTCTTGTTTTGGTGAGATTCTTCTAGATTTAGACTTCAAACAGAGTGACGCCGACAGCTGTTTGTTTGTCAAAGAAATTAAAGGAAAGAAGATACTCATTACATTATATGTTGATGACGGTCTAGTAGCTGCTACAGACGCAGAAGTGACAGAAGCTTTTTTAAATGAATTACGGAAGAAGCTGAAAATAACTACAAAACCTGCATCTTATTACCTTGGTTTAGAGATTGAGCGAGATACAGATGGATCTATAACCATTAAACAGGAATCTTATACGAAGAAGATTCTTAAGAGATTTCATATGTCGGACTGTAACCCCCTTTCAACTCCAATTCAAAAGGAATCAACCTTTGAATCAGGGAAAGTGGATGATGAAAGAAAAGATTTTCCATATCGAGAAGCTGTAGGTGCCTTAGCATACCTTATGGTTGGCACTCGTCCCGATATTGCTTATGCAGTCAGTATGGCATCTAGGAAACTTGAGAATCCCGATAAGTCAGATTGGCAGATGGTCAAGAAGATTTTTAGATACTTGAAAGGAACGACTTCTTTTGGTATAAAGTACAAGTCAGACCACTCCAATGACTTCATTGTTGGCTATAGTGATGCTGACCACGGCGGAGATCAGCAAACCGGTCGATCAACTACAGGCGTTATATGTTTGTACGCTGGAGGAGCTGTATCGTGGTTAAGCCAAAGACAAGCATCGGTGGCAATTTCAACAACAGAAGCCGAAATAGTTGCAGCAAGTGAAGCTACAAGAGAGTTAATTTGGTTGCAGAGAATATTTAGCAAACTCACAGAGCTGAAAGTTTTCCCAACGCTTCTAGTTGATAATGAAGCTGCAATTCGCCTGGCACAAAACCCCGAATTCCACAAGTGAACCAAACATATAAGAATAAGACATTTCTTTGTGCGAGAAAAGGTTCTTGATGGAGAAATATTTGTGAAGAGAACAAGCACAACCAATCAGTTGGCAGACATGCTTACCAAAGCAATGCCAAGACCAAGACTTGTCCAGTTAAGAAGTCAACTTGGACTGGTCGAAACTTTTTAATATATTCAAAGAGGGAAAGTGTTAGAGTTTGTAGCAGGCTATTAAAACAAAAAAGAAGAAATTAGGAATGGTTGCCTAGCTACAACTCGTTTGACTTGTTTGGACTTTGACAATATAGAAAAGTATTTTATTTTATAGTGATTTAATTATTTTGTGTGCTTGCTGTGAACCTCATTCATATCATCCTCTCATTCAATTTAAACGTTAACAAATATTCTGCACTACTGCCTGGAGGTGTTAAGTTGAGACACCGAGGTAAGAGATCCTCAAATTACAACAT
Source organism: Hydraecia micacea (assembly GCA_914767645.1). NCBI lineage: Eukaryota > Metazoa > Arthropoda > Insecta > Lepidoptera > Noctuidae > Hydraecia > Hydraecia micacea. The sequence goes on from OU611781.1 coordinate 3,384,324, forward strand.
GAATTAATTAATTGCACCGATAACAGCGCGGTTAAACCAGACTCGATTAATCGAATGAACCCCAAGATTCGCACTAGCTCCTGTAATCTCATGTTCATGGTGCTACAGCTACCATTGCATATCAAGGAATAGACCGGGGGGCGCGGTAATGGTAGGGTTAGACGTGCCCGAAGCATAGGTAAGGATTTAAGAGCCTACCGGATATGCATCCTAGAGCAAGCATTGGACTAGTCAAGAGATGGGTAATTATATCTATGGATGGGCATCTTTTAACGACCTTGCCGCCAGGTTGGTTCAGGTCGAGCTTCATCGTTTAGTCTTCTGGCGGGGTTCTACTGCTTTCTCTGTTCTTTTGTATGTCGTTGCTCTGCTGCGTTGTGTTAGATGTTGCTGTTTTCAATGTCATCTTCGGAAGTTTCGCTACTATCCCTTTCCGGGTTTTTTTTAAATCTCGCTAGCAACGATCTTGATCTTACTTCTGTCTTCTACTGTATCCATCCAAAATTGATTTCCTTGTCAAAGTAGGTAGGTACTTCGTGGCTACTTATACTAGATTATTTTTGGTGCTTCAGTTGGTGACGGATCTCGTTTTTGCGATTCAACCTACGATTGCCTGTAACCATTTACGTACGACCGAGACGTTAAATTGTTGTTGATGTCGCATCGTAACTACAAGATGGGGCAAAAGTAATCACCCTATTAGAATACGCTATAACTTTTGCAAATGGCGGCAAATATCAATTCTGTTTTGACATTTGTGAAGTAAACAGATGCATACACGTCACTAAGCCATGGAACGCTATACTCCTCAAGAACGCGGAATAATTGTCCGCGTCGTCTAATCTCTCGCTTTGGCGATTTGCACTAGCCGGCCAGATCACCCGATTTGACCGCACCAGACTTTTTTTTGTGGGGTTACTTGAAGTCCCGGGTTTATGTAAACAAGCCTCAGGCTCTTGAAGCCCTTAAAGAGAATATCCGACAGGAATCCGAGAACCTATCGCCGGGAATTCTGACACTAGTGTTGGAAAATGCCATAAAACGAGCCCGTATGGTCATCAATTTTGACGGCGGCCACTTGACCGACATCATTTTCTCGACTTGATGGAAATGATTCTAATTCATTAAACAAACATAATCCACAAGTAGAACTAATATTTTTCATTGCTAAAAAAATTACAGTAAATCAATATCGGGTGATTACTTTAGCCCCACCTTGTATTTTAACCTGATAAAAATGTTTGAATGAATTAGGTACTCGTAAAAACTAGCACCCGGTAAAAAACGTTAAATATAATTATTTGACAAGATTGTAGGTAGACCTAACTGACCGTTGCCACCCTAATTGCGTAACACACAATCTATCTCATTCTGAATCACTTTGAAGGATATTGCTAATCCATTGCTTCATATGTTCGAAAAATTTGTCCGATCAACAACGTAAATAACGCAATGAATGTTGTTGAACTGTCAATACGAAAGCCATTGCCACTGATAGTGTGTTACGCAATTACCCCGAAGATCCATATTAACTGGTTCGCTTGAAAAAAACTGTACAGTTTATAAAATAAAATAAGAATCAAAAGTACATCCAAATGGTAAATCACAACTTCATATATTATGCATAACGAAATCCACCCAAAATAATCACACATTTCACTTAAACGGGGAAGAAATATTTCAGCTTTACCATAATAGCTAGAATAGGGGCGTATATCTTGAATTCTGCGGTGCTTATTCTGGTTGGGGCAAATGCAAAGTCAGTGTTGAGTTTGAACGATAAATTATTTTTGCTAGACCAGTGATGTCATAAACGGGGGCTGTGCGTTTTGCATACTAACTTTTCTATTTTTTTTTTGCTGGAAAACAAAAATAAAATTCATGAAAATATATTCTAAAAGTTTATTATGCATGAGCAGTTGTTTTGAATTTTTATATGAGGTTTAACTTGATGGTGTGATTTTTAAGCCGCAGGTGTACTGCAGTAAGTGCGTAGTTTGTTTTATGGCAGCACTTTGTTGAATATGCACTGTATGTATGTACAGTCAACAAAAGAGATAAGTATGCAGGTTCGTCGGATATAGTTGAAGTTTAGTAAGAAACTGATTGATGTTCTCGAATAAAATTTAATTTTTAATAGAAAACGAACAGCTCTTTTATTATCAAATTAAATTTCAGTTGACAACATCCATCGGTTTCTTACTAAACTTCAACTATATCCGACGGTCCTGCATACTTATCTCTTTTGTTGACTATACATTAGTATGAAATGAAACAAAAAACACGTGATAGCACTAGTGGCTCAGTGGTATCGGCCCCGACTTATGAGTTGTAGGTCGTAGGTTCGAACCCAGGCAGGCACTTTGTGTATTTCATTTCATCACCAATGCCGATTACAAATTAAGTTGCGTTTGGTAATTGATGGGTTGCATCATAATCAGTCTATAATGTTTCCACTGCTGGGACCCAGGCCTCCTCTCTGTTAGAGAGAGAGTGGGCCATAATCCGCCACGCGGGCCCAGTGCAGATTCGTAGATGTCACATGTCTTCGAATTTATGGTTCTAGGATAATTGTGCCGGTTTTCTCACGATGTTTTCCTTCAGCATTTTCGTATTACCCTGTAAATGGGTTGTAGGCAGTCGCTCTATGGAAAATACAGGTATTCAGCTGCATCCGGTTAGACTGGAAGCCGACCCCAACATAGTTAGAAAAAGACTAGGCAGATAATTATGAAAAATACGTACAAAGGTGATGCTTATTTCTAAAGAAATCTCTTCCAGCATACCTGCGATAGGAAAAAAAAGAGATGAAAAAAAAGAAAAGAGGTGAGATACTCGTAAAAAGAGACGTAGAAAACAGTCGGTCAATCGGTGTTTTAACATAATTGTAGTCATCATCTGCCCAGCCTTTTCTCTACTATGCTGGGGTCGGCTTCCAGTCTTACCGGAAGTAGCTGAATACATTGTATTGTGGCTCATTTAAGAGGCTTAGGGCCGTTTGGTCAAAGTATCATTTGGTTTCGTTAGAGTCATTTTCTTCGCTACCTTCACAATCTATCAAGTGTTATTTAGTTCACTTTCTTTTAAGGGTTCCATACACAAAGGTTGCCAACGGAACCCTATGACTTAACCTTTGGTGTCCGTCCGTCCGTTTGTCTGTATCGCATGAACTGTAGTGTAGACAAGTGAAAAAAAAAGTTTCACATTGTGTGTCAGTTTCAATATTGCTGCTTTATCAACAAATAATAAAAATAGAATAAAGCTAATAAAAATCAAAGGTTTCTTTAAACAAATCCTCCTCTTTTCCTATCTGCCTTTAGCATCATCATCTGCCTAGCCTTTTCCCAACTAGGTTGGGGTCGGCTTCCAGTCTAACCGGATGCAGCTGAATACCAGTATTTTACATGGAGCGACTGCCTATCTGACCTCCACAACCCAGTTACTGGGTAAAATCGATACCCCTTGGTAAGACTGGTTGTCAGACTTTCGGGCTTCTGACTACCCGTAACGACTGTCAAAGATCCACGAATGACAGCCGGGACCAACGGCTTAACGTGCTTTCCGAGGCACGGAGGGGTTTTGGTATGTAAAGATGGTCACCCATCCACGGACCAACCGCGGCAAGCGTAGCTTAACCTGATCGATCGACCCGTGCGGCTGATATTACTTAGTATCTGCCTTTAGCATAAACTCTAAAATTCCTACTAGTACCTACCTTGCTGAATCATCCTGCAAGCCATTCCTCTACCTGCGTTTGTGAGGGTCGTCGTTCTATTCCCGTGCAGCTGTATATCACATGCGTTATCTATTAAAGTAAACAAGCCATTAAGGTAGCCCGAAACGCCAACAAACTGCATATTTGCATCGTATGAAATTCTGGTCAGCGAAGTGAATAACTTCGTATACATTGCTGGGTATGCCTTTGTTGGTATTTCACTATTAATATGGGATAGGGTCAGTAGATTATGAATATTTACAACTCTCATTGAAGTACTTTTAGTGAGAGTTCACTTGTTTTTTATATCTTAAAACAGTCTTGTGTTCTACGGATTTTAGTCTCACTATAAGTATATAGAATAGTAAATGTTTAGCTAGATATATTCTAGAAGGTCAAACCATACATATGTAGGTACCTTTTACAAAAACAAAAAGACTTAATTCTTTGTTCTTTCAACAAAAACAACTCCCAGACAAAGTTAATAGGGTAACAGTAAAAAAAAAACCTTATTTTGTAATTCAAAATCTATAAAAAAAAATATCTTTCAATCTGGAATAAGTAACTCGAACCAAATACGACTGGGGGACATGCAACCATGCCAATGTTTACCTTTGACCGGAGTAAAAGGTACAATTTATTTAACAATGTATGAGCACGCAACCCCTGTAACAGGTCCTGTTTGCCGTTCATGATTTTTTATGGTTTCAAATTTAATCAGCGTCGCGTTCCATGTCATGTGGCAGGCACGTGCTTCGGAGTTAGGGTTATTACACATCGAACTTTTGCGTTAAATCTGTTGGGTTTATATTATATTTTGGAAGATATTGTTGGCTTTGCAAAGTCAATATGCTGTTAGCAGTGGCGTTCATTGGCTTTCCGAATAGGTAGGCACTAGGCCGGGTCTAGTCTAGGCAAACGCGGTCTAGTCAGAAAAAAAAAGTGAGGTCAAAAGTGTGGTAATTTGAGTTGGCATGCCTACTTAAGGTGAATGCGCAGTGGTAGGGCGCGAAATTCAAATTTTCTTACGTTTTTTGCAATTTGCAGGTCAGTGTCAGGTTGTATCTTGATCAAAATTTGATTCGCGACTATAACAGGTACGTATTTATAGAATTATAATCATTAGAATCATTAATACATCTTTCTAAGTTAGATTTGTACCACTAAGCAGTTTTCCATAAGAGATTTGTTCTAAATTTGATTCGCGACTATAAAGTCGCGAATCAAATTTAGATCAAAATACAACCTGACACTGATCTGCAAATTGCGAAAAACGTAAGTAAATTTGAATTTCGCGGTCTACCACTGCGCATTCACCTTAAGGGTGATAAATTGTGAAGGTCGAACGTCATGGTATTACGCGTGAGACATACGTATTTTTAATTTTGTCGTATTAACTTGAACGAGTAAAGACCGATGCCAATGTGCGAATAGTACGGGAGCCGAGTAGGCCGTCCGGTGACTGCCTACTGCCGCGCGTGTTTGTATGAAGATTTTGTTTTTTGTTAGGTATGATAATTTTGTGACTTTCTTAATTGTGGGGCATACACACTAAAATGTTATTGACAGACTTATGTTGATAAATCGAGGTAGGCACTGCTTTTATGCCTATATGCAATGCACGCCACTGGCTGTTAGCTGTAAACAGCTTTAACTTTCTGACTTTGACAAGTCAAAAGTACAGGCAATACCTACCTGTTAATGGTTTATTAAACTAGCGTCCCGATCCTGTTTTGCATTGTTTTACGACTTGAGAAAACATTGAGATTTCTTTATTGAATGTAAGTTTCATATGAATGCATCATATACCTACTTACATAATCCTTACGGAAGAAATTGCCAAAATTATGTTAAAAACCGCATCTAAATCCGATGCGCAGTTGGAGACACGAAAAGTGATTTTATATTATGTAAAAGATTAATGCTGTGACTTTGACTTTACGCTGTTAATTTGGGTACCTACCTATAGTAAGTTAGTCTCTAGTGTTACTTATTTTAGTTTATCAGGACAATTAATTTGTTTTACCAGTCCAAGGTCTGTTTTGATAACGGGAGCCGTTTGATAGTGTTCATTAAGTAAGTTGCCAACTACGATAAGATTATTAAGAGGAAACGGGGCGTGCGATTCTCCATACAAATGTATTCTCCCTTTTTTTTCTGAATAATGCCTCTAGAGCATTTTTTTTTCATAAAATCAAGGACCGCTGTAAACACGTCCCTGTCATTTTCTTTTTTCAGCAATTAATTAGTAAAGAAAATATGACCCTCTAAAAATGACAAAAAATGCCCTATTTTTACCGCCGCGATTCTGAGGAGGCCTGTGTGCCAGCAGTTAATAGGAATACTATAGGCTGTTTATGTATGTACGAGTATGTTATGTATTTGTGCAAAGTATGAATAAAAGTCCAAATGATTAGGTGCCTGTTTTCTGTGAAAAATGCAGGGCAGTTATTGAATGAAATTTATTATTATCATATTGGGTTTCTCCATCAGGAATTTCCCCGGAGTCTGCACTTGGGCCCGGTTGATAAGGCAATAGGCTCGCCTCCTATGACATGGTGAAATTTGGGTGTACCTACTATGGGCTCACCTTTGTCTAACTCTTCAGGGATCACAAACGTGATGTTATGACATGTGTTCAATTTCCATATTCAACTTGGGAGTTTTTATCGGCTTTACTAGAAACATTTTTAAACCAGCACAGATTATAATAAAATTAAAACCAAGTGTGAACCCGCCTTAAAGCTGCCGCCGTCTCGCGATTTTTAAACACATGTTGCGGAAGCGACGTGATCCTGACAGATTTCCGATATCATGTTATAATCGACACCGATTACTTCTCGAAGCCCCACGATACGCAGTACCTACCGTATGTCGTCACCAGATATTCAATATTTTTCACGGAAAAGAGATTTTTTTTTCATTTCCCATCCGTGTTTTTTTTTGTGTATTTGATTTCCTAGTTGGAGGATCGTATTTATAGATAGGGCTTATTAAAATAAGTCGTGTGATATTAAGATATACAAAGTGTGTCGTATTCAATACACCTAAAAACATTGGTAGTTGGTACCTACTTACAGCTATCATGATTTTTAATTAACACATGAGGTTATACATTTTTACATTAGTGATATGCATTAATAATTTAGATGACTTTTCTCACTTTAGCTGTGAGGCCACATTGTGATTTAAAATAATAACATAAAAAACTATGTCTTTTATGATAAGTCAGAGGCAGTTAATAAAAATTAAAAACTAGAATTTTAAATCATAATAATTAAGGCTTCACAACTGAAGTGGAAAAATGCAAATAAATTTTTCGAAGGCACTACATTTTTTTTTTTACGAAAATATTTGCGCAACGGTCTCAGCCATAAGCTGCGGCACTGTTGTAACAAGTTAGTAAAGTTCCACAAACCAGAAATTTTAGTACGAGATTATAATCTCAAACGTGGCTGGTGCTAATTGGATCTAACTCAGTCTAGACCTCACAGCCCAGATATGAAGCGACACAACCTAACTCAGTTTACACAAAGCCTACCTGCCGTATTTACCTTGCTCCACTAATATAATCACAACATAACCGGCCGTAGTACAAACATGGCGAAACGTCCCTTGTTGACGTAGTGGACGTCTGGGCCTTGTCCGGGGTGAAAACGCGGTGAATTCTGCGGGGCTGGCGCCGTAGCGGGCGCGGTGGGGGGTGCGGTTCCGGCAGCGATTAGGTGGCCACAGTGCATCGCGAGTTGTTGTAGTGGGTAGTAGAGATTTGACGTGTTTTCCTAGGATAAAACAAAAGCACATCATCACTCAGTAGCTAGGTCGCTCATGCCCGTCGCGTTAAGAGCCCGATCACATGTACCACAACCATACCACAACCACACCACAACGACAACACATGGACGAGCGCGGGCGATATTTTGTATGAAAATGAATAGTTTATTCACATTTGACCGTCAAAACTAACCGTGTGTGCGATACCAACCACATCAAGGCCACGTCGCAGCCACAACCGCATAAAGCGAGTTAAGTTCCCTTGACGTTTATGAGTTTATGTGACACTTCGTAATAAAAAGCCGTCACTTTTGGACTGACTTTTGGACACTTAACTTGCTATTTGCACTAAAGTCGCTACTTAACTAATTCACATGTAAATCTGCTATAAGCGGCCCCCACACAATACTATGGACGCAACAACGCAGTTTCGTGATTTTGGGTATTCCGCGTCCGCCTTAGCACCCTGAACAAAGCCTATCAAGCCAAATTGTACGGAACCCATTGACGTGGCTGGACCTTTAGTTTGCAGTCATTTAGGTGTCTGCTACGACTGTGTATTGTGGTATATTTGTGGAGTTTCAAGAGACTTCGAGCTGTACAGTCAAAATATTGTTTTCAATTACGTGCATAGTGCTGTCCCATTTCTGCAGTACAACTTTTGACATATCTTGCATTTTCTTTTATTGGCTGCTTATATTTAAAAAGAGAGCATTTAAGAGCAGTGGTGACTCAGTGGTAACGACCGCGACTTACGAGATATAGGTCGTAGGTTCGAACCCTGACAGGCGTTTTACTTTGTGTAAATTATTTCATCACCACTGCTCTCAAAACGGTGAAGGAAAACATCGTGAAGAAACCGGCATGTCCTAGAACCAAAAATTCGAAGACATGTGACATCTACCAACCCGCACTGGGCCCGCGTGGTGGATTACGGCCCACTTCCTCTCACAGAGAGGAGGCCTATGTCCCAGCAGTGGGAACATTATAGGCTGAATATGTTATGTTATGTAGATTTAAAAAATGTCGACTCGCATTTTTGATGGACTAAAATAGGTTTTCAGGCTCTTACTTACATTTACCAAAAATGACTAAAATATTAACTACTTATGTGTACCTCTCACCGAAAGGAGGCCTGTGTCCCAGCAGTGGGAACATTATATACTGATTATTACATATTATACGGTACGCAAAATAAGGGCTTGGACGTAGAATTGCAGACACCAGCCGAAAATACAAGTGGAAGAGTCGTGCTTAGGCCAAAGTGTGTAAAGTGTGTAATTTTAGCACAAAAACCATTATAACAGCGACTGTTTAGTGAGAAGCTTACATAATTAGTATTGGAACATTAGACCCCTTAGAATTCTGTCGTCCCCTGAGAAGAAACGATCATGAAGATATAGGCAGAAACTTTCCTCCGGCACTTAGTCCCAAACGATCCTATCTGACGACCCAACTTTAATACACAGAAGGGCCCTCCATTTTCATAATTAACATTTATTTCCTACGCCTAAGGAAAGATTAGAAACCAGCTTGTACTACTATTTCGCCCTCGATTCTCTGACAAGCGTACGATTCAGTAATAAAACGTAGGGAACTGTGGGCCTAGCACAAACGCGCGGAAAATATGTGACGTATACTCCATTGATTTTAAAATTGAAAATACTCGTTTCGCACATAGTAAAAATATACTTCATTTTAAGATTTTATTCATATCGAAGACATGTGACGTCTACCTACCCGAACCATCACCACTACTCTCAAAACGGTGAAGTAAAACATCGTGAAGCATGTCCTAGAACCACAAAAATTTAAGACATCATGTAACATCCACCAACCCGCAATGGGCTCGCTTCGTGGATTAAGGCCCACTCCCTCTCATCGACAGGATGCCTGTGTCCCAGCAGTGGGAACATTATAGGCTGATTATGTTATTCTTATCAATGGGTGATACTAATTGTGCTTGGCGTAAAAATTTAAACAAAACACTGTCGAAAGTCTGACAACCAGTCTTACTAAGGGGTATTGTAACGTATTACCCAATAACTGGGTTGTTGAGGTCAGTCGCTCCATGTAAAATACTGGTATTTAACTGCTTCCAGTTAGACTGCAAGCCGATTCCAGCATGCTCAATTTGGAAAAGGCTAGGCAGATGATGACGTTATAGGATAGTTGTATTTTCGATTGGAAAGTCATCCGAATTTATGTTACGTTTACGTCGTTCGTTCGTGCGAGAGCCTCTGAACCAGTTGCCTTGGGGCAGCGGTAAACAAGTTTGCTAATGGCCGCTTAAACTTTGCGAAATCACCACACTTGGAGAAAAGTCAGTTTGGATAAAAAAAGATGTCTTATACAACGTGTTTCTGAGGTGAATGGTCCGAAGTTGTTTTTAAGAGATTCCTTTTGGTTGTTGTGATTTAGTAGGTACCTGAAGTTTCGTCGAGTGCCCGTTGTTTTTGACATTGATTTATTTGTTTTTTTTTTTGCAAACGGTGTATATATTAGATTAAAATTTTGTATTTGATTAATGATTGTAAAATAATACTCAGACTTGAACCTAATTGATTTTCAAAATATAAAACTTCGTCCTCTGCAATAATCAACAGCTCATGCTTTTGACGACCTGAAATAATAATCTTTTTAACAGAAGGAAGCGTTTAAATACTAGCTATCCAATAATACATTAGAGCTGCACACTCGTATGTTGATTGAAAGCAACTATGAGCTTCATCTCACGATGCACCGCATCTCAACTACCAGAGATCGAATGCAATCACAAAAGCTTCTTAACTTTGATCGGCATAGTTCGCAAGAAACTCAGTCAGAGCCCCGAGCCAAGCGTTTGCACCTTCAAAAACTATTTGAAATATCAAATTCTCTCTAAAGCGTGTTACACACTCGTTCGGGTCGGCACATTCAACTTGGCAGATTTTTTTTTTGTAAATGATCCACCCTTATCTGTCACTACTTACCTACGGTCAAATCTCCAACTGCAAGTCGTGGGTTTGATTCCCGCTTCAGATAATTAGATCTGCGGCCTACAATCTATCTTTAGGCCGACCGCTTAACTGAGACGTTGCCTGAGGTAGCAGCGCAGTGCGGGTGGCGTGATGCGAGAGCTCAGTGATTGGTCAACTTGTGACAACTATCACCCCTCCCGCACCGCGCAGCTACCTCAGTTAACATATGTACATTATTATATTTGATGTTGTCGCCATTCTGTACCGGTTGAGGGAGTGACGGTTCGGACGACGTGACTCGACATTTCGTCGAACTAAATGCGACAAGTGTGGTGACACTGATACGTGATACGGCTTAAGCCGATTCCTCGTCTATAAGTGTCTCTCTAATGCCGCCCCGAACAAGTGTGTACCTCGCCTAACAGAAAGAACCACGGAACGTCACTAATATTATGGAAGCGTAGTTTAAATGCGCTCAATGGATAGTGCCACACAAACTCACACATTTTTTCCCTGACATGTGCTTTTTCAGAAAATCTATTTTAGTATTTCATGATGAAATTTTTTAGGCACCATGCGTAAGTATTTCTATGTGTAGTTTGCACCTACAAGTTACAGTATTTTTATCTTACAAAGCGACACACGCTTTATTGTGGTAAACAAGTATATAGGGTGACTGGTAATTAGTGACCGATACCTAAACACGTGATTGTACTCATGATAACAAACAACTTTTACTATGGGACCAAACCTGAAATCGCGAAAAAAAAATCTGCTGTTCAGCTGTACATTTTGACCAGTTAGGCGAACATAAACGACTAAACAGCCGATTTTTTTTCGCGTCCCATAGTAAAAGTTGTTTGTTATCATGAGTAAAATCACGTGTTTAAGTATCGGTCACTAATTACCAGTCACCCTATATACTTGTTTTGGACTATTTGTGCACATTTTAAAAACACAGGAAGGCATTGTTGCTGCTTATTTAGACGATTACTGTAATTTTACTTAACTTGCTACACAAACGCCACTTCGATGGTGACTAAGGTCGATTGTGCCTGTGCACCTAATTTATGCGGTCCACGACGAGGAGCGCGTACCATATCTTTCCTTATTTTATATATCAATGTGTTGAACAGACGAATTTTTCGGTCATATAAAGCAATGGATTAGAAATTTCTTTCAAAATCTTCCAGATTGTGATTGAAAATGTATTAAGCAATTACTCGTATGTTGCTGGTTTTTATCCATGGTTCTATAAGAGTCTGAATACGTTATAGTATTTGATCAAATTCTATAAGTTGCGAATCTTGCCGGGACATTATATTTATTAATCTACAGAATGTATAAATACTCTTTGGTAAATTCATATGTATAATGTATAAAATACCCCTTTAGTCGACGCTTTGTTCTCGAGGGACGTGTGAATTATTTCTGAGACATGAACCTTGAGGTACGAAGACCGTAGAAATAGAAAGAGGAAATTAAAAGACAATATACTGGTCTATGAATTTGCCTAAAGAATTAGCATTGCCAAACAACGTGGCAATGCTGCCAGCCTTTTGAGTACTTTTCCTGTTGACTGCGATGGGAACCAATTTTTAGGAGCCCTTTGATTATTTCCCCTCCTTTTTATACTTGTTGATATTATTTTAAGACTGTTAGCTAGCTTTTAAAAACTTGTAAGTTGAAGATAAGACAAAGACAATATCGTTCTTTTCGGTAATGTTCACCAAGCGACCATCATCATCTGCCTAGCGTTTATACTTATTTAAGTTTCTTTAAATACGATGCGAATAGATATCAATATTTTTTTATGATTTGACATGACAGACTTCCACCTGAGAAAATCGAATATCTCAAGGTACTAAGGTTGTGTCCAAGTTATTTCTTTGTACATTTTTCGAAGGGGCAAGTTTCATGCACAGATATAGATAGACCTAGATAACGCAAGTATCCCGATCTGTATGAAAACCAAGCGTGCCATTTTTTGACTACCTACTATGACGTCACGAGCACTATTTAGTGATGGGAAAATCAAATCGATTCAAAGACGCCGCCGCGTGTGGCACCTGTTTCGCCCCATCCCCGGAGCCTAGCGCCAACGCTCACAGTCTCACACTCACCCAGCCAGGCTGCAGTACTCAGGTCAGGACTAAAAAGTGGCGGCTTACGATTTTTGTACGCAAGCTGGGCACGGGAAGTAGTTGCTCTTGCGTTACCTAGGTGTATCTATATCTGTGGTTTAATGACTTTTCAACTAACCATGGAAAATGATCGAAACTAACAACCACTGACAATTGAAAAAGATGAAACAAGAAAGTACCTTCCCGTGGTCGCCTGCCGCTGTACTGACATACTTATAAGCTATGGTAGCATGCGACCACGGGAAGGTACTTTCTTGTTTTAGTCAGTAGTCGGGTTTTAGTTTTTAAACTTATTTTTTATTTAATTATTTTGCGGCTTATTTCAGTAATATTTATATTTTTGAAATGTGATAATTAAGCCCTTTCATTTGATACCCCACACGGAATTAATAATAAAAAAAAATTAGATCAATAATTTATGTCCGCTAGAGGGCGCCATGTTCAATTTAATTTGACGTTACATAGCCTGTTACCAGCGGACGATCAAGACGCTTCCAACGATACCTCATTTGTCTAATTATGACATGCAATTTAGAAGTTATGAAGGAACAAATGAACATACATACATACCGGTCAAAATCATAACCCTCCTTTTTGCTTCGCCGTAGTCGGGTAAAAAAGGACAAATATGTTCCTATTCCTATAATACAGGGTGATATAGAGTTAAATTGGATATCGGTCCTCATCGCGCCTGTCGAATTTAGCTAACCTTGTATTATGTACAACTATACTATTACGAATTTATCTCGATACAAACAGGATTCGTTCGCACTCTCCATAATTAGTTTTCGTAGCTCCACACTCGTTGTACATTCAAGGCAGTCCTTTATACGAAACGACTTATATCTCTTTATTTATGCATAAACTGTGATAAGCTTTGTTAGCCGCGGATTTAGTAAATATTAACAACAATGCCGTTACTAGCCGCTTGTGGGTAGTAACAGTGAGTTTCGTGACATACATACATACATATAGAACATACTTACATATTATGTGTATAGGTACTAGTCCTTTACTTACTTTACGTACTGTGGATATAGTAAGAGGTGACGGAGTTTTTTGATCAGCGGGGTAATTGCGTAGCGTACTAACAGTTGCAATGGCTTTCATTTTGACAGTTCAACAACATTCATTGCGTTATTTACGTTGCGATATTTGCAATTTTTTCGAACATATGAAGCAATGGATTAAAATTATCCTTCAAAATGATTCAGATTGAGATTGATAGTGTGGTCCGCAATTAGGATGCAGATGAATGAATGATTTATTTTTTTATTTAGTTTCTTGAGGAGCGGATGCTAAAGGATGCTTGGCGATGATCTTTGAACGTTATCAATAATTATGTTTATGTTACCTACGCTTATGCTGGATGGACATGACCTTAGGCTCGTCGTCTTTAACGTTACTCAAAAATAACCAGTTGCGAACTCATATCACCAATGAGTGGCCAGAATGTCTCAACACTAGTATTTCAATGGCGATCCGTACATCCTAATCCTAACTTTCTAACTTAATATTATAAATGCGAAAGTAAGTTTGTTTGTTACATTTTCACGCCTAAACCACCGAACCGATCATCTCGAAATTTTGCATAATACGTTGTCAGGTATACAGACATAGGGAACCTTTCATCTCGAAAAAAGTGCTGTACCCGAGGGAATCAACAATAACGTTATTATGATAATAGATGGCGCCACGTGTATTGTTTTCTTCGGGAACAGCAATTTTTTTCGAGATGAAAGTGTTGGATTAATTTTGAAACACCTTATATTTTGTTTTTACAGGTGGGACCCAGTACAGCAACATAGTCACAATTTAATTACTCAGATTCGTCACCCAAAAACAGCAGCACTAATAAAAATGGTTTTATTAAACTGTCATATTATAGGCTTATTATGTCGAGCCTTTTCAGGAAGAACATCGTAAGCGCCAAAAATCCCAAAAAACTGTTTTAATATCAATCGCCAGATCAACTGATTTTGCATTTTGCATCACCTTCTCCTGTAAAATATGCAAAATGGCGGTTACGATCTTCTTCCTGAAAAGGCTCGATGTGTTTATTATGCTATCTAGGCTAGCCTTTAAATCTCAGTCTACAACATTCCTAAACGAGTCTCAAAAGCAAAAAAACAAATCCCAAAAACGTATGTACGAGCAAAAACTCACCAATTACGATGATTTTGTTCGTTGACACCTAATTTAGTTAACTAGAGTCCCTTGGGGCCGTAATTAGAGAGACGTGTGAGCGACCCAAACGTAACTTATTCATATTTGAAAGCTATTTCTAGTCTCGCAATTAACTTCAGTTAAGTTTTTGCTAGAAAAACGAGTTTTTCGTTTTAGACTTCTAGTCAAAAAGGTAATTTTTACCTTGGTTCTTTGAGATAGGTCTTATTTTAGCTTGGTATTTCGGGATGGGCAATAATAATGTAGAGTCCGAACAGTTAACAGTATTATATTACAATGAACAGTATTAGTATTTTTAACTGAACAGACAGCAGTGCTGCTGGGGAGTTTTTTTGAAGGTAAAACAAAATCAAAAACAATTCTCAATTCTTATTCTAATTTAAATATAAACATATTTTATAATAAGAGAATAAATAAATACATGCTTCTAAAATAAATATCATTAAAATTAAAATATAATGAGATGATTAATTATAATTATCTAGTGTCTAATTATATCGCGGTATTAAACACCTTTAAATGTTTGTTTGAAGGATAAATATTTAAAGTTAAATAAAGCTTTGTGTTATCTAAAGCTGCCAGACTTACCCTAAATGTGGTTGTCTGGCTACCCAAAGGATCATTTCCCCTGACGTCTGGCACTGTCAACAAGTTGAGAAACTGAAACCCAGCTATTATTTTGGTCCAAATTAAATAAATAAGAACCAAAATAGACTAATGCGGAATTTACACTAGATCGATTTTCGCGGTGCGGCTGGTCGCTTTCCAAATCGCCTCACTAGCCGAATCGCCACCCCATTTACACAGGTCGATTAAAATCGCAGGTGATTAGTTCATTTTGCATCAAAATGTCGATCTTTGTGCAGCCGGCGATCGTCTGCGACTGACCATTTTCACGGTTAATTTTAGTCACCCGCCGCATGCGACTTTGGAACTTGCGATTTTAGTCAACTGCGGCCTAACCGAATTGCGATTTAGACAGTCGATTTTAGAAAATCGTGCGGCTATTTTGTCCCGTGTAAAGCTCATAATATTACCAATATAAATTACCACTATCAGAAAATTTATTCTATTAGAAACTTCCTCAGAATTTTTGAGTCCAAATTATTCATCCCACAAAGAAAAGTCCCGACGGACAGAACACTGACTTTTGACACATTTAATTATTCAGAACTTCGACTTACTTAAGTACGGTGAAACAATAGCGAAGGGTTCCGCTATGACTAAAATATTAAGTGCGATCCGAGCACAATGCTATAAACATGGGAAATTTGCTGCGTTACGCCGACAGCCAAGCTCTCGAACTTTTCATTGGCATTTTATTAGCTTCAATACACTTTTAAGAGCTGTTTATTTCGTTTTATTGCTGACGAGATTCGGTGACGTCAGCTTTTGTATGTTTTATGATTTTTGCGCCTGGTAGTTTGTTAATTTTATCGTTTTAATAAACGTGACTTTCCTTTTCTGGAGAACCAAAGCTCACAGAATAAGTAAGCTGTAGTGGCAATGGGCCGGCCCTATTAGTCGTTGAACCGATGACCGTTGGGATAGACGTGTTCTTGAGTGGAGACCGCGAATGGGCAAAGGTAGAACGCCCTCAAGCTAGGTGGAGCGTCGATCTTCGCAGGGTAGCTGGTAGAATGGCGCATGAGCTGGATGAGAGTTGCTGAAAATCGAGTTGAATGCGTGCAATAGGATTTATACACGATATAAAATGCGAACTTGTTTAATAGTTCCCGTCTTAAATATTTCACCACTAGCAGCGCCCCGAGGTTTCACCCGCGCAAGTCTCGATCCCGTAGGAATATCGGGATAAAAAGTATCCTATGTCCTAATTCAGGTCATGGTCTACCTAGGTGCCAAATTTTATCTAAATCGGTTCAGTATTATTGATTCCTACAAACTTCCACCCCCCGTTCACCCCCTTAAAGGATGATTTCTGGGATAAAAACTATCCTATGCCCTTTCCCGGGACTCAAACTATCTCTATACTAAATTTCATCTCAATCGGTTTAGCGGTTTAAGCGTGAAGAGGTAACAGCCAGGCAGACAGACAGACACACTTTCGCATTTATAATATTATAAATAGTATGGATGCTTATTCTCCCTAAGAAATTATCTATTATCGAAATCATCAATAATAATGTTATCAGTATTTGCCTAGCCTGGCTCTTTTCCAAATATGTTGGGGTCGGCTTCCAGTATAACCGGATGCGGCGAAATCATTAAGAATGTTAACGAAATTAAATCTTCGTCGGACTATATACTACTGTTAGCCTGCAACATTCCACTACTGGGCGAAGGATTCTCTCCATGACTTCCAGCTCTTTCGATCCAGGGCTAAAGTGGACCACTGGTCGTTTGTTTTCCCCTGCTCGTCCAGTCATCATCTACGGGGTCTGACTATATAGGGTCCCATTAAAATAGATGCATAAGTTTTAACACAGCGCTCAGTACCTACGTCTAACCAAAGATATCCAAGCAAAAAAAAACACTGCTTGAAGTGATTTTATTTTGACCTAAAATGATAAATAGCCGACACATTAGTGTATTTTCGATAGCTGATTATTTTTCTTGTAAGTATATTTTTTACCATCGTCCTTATTTTGGTGGTCTGAATGATTTCTAAAAGTTTGTCCATCTATTTTAATGGCACCTTATATAGTGATGCATTAATATTCAAGTGTATTTTTTAAAAGCTTGTGAAAAAATAAACAGTCAACAATTTCTAAAACGAATATGCGAGATAGTCCTGACACTGACACTTCGACAGCATTTAAAGCCAGTCTTTGAATCCAAGCTATAAAACAAAATAATATAGCAGTTCCACAGGGATTTACCCAGTTTAAAATATGGGCAGTACTGTGTTAAATCTTGACGTTGGTGCGTGCGTAAATTACACAGTCAGCCCACTGGGCGTGAGGCAAATAAAACCGGGGCTAATAGCGCCCTAAAGTTTTCTTTATGCGATCCCCGGGGTGAGCTCCAGAAATCATATTTCCCGACCTAACAGTTGCTAGAAGTTGGTAGTAATATATTCGGAATAAGCTGTTTATAGCGTCAGTAGTTTGATTCAATTGTTTTATTTATTTGGTAATAATTTGTTTATGAATAATATTTTATTTATTTTTCAGTTCAAGACACAAAACAAATATCAGTGTAGCACTGGCTCTTGTACAAGAAGTTCCTATTTCACAAGAGCAAAAAAAAAAGGAAAAAAAAATAAGGTAATGAAATAAGTATGTGGGCTTTTATAGCACGTTCCAGGTGACTTACACTAAAAATGAAGAGTTAGAAATTTATGAACAGTAGGTCAATCAGAGCAGTGGTGGCCTAGTGGTGACGACCGTGACTTACGAGTTGTAGGTCGTAGGTTCGAACCCAAACAGGCACTTTGTGTAAATTATTTCATCACCACTGCTCTCAAAACAGTGAAGGAAAACATCTTGAGGACATGCCTTAGAACCAAAAATCGAAGACATGTGACACATACCATTGCCATTGGACAGAGTTGTTGTGGGGCGAGTGCGTGATGGGGACCAATCATTTATAACTGAGCGCACTCGTTTGTGCTGACAGTTCAGTTCAGTCGGTCTTCGGACTCGACTGACTCCTGACAGAGCACTAGCTCCCGACAAACCTGTCGGTTTACTAAAGGTCATTTGGGTGGCTCTGTCACTATACAAACGATCCTACAGTTTGCAATTACTTTGTTACTGTACATAATTATTTTACTGTGTATCTGGTTGTATCGTGTACAGTATAGTGTGTGATTTGCTAGTGTGATTTAATTGTTCGTGAAATTATAATTTGATTTGAACTGCAAACCGTTTTTCTTATATTCAATAGAAAAACGGTTTGTTTAGGTAGTGTTGGCACTACCCACAGTACGCCCACAGTAGTTCAAATATGCCTGATGATAACGAAACACACAAAACCTACCTGATCCGATACATATATGACTGAATATACATACAACTCCAGATGATTAAAAGGCATTTTCAAAGAAGCACAAAATAATTATAAGCCCGATGTCGCCTGTTTATGCATGAGTATTTATTTGTAAAGACGTTATTAACATTTTTGATTAAACTAACAAACAATAGGTAAAATACGAGAATTTAAACAACGTGAATATTAACAAAGATTAATATTTTTGCTTCCGTGTCCTCTTGATTAAAATATTACAATATCAATAACGTAAATGGGAATTATTTACGTCAAAACAGATTTCCGTGAGCTTTGACCTCAAACGTGTTTTTTTGGGGACTTAATCTTGTTAGTGAGTTTTTTTAAATCCTTCCACGTGTCGTGTTCCATTCGATGGCACAATGTATTTATAAGCATCGGTCGATACATTATACAGGGTGGGCCAAAAATGTTTGCACTTTTAAAACATGAATAAAAATCCTAATCCTAACTAATATTATAAATGCGAAAGTAACTCTGTCTGTCTGTCTTTCTGTCTGTCTGTCTGTCTGTCTGTCTTTGCTTCACGCCTAAACTACTGAACCGATTTGTGTGAAATTTGGTACAGACATAGTTTGGAACTTGAGAAAGGACATAGGATAGTTTTTATTACAAAAAATAAAATAAAAAATAAAATTTATTCCGGACATACAGTGCCATCTATTGGTCAAGAGTCGGCATCAATTCAGTACTGAAAATTCATCGGAAAAATGTAAATAAATAGTAAAAAGGTATGAAAATATAATATAATACTAAACTTTTAGTACAAAGAAAATGCTCTAACGGAGTATAGATAATTATATTAGTACTATATGTCGAGTTGGTGATCGCGCAATGGTGTCGATCGTTACACGAGTTCGGTTCATGTTATTGTTTTAATTCATCGGAAAAAAGTAAATAAATAGTAAAAAGGTATGAAAAAAATAATATCAATATAATAAAACTTTTAGTACAAAGAAAATGCCCGAACGGAGTATAGATAAATAATCCGAGTTGTCACTATGCTCGATAGATGGCGTTGGGATCGAAATAGATCGCGCTATGGTTTCGTTACACGCATTTGGTTGGGTTCCACATTTCATATTTGAAGAGATCCCGCGAGATCGGGAACTATGTGGGTAAAACCAAAAATCTGCCGGAAGTCACTATTCCACGCGAACGAAGTCGCGGGCAAAAGCTAGTAAAACTATAAATGATACTTTGTTGATAATTTATTTAACGTAACAAACATCTTATGTAATAAATTTCTTAAATATAACATCGTCGAAATGTGCTCCGTCTCGTCATTGGCACTCTTGAAATCGGCTACGGCTAACTTTGGAAAACTGGCTGACACATGCTGCGGGGAATCGCGACTATCTCCTCGTGGATGTTTTGTTTTAATTGGGATATATTGATATCGGTTTATTGTGGTAGACTCGACTTTTCAGGTATCCCCACAAAAAAATCACAAGGAGTAAGGTCCGAGCTCCTCGGAGACCATGGTATATCACCTCTGGAAAAAAACAATTTGTTCGGAAACATTTCTTTGACTACCGGTATAGTCACGTTTGACGTAGGGCATGTTTGTAATCGTTTGGTTTCATCTCCTGCACAATTTGAAGCCTGTACCTATGGGTGCAGTTTAAGGTCCAGATGCACAATTTGCCACAGACTAGTTCTTGGTGTTGTCAGAACCGCCGAACGCTTACGCGTAGATGATACTGGATCGTTCCTTACGGAAATTTCAACCAGTTTATTTAATATTCGATTTGAAACCAGTTTGCCCAAACTTCTCGATTCAGCTTTGATTAAATTAACACTTGGACACTCACTTACACGGCGTAATCCGTGTTCAGTTCTAAATAGGCGTCGTACAGTAACGTAGGAATCGTTGTTTTTGTCAAAAAAAAAAAACAGAAAGAAAGCACGCTGTTGTTCTGTGTATCGCTCCATCGTGAGTAAAATTGCATTAAGTGACGCATATTTTCCCGCCAACCGCGCGCAATTCTGTCAAACGGTTTTCGAGATATTCAGTGTTGCTATTTGCAAAAATTTTTGGCCCATCCTGTATACGTATTCAAGAAGATAAAATACCTACTTCAGGGATTTTCACGGTTATTTTATCATATAAGTATCTAATTTGAAATACCTGTTAGAAAAGAATTCGGGTAGCTACCCGAAACTGTAAAATTTTCGCAATCAGCTTTGAACCTTATACTTTAGCGATTAAGTTGAAAATCTATTAAAGAAATTTGACAGATTGTAGTAGCTTGATGTGCTGGCGTCTGTACAAGGGTCTTCTAGGAACATCTTGCAAAAAGAATATTTAGCCTATAATCTCCCCACTGCTGGGGCACAGGCCTCTCTGTTAGAGGGACTGGGCCATAACCTCCGCGTGGTGGGTTATGGCCCAGTACGGGTTGGTAGGTGTCAGATGCCTCCAAGTTTTGTTCTAGGACATGCGTCCTCATGATGGTTTTCTTCACCGTTTTGAGAGCAATTCAATTTGATTAATATTTATTGCAATCCATAATGTACACATACAGGAAACAATTATGGACCCTGTGGGGCACAGCAATACAATTCAATTCGTTTATTCAATAACAATTTTTACATCGTGTCTGAATTTCTATAACTAAATATACAGGGTGAAATTGAAAACATGCAACAAATCGAAATGGGAGATTGTACTCAACATTATGAACAACTTTTACTATGGGACCAAACCTGAAATCGCGAAAAAAAATCAGCTGTTCCCTACATTTATGTTCGTATAACTCGTCAAAATGTAGGGAACAGCTGATTTTTTTTGCGCGATTTGCCATCGCCAAGAATTATTATTGTAAAATGCAGTTCAATGGCTGTGTCAGTGTAAAATAAAAGATACTTTAAACCCGTTGGAACAATACCCACAAAGGATTACCCATCCAGCAGATTTACAGCCAAATTGCCTTAAGTTCAGCAACTATAAAACATTTAGCACCATTGTGGATACTATTGCAATAACACTAATTTAATGTTAGCTGCGGCTACATCCATTCTTTGTACGTTAAAAGCCATAACATGAAAATTCGAATGTATGTCTTCAGTATTAACTGATTTGTTCACGACTTTAAGGGTGTTTTCTGGCCAAAAAATTTAATGCGTTAAAACGTGTTTTTGCAAATCCTCGGCGAAATGCGGATTTTAGCGGTCCGTTCGTGTCCCCGTTTTCGTTTTAGGCTTAATGTGCGGGTTTGAGTGTAGTTTCACTGTATTTATTTTAGGGAAAAATGTTTGTGTTGTTTATATTTTTTCCCAGTTTGGTGTCAAAGGAATTAAGTAACCTACTGCTCAATAGCTATCCCATCCCAAACAACTGAAGTCATAAAACGGTCAGTTTTCAACGATTATCGACTACCAACTCCAGAAATTAAAAAAAAAAGGATTTCATGTTAACTATTTGTTGTATGCACGGATCGAGCTATGCTTGTAGTGCTTGTAGGGAAGGAGAATGAGCTGTGTTCCGTACCCAAAGTGTGCCAACGGGACTCTATTACTAAGCCTCCTCTGTCCGTCCATCCGTCCGTCCGTCTGTCAGCGGGCTGTATTTTATAACCGTAATAGGTAAACAGTTGAAATTTTCAAAGTGTGTATTTAAATTGGAAAATTGTTTTTTTTTTAATTGTTTCATTTTAGTTGTCTTTGTGTGGCTAAAACCAAATTGTAAAATAGGCATGGTTTTGGTAATGAATAAAATTGCTTAATAATAATTCCCGATACCGGTGGGCTACTATTTTTTATATTTTTAAATGTTTTTATATATTTTATATGCTAATATTTTAAAATATAATTTATATGTAAATAATGAAATAAAGAAGATAATAATAAAATAATAAAAATAAACGTGTTATTTTAACCCTTCGTGTGTGCAAACTTGAGACATTGACCCCGTTTTACCCCCTTGTGTAAATCTCACTAGGAAAGAGATCGTAAAAATATATACAGATCAATATTATAACTTTATCTGTACGGTCCAATGTCAAACCATAAATGCTTAGGCTGAAAACACACCATCCAAAAATATTTGTTCGAATTTTTTTTTTTTTTGGGTTTAGTAAAGTCAGGGAAAATAATTGTTTAACAAATTGATACACAACGTAAATTTGCTGCGTTATAGCCATTTCATACTACTTCTTTCTCTTCTTAGCGTGTCGATGGCAAACTAAATGGACTCGGCCCAGAATTCGGCTACTCGTTTGGCGCCATCACTAGCGTCCATCAGCAGGGTAATTGCGTAACACACAGTAGCAATGGGTTTCATTTTGACTGTTCAACAACATTCATTGCGTTGTTTGCGTTGTTGAGCAGACATATTTTTCGAACATATGGAGCAATGGATTAGAAATATGCTTCAAAATTATTCAAATTGAGAGTAATAGTGTGTTACGCAATTAGGGCGCAGTGGTGATGAAATTATTTACGCAAAGTAAAGCGCCTCCCTGGGTTTGAACCCACGATCTACAACTCGAAGTCGGAGCCGTTACCACTAGGCTACCCATTCCTCTCCGATGTTACTCTCTTTCGATGTTTAGAAGTAAGCAATATACAAAAGCGCATTTGTGTCTTCTCTGTAAGGGTCAAGCATTTATTACCCTACAATCTGAAAGCTGTAAAAGTAAAATAAAAAAAAAGTAATGTAAAGTGTATTAAATGCGGATTTATTCCCACGTCTGTATCCAGCCTTATTCTTTTATTACATTGTCCGCGTAAGGCAATACAAATCCAGCCCAAAGGCACGGAGCTAACAATTCTTGAAGGCACATTGTATAAATCTGTATAATTCGAGCCAAGGTCCACACTGGCTCTCCAACGGTCTATAAAACGTTTCACTTTATGATACTGAAGTCTTATTTTAGAACTGATCACTGTATGTTTATATACAGGGTGATTGGAAGATGGGTGCAAAGCTTTAAGGCGAAGATAGTACAGACAATTTAGTACCATTTAAGCCATGATTGTCTTAGACGAAGTTTTACCAATTTTTTTTAACCTAATTTTTATGTTTTTTACGTCTAATGACACAGAGGCCTAAAACATGGTTTGCTAGATTGTTTACACATTACTTTAATAAAATAAAATAAAAATTTATTTATTTATAAATCAATTTGGCCATAAATAAGCACTTTACTTAAAATGTTGGGAATTTTCGAAAAAAACAAAAATTAGGTAAAAAAAAATTGGTAAGACTTCGTCTAAGAAAACCATGGCTTAAATGGTTCTAAATTATCTGTACTATCTTCGCTTTAAAGCTTTGCACCCATCTTCCAATCACTCTGTATATAAATTGTTCTGCTTTTTGTTAAATAGAAAATATAATGTCATATTATTGTCAGCTACATTTCAATCTAATAATTTTAGTTTATAAATAAATATTTCATAATATTATAATAAATAAATGACGCAGTCTTCATTTATTTATTTTATTCAAGTCCATTCACGCTGAAATTCATGTCATAATATGTTTTATATTGTTATCAATATTTATTTATCCATTGAAACCATAAATCATTTATTATGTTTCCAACCATATTTAACACAACAAAATAAAATTCCGGCGTAGCACTACAACAATTGCGCCCAATTAAATAGCAGAGTATGTTTTTCGCGCCCTCCATACTGCAAAGACGGAGAAAGAGGGTAATATAAATAAAATACGCCAACAAAAACTTGCCAGGAACGGGCAAAAATCATAAATATTTTACGTGGATGTTCTGTCCCTGGAGACAGTTTCGGGACATCGTGGTCATTAGAAAAGTTTTAGCGGCCATTACAGGCTGTTTTATATTACCGCCGAGCGCTTCTCGTGTGGGTTTAGTTAGGGTCCGTCCTAGTATTGTATCTGGCACGGACCCTAGTTTGTTGCTTCAGTGGTTTTGGGTTCACTAATTTGATTGCTACATGTTTTTGCGTTTTATATGACTTCTGGAATTGTCTAGTTTTCTTTTGCTCTTAAGAGTTTGCAGCTATTTCTTGGGCAATTGAATTCGTTACTTTTTAAATTCTTTTGATCGAAGTAAAACATTATTTGGCTTTAGAAAACATAAAAGAATATCTGAAACACTGCTACTAAACGTTTCTATTAGCATCAGTTTTCACCTTCTCCACAAATTACAAAGGAGAAAAAAGAAACGACTGCCTGACTGATTGGTCTAGTGGTCGCAAGCGTTACTGCTAAGCATGAGGTTTTGGATTAAATTCCCGGGTCGGGCAAAGTGATAATGGGTTTTTTATTCTGGAATTTTTCAGTAGCAATCCGGAGTCTGGATTTGTGCCAAGTGGATGGCAATAGGCTCACTCACATTACATGGGACTTAAACATATGTAACTGGAGAAATGTGAGTGCATTATAGGTACATCTTTCTACCTAACCGCCTGGGAATACAAGCGTGGTGATAAGTAAAAATACGACTTTGTGGTTTGCTGTCATGTTATTGGGGCAAATTAGAGAATTTTCATTGAAGTAATATCAAGGCACAGTATACATAATCAGCCTATAATGTTCCCACTGCTGGGACACAGGCCTCCTCTCGATGAGAGGGAGTGGGCTGTAATTCAACACGCGGGCTCAGTGCGGGTTGGTAGATGTCACATATCTTCGAATTTTTGGTTCAAAATAATAATAATAATGCGAAAGTATATAGTTTTTTTCCAGTAATCACTAAGCCAAGATTGTTTGTTGGCACGTCATGGCCGCATGAAATATTTGGTTGGAGAAAATGGCACGTAGATATGTAGAGGTTCGCCATCCCTGCCTTAAAAAACCTTTCTCACTAACAGCAAAGAATAGGTTTTAATTAGGTTAAACGTTTTTCTGGGCGAGTAATAATTATTCCAGTCGGCTGGTACTAAGATAAGGTTTAGTCGAGTTCATACTCTCTGAGAATAGAATGCTTTTAACCTATACGAAGTAATAGACTGGGTAAATTTAGCCTTGGTTTATGTGCCAGTGTGTGGCTATTTTCAGAGTATTTCGTGAGAAATGGTTTATTTTGATGTAAGGAAATGGCGGGTTGGTGAAGTGTTGTGTTAAGAAAATGGTGAATATTTAAGTAAAGATCAAATATTCATAAAGGCTTGGGTAAACGAGGTGAATTGTTCATTTGTTTTTGTATGAACAGTCAGGGAAATTATTTGTTTATCAAATTGACAACTGTCAAAGGATGGCGGTTATGATTTGAAGTAATGGGCCATTGAAGTTGGTATTAAAGCTTAATAATTAATTTCCCTGGCTTTACTTACTTAGGAGAATTGATTGTCCTTTTTGGTACGCGGACTGTTTGTGTGTGACAGAATGATGAAAACGTGGGATATTTTAGCGCACCAAATAGTCTTCGATGGATGTGACTATCATGATTTGGACTGTGCCCATCACAATGAACGGCTAATATACCTACCAGACATTGACTTTAATTTCTTCGATTGTCAAATTATTTTTATTCTTACATGGATTGATCCTCAATTTGGAAACAAATTTAATCAGCTAGCTTAGGCTAGGTTTGGCCCCCCGGTGGGTTTCCGCATTGTCGAGGCTGGGGGGTCAGTAGCCGTGGGTTGGACACCCACAGTGAAGCGAAGAGGAACCCGAGGAGGGGCCGCTCGTCAGGGCTTTTGCCTGTAAGCCGACGACGTAGTGGCCAACAAGTAGGTTGCGGTGCCGCTTGGGCGACATCGCAACTGAGGCGGGCCGCGATGTCGTGTGGGAGGCGTCGCGGCTGAGGGTTGGAGGCCGCGGCGGGAGAGGAGTGCCGGTATTGCGGTGCGCCGCTCTCCCTACCTTCCGTGACCTTGACGGGGTCACCACCGTCTGATGGCGGACGCGGTGGGGCCGCAGGGGAGGAGGAGTATTGGTATGACGTTGGCCGCTCTCCATATCCTCTGCGGCCGAAAATTGGCAGGTGGCGAGGCCAATGACCTGACCCGTCGCAGAGGGATCAAGGGTACCCAGACACGGGGTCGTCTGGCGCCCATGTGCTGGTTTGGTCCCTGGGGTGGTCGCGGCATGCTATGTGTTCTGGTGCGCCGGTGATGGGGAATACTCCCCAGAGGAGGGTTCGGTGACGGACAGCCGCGGCGGGTTCACGGATGAGTGCTAATGCGTGCCCGTGTTCCCGCCGTAAGCGCCAGAGGAGGACACCGTGGAGTTTTAGTGGGTTAGAGTCCCACATAACTGCACTAACTCCCCGTGGTAGTGCAGAATGCATGAGCATTTATTTCTCCACGATAAAAAAAAAAGGTTTGGTATTCAAGCAGTGGTGGCCCAGTATTAACGGCCACGACTTACGAGTTGTAGGTCGTAGGTTCGAACCCAGATAGGCGCTTTATTCTGTCTAAATTATTTCAACACCGTTGCTCTCAAAATGGTGAAGGAAAATATCGTGAGTAAATGGTATGTCCTAGAACCAAAAATTCGAAGACACGTGACATCTAACAACCCGCACGCAATCTTAGAGGAGGCTTCTTAGCCTCCTCGTGTAGCGCAGATTGCTCCGCCAGTTACCCAACTGAACCGAGTGCTCGGCGCATCCTGGACAGTCACACTCAACACCTTATTTGACTGGCCAATTCTTTCTTTGCGGTGGTAGGGCTAACGCCCACCTGGTTTGCGACCACCCTCCCACCGGAGTCAGGCGTCAAGCAGCCTGCTGTGTTTCGTCGATGCGTGGGAATTCCAATGCCTTAGGCATCTTCTGGGCACGCTCGATCCATCATAGACCTCATCCATCGCTTTCCATCAGGCGTGATCGAGGTCAAGAGCGGGCCCGTTAAGCAATAAAAAAAAATCCAAGTTCAGACTAACATAAAAAAAATACTCTCGGCGTTTTTTCCTAAATGTAAAACGTAAATCCTGGGCCCCAAGTCTGCTAATTTACGAATGGCTCAATTGAATATCAATTGAATCTCAGTAGCAGTTTTAACTACATTTGGTATTCTGCTACTAATTTAAGACCAATGGTTTTCCAGTGACATACCATTGAACTGCTATCAGAATATTTGCTAGTCTGCTCTTCAATTGTGTTACAATTGTAAATCGATTGTGGTCTAAATCGGTATTCTACTCTTAGTTGACGTTTGTTTGACATTTATGTCAATGGACACTCAGTGTCAATTTTGCAATTGAAGTACGATCGTAGTACGATTAGGCAACAATTCACTCATTCAGCTTCTTGATAGATTTTGAATGGCAACACCTTTATCTGTTCAACTGAGAGTCAATTACAATTACACTACGATTCCATTACGACTCTATTGAGTTTACATTCAAGTTTTTGCAGAATACCAAATTTCTTCTAATCGTAATGGAGTCGTGATTGAATCTCAATTGAATTTCAATAGCATGTGAGTTAAATAAAATTAGCAGACTTGAGGCCCTGAGCGGTCGCCTGTTGGACACAAAATCGGACTAAAACCAAATCCGAACAGTGCACCTTCTGTGCAATACGCTTAATCCGACACATGGGGACCTGAGTGCATTTAGATAAATCGAATCTTTGAGTCTCCGCTCAGCTTTAATTTCTAATTACTGAGTACACGAGGAGGTTCTACATTAATGAGGGTTTCAGAGGACGAACTTAGGTTAGAGGGTTTGTGTTTGTATACCTACTGTACTTTGTGTATGGTGTGGTTGAACAGATGTAGATATTTAGCATGCAATCGTTTTGTTACTTAACAGTTAAATATCAGATATATTTAACTGTTAAGTAACAAAACTATTGACGGGGTGAGCCGGGGAACAAGAAATTTCACGCGGACGGACGAAGTCGCGAACAGCAGCTAGTTAAAACTATTTATTCCTTAGTTTCTCCTCTGAAAATACATACACAAATGGATTTGACAGTCTCACTATAAATAAACGATTTCGTACCGAAACTACGAAACTGATTTTAGAAAATAATGTCCATCAATTTGGGACCATTCGCAGATTTTCGGATATTCTCGGAATTGTGACTATTCCGGGATGGAGACCACGGAGGTCTGACCTCATTTCTGGAATAGACGTTCTGTATGGACATATTAATATTTCGTTTCGGGACGTGTTAACAGTTGCTGTAATTATTATCTGCTGATGTTCATTTTAAAACTTTGTTTAGTATTTATTTAGAGCGTATTTTATTTAGAGCTGATTTTTCCAACGCCAGATAACTTAATCGGAGGAATAATTTTAAATTTTCTACAGCTCTTTTGATTTATTCCGGTCTGATCCCCTGAGCTCCCCCTCCACCCGCCCTCCTCGATCCCCTGCTAGTTCGTCTACTGTCAGACGTCAATTTTATTCCACAAATAAAAATTACCAGTCGATTGAAAAATCAGCCCATAAATAAACATGCGTGGACGGTTGTGTTTACGTAGTTTAACTTTCGATAAGCAACAACAATTCTCTTCAGATTAATATTATATTATTCTGAGTAGAACATTAACTCAACAACAACAATATTCGACATTATATTACATGGGACTTAAACATAACTGGCTAAATGTGGGTGTATTATAGGTACACCTTTTTTTTTTTTTTTTTTTGGATGGGAAATCATCTAATGACTCCTCCCGCTCTGGGTGGAGCGGAAGGGAGTGTCAGACTCTTACTGACTAAAACCCACCCGTGTTCCTTCCTTAGCCCTTTATGTTCCGGGGCAGCGGTAACCCTTTCGGACGATCCCGCTACCCCGGCAGGCTTCGGCCCTGGCGGGCCCCTTCCTTTTTGCTGACATCTCTTTGAGGCGCGCGTGGAACACATACGCGCCGTCCGGCACGGGCCTGGTCCTGATCGGACGGAGAGCTACCCATTACTCTCCGTCCGCAGGCCCGCGCCTACGGTGGCCGGGAGTCGTCACGCGGCTCCCGACGCCCGTAGCGTCTCCCGCGGCGGCTGAGGCGTGCGGCTCTCTCCCTGAGCCGTCCCGCCACCTCCTTCGCTAGCATGACTGCTTCGCAGAAGGAGGTGACCGCCTCCCACTCCCTCTCGCCCCGGACCATGGCTTGAACCAGGGCCGGACGCGAGAGGTCGCCGCCGTTGCCGATCGCCTCTACGAGGACACGGCGGTGCTCCGCCCAAGCGGGGCAGACCTCCACCGTATGCACCACCGTGTCCTCTGGGCGATCCTCGCAATGATGACACCCGGGCGTCTCCTCCCGCCTGATGATGTGCAGGAACCTCCCGAAACATCCGTGTCCGGTGAGGACCTGCGTCAGGCGGTAGGTGAGAACGCCGTGACGCCTCTCTAGCCACTCCTCAAAGAGGGGTCTTATCGCCACTATCGTGGCGTGCCCTGCGCTGGGTTGCGATAGTCGCTCTCTCCATGCCACCATGAGATCGCGCCGGAGGTCTGTCCGCTCCGCCGCTATTTGCCGCGGAAGCGGAGTTTCCCCCCGGCGTAGTGCCTCCGCGCGCCACTCATACAGGCGCGCAAGGACTTTCGCCTCCAGATCCCATGGCGGCATTCCGGCAAGGAGGCTTGCCGCCTCGCCCGAGATCGTGCGGTATCCCCGGATTAGCCTTACGGCTACCACCTTTTGGGGCGCGTTCAGGTAGTGGGCGGCTCGCAGCCGCAGTGAACGCGCCCACACCGGGGCCCCATATAGGGCCATGGACCGCACGACCCCCGCGTAAAGCCTCCGGCAGGAGGCGTTTGGCCCCCTCAGGTTGGGCAAGAGCCGCTTGAAGGCGGCCCCGGTCCGTTCCAGTTTGGGGGCCAAACGTCGAAAATGTTCGACGAAGTTCCACCGGCTGTCGAGGACGAGACCCAGGTATTTCATCGTTGCCTCGACGCCGATGTGAACCCCTCCTACCATCAGTTGGAATCCCGATGGTGGCCCGTTCCGGAGCCCATGAAAAGACATGGCCCCGGACTTGTGCAATGCCACCTCGAGACCCAACCGCCGGATCCTCTCCACGACTATCGCAACCCCTCGTGTCATTGCGTCGGCCGCCGCCTGATGCGACCTCCCCTGCGCCAGGACCAGCGTGTCGTCAGCGTAGCAAACCACGCTGACGCCATCAGGGAGGTCGGCCCGCAGCACCCAGTCGTAACCGATGTCCCACAGGAGCGGCCCCAGAACCGATCCCTGCGGGACACCGCACGACATCTCTCGCCGGTTCCAGTTCCCGTCGCGACCAGGGTAGATGACGGCTCTGTCCGTCAAATACGCCCCGACTATTCGACGGAGGTAGGTCGGCACCCGGTGATACCGGAGTGCCTCCCCAATGCAGCTCCAAGGCAGGGTATTAAACGCGTTGGCGATGTCGAGTGACACCGCCACGACGACCCCACCCTGGGACACCGCGTCCCCCGTCGTGAGGGCTCTCACGCGCATGATGGCGTCCACCGTCGAGCGCCCCTTGCGGAAGCCAAACTGGCTGTCCGCAAGATCCGGCCCTGTCCTCCCCAGGTGCCCGACGAGGCGGCCTGCTATTACTCTCTCAAAGAGCTTGCCCACCTCGTCGAGCAACACAATGGGCCGGTATGCGGACGGAGAGTCCGCAGGGCGCCCTGGCTTCTGAATGAGGACCAGCTTCCCCGTCTTCCAACGGAGTGGAAACTGGCCTCTCTCCATACATGCGCTTAAGAGCGCCTCCAGTCGAGGCCCGAGAGCCCTCGAGGCCAGGACCCAGGCTTTACCCGGCAAGCCGTCGGGTCCTGGGGCGGTATTTTTGGCCTTCAGCCTGCCTACCGCCGCTCTCAGATCTACCCCGGTCACTTCAGGGATGTCGTCGTCGCCGTTCGCGTGGTCCGCTTCGGGCACCTCAAGTGGCGGAGCCATGGGCGGGGGAGTGTGCTCCCCCCGTGAAGGGAACAGAGCGCTCACCACCTCCTCCACCAGCTGGGGGCGGAGACTCTGCGTCAACGGGGGGGCCCAGGTGCGGAGTTTATTCCGCACCATTTTGTAAGGGCGCCCCCATGGATCTCTGTTCAGAGTCTCCACCATCTCCTCGCGGGCCGTATCCTTGGCCCGCAGGACAGCCTCTTGGAGGGCGGTCTTCGCCGCTCTGTACCCCTCGTACAGCTCCGCCTCCGTGGCTTCCGCATCCGGAGGGCGGATGCGGAGCCTGCGGTGCCTGGTGTACCGGTGTCGCACGTTGACGCACTCCTTGCGTAACGCCTCAACCTCCTGCGACCACCAGTACACCTGATGTCGGGCGCATCCTGGCCGGGCTCGGGGCATTGCCACGTCACAAATCTCGGACATGGCCTCCCGGAACCACTCCGCCTCATCGTCAATATCGGCAGGCCTGTCCGGTGATGACACCCAGGCCTGCACGATCGAGGCTTCCAGGAGGAGCTCCCGGTCCAGCTGCTTCAGCGCCCACCGCGGACCACTCGGGGCCTGTTGGACCAGCGCGCTAGAGGTCTGGGCGGAGACCTCGAATCGGATATACCGATGGTCGGAGTAGGTCTCCACCTCCTCCATGACGCGCCAGTCAATGACACGCTGTGACAGAGCGGGGCTGGCGAACGAGATGTCCACTACGGACTCACCCCGCATCCGCACACACGTAGGCACAGAACCCCGATTTAGGACGACCAGGCCTGTTTCCAGAGCCCAGTCCTCCACCATCCTACCCCGCACATCCGTGCAACGGGAACCCCAGGCCAAATTCTTGGCGTTGAAGTCCCCGAGCACTAGCACGGAGCAGGAACGGTTTCCGGCGACGACGACACTCAACTCTGTTAAAGAGTTCTGGAACTCGGCGAGAGTTCGGCTCGGAGAGAAGTATACTCCCACTACTACAATCTCTCCGAACCGTGCTGCTACGCACCCCTGTCCCTTCGTGACACCTTCGAGGGACGGGGTACCGGCGGCAGCCGACGAAATTATGGTCACTGAGCCGCTCAGGTCCTCCACCCAGTTATCCCTGGGCGGGACAAAGTACGGCTCAGCGACCACGGCGATGTTAATCGACCACTGCGCC
This sequence comes from Hydraecia micacea, assembly GCA_914767645.1. Lineage (NCBI taxonomy): Eukaryota > Metazoa > Arthropoda > Insecta > Lepidoptera > Noctuidae > Hydraecia > Hydraecia micacea. The sequence continues at coordinate 3,417,003 of OU611781.1, forward strand.
ATGCTCTGGAGCAACAGATCCTGAGCGCAGGCGCAGTGGTTGATGTTCGCCTGGAGGAGGCGCAATGGAGGAGCCATTACTCCTCCATTTCTGCCTCCTCCCGAGCCCCTTGTGAGGGCTCCCCGGTGGCGGCGGCGGCGGCGGCGGCGGCGGCGGCGGCGGCGGTGGCAGCAGTGGCGGCGACGGTGGGGGTGGCGACGGCGGCGGAGGGCCTACCTTTTCTCCTGGTTTCGGCGGGTGGAGCGCAGGACTTGCTCCCCGCCCGGTGATCGGCCGGCTTGCCAGCAGCCGCACATGCGACGCAGTGCGGCGCGGCGTTGCACGAGCCGGCCGTATGTCCGGGCTGACCGCAGCGGAAGCACAGAGTGCTGCGGTCCTCCGAGGTGCACTGGACGCCAACGTGGTGCCCCACATGGCATCGATAGCACCTCAGAGGTCTGGGTTCCAGCAGTTTGACCTGCGCTGACACCCAGCCCACCAGGAGCCTACGGCCCTCCACTATCGTTCTGGCCGCCGTCACGGGGCAGCTTACCGTTACGGTTCGCATGCCCGCAAAGTCAGGACGTATGGTGCCCGCCTTCACCTGGTCGGCCAGACACCCGCCCGTCCTGACGACGGCGGCCACTACCTCTCCCTCCGTTACTGAGTCATCCAGGCCCATAATGCGCATGTCTGCGCACTTGACGGGCCTGGAGACTCGAGCCTCATCCGCATTGAGGGACGCCCTTAGCTTCTCAGCTAGGGCGTCAGCGGTGGGGCCACTCGTCGCACCGGGGATCTCCAGCATGCGGGCACCAGTGGCGGTCACCCTATGCCGGAGGCCTCCGGTGATCCCCAGCTCCTGGAGGTCCACCGTCGCTTTCGCCTTTGTGAGCACGTCGCAGTACGTCACACCCCTCTTAACCGCGTCCGGCTGTAGCGTTATTACTACAGCCGCGGTCTTCGGGGCGCGAAGCCTAGCCGCGACGGCTCGCTCCGTGCGGCGCCGCCTTTGCGCCTTTTTCCTCCCCGCCTTGGCCGCCTTCTTCTTCTCCCCGACCACCTGCCACTCGGCTTCGGTCGTGGGAGGAGTGGGAGTTTTTTGGGGGCAGGTCTTAGGCTCTGGGGCCTTCACCACCCGTGCCGTCCTGCCCTTCTTCTGGGCCTGCGCCGCAGTCTTGCCGACAGGCGCCGGTTTTGCCGGCGCCGGGGCTCCGCCAGCCGACGCTGGTTTCGCCGGCGCCGGGGCTCCGCCAGCCGACGCCGGTTTGGCCCGTCCAGACGGCCCGGGTTTCGGGGCGGCAGCTGCCGCAGCGGCCGCGTACGAGGCCGCCTTCGTCCCCGAGGCCGTCTTGCCCGCCAGGGGGGGACGCAGGACTATACCCTCCAGGGCGGCGAACCGCGCCTGGAAGGTCGCCAGCTCCTGCCGAACCAGGTTCAAGACCTGGTTCTCCACCGGCACGGGCTGGCTTGGCGGTTTTGCCTGCGGGTTGCCGGTTCTCTTCAGGCCGGCCAGGTCTGCTCGGAGCTTCAAATTCTCCTCTTGGAGAAGCTCCGTGGCGGCCGTCAGGCGGGCGACCTCCGCCCGCAATTCGGCCACTTCGCCGGCCGAGGGACCAACATAGTTGGCCGTCTCCGCTGCCGCCATTATGGAGGCCGTTGCCGAGACTATGGCCCTGTTCTTTGAAGCTTGCAGCTTCTTCAGGGACACGTCCCGGATCGCAGCCTCCACGACCGCCGCAAACCTGGTCTTGTGGTCCGCCTCGGCGCCGCCAGCCTCATCCGCCTCGTCGCTTGAGGGCCCCGAAGCGACCTCGCGACAGGTCACCCCCTCCTTTGCGGGCTCCTCCGCTCGCTCTGCCACCTCCCGAGCAGTGAGCCCCCTCCCCTGGCCTCGCTCTCGGACTCCTCCCCGCCTACTGGTGGGGATCTTCCGAGCCGAGGCCAGCTCCTCGTCGGAGGACGATCCCTGGCCGCCCTCTGACCTTGGCCGCTTGTTTAGGACTTTCCTTGCCACAGCGGCCATCTTGACACGGCAGGGGCTCCCTGAGCCTCCCGTGCTCGCACCTCCAGACATGGCGTCGGACTCCGACCCCACATCACTCCTCCTCTCTTCGGTTTTTTTTGTTTTTACATGTGTATCCATTTCTGTTCCCACGAGTATATTTCATGTTTTATTTACTCAAAATTGTGCGGTTCGCACTAGCGACTAAATCAAGCTACCCATTAGCCAAGCTTCTTACCTCCCTCACGGTGCGCCGCCGCTTGGAGGTTTGGGGAATTTTTTATAGAGGTTAATCTTCCTCGCGGTCCGGGCGGTTAAGCCAAGACCCTCGACCCCCTTCAACAGCCAGAGACATGACCTTAACTGTCTCCGGGGCTACGAGATTAGCGGTGGCAGGAGGGTTACCCCTCCTGCCTGCCCGGCGGCAGGGTAAGTGCACACCGGGCCCGCTCGCGCTCCACCACCGTTACCGCTCTGCTACTCAGAGCAACGTGTGGAGCGATCCTCTTGGCAGAACATTAGCATGCGGACAGCGAGATCTCATTGGGAAATAATCCCAATGGGAAATCGCTGTCCGCACCCCAGGATGCACCGGCCCGAACACTGGTCTTCCCCCCGGACGTATCCGAAGGGGAACTCCAGTACCCAGGCACACGTGGAGGTTTTCTGCCCTGGCACCCCATTATAGGTACACCTGCGTCTAACATTTTCTGGGATACAAACGTGATGTTTCTGTTACGTTATTCGACATTATTAAATAGAAAGTAGGGGAAAAGGATTTATAGTGAATGAAAAATTTCTTTAGGGCCAAATTCTTTACGGTCAACTTGTAGACTAAATACGGAGGGGCTTGTGGCTAAGTAATAATAGCCGCACGGGTCGATCTGTCGCGTTTGGTCCGTGGATTGGTCACCATCTTTACATACCAAGACCCCTCCATGCCTCGGAAAGCACGTTAAGCCGTTGGTCCCGGCTATCATCAAAAATTGTTTTTTTTTTTGTTATAAGTACCGTATATACTTTCATATACATTTAGTAAAAAGCTGTTATTTGGATATTACAAACAGACATTTTCAAATGTTATTTATTTGTAAAGATTGTATAAAAGAAACGGGCTAAAAAGAAGAAAAAGAAATGCCAACTATTTAATTATACAGTACAACACGAGAAGAAAATCACAAAAAAAAGAGAAATTTAAATCACCACTTACAATAAACGTCGATATAAATCTGGCCATTGACAGGTTTTCGAGTGTTATCAATTATAAAAGTCAGTCGGCCGTTTGAGCTTCCATTTACTATTTCTACCATCGTCGTCGGGAATTTTTAATTTAAAACAAAATGTCTCTATTGGAAAGTACTTTTCGTTACTAAAGTTAAAACGTTTAAGTTACTTTTCGAAGAGCGGGCGTTTTGGAGGACTGTCTTTTGTAATTTTGACGGTCAAAAAGTGCTGATTCTCAGCCTAGTTTGAATAAATGACTTTTGATTTTGAGTAATTCGTATTCGATTCTTAAGAAGGTGTTGAAAGTAGGGATGCATCCGATACCGATACCGATGCCAATATATCGGTGATACTCGAAGTTTGTCGATATATCGGCATCGGCGATATTTTTATGGCCGATTCAACGATACTTTTAAAATTTCACACTTTAAAAATGTAATGTAAACGCGCGTGTTGTCTCGTCTATTTCGTTGCAAACGAGGCACGAACTAACTATGCTCGGGGAAACCCCGCGCTTTATTCAGTGTCTTGTTTCGCCCGCCCGCTTTGGCCTCACACTCGGATAACCTGACTTGTGTTTTATTTATTTTACCTTCATTTTTGAATTCAATAAGCGAATCGGTATCGGTATCGCCGATATTTTTATTAGAGCATCGGTATCGGTATCGGTGAAAAAGCGTATTGAGGCATCCTTAAAGCCTTTTCTATTGTGAAAGGAATTGCGATACGGGATACGGCCAGTTTTGATTTAAACTGACATAATTGTTAGGGATTTCATTAAATAGTTCATGTTCGTCATGTTCGTGAAAGGGCGCCGTCAGTAGGGACTGGTCATATCTTTGCTGCTATGGCGTATTTTAATTTAATTTAATATTTGAATTGTTTTTTTCTTCGTCTTTTCATTACGGACGCTTTTAACGTTCTGCATCGTTCTTACATGCATAATTTTTAACATGATTGATGTAACCAAGACTTTGTAACCATATTATTTTGATTTAAAAGAGTGTCCATGGAGTTTCTTGCCCGTTCTTCTCCATTGGTACCTACGCTTTTGAATGGGCAACTAGCTTCATCTTTCTGACTGACCGACCCCTTGACAATTCAAAAGTGCCTGTAATTGGTTTAATTGAAATAAATGCTTCTAGATTATTTTGAATTCATTTAGTTAATGAAAAGGGTGATAATTGTGTGACGACCAATACTTATCATCCTTTTCATTGATTGAGCAAAAGTTAAATTGTGTGACAGATTTTGCCGCGAGAAACAACCTAAGCGGTTTTTAAAAAGTGATGCATAATAAAATAAATATTGTTTTGTGACGACCAACACTTATCACCCTTTTCATTGATTGATCCAAAGATAAATTGTGATAAAGGACGATGCCACGAAATGTATGGAAGCTGGTACCCGCTCCAATAGGAATAAATGATGTATCATTAGAAAGGTATTAAGGTGTTATTAGGTTTTTAGTAAGAGCCGTTCCACACGGTGCGGTGTGGCGCCGCACCGCAAAACATCTCGCCGCACTGGCGATCACACGGGCAGTGCGGGCGTCGCTACGTTCTTACGGCGGCATCGCGGCGCCGCAGCGGCGACGAAAAGAGTGTTGGCTTGGCCATCTCTACGACAGTCTGTACAAAATTAGCACAAATTTAAGTGCGGTGCGGCGCCGCACCGCACCATGTGAAACGGCTCTCCCGGGGGTGAAAGTTGACGAGGCAATAAGGGAAGCTACTTTACCTGTTGTAGCTACAGAAAAACGTTCTTAGGAGACTATCCTTAACTACTTTTAAATTGCAATTTTTTTGGAAAAAAATGGCACAGTCGGCAAGAAAAACGTAAAACAAAACGTGAACACGTGAATATCATTCAGGCCGCTAGTTAAACGGCGCCGTTTAGTTAAAATGCTAGGCAGTTAACTGAATGGCTAATTAAACCAGTTGGCGGCGACATTGATATACGGTGTCTATCTGTTTGTTTTGGCAAATCTCCGAAACGATTGCACCGATAATGATGAAATTTGGTATGGGGATACTAATTCTAGAGACGCGGACGAAACCGCGGGCGAAGCTAGTTAGTTATATATTCTGAAAATTCCGCGCGAAAATACTTATTTGATTTAAAATTTGAGATAATTTTTAAGATATGGAACAACAAACTGATTGTCGTACTTAACAAAGTTCAAATTCCATTGCAACCAAAAACTTATTAGGACCTTCTTGTTACAAATCTTGTTACACTCAAAAATCAACTTAGAATACATTCCACTTAAGTAGATAACTGATTAAGTGGCGTTGGAATGTAAATTATCTGAGATTATGAACTCTGCTATGGGTACTTTATCGATATAAACCTAGTTGACTTACCAGTACTTCATCTATACCAGACACTTTTGCAAACAATCAATAGAATCCACAAATCACGCTTCATAGCCGGATCCGTTTGCCTAATTATAAGAGAAAACCGGATCCGTTTGCCTAATTATAAGAGAAAATGTAAAATTTATAGAAAGAATAGATATAGTAAATTATTCCAAAGAATGTATAATAGAAATTTGTGCAATTGAAGTTCCTGAATTAAACTGTATATTCATAGGGATATATAGACCAGATCGCCATATAAATATATTTTACGAACAAATGGACAAACTTTTAAATAGACTAAATACTAGAGATAAAAATAAATATGTCATATTTGGTGGCGATTTCAATATTAATATACTTGACAAAAATAAACAAACACAGAACCTTCTTACCTTTATGCGCTCACATAACCTAAAACAAATAATTCGCGAACCCACACGGATAACAAAAACTACTTCCACATGCATTGATTTACTTTTCACCAATTATAAATCCTTAATAAATAAAGAATATGTCGAAGATTATGGACTCTCCGATCACAAATCTATCAACTTAAAGCTGAACGCAAATTACTTATATACAAACAACAACAAAATATGGTATAAACAAAAAAGACTATTTACAGATAAAAACATAATTAACTTTAAAAATGCATTAAGAGAAATTGATTGGGAAATAATTATAAATGCGAATAATAACGTTAACGAAAACTACTATACATTCATCACAACTATAACACAGCTCTTAGATAAAATAATACCAAAACAAAGAGTGAAAATAAAATTTAAAAAACCTAAAGGATGGATGACAACAGGGTTAAAAATATCATGCAAACACAAAAGAGTACTAAAAATTATACTAAATGAATCTAAAAGCAACATTATAAAAACATATCACAACAAATTTAGCAAAACATTAAAACGTAGCATAAAACTTTCAAAGAAAATAGAATACACCAGACAAATGAATAAGTCAGATAATAAAACTAAAACTATGTGGAATATTATAAATAACAAAACTGGAAAAAATAAAACAAGGCAGTATGAAAATATTACACTAAAAGTAAACAATAAGACAATTTCATGCACTAAAAAGGTATCAAATATATTTAACGACTTTTTTGCTACAGTAGGTGAAACTAAAATGGATGCGAATACAAATATTCCCTTAAAAACTGGACGTCCAGTAATGAACCCACCAACTACATCAATGTACTTACGCCCAGTAAACCAAAAAGAGATACTTAATATAATTAAACTAACAAAAAATAAGCATAGCTGCGGAATAGATGACATACCCCCAATATTAGTAAAACAATGTGCAGAAGAATTATCAGCTCCACTCACATTCTTAATAAACCAGTCCTTTGAGTTTGGAGAATTTCCTGACTTACTAAAAATTTCCCTAGTAAAACCCATACACAAAAAAGATGATATTCACACCCCTAGTAATTATAGACCCATAGCACTGTTGCCGACCTTTTCAAAGATTTTTGAAAAGGCTATGTGTAATAGACTAAACTTTTTCTTAGAAAAATACAATATTCTTGATGACTGCCAAAATGGTTTTAGGAAGACAAGATCCACAACATGTGCAGTTTACAAATATATCCAAACAGCTCTCCAACAAATAAATGACAAAAAGTATGCATTAGGCCTGCTACTTGATATGTCAAAAGCCTATGATAACGTATCATATAGCATATTACTAACAAAACTTTATGGTTCAGGTATACGTGGCCCTGCTTACAATTGGTTTAAATCATACTTAAGCGAGAGAAAACAAATAGTCCAGGTTGAAGATCACAATATTAGAAATAGAGAGACAATAACTGTCCAATCCCAGATGAGAAATCTCACATGCTCCATCCCTCAAGGCAGCGTTGTAGGCTGCATACTATTCTTAATATACATAAATGACCTCCCAAAAATTCTAGATAAACAAACTACATTACCAGTACTATTTGCTGATGACATCTCCATACTTGTGAAATGTGAAAAAAATTGTGATCCAAACACAATCTTACAAAATACTCTTCAGACAGTAACACTTTGGCTACACGATCACAATTTAGAAATTAACTGTAAAAAAACTAAAATGATGCAATTTAGATCGTATAAAACCCCTTCCTTAAGTGCAAATGTAATTTTTAATAACACGCCTATAGATTCAGTAACTACATTTAACCTACTCGGTATAAACATAGACACACATCTCAATTGGAAAAAGCACATAGAAACAGTAAAATCTAAGTTATCTAAATTTACCTACGCCTTGTTTCAACTTAAGTACAGCACAAATACAGAAACAGCACTATCGGCATACTACGCATACGCAAATTCGTGGCTAAGATATGGAGTGATGTTATGGGGAAACAGCGTCAACGCAAGTGAAGTATTTATAATTCAAAAAAAATGTGTTAGAATACTGGCCCAAATTGACAATACCCAAAGTTGTAAACCATATTTTGTTAAATTAAAACTCCTAACTTTACCTTCTATATATATATATGACCTTTGCACATTTGTATTTAAAAATAGCAACATTTTTCCAAAAACTAAAGATATCCATAACATAAACACACGCCATAAAAATAGACTACATCTTCCACCCTCTCGGATCAAAATGCTTTACCATAGCCCATATTACATGGCAATAAAAATTTTCAACAAATTACCAGAACAAATAAAAGAAGAAACTAAATTTAATCAATTTAACAGGAAATTAAGAGAATACCTAACACAAAAATGCTTTTACTCGGTCGCAGAATACCTAGAACAAAATAACACACATAACACATAACACACATACATACTATTATTATTATTATGTTAAAATTATTATTTGAATTTATATATCTATATGTATATATTTATATATTTATTTTGAAATTATTATTAATATTATGTTGCCGTGCCCTAACCGGGTTTCATGTTGGAACTTACTAATATTGTAACAACTAAATAATGTACACATGAATGCAATAAAGAATTTGAATTTGAATTTGAATTTGAATCCGCTGCATTCGAAGTGAATCCCATTCACTATTCAGATTAGTTTGAGACTCAGGTAGAAATGTATCATTTCACTATTACTGGCGCTATTTATTCATTCAGAGCGTTTCAGAGCCACACTGGGCTATCTATCAAAGGATGGGACAGAGGAGGATGGCATAAAAGATAAAAGAAAAGAGGGATTACGCTACGGTCTGGGTCATTACGAGCTGGGATGATTAGAGAATTGGTACTCGCTAATATTGGTGGGTTTGAGTTAGCTCGGAATTTTATTTTACAAATAAAGTTTGCGTTCCAAGGAGTGAGTCTATTTGTCGCATTCGGAACAGTTTGACTAGTTGCGCCCCGCGATTTCACCCGCATAAGTATCGATCCCGTGGGAATATCGGGATAAAAAGTAACAACATCGGGATAAAAAGTATCTTCAGAGTGTCAGCTACCTCCATACAAAATTTCATCAAAATTGGTCTAGGGTTTGAGCGTGAAGAAGTAACAAACATATAAACACAAACACACTCACAAACTTTCGCCTTTATAATATTAGTGTGATACAAAATATAGGCTAGGTGCCTAGGGAACCGCATAAATGTCGGGATAAAATAATATCCTATGTGTTAATCCTGGTTATAAACTATCGGTGTGCCAAATTTTATCTACATCCGTTCAGTAGTTATTGCGTGAAAGACTAACAAACATCCATCCTCGCAAACTTTCGCGTTTATAATATTATTATCTATATATATAAAAGGAGAACTGACTGACTGACATATCAACGCACAGCCCAAACCGCTGGGTCTAGAGATTCCAAACTTGGCATGTAGGTTCCTTATGAGGTCTAGGGGTGCACTAAGAAAGGGTTTTTCGAAATTCCACCCCTAAGAGGGTGAATGGGGGGAGGGGAAATTTCACGCAGACGAAGTCGCGGGAAGAAGCTAGTTAAATTATATAGTAGGACTAATTAGTTATCGCGTTGAACTAGTCAAAATATCAAATTAATTTAATTAAAACGAACATCAATGTACCAAAGCAAACGTAAATTCCTGACCAAGTTTGTCCCTAGTTTAGAATTTGTTGAAAATGTCCCGTTGTTTTAGCCTTGTTGGGTGTTATCTCTGAACTTGTGGTGGATGCAGCGACGCTTGACCGCTTTCATTTGTGACACTCCATCGGGTCGTGCTGCCCTGGTACATAACAGACGTCAGCACATCAAGCTACTACAATCTGTCAAATTTCTTTAATAGATTTTCAACTTTATCCCTAAAGCATAAGCTTCAATGTTGATTGGGGAAATTTGACAGTTTCGGGTAGCATGCTGTTCTGGCGTCTGTACATTTAGTGTAGGTATTGTTGAACTTTGATAAGATTGATCGAGATGCCTGGCTTGGGCCACAGCAAGATGAATGGGCAGATGAATGGTTCACAAAACGATATCTTCTGAATGTATATGGATCAAAATAGTGAACAAATGAAACTTTCGTTTAGGTATTTTATAAAGCGGTGAAGCGGGAAAGTTGTCAAACGGAAAGTGGCTAATGAGGTCAAAATCTTGTTTATAAGTATTTCAAGTTCTATAAAACCTCATCACTAATTACTAATTTGTCAGAATCTATTAATGATCAGATCCTATAAATGATTGTGTATTTGTATTGAATTATGTTCCATGTTTAGCATTTGATTTTGTCAAACATCTAAGGCGCAATTCCCGTAAATTTAAGAACGTTCACGTTCTGATCTCAGTCAAAAATACAATAAATGTTCGTACATTTTTGACAAGTTTTTGACATTGATTGTCGCTGAGATGAGATTACGACTTGAACTTTCGATTTTAACGTTTTTTAAGTACGAGATGGCCTTTTGCATGCAAACAAAATGCAGTGTTTTCCACATCACCTGGTTTAGGTTGACCAAATAAGTAAGATAAAAGGTATTCACAAGTTGAGCTTGTTTTATTTAAATTAGGTTTCATAATTTTAATCCCTATAAACTATTCAGTAGGTTTATTTCGAACTCATTACGTACCTTGTGTAGTTTTGCAATATCTCGCATCTGCGTGGAAGCAAAATGCATCAGTTTCCTGACCATCAAATCTAGATAAGCAAAGGTAATACATATATAATTCGCAGCACCCTTGTCCAGCACATTGAGATGAATTATGTCTATCTAAGTGCTTTCCTGGACTGTGTGTATAATATTAGAAGCAGGTTGCAAGACTATCACTAGACGGTCTGCGTTGTTGATTACCCCAAGCGTCCTCCACTGACCCGCATAACAAGATGACTCGCTTTGTGTCTGCAACTGATCACTAATTTGATTCTGCAATTATAATGATATTGCTGTTTAGGTAGGAAGTTGCTGTAGACCAAGACAGTTGCTCAAGCTGCCACGGGACTTATCAGGAATTCCGTTTCAGAAGTCAATTTAAATGGCATTTAGGCGTAGGTATTTCAATTAAAAATGTAATGGTTTCCTGAGATAAATAACTATATTTATGTCTCTATAAAATCTCGGAAAAATAAGGACCATATTAGCCTGATTATAGCAGATTGATAGCAGTATTCAGCGTCCTAGAGCCTAGCGAGTCACCTTGCGAGTAGTGAAGTGAAACGAACGCTCTAGAATTTTCGCAAAAAGCCGCACTGCGCGCTTGTCACCTTCGCTAGTCGCTTAAGCTGCGTTCTGACGACATGCGCCCGCTAAGCGCACGCCACGCGCGTCAGCACCCACGTCTAAACTCGCTTTGAAATTTGCGCGTACCGAGCGCGGGGCTAAGGCGGGCACACCGCGTGTGCCCGTCGTTAAGACGCAGGTGCCGACACGCGTGGCGTACGCTTAGCGGGCGCGTGTCGTCTGAACGCAGCCTTACACAGGTCGCTTAGCGTGTATCGAAGAATGTTAAGTCACTAGGCTCTTAGCAAGCCACCTGTCAGTGTGCACGTATCTTAAAACTTTGTTGAAATATTCATATTTAAAGACGAAAAAGTATCAACTCCATCCAAAATCTTAACAGTCCTTCAATAAAACACCTTGAAACTTTATCCCAAAAAGCAGCACTTTCAACACGGAAAGTAAACCAACAGTCGAAAGAAACTCAAAGTTGCTGTCTGCATTACGCGTGTTATGTAAATCGTGGCAAGTTAGTGAGGGTTTCTTCTGGGGAACTCGTTGAAAGCATCGGTGAACTGGGCTTCTTAAAAATTCACAACGTTAAGAGTGATACCTGGCTGTGGTGTTTAACGATGTATCTTTGGATGTGGCATGTTTTAAACTTTAGCACCACATTTTAAAATTTGTACCTACAGAATTGCCATAAAAAAATATGACTGTGGCGGTTTATGTCAACCGCCGTCGTCTAAAACTGTCGCCAGAGCTGAGTCCCCAGTGTGTCGTACTTTGAGGATGCTTTACGGCCCTCCTGACCACCTCTGAATGTGATCTATTTCCCGATGAATGGAGTAGAATTATGCGTGTATGTCTGTTGTTTTGTGAGAAGTATGCCAGGGTGCCACATATAATAGATTATATGTTAGTATTTGAAATATTTTTGTATATCATACCTGTTTAAATCTATAATAAATAATATAATAATATAAGTACATATTAATGTAATTGGTGTTACCGTTTTAATTAACAATAAACAATATAATAATAACCAAATGTATAGTTCGTGACTAAAATGGTTGCTAAGAAAATAATTATAAAAGTGTTGCACCTGTAATTTTACAGACATTCCTGTCGGCCTACTCGTATTGTATATAATATGCTAGTTGCGCGGTAAACTCTGCTTGCGAGATGCAGGATTTTGCGTGACGTCAATAAGACGCGTAGTTCGCATGTGGCATTGTAGATAGTGCTACAGTCTTATTACAAAACGAGTTCTAACTTTAGTCCAAGCTCAAACCTTCGAGCTCGTTATTATAATATTATCAACTTTATTCAGAGCACGGCAAAGTTCTTATTACAAATTAAGATCCTTAAGAATTGGGCTACCAAATCCAAAAATATTTTTTTCAAGACTGACCAGTAGTTTCGGAGATTAGTGCTTTTAAACAAACAAACAAACTATTCAGCTTTATTATTAGTATAAAGACTGGCCATAGTACAACATAGTACAAGCATCAATTCAATAAGTAAAAGCGATACCTCCACCAAAACACTTAAATGACACATCCAACAGCCGCGGTTTCTGACATCACAACTTCAACTCACGTTCACTTTATCACGTGGAAACTTTTCACTTTCCACACGCGATTGACGCACACAGATAGATGGATACTCACTCAGCACTCGAGTTATCTCAACTCGCCAACTAAGTTTCGAGAGACGTTTACAGAATAAGTATTTTAAATTTCAATGCCGATGGATGGACGTCTTTTGCTGTTATACTTAAAGTGAGTGGTGCGATTTAGTTATACTTTTTTGTGGTTTGAGTGTTGTAAAAGTATTTTTTAAGTTAAGTTTTAAAAATCCAGGCTAATACAGACTAGTTTTCTGACATATGTATGCTTGTTTAGGCCTATATTTTCTAAAAGAAAAGAAATCAGTCTTTTGTATGCTTGGTACGACTGAAAACCGTACCAACTTTAGCAGACATAAATATCTTCGAGCTGAATGTCAACTCTCGTAATTAAAAACTTTTCAATATCTCGTCGCAATCTCATCTCAGGGACAATGAATGTCAAAAACCTTTTTATTGAATTAGAGGTATTTTTAACAGATTATGACCATTGGAATTGCTCCTCAGCTCAAAACACAGTTTTTTTCTCTACGTCAAAATGCCCAAGGCACTAACTTCCCTAAAACATAATTTCCAACGAAACTTTTACTTAAAAAAACCCTAAAAATTACTACCTAAAAGAAGACGAGTTGAAACTACGCGAAGTTGGCAGACAGTCCGTTGGCCCGAACTTCATGACGTAACAAACTGCTCTGAAAACAACTCTCAGTAAAATTAAACGAAAAACCACGAAAAATTGACCGATTTTTTGCGAACTTTTATGTCCGTATGGTTTCGAACGTATTAGTTTCGTTTCGTCCAATGCATTAGTGAGATAAAATCAAATTAGTAATGTTGGTAACTTTGCTTGCTTTCTGCTGGTGTTGAAGGTTTTCGTTTTGTTTACGATTTAACAATGGATTGTTGTAAATTAAACTTTTTTAAGGTGGAAATATTTTTGCCTATTTTTTCGTGAAGGATGATACTAATTTGTGCTTGTGGCAATTTTTTTTTTACGAAAACACTTTAAGGCTTTAAGACACGGCGCGGCAGTGCGACGCGATTCTGTTAAAATATTTTCCATGAAGTTTTTATGTAAATTTGTTCTACTAGAGTCGCGTCACGCTATCGCGTCGCGCCTTTAGGACGGTAGTCACATACCCGAAATTAGTACAACTAGTCTTACCAAGGAGTATCGTATTCCCCAGTAGCTGGGTTATGTCGGTCAGATAGGCAGTCGCTCCATGTAAAATACTGGTATTCAACTTTCAACGTTGGAGTCGAAGCCGACCCCAACATAGCTGGAAAAAAATTAGGCAGATTGATTTTTCAGCTGTGAATATGAACTTCTTAAAGTCACACATACATATTTTAGCCTATGTTTATTAGAATATCAGCAACATTACGTCACAGTTTGTAATGGCACTGAACACACGATTTATAGAAAGGTTTTTACTCGATTCTGGCTAAGAGCTAAAGTTTTAACTTATTTCTAGTTAACTAAAATGACCGTAGCAACCTACCTATACCTACTATACTTGTTTGACCCTCTTGACCTTGAACCATAAAGTTTTCATATCGATTACCTATCATACACGGAATGTGGAGGACAAAGACGCGTTGCGCCGACTAAACAGATTGGGATGGGGGCAGGAGGATGATGATCGATTATCATACATGCTATAATATTCTCAGTTTAAGATAACATATAAACTATAATAATATGTACATTTATATTAAAAAATAAGTAAAATAATCATAGGGCATCAAAGAATTCGTCCGCATCGCTGTCAACAGGAACAGTGCCAATGGCAATGCTAATTCTTTGGCCAAGAAATAGGCCAGCCCTCTGGTCACGTGAAGAGTCGACTAACCGCTTGGCGATATCTCGAAATTAAAATCTCGATATTTGTATCGAGATTTTAATTTTAATTTCGTTCGTAATATGCTTTTTATTTTTACAAAAAGCATATTATTAGAACAAGTTTCTATAGATTTACTTACACAGATATACAGCATATTATATCAAAAAGCAGTGGTCAAATTTAAGGGAACACAGGACGGTCTACAGATCACCAAAGTGAGCATCGTTCAACAACATCATAATCGCAAAAAATAATCAATAATCCATTATTAATATTATAAATGCGAAAGTGTGTCTATCTGTGTGTCTTCACGCTTAAACAGCTGAACCGATTTAAATTAAATTTGGTATAGAGATAGTTTGAGTCCCGGGAAAGGACATAATGGTAGTTTTTGTTTTTTTTTTTAGTTTTTGATATTCCGCGGGGCGCTGCTAGTTTATAAATATTGAATTAAAAGTCCTGACTGACTGATATATCAACGCACAGGCTAAACCGCTGGTCCTAGAGACATGAAATTTGGAGGGTGTGTTTTTTGTGAAGAGTAGATATCCACTAAGAAAGGGTTTTTCGAAATTCCACCCCTAAGAGGGTAAATTGGGGGAGGCTGAAATTTCACGCGGACGAAGTCGCGGGCAGAAGCTTATATGTATTTAAAAAAATTGTTGTCGCGATTACTATGTTCCTCCCAGGGAGAAAGTTGTTACCTAGAAAATTGTTGTTTGTTTCTTAGGAATATTTCTTAGACACAAACTTCAATTTTCTTATAATATTACTCCTAAGTAACGCTAGTTCACAAGTACCAGCTAAGATCTCGTCTAGCCAGATGATAAGCAACTTATGCAGCATAATACTCTATCTCACAATTAGTGGACCTCGGGGTGTAATGTACCAACATTACAACTTTCATTGTTTTATCAAAGCAACAAAGGGGATATTTGCACCGACTTAGAACTTTGACCTTTATTTTTTAGATGACATTGTTCTTTGTGAAGTTTTAAAAGAATGTACTGTCTCTTGTATTGTTGTGATTACGTGTTTGAAATATTAATTTGGGAGTTGTATTTTTTAATATTCGAATGTCGTAATTATGAATTGACGAGAACAAAGAAGTTATCAAGTATACAGCTGAAAAAAAGGAAAAAAAAGTCAAAGCAAAACAGCATCCAAGCATTTATGTATAGATATTAGTTACGCCACCATGACACAAAAGGGAGGAGGCTTGTAACGGGTGGCGCAAAAGTAATGTCATAATGTAAATGTGCCTTATTTTTTGCAGATGGCGCCAAATGTCACTGTGCTTTGACATTTATGTTGTAGACATATAGAGAATTAGTTGTCAACAAGCCATGGAGCGATGCACGCCTCAAGAACGAGGAATTATTGTTACTGCTTATTTGACAAATTTTCAATCTGTTGTTTGAACTACACATGAATTTCGTCGTCGTTTTCCTCGTCGTCGTGTTCCATGTGCTCGGACAATTAAGCGTTTGGCCGAGCGTCTCCTGCAAACTGGGTCCACTACAGATCTAGCAAGACGTGGCCAATTTGGAGCCAGATATTTTGCGAGCAACAATTTAAAATGCCGTAAAACTAGCACAATGTGCAATAACTCGAGAGGTGGCCACTTGAGCGATATAATTTTTACCAATTAATGTCATAAATTTTACACTTTCAAATAAACTTTTCATGAAAACAGAATCCAATTTTTATAATTTCTAACAAAATGGCAGCCAAGTCAAATTATGATATTACTTTAGCGCCATTTTTTTTTTGTTTTCATTTTTCATACAAAATAATTCGTCAAAGTCATCGTGACTTTTAATGTAAAACTGTACTGTAAGTGAAATATGACAACGTCTCTTTTCTTAGCTTTAAATATGCATGATAGGTTTGAATGAAAATGAATTACTCGTATTTATCAATGAAACTTAGATACATGATATCTTCGAAACTATGCATTTTTGGACCATATGTATATTCTACGATTATTTTTATTTATAGAATAAAACCCTGCAGTGGGTGGAACTGGCTGCCAATGATGATGATGATGATGACGTCAACATTGTAAGTGTTTGGCTAGACTGGGGCGCGGGCGCGGGTGCAGGAACGCGCGCAGTTTGCCTGTCCGCACTGGAGCGTGGCTGCGTTCTGCGTTTTCTCGTGTCCAGTGTTTGTCAAAATATAATATGGATGAAGAAGACTTATTTTTACTAGAAAAAAGCTCGAACTAGTTTGAGAACCGCGGTCCCCGCGCGGGACGCCCGCGTCCGCGATGCTGCTGAATGCCAGTATTTTACATGGAGCGACTGCCTATCTGACCACCACAACCCAGTTACTGGGTAACACAATACCCCTTGGTAAGACTGGTCGTCAGACTTTTGGTCTTCTGACTACCCGAAACGACTGTCAAAATCCACGAATGACAGCTGGGAACAACGCTTTAACGTGGTTTCCGAAGCACGGAGGGGCCTCCGTATGAAATAGATGTTCAGTGGTCACCCATCCATAGACCGACCTTGACAAGCGTAGCTTAACCTGTATCAACCCGTGCGGCTGTTATTATTTAGCCACAAGCCCCTAAAAAAAAATTATTGCAAACAAAAAACAAAAAATTTACCTAAAATGAAATGAAGAATTTCAAACACTATCCGCATCATTTTAACGCTGCTTCAGATAAACCCTGCAAAGTTCGGTCATTCCCAACATTTTTGGAATTACGCAAAACGGTCGCCATGAGTTATTACCCTTTTGGGTATTTGTTTCATATACAAAACAGAGCCTATTAGCGGATACAGGGCCTTTTATTGAGCTATTACGTAAATTAACAGTACATATGACCTTTATGTTATGTGGTACATTATAAATGGATGTTCGTATACTTAAATCTCCATTATCATGTTTGTGTTGCTGAAATTGCTGGCTCTTTAAGATTAATGGCTGAAAAGGTCTAATTGGGTTAATGGTCAAAGTGGAATAGGTTGATGTCAAAACGCATTGGTCCTATTTACTGAGCGATTAACGGCTCAAATAAAACAAGTTCATAATACATAATACGTATGAAAAATGGAGGTACAATACAAAAACTCCAAACTTTAGTTTCGGGCCCTTAAGTACTTTATCGGACTTCCGAAAAAAATGAAAAGGGAATCGGACCTCTGCGATCAAATTAACACGGCTTTTCAGAAAGTTGGTGTAATTACAAAACGTAAGAAAAAAGTATACCGAAAACTGTACAAGGCTGAGTAGGATAAAGCTGTTCATTCACTAGTCGACAAAATATGCGAATAAATATTTTTGAAGCGTGTGTTGGGGCGGCTAGTACAGGTGCAGAAAACCTCAAACGGCGAAAATATTCTAACCTCATTGGGAGTTATATGTTCGAGCCGTTTGGGGTTGAAACACTAGGGCCATGGGGTGCGAGTGCCCACTTGGTTTTTCGAGATATCGCCAAGCGGTTAGTCGACTCTTCACGTGACCAGAGGGCTGGGCTATTTCTTGGCCAAAGAATTAGCATCGCCATACAACGTGGCAATGCTGCCAACCTTTTGGGCACTGTTCCTGTTGACTGCGATGCGGACAATTTTTTTCATGCCCTATGATTTTTTTTTTGCTTATTGTTTCATATTATTATTTTAGGGGATTACAAAACGATCAAATAAAAAAAAACATTTGCGACTGATGATGAGATACTATTTTAATAACTTGAGCAGTCTGAATTTGAGTTTGCGAAAAATTAACTAAACTAACGACGAATAAAAATCCAGAACGAGCTTACAAAAAGTGGGTTGTGATTAATCCATTTCAGATTTTAAACTGATACTGATATTTGTGTGTCCTCAATTACAAAACATAGCGCAACATACAATTATATATATGTATAAGACCTTGAACTTTAACCTATGTGTTACAAATAAATAAT
Organism: Hydraecia micacea; assembly: GCA_914767645.1. Classification (NCBI taxonomy): domain Eukaryota; kingdom Metazoa; phylum Arthropoda; class Insecta; order Lepidoptera; family Noctuidae; genus Hydraecia; species Hydraecia micacea. Next base: position 3,435,585 of record OU611781.1, read on the forward strand.
TCTGATTCTAAAATTCTAGCCGTGCGACTAAATTACTTAGTGAGCGACTAAAAATACAGAGAGGGCACCCCGAGGTTAGGTTTGGTTAGGTTACTTTAAACCCTTTACACAGAAATAGGAGCCCCGCGAAGCGGGGCCGCAAAGCGGGGCTCCGTCGACATAGGATGAAAGAGCGAGCGAATGACAACACAGATACCTTTACCGTGCATCGTGTATTTTAAGTAACTCAAATTAATGTTTGTAAGTTGCTGTTCTGTTGATTTCTCGTCACTCGCAGTCAGTCACTCACTTAGTAATACTACTATAACGTAAATTAATTATTTTTGTCACTTAAAACTTTAATTTACAGTCACTCGTTTGAATACTACCCTTATTTTAAATGTTAGCTTATATTCTGTACATAAATAATTGAAATGTTTTGTCTGATCCTCCATCAGTAGGTACTAATTCCCAACCGCGATGACAATTTTTACTTTTACTCAGCAGAGGACAGCTGACTGGCCTTATAAAAGTTTGACTTATGTTTAGATTTGAATTGATTTTAAACACAACTATTACCGATCGTGATTAAAAGGCGCTGGTAGGTAGCCACAGTTTTATGTTCACATTCAATCTAAATCAAAAAGTGACATGTGTCTCACCTGACAGCAAAAACCACTAGAATTTAGAATACAATATTAATGTTCCGAAAAAAGGTGATATGCATAAGTTTCATTCGCTACAACAACCTTCCTTGGGAAAATTCTTGAGAGACCATGAAAACCAATATCACACGAAATTGCGCAAAGTTGGTAGGTATTGCATCAATTGTGTTTCAGACGACTTTTTTTCCCAATTTTAGTCGCCCTGTGAATACGCACACGAAATTTAACGGAAAACAGAAGTAAGGGCAGGTAGCTGTTTCTTTGACGACTTCTATTCAATCGCTGTTTCCTTGCTAACAATTTTTTTACAAAGTGGATCTGAGGAGTCATTAAAACTTTTTGACGGGCCCAACTTTAATTGTTATGGATATCTTATTAAAACTGAAATTTACACAACAGGGTATTTTGTTTTCGGAACTTTTGGTGCTTCAGGTCTTTTCGTTTCGTGTCGTTTACAAGAAATTCTTTATTTTTTTTTTATTGCTGTATGGGCCCACTCTTGACCTCGATCACGCCTGATGGATGAGGTCTATGATGGAACGAGCGTGCCCACAAGATGCCTAAGGCACTGGAACTCCCACGCATCGACGAAACAGCAGGCTGCTTGACGCCGGACTCCGGTGGGAGGGTGGTCGCAAACCAGGCGGGCGTTAGCCCTACCACCGCAAGGGAAGAATTGGCCAGTCAAATAAGGTGTTGGGTGTTACTGTCCAGGATGCGCCGAGTGCTCGGTTCAGTTGAGTAACTGGCAGAACAAACTGCGCTACACGTGAAGGTTTCTTCGTGCATCAAAGTCAAAGTCAAATCATTTATTTCAATTAGGCACACTAAAGGCACTTTTGAACGTCAAAAATTATAGTAAAACAATTGATTCTAGTCGCCCATTCCAAAAGGTAGTTCCCAAAACTTCTCTAATTTATTAGATTAGGCGGTGTGTTTTCTTTATTTTTTGTTTGTCAGAAATTTCAATGCCGAGTACCATTTTGAGGCTCAATTACTTACTGAAATTTTTATGTTTTAGTTACTTGTAGAAGAGAAGATGTGTTAAGTTTCTTAATTATTGTCTGTAATCGTTCCGTAAACGCCGAACGAAAGATTGGTCAACAAAGGCAACAAAAGGAACAGTGGAAAGTTATAAAGGAGAGAGACCTTTGCCCAGCAGTGGATCGATAAAGATAGATTAGAAAGAAAAAAGCCAGATCAATGAAGTAATCTTACAGGACGACCATTATCGGAAAATCATGATAACTCAGAATAAATAACTAGTGTAGAACGACTTCAACCCGATAAGGCAACGTCGCAGCAAAAATAAAACTGACCACAACAAACTCCAAGTACTCGTATTGCTACACATAACATACACCAGCAATTCCCTTAAAAGCAAACTATGTAATAAAAAATGCGTTGACGCGGTCTGACAAAGTGCAGCCGCATCGTATGTCGGGAGACAAAGTGTCGCCATTACTGGGCCCTGCTACTAGCGTCCCTGGCCAGTGTTAGGAGATTAGTTTTTGTACATACACGTGATATTTTATAGAAAATAATTAAAATAAATACTACTTGGTGGGTAGAGTAATACGACTTCAAGTTAAAAGACAAAAATAGGAGTATAGAAGAAGTGGGTGGTAAAGATAAAAGATCACGGTCATAAGATTGATTAAAGAGGTACATAAGGTACTTAAAAAAATAGTAAAGAAGTGTTTATAAAGGAAACGGCGTAATTAAGAGACAAGAAAAAAAACGGAAGATATACAATTTTGTATATCAAATTGATTAATGAAGTCGGTTAAAAATAGAAAAGTACAGCCGCCAGCACATCAAGCTACCCGAAACTGTCAAATTTTCCCAATCAACTTTGAACTTAAGCTCAAAGTTGATTGGAAAAAATTGATAGCTTTAGCGATATAGTTGAAAATCTATTAAAGAAATTTGACAGATTGTAGTAGCTTGATGTGCAGCTGGCGTCTGTACATATAAAGTGCTTTAAAAATATCTGCCACGGCTTCAATGGGAGACAGTATTCTGTATATTGATTACAATAGTAAAGATATATTATTGATCTTATCTCATAAATTTTTTTATACAAAAAATGTGCGTATACATTTGAATTGATTTCGTTGCATGAAACCGTCCCCTAGTAATTAGCTGTTGCCGCACCGTCATTTCATTTCGCAAAATGTGACGAAGCGACACATCGCGCGTAGTTTGTGAACCACGTTATGCAGAATAGAGTAAATTTTTATTTAATGACTTTATTTTCTCAAATTGATTTAACTATTCTGGGGTAAAAAATTTCTTCACTACTGTAATCTATATACAAAATACTGTCTTCCATTGAAGCCGTGGCAGATATTCTTATAGCACCTTATATATCGCTAAAAATCCGCTCATTTAATAAGGAAACATTGTAGTCATTACTTACTAAATCTAGAAAAGAAACAGTCATCATCATCTGCCTAGCCATGTCCCAATTATGTTGGGGTCGGCTTCCAGTCTAACCGGATGCAGCTGAATACCAGTATTTTACATGGAGTGACTGAATGTTTGAAGTTGTAGCGTAAATTAACCTTAATTGTGTAGGAAATAAAGTTATTTTTCCATTAATTCATTTTTCTTTACATTTTTGGCAAATAAATCGCGAACGCAGATTCGGTATAGTAATTACGTGAGTAACTTTTAAGAGGTGTTATGGTTTAACCTATGAGGCGAGCTATGTATGGATTGTGTGTCGAACGTGCAAAATAATAACAAAATTTAGCCTTGATACTTTAATTTTCGTTCGACAATCGATTGTGAAAAGCAATTTAAAGTTTGAAGGGCAGCAGTTTGACTCATCTGTATTAGCTATACCCATCTCTTATTGAAACAACACTGACGTTACCTAGGCTTAGTCGTTTGGTAAATCAATTTTTACTTTCTTACTAAATTATACTAATAAATACAGATAAATCTTGTGTCTCTCTTTATTATTTGGTCTGTTCTATAATTTCCAGCCCGGATTTAACTCAAAAGCCATCTTAGAGTAAAGAGAAACTGTTTCCGTCAGTAATACAGATGCAAATTGACTCGGCCCAAAGGAATATTTAGCGAGACGTTCCTTGAATTTTGACATCCACACGAAGCAACAAAATTCGTATGCAATAAGGTTTCTAAAACCCTGTATTCATTGGAAACAATGTTGCAAACAGTTGTGAAACATTGTTTCCTACAATATCAAATCATGCTGATAACATTGTTAATGTTAAAACCTTAAAAACATAATTTTATGTTTTTAAATTTTTAACATTAACAACATATTGCTAGCAATCACAGAGATGGCGGCCGCTGCTAGAGGCCACATTGTCAATACTTTCGATGCAAACCAAGCGTGTCACCATTCACTCGCACTACAACACAAATTTCGTGTAACTGACGGCTTTGAATTTCGGTCCATGACACTAGTTGTGCGCTCAATGAGCTTTCGGCGCCACGGTTTTAATAAAACTGCCGTAGAAATGTTGCCAGTGGCGCGGCGATTCTAAGCCAGGAATGCTGCAACATTCCATGCAACTCAAAAACATGTTGTTGAAACTGTTTCGCAACTTTGTTTCCCAATGAGTATGCGGCTTAGGTTTTCTAATAAGAGTGATAACGGAACACGTTTCTCATATCGTATTTGCGAGCCAATACGTCTAAATTGCTAGGGATGGAACCGGTATAGGACATTTTACTGTATCATGATCACTTGGGAAAAAAATATAGGGTTTATGTCACGTCTAGTAAACATGAGTTTCTTTCATTGCAGCATATTTTCTGTGCATGTCTGAGTAAGTAATAAGAAAATATAGAAACTACTTACATATAGGTAGATACCTTTTATGTTATTAAGATTTGAAATACCTAGCGCCTGTGCTATTTCACAGGCGCTACTTAGGCGATGTTTTTCAAAGGTGAACATCCCATTGCACAGGAAGATTATACCTTCATAACGCAACATAATACCAGAGGGGTTTAATGTATGGTGTCGTACATACTCATCGAGGGGCTCGTGGCTAAGTAATAACAGCCGCACGGATCGATCGATCAGGTTAAGCTACGCTTGCTGCGGTTGGTCCATGGATGGGTGACCATCTTTAAGACCCCTCGGTGCCTCGAAAAACACGTTAAGCCGTTGGTCCTAGCTGTCATTCGTGGATCTTTGACAGTCGTTACGGGTCGTCAGAAGCCCGAAAGTCTGATAACCAGTCTTACCAAGGGGTTTCGTATTATCCAGTAACTGGGTTGTGGAGGTCAGATAGGCAGTCGCTCCATGTAAAATACTGGTACTTAGCTGCATCCGGTTAGACTGGAAGCCGACCCCAACATAGTTGGGAAAAGGCTAGGCAGATGAAGGCAACATAACACCACGTCTGTATTTCTCGAAGGGTTGGGTGGAGGTGCATACTGTAGAACCCACACCTCGCCAGTTGTGTTCAGAGATTCATAGTTAACCCCTTTTTTTTTTTTTGGATGGGAAATCATCTAATGACTCCTCCCGCTCTGGGTGGAGCGGAAGAGTGTCAGACTCTTACTGACTAAAACCCACCCGTGTTCCTTCCTTAGCCCTTTATGTTCCGGGGCAGCGGTAACCCTTTCGGACGATCCCGCTACCCCGGCAGGCTTCGGCCCTGGCGGGCCCCTTCCTTACTATAGTTAACCCCTTAAAGTTAATTTTGGTCACAAAAGTACTATGACACTTGGCTGAAGCTAATTTCATCTAAAACTTTTACAAGGAATGTTCCTTAATTAATCAGCTAAAAGAAAATGTTCACACTTGAATTTTTAAGTCACTAAGTAGCTGCACTGCATCTCTGCATTGGGGAAATTTGCAACTAGTCATAATTAGCTTAGAAACCTAATTAGGAACTTGACTTAGTTCATTATGCGGGGTCTTAAGTGCTTCTCTAATTAGAATTGTACAATTAGCGTAACAAAGGCTTTCATACAAATTCACTGTTATTATTATATATTGTTCACTTGTGATGTTCATTTTTATTTTTCTTTACCTCAAACTCAAAGCATTTATTTCAATTAAACCATGTACAGGCACTTTTGAATTGTTAAAATTAAATAATAATAATAATAATAATATTCCACAACTATCACACAACGCCATCTAGTCCCAAGCTAAGCAGAGCTTGTGTTATGGGTACTAGACAACTGATAAACATACTTATATATTTCTAAATACATACATATTATAGATAAATTACAACCAGACACAGAACAAATGATCGTGCTCATCACACAAACATTTGTCCTGGGTGGGAATCGAACCCACGACCTCCGGCATAGCAGTCAGGGTCACTAACCACTAGACCATCAGGCCTGTCTATCTAAATAGTCGGTCAGTTAGGCAGAAAGTTGAAGCTAGTTGCCCATTCCAAAACCTAGATCTCTACGGAGAAGAACGGGCAAAAAACTCCATGGACGCTCTTTTAAATTAAGATATTACAAAATCCTGGGTGCATTATTCATGTAGCTTTTATATGTGAGAACAATGTAAAAAAAAAAAACACAAAAATGAATAACCAATTCAAACTATAAGATTAAAAATAATCCTTGGCAGTTAAGAGATGACCAGTCTCAACCAACGGCGCCCATTCACGAACACCTTACGTAGAACTAAGCCTCAGTGGAATATAACTTCATATCCATGCAGAAGTAACCATAATTTCAATTATCCTATTAGTATCTCTGTAAATAGTTATTTGCCTAAAGGTATGAATGATGTAGCCAATATTTTGTAACCATATTTATTATTCGGATTTAAAAGAGTGTCCGTGGAGTTTCTTGCCCGTTGTTCTCCATAGGTACCTACTACAGAAAGATGAACTAGCTTCATCTTTCTGACTAACCGACCCCTTGACAATTCAAAAGTGCTTGTAATTGGTTTATTTGAAATAAATGTTTTGAGTTTGAGTTTTGATAATTATATAAAATCATCGAGGAAAGAAAGGCGGTCACATTATAAGTAGGTAACACGGAAGTTTTGTACTGTTCACAAATAAATTTTGCCAACTAACCAATTTTACGGGATAAAAGGTTTTACCTACCAGCCTTACAGGACCACTAACAAAAATCCTTGGCTAGCGCCCATCAAAGTATTGAAATAGAGTACAATAGCGATTATAACACAATTTTCAGAAGTTTCCTTATCAACTCAAATAACTCCAACAAACAAACTGTTCTTTGATCATAATGAGATACAAATTCCGTTTCCAACGCATCAGTCGCGTACCTAATAACAGCTAATTTTCAATGTGCCCGCAAACTATTTGCATAATTAATTCAAACACAAAGCTACGCCAAAGTGAAATATTAAAATTGCCTGGTATACCCTTCATTTAAATTTCTAAATTGTCGGGCAGGATTAGAATGAATGGCCTATGGTGTCGGATGTATCCTACCAATGGGCAACAGTGTTATTTTTATTTCAATATCTGTATCCATGTTGTTTCATACCGTTATTGGGGTATCAACAAAGCTTCATTGTGGGGCCGCAAATGGGCCGTATTATGCCGCCATTATTAATTGTTATGTCAAATAATAGAATTATGTTATTCAGGGCAATTCGTGAAAGTAGCGTTATGTAGTGTAAAATTCGAATTTGATGTGGCATTGTTTAATGGGTAGGATTGGTCAGTAAAAAACAAAACTAGTTTTTCCCAGTATTCACTTTATTTAGAGGAAATGCGTTCGGAGAGACTTTTGAAAAGGCCTTAGTAAAAAGTCGTAATTCGAGGTTTTTCTCTCGCCTATTTCTTCTTCCAATATTGAACCAATTTAAAAGATATTTCATTAACTGAATAAGAATGGATAGGTATATAATGTGTCTCTATGTTTTTCTTTTTTCATTAATAGTTGTCAAATTTGTACACTAGACCTCTGTTGACAGCGGTTTAAATTGGAAGCGGTCGGCTACGAACTTGTACCTTTACACGCGTATATTTATGTGATTCATTTTTTGATGGTTTGGTCATGTTGAGAAGATAAATAAAGGTGACTGTCTAAAGGTACACGCCAGTGGTACTGGAAACGTCACAAGGGGCCAACCCGGGAGGACATATTTATTATTGCACATATTGTGACCTTATTGGTGAAGTTCTTGAGAAAGGTCTGGCGCGTAGCACTCGCACTTGGCGTGCGTGTATGAACGTAAACGGCATGACCAATGTATGAACGTAAACGGTATGACCAATGTATGAACGTAAACGGTATGACCGATGTATGAACGTAAACGGGGCAAAATGAGTATGTAAGGATCGTAGCAGTTTTGCCTACCCACATGGGAAGAAGGTGTGAGTTTATGTATGAACAGACACCAGCACATCTGTAATGGATTTTCAACTTTATCGCTGAAGCATGAGGTTCATAGTTGATTGGGAAAATTTTACAGTTTCGAGTAGCTTGATGTGCTGGCGTCTGTATTAGCAGCGCCCCGCGGTTTCACCCGCATAAGTTTCGATGCCGTGGGAATATCGGGATAAAAAGTAGCCTATGTCCTTTCCCGGGACTCAAACTATCTCTATACCAAATTTCATCTAAATCGGTTCAGCGGTTTAAGCGTGAAGAGGTAACAGACAGACACACTTTCGCATTTATAATATTAGTATCGATGTGTACGCAATTGCCGGTTTTCAGACTTATTCTTTTATGTTACCATACCGATGTACTCGGAGAGAAGGGCAAAGATCGTCACTCACTGGACGCCTGAGGCAGGACTGCCGTCGAGGTAGACCAAGGCGAAGGTGGTGTGACGATCTAGTATCATTTGCAGGGCCAACATGGCCAGAGATCGCACAAGACAGGAAGGTTTGGAGAAAAAAAGCGAGGCCTTTGCCCAGCAGTGGGACACAAAACAGGCTAACAAAAAAAATAAAATAATTCAGAGAAACAAATTGTAATCTTAAGGCCCTGCGCAGACGGCACACTTTTTGTGCGATCGAGTCTGCGGCGCACAAAAAGTCTGCATGGCGCGCAAAAAGTAGGTCGCGGATTTTTCACAGACTCAACGCACACGACGCACATCTTCGATCATTTTGTCGGCAGAGCTGTAGGGACGTAGACGCTATGGAAATCGTGCAGAGATCGCGAAGTATTATTTTGTACTTGAAGTACAGAAAAAGAAGAAGAAATAGAGAATTTTGGGTACATCCTATACTTTCGGAAAGATTACTGAAGGGACAGTTCCATACTAAACATTCAATTCTGAAACAACATCCGGCAAATTTTTTTCTTCCCACATTTTTCTTTTTAAATGTCTATCATGATATTCTGCCTTAGAAGTATCATAAATTGCTGGTCTGTTTTGTATTTCTTGAATTAACATAGTTACATCGACCTCTGGCGCCATGATCGCGTGCGTTACGTCCACCCCTAGCAAATGCAGATTGCCGACTAAAGTGTGCGCCGTCTGCGTTAGCGCGCGTTGAAGCAAACGTTCAATTTTTTTCACACACTTTTTGTGCGGAGCGGCGCGCCGCGACGCGGTGCGGTCTGCCCGAATTACACGGATTTTTTGTGCGCCGGACTTTTTGCGCGTCGTGTGCGTTACTGCATATAATTGCATAGGTTCTATTTTCACAGACTAAAAAGTGCGTCACGGATAGTCTGTCGTCTGCGCAGGGCCTATTTCTTATTTTCCTTTCAAAAGAGTATTAATTATACGAACCGTCAGACGTGTCAAGTAATTAAAAAAATATTTTTTTTTAAGTATTTCAATAAACCGGAAAAATAAATAAACGGGAAAGTTTCAAAGGCTAGTATTATCATTTACGAGGCTTCGCGTCAAAGTAATTAAAACTTTTGAATAAAAATTCTGAATTAATAAGCTTTGAAGGAAACTGCCAACAACTTATTTGAGGTTGCACTAATTAAATTTTTCTCAGCATTAGCATGCAATAAAGAAAGACAGCTGTGCTGCTAGGGAGTTTGTTGCACCGCTTATTCTTTCTTCCCAGTGAAAGCACTAGGAAGTGGTGAAAGCGGGCGTTTTGGGGGACTGTCCTATGTAATTTTGACGTCCGAAAAATGCTGATTCTCAGCCTAATTTGAATAAATTACTCTTAATTTGATTTGATTTCAGTTAAAATGTTCAGTTCCAGTACCTTAGGCATCTTCTGGGCACGGTCGTTCCATCATAGACCTCATCCATCGCTTTCCATCAGGCGTGATCGAGGTCAAGAGCGGGCCCATTCAGCAAGAAAAAAAAATATTGTCGTTACGTAGTTTCGCAAGTATATGAGTAGGTATGCCGAATACTTGATAGTTTCGTAGATGCTCGTTAATGTCTCTGAAAGTGACAGCATAACTTTCCTTGCTGATAAATATTCCAAGTTAGTTTTTTTTGTTTTACGTTATAAAATCGAAGTTATACATCATTGTCTATAATAGATTGATTTTTACAGTGCAAAAAAGATGACCATAATTTTCACCTACTCTTGTCGGTACACTACGAGAGACGCTGATGTGGGATATTATTTTATTTATTAAGGTACATACACCAACAGTTTCTTTGTATAAATAAAGGATAATGCCAAGCTATGGCCCACGTCAAACACATTTTGAACGATAATCAAAAATTATAAGTATTTTAAATAGGAAATTTCCATTTAAGTTTTATCTCTAACAAAGACGCCGTGATTTTAGCAAATTAATAAGTAATTTAACTATTATATCAATGCGAGTTTCACTGTCAAACGAAGTTTAGGGTTGCCATTAAATGGACAGTTTACTTCAATTTATATATTTAATAAATCTAATCGATTACGGATTAATTAATAATAATATAAAATACTGGTATAAAAAAATTAAATATAATCACTTAAAACCTAAAACCCAACGGGGAAAAATAAAGCTACTTGTCGGCTACTAATTATTAAAACTTGGGCATTTATGCTCTTGACTTCGGGAAGCTGGAACTATTACTAAATACGTTAGTTGGATTTCAGTTTTTTCTTACCATAGAAATGATTTTATGTATTTCTATGGTAAGCAAAAAGATTTTCTGATGTCATGGTCATTTTAGTTTCTTTGAACGAAACGTACTCGACCTTATGACAAAACAATTATGTTCATAAACACCTCAGACCAGAGATCATAGTCCAAACATACATAAACATAAAAAGGTAAAGTCACTGAATTCTTTAAGGCTTTGCCATAGTTAGATAAAAAATGAATTGATCAAGACCAACAATCGATGCAACTTATCGATTATATTTTAAAATATGGAAACATTATTCTTTGACAGAATGATAGATTTGACAGCAAACTGTAATCAAAATTCAAACTACTCATTATTTATTTTTATTATATTAGAACCTCTATGTTTATTTGACAGTCTGGGAACTTCAGACAGAATTTGTCGAAATTGTGGCTTAGTTAAGCCTAGATAATAATGTACAGTATGCTCAGAATATTTTCAAAGTCTAAATGATTTTGCATAATTATTATCTTTTAGCAATGAAGCAAAATCTTCAATTTGTGCTGCACTAAATGTTTTAATAGGATTATAATATTGATTGTAAAAGTAAATCCCAGGAGTTACTACTTATATGGTAATAACAGATTCTACAATCCGGCGGTACATAATAATTGTACTCACAAAATAGATGTACCCGCAGTGCTGATGGAACAGTGAGCCGATTGGTCTCATTACAGCCAGGAAAGAAACATTGATTTTGAGTGTTTGGTGCTCTTACATAGTTAGGCAACAATATACTGTCGGATGGGTCTAAGCTTTGTTGTCCCGCTTGCGATGCACTGTGGCTACTTCAGATTGCAACGAAGGCAGACTGGATGGTTCAGATTCCCGTTCTGCAGTTGAGCGTGATGCTGCTCTATCCATTCTCCGCCAGCAATTATGGCACAAACAAGATGATGATGGCAACTGAAATAATAAAAATTAAGGCTCAGTGAATAAAAAGAGAAAACCTGGAGTAGTGTAGTTTTGCTACAAGTAAATGCTCAATTGGGAAATATAACTTGTATGTAACATGAAAGAAGTAGAATATTTTGTATGGTTAAGCCTACGGACCAAGAATTATGTATCAGTATCAAATATCAGAACCACACTTGTATAAATTCAAAACTGTTGTCTGTACTTACCATTCAAAAGTTATTGTAAGTGTAGGTATATAATATGTGTGTGCTTATGAAAAAATAAATGTTATAAAAAAAATTAAAACTGTTTTATTTCCAAATGGCGACTTATTTTCTTAACTGATAAGTACTAGAAGATGTTCATAACAACTTAAACTATAATTGCATAAACTATTTATCAGTGTTCACTGTAGGCCACGGTTGTTCTAACATGTTGGCATTGACCTTTAAAGTATATAGGGTAACAATATCCTAGGACTTACACAGTCGCCAATTACAGGTTGGCCAGCAATCTCAGAAATAGGTAGATAACACATTAAAATAATAAAACTAAAGGCTCTCGAATTAATAAAATATAGCAAAAACCTTGTGATTAATAACAAAAAGGAAAATAAAATTACAAGACGAACAATATTGCAATTTTTCTCATATACTTAAGACCAATATAAATAGAAATGAGAGCAGAGCGGTAATTCTCGTAATTTTAAGAACGTGACAGTCAGTCATAGGAACCAAAAATATCAGCTTTTTAACTTATAATTTAATTGTGTCTAATGTAACTTGGACTCACAAGATTTAGGCCCATATTTTTGGTTCCTATGTTGAGTCTATTATTTTATTAGATAACGATTTTTTTTTGCTGTGTACACCTAATGTTATAAGTAAAAAAACATTAAAATCAACTACAGCCTAACTATTCAATACAGGCGCTTAGATAATATCCTAAGCAAGTTGTAAAACCCTTAGACCCTTTGTGCACGGCACGGTTTCTCGACGTATAAACCGCGCCGTAGAAAAAACGTGTCCGTCACCAAGCTTCCATAGTGATCCATACAACACTGAAGACCGTGTCTACACACAGCGAAAAGACCATCTCCAAAAGTTCTTCTCCATAGAGATCTACGTTTTAGAATGGGCAACTAACTTCAACTTTCTGACTAACTGACCGACTATTTAATTTTGACAATTCAAAAGTGACATGGTATAATTGAAATAAATGCTATGACTTTGAGTTTGAGACCGTACTTTTACACGGCAAGAAAAACGTGTGTATGTATGGGCTTGACAGTCGTTTCGTCTGTTTCAACTGTTCTTAAAGAAACTTTAAAATAATTAATGTCATATCCTTAAAAAAGTAAACGAAACATATTTTTTTTTTCGTTACGATAAGATTATTGTGTTACAAGTTTTCATCTGTAAATAAGGATGCAGTAAGCCTGTACATTGACCACTAATGAACCACAAACGCGGTGCAATGACCACGTAATTGGCATAATCTATCAAATTCAAACACAACATTAATGAGAATTCCGAATATACTGAGCTAGCATAATTAATGACATATTTGGTAATCAGTGATAGTTTCGACAAGAAATAGGAATAGTCTATCCAGTTTCTATCTGTGGGTGTGGCTCACGTTACCAAAGCTTAATATATCTCAATGGGACACCATGGTTGCGCTGCCAGTGAAATATATAAGGTCCCATTAAAATAGATGGACAATCTTGAACACCAAAATAAGGACGATGGTAAAAAAAAATATATAAGAATAACCCATTTGATACTTTACAAGAAAAATAATCAGCTAACGAAAATACACTAATGTGCCAGGCGCAATTTATTATTTTAGATTAAAATAAATAATCAGTGGTTTTTTTTTGCTTGGATATCTTTCGTTAGACCTCGTCTTTTCGTGCCTCGGAAAGCACGTTAAGCCGTTGGTCCCGGCTGTCATTCGTGGATCTTTGACAGTCGTTACGGGTCGTCAGAAGCCAGAAAATCTGACAACCAGTCAAGGGGTATCGTATTAGTTGTATTACCTAGTAACTGGGTTGTGGAGGTCAGATAGGCAGTCGCTCCATGTAAAAAACTAGTATTCAGCTGCATCCGGTTAGACTGAAAGCCGACCCTAACTTATTTGGGAAAAGGCTAGGCAGATGATAACTCCATCTATTGTATTAAATTTTGCTATGGTAGTCTGTCTGTTAGTCGTTTGGGAAACAACATCTTAAAAATAACATCTTAAAACAAATCTTCTTTCATTATCAATCATAGAAATTAATCTCATCAACGCTAATCCCTTTTACTCACAACGTATAGAATTACCTACCGACGTTATAAATAAAGAATCAACCCGACTCAGCGTTAGTCTATTTCTCTTGCGTTTAATTTACTGAGAAGGCCCTTTCATTTCGTCAGACGGTTTAAATAGAGCAAATTACTAGGTGGATACAGTGCAGCAAGATTAGCAGTAATTAAGAAACTATTAAATAAGCTGCGCTTTTGGTAGGTAGACTATGTAACAGGATAAGGGGATTTTGTCCTGAAAATTACGGTTTTTGATCCTTATCGTTAAATGAGATAGACGTGGAAGAGGAAAGAGTCCCTTGGAATTTTCGAAGACGATATTTGCGTTGTTATCAAAATATTTTGATCTTATTTTAGCTCAACGTTTTTTACTTCTCCCTACGATATTTGTATCATCAATGAAGTCTCCATAATGATTTTTAGAGGAGAACTCTCACAATGAGAGCTAATGCCGATTAGGTACTCTGATAAATCTCACCGTGGGAACTTAGGTGGAGTGTCCGGTCTGTCTCAATCTGTCAATAATATCTCTAATTTCCCTAAATTTTAGACAAGTTTTTGACATTGGTTGTCGCTGAGATGAGATTGCGACTAAATGAACGTTTTTAATTACGAGAATTGACCTTCTGGTGGAACAACACCTCACTTCACTTAAGTTTTCACGGCGAAATGTTTACAGAATAGATCGATTTATTCCGATCTAATACCAAGAACTAATACCACTGACCAGCTGTAGTAGTGTTTGTTTTGCGTAGCCTTTGTTGACTACCCCGTAGCAACGATACCACTGACGTAGCACTCCGTAGCCCGCCTACGCATAGCTGTTTGATTGACCTTTCTAGTAATTTAACTTCAATATCAGTTTATCACACATAAATAATTATTATACATGTATCTATGAACGGGCAAGTTAAGGTAAGTATTTGTGGTAAAACAACAAGTTTCTGATAATAATTAGTTATGAAGATCTTTAGAACTACCCAAATCAAATTGCGGAACAGTTACCAAGAATTTCATAATTGGCATGTAATTACAATGTTTGATTGGAATGGTTATTAAACTTGAGTACCACTCAGATTCCAAATATTAGATTTGTAAGAGGAAAATACAGAGAAGTAAACAACATTAAACTATTTTTCATTTCTCATACCTACTCGGAAAGTAGTGTTTGTTTGATCCGAATAGTGGGTGGAAGACGCTGCTTCCCACCTTAGGGCGGGAAAGACTCGTAGTAATTGCTTACCTCTCTAGGGCGGGAATGGATTTTAAAAATAGAACTAAATTGGTTAGGTAGGCAGATATGAAATTTTTTACATAATTAAGAAAAATGTTGCGGTCTTGTGAGTAAAAAAAAAAACCTATTAAGCAGGCGGCGGTGATGCGGTGTTCCATATTTAAAATAGTACACAAATTGTTCTAACATCTCAATTAATTTTAAATAGGTACCTACTATTCATGTTATTATTATCAATAAATATTTTAGAAAAACCACTATTTTTTAATTTCCTTATGTTCGAAATGAAAAGTAGAGTGTTTAACACGGGTGAAAGTCATCAATTCCTACTCGGACTATAGCCGCCCGAGCGCAGCGAGGGCGTCTAAATACCTCGTTTGGGAATAGATTCTTTTCGACCCTCGTATAACAATCTACTATTCCTATTCTATCTTTGATTTTCTTTCAAAGATAGAAAAGGAAAATATTTTATTTGAGAGACGCGCAGGAAATACAAACATTTAAAAATAACAAAATTATTATTTTTTCCTCTAAATGACAAAACAACTCACTCGCGGTACGGCTGATCCATTAATTCTAGGTCGCTCAGCGAGCTATGGAACGGGCTATGCTTGGGTCTCTCTGAGGAATCGAATCCGCAACGAGGTGATCCGGCAGAGAACCAAAGTTGTCGACATAGTTCACAGAATAAGCAAGCTGAAATGGCAATAGGCCGGCCATATTAGCCGTAGAACCGATGAGTTGGGTAGACGTGTTTTTGAGTAGCGACCGCGAATCGGTAAACGTAAGGTGGGACGCCCTCAGGCTAGGTGGAGCGACGATCTTCGCAGGATGGCTGGTAGAAGCTGGATGAGAGTTGCCGAAAATAGAGTTGAATGGCGTGCAATAGGAAAGGCCTATGTCCAGCAGTGGACTGGCTCTTGGCATCAGCCTATAGCAGTCTTCTTGTGTCCAATTGTGTGTCTGTGTGTGAGAGAAAAAGAAACACGCAGAGACAAAGACAGGTCAATTACTAAACTACGTTCACACAATATAACATTTGAAAAGTAATTTCGGCTATTCGAGTAAATATCCTCAAACTTTGCACATGGTTACCCTATCCGACTGCATAAAGGCAGGCAACTGCAAACGGAATTGCAGTCGCTTTGTGCTTCCACGTAATGGGTACGTGCAAGTACATTCTTATATCTGTGTATAATTCGGTAGATTTTCTGAGGTTCCTTGAACGTTATTTACGAATACTGTCACGGATAAAAGTGAAAATGTTGAAGGTGTAAAATATTTTACGATTTTCAGTATGAAAATAACATAACCAGCTGTGCCCTAACTACATAATTATATTGTAAACTAAAGCGTAGCTGCATGCATAACCAGATGACATATCTTTCATCTTTACGTTAAAAAAACATCACTCTTCTTTTGAGGTAGTTGCGTAAGACAAAATGGGATAAGTCATTAGCTTACTCGTGAAGAGACAGACAGAGGGGTAGCAATCAGCTACAAGCTAACCCGTGGACATTATCTTTAACTAACAATAATAAATAAATAAAAAACTTCATTTTAGACCACCACAATCCATTTTTTTTTATCCTTAAAAAAATAAAGTACATCATCTGCCTAGCCTTTTCCCAACTATGTTGGGGTCTGCTTCCAGTCTAACCGGAAGCAGCTGAATACCGGTATTTTTAACTATTATTTTAAAAAAAGGCATACATACACATAAACTCACGCTTTACTTCACTTGCACATTAAAAAACAAACATTAAACCCCAAATGTTTAAAATACATACAAGTATAAAAATACGAATTATTCCGGATTTATTATACATAATACTAACAAGTCAGAGAACAAAGGTAACCGACATAGCCCGAACAATTGCCAATCTTAAGTGGCAGTGAGCAGGGCACATTGCTCGCAGAACAGATGGCCGATGGGGCCGAAAGGTTCTGGAGTGGCGACCGCGTACCGGGAGACGTGCGTTGAAAGGCCTCACAAGGTGGACCGACGACCTTGTGAAGGCCGCAGGAACCGGTTGAATGCGAGAAGCACAGAACCGGTCGAAGTGGAGGTGCTTGGGGGAGGCCTATGTCCAGCAGTGGACGTCTTTCGACTGAAATGATGATGATGACAAATATGTTATTTACGTACCTACATATTGTCACCCTCCAGGTTTCGTTTTGCCTTTTCATTGGGTCCATCTCATCGTACACATTCACTCACAAACACATAAAACACTTACAACAGTGACATTATAAGTATTGCATAATACTAACATATCACATCACATCATTTTGGCCATTTTGTATCTTCTTACATCATAATTTCTAGTGCGTGTTGGGTACACCTACGTCAAATTAAAAGGACGCTTCGTAATGTTGCCACTTCATAAAGAGTATAACGATTATTGAGAATGATATTCTCGTACCATGTACTGTATCTGTGTCTGTTTTCTGTTTAGTATAATATTATTCTATCAAAAAAAATAAAATAAAAAAAAAATAAAAAAAAAATTAAATTATTTTTCTTTAAGTACGCTACTACGTCACAGTGTTCTAATAATTGTGTGCTGCATCGGACGACGTCATCACGTCAACGCCGGCTGTCGCTGAAAACCAGCGCTGGAGCTCTGTCTTGCATAGGGTCGCAGCATAATGCTGAGCGATAGCCGTTTTGCGTGGATGTGACGCATGTTTCCCTTACCTTCTTTTTCATTTTATTTGTGTGTTTATGCTTATCTTTGCGTCATGTTCACCGCAAATAAACGTTTTTTTCTTTTTCTTTCTTTCTTCTTTCATATTATTTTCATTCTAAATAAATTATCGCTACGTAAATACTAAGAAGTTCAAAAATGTTCATGTCAGTATCAAGTTTACAACCCCAAGAAAATCTGACGAATGTGTCACGGCACTAGCTTCTAGGTAATGTAGGTAAACCAAAAGTAAAAGGTTTCGTACGGTTAGCACCTAATGCGTCCCCGAGACTAGCACTAGGACATCTTAACATGTAATGGGGGAATGACACGTACCTACTACCTTTTAGAATGTAGTTTTTGTTCTAGTGGATTGTTCCAGTTTAAAGTGGTTAGTTCTTTGGTACATATAATTTTTATGGAGAAAAGAAAACAGCTACATGACTACAAATAACCGATGAAAGTTAATGTATACAAAAATATAATACCTACCTATACGAAATACCTGCATGCACGCATCGTGGGAGCAAGTCACGCCAACCCAGTGTCCTAACCAAAGTGATCGATCGCGCGAATACGCGATTTGTCATTCATGTTCGGAAAATTGAAAGGCGTTCTCTGTCGATACAACGACGCGTTGATATTCGCCGAACAAAATGAACGTGTCGATCATGATGTGTTCGCGCGACGATCGCGCAAACCCTTTGGTTAGGACACAGCCCTAGTCAAAAAGCGTTTTCGTTATTTTCCATAGATATTACATGCAAGTTTGAATATTTTTATATTGTATATTAAGGTATAACTAGTTGTTGGTAGTTTAAATATTTTACTGGCAAATCGATCAAGTTTAATCATTTATTAACCTTTAGATACGGGTTTTATAGAGCAACCTAAAGTGGGGCCTATTACTTAATTATATAGTGGGAAAGGCCACTTATTTTAGGATACTGTTATAAAGTAGTAAAGAGATTACGTGCGTGATATGAATACGCTAGAAGGAACAACCAAGTTCTATTAAAAGTAAACGCTGAACAGTTGGTGTATTGAAATAAAAAGTACTAGGTAGAGGTACTTTATACATAATTATAAACTCTGACTATTAAATATTACGTTTTACGGTTTAAAACATTGATATCAAACATAATACAATGCAAGTTAATCTTAATGCTGGTGGCCTACCATGATCTAATTAAAAACGATTCAAAAACAAGACATTTCAGTTTAGGTTCCTAGACTGCATCGCTTAAGCTGCTCTATGGACGTCATGGTACCAAACAAGTATGAATGAAACCAAAACTTGCGGCTCAGTTTGGGAAAATCGCTGTCAGCAGATGGCACGGCCTAAACTGAATCGTTAAACTGACGTCATGGTACGAATTAGAAGAACAGTTCAGTTTAGATCCTAAAATGGATCGCGTTAAGAGCTTGTGGTAGGCCTCCAGATCTCGAATCTTAATACACGAACTTATGAAGAACGGGTAGGTACTCGCAAAATACTGTATTGAAATATTTTCACTGATTTAAAGCGGCAGGATTTTTTTTTTTGTTTTGGTAATACATGTTCAAAGCGTATTGTCAATCCTTTGAGTCTTTGACACATGCAGCCTGTGGGTTACCTACTTGCAGAGGGCATACAGTGACCTGCGAGTGCCGTACAATAATGCGTTCAGGATGCTGATGGGGCTACCTGGTTTTGCAGCACCTCCGGCACGTTTGCTGAGGCTAAAGTAGATAGCTTTGCAACAATTATGCGCAAGCGTTTTATCTCCATCGCGCGTATTGGAAGATCGATGGGACTCTCCGACGCTTGAGCGCTGGATACGACTGCATGCAGTCAAGTGAACAGGTTTACTGATGTCGGATTGTCCGTTTTTTTTTTTATAATTTTTTTAATCTTTGTATCTACTAGCATAGTTTATAAGTACCTTTGTGCTACTTACAATAATATGGATGTGTGAGAGTCCGAATTAAATGATTTATTATTATATTATAATAAATTAAAAAAAATACAAAATGCACGTTTTTTAACAAGTTCGGCCGTAAAAACTGAGCAGTAAACTAAACAAAAATGAGTCGTAAGAAATATTTAAATGTGTACTTAAATAAATAATTAAGCAGTAAGATGACTGAACGGGCCGTTTTATGCGTGCAGTTAAAAAATCGAAATTATTCGGCAAAAAATCGAACTTGGAAGTTACTAACTCATATTAACAAAAAAGACACCAAACCATTCATTATCTCCATTCACTCTTATTATGTAAATAAGGGATGCATCCGATACCGATACCGATGCCGATATATCGGCGATACTTGAAGTTTGTCGATATATCGGGTATCGGCGATATTGTTATGGCCGATTCAACAATACTTTTAAAATTTCGCGCTTTAAAAATGTAATGTAAGCGCGCGTGTTGTCTCGTCTATTTCGTTGCAAACGAGGCACGAACTAACTATGCTCGGCGAAACCCTGCGCTTTATTCAGTGTCTTGTTTCACCCGCCCGCTTTGGCCTCGCACTTGGGTAACCTGACTTGTGATTTTTTATTTTACCTTCATTTTTTAATTCAATAAGCGAATCGGTATCGGTATCGCCAATATTTTTATAAGAGCTTCGGTATCGGTATCGTGTCGGCAAAAAGGCGTATCGAGGCATCCCTTTATTATAATAATAATATTATTATAAAGGCGACAGTTTGTGAGGGTGTGTGTGTGTTTATATGTTTCTTACTTCTTCACGCTCAAACGGTTACCTAGACCAATTTTTATAAAATTTTGTATGGAGGTAGCTGACACCCTGGATTAACAGGCAACTTTTTATCCCGATATTCCCACGGGATTGACACTTATGCGGGTGAAACCGCGGGGCGTAGCTAGTATTATGTAAATATTTGGCAGAACAACTGTCTTCTAATAATATTCTTTACTTTATTCTCTCATCGGGTGCTTTTTGAGTGAAAAATACATTCACATTGTTTTAAGTCTACTCATCTTTCAAATAGAAATACAACAGTAAGACAAATACTTTTCCTGCAACAATTTTAAAAGCTTAACCGATAACAAGGAGCGATGCAAGTACTGAGTCAGTATTGTACTTGACTGAGGACATAAAAGTACATGAGCCGTTCAGAACAAACGGCCTGAATATACGACACCGAGACGTTTTATCTTCTCCACGAGTTATTGCGATCTCTTTCTTTATCTGGGTTCCAGAACGAGATGGCATGTGGTATCAAATCTTCAGGTGTTTGATGTAGGTATGTTTGTACGTCGGAGTGGAAGGAAGCATTTTTAGGTCGCTGGTGATAGAGACACTAGTTATTTGTCAGAGTGTGTGGTGATGGAAGTGGAGTGCATTATGTACAGTCAACAAAAGAGATAAGTATGCAGGATCGTCGGATTTAGTTGAAGTTTAGTAAGAAACTGATGGATGTTGTCGACTGAAATTTAATTTGGTAAATGAGCTGTTTATTTTCTATTAATAAAATTAAATTTTATTCAAGAACATCCATCGGTTTCTTACTAAACTTCAACTATATCCGACGATCCTGCATACTTATCAATTTTGTTGACTGTACATTTATTTCTTGTTGCTTTGGAGTAAAGTAATTTAAAACCGTTTTGAGTATGAATGTATTTTATTTTAGGGCGCTTGGCTTCTACTAAAAGGTATATAGATAAAAAGGCTTGTCTTTTTTACTAAAATACTTACTTTAGGTGGAGGTACTCGTATCTCTGCCATATAATGTCAGAACAATTTAATCTCCTAAATACAGATTAATCAGTGATCTAGCTAGGACAGCAGCGATTCTCCCAACTTTTCGTTGTACTTACATCATAATATGATGTAAGTACAACGAAAAGTTGGGACTTACAATGTATGCTTTAATAATTATATTATAATTATTAATGCATACATTGTAAGTCTCTCGTGCACTACAAAACCTTTATGTACAGACGCCAGCACATCAAGCTACCCGAAACGGTCCAATTTTCCCAATCATCTTTGAACCTTATGCTTAAGCGATAAAGTTGAAAATCTATTAAAGAAATTTGACAGATTGTAGTAGCTTGATGTGCTGGCGTCTGTACCTAAATAAATTATTAATTATTATAATAATATAATCAAATTGACTACCAACTCAAATTGTCCGTATATTCAAATCACAACTGTGATTCTTTGACAATTTTATGAAATGGCTATCTGTAGCTCGGCAAATTGACGTAGAGTATCAATTTGCTTTACAACTAATTTACCTGACTGTAAATACTCAAAATAATTGATTGGTTTCTGAAACTTCACTCTTCATTTCATAATTTCGTCTCAAACATAGAAAGATCAAAAAGCGACTTCACGAATAAACGTTGAAATACAAATCAACGAGTCTGTTTCGAAAACTAGCTATCAACTAGTTAATTGAGACCGGAAAGCAAAAAGTTGCCAGTTTTAATATATGTTTGAGTTAGTTAAAAAAAGGCTTTCAACATTAACGTTTTTGCATAAAAACATGTTACATACTCTTTTAAGGACGCTATCACATTTTGAACTCGCTCAAGTTTAGGTATCTGAATCGCAACACAGCAACATTACGCGCACGCACACATTGAAACCATTGTTCGCTTGATTTTTATACGTAACTTTACTAATCTTGGTACTTGAAGATATTTTTTTTTAATTTTGCTGGTATTAATTGAGTAAAGTTAGTTGTAAGTTCGCAATCGAATTTGGTAAGTGTTATTAGTACTTACTATCTGCGTGATAATCATGTTTTTAGTATTGTTGAAGTTCATCAGTCAATAAGTTCATTACTAGGTACCTACCCAAAAACGACCTTAACATTTTAGTATTACAAGGAACATCCACATTTATACCACAGTCTGCTGTTAGTTTGAAAAGATGTACCTAAATACTTTTAAATATTATTTTTGATGTCAAATTGTTGGAGTATTACATAATCAAATACTAGCCTGGGAGTTTACCGTAGAGTTTCGTTGTGATATTTAAAAATAATTTTATTATAAAATAATAACATAAATATTTATACAATCTTTATCCGTCATCTACATCCACTAAATAAATAAATTAAAAGTAAAAAAGTTTTTTTCAGGTTTAAGTACTCGTATTTACTTAGTTTGAAAATTAAAAAAAATGAAAATCAATCAGATCATGTTATTTACTTGTTTATCTACACAGGTAAATCTCGCAACAAGCTTTTATATCATATAACTTGTGTACTTAATGACGTTATAAGTTAATAGTAAAAGTTTTAAAGGAAAATTTTATTTTATTCTTTTTAGCGCATTTAACTAAAAGCTTGTTTTTAAAAAAAGTTTTTACTTTTAATTTGTTTTTTACTTTTTAGTTATCGCTGGACAGGTTTTTTTGTGGAGTTTAACTCGCATACGTTTTCTGAGCAAGACCTTTCATTTGATACCCATATTGTAGAAGTGCATTAAAAATAACTAGTCCGCCATTTTTGGTGTTCCGCCATATTGGATTTAGAATGCCGTCACTTTATTTTTCAAGTCATCCTCAGCAAGTAATTTAATTTGATACCCATATTGTTGCAGTGCATTAAAAATAACTAGTCCACCATCTTTAGATGACCGCCATATTAGATTTATAGTGACGTCACTTTATTTTTCGAGTTATTCTCAGCAATCCCTTTCATTTGATACCCATATTATAGGAGTGCATTACAAATAACTAGTCCACCATCTTTAGAAGTCCGCCATATTGGATTTAGAGTGACGTCATTTTATTTTTCGAGTTATTCTTAGCAATCCCTTTCATTTGATATCCATATTGTAGGAGTGCCTTAAAAATAAGTAGTCCGCCATCTTGGGCGTTCCGCCATTTTGGATTTAGAATAACGTCACACAGCTAACCATGCATTGTCATCCAAACTAAACGTGCATACAAAATTTCAGCTCAATCGGTTGAAGATATCTGCTTCAAAATTTAGTTGCAAGAGTCCACCCGAACAAACATAGTTACATACATACATACATACATTGCAAGTTAAATAAAAGTTTGTAAAAATTACAACTAAGTATTTGTTTCTGAAACAAATACCAATAATCGTACTTAATTTTATTTCGGTCCGAAAAAGTATCAACTTCGTCCGACCTCAGTACACAACTCGGAACTCACTTTTTTACGTAATTATTTTTTGCGAGAAAGCGACACAGACGTGCTTCCACGAGCGCCTCTGAGCGCGGAATGACGAACCGCAAGTGTCCGCGGGTAGAAAATGTATGGAGAAATTTGAGAGCGTTTCTTATTTGTCTCATAAATGAAAAAGTTATTTATTTATCTCCAAAATATTTAGCTTGTCGTATAGAGGACTATATAAGCAACAATATCTTCTTATTTTTAAGTTAAAATATGCAGTGGATTTAGCTATATAGGTCCTTATTCAAACCCCTTTTTATTAAATTTTTTGCGATTACTGTGATGGTAAAAACGTATTTGTGTGAAAATTTTGTATGGGGCTATTTAATTGTTATGGAGCCATTCTGGAGATGAATATATTATCTTTAATTTGAAACCAAGATATCCTTGCAGTTGCGACTCCAAGTTCATTAAAATGGTACCTGAAAAGCACTGTTATTCGTGGAAAAATGTGATAGCGTCCTTAACCGTCCATTAAAGTAGTGGAGGGCTAAATCATGTCGATGATAGCGGATAAACGGTTTGCGGATATTTTTACATAAACAAAGAACTTTGTTTTGATATCGTCATACTAAAAAAAATTACAGTATTTTACAGGGTTACTTGTAATTCGACGTATATCCGTCAGGAGCTGACAGGGGGCCAAAATGCTACAAATTTAACCCCCCATATGTATGGCCGAAATTTAATGGTATTCGAGATATTTGAAACAATTATGAAGCGTTGTTTGGTGCTGGTAGGGGGACCCCTATCAGCTCCTTTTTTTTGCGCTGTAGATATCCTCATGGACTTCCTCCATCGTGGAGGGGACAGAGGGGCATGCCGGACTCTTACCGGGTAAAACCACCGCGGTGTTCCACCTCTACCTATGACCGGTCGCATAAGCATTCACCGCTTCCCCGACAGGCCTCGACCCGCTGTTTCCCAGCGGGTCCCACCTCCCCGTGCGCCAATTCCTATAATGGCCGCACCCACTCTCGAGTGGCGCGCGTGGAACACTGCAACGCCGACTCGGGCCTATCTGGTCGGACGACGAACGGACGCCCCTAGTCCGCCGCCCGCAGGCCACCTCTCTCATGGAGGTCGCAAATCGTTTTGCGCCCTTCTCGGGCGCGCCGTGATCTCCTGCGGGAGGGGAGAGAGGATGCGGCTTCTTTCTTCTGCTCAGCCGCCTCCTTTACAGACATGACATCCTCGCAAAAGGGATATACGTCGAATTACAAGTAACCCTTTATAAACAAACTTAACATGACTCTTGACTGTGATTATAAACGAAAATTGGTACGAATATTTCAAATACCTCACACGTAATTATACCTATGTGAAACTTGGATACTTGTGGCTTTGAATAATTACGAAACAAAATATTAAAGTGAAATTGCACAAAGGACGGTGTTAACTGTTAAGCCTGAATAATACTTGTACTCACAATCGGGAATTAACTTTTATGAACTACCTACATGAAAGTGGCTAGTATGTGTAGCTAGTGCAGCGTATATTGTGGCACATTGCAAAGATGCACCATCATCATCTGCCTAGCCTTTTCCCAACTATGTTGGAGTTGGCTTCCAGTCTCACTGGATGCAACTGAATACCAATATTTTACTTGAAGCGGCTGCCTGTCTGACCTCAACAACCCAGTTACTGGGTAATACGATACCCCTTCGTAAAACTGGTTGTCAGACTTTCGAGCTTCTGAAGACCCTTAACGGCTGCCAAAGATCCACGAATGACAGCCGGGACCAACGGCTTACACATAATTAAGAGGCATGGGGGATCTTGATAATGTAAAGATGGTCACCCATCCACGGACCAACCGCGCCAAGCGTAGCTTAACCTGATCGATCGACCCGTACGGCTGTTATTACTTAGCCACAAGCCCCTTGTATATTTACGCAAATGTATTTTGTTTGATTTTTAAATATAACTGGCGAAATGTGGGAGTAATTAAGGTGCACCTCTGTGTAACCCCTCGAGGCAGGCGTGGTTATGCTATGTGTTATTTTGAATTTTAATTAATATTTCAGCTAGTAAGCATCGTCGCCCTAATGTATTATAGTCTCTAGCGTCAAGTGTACACCAAGTGTACATAACAGAAAGTGCTCGAAACGTCACCGGTACACCAAGTGTACCCAACTACTGTCATTGTTCTATTGTCATTGTGAAAACAATAACTTCACTGCGTCCATTCAACTACTCCGACGCGTGGGGTGTTTCGACAGGTAGGCGGGCAAACGTGTGAAGTTAAATCAGTCGTTAATAAGCAAAATTGAAATATGATTGCATAAATCCGCGCTAATATTTTCGGATACGAAAATTAATAAAACCGACACGCACATCCCTAGCACTCCGGCCTTATTAGAGTCACGCAAAATAACTTCATTGGTATACTGATGCCAGTACACTAGCAACATAAGCGTGCTGAAAAAAACTAATTTCACGTAATTACTGGCGCGATATTATTGTATTTCTGTTGCAGTGTTTATGTATAATGACTTAAGCAAGTCTTGGTACAGGTAGCGACAAAGTCAGTTAATATTAAGTAAAGTTTCAGAAGATATTATATGATTTAAAATATTGAAGAAAATGTTTGTAAAAATAACTAAATAGAAGAGAACATTGTGGAACTAGTATTTTAATATACTGGCTGATTTTTAACTCATTTGTATTCTGTCTGCACCTGCAATTGAATATTATGAACAACTTTTACTACCTGCAGCACCCAAATTGAGTACCACAATTTCAATCACAGTCCGCGAGTTTTGAAGGATATTGCTAAACCATTCCTTCGTAGGTTTGAAAAATTCGTCTGCTCGACAACGTAAATAACGCAATGAACGTAGCTGAACTGTCATCCATTGTGATCCATTGTCAATTTATGGGTGTTACTCAATTACCTCCCAGGACTAGCACACTCCGAAATAGCGAAGAAAAAAGAATCTACCTAATAAATCTAATTCATTAATTTATTGTCATACAACGCAAAGCCTAAACTGGTCTAGAAGAAAAGTTAGATATGTAAAAATTTAGGGGTAAAAAAGGTTAAAATAGGGGATGACAGTTTGTATAGAAGTTCATCATTTTTGCCGATGATAAATCCCATCGGCTTGTCTGTTTTATACATTTTGGTTGGTAGGTAGGTACTTTTAAGATATATTTTTGTATGAAACAGCATTTTTTTATCTTCAAAGTCAAGTCAAAGTCAAAGCATTTATTTCAATTAAACCAATTTACAGGCACTTTTGAATTGTCAAGTGGTCGGTCAGTCAGAAAGATGAAGCTAGTTGCCCATTCCAAAGCGTAGGTACCTATGGAGAAGAACGGGCAAGAAACTCCATGGACACTCTTTTAAATCAAAATAATATGTTTACAAAGTCTTGGTTACGTCATTCATGTTAAAAATTATGCATGTGAGAACGATGCAGATCGTTAAAAGCGTCCATAATAAAAAGTCGAGAAAGAAAAAGCAATTTAAATTAAAATACGCCATGGCAGCAAAGAGATGACCAGTCCCCACTAACGGCGCCCGTTCACGAACATGACCCATATCATATTTCAGATTCGGTCTTCTAAAATAGAATACTCTTTATTATGTATACCATAAATATTACAGATATAAATGTAGAAACTTTACAAGGGATGACACAATGAGCGGTGTTATCGCTAAAGCGATCTTTTAAATACAACCTTTGGATGGATTTAGAGAGAAAGGAGAGACAACACGGTAGCTAAGTATAGTAGGTGTAAGAGTACTTTCACCCCTCCCCCACCCTTGAAAGGACGCCAATTTTGTCGCTAACTGTACTGTGATAAGTATCAACTTGGCTTGAACAATCGTAAAATATATTTTTCAGTAAGTAGTTCTTGCACGTAGCTTTGAGCGCTGCACTTAGCAAACTGTTGTGATAAAAATATGAATAATAAAGAGCTGTTTAAGAAGTGGCATTTCAAGATAAAAGGGGAATGTTTTCTTATTACGCAAGAAATTTAAAGATTTATTTTTAACGGTAGTTTTTTTAACCATACCTACTAGTTTCGAAACATTTTGTTTCAAAACTAGTATGGGGATGTCCTAAGTCCCCGTTCACTTGCACCTTTGATGACCTAAAGAATGTGACTGATGCCGCAATCCACCTGGCCACCTATTGAGCTCAAACAATATAAAATAAAGAACTTAAATGAATCGACACGAAAAGAAAAAGAAGTACGGTGATGATTGATTATAGTTATCTACGTACTTACTTCTACAATATATTTTATATATGTATTTATTTACACTTTTCGACTTTGGTGTCTTAAGGAGTTTAAACAAAAACTATCCATCCTCCTCAAATTACACATATCAACTTGTCAGTCCATAAACAAAGCTATTTATAGAAATAAAATCATTTATAGGCAAAACGTAGGTACCTTCAAAAAACCTCCACAAAATTTAAGCAACAACAAATTTTACACCCTAAGCTATACAAAAAAGCCAACATAAATACGATCGGTACAGGTGCGTCCTACTCAGCAACATCCCAACATCCGAACATCCGCACAACCCTACATCCGTACATCCGTGCTCGCCAATAAAAAGCACGCGCTCACCAATATTTGTGACATGCTGATACCGTACGTCGTATTTTACCGCTACGAATCCGTAATGTGCGTCTCCCACGCGACCCTTGTGGGTTCCGTGGTTTATGTGGGCTGGAAGTGACGCAGGTTTTGATGTTGAAGTTTTCTTACAAAATATCTTTCAACTATTTTGCGGTTGCACTGAGATTGATGAATTTTAGGTAGATTATTAACATTTAACTATAGTTGTCGCGCTTTAGCATGGCAATAGCGGTCATTGCTATTTCCCTAATATACTCGTATCTCCGTAAGATCCCAAACAATAAACTATGTATGGTTTTGAAGTGTAAACTTCTTTAGGTGCGTTGGGCATTTATTGAGATGGGAAAAAACCATTGAATTCGCGCCGCTGCCGCTGTTACCGTAACCGACACCGCTTCGGATGTATTCGGCTGTTCTCGGTTGTAATGTATTCCCAACATGTCAGAGAGCGGTGGCAAAGATGGTGATGGTGATGGTGTGTTTTGTTTTCACTTCTGTCGTCTGTTGTTTATTAAAATTCAGCATGTTCTTGCCACATCCAGTGACTTTTACTCCACAGTCCCATGTGAGCGGAAAAATTAATAAAATCGAAATCGTATCTGACATCGAATTAAGCTAATGCTCCTCGACGCCAGACGTTAACCGTTCGTAATTAATATGCGCGGAAAATATATGGAAATCCAGTAAAATCCGCCTCCCCAGTAACGGGCCGTAGGTAAGCTCTTATATTAATTAATATCAATTTCATGTCGTGTTTTTGATGGTACATATTATGGACTGACTTACGAGTTAATGCGAAGTTTATATTTACATGGATTTGGCGAAGTATTGGAGTGTGTAATCTGTTCAGACAATAAAGCTGAAGTTAAGTTTTTAAGCCTCCGATGGTTAAAAAGGAATTATTTCTTACAATTTGTTTACTTTGAACATTCATTAAATGCGGTGTTAACTGATTCTGCGAAATGCAAAATGTAACTTTATAATAATGAAATGAAGTGGTCAATTTAAACTGAGATGAAAAAAGGAAAAGTCTTTGATGATACAAGTGAGATCAAAGGACACTCTTGATCCTTTGATGTCACTCATATCATCAAAGACTTTTGCCATGCACGGTAAATACACACAAACACACCTACTAACATGTGCACCTCACGAAGTCATCATCACCATCCTCCTGCCCTGATCCTAATTTATTTGTGGTAGGCGCAACATGTGTTTTTCTTCTATACTTCTTCTTGACGCCGTATCCGAACGCATCAACCGTAGCTGGCAACACACACAACGGTATTGCTCAGCCGCTGCCAATGGCGGCCCTTCGCCATGACGTAATAACACACGGACCAAATGGCGTAACAGTTACATCACGCCATACGCGTCGCCCGCCGGACACCAAGAGAGAAACGTCACTTGCTCGACCGCCAACTACTTACCATGCAGTTTTGTGCTCCTTTTTCCTATTTTAAACTAAGTCTAATTTGTAAACTATTGTCAAAATGCGGCTTAATGCATATTAAACCCATCTCAAGAAGTACTCAAGTATTATTTAAAGTTTGTTCCCTAGCTCGAACACTTCTCTATTAGTCATCATCTCGGTAGTCCCCCTTTTCTAACCATATCATCATTCACACAGTCCATCCATCGTTTCTTTGGTCTTCCCCTACTCTTATAGCCATCGACATTCATATTCAAAACTTACCCCACGGAGTAGGGACCAGAATTTCCTCTCCTAATTAAAAAAAAGCGCAACCATCAGCATAAACATTTTATTTGCCCTTTACAATCCCGGCCCAATAAACTGAACACTTCATAATCGCTTTCCCATCGCCAATAAAAGCCCTTATAAATCTGAAACGCTCGAACATAAACAATAACATCATCCAAGTATACAAACTAAACAAACAGCACTTAATTGCTTAACAAACAATATCATTCTATTACAAGCTCTCAGATAGCTTCTCCCTTATAGATTTATACGATTAATTAACATCTGTTATCGGCGTTTTTCTTCAGTTACTCCCTTAATGGAGGCTTGTAGAAAAGGTCGACTAGCGTTAAATTGAATTCGCCCATTTTCCTTTCGTTATTTTCGCTGAAATTTTAATTTGGAATAGTTTTATGTAATTTGACGTTACATTCTTTGGGGTCGTAAATGTTTGAATTCGGAACGAAATTGTTGTGTTTTATACAGTCGGATTTAGTAAAAAAAATCAATATTTGTACAGTTAGTCTTTTAATTTAGTACCTAGTGTAATTATTTAGTTATCAACGCAACGATATTATGTATTATGAACATACAGGAACAGGGATTATTTGCAATAACCTTGAATGAGCACAATACACAAAATATTTTGGATAAATCTTTTAAGGGTAGAGCGCAATATTGACTGTAGCCAAGGGTTAAATTTAAATTTAAATTTACACGTAAATTTGTTTGGCATAGCTAGAATACGATTTGAGATCGTGGAAGGCGCAGGACTCGTGGAAGGCGAATACAACTTTATTTTTTATTTAATACTTCAAGCACATAAATGTACAGAGGCGGACAACTTCCCATGATGCCCGGTCCAAGTGTGGGAAGGGAACACCGGGGTGGTTTTTAGTCAGTAAGAGTCTGACAGACCCCTCTGCTCGCCCCAGGGCGGAGGACATCCAAGAGGATTATCCACCACAAAACATAAAAAAAATCTGAATACGATTCAATTGGTAAAAATAAAATAAATATAAATTCTGATGATGACAAAATACCAAAATAAAAAAAACGCAGAACACATTACCAAAACCGATTCCGTCAAGCAATCCACCGGACATGAAATCTACATCTATAAAAAGCCGCCAATAAAATTTCAATACGAGCCCACGAGTGCAGTAGAAGTATGGAACGTCTAAATTTCCCATATTTTACGGGCCCATAAAGTTGGATTCCGACGGGTCGAAAAGGCTGCTCACTCCATCGCCACAATTCTAGAGTACTGGCACAATTAGCCGGTTGCTTTGCATAAAACACACCCGTGTATAGGACGTGGGCTAAATGGAGGAACAAGCGGTTAATTTGAATTTTTATTCATTTTTAACATGAAATTGGGTTAGACGTAGCCACGTAGATAGTAGGTAGAGGAAATATTAGGTCTTTACCTATGAAATTGGAGATTTGTATGAAATTTTTAAAATATAAAAATTTTGGTATTTTTTTTATTTCAGCTAATCAAAGTACTGGCCCAAATTATCTATACAATTTTGCCATTTTGATGGCAGTTTGTTTATCTCTTTACTGTAGAAGTCTGCCGGACGGGAGGCGATGAAGTCAGCGAAAGCGTTTTGTACTGCTTCTCGGGTGTTGAATTTTTTCCCACTTAAAAAATTGTCTAAATTTTGAAAAAAGTAGAAATCTGTTAGGGCAAGGTCCGGTGCGTACGGTGGGTGACGGAGAGCTTCCAGCTGTAACTCTTGTAGCTTTGCGATGGTCCGTCTTGAAGTGTGAGCTCGCGCGTTGTCGTGGAGAAGCAATGGGGAAGAGCGATTGATCAGTCTTGGTTGTTGAATTGCGAGCTTCTGCATCATTGTTTGCAATTCTTGGCAGTAGACATCTGCCGGCATGGCCCGCAGCAAGCTCAGCCGTAGATTGAGTTGGATCCGCTTCCACTGTCGCCTTCAATTCGTCGTTGTGGACAATGGTTACCGGCCGACCGCGAGGCTCGTTCTTCAACTCAAAATTTCCAGATTTTAAACGGTTGAACCAATAATGGACCGTGTTTATGCAAGCAGTGTTAGGCCCGTACACGTCGTTAATGTTTCGTGTTGTTTGCGCAGCGGTATTTCCACGTAGGAACTCATATTCGAAAATTGTACGTATTTTCAGTTTATCCATGGCGCCAAAAACTACCACAATTTCACAAAAACAAAAAACTATCTAAAAACAAATGACTGAATTTGAAATTAAATTAACACGGCTTTCTAATAAAATTTATTTGAATTTCGAATTGCGCGCCAATCCACAGATAATTAAATCTGAAAATGCTGGTTATAGAATCTCCAATTTCATAGGTAAAGACCTATTAATATAAATGGCGGCTTGAGGAAAAGTTTTTAATTCGGAGGTATATTTTTTTGTTTTTTTTTTGCGACATATTATATTAGATAGATAATTTATTTGGCGCACACAAAAGACAGCACAACACACAAAAGTACAATATTAGATGATAACCAATTACCCACATGAACATAATATAAAAGAAGGTGCCGATATAAAAACAAAAGAAAAAACATACATATATAGGTATCGAAATAAAAGTGACACTATGATGAAAACATACAATTAAAATTAAATTAATAACGAAACAAACACATTGCGGTGTGCGTCTCAAGGTTGCACCAAATGAGAGTCCAGCTCAGCATGTGTCAGGCAAATGTACCTGACGCTGATATTCTGCTGGATCCCTGCAGTGACACACGGACGTTGAGCAGACGAGATAAATTGGTGTTGTGACAGGTGTTAAGTGCAGAGTGAAGTTTTGTAAGTATTCCCGACACTTTAATTATGTATTCTACAGTAAGTTTTGCATTGGGAAACGTTCTTGTTCGCAGGTGTGTTAGTATTGTGTTTTGATTCATATATTATTTATAAAGTTATAAGCAGTATAATGTGTAAATGAATAGTGGCGTAGGTGCGAATAAAATAAAACAATTTGGCTAGAATTAAATTAAAATTAAATGCGTTTATAATAAATAAACAGTTAATATTACAGTCACTAGCAGAATTTTGTACATCATCATTTTTAATAAAAACGTCCAGGAAGAAGTCGCTTATGTCCTTCTTCGGTCGCAGGCAGCTTAAGGCGTGAAAAGGTCTCAGATAGACGATCACACAAAATTACTCAATTATAATGAATAATTAGTATGGATTAAACGTAAGTATCGGTTTTGTGCTTCTCGCATCCAATGAGCTCCTGCGGCCTTCGCAAGGTCGTCGGTCCACCTTGTGGGAGGCCTTCCAACGCTACGTCGAAGTGGAGGTGCTTGGGGGAGGCCTATGTCCAGCAGTGGACGTCTTTCGGCTGAAATCATGATGATGATGATGAAAAATAATTTAATACAAGCTGCAAAGTTTTCACTATTATTACACATCATACGTTTGTATAACATAATTTATTTGTTCAGAACTAGCATGCTAACGTTCTAGATAAAATGTATTCTTTATATTGCATCACTAGCTGCGCCCCGCGGTTTCACCCGCATAAGACGTGTCGATCCCGTAGGAATATCAAGATAAAAGTAAACAATATTTTTTTTTTATATAATGTTAATCCAGGGTGTCAGCTACCTCCATACAAAATTTTATCAAAATTGGTCCAGCCGTTTGAGCGTGAAGAAGTAACAAACATATAAACACACACACACACACACACACACAATTACAAACTTTCGCCTTTATAATATTAGTGTGATTTGTTTTATAAAGTACGATATTATAGGTAGTATACCTTGATATCTCGTAATACTTGAAACATTGGACGGCGTTATGTTTTTCTTTGTCTATCTATATTATGTTATCTTTCTCTTTAGTTCCTTTTCCCTTCTCGACACTCAAGAAATTTTCAAACAAAAATAATTATACTGTATTCCACGAAAAGACATGACATTAAAAAAAAAATAAGGCATGTATTTAATTGAACCTCAAATAATTCTCATTTTGCTTTTCCAAAAATCCAAAAATATAATTGAACACTCTAATTACATATAATGATTGGGCTTCTTTTTGTGAACTTCAAATAATTTATATTTTCTATTTTGGATTTTTTTTTTAATACTAAAAATCCAAGTAACTGCGAACAACTTGGATGTAGAGCTAGCCAGCCGCCTGCCGCGGCACCGCTCGCTTTCCTCGCTCGGCTTGCGTTCGGTTAGTCACAGTTCTAACCTAACTTAACCCATTTGGTCGGGGTGACCTAGCTTAGAAAAGAGGCTTAATTATTTTAAAAAGTGTGCATCATCAGAGGCGCATTTTTTTTAAGGTTTATTAATTTAAAATGTGTCCATTATTAGTAGATCGCTCAGTTTTTAGAGAATCAGTTAAAAATAATATTCCCATAAACTCAAGAACCAAACGTTCTCAATAAACTTGTACCAAACTTTCACCTGCACTGATTCACGTTGATTGTAAAGCCTTTGCCGTCACGCAATCCTGAGAATATAGAGGTATCTCGAACAGTAGATACCGTTAGAAATTGTATGTCTAATAGGGACCGTGAAATGTGAGGATTCGTGTATCTTTAAACGTGTGGAGTATGTGGAATTGAATGTAGGTACGTTTATACGCAATCAAACTCAAACTCAAAGCATTTATTTCAATTAAACCATTTACAGGCACTTTTGAATTGCCAATTTGAATTGTCAGATGAATAAAAATCAGCCCTTAATCGAATTGATCATTTCATGATTTCATCCAAATGAAGAATACTTAAAAAAAAGTAATTAAAAAAACTAAAAAACTCGACTGCGGTAAAAAACTTAAGTTAAAAACTGAAAAGCTAAAAACAAGCCCATTTTAAATTAAATAAAAGTTGGAAACAGGCGGGACCCATTTGAGTTTTAAAATATAATAAAATTGTTTTAGTTTTTTTAATTACTTTTTTATTTCCAGCTTTTTTGTTTACAAATATTTTTTTGTTTGTGAAAGATTTCGCAGACGATTCAGTTCTTAGTACGTGTTTTTTACGATTTGACACTTCGAATTACTTTTAACTATATAAGGTGTATATATTTTTGTAATCGCCTTTTAAAACCCTTCATTTTGATATCCCACTCGATAGTATTAGAAGAAGAAAAAAAATTCGAACTCCACAATATGGCACCCCAAATCCGCCATTTTACTTCGTTTTTTATTTTAATCTAAAAACGTATAATTTATCCAAATCCGTTCATTCGTTTAGAAGTTACGAGGGAACAAAGAAACGGACATACATACATACATACAGGTCAAACACATAACCCTCCTTTTGGACTTCGCCGCAGCCGAGTAAAAACTATGTCAGCTGAAAAAGATTTATGATGCACGATTATACACTTTCAAAGAAAAATATGAGTCAAGTAGATATTTTGCGTTATATTTTTCCATTACTGGTCTCGTATTTGAGCGTAACTTAGCAACAGCCCGGGGCAAAGCGAAGAAATAAATAAAGATTAAATAAAAAGCTTCTTCAATTTAATAAAAAGATAGGTATTGACTTCGTAGCTCTCACCAGTCAAATCTCAATAAAACCCATTCAGTCGTTTTAAGTGATTTTATCTTGACATAAATCAACTGCTTACGATCATAAAATATTGGAAAGCTCGAAGACGTTTGCTTGAAATTGTTATGTATCTTTACGTTATTATCAACATACACGACATTATCAACTACCCATCTTAGATCATGGTTTATCTTTCGCGTGACAACTCTGATCGGAACGGAGACATCCACTCATTTAATACCGATACCTATTATTATCGGTAATAGGTACATGTTACATAACGTCGAACATTGAAATTGGAATTCCCGTAAGAAATAATGTTCTAAATGTAAGGAGTAATCAAAAAGTTGTTAAGCAAATCGAAAATCACGATACCGTAAACCGGAACAACGGAGAACAGAAGGTCGCGAAACTAAACGGCGTCTTAACATGCAAATATTATCAATACTTACAGCCAATAACAATCGAAAATTTTATGTCCCGTAAAATAAATTTTACGGGACATAAAATATATATATATATATAATTTTTTTAAATATAATTATAATTATTTATAAATATAATTTATAAATACAATAATAAAATTTGGTGCTTGACAACTTTACAGCTATTGCTGTATCTAATTTTGTTACTACATACATGCACCTTTTCTTCGGATATGTGAGGGTGAAATATTCGGAAGGAGCTCCGGCTGTGAATGGAACGACTGCTCGTAAAGTGTTCCGAACGATTAAACGCCTCTGACCCGATGGTTGCTGTAAAAGCGATTCTGTTATAAGCGCCGTTTTGAACAATGTCATGTTACGTTGTTAGACTTTTACTCAGTTTAGTATAAACTGCATTCTAGCTTTCTGCTCGATTCGGTTTACCAGGTCATCTAAATTCGAAAAGTTATCAACATGAATCTTTCGTATTTAACCTTTTTAAATGTAGTGGAATTTCAGTACTTAATTTTAATTGCCAATTTTATCACCTCCGAATAATTTTCGGGGCAATTAACTCCCATAATATCACACAAGATCTGCATATTTTTTAAATTTGAACAATAATATCAACAAGCCCTGAGAATACAAAATTTTAATAAAAAAATAATCTTGATTTTGTACACACACATGAGTTTATTCAATAAGACTACAAATGTAGTAGCAACATTTGCAGGTAAGTTCGGATTACGGCTCCATAAATCGAGGGGTTGGGCCCAAGACATAATACTTGTAGGTACAGTAAATCACCTTGCAGATTGTGTGTGAAATTTCGTCGTCAGGAATGGGTTTCTTGGTACTGTGTGGTATTAGAATCTTTGCTTTCTGGTTGCTTTGCTTTTCCATAATTTACAACATTGAAAAACAATTTTACCAAACTCTGTTATTTAAAATGGTTATTTTTTTATTTGCTAGACTAAATTGATAGTTGCCATTGACCTTTTTTCGTTGACATGATAATTTTGGTAAATAAAAAAAAAGATTAAAATATAGCAAACTAGCTGCGCCCCGCGGTTTCACCCGCATAAGTTTCGATCCCGTGGGAATATCGGGATAAAACTATCTTATGTCCTTTCCCGTGACTCAAACTATCTCTATGCCAAATTTCATCTAAATCGATTCAGCGGTTTAAGCATGCAGAGGTAACAGACAGACACACATTCGCATTTATAATATTAAGCATAAGCTAGCTATGAACTAATAGTTTGTTTCTACAACTGTAGTCTTAAATACAGTACCCGCTGAACCTTGGAAATCAATCCCATAAATACACACAATGTACTTACTTAGTAAAACGTACTCCCAGTACCATTAGCTCGTCTATTACAACGTCTACCTCGTCTCTTCCAAGTTTTATTCAAACTCGTAATTCCTATCACAAATACCCATTTTCTCTCGCACAGGACTATTCTTTCACCATGTGTGAAAATTTAATGAGCACGAGGAAAATGGACACTCCTTTTAGTGGTTCTTGGTTGTGGAAAATTTTATTTCTTTTATATTCTGTAAGTGCACCGCGGTTTCACTCTCGCATACCACAGAGACAACTGTGAAAATAGTCGAAGTAGTGTTTGTTAACATTTTTATTTTTAACAACGAAAGACATTTTATGGCTAATTTTTTTACACCTTGGGTTGGTTTTAGTAGGGATTTCTAAGAATCTCTAATGTTTTCTAGTAATAAACATAGCCTATGTTACTCAGTGATAATGCAGCTTTCTAACGGCAAAAGAATTTTTGAAATCGGTCCAGTAGTTTTTAAGTTTATTCGTTACATAAAAAAATACAAATCTTTCCTCTAATTCCTCTTATAATATTAGTGTAGATGTAGAAGTGTAGATGTGCTGGTTGAAAGAGACAAGAGGGCTTAGAGTGACATTCTATCAGCGAAAACGTTGATGGATTGGATTAACTTAAATTACCGAAAAGTTTATGCCAATCCTGTTGAAACTCAGGCTTTGCAAGCGATTACAAATTGTCTACGCAATAAAGATATCACAAAAAGGTAGTATTAAATTATGCTATAACTGTACCTTAATTGCTTTACATTCTATCAACCACAATCTGAATGATTTTGAAGGATACTGCTAATCCATTGCTTCATGTTCGAAAAATTTGTCTGCTTAACAACGTAAGTGACGCGATGAATGTTGTTGAACTGTCAAACTAAAAGTCATTGCTGCTGTCAGTTTGTCACGCAATTATCCCGTTATATGAATTACAGTCATTACTTTCTTGATTCCATAAATCTAAGGAATAGATAAGAGTGATGTTAGCAATCCCAGACCTACATATTCAACGCCAAATAATGGGCACTTTTTTTTTTTTGGGTGGGAAATCATCTAATGACTCCTCCCGCTCTGGGTGGAGCGGAAGGGAGTGTTACACTCTTACTGACTAAAACCCACCCGTGTTCCTTCCTTAGCCCTTTATGTTCCGGGGCAGCGGTAACCCTTTCGGACGATCCCGCTACCCCGGCAAAATAATGGGCACTTGGGCAGTAATAAGTGTACCACTAAAGTCTAGGTAAGCAAAGATTTTATAACCAAGGTAAAGCAACAAAAGTCTAGTAATCTTGACTAGATCTAAAACAGCGATGTAGTACAAACAATAACTCAATTTATTTTTTAGTCCTTTGCCTGTAACCTAGATTGTGTAACAAGTTAACTGAAGATGACGTTTCTAGAACATTGAAATGTTTAATAAAAGCTGCATTATTCTTTTAATTTGGTTTTGTTTTTCCATGTAAGAGACGAGACATTTTCTGTTTTTGTAGTTGACTGAATAAAACTGCGTGTTTTGCAGAAGCTAGAATTTATTCATCAATAAGACCATTGAAAGATTTTCTATCCTTTTGTTTTTCAGCTTATGGTTTGCCTTCTCTGTGTGAAAAAAAAAATATACCTACACATATACGCGTCGAATTGATAACCTCCTCCGTTTTATCGTCGGTTAAAAATGAGGCCTTTGCCTTTAAGTGGGACAATAATAGGCAAGTATTTTTTGTTTTGTTTATGCCCAATTTATTCTCGTAATTAAGAGATTGCCGCTTAACACCTATATTTTTAGTGTGGTGCACAGCATATGAACTTCACTGAAAATTCAGTTTCTAAAATCTGAAATATCGAAACGTTCAACTCAAACTTTAATACACGTAATATTTTGACACAAATTTTCAATTTCATATTCTTGCGAAGTATCGTTAAGGCAATATAAGTAGAATGTACGTCAAATGTCCGCTCGCTTCCCATTGGGCGGAGCTGCAACCAAGTCTTTGCTCATATTTTATTTTACAAAAATATTTCAAACGAAAATCGTGTTTCTAACGCAACGCCGCTTTGAGTTTTGTAGAATTTTGTGCACTAGAGTTAAAGCCATAAAATAGGTGGTTTTAATACTTCTTTATTATTCGCTTAATCCTCTAATTCTTGTTCAAAATATAACGAAATCTCTACGAAATTCTAATTAGATCATTGTACTATCACCTGAAACGTTAATAGACTCTGATAAGCGTGGGTCGTCTTGGACTGACATGACTGACTGACTGATAACACATAGACCCACAGCACCTAAGTGCAAACCGAAAAACGATAACTATTTTTAACTGGAAAATGTTACCTGTGCGATTCAGAACGTTTGCGTTCATAGTTTGCTAGTATCTCGCTAGATGGCGGAATTTTAACGTTTTCGCCTTTATTGTTATAGAGATTGTTACATGGCCATCTGCGGTTCCCGGAGTATGATGTGGCTGCGATGGCATGGATATAAACTGCTCGTATCTTTAGTGTGGTGCTAAAGTATATTGCGCTGTATTTTCGCTTGTCTGAGCTAAAATGGCGTCTGCTAAGATGTTATGCTGCTGTTTGGAGCTAAATAAGGTGATTACTTTTTTAATATTTAGTTCATACTTAAGAGTGGTTAAGCACTTAAAATTAATAGGTATTAAGCTAAAAGGCGGTGCTCCAAAAATGACTAGACTGTCTGATCTGAATTAGTTAGTAGAAAAAAGTCTACCAACTCTAGTTTCTTTACTTTTGCCCTGCTATTCATCAGAACCATTATAAATGCCAAGTAGTTGAAACAAGTTTGTTCAGCACGATACGTCAATTGAGTTTTTGATGTGTTTACTGTCTTTAGCGTGATGTGTTGTGAACTTTGATTTCAATTAAACATTTCGTCATTTAAATGCATTTATATGAATGCTTTGTAGCTAAGGTCGAGAAGAAACAGAATTGAGAATTGATGTGCATTTTATTTTCACCTTTAATCATCTGCCGAGCCTTTTCCCAACTATGTTGGGGTCAGCTTCTAGTCTAATCTGATGCAGCTGAGTACTTCACGTAGATCGATTGCCTATCTGACCTCCACTACCAAGTAACTGGGTAATACAA
The DNA here is from genome assembly GCA_914767645.1 of Hydraecia micacea. Taxonomy (NCBI): domain Eukaryota; kingdom Metazoa; phylum Arthropoda; class Insecta; order Lepidoptera; family Noctuidae; genus Hydraecia; species Hydraecia micacea. The sequence continues at coordinate 3,476,233 of OU611781.1, forward strand.
TACTCTAGTGTCCAACTACTGCTTAAAAATGTTCCCTAAAGCCTCCCCACGCTTCGATTATCTAGTTTCTGTTTGAATACTATACAGCTATTTTTTCATTTTCCCATTCTTATTTCATTAGGCGCAGCAGTACATGAATTCTTTGACAAAAAAAACTGTATAAAAGCAAAATAAAAATATTATCATCAACAGAATACCTACACAGCGTAAACCAGACAACGTGCTTATAACTACCCCCTGAACTGTACTAGTTCAAACAAACTTGTTCGACTAATTGTTTTATAATTGCCGATGTGTGCATGTCTTTGAGCGGGGAAGGTAACTGCTCAAATGGAATGATAAACAGAAACGCTTTGGTCTTTGTTGCTACAGTGTTTTGTTTTCGAACGTAAAATGCAATTTGGTGGTGCCGGTTAAATGCTGCAGTCATTGTTTGTATTCCTATGGGGTTTGCTTTTTGGACTTAGCAATTTCAATAACTACAAAAATGGCGACATTGTACGATGACTTGTGAAGTTGTGACTGCACGTACTCGTATTTATGAATTTTCCTTTATATTGCCCGTTATAATTATGTAGGGACATGCTATACTCAATTGGAGTACAGGATGTGATATTTTATAAATTTTTATTCCTAAACTAGCCCGGGACAAAAAGCCTATACAGGGTGTATCGTAAATAGTGGCCCACCGTTAAGGATTCGATATACCAGATAATGTACTATAACATATTATAATTTTAACCATTTTAGTAGTACATTTTTTTTTACAAAATCTCTCCTGAATTTGCATGATTATGCTAAAAATTTGGGTTAAAATAGAGAAGAGCTAACTTTTTCTTCAAAAGCTCTAAATTTACATAAAAAACTATAATTTTACACGATAGCTCTAGTACTCAACAGTAATTAACAGAAATCAAAATGAAAAAATAATGGTTTTTGTTGAAACTAAAACCATATTTGTAACAAATTTGGTTTTAGTTTCAACAAAATTTGTCAATTGGCTAAACAATTAATTTCCTTATTCCCTTGACTGTACCATCACCATCATTTCAGCCAAGAGACGTCCACTACTGGACATAGGCACATAGGCATAGGCCCAAGCACTTCCACTTCGACCGGTTCTGTGCTTCTCGTATCCAATGGGTTCCTGCGGCCTTCACAAGGTCATCGATCCACCGTATGGGAGGCCTTCCAACGCTACGTCTTCCGGTACGCGTTCGCCACTCCAGAACCTTTCGGCCCCATCGGCAATCTGTTCTTCGAGCATTGTGCCCTGCCCACTACCACTTAAGTTTGACTGTACCTACAGAAACTATATGTTCTGAAACTTTTTTTCAGGGGCCTTTACCTCCATGTCTTATTTATTTACTAGCTGCGCCCCGCGGTTTCACTCGCATATGTGTCGATCCCGTAGGAATATCGAGATAAAAACTATCTTTTGTCCTTCCCCAAGATGCAATCTATCTCTCTGCCAAATTTTATCGAAATCCGTTCAGTGGTTTAGGCGTGAAAAGGTAACATACAGACAGATAGACAGACAGAGTTACTTTCGAATTTATAATAAGTATTAGCATGGATTAGTATGGATTTAATTAATACTTTAAGGCGACTTAATGCCATAGGCATTCTCCACCAGTCAACCTTTGAGTGATGCAGAGACAAACAGTGGTATTGTGAAAAATAAAAGAATCTTTCTATTGAAGTCTGAACCCACACACAAACGATCTAATTTTCTCCTAATGAACCCCAATAACAGCAACAGAACAAACGAATAATTTCGTTATTTTAATGAATACCTAATTAATGTCACGGCACCTCATTGACAAGGCATTTTGTAACCGTTTATTGAAAATATACCAAAGTAATGAAATTGCTGTAATAGCGACTGCCTCCGGGCGGCGCGGCGTTTATTTGATGTTTTATTAATTATCGAAGTAGCTATTTTTAAATTTGCTTGTAAATTTATTTATTACATTAAATTAACTAAAATACTACTGTCAAAGTTCAATATTTACGAAAAAGGACAATTATCAGTGTTCAAGAGGATCATATCGTGTTTATTTTATTAAAATTATACTGTGGGGCTTGACGTTCAGTAATATTTATTGAATAGTAATATATAAACATAGTCGGTAAAAAGCTAGGCAGATTGTTTGAATCGTAATTTAAACTGTAGGAGCGTTTAAATCGACTACAATGTTATGACCTAAAGCGCGGTCTTTGTCGGACTGCATAGAAAAGAAAGAGAAGCACGATGACACAACGCTGGTAATTTATTGCAAAATGAAGCAAAACAACAAGAAATCCAAATAATCTATTATTTGGACTAAAAAATTAAAACACTAGTGCTTTAGTATGTTGCTTGTAGAATAATCTGACAAAAAATCATAATGATTGTATGTATACCTATTAGTATGATTTTTATTGTAAAAAGAAAGTTTTTATAGGTATCTTCATGATTTTTTCTATCGTATCAGATTATTTGTATTATGTTTTCAACACACTATCTACCTAGCAGGTATCCTGAAGAATATTATTTATTTTTCTGATTTTGTTCACTGTATTCGATCTACTTTTATTGTTTTTAAAACTTGCGTTTTTAGCGTGTAGGTCCTGTAAGCCCCTTAATATTGAAGACTCGACCTCTCGCGTCCGGCCCTGGTTCAAGCCATGGTCCGGGGCGAGAGGGAGTGGGAGGCGGTCACCTCCTTCTGCGAAGCAGTCATGCTAGCGAAGGAGGTGGCGGGACGGCTCAGGGAGAGAGCCGCACGCCTCAGCCGCCGCGGGAGACGCTACGGGCGTCGGGAGCCGCGTGACGACTCCCGGCCACCGTAGGCGCGGGCCTGCGGACGGAGAGTAATGGGTAGCTCTCTGTCCGATCAGGACCAGGCCCGTGCCGGACGGCGCGTATGTGTTCCACGCGCGCCTCAAAGAGATGTCAGCATTAAGGAAGGGGCCCGCCAGGGCCGAAGCCTGCCGGGGTAGCGGGATCGTCCGAAAGGGTTACCGCTGCCCCGGAACATAAAGGGCTAAGGAAGGAACACGGGTGGGTTTTAGTCAGTAAGAGTCTGACACTCCCTTCCGCTCCACCCAGAGCGGGAGGAGTCATTAGATGATTTCCCATCCAAAAAAAAAAAAAAAAAAGGCCTATTCGCCAAACTATTACGTAAAAAATCAACATCTAGCGATTCGTTCAAACATACCAATATTCACCCTAAAAACTGAATATTTCCCGACCCCACCAATTTGGGGGCGCAGACCAAAATTACCATAAACCCATAAATACCGCTCGTTAAAAATGAGAACAGCCTAAATTATTGAAACATTTACACTGTTGAGATACCGAAAAAAATATGCTGTGCCTGGGGAATAATTCGCGGTAAGTTGGCCCATTAACTTTTATCTCGCGGGGAGGTTGGGCCCACAGGAAGTGGGGAGAGAGGGGATAAAACGTTGATACATGCCCCTCGCTGCGATGACCCGTAATGGACGAAAATGTTTTAGACGTCCGTTTCTAGGATGATCTGGCTAATAAAGCTAAACGGCGTTTAATGACGTTATATCAGCTTAACCAAAACGTTTATGGCTGAAGTTATTTTATTAATTTTATTTAGCGTTCAATAGTGAGGGTGTTTTATTGTAGCTTCCAGTTGAAATGTATTGCAAATATCCGCCCACATTCTAATTAACATACAAGCCTTTCAAGTGTCTTTACAATGAAGTGGCTTTTGGCGATTACTTTACCAATTAGATCCCCCATTCATAGCGTGGGAAAAAAATTGTATTAATATTTTACATCCACTGATCAGTGATCACATAACCAACTCATTTATAATGCACTAGACAGTCAATGTACGCAGCCAGCCACAACCGCTACGTTAGCCAAGCCCGGAGTAATTAATACGCGTATAACTTATCAAAATGTGCGAAAATTACGCTAATAGAATGACTAGTTGAATAATAATGGCGGTCTTCTCGCCAAAAAGTAATGCCAATTGGTTTAATGTAGGTATTTTGGTACAGGGGACCGATTAACAGAATTAAATACGGAGATTTTGTAAGATGAAAATTCTCTTTTTTTATTTTAATGGTAATTAAGTGATTCAGTTATTTATTCAACTTCTGAAAATATTTACATAATATATTATTATGTAATTATAATATTATTATAGTTTATATGTTAGCTTATAAGCATAAGCTAACATATAAACTATAATAATATGTACATTTATATGAAAAAATAATCAAAATAATCATAGGGCATCAAAGAATTCAATAAATTCTCTTTGAATTTTCTTAAGAGGTGTAATGAAATAGCATCTGTGAGTGACGATGATATATTAGACGGGCAGTCATCTCCGGAATTGATTTTTTAGAAAGAAAGAAAGAAAAAGGCCTATATTGGCATAACAGCAAAAAAAAAGACACCTTAACTCCCCTATTAATAAACGTATTATATCCGATGAATAGTTACACAACGATTTCTCTCTTTCCGTCGTCAGTGATTTGACCTTCGAAAAAAGAAGACAACGTGTAACTATACAGACGCTATAAAACGTTTATTAGTAAGGAGGAAAAACTATAAAAAACAAAAAAACAATGACTATGATGCCAAAAGGGCCTTAGCTCAGCATAATGACAGATGACAACACAAGGTGTCCCACCTGACGCTAACGATTTTACAGGAGTGATTTCTCGAAAAAAGTTAACAAGAATAAAGGCCTCACAGCAGCAGGCCACGTCTAAGTTAGCTTTGTATGAAAAGGTGGGCGCGATCATCTACTACGATCCTTGGGCCCGCTACGCACTGATATTTGGCTAGCAAACAAATGAACCGCGCATGAATAACCTCTACGTGCATATCTTAGGGGCCGTCTCCACGAGCGAGAGAATCGCGGCGATAGTCTCGCTGTGCCATCAAATTTTCCCCACAATGATATCGCCTTGTGGAGACACGTCCTAAGAGAGTGTATAGAAATACGTGGCACGACGATAATATCGCCGCGATTCTCTCGCTCGTGGAGACGGCCCCCTACATAGCAGTAGAAGGTCGACTCAACGCCACTGTATAGATAACTAAAGTTCTAAAATCGGTGCATTCATAAAAGACAACACCCCAATCACCACGATGAAATATAATATTCATACCTATTAACATAAATACGTCATGTCCTTTCACCATGCATAACCTACCCATTTCCGACTACCATCAACCCTACCCCAGAAAAACAAATACACCCCAGCACTATTCCGTCCAAAACATTCCCACACTCCGAACCACCGGACTGTACACTAAATAGCGAGTCCCTGCTATAAAGGGCATATACACCAGCGTTTCCTCCACAATCAGTTGTATCCCCTTATCTCCCCGTTAATATCCTCTACTCGAGTATAGTTCCGGCCGTCCGAAGCCTGATTATCCTGTGTCGTGTGTGTTCGCCTCTGGTTTAGAAATGTGTTGATAGCGTAAGAACTGTAACAGATTCTGTGGTATGGTCTAGTCAGAGTTTAGGGTGTCGTCATTTCGGTAGGATTTGACAACGATTTATGTTGTTTTGTTAAGTTATGTCAGACTACAAGTGTCAACAAACAGACTTGCTACAGCCGAAAAAGGAACACACTCTCTCCACCATTAACTGACTTTGTTAACAACCATCAATCAGGGTCGCTGGTTTTAACAGCAGGTCTTTGCCATAAGTACCTATTTCATCATATCTTTTTTCTTATATAAGGTGTTAAAAAATTAACCTGATAAACTTTAAGAGATGCTTTAGACCATCGAACTGAACAACTTTTACTATGGGACCAACTCTGAAATCACGAAAAAAAACTGCCAAAATGTTTTTTTATTTTTTTATTTATCATAATTATACAAAAGAACACAGGATTACATACCTATTTAATAGCAACCAAAAACCACTAAGGTTTATTAAACTTATGAAACAGCTGATTTATTTTTCGTGATTTCAGAGTTAGTCCCATAGTGATGATCGATGAGTAGGATATTATTGGGCATTCTACCCCACCTTCCGTTCCATCGGCTCACTCCGTTCGCCTCGTCACTCTCGGTGGAGTAGAATGCCCAATAATATAAAAGAAATCCGTGCATAGGTACTGGTTTTGACGTCTATTCCAGTTCGACGTCTATTCCACCTGATGGAACGGAAATATTTTCCAGTGAGTGGTTTGGGCGTACTGCACTTTTCGAATCTTGTGTGGTTGACAATAACATAAAAAGATTGTCCGTTTGGTTCCTATAATACTTCAGTTTTAAACACGTTTTTGTTATTGTCAACCATTTTTGTTATTGTCAACATTTAAATTGGTTTTGACTTCTCAACAAATATTTTTCCTTTCACAGCATTTAAATAATAGCATTCAGGAAAGTTTATAGCATGCTGTAACCAAGGATCATCGTGAATCTCCCAATCTTCGATACTACCTCCACAAGAAAAACACATGACTTTATCGGTTACACCATTTCCACAATAAAAAAATCCTGCATCAACCATTTCCATCACCAATCTTTTTCGTGAATGAGCGGTCGCCCAATAATGTCTGAACGAAAATAGACGAATTTGATGTTTGTTATAAAGATCATATCGAGGAATATAATTTATTGGATTCATTTTAAATAGCTGTTGATACGTTCGCCTTCAACGCTCTCGGTGGTTAGAATGGCGGTTGCTCATACATTTGATCGAGTTAGCGACAATGAGATATAAATGTCAATGTAATACATTAATTGACTCATTATTAATATAACCGTTTCAAGCAGTTATCATGAAATTTGTAAAACAACCACAATCGTTACATGTAAACAAACTTTGTGTTCATTCTCAGGAGACTGACTTTCGTCATGGAGAATTATTACCTAAATCGGTACGATGCATCATTTGCGGACCGTCAAATTGTGGAAAAACTAATTTATTAATTGGTCTTCTTATACACGAGAATGGTTTAAGATTTCAAAATATTTATGTTTATTCGAAAACCTTGCAACAACCCAAGTACGTTTTTTTAGAAAAAGTCTTGCAACGAGTACCAGGCATTTCATTTCAGAAATATCATGAAAATGAGCAAGTACTGAGTGTTCAGACCGCAAAACCGAATTCTGTAATTGTATTTGATGATGTTGCTTGTGAAAATCAAAGCAGTATACGTGATTATTTTGCTATGGGGAGACACAAGTTCATCGATTGTTTTTATCTAAATCAGACATATAGTAAAATCCCTAAGCAGTTAATAAGAGACAACGCAAATCTAATCGTACTGTTTAAACAAGATGAAAGAAATATGAGACATGTTTATGAAGAACACGTCAACACTGACATGACATGGATTGAATTTCGAGAAATGTGTTCTAAAATATGGAGAACACCTTTCAATTATGTTGTAATTAATAAAGATTGTTCAAAAAACAAAGGATGTTACAGAAGTAAATTTGACACGTTTGTAGTCTTTGACTAAGAACACAAATACATATAAAAGGGTGTTACCTGCTTGACATTATTATTCACCTTACGACACTACATCAACAACACACAAACACAAGCATTACAACCTATTTTACCAATATGGAAAAATCATTGAAACGACAAATTGTTGATGCGGCAAAAGCTGTAAAGATAAAAGTACGAAAAATGAGAGATACTGAGATTAACAATAAACAAGCACTGGAATCTGTTTTCAAACCTGTAACAGAACCTCTCAACATAATTGCTAATGCTGGTAAGCAAACACCTCTCCTGCGTGCTAATGATGATTTTGCTGATGTTCCGTTTATTAACGAATCTTTGCAGAAAGAAGGAACTGGTAGCGCAGAAAGTAATGATAATAATTGTGATGAAGACAAATATGAATCCGATATCAACAGTGACTCTTCTTATGAATCAGTAGTTGAAAGGAATCAAGATTGTGATACGTCATCCTGGTCAGTATCTTCAGAAGCGTTGGTAGATATTCCATTTGGGGTTAGAGCAGACCGTGGGAAACTGATGTTAGGTTCTGCTTGCATAACGATCAACGATCAATACATCACCGTGGCTGGACGTAAATACCGAAATACTCCTGGTTTAAAACAGTTGTTGCTTAAGAAAGATGTAGACCTAAGCTTGGTTACAGATAATGATATGCAAAATTATAAGTCAATGCTACTTGATACAAATGCACATCGTCGAGACTATGAGCCAAGTAAACCAATAAAAAGTAATAAAGGGCAAAAATATTTGCAAATTATTAAACCTCTTTTTAAACTAAAGAATGCAGTTCAGGGAACGGGACTACCGTTAGTAAAAAAGTGGAGAAAAAACGTTGATTTAGTGTACTGGGACAATCCTAATGAATTAGTGGAAAGGTTGAAATTATTAATTGCCTCTAGAGATGCTGGCAACACAGGATTAGATAATGAAATTATATCTATCATTGAAGAATTGCGTGAAAGTAAAGTTATAAATAAATAAATATTTAAAAATGTGTTTATTTTACTATCAGCCTCTCAATACAATACACCTTAAACATGAACGTAGACAAATTCGGACACTACATTCACAAAAGAATGCGTTTATCAGAGTTATTCGAGTTTAATAAGAATGCATTGTTAAAATCAGAAAACGGAGATTTTGATTTAAAAACATCAAGACTGAGAGGAATTAGATCTCCAGTAGAAGCAGACGATGCTGTGAACAAGGATTATGTAGATCGATTGAATGCTAACATGTTAAAAGAATTTAATAATCTGATTGGTAAATTGCGTTCTCAAATCATACAAGATGCGAAGACTACAGTTCAAGCTACTTTAAAAGCAAGGATACCTGAGGTTTCTACTCATTTGCAAGATAACTTTTATACTAAAGCAGAGGTAGATAAATTACTTGAAAAAACTCCGTAATGGTAAAACAGCAAATTGTAAATGAAATACACAAAGCGGCACGAAGAAATTTCCTTCGACGTTCTGTTATTCTGAAAGGAATCCATGACTTATGGCAAGCAGACTTGATGGACATGCAAAACCTGAAAAAGTATAACAAAGGTTATACTTTCATCTTAGTGGTGATTGACTGCTTCTCAAAGTATGCCTGGGCTGAACCGTTAAAATCGAAAAATAAATTTGATGTTGCTCGTGCATTTGAACATATACTGCTTAGTAGTCGTAATAATCCTGTTAACTTACAAACTGATATGGGGACAGAATTTTATAACATCACTTTTCAAACGCTTATGAAAAAGCACAACATTAATCATTACTCATCGTTTTCTACTAAAAAAGCATCAATTGTAGAGAGACTGATTAGAACTGTAAAAAATAAATTATATAAATATTTTAGTCTCAATGGAAACTATAAGTGGTTAGGTCTACCATTGGAAGATACATTGAAGAGATATAACAACACAAAACATCGCACTATTAAATTTAAACCGGTTGATGTGAATAAATCTAATGAACAAATAATCAAAGAAAATATTAAAAAAATAAACAAACATGATTTAGTTCAGCGGAAGCCTAAATTCAAAGTTGGTGATTGCGTTCGTATAAGTAAATACAAACATAATTTTGAGAAAGGTTACACTCCTAATTGGTCAACTGAATTATTTATTATAAAAAAGGTAAATAAAACCTTACCAGTGACATATCACATAGAAGATCAAAGAAAACAAATCATATTAGGAGCTTTTTACGAACAAGAACTGCAAAGATCTAATTACCCTGATGTTTATTTGATAGAAAAGGTTTTGAAAAAGAAAGGAAATAAATTGTATGTTAAATGGTTAGGTCTAAACAGTGCAGAAAACAGTTGGATTGAAAAAGCTGCATTAATGGACTAAGATATTATATAACCATTTTTTATTCGAAATCCTATCATTATAATTTAAGTAATGCAAGGGGGTGGACTAGTTAACAGCATAATTAATAATCTACCATTCGAACTTCATTTGCCAGGGTACAATTATTGCGGACCAGGAACCAAACTTCACAAACGCTTAGCGCGAGGTGATCGAGGTGTAAATAAGCTAGACGAAGCTTGCATGCAACACGATATTGCGTATACAAACCATACAGACTTATCAAATCGTCACAAAGCCGATTTACAACTACTTAACATGGCTAAACAAAGACTTAAATCAAAAGATGCTGGGAAAGGTGAAAAACTAAGCTCTTGGTTAGTGAACAAAGTTATGAAAGCGAAACTAAAGTCTGGTTCAGGCATTAAAACATTTAAAAGCTTAGTTTCAAAAATAAAATCAAAAATTAAGAAACTCAAACGTAAGGATAATAAGACTTTAATAAAAGCAGCTTACTTATCCGCAAAAAAGTTATTTCCAATTCATCATCGAATTCGAGTACCCCGAGTAATACCTATACCAAAGACTGGAGGAGTTCTACCTTTAATTCCAATTTTCGCTGGTTTATCGGCTTTAGGAGCTTTAGCTGGTGGTGCAGCTGGAATTGCAAAAACGGTGAATGATTACAAATCATCTCAGCAAAACTTGCGAGAGACAGAACGACATAACAGAACTATGGAGGGTTTAGCAGTGGGCAAGGGTTTATACATAAAGCCTTATAAAAACGGAAAAGGATTGTTCATACAAACATCAAAAAACTGAACAAGAAGCTACCCAATCGCCCACTAACTAATGTAGACATCCGAAACTACGCAAGAGACATCCCATATTTCCGAGGAGTATATATGAAAGATCAATTACCAAGGAAGCCGAAACGTATGGAATGTGGTATCGTTAACTTAGACGATTCTGAAAACGAAGGAACGCATTGGGTAGCTTATGTAAAAGTATATAACTATTGTGAATATTTTGATAGCTATGGAAATTTAAAACCTCCATTAGAACTGATACGATATTTCAAGAATTGTAAAGTTTCATATAACTACACAAGATATCAACAATTTAACACTGTAAACTGTGGTCATTTATGTTTAAAATATCTGTGGACTTTTTGGAATAAAAATGTATAAAATAAATGTTTTTATTTTATTCCAATCATTTGCAAGATGTCATTCACTTTGTCGATAACTGGAAACTCATCAATTTTATCTACGTACTATCCTAATACGTTGCAACTAAATGGAGAATATGAGTGTGCTTTATTACATTTTTCAACATTTAATTCTATACCAAATATTGATAAAAGTAATAACAAGTTCTATTATGGCTCAAACGAAGTTATTGAAATACCGGAAGGCAGCTATGAATTGCAAGATATCAACGATTATTTAAAATCTGAAATAAAAGATGCCTCCATCAAATTACAGTGCAATAACAATACTTTAAAAACTATCATATACTGTTCAAAAGATGTCAATTTTAAGAAAGAATACTCTTTCAGTAGACTGTTAGGGTTTGATAAGCAGGTCTTGAAAGCAAATAAATGGCATGTGTCACAGTATCCAGTCAACATTTTACCGACGACAGTGGTAAGGATCGAATGTGACATTGTGAGCGGCTCATACATAAACGGTGAAACAAGTCACATAATTCACGAATTTGCACTCAACGTACCACCTGGATACAGAATCATAGAAATCCCGAAGAACGCAATATATTTTCCAATCAATCAAAACAACATAAGCTGCATACATATTAGACTACTAGATATAAACAATCGTCTAATTAATTTGCGTGGTGAAGAAGTGCAGCTGTATTTACATCTTAGAAGAAAAAATGATTGACTACAATAAATATCTGCCTCAACAAGTTAAAAATACCAGTTCTACTCAAGCTACCTGCCAAATAAGACGTCGTTCTAAGAGCAAAATAAAATTAACTAAAGACAATAAGACATTTCTCAGGGCGATCGGATTGTTAAAATGAATATCTTAGACGTCGTATCCACCCCCGCTTACGACAACAGTATAGAAGGAATCGAATTTCATTCGTACAAACCTTATGTAACGAGTTTCAACAGGAACGATGAAATTCGCATACCTATCAACCAACAGGATCTTTACATATTACCATCAGCCAGCACTCTGTATTTGGAAGGAACCGTTATCGTTAGCAAAAAAGATTCAAAAGAGAAAGCTACTAGTATCAATTTTACAAACAACGGACTACTCTTCTTATTCCAAGATATTAGGTACGAACTAAACGGAGTGGAGATTGATAAAATAAAAAATGCAGGTATAACTACAACCATGAAATCATTAATATCAATGAATGAGAATGAATCAAAAATAGCTAAAGCTTGGGGTTGGAGTATCGATGGTATAAAAAATATTAATGGAGGAAGTTTTTCTGCGTCTATACCACTTCGGAATATCCTCGGTTTCGCAGAAGATTTTAATAAAGTTGTGATAAATAGTAGACATGAACTAATATTGTTACGAAGCAACACTAATTTGAACGCTGTAAAATTGAACACCGGTGAAATAGTGGAAGAAATTCAAATCAATAAAATCATATGGCGCGTACCCCATGTTAAAGTATCAGATAAAGAAAAAATAAGTTTATTAAAACTGTTGGAAAAAGATCGTCCACTTCAGATGATATTTAGAAACTGGGATCTATATGAATACCCCGCTTTACCTAAAACTACAAAGCATACCTGGTCTATCAAAACTTCATCTCAAATAGAAAAACCAAGATATGTTATAATTGGACTACAAACAAGTAGAAAAAATAATGCAAGTTCTGACATGTCACAGTTCGATCATTGCTATGTTCGTGATGTTCGAGTGTATCTTAATTCAACATATTTCCCGTATGAAAGCCTCAATGTGAACTTCGCTAATAACAGAATTGCTTTATTATATGAGCAATACATTAGATTTCAGCAGTCGTATTATGGACGTTGTCCGGAGTCTTTATTAAGCGAGAAACAATTTAAAGAGTTAGCACCGTTGTTTGTTGTTGATTGCTCTAGACAGGTCGATAATCTGAAGACTGGACCCGTTGTGGATGTAAGGGTAGAAATTGAGAGTGATTCAGAAATACCAGATCAAACTTCAGCATACTGCCTCATTCTCAACGATTGCATTGTTGAATACAAACCATTAAGCAACACAGTGAAGAAGATATCATGAACGCGGATATTGTCATTGTCGAACTCCAAGGATTTAAATATTTAGACAATAATTTTATCGTCAAAGAAGTGGCTATAGTAAGTAATGAGCACACACAGACGTTCTTGGTTAAGCCACCGCATTCGTTTTATTATTTAACTCAAGAAGAAAAGAAGCAAGTGCGATGGTTGGAAAGAAATCGTGGAATTTTCTGGAGTGAGGGATTTATAGACTACAGAGAGTTTCAACACGTCATCATACCGTATTTAGAAAATAAAAAAATTATTACAAAGGGTTTGGAAAAAATTAAGTGGATTAAAGAGTTATGTGCAAACTGTGAAGTGATTGACATAGGTGAAAAAGGGTGTCCTAATTTTAAGACATTAAAAAAAAAGTTCTGTAAAAATACATCTGATTTTAATTGTGTGAACCACAAAATGAATTGTGCATTAAATAATGCGGTATGTATTAGAAAATGGTATGTTGACAATAATATGTCTGTATTTAATCTATTTTAATTTATTTTTTCATACCTATGCAGTTAATAAAAATGATTAATAATGTACTTATGGTTGTTTTATTTAAATGTATTCAGGGAAACTTAATCATCAAACTTTATATTAGCTCTAATAAAATGAATCAAATTCAGTGAGTATTCTATTAATTTTAAAATATTGAAGATGTATAACCTGTGATGAGATCGTTTCATTAGAACAAAAGGGTTTGAGTAAAAGTGGCATGATTTTTTAAATACGCGGCCACTTATGAAAAGTGGTTCGTTAAAGAGAACACATTAAGACATTCATTTTTTTCTATGAACGTTACTTTCCTACGTTCATCGAAGCCAAGATATTTAATGTGAAAAATCTATAAAATCAAATCGCTATTTGCTTTAAATGGTGTCTATTTCATTCACTACATTGTAGTTTTACTTCTATTTCTCTCTATAACTCGTGATTAGCGATAAACAACAACATAAAGCCGCCCATGAGCCCACCAAAAGCACCGATCTCCTCGCTCCGATGCAGTACATTTATGTATAATATAACTTCGTACATAAGAATAATTAACTAATGTATTATATACTAAAACCTTCCTGAAAGTATGTAGATCACAATGAAAGAATTACTTAAAAAACAAAATTCAAAATGACTTCATTAGTTTTTGAGAAAATCGCGGACTTACAAACATACATACTTACGGGTCGAATACAGAACCACCTTTTTTGAAGTCGGTTAAAAACACCCGACAAGTCGTTTTTAAATGTTTTAAATAATTAAGGTTTGTGTAAAAATATAGTGATTTTGTAGTATTATTGTTTTTTATTTAATTATCTTATAATAATGCCATACATACTCCTCCAATAACATGCGTAAGTTTATGAATTTATGTATTGTGTCATACGTGCTGTATTTGTTCACAATACATATACGGGGTTCCGTCTTTATTTCGACGACATGATGTTGAAATTCTGTCTACTTCGATATCATATATTTCAGCTCCGATATTACTTAGGGCAAAATTCTTTTACGAGTCATTATTATTATATATACCACTATACGTTAGCAACAATAAACTAAGTGGCCGCTCAAAAAAAAAATCATGCCACTGGTTCATACAAAACTACCCAAACCCCTTTAAAGTGTGAGTATGTTTATGTAATGCCAATAAAACATATTTTAAATTATAAATATATTATTTATTTAGTTTTCAGATTATTTACAATTACAAACTAATAACACTTGTCCCTTATTAATAATTTTATTTATGTACATGAAACTTATGTAACTATTATGTATTTGAATACACTAAAATTAATAAAACAATAATTTTAGTTCTTTTAACTTAATCGCTCTAATAACAATAAAACTAACATCTTGGATACTTTATTTATACATTCAAAACTTACATAATACTTAACTAAAAACCTTAATTCGTTACTAAGAACCTAAATATGAGCCAAAAGTTTTCTTAATATTTTATTTATACATAAATTTGACTTACAAAATTGTGATGATCTATATAAATACCTTTTAATACACTAGCAGATTAACAAATAAATTCATAATACCAATATTAAACTAATTATTTATTTCTACATAATATCTGTTTCAACATTAAAATTATACATTCAAAACTTATACATACATTAACTAAAATCCACTAATATTGATACACTAAAGGCCTTCAGCTATGTTAATAATTGGAAAAACCCAATAACCATGCCCGACCGGGAATCGAACCCAGAACCCCGTGCTCAGTAGTCACGCTTGCAACCACTAGACCAGCAAAGCAGTCTACAAACTAACGCAATAAGTTACAAACTAGGTAGGATACTTACTTACTAATAACAATCGTCACCACAAAGTTTCTTTGAAATTTTATTTATCAATGATTGTGTCTCTTCCATAACATAGTCCACCGGTTCACTAACTACATATTGCGCACTTAACACTATCACCTCCTCATCATCACTTGAACTTGTAACACTTGGTTCTTGTCGCTCACTGATGTCCAACACCTGTATCTGGATCAGTCGTAAACCTTTTTTCTTTTCGTTGTTTATGACGTATGATTGACATAAAGGACGATGATGTTCAGATGCTTTCCGTTTTAGAACCTCCCGTCTTGCTCGAGACTTTCTGATGGTTGGTTCAGGTCTTTGTTGCTCTGGAACATGCCAACTTAAACTTGGAGTTGGAAAACCTTGACCGTATTGGGAGAAGATAAAATCGGGAGAGTCGCCCATTATTGATGATCTGAAACAAACAAAGTTACAAATTATTGATTATAATTATATCTAACAGGATAAGGAAATAATTGTATAAGTACCTACTTATACGCTTGTACAATACTTACAATTTATTTAGTTTTTATTCGACGAGATGCGACCGGTCCGGCTGTCTGTCTTGTGATGTATGTCATTATCCATCATATTATTATGAAATGCAAACTCAATAAAGCTTACGCTGTGAATCATTGTCATGTTTCAACAAGTTCAACCTGATGTGCGCGACATGAAGCGACGTGCGCGTGCACCTGATCGGTGTTATATTACACAATCCAGTCAGCGCAATGCGCTTTGTCATCAGGAATGGAAATGAAACAGATTTATGAACATAAACTATTATTTATTTAAGTATATTATTGTTAGTAGCTTACATAAGTACCAATATAAGTAAACTTATATAAGACCTATATATATATATAGGTACTATTCTAATTCTTATGTAGACATTTTACTAAAACTAATTTTGTACTTAATAAATTCTAAGGGACACCAAGAATACCTACATTTTAGAATTACATACATAATAATGCCGGGTTCAAAAGTAACTTCACTTCAGTCGTTACTATTTCAATTAAGTACATTACACAACAATATTACAATTCATATTAAAAGATAAACAAACATCAATCCATCCACCCTCACATAATTTTTATAATAGTAGGATGTAAGATTATACCATCTATAACTTTCCATTTAATACGATACAAGTTTTATAATCAATAAAATACATGATAGAAATGTAACTACTGTAGGTTCCTAATTACATTTAAAATTATTATGGTAATGCATTACATAAATATATTTGCATTACCCCAAGCTAAAGTAGATACTTTATCAAATGATAGCAACCGTTTATCATCATTGCTTGAAAGTGCTATTTTATTTACGTTCTGAGTGAATATTTCATGTTTTATTGACCTAAACAATACATTTTTTTTGCGAATGACATTGCAATTGTATAAAACGTTTTTATAATCAAACATATTTAAATTTTTCGTTACACATTTTTTTATACCTTTAGCTTTTTTAATTGTTTTGTTTAAGGTTTTAATACAATAAAGCTTTGAGCGCAGTCCTACGAATTCTTTGATAACTTTGCCACCCATTTCGTCCTTAAACAGTCCTGGAATCTTCTTATTAATAATAGGTAAGTCAAATTCATTGTTTAAGTCATAATTAGAGGTATCAAAATATTTTAAAAAATTGAGCTTGAAATCTTTATAAACGTTATTACTCTGTACATCATAAATTAGACTATCTGTATCAGTATAGCACAATTCAATTCGCTTACCATAAAAAGGTTTCATGATAGAGTAGTGAAAATCGTACATATGCGTCTTAGATAATTCTAATACTGTGAACCCTATGTATATTGGTTTATTAAGTATAACACGCAAAGGTTTCATTTGGATTGCTACTAAACCATCAGAAAATATAGAGGCGCTGTGAAAATATGGACTGGCTATCAATTTCTCAGCACAAATAGTCTTTTTTGTTTTATTGATTGAGTCACACCATTTGTTTACTAACTTAACGTCTATTCGATTTTCATTATTTTCTAAGGTTTTTCCAAAAATACTATTGTTTAATAATTTGAAAAAATCTTGTTCAAACGTTGACACTGCTTTTTGACGTAACTGAGTATTAATGTCAATATATCCCTTTAAAAAACAACTTTGCTTAAACATAATAGCGCGATGGATCCTTCTCAATATTAAACCGTACTGTAAGCATTTTTTTAAATGAACGTAATGAATTACATAGTGATATTTATCGTACAAATTCGGTATTAATTTTTTATTTTTACCACCAGGTGGTAAACATTTTTCTGGACAAAATGGAAAGTCATTGTGTTCAATGTGCAAATTTTCCGGATATATTAAATCAACTTCAAGAATGTAACCGTTTTCTGCATTATCATCGATGTCTGTCAAATTCTCTTGTAAAAAATCTATTTCTTGTCTATTCATAAATCTAAAACCGGAATAGGGCAGGGATTGACACATACTGTAACCGTACAAATTGTTACAGTCTAAATAAATGATAAAAGAATTTGGGCGGGTTGGATCGAAGCTATCTAAATATTTATGGTTGGCTTTGGCATGTCTTTTGGAACACATACAAACACCTCCACGAATACCTTTTTGAATAATTCTAAAAATTTCTACATCACTAATTAATTCTAATTGAACTCCTGTTTTTAAAAGCATTGCATCAAAAGATAGACTTGGTGCTGTAAGATAGAACGCAGGATCGAGATTGTAGTGTCGTTTACAAGTTTTTCGAAAATTTTCAAATACATCTGTTAACAACAGAACGTCTGTTTTGAGATATAAATCGGTGTACATACCCATGTTTTGAATATTAAATGCTGACCAAACGGTACGAGCGTGTTCATAGTCTTCGTCAGTAATTGACTCATCGATCAATGCATTAAAAAAATTTTTTTTAGACGGCAAACACGTTTGTTCGTATCGTTCCCATTGAGACATATATTCATAAGGATACACTCCTTTACGCGTGAGTAGTTTAAATTGTGATTTATTAGGAAAATAATATTTTAAATGTTTGAAGTCTTGTTTTTTCATTGTACTAACTAACTTTTCTAAACTAGCACCTAAAAATTTGAAAGAATCTACAAACCGAATTTGAATGCTTTCCTCAGGTGAAATTGGAATAAACTTTGTGAATGAAATATAGTTTTCTTTTGTTTTCGGTATCACTTTAATAGACCCAGGAGCTTCACCTAATTCTTTTATAAAGAGGTGACAATCGTATCCGGATAAATTATGAAAGAATACTGGCAAAAATGTTGGTAATCTGTATTGTAGGTTACAATAATTATGAGCTGCACCGCGATACTTTCCAGTCAAGTGACAATGATCACGAACCCTGTCGCCGAACAAGAAGCGGTCACAAATATGACAAGTCATTGCGTTTTCAAAGTCGCGAGCATTATCATCTGAGTATATCATAGGAACTTTATTTTTTAAAATAGCGTAATATTTTCGTGCATCTTTATAAATAGACTTCACAAAATTAGATACACAATCCGAACCGCGATAAGAAACGTAACTATTGTAGCTTTCGTCTAGCACACACGTGATATGGTAAGCGTAAGCTACAGGCACGTGTCGCTGTCGCGTTACGGTGCTCGCCTTAGAGGGATCAGGGTCACAAGATTCATACCGTTCTAGCATTGTTTCAAAATCTGCGTATATAACAAATGGTACAATTTGCTTTCTGTTATAATTTTCAAACTGTATGAAAGAACCTTTTGGAGGCAGTTCTGTGACGACACCTCCACAATTATGTGAACTAAGATCGTCGCATGAATTAAAAAACATTAAACAAACGTTACAAAAGTATAGTTTACTGTGGTGCTTTGTTATTTGATTCTTAACAAGTCGCGGCAAGTCTTTAATGAGACAGTAATGTGATAAATCATCGCTTTCTAAATAAAGTAAATGAATCACCTTTCCGTTTAAGGTTTTTGGTTTGTAAAGAGGTCCTACGATGGTATTATTTTTTAAACCATAAATATAAATACAAACTTCAGGGTTATTTCCTTCAAACCGCGTAATATCTGAGAAATTCATTGGGAATGATATATCCTTTACGTTTAATACGTTACGAAAATCAGGATAAGACGATACTCTTTCAGGATGACTTTTAGCTGGATATAAAGCAGCAACAACAGACCATAAAAAACAATAATCATCATTATTGCGAATATTAACGCATGCTTTTTTCGATTTTATTGATGGAGGCAATTCGATAAAACCTGAACCACGCAAAGGTTGATATTTGTTAACATTGATTTCCAAATGGGAATTATTCAAGAACGTCCATCCACTATCTCGGTCTTGAAATTCTTCTATCTTTTTTGTTAAAGTGTTTTTGACTTCAGACAATAATGAATCCAATTCATAATTCTGATGCAAAGTAAAGTTTTTTGTGGCAAATGATTTTATCTCCTGAGAATCATTTTTAACCATTAAAAACAAAGCGAAATATTCGAAGTTAACTTTTAGACATGTGTGTTCTTTAAGAGACGTGTCAATTAACGTTTTAATTTTGTTCTCGATATTATTAAAAAATGATTCTAGAGAACAATTCTCAGACGGATCGATAATTCTATAAGAAGCTATACGATTACGAAATGCAGAATGTATTATTTCAACACCTTCGCAAAAATGCGAAGTACTTTTGTTTTTATGATTAGTACTACGTAAGTGACCTGTCCAGTGACTGCGCTCAACAGATGTGTTACAAACGGTACAGAAAGGCATATTAGATTATTATGTTTATTACGCAAAACTAGTTTAGATTTACAGAATGATCGACACTTACCTACAATTAATTTGGTGTCCCCAAAGATTTAAAACTAACTTATTTTATATTTATACTATCGCTATAAAAGACGGGTTCGGAATTGTTGAACAATTCGTGAGTCCGTCTCATAAACATTTGCAACCCATCCCACTGGGGAGTGTTGCGATCTAGTTGCACTTTTAACGCGACCTGAGCTTTCTTCCACCGTTCTTCCTTGGGGGTGGAGACAACTTCGTCTTTCGAATAAACTTTAACTTCAACGTAGAAGTCCCCCCTAAGGTCTGCCGCTCGCCGTACTTTTCCGTTGGCGACACGGCTGATGAGCGACGAAGCGAAGTCTCCGCTTGTGGTCGCCTTTTGATGGTCCTCCAGACCAAAGAGGTCCAAGTTCAAGCTGCGTCTTTTACTGTAAACAATTACACATTTCATTTATAATAATTTACATTTATTTCTTAACTACGAAATTAAGGTGTATTATACACCCCTGTTGAATCCTATGGGAATATAAAGCGAAATACATATTAGATTATAAAAATTTCAATAAGAATACCTCATGAAGTAATGATGTGAATGACAACATTTCTACTTTGAATATGATAGGAAATTGATTTTACCGTTCTCTGTGTTACAGTTCTAAGCTCACTAACCATTATGTACCACTGCACATATCTTTTTAAGTGACTTATCATACTCAACAATCACCTAATCATACAAGCAGTAATATAAATTACCTTGACTTAGAGTCTGATGGGTGGGCGGTGGTTTCAAGTGCTTGGCGCTTCACCGCCTTTTTCTTAGGCTGCTTTTTTGTCACCTCGGCTACTGCAGCTGTGGACCGTTGTGATTGGTATTCTGATTCCGAGTAGTCAGACCTGAAATAGAACACACAAAGATTAATTTTATAACTATAAGCAACCTCAATAATTATGGAGAGGAGAGTTTCAATGGAATATAGCTCGCTAGAAGATGATATTGATGGTATGATAGTGATAGTTACACCAGCCGGCAGGCAGAAACCAGGTCCGTAGCTAGGTAGCAATCAATCACATTAATAAATTCAGATGATGATAGTTACACCAGCCGGCAGGCAGAAACCAGGTCCGTAGCTGAGTACCGATTACAGTAGACTTAGTAGTACTTACTCACATTTTATAGTTGCAGGATGATATAGTAGGTATGTAACGAAAAAGGTAAGTGTATCACTGGAAGATACTGGAGCGAATGTGATTTTATGATCGAAATTGATTGGTTTTATACATAAAAAATACCATTTCAGCAATATTTACCTCATAACAAAATTAAACCTTAACTACATATCCTCACAGGTGTATGACTAATTTATGTTACTTAAGTCTAATTAAACCGTGGTGATTGAAAACCTTTTCCGTCTAATTGCAATTTTATCGTGAGAAATGAAATACAAAACCAGCTTTTTGGCTCACCGACAAAGGTGAAGCCGACATCAGGCTAGTTACTTATAATTAATACAATAGGTAATATAATAAAGTATGTATGTTTGTTTAATAAACCTTGTTGCATGACAAGTATGACATTTGAAAAAAAAAAAAAAAAAAAAATTTCCCTTTTTCAAAGATGCAAGCTGAGTCAAAAGTATAATATCCTGAAAACATTTTTCATGTAGAACAATTCATGTAAACGAACCCGTGTCAAAATATTAGTTCACAGGTATGTTGCAGTAAAACTTTAAATTGGTATAAAATCATCCAACGACTAAAACGAACTTTTTGTAATCATTTCATGCAAAGGATCAGTACTGATATTAAGAATCATCTTTCAATCAATCCTAGATTGATACTAACACCTTATTACAAATAAAATAAGAAACAAAGGTATCAAACTGGTATAGGATCATGCTCTATAAAAGGTTTCGTCCCATCTCTCACCGATCCCAATTACCTAACAAAAAGTCTCAACTCTATACGAAACGATAAAATGTACAGTCAGAATTAATCACATTTAGACGAATTAAAAATACTTTCAAATAAAAAATCCTATAAAAGTCTAATTTTAATCAAAGACTGCTACATGCATGAGGATCATCTTACAGTGTAATTGTAAATACATAGAAATTACTCATACATACACGGCACCTCATGTAACGACGTTAAAGTACGAATACTGCAAATTTACATAATGCAATTTTGCAGTCTTTGGGATTTTAAAGACTCAATTACACTTATACTGTGAAAGCTTAATACGATCGTTTCCGACGCAGTCGTCAGGCGGTTTACAAAGAGTATGACACAATAGATGACTACGGAACGGCGCATGAACGTTTTCCGAACCGTTTCGAAGGCGATTGTATGAGTGTGAAAGCATCTTAATCAAGCGCAAACGCAGAGTAACAGCAGAACAACCAGCAGTTGTCTGTTAACGTTCCTAAGGTAGTGTCAGCTGCATGAGTTAATTAAATTAAGATTTGGATGTCCTTGGTGCCCAATCTGAGGCCATAGAAATAGAATGTGTGTGTGTCTGTAGATACATGCTATTTCTTGCTCTGTGAAGAGACATGAGACAATCTGTCCTAAATTTTAATTTAATGTTTACGGTATCCTAAAGTTCAGATGTCCTTGGTGCCCAATCTGGGGTCATAGAAATAGAATGTGTGTGCCTGTAGGGGCATGCTATTTCTTGCTCTGTGAAGAGACATGAGACAATCTGTCCTGAACTTTAGGCTAGTAATTCAAGCAGCGAACGACCTTATTTGTTAACATGTAAGCTAGTGTCAGCTGTATGAGTTAATTAAATTAAAATTTGGATGTCCTTGGTGCCCAATCTGGGGTCATAGAAATAGAATGTGTGTGCCTGTAGGAGCATGCTATTTCTTGCTCTGTGAAGAGACATGAGACAATCTGTCCTGAACTTTAGCTTACTATGTTCGTATAGTTCGATTACTAAACGAAGTATGTGTGAAACGTGTTGTTATAAAACTATTCAAGTAACGTAGTGGTTATGTGTGAAACTTGTTAACTAAAGTAGTGTTTTAGTGCTCAATCCGAGAATCTGCGGTAGTTAATCGAGGTAAGCCATCGGTAATAATAATATGCTCAACCCCTTTCATTTATATTATTGGGCATTCTACTCCACCGAGAGTGACGAGGCGAACGGAGTGAGCCGATGGAACGGAAGGTGGGGTAGAATGCCCAATAATATCCTACTTCGATGGTCTAAAGCACCTCTTAAAGTTTGTCGAGTTAATTTTTTAACACTTTGTATATTTTTGTTTTTTTTTTTCTTATTTCGAACCTTATTTTTTACTTTTCAATTATTGTGCTGGAGAAGCGCTACTTTAATTGGTTCATCGGTGTTGCTACAACCTACTTCTTCAAAGAATCCCGCTATTATTAGACGTAAAAGACTCCAAGGGTGACCTCTGTATTTTTGGATAAAGGATTGCGAATATATCTATTAATAAACAGCAAGACTGCTTTTGTAACTAGCTAACTAGCTACTGTAAACTAGGAGTGTTATGTAAAGTCATAAGTTTTTGTCCATTCATGTCTGCAGACACTGTTGTTGCAGCGATCGATATAAACTGTATACTATAATACAAAGTTTATAACTTTAATGTACAGACGCCAGCACATCAAGCTACTACAATCTGTCAAATTTCTTTAATAGATTTTCAACTTTATTGCTAAAGTATAAGGTTAAAAGTGGATTGGGAATATTTGACAGTTTTGGGTAGCTTGATGTGCTGGCGTCTGTACTATGTACCTTAAGTGTTAAAAAAACTGGTCATAAATTGCAGTCCTTCAGTTACTAATATAATTTGAGTGAAAACAGAAACCATAAATTACGTTTTCTTACATTCCTAAATGTGTTATGGAGATCGTAATGGATATTTTATTTTAGTAGTAAGAATATTTTTTGCTTGCTGTTTCACAATGAACATTAACTTTGAAATATGTGTTCAGGAACCTTACGTCAACGATTTTATTTAGCAAAAATATGTATTCAGTGCTTTTATCTAAAGCGTCTTTTTTATTACAAAAATGACAGAATAATGGTTTAGTTAAGGTTATGCTTTGTTTTTTAAACACTATGATCAATAAACTTGTCCGCAAGAAGTTTTGTCTTTTCAGTTGTTTGATAAAGTTTGCAAGCATAGATGTGGTAAAATGTTATGGGTTAAACGACCTTTTATCAGACTGTTAATATTTGACGGCTCTTTAAATACCTACACTCTCTACGTTGTACAGACGCCAGCACATCAAGCTACTCGAAACTGACAAATTTTCCCAATCAACATAGAACCTTATGCTTTAGCGATAAAGTTGAAAATCTATTAAAGAAATTTGCTTATTTAGCTTGATGTGCTTGGCGTCTATACAATTAATGTAGATACCTACATGTCCGTTATACGAAACCATTGTAAAACCCAAAACCCCCGATTCATTAAATCCAAACAAAACCGAATCACTTTAAAAAAATCTAAATGGACAAATGAACGATAATTCCCTTCATTACCGAGTGTCAGTTTATTAAACCCCAAGTAAAAATCTGTTTCGAACAAAAAGGTGAAAGGCAGAAATACGGGGAAATTCGTATTTCGCCCCTAAATCATGGCGAGACAAGGTTAATGGGGTTGAAACCCCACGGCCTCGGGACCGGCACGTAGCTTAGACGAAATTTAATAAATTCCCTCTCTATTACGATTCTTCGGGCACATTATGAACTTAGTCCTGTTTACTTTTTATATTTAGTCGATTTAATTTAATGGAACTAAAATTGGGAAGCACATGGATAAAACAGTCTGTTGAAATAATAATTTTTGGAAGGACGAAATATTTGGTGTTTCTGTTAAATATTCAGGGTAGGATTCTCGGAGGCGTTTCATTATTAATTTTCACTCGACAGTATAAAGTGCTAAGTGGGGCTAACACTCGTCTATAATTAATTACGATTTAATGTTGTTGTGAATAAATAATAAACATATTATAAAGTAAAGTCGCTTTTCGTGCCTGACTGTGCAACCGCTTGGTTCTTCTAAACTTTGTACGTAACGGATTTTGATGCGATTTTCAACATGATTAAGAGAATTTACTCCGTAAGGTTTATTTGTAAAATACGTTCGTATTAAACTAACATATAATAATATGGAAATCTCGACGTTTTTTCAAGTCGTAAAAACCGTACGAAGCAGGGGCGGGGCGCTAGTATTAAATAATAAAGCGATGCTCAGCGTAATTTTCTGGAACGGCACTTACTTATTCTATTTGTTTTATGTGACACTATCTGCGGCCCGCGGTTTCACCCGCGTAAATGTCGATCCCGTGGGAATATCGGGATAAAAAGTAGCGTATATGTTAATCTAGGGTGTCCGATACCTCCATACAAAATTTTGTCATTATTGGTCCAGCCGTTTGAGCCTGAAGAAGTAACAACTTATAACCACACACACACTTACAAACTCTTGTCGTTATATTATTAGTGTGATGACATTTTAGTCCGTAGGAGGTTAGAGTTTAAATTTGATAACAAAGTTAATTGCTTAGCTTAACTTTTTAAATATCTAACATTTAATAAAAGTTTGTATTCAAATCAGTGCTTAATGTGTTTGATATTCGTACATACTCATCGAGGGGCTTGTGGCTAAGTAATAACAGCCGCACGGGTCGATCGATCAGGTTAAACTACGCTTTACCTGGTTGGTCCGTAGATGGGTGACCACCTTCACATGCCAGGACCCCTCCGTGCCTCGGAAAGCACGTTAAGCCGTTGGTCCCGGCTGTCATTCGTGGATCTTTGACAGTCGTTACGGATAGTCCGAAGCCCGAAAGTCTGACAACCAGTCTTACTAAGGGGTATCGTATTACCCAATAACGGGTTGTGGAGGTCAGATAGGCAGTCGCTCCATGTAAAATACTGGTATCCAGCTGCATCCGGTTAGACTGGAAGCCGACCCCAACATAGTTGCGAAAGGGCTCGGCAAATGATGACATACTCATTGAGGGCTAAATGATTTTCCAAAAACTGAGGTTATTTAAACTAATGGCTTCATTAATTACTAAGGCTAGTATGCCGAACGCATCGATTGCCTACAGAATTTTACAGTCCTATATGTATAAAGATTGACATAGATAGATGGTATAGGTAGGTAAAATATTCTTTATTATGTACACCATAAAATTACAGATAAACAATTTATCGCACGACGTACGCAATACGTACGCAAATAACACACACACACACACAGAGACTTCGCCATTGTCTTGGACGGTACCGAAAGCTCCTTCACTTAGACACAGATTCACAGCGTGTTTGAATACTTGGCCGATAACCACAATTAAAGCGTTGCTTCGAGATAAAAATACTATAAGTAATTGGTTGGTTAATTTTATTAGTGAACTATTGCCTAACCTATCTTAAAAACCAACCCGTAAAAGTGTTCACCCCTGAAGTAATGCAATAACCCACAATCATCGGGTTTTTCACAAAGTTAATGAAACTGCACCCTGATATCGAAAAACGACCGTGCATTTAATGGAACCCGCTCGCTTCTGAATTGAGTTATTAAAATGCTCTTTGAAATGTAATAACGATTTCTGATACCCATTAATGGTTAGTTTACACGGTCGGTTCATGGGAAGTGGGGACCATTTAGATTTTAATGTTTACTGTTAAAAGGATAATGATGGGTTTGTTTTTTCTTTGAAATTAATGGTTATTGATTTGAAAATGTTTAGAAAGTTGGATGCCTTTTTATGTATCACTAGCTTTTGCGGGCGGCTTGGCCCGCGTGGATGTCGGAAATTATTCCATGGGAAAGTACTACCGGGATTAAAAGTACCCTAAATGGTTATTTATTTAGTTACTAGCTGTTACCCGCGACTTCGTCCGCGTGGAATAAAAAAAAAAGTGTTTTATTTTTCTAAAATAAAAGTAGCCTAAGTTACTTATTACAACCGGTCCAGCCGTTTCAGAGATTAGCCGGAACAAACAGACAGACAGACAGACAAAAATTAAAAAAATATATATTTTGGTATACATCCATATTATGCATTTAGTAAAAAGCAGTTATTTTAATATTACAAACAGACACTGGGTAATACGATACCCCTTGGTAAGACTAGTTGTCAGATTTTCAGGCTTCTGACGTCCCGTAACGAGTGTCAAAGATCCACGAATGTCAGCCGGCACAAACGGCTTAGCGTGCTTTCCGAAGCACGGATTGGTCTCGGTATGTAAAGAAAAAAAAAAATGATATACAAAACACACGCTGAAAAAGTAACAGCTAATCAGGGCCCCTCGCCCACGGCGACTTTTTGTAGCGATGCTGTCGCGCGTTCGCATCGATAAAGTCGCGATGCGGTCGCTAGCTGTTTGCCCTCGCCCACACCATGATTCTCAGTTGCGATGCAAATGCGATATTGTCGCGCTTCTGTCGCGATGCAAACGCGATTGTGATGCACTGATGCTCGGTTCTCCACTCACGCGCCACCCTCCCTCCGTTCTCTCCCTGATGTCGTCCGACACGGTCGCGCATTTGCATCGATACAGTCACGTTGCTGTAGCGCGTTAGTAGCGCGTTGGCATCGCTTCTCTAGCGCGTTGCAAATGCGACAAACGCGCGTTAGTAGCGATGTTGTCGCACGTTTACATAACGCGCGACAGCATCGCTACAAAAAGTCGCCGTGGGCGAGGGGCCTTACTATCTCAATTTAGCATGCAGTATCCTAATTCTAAAATGTAAATCCAAATCCGTATGAATTAGGCTTCAAATTGCAAGTCGAACCACTCAACACAGAAGATCATTAAGTACATACGCTTTGTGAATACGAGGCCCCTTCGCCGTCCGCTGCAATTACTCTTCAACTAAAATCAAAGGGGCTATTTATTGCTAGCAGGGCTGTAATCGGTATACCTCTATGCTTTTATGTGCGCTGTGTGATCAGGACTTGGTCAATAAAGACTCCGTTCGACGGTTCTACTTTGCATGGTGTGGAGTTTTGATTGTACGAGTGGACGACTGATTGGTTTTGTGTCAAATTGGTACTAAGGTAGTCAATGTTATCGATAACATATTCACTATGTTACCTTTACTTTATCAACGTTGATTTAACGTTAAAACGAGCTTAAACATCCAAAAATGTATTGTTACATTGACGTCCAATTTTTACTTGAACTAAGAGGAATTGCGGTCGGCGAGACTTTTGAAAAAGCCTAAGTAAAAAGTCATAATTTGAGATTCTCTCGCCTGTTTCCTCCTCAAATTTTGCACCAATTTAAAAGATATTTCATAAACTGAATAAGAAGCGTATATACAGTTACTGTGTCCCTATGTTTTTCTTTTTTCATTAATAGTTTTCAAATTTGTACGCTAGGCCTCTGTTGACTACGGTTTAAATCGGCAATTTTGAGCATTTTTTGATGGTTGTTAGTGCTTATAAAAATAATATATCATTAAAAAGGAAAACATAGGGACATACGAGTAGTTAATATTTATTATTCTGTAAAAAATCATTGCTTTATAGTCATTAACCAGAAAGAAAACAGGCGAGAACGTTTCTATGGAGAAAAGACGACACTGTTAAGGTACGTTCATGAAAACGGGTCAAAACTATGTTTTTTTTTTGTTAGCCCATATTGAGTCCCATTGCTGGGCTAAGGCCTCTCCTTTTTCCTCCCAAACCGGATGTCTTGTGCGATCTCTGGCTATGTTAAACCCGCAAGCCTTATTAGATCATCACACCACCACCACCACACAAAATTTTGTTTAATTTGATAAAATATAATGCCATTAAGATTAGGTAATTTTATGTGTACTTCGCGAGGAACGTGTTGAAAAAATATTTAGAAATGCTAATGGGAAGGAAATGTAAACATTTTACTCACGACTGTTGAAACATATCGTGAATTCGACCTTAACTAAATATTTAACTGAGATTGATAACCGTATACGGCTAGAAATCAGCCGGCACTAACAAATGATTCACTCTGCATTGCCGTGTACGGTAGCAGGTTAATTACAATTGCCGCGAATCTTAACGGATGATTTAGCCAGTGAGTTGGGTCAAATGGACCGCCCGCCGGTTTTTACGACCGGCTGTGAATGAGTTAATAAATTGCAGAGTGTATCGTGATTTTAAATAGCTCTGAGATTATTTTTATGTCGTGTGCTTATTGTTTTTTAATTTGCGTATTTTATTGGGTCGATATTGATGATTATGTTATAATATTATAGGCTAATTATGATTTCTTAAATGGTATGGTATGTAGAAATCTTTACTCAAAATTGTGCCTACCCACATTTAAGCATAATTGAACAAATCGCTTTATATCTGGTAAACTCAAAAGGAAATCGATACACTCGTGTAGTAGTTCATATACAGTGTGAGCGTATTGTGGGGCGAAAGACATTAAACTTGCATCTGTTTGTGGTTGTATAGACGTCAGGTTGCGAAACTTGCGCCACTGTGTTATGGAAACATACTGTATGTTGATGTGAGAGGTACTGCGGCAGTGGTCTTTAATTTTAGACGACACTATGGTGGGAATCAGTTGCCTATGAAATTAAATTTAATTGTTTTTTCTGTAAATAGGATATCGGAATCACTTTTACACGCCATATTATAAAAAAAGCACAAAGAATATAAATTATAACAACATAAAGTATATATTATATGTACCTACAGTACAACATAAATACGGTGTAAATTATACAATATAAATTATAAATCTAACCAAACATTTAATACAAAATGTCATTCAGTGTTGGCGTAAAAAGTCCTCCAGACCGTATTTCGGCCGCGGCGGCCAATCTCAACTGAGACTAGCTTTCGGCGCGGGAGATATTATAGTGCACAAGTGTGCGCGCAGACACAGGTGCACTCCCTCTTCCCTCGCTCTCATAGTCCGATGGGACGGCAATCCGACACGACCGGAGAGAGATCAGGCGCAGGACCAACGGCTTAACGTGCTTTCCGAGGCACGGGGGGGGTATCACACCGCCAGTACATAATCATAGGTATTATAAGTTCAATTATTTTATTTTTAGATTGTTGATTTTTTACTATTTGCTGTACTCTGGACGCTTAACGCGTACGTCTTTTTTTACATCGTTCTCACATATTATTATATAAATTCAACATTAATGATGTAACTAATCATCATCTGCCTAGCCTTTTCCCAACTATGTTGGGGTCGGCTTCCAGTCTAACCGGATGCAGCTGAATATCAGTAATGATGTAACTAATATTTTTGTAAAAATATAATTGTAAAGAGTGTCCATGGAGTTTCTTGCCCGCTCTTCTCCATAGGTACCTACGCTTTGGAATGGGCAAATAGCTTCATTTTTTTGACAACTCAATAGTGCCTGTAAATGGTTTAATTGGTGAAGTACCTATAATTACTGAATTATTAACAAGGTAACTAATTTTTCCACTATATGTCCAACAATTACGTAATACAAATGTCGATCACATTTTTCACCTAGAGGGTGAAACTCACGAATCTTGGTGAGGCGCATAAGTCCCATTGTTGGGTTCAAATTAATGAATGGACACAGTTTATCTTACGGTAGCCTGAAATCCTTGTTGATTGAATGAGACAACAGGCCGTACCGTGAGCGTTGGTAGGACAAGTCAACGTAACAGTAATAGTTGCACTGCACAAGGTTCAAGATCGCTTGACAATTCAAACTTTTTGACACTTTTTGTCGTAATAATATATTGGCCTGCTCGAGTGCATTGTTCGTTCCTGGCATTATTATAGTCCCGTGTGTTTCTTTTAGGACGCGATAGGACCGAAGTTTTGTTAGTGTCATCTAGAGAGAAATTTAGAAATTTAGTAGCTCTCCCCTATTGCTTTGGGCTGTATTGCACTGAACTACAGTCTCGGGAGTCAAATTTGATATTTTATTTATGAGCGTTAACTTA
The DNA here is from genome assembly GCA_914767645.1 of Hydraecia micacea. NCBI lineage: Eukaryota > Metazoa > Arthropoda > Insecta > Lepidoptera > Noctuidae > Hydraecia > Hydraecia micacea. Next base: position 3,507,279 of record OU611781.1, read on the forward strand.
TACTGTGTATTTTTTAAATTTTCTTTAACATCCGATCAACTTTTGAAAATTTCTTTATCGGTGTTTGCAATTTTCTAAGTTTGTAGTTTTGGAATAGTTCTACTGCAAACTATTATAATATCAATCGTCGGGCAGTTGCTCACCAGACACGACACTCGTCTGGTCGGAGGATCCTTTTTTTCTATGGAGGATAAGTCAACTTTACACCCTGTTCCTCAGATCTCTATATTTATAAAGATTAAAGACTAATAATCTTTAAATTTGCTCTTCTATAACTTTTAATAGGGATGACGACTAAGTTTTTTTTTTCTTCGTCTATCAGGTAGATTATTAAAAAGTATTGGGCACGTATTTTTTCTTTTTTCACATAATCAAAACATTACAGAGATATATTGATTTGAAATGTCGCATGACGTCACGTGTTGGTACAATTTTTACCTACATGTGACGTCACGAGCCCTCACTCCCAAACTTTGACACGCTTTATCTTTGTAATTTTTTGGTTGATTGACACAAGAAAAATATGTGTCCATTATTTTTTGATAATCTAACTGACGGACGAAATAGAATTTCGTTTACTTTACCCCGTCGTCATCCCTATTGCAGCCTGCCAACATCCCTAGCAAACGTACATCGCTGTGTATACCAAATTATTTAAATAATTTTTTATTATCATAATTCACTGAACCAATTTGAATAAAACATCGTTGGTGAATCCTATTTATGACCCATGTTTATCTGAGTTAATATTTGGAAATTCAGAATTCGGCTTCTGTGGGCGTAAGCGAAAACTGAGGTTTCACAATTTATTTTGGTATTATATTGTTTTGACGTACTGATTAAGCCTGTGAATACTAATGAGTAAATGATAATGTTTGAGTCTAAGTAAGATTAATTTGAATGTCGTGATGGCCCAGTGCATAAGGCCTCGGCTCTCATGCCAATTCCTTCTGCACGTGTGGCTTCCCTGGTACCTCATTTACGGAATTACTACGTAATAGTACATTACTGCAGCGGGCAGCAAAAGAGGCATTGATGGACGAACGTATAAATGTGGGCCAAGGCGAAGCCGAGGTTAAAGTATACAGGATATTTTTTTATGCATTGCGCAAATTTTCACAGGATAAATTCATGAATATGAACCACTTTCACTATGGGTTCAACTCTGAAATCACGAAAAAAATCAGCTGTTTCATACATTTTGGTCGAGTAGGTATTGAAGTTTTGTATGAAACAGCCGATTTTTTTTTTATAAAGTAACTAAGTTGTTTCATATTCATGAATAGAACAGCCTGTGAAAATGTGCGCACTGCTTAAAAAATATCCTGTATTACCTACCTAAATAACAATTTATTTTTTCTGCCTGTCTTTCTTTTCCTTTTCTTTCTTTTTGTTCTGAAATTAGGTATGGGGATAATTTGAACCCTAGGGAAGAAAATAAGCTACTTTTTATCGACATGCGGACGGAAGCTAGTAAATAAATAATCAGTCTATAATGTTACACTGATGGGGCGGGGCTCAGGCTTCTTAATCTCTGTGACAGTGAGTGGACTGTTATACACAGGGAATTCGTCGAGCTTAGTAAATAAACTATTAATTTTATTATATTTAATAATATTTAATATTATTAAAGAGTAGAGGCCTGTGTCCCAGCAGTGTGAACATTATAGGCTGATTATGCTTATGCTTATTATATATTATAATTTGTGAAATATTTTCGTTACGAAATCAAAATAAAGTCTAAAACACTGTTATCACATCTCGCAAAAATGAATAAAACATACCGAATTACTACAAGAAAAATTGACATTCTCGCGAACACAAGCAAGTAACCAATTCCGACATTATTTACTTATACCCAACAAAAATCACACAACGGAAGCTCTTATGAAATAATAAAGAATGTAAGTAAACCAAATATAAACCACCGTCCCTAATATCCAGAGAGTATTGTTGTTTGCACATCACTGTCAACGAAATAAAAATGAATAATATAAAAATAAACAACAGCAAGGAGTCCATAATGTGGAGTCGTCGCACATCCTTAGCAGTCGGCCGCGAAAATGGCGGAAGCAGGGTTATCCTTGAAAATATTTATTATATTATATTCCAACCTAGTCACACTGGATTTATTTATTAAAATCAACGTTTTTGACTAAGCTTTTGGCTGTCCAATCAATCTGCGTAGCCGGAGAGTGTCTTACATTTCAATGTAATGTATTTGCTCTATAATAAATAAATCCTAATTAATTAATTTAAGTGTTTATTTGAGATACAAGGCCTTCCGAATGCAGCTGAATACCCAGTGTTTTACATTTAGCGACTGCCTTTTAATTTGGTATAGAGATAGTATGAGTCCCGGGAAATAATATAGGATAGTTTTTACCCCGATATTCCCATGCCACGGGAAACTTATGCGGGTGAAACCCCGAGGCGCTGCTAGGTGTTTAATAAAACCGGGAACCGCGGTCCTGGTGATCGAACTACCATGAAAACTAACCCGCCAATCTACTGGCCCTTAACGAAGTAACGATACACAAGGCAACAAACAAAGTAGTACATTTTGCCCGCCGCGCCGTCAAAAACAACTTTTACTTATAAAATAATTGTATTATTCCATTCGGTGTGAGACGCTGTCTCCAAGATATTATGTGGTTGCAAATAATACATACATGCGTAAGTAAAAAGCTAAGTCACAAGAAAGAGAATTATGTATATTATAGGATACAGAGATATTTTTTGCTAGTAAAGCAAAGATATCTTAGGTATTCGAATCTTAACGTGATTAAGTATCAAAGAGAACGAATGCCTCTGAATAAGTAAAGTCTTTATTATTTTATGTTCTTCATACTACATCACATTTTATTGTTCAAAGAAAATAAATGCTCTCATGAGATACTCGTACATTGGTATTTTTTTGTTAACAATTTAAATATTTTATAAATGTATCTAGTATAGGTACTACTAGAGATTCTCTAGACTGGAATGATTTTTTAAAGGTTCATAGGTACTAATACTTATATAGGGTCTTCAACACGACCTATCGTAGTCCTCTGCTAAACCAAAGATTAGCGTTACTCCGTGATAAAATATGTTTTTTTAGCCTACATTGTGTCCCAAAGGCTTTTTTCTTTTTTCTTCCAAACCGGGATGTCTTGTGGGATCTCTGGCCATGTTGGCCCTGAATTAATACCTAATCAAGCACTTATTTCAGCAAACAGGTCATTGCATTGGCGGAGAACTGGAAATAGCCCTAATATTATGGCCATATTAGGGCTGAAGCTCATTAGCAAATCTATTGCAAACTAATGCTGATTAAGGAAAGCTAAAGTAAGAGAAGAATACTATTTGTCAGTTATGCGAAGACATGTAACCAACATATTCTTAATAAAAAGTTTATATTGATCATGAAGCATCTTGCTTTTTTATGTCATACAAACCATGTGCACTTGAAGACAACACGCTGGAATACCTTAAGCTTTACACTAAGATATCCAGGCCCATCTTCTTCGTCTTAGCGTGGCGATGGCAAATATTGTTCGAAAAGAAGTGAAATTTTTTATTCAGCCCAGTACTCAGCATCCCTAACACCATTTACTCCATGATTTATAATCTAAAAATGGCACCCGATGCCGCAGGGCAGAGTGCTGCTCCAAACTAATTAGATCCAGGGGCTGTATTGTATTACCAGTTTAAAAACCTTTGTTATTTTACTGCTCTGAGGAATGAATCGTCTCAATAGAAACAATAGCAAATTGCTGCAAAACAAAAGACATGAAATTAAATCTGCAGACGTCTTCCGTCGCAAGCAAAGACAGAATAGTTTAATAAAAGACACACACGCTTAGTACGAAGCAATTAAGCCTTAAGATGATATTAAGTAGAACGCGCTCCAGAGCTCTTAAATTATTTTGTAGTATCTTTCTCACGTTTACCAAGAAACACGACTGATACGATCTCTCCGTCTGTACACATCCATTGCTGTTCAAATTCTTAATCGTTCTTCTATCTCTTCGCTTACAAAGCGATGTACATTAAACAAGAGATTCCTTCTAATCTGAGATAATCAGAAGGTAAATCGTCTAGTTAGAATCTACATTTAGGTAGGGGATTGTTCTACAAACTTGTCTGAACTCGGACAACGTTAGCTTAAATTAATTTTAATTCAATCCTTCTTGTTAGTAGTTTAGTGCAAGATGCATCTGCTTAGATGAAGTTTAGACTCATTTGTAGAAAGCTCGAGTTTGTTATTCAAAGTAGAAGTAAATAGGTTTTTAGAACAGTCTAGACTGGATGCTAGTTTCCGAAAAGACATGATTATAACGGGAACGGTAAAGTTTAATGGAAAATTATTTTCTTAACGTGCAGCTGACGAGAGTTGGGAAGTGTTTGATAGTTTTGCCCAGGTATGGTTTCTCAGTAGAATGCTTTGCATTCGATTTAATGTACTATTCCTTCGTGTGATCCAAGGAAAGATTTATGATTTCGGAAGTAGAAAAAAGCTTTTTTACAAAATTGTACACACACTACTGTAGGTACTAATTAATACTCTGAACTAAAAAGGAAATACAGCAGTTCGTAGGCCAGTATGTGTCGCGACCACGTCTAAACGATCACTGTCGCTCCATTGGTCCGTAAGGTCTGTAACTCCGCATCGGACACCATACTCAATCCTAGACTCCGCACAACGCTAAACAAAGGCACCTGTGTCTCATTTTAAGGGCATACTCATGAAAGATCCGACATATTCTAACTAAGGTGTTTGGTGGTGTGCGTAAATTTCGGACATGTTGTATATTAATTATCTTTTTAATAATCATAAAGCAATTTGAATTTTATAAAAAATTCCTCCTCACTACAAAATGAACATTCCCATAAAGTCAATACTCGTGTGAACGGTACAAGCAGGGAGGCAGCATATGTGCGATATGTGAAAATTTAAGCGTGGGGTGAGTCTAACGTGTGTTTCACACGCCACCAACGGGGTCGAGTGGCACCCGACAAATATGTTTAAAGGGAAAAGTGGATAAGAGATAGGTCAGTTTTTGGAGATGTTTGTGGAAGACTTCTTGTATTATGTTATATATTTACTTATACTATGTGGTATTATTAGTTTTTCATTAGCTAGTAATGACAGGATATGTTTTGTGTTATATTATAATGAAATACGACTATAGTTGTCGTGTTTTAGCATAGCAATAAGGGTCATTGCCCTTTCATTAATGTATCTCCGTAAGAACCCAAACAATAAACTACATATGTATGGTTTTTCGTTATTGTAACATGTTGAAGATCGCGATAGATACCGATCCAAGACGTTGACGGACTTTATTTCAGTTTTTGAAATAAAAAATGCTAGAATCTGTATGTGGGGTCAATGGCCGTTATTGCCATGGTAAAAGACGATAACTATTATAGCTCCCTTACTGCTTGCAAGTTTGGAACTCATCTATTAGCAAGATGTTAAAGCTTGAATAGTTCTATGATAGAATTTCTACAGTATTCTGATATGAAGAGTCCACTGATGAGGCGGTTAAAACCTTATAGACATGTAACCTCTCCAAGCACCTTTTTTCATTGAAACAAGTAACCAGTATATTTTTTAGTAACTAAGATGCACATATTTATTTCTCCAGTTACAATAAACCCTACCTTAAGTAGACTATTACACCTTGCGTGGGACGGTATTAGGTTTATACCAGCTTATGGATACTATAAGCTGATAACTGATACCTTAATACGGTCTGCGGTCTTTTACTAATCCCAGATTACTACGAATTAAGGCTTAACTTATTCTGTGAAATCTTTTTACAAATCGATCTCGTAAAGCCAAGCCTCTTATGAGAACCAATTTCAAATGCATACAATTGAGATGACTAGTTGTCATTACTTTTTAAACACTATTATCTCACAGCACTTTATACTTATTTCGTTTGTTATCCCTACTTTGTCATTAATTTTATGGTCTAGTACTTGTGGCACAATTATTACGTTTATGGAACATGCGCTGCTTACCTATAAGAGATTGTTACACTAACCTTAGATTTAAGTAAAATATTATTATAAATAGTGACAGTGTTTTTGTAACAGTGTAAACAAATTATTGAATCAAAATCAAAAGTCATTTCTTCAAACTACGAGATGAGAATCAGCACATCTAAGGGAGCATGACGAACTTGCTGCCGGTTGCTTAGGCAAGAATAATATGTCGCTAGCTAACCACATATTGCAATTGTAATGAGTTGATTATGTCAATATGTTGGCTGGCCATTAAAGAAAATTAAATAAATAACTCCTTGAAGTATTCCGTCCCCAGGCGTTTTGTTGACACCTAAATATAATGCGCACAGCAAAAGAGTGGAACTCTCTACCTGCGTCTGTTTTTCCGAGCGCATACAACCCAAATCTCTTCAAAGTGAGAGTGAACAGGCTTCTTCTGGATAAGCTCGCTCCATCGTCGACTTTGTCTCTGTCACCTTTGACCTAGACTAGAGTCAAGAGCAAGTCCATTTCAAATAAAAAAAAATATATATGTGGAAATCATTGTGAAAATACTAACAATAGTTATACTGGTCCGTAATAATTTTGTATTCAGCACATGATACAGCGTCTATCAGAAATGTATGGTCATATATAGAAACTTTTTCCATTGGACCAACATCGTAATCGCGAAAAATTAAAGTTGAGTGAGTATTGAAGTTTTGTTGAGTTTGATGGTACCCTTAAATTAACTCAGTCTATCGCAGTCCACTGCTGGACATAGGCCTCTCCCAGGCTGCGCCACAATACTCAGTCCTCCGTCTTCCGCACCCAGTCTAGCCCAGCCACCTTTTTAAGGTCCATCTAGCTGGGTGGCGTCCACTTGCCGATACGCAATCTCCACTCCAGGTCTCGTCTGCTCCACTGTCCATCAGACACCTTTAAATATGACCATATTTCTGATACACAATGTGTAGGATCACTTTCTCCAATTGCCCCATCTATCGTCCACCTATGTCATTAACCATCGCGTAATAATACTTTTTTCACAACCTGTCAATTTTGCACCATAGATTATCATAAAATACCAATAAAACTATAACAAATGCCCACATGTTTAGTTACCCCTTGCAGCTCAACTAAATATTTATAATTTACGATGTCGTTAACTAGTAAAAGTTGTAAATTACGTCGATTATGATCTCTGGGAAGGCTATAAAATTTTGGGTTATTTAATTAATAGTTAGTACTTGTTAGTGTAGTCGGTAGGTTCGTTGTTTGGCTGTGTGACGTCTTGCATGTTGATTACCCATTGTGTACGAGTATGTATCGCACGCGAACTGGGGAATTTAAAATTAAGTAGAAAACGTAAACGTAACGTTAACCGTTAATGGTTACGTAAGATTGCTTTGCAATAGTATTAGCTTGACAGTATTAAATCATTTTGACAGTTTTAACGTCATTTTATGGTGTACAGACTGTGCTGATCTGCCATTTAAACTTTGAGTTCCTGTGATGAATGGTCACACAAACACGACTGTTCAAATACGGAGCGTTTTCTGACACTTTAATGTCAAATACTGGTGAAAATTACAGATTTTCATGACGCCCGTTATAATATGATGAAACAAACAAACTAAGTAGGTACAGGCACATGAAGCTACCCGAAACTGTCATATTTTCCCAATCAACTTTAAACCTTATGTTTTAGCAATAAAGTTGAAAATCTATTGAAGAAATATGACAGATTGTAGTAGCTTGATGTGCTGACGTCTGTACACTAACTTCACTCGTGTTGACACGAGCTACCAGCAAAATGTGCATGCTATAGTAGTCAGTTGGAAAAGCTAGTAGCGGGGTAAAACAGTTTGTCAGACTTTCGGGCTTCTGACTACCCGTAACGACTGTCAAAGATCTACATTATGACAGCCAACACCGACGGCTTATGACAACACCGACGACGTATGGGTCTCAGTTCGTAATAGATGGACACCCATCCACAGACCGAACTCGACAAGCGTTGCTTAACATTCAAGATCGACCCGTGCGGCTGTTATTACTTAGCTACGATTCCCTTGTATAAAATCAAAATCCCAACAATGTTCCCACTGCTGGGACACAGGCCTCCTCTCTGTGAGAGGAAGTGGGCCGTAATCCACCACGCGGGCCCAGTGCGGGTTGGTGGATATCACATATCTTCGAATTTTTGGTTCTAGGACATGCCGGTTTCCTCACGATATTTTCCTTCACCATTTTGAGAGCAGTGGTGATAAAAAAATTTACAAAAGGTAAAGCGCCTGTCTGGGTTCGAATCTACGACCTACAACTTGTAATTCGCGGCCGATACCACTGGGCCACCACTGCTCCAAAATCACAAGTTCCAACCAAAATCTCTCTCTTGTATCTACACGATACATCTAAATAATAGGGTGGTACATGTAATAGTTTGTACAAAATGGGCTAAAGTAAGCACCCGATGTTGATTTACTGTATTTTTTTAGCAATGAAAACTTTTCGTTCTACTTGTGAATTATGTTGATTTATTGAATTAGAATTATTTCCATCTAGTGGAGAAAATAATATCAAAACTGAAAATGTCAAAACAGAATTGACGTTTTGCCGCCATTTGCAAAAGTTATAGCGCATTCCAATAGCGTGATTACTTTTGCCCTACCTTGTATCTCAACGTAAGTATATCGAAGCTTTTACGTTGAGAGAAAAAACCCGAGCTTCAATCAATGTTAACGAGATGTGTATTTTATTCAGTACAGAATTAGAAGCGGAATCGAGTAACAGCTTTACAGATTGGATTACTCGAAATGAAAGAAAGAACGTTTTTCATCCGGTAAAAATTAAAAATGTAAATTCAGCATGGAATACTCTGCAGTTGCGTACGGGCCTTCGTATGCTGAATCATCATCATCATCATTCAAAGACAAAGACGTCCACTACTGGACATAGGCCTCCCCCAAGCACCTCCACTTCGACCGGTTTTGTGCTTCTCGCATCCAACGAGTTCCTGCGGCCTTCAAGCAAGCTCGCAAGCAGAGTTTACCGCGCAACTAGCATAGATACAACGGCCCGACATGAACCGTCGGGCAGTTGCCCGCCAGACACAACACGTGTCAGCTCGGAGGATCCTCCCTTTTCTATGGAGGATGAGTGAAGTTTACACCCTGTTCCATACCTCTGTAGGGTCATCGGTATCCAGCTGGCTAAGATCATCCCAGTTACTGTCCTAAGCACAATGTGAAGATTCTTTGAAATCTCCAGTGGAATGCACCAGAGAATCGCATTATCTAGGAAATACTTTTATCACACTCCTCCGCGACTTACAGCTAGCTTACGACATAAATTAGGCACAGCATGCTGGCTTGAGAACCCCTTATCTATGGCAGTCCACGAAAATTCTACCTCAACATCTTGAAATCCTATCAAGATTCTCTCAAACCGCCCTACATCTCCAATTAGAACCTAGTTAGTCGCCGAAGTTATCTGAAACCCGTTGTAAAGTCCTAACACCTTGCCAAAGTCTCTTGAGTTTGGAACTTGCAATCTGTTTGTTTCTGGTCGAAGGATTGAGTGGACGAATTTGATGTTCTGTCCACATAACTTGTTCGATAAATGTTTTGTGACCAAATTATGTTGAGAACAAGTTGGAAGTTGGAAAGCAGTTCGTTATTTTTATGAATTGATATGAGTTCGTATGGAATTGTTTGGTTTATTGATGTTAGATATCTATAACATTATTGGCAGTTTTTCTTTTTTGATATATAAGTTACTTAAAGTGTTGTTTCGTTTCGGTTTTATCTTATATTCCGATACGATCCGAGGTGAATTTCCGTTAGGTAGTATTGTGGTATTATGAGGTGATTCGTTAGAGAACCAAGGTTGACAACATAGCTCACAGAATAAGCAAGCTGAAGTGGCAATGGGCTGGGTATACTAGCCGTAGAACCGATGACGTGTTCTTGAGAGGAGACAGTGAATCGGTAAACGTAAAGTAGGGTCCTCAGGCTAAGTGAAGCAACCATCTTTTCAGGATGGCTGGTAGCAACTGGATAAGAGTTGCCAAAAATAGAGTTGAGTGGTGTGCAATTGGGGAGGCGTTTGTCCAGTAGTGGACAGATGTAGGCCGACGCTAATGATATTATATTCCGTTTACATTTATACATAGAAAAGTAAAGTATTTTAACAAATCGTAGCAAAATTGAAGCCACGTCTTAAAAGTCCATTCGTTCAAACATCCATTGCTTTAAATTTCACACCATCGCTACTACTAACATCCAGTGGAAGCTTTCAAGCGATTGAATTTCACCGTCCGACATTTCGCTTCAGGCCATATGTTCCGACTTGTGACTTTCCTATTGAATTTTATTTATCCCTGAAGCTATATCGATACTAGGTGAAGCGGTATCGTTACATAAGTGAAGCGATAAATATGGCTATTTTATCAATCTGATTTGTAAGAACGAATTTGGGGAGTGTGCTCCCTCCCCCTTCCTGCTTGATTTGTCGGTATCAATTTAGGAAGGAAATTAGGTATATTTAATAATAAAATGTGTCTAGAGATTATATTTTTTGATGAAAATTTCAGTAACTGAACTAAAACTTTCGGTTTAAAACTAGACTTTTAAATAAACAGGTGCATTTAAATTGTATGGGCATGGGATGAAGAGCCAGTTTAAATTTGACGTGAACTACAAGGAATTGCAAGAGAAGCCAAAATATACTTTATTTATATACCTACATAACAATTATATCACTACAAGCATAGTCCCAATGTTTCAAATAATTGTGCTTTTGACAGCTTTTTATTTCAAACCGCTATAATTATTCCCTCTTCATAAAAATAAAAAGTAATTTCACGATTGCCAAATTGGCCCTAAATAAACAACATGAGCACCTTGCATACACTGAACTAAATCGCGGAAAAAGTAGATTTATTTACTTGTTCTGTGAATGAGTTCACAAAAATTACTTTACATGTGATAAGCTGTAATGGAAAAAAATATTGTTTGAGACCACGCTACCGATTTGAGGTGACCTGTAATGATAGTTGTTTTGGGAAAAATAAATAAATAAATATTTATATCCACAGGGTAAATATCTTTTGCGATGCAACCTCATTACAAAGACCATAAAACTTATTACACGTACCGTCGCGATTAATTATAACTAAACAGCTTATTTTCACAACACGTAAAGTATTAGTTAATAAAAGAAAAAAATATTATGAAAACAAGCATAAAACTTCGCAGCACTATCAGAGGACATAAATTACCGCGTGACGTGGAAACATGGAGTGCCAAGCATTTGCCACCATGACTGGGGATTGATTAATACTGCCTACTTTTCTACAGTAACACTGCTTTTAAGTGCGTTAAAAACGTTACATTGGGGTTAGTGGATAAAGCTTTATTTCTGTGTCTGTGTGTGTGTTTATTTGTGGGTGTACGTATGGTTCTAAAAGGGGAAGGCCCCTTTTTCAACCATACGTGTAGTCAACAAAAGAGATAAGTATGCAGGATCGTCGGATATAGTTGTTTAGTAAGAAACCGATGGATGTTGTCGACTAAAATTTAATTTGATAAATAAGCTGTTTGTTTTCTATTAATAAAATAAAATTTTATTCGAGAACATCCATCGGTTTCTTACTAAACTACAACTATATCCGACGATCTTGCATACTTATCTCTTTTGTTGACTGTACATGATATGACATGACATGACATGTCATCAACGTATCAATATCTATACTATCTATATCTTCATCTATAGTAATAATAAAGCTGAGGAGTTTGTTTATTTGTTTGAACGCGCTAAAATCTGGAACTACCAGTCGGTTTTGAAAAATTCTTTTTGATTTTGGTAGCCCAATTTTTGAGTAAGGCTATAGGCTATTTAACATCACGCTGGGACCCTTAGGAGCCGTGCTAAAATAAAAAGTCAGAAAGAACGCTAAGCGAAAACGATGTACCTAATAGGGCAGGCGATTTGATGTGACGTGGTGGGTCGGGGGAACAAGAAATTTCACGCGGACGAAGTCGCAGGCAGAAACTAGTGTATAAAAAAAGGCCTTTAATTTTCATTCTTTTTTGTCTCTCATAGCTACAGGAGATTGAAAAGAGAGAAATTGATAGAAAATATAATATTTTGACATACCAAAATTACTAATAGCACGAAAAATTAAGAGGAAAGTTAGAAAACAGTATTGTGTTGCAAGTGTATTGTGCAGTGTAGGCCTGTACAGTATTTTTATCTCACGAACGGACGCGCACCTTACTTGCGGTAACCACGTGTACAGACGCTAGCACATCAAGCTATTACAATCTGTCAAATTTCTATAACTAGATTTTCAACTTTATCGCTACAGTATAAGGTTCAAGATTGATTTGGAAAATTTGTCAGTTTCGGGTAGCTTGATGTGGCTGGCGTCTGTACAAACACGCTGTGAATGTATGCGTGAAGATGAGTAACATCAGTACATAACACACATACGTATGTGTGTTATGTACTGATGCTACTCAACTCTCTGTCTCTCTCTACTAGGTGAAGTCGGAAGCGTGGGTCTGTGTGTGTCTCTGACGGTACCGAGAACTCCTGCGCTTACACACACATTCGCAGCATGTTTTTGCACTTTGTATCACGCGCCACACCGCGACAGGCAGTCAGCTGTTGCTCGCCTTCATGCACGACTGCGCTTGCGCGTTTTAATTACCTCTCTTATGTTCATGTTGTAACCGACCGTTGTAATTTCTTTTCCGTTTACCATTATATTTCATTTTATACAGTCCACTATACTTTCATTTGCTCCACCACGAGCTATCGTCGCGAGTAATAACTTAAAATTAAAAAATAATGGTGCTCCGATTTTTATCACCAGCTTTGTGACTTTGTTAAATACTTTGGTTAGACAGGCAAGAACAATAACAAAGGTATAATAATTATTTACCTAGAGTTAGCCTTAATCTAAGTACGAGAGTCATGTTTCAACATAGGACAGCAGTCGCTCATTATAGGATGCCTTTGATCATTAGAAAATATTTTGGCTGAATAATATCCATGACACAAAGCGCTGGCGCGATGGCGGCATATATCTTTCAACAATACCGTCAACCTATCAATATCTAACGTTGAGGGTTGAACAGAAAGGATATTGGGTGCATTTATGCCATCGTATGCATACGTTACCTAGATGTTTTCTACTATATATATCTGTAGTGTATCTATATAACAGAAAAAACAATTCCCGTAATTAAAAGCGTTCAAAATCTCATTTTAGCGACAATCAATGTCAAAAACTTGTATAAAATTTAGGGAAATTACAGGTAATTTTGACAGACTGAGACTAAAATCAGACTGTGAACGTTCTTATAATTACGAGAATTGCCCCTCAGATAATTATGTAAAGTGGTGCCGATTCTGTTGTTCACAAACTTAAACTAAATTTAAGTTCAGTGCATTTTTTTCTTTCTATTTCATTAAGAAAAGGATTGAAGATAAATTTTAGTTTAGTCCTCTCAAATTAATCGGCGCCTGACGTAAATTGACGTAATTTTAGTAGGCAAGTTTTTAATCACGTCTAAACTTGTATGGAAAATTTTTTCTTCTGTCCTTTTCTTAATCAAATAGAAAGAAAAAGATGCACTGAATTTAAATTTAGTTTAGTTTGTGAATAAGGGAATCGGCACCATTGGCTCACACATACAAGCGGTCAGGTAGCTGTCACTATGTTAACTGTCAGTCACCACGAAAGGCGGCAGGTGAAAACTTCACCGTGAAGTGTTCCCTGTACTAGGGCTTGGATTTGATGGTGAGCCTGTGACTCCTAAGTGAGTGAGTGTGAGTAAACCTTACGGTTTGAAAAAAAAGGGCAAAAAGGGCGGTAAAAAAAGTTCTGTTATTACTAACAGCCTTTTTATTGTGCTGTTATCAAATAAGTTCTCCCGCTCTGGGTGGAGCGGGAGGGCGTGTCAGACTTTTCCTGACTAAAACCCACCCGTGTTCCTTCAGTTGCCTGTGCCAGAGGCCACGCTATCTCTTTCGAACACCCTGCGACCTTGGCAGGCATCAGCCCTAGCGGACCTCGTCAGTTAGTGCTGACATCTCTCTGAACACAACGCACCGTCGACTTGGGCCTGCATAGCTATTCACAAACACTCGATACGCTTCCGTATCGTATCGAACATCAATCAATGTTATCGCAGGAGTCTTCTAAACGTTGTTCACAAGTCCAAAACACGAAAGTTTTGTCAGTTTTGACGCCCGCTATTCTTCCAACAGCTATTTGCTGTCGGGGGCAAGTGAAATCAGGTTATCGAAATGTGTCATTTTCGATACGATAGCTCAATACCGGACGGCGTAATAACAGCCTTGCGACAGCAATTTACAGACACTACCCTATCTTTAAATAGTATAAAATAAAGTCGTGTACCGCTTAAATCTTCTTTAAACTACACAATGGACTTCAATCAAGTTTTCACCATCATTTAGAGAATGTTTTCCGAAAGGTTTTTGTGTATAACACATTTATATTTAACTAAGATATAGCATAGGAGCAGTGGTGGCCAAGTGGTAATGGCCGCGACTTACGAGTTGTAGCTCGTAGGTTCGAATCCAGACAGGCGCTTTACATTGTGTAAAATATTTCATCACCACTGCTCTCAAAACGGTGAAGGAAAACATCGTAAGGCAAGCGGCATGTCCTAGAACAAAAAATTCGAAGACATGTGACATTTGCCAACCCGCACTGAGCCCTCGTGGTGAATTAGGCCCACTCCGTCTCACTGAGAGGAGGCCTGTGTCCCAGCAGTGGGAACATTATAGGCTGATTATATAGCATAGGAATCTCAATGTTTTGTAGAGTCGCTACGGTAGTAGATTAACACTACAATAGTTAAAAAAGTGAAAGAGCTACGTAACAAAAGGTCGCCAAACATTTTACAATACGCTACAATTAGCATAAACATCAGAACAAAATCAAATACAACATTCGGGAGAAATATTGTCGATGTTCAAGACGTTTAAATGGTGCTTGAAATTCGCAGCGCATCACCAACAGTTCTTTACAAAGAAAAACTCAAGCCAATGACAAATACCCTTACATAAATAATACGTATTTCTAACAAGCATCCGCCAAAAAGCAATAAGGCTAAAAAACAAATTTTGTTTAATTCGTTCTCCAAGTGCAATTTGAAGGGAAAACGGTGAAAAGTTTCCGAATAATAACGCCTTTGCTCCGCCATTCGTCTCCCGCGCCGCCGTCACGTTCCTTATTTTATTGTTCCCAGAAAACTTCTCTAGAAATTTCTCTTCGTAAACAATGTGGATAGATAAATAACATACAAAAATCAACCTTAAAGCGACAATAATTTGTGCTCTATAGCGCTTTTTTAACAAGACTTATTTTTTTTACAATGATATAGATTTTATTTTAATACTTAAAAGAATACAATATGTACTCAGTGGCTTAATGTTATTTGACATTTTTCCAGTTCAGCAGTGATGTCACATAGGGACTTAAAATAAAAAAACAAAATCAGGTAATCCTACGGGTTTACTTGATTATTTTTTATGCAAAGTCATAAGTAGTTGAATAAGGGCTTATTTTTCCAATGCCAAATAATTTTATCCGAGGAATAATTTTGAATTTTTGACAATTCTTCTATAAAAAATCTGTCAGACATCAATTTTATTCCACGAATAAAAATTCTGTCGATTTAAAAATCAGCCCTAAGTTAATCTCTTGATTCCCGCTAATGACACAATTGATTTTCCATTATATCGTTCCACATGTATTTAGTACGCGCGCGGTTTGACAGGTTAATAAAAACGTTATAGTGTACAGTTCAAACATTTGGAACTAGAATTTTAAATCATATCGTGGAGTTTCACAGCTGAAGCGGAAATATGTCAACTAGCATTTGGAGGCCGCTGTAAGTTGTACTAGGATACTATCAAGAATAGTTTACGACAACATTTTAGTACAGACGCCAGCACATCAAGCTACTAAAATCTGTCAAATTTCTTTAATACATTTTCAACTTTAACGCTAAAGCATAAGGTTCAAAGTTGAATAGGAAAATTTGACAGTTTCGGGTAGCTTGATGTGGTGGCGTCTGTACCTACACCCAAACTTAGTTTCCAGGCTTATTAAAATTGGTTCTTTTAATGACTTGAATTCTAAGCATTCACCTCAAGAAAGTGCCCAAAATACTTAAGAAACACATCTCATTTCTATATTAAAACATTTCCAAGCCAAAGCGTTAATAAGTTGAAATTCCATAATATGAAACTGCGTATACCATGATTGATTTACTTTTCACATTCGTTTCAACAAACTAAACCAACAGTGAGAGCCCTTGAACCAATTAGAAAAGCTCGCCATGAAGTTGTTTTCCTGTTATTGACAGTGTTATTACTCCAAAAGGAGAATTTTATGAATAATTATGTAGCGTGGACAATACATACATAAATACATAATCAGCCTATAATGTTCCCACTGCTGGGACACAGGCCTCCTCTCTTCAAGAGGGGGTGGGCCGTAATCCACCACGCGGGCCCAGTGCGGGGTGGCAGATGTCACATGTCTTCAAATTTTTGGTTCTAGGACATGCCGGTTTCCTCACGATGTTTTCCTTCACCGTTTTGAGAGCAGTGGTGATGAAATAATTTATACAAAGTAAAGCGCCTGTCTGGGTTCGAACCTACGACCTACACCTCGTAAGTCGCGGCCGTTACCACTTGGCCACCACTGCTCTCTTAGACAATATTAAATTAAAATTCTAAAACTTCTATCGCGTCGTGTTTTACCATTTTCCAGCGAAAAACAGATTGTTCTCACGATTTGTTTCGGCCACGCGTGGTAATTGCCTAACACACTAACAGTAGGAATTGCTTTCATTTCGACAGTTCAACAACATTCACGTCCATTCCCGTTGTCCCCATTTGCGTTATTTACGTTGTTGAGCAGACAAATTTTTCGAATATAAGAAGCAATGGATTAGCGATATCCTTCAAATTGATTCAGATTGTATTCATAGTGTTTACGCAGTTAGGGTGCGGGTCAGTAATGTAAAGAAACTATTTAAAAAAATGCAAGTATAAATAAACTAGAACCAGACCCAAACATATTAATCATCAGATTTCCACCGTCATCTTCCATAACAACAGTGTCAGATACAATTATTAAAATTTTCAGCTAAGCGTCTAATGTGCTAACGGTAACCGGATCACCCGAACCACCACGCAAGCATGACGCGGTACAAAAAGCTATCAGAGCTAATTGTGTGCCAACCAAAAGAAAATTTCGATGGAAAGAACTGATCGGCCTCCTCGATAAGCACCCATTATAGTAAACTTGGAGTGTTCCAAAGAAACTTGGTGCATACGCCCATATATTTAACAAGTCTTAACGAGTTCGTTTTTTTATTTTATTTTCGCGTGATTGTATTTAGGTACGGTTTTTCGACAAGTTTACACCAATTTCGTTCGAGTAATAACCGTAATTTTGGAAAAAACAACGGTTTCGACTGTTAAATTAGTTTTATTAGGTTATATTTTGAGTCGTCAGAAAGAAGTCGGTTGGGTTACGTGCTGGGTCCGTTTTATGATAATGTCTTATTTGTTATGGAAATGGTTTGGAGGTTTTTTTCTCAAGGTCAAGTAAAACCTTGAATAAATAAAGATGTCCAAATGAGAACAAGCTCTAAAAGGATCCACTACGTGTCATCATTATTGACGTCATAGTTACAGTTCAATATGTAAAGGATGAATCACAGTCATATCTGCAGTTCTTAATTTAATAAATTGACATTTCATAATTCATCATCTGCCTAACCTTTTCCCAACTATGTTGGGGTCGGCTTCCAGGCTAACCGGATGCAGCTGAATACCAGTATTTTACTTGGAGCGACTGCCTATCTGACCTCCACAATCCAGTTACTGGGTAATACGAAACCCCTTGGTAAGACTGGTTCTCATACTTTCGGGTTCTGACGACCCGTAACGACTGTCAAAGATCCATGAATGACAGCCGGGACCAACGGCTTAACGTGCTTTCCGAGGCACGGAGGGGCTTGGTATATAAAGATGGCCACCCATCCACGGATCAACCGCGGCAAGCGTAGCTTAACCTGATCGATTGACCCGTGCGGCTGTTATTACTTAGCCACATGCCCCTCATTTCATAATTATGCCAATAAATTAAAAACGAGTCACTACTAAGTACATACTTATAGCCAACAAAATTTGCTTCATTCCGTGCCATGACTTGTTCAAACTAGGTAAGTTATTTAAGTACGTTCTTGGAACACATAATTAGGCTTTGCCCGTCTTCGATATAGTTTAACACATAATAAACAGTAATACAACATTTAGCTAGATATTTCATAGGGAAATTCACTGTCCCTTCGTTTAATTATGGGAGTTAACGTGATGACTGTAAGGACTTAACTAGCTGCGCCCAGCAGTTTCACCCGCGTAAGTATCGATCCCGTGGGAATAACGGGATAAAAAGTAGCTTATATGTTAATCCAGGCTGTCAGCTACCTCGATACAAAATTTTATGAAAATTGGTCCAGCCGTTTGAGCGTGAAGAAGTAACACACATATAAACACACACTAACAAACTTTCGCCTTTATAATAAATATTAGTGTGATAGTGTGATAGCAAAATCTGCCTGACCACGATCACGAAACCATCTGCTAACTGTTTTAAATTAGTAATCACTGAAAGCATATTAATTATATTGTCGTGGAGCATGCTCCTAGCTTTTTCGGACATAATTAATTATGCGTTCATTTAAGCATTGTCTGGATAGGCTTACATACGATACTGGACCGGGTGGTAGGAAAACGCGCTCGAGGCAGAGCAGCAGCAAGATGGTCAGACGCGATCATTTACTAACTTATTATTTACCGAGCGGTTCACACTGCATAAGATCGCATAGAAAGAAAGAAAGAAAAAGTATTTATTGCGACTCGTACAGGAAGATCACAAACTAAACAGAGTAATATACAATAAAAAAAAAAATAAAGTAACAAAAAAAAGAAAAACGAAACAGAAAATCCTATACGAGGCCAAAAGGCTCCTATCTCAGCTTGGAAACGTGTCATATGGTCGCAATCCTCTTCATTGAGGGAATGACGAAGAAGTCAAACACAGCACAACTGGAATATGCCTCCAGCATCATTCGCCAATTTAATCAAAATATAACGTTAATCATTATCAAATCAAATCAAAATATTTTTATTTCACATAAGACGACATGGGCACTTATGAAACGTCAGAAGCTAGGTGCACGGTTCCAATTGGTCGTTTCCTATGGAGAAGAACCGGCAAGAAACTCCACAGTTACTCTTTTAAAAATAATTGGCTTTTACAATGTTTTCAAATTACAGTAGGTATGGGAGGACAGCGTAGGCCTGTCAACAAGTACCAGGTACTTGATAAAATAAAAAAATGGTCAACAGATCTAAAGTCTTACAAGGCTTACAAAGTCCTCACATTTACAAAATAAGAATGTATCAAAAAGATAAATATAATATTATAGAATCCTATACATCGGGGTTTCTGAATCAGCAATGATTGACGTTTTAATAATTAAACGAAAGTAATTATTACGGAATGATGGTCGCGTGACACTCTGATTGATGACTTAGTATCTGTTGTCATAGTGATGAGGACATAATTTTGTTTTGATATTCACTAAGTTGGAGTGTTGTCATCGACCTTTGTTATTAGTTTGGGCATGTTGTATTATAACTTATAACATAACATACCTTCATGCCTGTATTTCCCAATGGGTTAGGCAGTAGTATACATATTATAGTATATCCACATTTCGTCAAATATGTTTAAGTCCCATGTAATAGGGCGAGTCTTTTGTCATCATTTGGGCGTAAATCCAGACACCGGGCTGCTACTGAGAAATTTGAGATGGAAAAACTCATTAACACTACACCCGACCCGGGAATCGAACCCATGACCTCGCGACCACTAGAACAACGAGGCAGTCAAAGCAGTCAGGCATGTAAGTTGTAATATGAAATAAAGAAAAATATGTTATTTGAGACACGCACAGGAAGGGAGGGTTTTGTGGTTGTCTTCTGTGTTGTGTGTGACGTGGTTGAAAAAAATATAGACATAGCTTTACGTTCGATTTTTTTTTTTTTTGTGATTTTGTCAAGGTTACGACTACAACTATTATAGGCCAACCGCTTGAATGAGACGTAAAAGTCCAATGAGTTTATGATCGCATCAACTTAAATGAATAAATATAGACCGTGTGTGTATAATTGAATAAATAAATAAATAGCGCAAGAACTATTATAGGCCGACCGCTTAACTGGGACGTTGCCTGGGTGATAGTTGTCAAGATGACGAATCACTGAGCTCTCGCATCATGTCACTACACCCCTCCCGCACCGCGCTGCTACCTCAGGCAACGTCTCAGTTAAGCGGTCGGCCTATAATAGTTCTTGCGCTATTTATTTATTCATTCAATTATACACACACGGTCTATATTTATTCATGCATAAATATTTGTTTATGCAATCATAAACTAATTGGAATACTACGCACCAAAATCATCAACCACATAGTTTAGAGCCTAATTAAAATGAAACAACAAATCAATTACAACGAGAGTATAAGCGAAATAGTTATCTATTAGGCGCTGACTCCACGAGCGAGAGAATCGCGGCGATATTATCGTCGTGCCACGTATTTCTATACACTCTCTATGGAACCGTCTCCACACGGCGATATTATCGCCGCGATGCGACGAGTGGCAATGAGCGCGCGAAACGTCATTACATCGTCCCTAGCCCGCCGCGACTAGCAGCGGGCCCGCCGCGCGCTCGCGACGAGCGCGCAGCGGGCGCGCTGTCAAACGCAGCGTCATTTCAGCGTTGCCTCTCGTTAAGCAAGGACGTTTCGTCAAGGAAACGCGGCGATACCGTTACGAGTCGTCGCGGAAACGCTGCGATTCCGTTACGACTCGCGACGATACGCGGCGGAATTATCGCTCGTTCGTGGAGATTATCCGACGATATAAGGGCGGACTCGTCGCGATTCTCTCGCTCGTGGAGTCAGTGCCTAAGGCGCTGACTCCACGAGCGAGAGAATCGCGGCGATATTATCGTCGTGCCACGTATTTCTATACACTCTCTATGGAACCGTCTCCACACGGCGATATTATCGCCGCGATGCGACGAGTGGCAATGAGCGCGCGAAACGTCATTACATCGTCGCTAGCCCGCCGCGACTAGCAGCGCGCCCGCCGCGCGCTCGCGACGAGCGCGCAGCGGGCGCGCTGTCAAACGCAGCGTCATTTCAGCGTTGCCTCTCTGGAAACGCGGCGATACCGTTACGAGTCGTCGCGGAAACGCTGCGATTCCGTTACGACTCGCGACGATACGCAGCGGAATTATCGCTCGTTCGTGGAGATTATCCGACGATATAAGGGCGGACTCGTCGCGATTCTCTCGCTCGTGGAGTCAGCGCCTTAGTAACGAGTGAACATCGGCAACCGATCTGAACAAACTTTTGTTGCCACCACTTGGTGGAGAAATGTGTTTGAAATTGAGACAGGTAGTTCCGAAAATAATGTTATTAGTAATAGTAGTATTATAAAAGAATGTAGGTATTGCTGATTATGATAACAAAGTGCACAATCTATAGTCTAACGTAGGAAGTTCTAGTCTACGATGCAATCCTTGAATACTCAAGTATTCAAGATTGTACTACTAGATAGTAGTGCTAGTAGATTATGCTACTTTAGATAAATCTAAAGTAGCATAATAATTGACAAATGCGTGCACTGACTGGACAGGTCCGCTCAATCTGTGTGGTTCTTTCCTCAAAAGACCATTTCAGACACCAATCTACACGGTCTTCACATGATCTGACCAAAATTTTGTCTGTACTTTAAAAGAGACTGTGACCTCTGAGTTTGTTTCGGCTTTTCTTCTCAGAGTAGTCAGATAGGAAACGCCGACCTCATCTAGCTTTAAAAAAAATATGATTGACGTGTAAAAGTGTTTGTACAAGCCTACTTACAGAAATAAATCATTTATCATTTATCATAATCTGTACAGGCACAATCGACAAAAATGTATTCAAACATTACTTTTTCGTGAATCTCTAATTACTTTTATATCAGTTGAAAGCAAAATAACCATTGTCCAATAACCTTAAATAGACTCGTCATCATGCAACTAATAAAACTGTTTCCAAAGAAGGTTTTTATTTCAAAATTCAGACCAAAACAATTAGATACAGCAACGAACAGTGCAGTATATTTTCAGGAAATATTACGTCTCCACTCCAAAGTAGATTTGCGCGAATTCATGAAGCCCCCTACAAATGGAAGAAGGCAAACAACAATAACAAACGATATTTCCACTGTAGTCGCGTGCAATGGTGGCGTGAATCTGTTTTCTCTCAATGATTTGTCTCCAAAACGTACCGAATCTCTGCTGGGCGCCAGCCAAATGTGCAATTTATACAAACATATCTACACCATCAATACTTTCTTTATCTTTCACTTCATAGAGTCCATTGTCTTTTGTTTTATCTGCAGCAACAAGTTTGTAAGTATGTAGCTTGAATTCCGTTGTGCTTCTAGGCTAGTGGCAGTCGGGCCACTCGACTCTCCCGTGATCCTTCCATGAAAATAATATTTTATTATTGTCATAATGTCTGTTTTGATGGTCTTTGTTGATGGTTACTTGTTTTTGAGTATTTGTAGTTAACGTACGAATTTGGTATTGCATATTATATTGAATGGGATTAATGGGTTAGGGATAATAGAGGTTTTTTAAAGAAAAAGTGATACTAAGTTTGAGTCACAACGAATTTTTGGTCGTAAGTACAAAACATTTAAAGCTTCTAACAACACACGAATTCTGTTTGATGTGTCAATGTGTGTAACCCTAATTCCTACTGTAATGATTGTTATCAAGTTTTTAATCAATGTTAGTTAGTATAATTGTCCCATGCAACACTTCAGGTGAATCCCAGGCCATTACCAATGTAATTATTCCTTCCTCTCTTAGAGAACAGAAAATTCATAACTCCTATAATGTTGTTATAATAATCAAATTATCTCCATTCACTTGCAATTGGTTATTATTGTGAACTCAGCTTTTCAAAGAAATGTAAGTTGTAAAACAGCGCACGCCTCTTGAGTGGGTCTTGTCTGCATAAAATTAAAATGGCGACCCGTCGTCTACACCACACAGGCTTTTTGCTACTTTGCCCCGATGGTTGATGTCATGATTTAATAGAAAGGAAATTTACTTGAGTGCGACTTTTGCTGTCGTTTTTTTATTGGATAAATATAATTATTAGTCTTTCGTTGCCGATTTTGTTCTGTGAGGATAAAAGCTAGATTTTCTGATGTGCATATCAATGGGTTTGGTATTAATACAATTTACAAAACTCAAACTACAGGAATGCTATGAAAATTAAATGGTAAACTTCAAATTAGACAAGCAAATCTTGTTTTAGACACGAAAGTGATTTTTGGAGTTACACTTTTGACAAAATTTTATGAAACCTATGAGTTATTATCACAGTAATCCCAAAGGCTAATAACATAAATTGGTTGCGTTGTACAATTTTTATATAGGATTTGTAAAAACAATAAAGTTCAATGTATAACAAAATATCCTTGCTGCCCCCATTATTACGGTTTTATTAGGCACTTCAGTAGCTTTAAAGTTTTCGTTGAAACAGAACATAAAACACCACAGGCTTTATTTCACACGTCATTAACAAAGTTGTCGTTTTTAAAGTTATTTACTATGTGTTCAACATGCGACTGGAAAAAAGCACTAATGAGCCTATTCGAATTCTTTCATCGCATTACGTGGAAAAATGAAGTCATTTCATGAGGAGGAAAAGGGGGTGAACCGAACCACCCTGCATTTTTGCACGACCACAAAATATCTAGTATTTCAGAACACCAGGTCTAATATAAAGTTGGGCATCATTTGACTGTACGAAGTTGCCTCTAAATGTTTGAAAGGGGAACCCATTTCAGTCGAAATGCAGCTTAATTAAAGTTTAGCCGTACTGTTGAGAGGGAATGGTCCGCCCTCATAATTTATTCCTGCGGGATATAATTCGGCCGGGTTTAGTAACAAATGCGCCAACGAAAGCGTTTAGGGTTTATCCAGATTTCTATATAAACATGCTTTGAAGGGCTGGGAAGTAGCCAGCGATCGAAAATAAATTGAAAGTTGTTCTGCATAAAGTTTAAATTGCAGTAGTCCGTGGCTACACAGCCTTTATTTTTGCTTGGAAACGATCCGCATTTTTCACAATTACTTGGACATTTCCACGTAAATCTATCTTCTTTGTCTCGCGGTTGGATTTCATTTAAGGAACAAATCGCAGCATTGACTCCTTTTGTATTAAATTCGGAGCTATCGCGGACAATTATTCTTAGCTTTAACTCTGGAATCATTTACCATTGGGAGTTCTGTTAATTGATTTTGTAGGGTGGAAGAAGCCACGATGTTTATGGTAAACTATTAATATAATCATGCTTGTGCACGGAGCGTGTGTGCATAATAAAACACTTTAATAGCGGTAACACTAAAGCTTACACTTCGCTTAAAAGCGAAACAGAATATGGTCACATATTCTGTTTCGCTGTTGAACTATAATGAATATGAAAGTATGTGAAGAAGAAGGTCGTGATATAAATTAATGGTAGAAGATTAACCGTAGGTATTGATCCTCGCAATAAACTAATATACATGGGATACTGTAGGTTACCAAAGTTACTCAATAAATGGAACGACACAATAACTGACTTGGAAATATCGTCTATTCTATGTTATTCAATATCAATATTGTTATACCAAACAATAATCATAAAGACGACAATAATCATAAAGCTGTGGCGAGACAGTGCTTCCTTACCCAAACCGTTCGTTCCACCCGCTGAAGACCTCCCACCTGGACATGAGTTACCTTGGGTAACCTGGAAGTCTTTAAACAGACTCCGGACCCAGGTTGGCCGAAGTAAAGAAAACCTGTTCAGGTGGAGATTTATAGACGACTCCGCGTTGGAGTGTAAATGGGGTGTTCTGTGTGAAAATGGGATGAACTTCATTACACATCTGTTAATTTGATGTCAAAGTACTTACAAATAAAAACACAAGGTAATTTTTATGAAGCAAATTATAACTATTTTTAGTTTGATAACATTAGTATTTGTGTTAATTTTCATTCCAGAAACCGGGCGTAAGACTACCTCGAAACCAGCGTTCAAGGCGAGCAAAGAGAATACTCATAAGCAGGGCTTAGAATCGGTATCAAAAGTACAGGTTCTGTATTGGAACTTAGTGGTTTTTGCCATTTCGGTACCTGGGTTCCTATTCCAGACGGGTATCGGTTCCAGACGGGTACCGGTACTCCACCTTAGAAAGTAGTGGTACCAAATTCGGGTAGGTACCCGCCGTGAACCACAAAGCTCGTATTTGTACCTTGAAGTTATTTTTCTAATTCCTATTATCTATTATTTATTTTACTTACTATATCTACATACGAATTTCTTTCCTTATTCTAGAAAAAGTTAGTTTTAATCGTCAAGTGTCCTTGATTATCCAGTAGACACTGAATTCAATTATAGATTTTTATAAAATGAGGCAAGATCATTTTATAAAATCCAAAAAGAAATCCGTCCGGACTGAAATTCAGTACGTCTCATGAATTGTTAGCAGATTTTTATTGCTTCAGACAGACATCTTTAATTAACGAGTTAATTAAAAAATGTAATTGCCATAAAAAGAAGAAGAATTTCTAAGAAAATAATAAATCCACAGATTTTATTTCTTTGAGTTTTCTCTTTTTGGTTTTCAAAGGCGGGTAACAAAAACGGCATTGCTAAGACTGATACTCATAGTTTTTTGGCATTGCTCTTGAGTTTTTTAAGCGTTAAACAGAGTACAATGTACATTCAGATAGATAGTTGACTAGATTGACACACAGGAACGCTAATATGCCGTGTTAAACGACTGAGAAAGAATAGCAGTGATTTGAATTTATGAATAACTAGCAGCGCCCCGCAGTTTCACCCGCATAATGTGTCGATCCCGTGGAAATATTGGGAAACAAACTATCCTGTGACCTTCATCGGAACTCAAACTATCTAAATCGGTACAGCGGTTTAAACGTGAAGAGGTAACAGACAGACACACTTTCGCATTTATAATATTAAGTATGGACTAGCTGACCCGGCAAACTTCGTACTGCCTCAGAATCAAAAAGCCGATCCATACAAAATATATGAGAAAATCTTTTGTTTTTTCTTTGTGAATTTTCCCCGTTTTAATAGGATTTATTCTGCTATTCGGGACGTAAAGAAATCCAACAAACCAAAGATCATAAAAATGGGTCCCGTGGTTGAATTATAAATGGTGTAACAAACCCGACTTTCTTTTATATAAATAGATTTAAAGTTAGATAGTCAATATTCTCAGACTTTAGATACGTATATCATACAGTTTCATATTTAATTATATCAAAAAGCATATTATAAGATTAAAGACTACGTTGAAGACAAGGTAGTTTGGCAATAATTCCTTCCTTCCCTGGCACCTCATTAACGGCATAACTACGTAAATGTGTATTAACTGCTCTCAAATAACGATGTTTTTTTTTTGACATAATCTTTTTATTATTTGACATTATATACAGACAATTTTAATTTTTCACCTCTTTATTAGTGGTTGAAATGGCAATCATATCTCTTGGTTTTAGTAGATTTTTATATTTTATTTATCCTTTTGATACATTCTTATTTTGTAAATGTGAGGACTTTGTAAGCCTTTAGATCTGTAGACCATTTTTTGTTTTATCAAGTACCTGGTACTTGTTGACAGGCCTACTTTGTCCTCCCATACCTACTGCAATTTGAAAACATTGTAAAAGCCAATTATTTTTAAAAGAGTAACCGTGGAGTTTCTTGCCGGTTCTTCTCCATAGCAAACGACCAATTGGAACCGTGCACCTAGCTTCTGACGTTTCATAAGTGCCCATGTCGGTTTATGTGAAATAAAAATATTTTGATTTGATTTGATTTGACATAATATGTACCTAAAGGTGCGACGGATTTGGGTTCCTTTACAAACGGTACCCCAAGTGAATCCTAGTTACAACTGTAAGAAGTGCCGCCAGCCGAATTTTGTAAAGCCGATATGAAAGGTTACAATCCTTTCTCGGAAAATGTACAACACATAGAAAAGTGGGGAAGCCTTTAGAGAATCGTGGAATATTATGATATGAAGATGTGATAGGGTTGAGTGTGAACAGAATGTCTGCTAGGTATTGGCACGAAATGAAAGACATGTAGGTACCTTTATTATTACCAGCACTGCACCCTAGTTGCGAAACATACTATCAATCGCAATCTGAATAATTTTGAAGGAATAAAGAAATCGAATTAGGAGGCTAATCCATTGCTTTATATGTCCAAACAAATTAGGTTTAAGAACAACTTTATTTCTCATAAGAATTGCATACATAATTCACTTACTGAGAAACAATATCTAAAACTAAGATTAATAATTAGAGCGCACAGATGTACGTATAGAAAATAACAAAATAAAGTAGCAAAGGAGAAAAAAAAAGAAATGCGGGTAAACAGATAACATAAACTTGATCGTTTTAATTGTTTGCTCAGCAACGTAAATAACGCAATGAATGTTGTTGAACTGTCAAAATGAAAGCCATTGCTACTGACAATGTAATATGCAATTACCCAAACAAGGCAAGGCAGCAAGGTGCTAGTGAGGCAGACTGCCCCGTGTCGCCAGACATATACCAAAGAACAATGTCATTCAGTCTGCCTAGCCTTTTCCCAACTATGTTGGGATCGGCTTCCAGTCTAACCAGATGCAGCTGAATACCAGTATTTTACATGGAGCGACTGCCTATCTGACCTCCACAAACCAGTTACTGGGTAACACGATACCCCAAAAAACATTTTCTACGAAAAATACAATTAACATTTCTGAAGCCTGTTTCAGTGTTATAATATTTCACCACAACTTTTGCACAATCCATTTAACATAAACCCCTTCATTTATCCTCATAACGTAAGGGGTTTAAAAAAAACTATCACCGACAAGGGACGGCACTAAATTTGGCGAATGAAATTAAATTATCCGCATATGTTGTATATCATATTAGGGGCCCGTCCGGAGTGTCCCTAATTTAACTGTTTATATTCATAGCGCCAACTCCATGTTGTATCGCTGGAGAGGCTTTGTTTATCTCGTGAATGACAAATTTGTAGGTGAAAAGTTGGACCGACATGGGACCTTCATAGACACTCCATGTGTGTTTATTTTTTTCTGTTTCAAAGCGTCAGTTTTGTTTATGGTTTCGTTAAACTCAAACTCAAAGCATTTATTTCAATTAAACCATGTACAGGCACTTTTGAATTATCAAAATTAAATAGTCGGTTAGTTTGTCAGAAAATTGAAGCAAGTTGCCCATTCCAAAACGTAGATCTCTACGGAGAAGAATGGGCAAGAAACTCCATGGATACTCTTTTAAATCAAGATATAACAAAATCCAGGTTACATTATTCTTGTTGCTTCTATATGTGAGAACAATGTAAAAAAAAGACACAAATGAAGAAACAATTCAAAATATAAGATTAAAAATAAGCCTTGGCAGTTAAGAGATGACCAGTCTCAACCGACGGCGCCCATTCACGAACATGACGTGTGGATCAGCACAATCCAGCTCAACTGTTTTGTAGGGAACCGAATGATCCAACACACGCGCCACCATCAGTGAGACATTTAAGTAAGCATGACGCCTTCTCAACTGCCAATAATTGCGATGGAATTTGCGAGAATTCAAATTGAAAGTTCTGAATGTGGCATATTTTGGATAGCGTTCCAGTAACCGATGTGTATAACTAGTAACGTATTTTAATATTATTTGTTTGAAATTGTATTAGCATCGCTAAGTGTTTGGTCGACTCTTCACGTGACCAGAGGGCTGGCCTATTTTTTGGCCAAAGAATCAGTATTGCCATACAACGTGGTAATGCTGCCAGCCTTTTGGGCACTTTTCCTGTTGACAGCGATGCAGACGATTTTTTTTATGCCTGCGTGCTATTTTTATGTCCTATGAAAGTAGTCCTTCTGAAAGAAAAAGAGGTACTTGACTATTACAAGAAAATTTTCAGCGAGAAACATAATATCCGTGTCCACTTAACAAAATTTAAAAATACACCCTTCAACATACATGAAGGTCAGCCAAATAATTAAAATTCAGACGGTGAAGGAAAACACCGCGTGGAAACCCATGCATTAATAACAAATTCTCATCGTGCTTTTTGCTTGGAAGTGGGGATTTTGGAAGTGTTGTGATGGACCTGGATTATAATAGGTATTATTATTCGAGTACCTGCATGGGTTATTTCTATAGGGTGACTGGTAATTAGTGACCGATACCTAAACACGTGATTATACTCATGATAACAAACAACTTTTACTATGAGACCAAACCAGAAATCGCGAAAAAAAAATCAGCTGTTACATTTGCTGCTACATTTGCTGTTACATTTATGTCCGTATAACTCGTCAAAACGTAGGGAACAGCTGATTTTTTTTTCGCGATTTCAGGTTTGGTCCCATAGTAAAAGGTGTTTGTTATCATGAGTACAATCACGTGTTTAGGTATCGGTCACTAATTACCAGTCACCCTATATACGTGTCTGTGGAGATTTTTAGCGAGGTAGGATTTTGTTTTATGGTTTGGCTAGCTCTCTCTAAAAAAGAAGAAGGCACAGAGAGCGGGCCCTATCAATACCAGAATACCACCGCTGCGACATTTATTTTTTAAATATCACAGCATCACGCTGAGAGCCTAGCCTTTGAGCCTTTTGGCCTCGTATATGACTTTCTGTTTTTTTCTTTTTGTGACTTTCTTTTTATATAATTTTGTTTTTTATTTTTATTTATGATTGTGTTTAGTTTAGTTTAGTTTGTGATCTTCCTGTACGAGTCACAATAAATACTTTTTCTTTCATCCTTTCTTTCCAAGAAACGATATTTATTAGAAATACATGCACAATACAAAAACAAAATAATTATCAATCATCACCATCATTTGGAGCAGTGGTGACCCAGTGGTAATGGTCGCGACTTACGAGTTGTAAATCGTACGTTTGAATTCGAACCAGCAGCGGGGCAATTGCGTAACACATTATCAATCGGAATCGGTTTCATTTTGACAGTTCAACAACATTCATTGCGTTATTTACGTGTTGAGCAGACGAATTGTTCGAACTTATGAATCAATGGATTAGCAATTTGCTTCAAAATGATTCAGATTCCGATTGATAGTGTGTTACGCAATTAGGGTGCCGGTCAGGCGTTCAACTTTGTGTAAATTATTTCATCACCACTGCTCTCAAAATGGTGAAGCAAAACATCGTGAGGAAACTGGCATGTCCTTGAAGTCAAAATTCAAAGATATGTAACATCTACCAACCCGCAGTGGGACCGCGTGGTGGACTACGACTCACTCCGTCTCATTGAGAAGAGGCCTGTGTCCTAACAGAGTGAACATCATAGGCTGATTATGATCATCATTTCAGCAAAAAGACGTCTACTGCTGGATGAGGACCTTCCTCCAAGTATCCATACGAACCTACAATAAGAATACCAATTCGCAGAGGGCAAAACCAATTCTAATTTAATTTTTACTTACCCCATTGAAAAAGAGTTTGTGGACGACAAATAAAACAATTTAAGTTTGTTCCTCCCAGATTGACTACTTGACGCTTTACACTTTGATAAAACACAATTTTGACTTAAATTAAACAAGTTTCTTATGAATTGACGGTGTAAATCCTTTCATTAAAATTATTCGGCCACAACGTTTTATAAGATCTGTAAGTCGGATTCGCGAAATAAAACTAATTAAAACGGAGGGAAACCGAAATCCTTTTGCGGATTCACACCGAAATTTGGAAAATGGAACGGAATATTCCTGACGTCATAATGAAAAGGAAACCGGGTTACGACCATTAAAATTTAAAGATTGTTAGTAGTTAAGAGATCGAAGAGGCAAACCAAGCAAGTTTTATGATTAAACATGTGAAAAAAGATATAATAATTATTTTTATTGTTCCAAAAACAGTGTTATAGATTAGTTTACCATCAATTATAGATAAGCAAAAACAATACAAAACAGTATCTACTTAGCTTTAGTGAACAAGATCACCTGTAACGTGTGCTAGTTAAAAAAAAACTATATCACAGGAGACAGGACCTTTTTTATGGATGGGAAATCATCTAATGACTCCTCCCGCTCTGGGTGGAGCGAAGGGAGTGTCAGACTCTTATTGATTAAAACCCACCCATGTTCCTTCCTTAGCTCTTTATGTTCCGAGGCAGCGGTAACCCTTTCGGACGATCCTGCTACCCCGGCAGGATTCGGCCCTAACGGGCCACTTCCTTTATGCTGACAGCCCTTTGAAGCGCGCGTGGAACACATACGCGCCGTCCGGCACGGGCCTGGTCCTGATCGAACGGTGAGCTACCCATTACTCACCGTCCGCAGGCCCGAGGAGGAGACAGGGCCTTCCGTTTAAAATGAGACAGCGTACTGACAGTGCATGTCAACCGATTGTTGGAAAAAGCTATATGATGTGACTAAGAAAAATGAACACTGGCATGCAGGGAAGGAGAATATAAAACGTATTGTGTCAACCTCATACAATTGGGAGATTATGAATGAAGAAACTTATAACATGATAAATTACGGTGCAAATATATTTATGTAGAATTAACGAACGATATTCCCCAATGTTTTTGAAATTGACCAATTTTTCTCTGCTTGGATTATACGACACAATGCAATAAAAATTAACGTAATATCTGTACATTATAATAAAATAGTAACGAAGTCAAAACTGAATACTGAATATTTTTGAAAAAAGTGATAACTATGAGGTGTGGGAACGAGTCTGAGCCGAAAATATAGTTCTTAGATTTTTTGTCTGTTTGTCTGGATGTATACTTCGGATGGGCGCAAATGGCTGAACGGATTTGGATGAAATTTGGCACACAGATAGCTTACAACATAAAGCACTTTTTATCCCGTAGTACGTTCCCGGGGGATATTTTCCGACATCCACGAGGACGAAGCTGCGGGCAAAAGCTTGTATAAAATGTAATAGTTAAGTTAGTATTTTAATAAAATATAAGTAAAATAAAAGCTTAATGTTATAATTCAAAAACCACTTCAGAGCATTCCTAAGCAAAGTTTTAGTGGTTATATGGTCTAAGTGATGGACTTTTAGCGACAGGAAATAAAACTATAACTTTAATTACTTACTTACAGGATATAAAATAAAAATAATCTTCATGTGTATAACGTTCCCACTGCTGAGACAAGTCTTCTCTCTGTGAGAGATAGTGAGCCGTAATCCACCACACGGGCCCAGTAAGGGTTGATAGATTTCACATGTCTTTGAATTTTTGATCCTAAGACATGCCGGTTTCCTAAAGATGTTTCCCTTCACCTTTTCAGAGAGAAAAAAAAAAAGAAAGAAAATATAAGTAAGTAAAAACGCCTGCCTGGGTTCGAACCATTCAACTCGTAAGTCGGGGCCACGACAGCTCTCATTTCCTGGTTGTTTCCAGATAAAGACTTGAATGTGGGAAAGAGTATGTACCTATTGTTTATTTATTTATTTAATTTAATTAAAACGGATGAAAGGCTTTTTTTTATGGATGGGAAATCATCTAATGACTCCTCCCGCTCTGGGTGGAGCGGAAGGGAGTGTCAGACTCTTACTGACTAAAACCCACCCGTGTTCCTTCCTTAGACCTTTATGTTCCGGGCAGCGGTAACCCTTTCAGACAATCCCGCTGCCCCGGCAGGCTTCGGCCCTAACGGGCCCCTTCCCTTATACTGACATCTCTTTGAGGCGCGCGTGGAACACATACGCGCCGTCCGGCACGGGCCTGGTCCTGATCGAACGGTGAGCTACCCATTACTCTCCGTCCGCAGGCCCGCGGCTACTGTGGCCGGGAGTCGTCACGCGGCTCCCGACGCCCGTAGCGTCTCCCGCGGCGGCTGAGACGTGAGGCTCTCTCCCTCAGCCGTCCCGCCACCTCCTTAAACGGATGAAAGGCTTTAAGTTTCAATTTCAATATACATAACTCTTTTTAACCAATGGGCATAGTAAATCACATTGTAAAAAATAACGTATCAAAAGAAACGTAGTAACTGCTCACACACCAAACGTAATCACAATCGAAAAATCGCATCGAAAATGTAGGACATGGGCAAAAAGTGAAAAATATGACACACGAAATACCATATCTAGTATGGAGTGTCCATAGTAAGGTGTTTCAAAAGAATTCAAAGCCTACGAATATGACAACGGTCTGCAAATAACATTGATAAATGCACTTATAAATAAGCCAGTATCCAAGTAACGAAATTAAAATAAAATAATCTTATCGAAAATATAGGACATGGAGAAAAAACGGCACAGAAAGTGAAAAATATGATCCACAAAATCCCATATTGATTGACAAATCGTCTCATCGAGTGTGGAGTGTCACACTACAAGAGTGACGTTTTCAATCTCCGGATGATTTTTGCTGGGAAACGTTCACACGGATGTTTTTACGAGTGTCGAGTATAACGATAGGATTTCGAAGCTTCCTTGAGTTTAGATGTTTCTGCTTTGTCATGTTTATTTTTGTTAGTTTCTGTTGTAGCAGTGGCAGGAATACCTATTTGTTTTTAATTTAAATGCAATTTTCTGCTACGAATAAATCAGGTCAGGTCGGTCAGGATCCAAAAAATAAATGGTATTTATGAAGTATTCCACTAAGAGCACTGATTTTGACGGCGCTTGACCGAACCGCACCTGAGCACTTCCACTAATGGCACTGAAACAATTTTTCTTATAATCGCGGTTCGGTTGGACAGTTTATTGATATTTTTGCAACGAACCTCTTTGTTTAAAATAAATTACAAATGGCGAAAATAATAAATGATGCTAGAAAAGAATAGATGATAGGACGAATTTCAAATTAGCTCACTTTTGCTTTGGCTTATAAGAATATCCGTAATTTACTATCATCCCTCAACTTGTACTACACGATGTAACAGGATTCCACCGGCTCGAACCAGTTCAAACCGGTCTTCAACTATTTCGCAAGCCACCCCTTTGATCGGGTTTTCGACTGCAGCATTCCACTGGCTATTACATAACTGTTGGCGATTCCGCGATAATAAGAAGAAACTTTCATTATGAGCTTCGACAACTGGTGCTCGGAATTCTGTAATACTTTGTTTATTTCTCAGTGTTAAAAGTTTGTCTTTAATGTGGATGAAAGTAATAATAAAGCGAAGAATATAAATGAAAGGAAAATAACATTGTTCGGTAGGTTCTACGTCAGTGGCTACCAGTATAGGTTGACCTCTTATTCTATTAAAACTCCGTATAAGCTAGGCCAGCTCAAGCTCAAAGTGACTGACGTACCTACAGTAGACAGGTAATTTTTTTTCCGGTTCCAAATTTTTACGGGGTGTTCCACCCATGAATATGAACAACTTTCACTTTGGGTCCAACTCTGAAATCGCGAAAAAAAAAAATTATTAAGAAAAAGAAAGAAAAATGGTTCATTCTGCACAAACAAAACGCACAAAACAAATAAAATAAAAAGAGACATAAAATATACACATACAACGTAGTCAAAAGCCTCGTACTCAAACTTAAAAATATTGACAATTTTGTCCCTTGCTTGATGTTAGGGCCAGGGACCAAAGACAACACACATTAGTTGACATTGACAATTTGAGATTGACAATGACAATACAAATCAATCCGTGATGCGCCCGCGACGCCAAAACACTGTGAAAACAACAACAATCAAAACAATAACAAAATGCCAATTGCAGAGTGGAAAAATAACTACTTTTGTAACAAATAACAATAACAAGGACAATTAATCCGTGCGTCGTATCTGTGCAAAAACAGGTCGTTGTTCAGCAAAATGCTGTGACTTCGGACGAACCTATCGTCAACAGCGCTGATTTTCAAATCAAAATCAGCTATTTCATACATTTTGGTCAAATAGATATTGAACTTTTGTATTAAACAGCTGAATTTTTTTTTCGTGATTTCGTAGTTGGTCCCATAGTGAAAGTTGAGTTCATATTCATGGGTAGGACACCCTGTAAAAATTTGGAACCGGTAAAAAAAATCATCCGGTATTTGTGCAGTGCTGTTTTGGCTTGCCAAAGGGTGATGATAGTCAAGCGCTCTTAGACATATAACTTGCAGACTTTGGTGATTTTGTCTAATGGAACGTTGGTACTGTTATGCTGGTGAATAAATAATACTGGGAGTAACATCATTAGAATTAAAGCAAGTAAGTCTAAACCCGACTTCATCTATTTTTTCTAAAACATATACTCGTTTAACCGGTTGAATGCCGTAATTACCGGAACAATTAAAAAGCCATTGTGTCTCACGTGGATCTACGTTCCGGCATACGAAGGATTAAAAGTGTTTGTACAAATCTCTACTCACAGAAATAAATTAATTTAACATTTATTAAAAATGACATTGAAACAAACACATATCAACAAATAATTATTTCGTCGAAGCCAGTAAAAATGCCAACAATTATTGGTTTTAATTGAAACATCACAGCACCAACACGTCAACCGCCACGATAATTGGCTAAGTGGGCTAGTGTGTTAGATCCCGCGGTTGTGGTCACGCGATCTGGGGGCTTATGCCTTGTGTCAATGAGGTTTTTTGACTTAGGAGCTTACGTTAGGGGGGAGTGTGAATAGATTATGGTACTTATCTTTAACTAAATTAAGGATTAACAGGCAGGTGAAGAGGAATGATGGTGTTTAAGGTAAGACAGGGCTACGCACCTATTGTTATACCCTGATATATTGTGTCTTTAATTTATACTAGCAGCCCGCCCCAGCTTCGCATGGGTGCATTTCTTTTTCCTGACAATACCGAAGACAACAAAAAAAATAATTATCCAATTTTGTGCAGTCGTTCGGAAGTTATGCACGCACATACATTTCGGTGATTCATTTTTATTTATAAGATTCAAATAACTCAGTGTCAAGGAACGATTGATTCCTTGATTGGTTGATAAATTCAAATTATAACGAATGTTATTCTTTGTTTGTCGTATAAAATAGTTAAAACATTGCAAATTGACATAGTGTGTCAATCTGTTCAACAGCCCAGGTTCCTGACTATCCATGTGATTTGTGGCGGAATCTACATGCGAACTACACATCATACTGACGTCGTGCAAAATCCTGCATCGCACAAGCAGAGTTTCCCACGCAACTAGCATATTATACAGTGTGTAACTGAATGAATGCACATTATGAAAATAGTTTGTTCAGAATCGTTTACTGAATCGATTTCTGAAAATAATGAAAACTACGTAAATTACAGTCGCACTTCCGCTATACAATTAAAACAAACCAAAATGGATGAAATATCTAATACGCTAGACCCTTAAACGTGTGCGACTATGTACGTGTATAGATTTGTAATGTGACCACAATTTTCTCCTACAATCAGTATAACTAATATAATAAATAACAATGTTTTACACATAATATTAAAAAGGAGTGTACCTAAGTATCATGATTACCTCATAATATTCTAATTGGGATATTTGGTGGTATGCGTTGATTCCGGGACATGTTGTATACAACGTCCCGACATCAATCGTCGGGCAGCAGCCCATCAGGTACAACATCCGTCTGGTCAGAGAATCCTCCCTTTTCTATGGAGGATGCGTGAACTCCCATGAGTGAACACCCTGTTCCTCATGCCTCTATAAATTTATCCATTAAGGCCCATTTAGATGGAGAGAGTTTCTCGAACGTTTCTTGGCGAGAAATCGTACGCTACTATCGCAAGCAAAAATCGCCATAAGACTATCGTATCATAATGTTTACATACAGGCAAGAACTAAATTCTCGCTTACGATTATGTCATACGAGATTCGCAAGTCATTATCGCTAGGCGATAAATGACTGCGACTGTTTACACAGCGAAATATATAGTATGAAGATTCTTGCTTACGAGTTCTCGACTTGTCTATACATGATCTCGGACATTTTTTCAAATTCATACGAGTATCGTACAAATCGGTTTGAACCGATTTTGTGTGCGAGATTTACCATTCGAGTTCAGTGATTACTACGGTATTGTTCTCAAAATGACACAAAAAGCATTCAGGTAGGTACTGCCGATAATGTTAAGTTCATTGTTTATGCTCCAAAATTGTTTCTTCTCGCTATCAATTTTTTAACCCAACATCTTTTTTCCTTTTTCGTTTTATTAATTATTGTCTTAGAAGAGCAGATATAATTAAAACACCCTCGCGCACTGCACTCATGGTAGCGACTGGCACAAAAACTCGAAATACAATTCTCGCTTTGTAGTTCTGTTTACACGGAGACAGATATATTCTATTGCGAGGCAATTGTCGGCCAAGGGGCAGGGCGACAATCGTGAATGTTTACACGAAGAGACTTTTTTAATGTTCTTTCGATAATCGTATGTTCAAGTCGAGAAACTCTCGCCATCTAAATGGGCCTTTACAAACTATATTTCCAAACTTGTTAATAAAAGAGGACAATGCTTTGTCATAAATAAACGTTTTGGTTGTGGGTGACTAAGTATGTAGGTAAAGTGGGCGTTCCTATCAAATTCTTGAAGTAAGTAATGTTACGAGTTAATACACAGTTTTAGATACTTAATAGGCTGTTATCGTTTTACATTGCCTATAATTTTCGTTTTTACTGTTCTAAATTTTAAGCCTTTAGAAATTGATATAATTGACACGTGTCTAAGTGGTTATATTTTTGATGATAAAGTTGAATGTGTTCTTATTTTGGATGGAGTGGAATTATCATATCAATTGTGGTTAACTAATTATTTTCAAATGAAAAATGTAATATTTACATAATTTAACCTTTTGACCGCTTGTGTCGCATTTATGCGACACATATTTCCGTACCCCTACCGCTCGTGTCGCATTTCTGCGACAGAGAACATGCATGATTTTTTCGTTCTATTTAAGGCTGATTTAAAATAAAAAACTTTTTGATTATTTTTTAATCGATACAACGATTGCTCCTCCGTATTTATTGTAGTTATTATTTTATCGATTTGTATCCGCGCGCTAGGGGCATGGCGATTGACATTTAGCCAAGCGCTTAAAAGGTTAAAAGATAGCAGTCTTAAAATATATAAAAATGTAAATCAATTATTTCAATAAACAAATTCAATTTTCAAAGGGCATCAAATATAATTCGTTTGCATCGCTGTCGACAGGAAGAATGCCCAAATGGCTGGCAGCATTGTCATGTTGTTTGGCAATGCTGATTCTTTGACCGAAAAAAAGGCCAGGCCTCTGATTACATGAAGAGTCGACCAACCGCTTGGCGATGTCTCGAAAAATGAAGTGGGCACTGGGACTCTAATTTGGTTTGATAAACTATTAAAAAAAAACCGATCTGAGATAGAATAGAATACTCTTTATTATGTACACCATATAAATTACAGACATAAATATAGAAACTTTACAATGGGTGACACAATGGGCTGTCCTATCGCTAAGAGCGATCATTTAAAGACAACCTTTGGATGGATTTAGGTAGGAAAAGAAGAAAAAGACTTTAAGAAGGTTTAATTTTGAGTAAACAAAAAATTTAAAGAAACCGTTTTTCTCCGTAGGTATTTTTTTTTATTAGTAAATAAGCTAAAAGTTTAAGATACCTACTTAGTATTTAAATGTAATTTGTACTTACCTATCTAATTAATAATGTACACAAGTAATCTGTGGAAACGTCGTTGATTGTACATTTGCCCATATGTCTATATATTTTTTTCTATCCTTTTTGTAATACACATTGTACAATTGTTTGTGTTTCCCAAATATATAAAAAAATAAAATAAAAAAAACGAGTGTGCTTATGACTATATAACTATAACTGCTAATACTGAAGTGAAACTTCAGTATTGCGTATTTGGCTATGAGAGGAAGAGAGAAAGAAAATGTGCGCGCGCACTGCTGTCTCTTGCTTATATCCCCCACTCAACTCCCGTTCGCCTCGCCCGATCACACTTTTCGTAACGCTTACGTCACGCGTTCGCCAGCTTACTCCCCAAGTCAAGCGTGCGTAAAGAAGTTTCACTTCAAAAAGTATATATTATTATTGCAATGTAGTTCAAAAGAAGAAAAATGTAGAATTGCTTGTTTGATTAATATATTTTTTTTTGGAGTATGTCAATATTTTTGTCAGTTCCACAGTGCCCTAGTTTTAATATTTATCATCGCATATCCACTTCTATTGGGTAATAATAAAAAAAAAACCTTCAAAAGATCTAAACTTAATCCCATTATTGAAAATTTTATGAGTAAGTATATCAGTATCGAAACGTAACTCATTCAAAAATGAATATGTTTTTCTTCTGCTCCTAACTTAATATCATTACTTACTTCAGAAAATAACTTTCTAAGCAATAATAATGTTATGAAAAATAACCCTTCGCTAGTTCATATTTCTAAACCAAATGAATGTATAAAAAACGGCCAAGTGCGAGTCGGACTCGCACACGAAGGGATCCGTAACACAGTACAATATTAAAAACTATTTATTGTTTTAAATACTTTAGTAAAAAAAGTTCCTACAATTATTAACTTCACGTTATATTTAATATGTATTGTTATAGCGGCCATTACATAGTGGTACACACTCTGTGGAAACTTTAAGTGTCTACCTATTACGGTTCAAAAGATACAGCCCTATGACAGACGGACGGACGGACAGCGGAGCCTTAGTAATAGGTTCCCGTCGGCACCCTACGGAACCCTAAA
Organism: Hydraecia micacea; assembly: GCA_914767645.1. NCBI lineage: Eukaryota > Metazoa > Arthropoda > Insecta > Lepidoptera > Noctuidae > Hydraecia > Hydraecia micacea. Next base: position 3,547,209 of record OU611781.1, read on the forward strand.
AAAAATCGACATCGTGCATTTGCGTGCTGCCATACCATGAATAAATTGTAAGTTCAATGTTTGAAGAAAATTCTTATTTTTCTTATATAAAGGTATACTTATTATGTAAGTGTAATAAAGTATAAATTTAGGCTTCGTCGACCTTCATGTTCCACCTTTATAAACTTGATATTATGTATTGCGATGAAGTTCTGAAATTATTTATGTTTTAATCATAGTGGTCACGGGTTCAAAGAGTTTTGCTAACGTTTTTTTTTAAATTATGTTCTGTATCAACAACGTATCAGCTGTGGTGGGGCTTTTAAAGAATTATGAAAATTAGGGCTCATTCATCTTTGATAGCAAAATTGTTGTATATTTTATTTGTGAAAATCGCCTGGTATGTTTTCTGCATATTGTTGCAGACAAAAAATTGACGAATTGTAAATTGAACTTACCAACTGAATTTTGACAAACTGTAATACGACAAGATTTTATTTCGACAATATGGAACTCCGACACGTCTTCATTTCGACAATACTTTAGTTCGAAATACCTTAAGTCCGACACTACTGTACTCCGACAGAGCGTTTCTTCGAAATGACTTAACTACGAAACTATGATCTATTTTTCAGAACGCTTTATACACGTAATTACTTAATTTTTATTTTTACAAATCTAAACTAATATTCTATAGAGGAAAGATTAGATTATTTGTATCTTTGTTTGTTACACTTTCACGCTAAAACGGCTAAACGGATTTGGATGAAATTTGGCATATGGGTAGACCATGTCTTAGATTAGGACATAGGATATTTTTAATCCCGATATTACCACGGGACCGAGACTTATGCGGGTAAAACTGTGGGGCGCAGCTAATAAAAACACCACAGTCACCAAAACGCGCGGTCGCACGTTGCTGGCGCGCGCGTTTTGGCGATTTGTAGCATTGCGATAATATAATGCAATACAAAGATCGTTCCTTGTATTCAACTATTCATTCGGTCACGAACGCACGCCCGAGTCAATACACCTTACGACTCAATTATGATGAAGTGAGAAGGTAACGAAACGTAATTTATTTACTACTCAACGGAGGGCGATTCTGAATATGTAAATTCATTGTGGCACGAATAATTTATTGTTAAATAATCGCTGAGCCTAAAGAAGCGGGTGCTTGCGTGACGGTTAAGTTGGGTAGCCGTTTAGTGATAAGCGGTAGCGGGAGTGATGTTGAATAAGTTTCTAACACACATGTCAAACTATTCGTACCTTTTTTTTGTCTTATAGAAACCTTCGTGGATCTTAGTCCTACGGCCTGGGGATGGTGGAAGGGTCTGTCAGATGCTTACTGAATAAACCACACGGTGTTTTTCCAACTACGTCATTCCGGAGGGGCACATGTGCATTTCCTCTTGCTTCCACGGAAAGCATTGACCAGCCTTACGTTAAGGCGCTTTTCCTCTTGAGAAGTAAGCTAAATTGGTACCTTTTTGTCGTTTATTGTGGACGTCACCTTAACCTCTTGCAAAACCTATAACTTATTGCTCTTTCACCCTCATGCCACCTCCTTTTTTGCCGCACCTTAATTGCGTACACACAATCAACCACAATCTAAATAATTTCGAAGGATATTGCTTATCCATTGCTTGCTTCGTAAGTTCGAATCTGTATGTCCATCAACGTAAATAACGCAATGAATGTTGTTGAACTGTCAAAATGAAAGCCATTGCTACTGATAGTGTGTTATGCCACTACCGCGCTGGTCCTGTGTTTTTTACAAGTCGTAGTAAGAAAAACTTATGACCAATTTATTTTACTGTGATAAATAAGGTCTGCAAACGAAATAAAATAAATTAATCAATAAATTGATTACAGCAAGTGTTCGGTACTTCACGTTAACCGCTCGCAATCCATCACTTAGACCTATTCGATAGGTGCTGTTACCTTAAAACGGCCTATAAATATACGCCAATTAACAAATAATTGCTGCAATAGATAACAAACTATAACTTTCATGGCTTGCTTCCTTGATATCACATTTGAATAACGATTTTGGACAAAATATTAAGGTATAATTATGACGCTTTTAAAATACATTGATTTGGATGTAAACACAGGGTTTGTGTCTTTTCGAACACCATGTTAGAGACTCACATAATGTATTATGTATCAGATTTTATAACGTTTTATTTCCGTGTCCGTTTTTTTTTTTATTTTTACTCCATACGAACTGTCATAGTAACAATTGATAATATTTCATCAAAATTAAAATATTTTAATTGACATAAACCTGCATGGGCACTTATGACACGTCGTTAGAAGCTAGGTGCACGGTATGTGCATCGTACTTATTAACCGACTTCCAAAACGGAGGTTATTTATGTTCGACTTTAATGTTTTATTTCTGAAGTGAAAACTTCTTTAGCGGCGTTGTACACTTTTTTTGTAATGGGTAAAAAATGTTAAACTCGCGTCAGGACACGTGACCTGATCGAAAATTCGTAAGACGGATGGAGAGTAGACAGCCGGCGCGGCGTAGGAGTATCCCCTCTCTTTCTACGGCGCGGCGAAAATGTATGCCTGCGTCTGCTGTTTCGTTTAGGCGGTGCAGGGCGCTTGCGCGAATGTTCGTGTGTGTTTATGTTTTCACTTCTGCCGGCACTCCCGGAGCGCAACCCGTTGTTTTTATATTGTCGTTCAGCACATCTATGCATTAAAGATTGATTATTTTTGCCAGCCGAGTATTATCGCTTCAAATTATCAACTCAGCCTATCGCAGTCCACTGCTGAACACAGGCCTCTCCCAGGCTACGCCACAACAGCTTGACCTCCGAGTTCCGAATCCAGTCTGTCCCAGCCACTTTTTTAAGGTCGTTGATCTATTCGGTATTATCGCTCAGCAAAGTATTTTTTATTTCGTAACTACTTTCTTTCAGAAGCCTGAAAGTCTGGCAACCAGTCTTACCAAGGGGTATCGTATTACTCAGTCACTGGGTTGTGGAGGTCAGATAGACAGTCGCTCAAACAGTATGTGGTATTCAGCTGTATCCGGTTAGACTGGAAGCCAACTCTAACAAAGTTGGGAAAAGATTAAGCAGATGATGATGATGACCTACTTTCTTTCCGCTGGCTTATAGCGAAGATATACACAAAAAATTAAACACTGTTACCAGGTGAAAAATTCAAAATTAATAAAACAATTTTCCTTAAAAAGGTTTAATAGGTGAAGTGAACTCGCTGATTAAAAGGGACATATATTTTTACCTCGAGCGTTCTTTACAAATCGTAAAAGCCTTCATAAAAATCGCTTAAAGCGCCCTTTGTAAAGTTCGAAGCCCTAATATCGCTTAAAACAGTATTAAATACCAAGCCAACAAGTTAATGGTAGACTTACTCCACAAATAAAATTATTATTCGTATAGCTTTGTTTTGCTTTAACCGCAGTTAGTGTGGATTTGTAAACATTTTACGAGTCTGTAAAGTTATGTGTCCTTTTTTGCAAACCCTTTTTAGGGTTCCGTAGCCATATGGAAAAAACGGAACCCTCAGGAACGGTCTGTCCAACCGTCTGGATTAGCGATGATGAATATAACCATCAACCATTAAATTTAACTAATATTTCAAATTAACTATGATATTCAATAGACAAAATCAACATTATCGAATAAAAATATCATATTATCAACTTCTTCGGCGCAAAATTGGCAACGTCGAACTAATAATTAAAAATATTCATTCCTTTACGTGCATTTAGTTGTGTGCTCTATCTCTCTTACAATAAAACACATTTACTGTTGGGGATATTTTATTCCAAACAAAGGAAGTGATATTTTAACAAAATTATTTCGGTCGGTTAATGGTTGCAACATGCATTCGCTAATAGCATATTTACCTATTCGACATGTTGCAGATACTTGAATGAAAATAATAACAAATATTTTCAACCAATAAAAATATCGATATATTATTTTAACAATTAACTATTAACCAATATTATCATCCCTAGTGCGAATAATCTGGGAGAAAAATGGCTGCGTGGCACCCATGTCACACAGCCATTTTTCTCGCAGATTATTTATTTATTTATTTGGTCTACCAAAAATTGTTTACACTAATTTACAAGCAAAATTAGAACATGCGCTTAAACTCTACACAGTGCAACTATTAGCACTATATCGATGAAAATTTTCATAATCATCATCAGCTTACAGCAGTCCACTGCTAGACACAGGCCTGTCCAATTGCACGCCATTGAAAGTGTATTCTGTAAGCCACCAACAATGACGTAGGCAGTGAAATTATGAAAAAAAATTGTTGTGGAATAAATACATGTAACCGAGAGATGAAAAATAAAACTCTCATTACCCATGTCATAAGCGTTTGGCGTGTGGTATTGTTGGATTACATATTAAAAAAGAATATTTCTTAAGACTTCTGTCTTTGCTATTAAAGTAATTAATAGTTTTTGAGATACATAATTTTATGGGATATTGGATATTAGAAAACTTATTTCCAGTTTTTGTAATTAATAGGATATGGGCTGACTACTACAGTAACTTAATATTAAGGAGGACTGCCCCGCATTGGTCTTTGGTCGTTGGTTGTCGGATTGCCGTCCCATGGGACTATGAGAGTGAGGGATGAGAGAGTGCACCTGTATCTGCGCACACACTTGTGCACTATAAAATCTCCCGCGCCGAAGGCTAGTCTCCGCGTAATTCCGATCAAGCCTGTCCGTTGCTGCCCTCTCCTAGCGACGCCTTAAGCTGAGGTCCGTACCCCACAGGTGGTGCCCATAGCATGTAGTCGCTTAGTTTTTAAGTTTTTTAAGCCCTGGCTGGAGGCCTTAATTTATTGAGGCAACCACAGCCGCCCGACCCTTGCTCGACAAGCCAGCCCGCGACGCTGAGCAAGTAGCTTTAAATTCCCCAATTAATAACCAGACCCAGCCTGATCATTGCTGCCCTCCCCCCAATGACTCACTAAGCCGAGGCCCGAACCCCACAGGGGGTGCCCTTAGTGGAGCTCATTTAAATATCCTTAGTTTGTAAGCCCTGGCTGGGGGCCTTAAAGTAATTTTCGGCCACCACAGGATAGTCCGGTTAAGCAGTAAGGCAACCTTAGCGAGTTGCATCTGCGAGTGGTCAGATCAAAAAAAAAAAAAAAAAAAAAAAAAAAAAAAAAAAAAAAAAAAAAAAAAAAAAAACGATTAACCTTATAGGTTGAACTGCGCGATGCCATTCCCAAAAAAAAGGCTAGTCTCCGTTGAGATTGGCCGAAATACGGCCTGAAGGACTATTATTATAAAAGTGAACTGTAAGTCTACATACTTCTTAGTACGTTGCCTTTACATTTGAGGAATCCCATCGCGTGACTGCTACGTAAAAGAATTTTCTAATGCTCAAATATTAAGCTTTAAGCCCAAGGCAGTATTTACTAATCATAATAGTAATTATGTTAAAATACAAACCTTACAAAATGAAATCGTTATGCAAAAAAATACCAAGCCAAGTAATGAGTTTTGGGTTCAGATATAATTAAAACGACCTTTTGCAGCTTTTATATAATTATATTCGGAACACGTTTCACAATAATAGCATCGGTACAATTTCGCTGCGAAAGATTCCAACTTAAAAATTTGTTTGAACTGACATCGGAATCAAGTCTCAATTTATTGATTGCGTCTTAATGAATACTCGAGTTTGTATTTATAAATAGCTCATTCATGGTAGTTACTAATGATTACATTATTGGCCTTGTTTATTATATTTTCAAAAGTTATAACGTGTTTTTGTTTTACTGAAATTAAATTGCTTGAAAAATTCACACAGTTTAAGCCCTGGTACATTAGAAACAGTGATTTTCACCGGGACCTCAAGATGGATGTCATAAAGATAGTTATACAAAAATATGCAGAAGCTCATGAACACAGACTTCATCATCACGTGAATGTCGATGTAATCCAATTCCTTGACAACACTGAAAGTGCGAAGAATAAAAAGGGTAAAACCTTTTGAGTTCCTGTAGTGCAGTATAAGTGAACTTAACCTGTACAGCAAATGCTGACTATAAAGACCACGTGAATCAAGTATAGTGAACTAGCAGCGGCCCGCGGTTTCACCCGCATAAGTGTCGATCCCGTGGGAATATCGGGATGAAAACTATCCTATGTCTTTTCCCGGGACTCAAAATATATCTGTACCAAATTTCATCTAAATCGGTTCAGCGGTTTAAGCGTGAAGAGGTAAGAGACAGAGAGACAGTCAGACACACTTTCGCATTTAGTATACTCGTATTAGTATGGATAAGAAAGACGTTAATGGACGATTTCTTAATTTTATAATTTAATTCAAATATTGCCGGGCAAGATGTTTCTGTTTCTGGGCCAAAACTAAAAAATAATAACATAGAATTAATTTAAAAAAAAAAATTACCTTAAACAGCAATGTAGGGTGTTTCAGTTTGGTTGTAAAGGTCCAAATTCATACCGGACACACCCAAATTGCAAAACCAGTAAAGCGTTTTAACCCATTCGATAAAATCTGATTTCAAAAGATTTTCGGAGTTTTCTCATCACGAAAAATACCTCAAACATCGTCCGCTGTATACACGTCCGTTAATAATGGACACTGGTCATTGTACTCGGAAGGGTCATCTCGGTGACAACGTGGACGAAACTCACTTCAACCCAAGGAACCTTAAAACTCACACACAGAAACAGTATACGTGACTGTTACACACACATGGACAAAGCGAATAGGACTCGCAATAAAAAAATATGCAGATAGGTACAGAAGGCTGGCTCCATACGACGAGCCAGAACAGGCACACGCACACATCTCGGTCAATCTCAGTCGAATGCCAGTCGTATGCAGACTACACGTAAGCACATGTGACCAACCAAAAAAAAAAAAGCACATGTGACCTACGTCAAATATGTCTTTGTGCGCGTGCATTTTTGCTTTTCGTATGGGGCCGAGCTTCTGTGTATAATATTTATTTTGTGTCTCGCATAGATTCCAACAGGTTGTGTTAGTGCGAGTTTCTGAGAGCAAGTCAGTGTTGTCCAAATATTTTTCTGAATGACCAGCGTCCTTCCTTCTCCAGTCACCAAATTGTAGGAGCGCAGGCACACCCATTGTATTACAAACACTCATTTTTATTATTACTCGGCCGCCATTTAATTTTCTCGGTCCGTGTTCGGGTGTTTTAAGTGTCGTACGACTTTTTTTTCGGACGGACCGCAGCGGATAAATCAGCGTTAACTTTTATTTGGGGTCAGTTTTGGCGATTTTAAGGGAGGGCTGTCTGCTTTTAGCAGTACATTACGCTATAACACCAAAAGATGGCTGTTGCGATGGCGTGGAGCAAGTTCACTGGCGTTCAATCAATTGACATGGTCTAAAGTCAAGAATCAGAAAATGTCTAAAGGTTGATGATGATAACGCATGGTATTTAGATTGCAAAGATATTTCTAGGCTATGAAGAAATGTTCACACTGAGGGTCCGCCTCCACGCAAAATGCATTGACAAACTAGCAAGCAGTTTGTTTTGTTTTTTCAGCAGTTACAATCCTAAAGCCGAAGTTTACACGGTGCAATTTAATTGCCGTAAGTTGAAGCAAAAATAATGTTTAGACCATGCAGGTCATTTATTTTGTTGCTTTTATTTTATTGTATTCTACAGGCAATAAACTTGCATCGTTGAAATCAAGTTTGTAGTACTGTTTCACATATACAGGGTGGCAGTAGCATCGACGTGCAAACTGAAACCATGATTTCAGCACATGATTCTAGAACCCTAGCGTGATATTTATCGTCGGTTAACAAAAACAAAGTGCAGTTTCATAGGAAACTTTAATATCTATGCTGTCAAAATGTATGGAATAGCTTTTTTTTTTAATAACCTACGAAACATTAAATTCTAACGGAGGGGTTTCAGAATTATTTACCTACTGAATCTATGGTAACAAGTTTCGCGTAGATGTCCCTGCCACCCTGTCGATCCTTGTGTTGTATATAGATCTTAAAGCCCGAAATCAGTCAGCTCACTATTCTTCATCAAACAAGTCCTCAATCAATTTCCAATTTGATTCCCCAGATTAATCCAAGCTAGTGCTCAAGAGGCCGTCAAACTGAGTGCACTAAGTGTCTCGGACATTCGGACGTGGAGTACAAACGAGGGACTTGGCAAGTAGGGCGATGCCACAATGAGGCCCACCCGACGACGCCACAGACAATAGACGAGACGCAGTCTGACCCTGTTGATCCTCTTTGAAAAATGAGGCAGGAAATAAACTCGAAACACAATAGCCTCAACTATGAAGGGAATTATTTCGTAAGTACTATTACGTTAAATGTTGGGATTGAAGAAGTTAATGCGATTTTTTGGTGTGTGAAAAGGAATATGAGCGTGGTTTTTATTTTGCTTGCTTGGGTATAAGCGAGTAATTGTGCTTAGTTGGTATGGGTGGAAAGATAAAGAAACAATACAGGATTTTTATAGAAATAAAGTCAGTCTTGTTTCTCTTCTTTTCGTTGTATTGTCTATGCTTTCACGGTATTCCGTATCTACTGAATAAAATGGTCCTAGTTTATCATTTGTGACTTCAAGTGAGAGCTATGGAAACAGAACCCAGTATTGCATAAATATGTAAACTACCCTTAAATAAAATAAAATAATAAAATGCCTTATGTAAATGCCCTTTATACCTGGAGGCTATTATTTAGGTAGTAAGTTTTTTTTGTTTACATTTTTAATTTTGATTTATTATTATTATTTCTTTGCTTGAGTACTTATAGTGTTTATTGTATTTTTTGGTATATTGGCGTGGCTAGCTTACCTATGGCAAATAATTCAATTTAATGTACTGTGTCCTGTAACGTTAATTACTTTGCATACCTAGTGTTGTATAAAATCAATTATTTTCTAACTGAACAGACAGCTGTGCTGTTGGGGATTTTGTTCCGCTACTTCTTCTTCCCAGCGAAAGCACTAGGAAGTGGCGAAGGGCGGGCGTTTCGGGGGACTGTCTTTTGTAATTTTGACGTTCGAAAAGTGCTGATTCTCAGCCTAGTTTGAATAAATGACTTTTGATTTTGAAAATGTAGGTACCTACATTTCATTCCTTCGTCTACAGCTATTTTAATTTTCTGAAATTGTCTACTAACACACAAATTTTCAATTTTATCAATCGTTCCAAAGACTCCGTTTTCAGTTACCTTTTCGCTGATCTAACAAAACCCTTATTATCCTAATGTATTACCCAAATATAATCCTCAAATAGGTCCAAAGGACATTATATGCCCAACGAAAACAGACCAATAAACATAATATTTTATTAGAGCGTCTGTCAGCTGTCTTTTGCTAACAGATTTTTTATTACATAAACGATATTTCCTACATTCGTTTTTTCTATTTTAGGTGCATCAGCAGTGACAATATCAATGGATAGTAATGTTTCTGGTGTTAGCGTTTTTTTTTTATGAATATCTTCATCATGGAATACTTGTATATCGTATTGAAGTATCCTGGATATATGCCAGGATATTTCAGAAATCAGTATGTAGTAAAACTGTCGTATTTTCTGTTGTGATTGGTGGTATCTTTGTCTTTATTATGACGATGGTTATATTCCTTCTCTATTGCTAGTTATATGAATCTAGGACATAATATTTAACCGAATATACAGGGTCCCATTAAAATAAATGGACAAATTTTAACACAGCGCTCAGTACGTCTAACCAAAGATATCCAAGTAAAAAAATCTGATAAAGTGATTTTTTTTTACCTAAAATAATAAATTTCCAGCACATTAGTGTATTTTCGCTAGCTGATTATTTTTCTTGTAAGTATCTAATGCGTTTTTCTTATATATTTTTACCATCGTCCTTATTTTGGTGGTCTGAATGATTTCTAAAAGTTGGTCCATCTATTTTAATGGGACTATTTTATTTATCAGAACTAAATCATGTGGCATTGCGAGAGATATTTCATTTATTCGCGTATTCATGTATACATTAAAATATAAATATTTATTTCTTCACACACATTATCATTACATGCACACAAAACATCGACATGCAAAAAAACTCTCATGTCCAATACACAACTGCCACAAATTCAAACATTCTCACGCTTCTTCATAACAGCACAACGTAAACTAAAGTATCAATATAAATAAAATTATCTAAAAAAAATACTCATTTTACCCAACCGTCCCAAATCCCCAATTCGGTGTGAAAGCAGAGGTTGTCGAGGTGTCATCGTAACGGGATAATCCTATCGATTCACGCCGAGCCCCTTCTACTCTATGGCTTCCGTATCCATTTCAATAGTGCCTAATCTATCTCTAGTATTTTGGTTGGTATTATATCGATTAATTAGTTTTCGTTGTGTTGTGGGTAGGTGTGCTGAGTTTTGATTGAGAATAGGCCACCTTGACGTTTCTTGGAGTTTTCAGAGGGCGCGATTTAGGGATTGTTATTGGATTTGTATGGGTGCTGTCGTAATATCGTACTGCGATCAACAGTTTAGTTGCATGGCATGTTTTTGACGGTATGACACTATGACCTGTTGTTACTATGCTTATGTCTCTAGGAATGGTCCATAATTAATAATATTATTACCTACCTATATATTCAGTAGATTTCATGGTGATTTCAGCGGAAATAGATTTGAAAATACTAAGAAGGCATTGTTAGTCTTTTTTACAAATTACTTCTGAGGTTTTTTTTTTTTTTTTTTGCTAATAACCTGCGCTGTACCATTTCTGGAGGAAATCATTTTTTTTTCGATCATTAATTGTCATAGGGTGTATTCATGTATAACGCTGGTAACCGGCACCGTCAATGCTGGTCAGCGCAGTAAACCAGCGGGAAATCAGCGCGAACCAGTGCGAACCGGCGCCGACTACTTCAGATATTATTTTTTTTTTTTTTTGCTTGCTGTCAGCTTGATGTGCTGGCGTCTGTACCTACATAATGTAGCAATCATGTACTGTACTAAAACAAATCCAGATCAAAAATAATAAAACTAGACTAAAAAACACAAACCAAACTACTATTTTTTCATAACAAAAATAATAAGACTAGCTCAGAACAAAACCGACTGACACAACACATTAATAAATATTTAGTCCCAACAAATTTACTATTGTGTGGGGCCACGAAGTTAGCTGACGGCGATGCGAGAAAGTTCATTAAACTTGAATGTGTGAGACTGGGGCTATGTCTCTGCAATTTTGCTTGAACACTGATATGTTACCGGGCTATTTTCATCAGTTTGAAGTAGTTGCTTTAAGATTTTGTGTGAGAAATTTAGTTTTAGTAGTGTTGTGAATGTTTTAAAGGCTTTTTGTTTCAGTTTTCAAGAATATTTCACAGCATTGAAAGCAGTTTTTGTTTAGCAGCGCAAGGAAAATTAACAATAAGAAGATGCACACGTATGATTATAATTTAACTTTTTGTTGAGACCGCTGCACTCAACATCGGTCTCAACACTTTTTGACATCTTATGCGGGCTCTACACCTTAATTAATATTCCGCATTTATTTTATTCTATTTACAAAACTATCTAACCACCCAAACGATCTCCAATACTAACGTCGACATTATCAAAGAAATGCCGACTGTCGCTGTGCTCAGTCAGCGCTTCGGCTCTGTATTTCACATGAGTCGCAGTCTGTCGCGGTATGCTGAGTGACGACCGATTGAATTTTAATTTTATGATTCATGTTAGGCTTAAATCAACTTATTTTCATTAGTTATTTATATATATCAGAATAAACGGTCTTAGTTACTGTTCATCCAAATCTAACTTCTTAGAATATAATAGTAGATAAAGTAGATTGTACAACTAGTGCATAAAAGAAGCCATTTTACCCCGAGACGTATAAACGTCTCGGGGTAAAATGGCTTGTTTATGCCTGAGTTATACACTCTGCTTTTCACTTCGATTGCGAGAAAATGAAACAGGCATAAAGTATATAACAGTACCTACGTAATTAATCAAAAATGTTGCAAAGCATAGCTAATTCCCGCCACGAAACTTTTTAAAAGTTTATTTTTTTTATTTTCAATATGTGTCATTCGACTTGGGTACTTCATACTGCCAAGTCATAAAAACGTTTCTTTGCGTTTTTAAATAATAAATGACAACTATTTTACCTGATTTTATTAAATTAGTTTAAGAAATTAAAGAAAATGAAATAAATCACGACTTTAATCTGCGAAGTTTTATTGTGCGTGTGGGCTGTTGGGCATGATTATCTTAGTCTTAGAAAAAAAAATTACTTTATGCACTAGATCATAAAAAGCAATTTTATGTCGCCTAGGCACAACATAAAGACGAACTTTTAGAGCATGAGAAGTGAAAATGTTTTTTTCTTAATAATTCATGAATCCCATTCCCGGTAATTATAATAGTGACTAAAACCATCACCATAATATGGCCATAATTTTTCCACGGACACACTGTCTGTAAGTAGGTACTAGGTACAGACGCCAGCACATCAAGCTACCCGACACTGTCAAATTTTCCCAATCAACTTTGAACCTTATCCTTTAGCGATAAAGTTGAAAATCTATTAAATAAGTTTGACAGATTGTAGTAGCTTGATATGCTGGCGTCTGTACACAAACGCTTATCTCTTAGCCAAACGCGCCCAAGTTATAAATGATCACCGGTTGTCCAAACATTATGCGACGCCACGCGCCGGTCAGGCCGAATAATTAATGCTTACGTAGTCGCCGGCGCCGCTCCGCGTTGGCAAAAATCGACTTTGAACATAAATGAGGGTTTGTTTATTTATTTTGTTATGGTTTTGTGTTATGGCGTTTAGAGTTCTGTATCAAAGGATCAAAGTTCAAAACGGCGTGAAAACATCGTGAGGAAAATGGCATGTCCTAGAACACTACTACAAACAAAACTCCTTCTGTGTTGTATACAAAACTTGTAGTAAACATACACAAACAAACAAACACACATACACAACATTTCTAACGATACATCTCTGAAACAACGGCAATACTTGTCTGATACGTGTTTTAAGCACGACATGTATATAACAAGTCTTTAACAAGACTTGTTTAAACAAGTATCACAACTTAACAAGTATCATAAACGCGGGGTTATACTAGACTGTATTTTAGTTAGCCAAATAAATGACAGAATGCGAGTTACTAAAGCCGCTATCATGACAAGTGTGTTTATCAAGTTCTTTAGCAGTGTGTAACTGCGTTCATGATGTGTCCTACATTTCCTTTAATTTATTTCAAATCTCAAATTGTTTATTGCAATCCATAATGTACAATTACAGGTGGTAAATAAAAAATAATAAAAACAATTATGGACCCTGTCGGGCACAGCAAATTTTTAAATAAGTAGAGAGAGGAAGAGCGCTTTATTAACTTTCCTTGTTGTAAAGTTAGAATTATTTTCTATCCTATTACCTATGTATTTATATTTCCATTTATTCTATTTATATTTTATATTTTATTTCATGATAAGGAAGGATAATAGATTTAACCAAGATATGGAATTTTGTAAAAATCTAAGATGACGTGTACTTAATTTTGACATTGATTTTAAAGTAATGATTATACTAGCTCTGCCCCGGCGAACTTCTTTTTTTTTACGTTTACCCAATTTTCATAATAACTTTCGCAATATTAAATTAACGGTTCACATTAGGTGTATGTAATAGGAGCGTACTCGATCAAAATGTATGCTTACCTGAAACAACTAATGCAAGCTGAAATAAATAATGAACTATTTAACCATTACTCCATTTTTTTTTTTAATTTAACCAATTTTTATTTCTAACACACTTAACCTATTTTATAATTTAACACTAAAATATATACAAGTATAGTAAGTTGTATATACAAGTATAGTAAACTTGTATAATACAAGTGTATAATAAAAAAGGAAAAAAAAAGAAAAAGACAGGAGCTCATTGGCCATCAAAATATTCGTCTGCATCGCTTATCATTATACCACTCCATTATCTACAACCCTATTAAAGACCCCCTTTCTATAATTACTCTTTAAATAGGCCCTAATCAATATTCAAAATAGAGCAACGAAGACGAAGAGCTGGACGTGTGAAACAAAACAATTTATTCAACAATAATTTATAATTCATGTTCGTACTGATAGGCCTTAATTGGCTGTCTATATGTTGTCGAATCTGTCTTCACTCGTTACATATTAATCGAGCTATTTACAGCTAAAACAGGCTATTTTGTTCAATTCCCGTTACACTAGGATTTAAATTATTTAGTCAATTCAATGTTCATTCAATTTGGACTGGAATAATAAAATGGGATGTGTCAGTTGTTTCGAATGGTTTGTATTATTTATTTCGTTTATTTATCTATATACATATTTTAGTTACATTTTTAAATATTTCTTAAAATATAAAAAAAATATTTATTTATTATTAAGGCACATCAAAAACACAAACATTTACTAACAGAGAACAAAGACATGGACTAGTGTTTTTATCCCATCTATTCGAAAAGGACGACTTGGTTCGCCTTTAAGTGCACCCAAAGGTGGTGTTTTCTATAAGAAACTTTTAGCGGGCAGTAATGACTTTTTAATCCTCTTTATAAGTGCGTAGCAAATATCTTTGCCGCGCATTTTTTGAATTTGGAACATCTTAGTGTTCAACGCCAAAGAAATCGAACGCAAATATTATTGTTTGAATAAAGACTGGCTGGTACGACGGCCCATAGTCACGCCGCCGACTGAATAAAAAAAAAGAGAAATCAAATTAAAAACGCGCGAACTACAACCCGCGTTTTCGTCAATTTTCAGGGATTGTTAGAAATTCATGGTTTTGTTTTGATTCGTTGTTACTCTATGTTTTATTAAATAATAAGATTACAATAAAATATGAGGCGGCTTTTATTTTCTCATAGTGGGTGATGAAAAGTACAGTGTATTACTCGGGCGCAAAATATATTTTTGGCTCGGGCGACGTACTCTGAATCCCTCGCTGTAAAAATATTATTTTGCTCCCTTAGGATACAATCTACTATTACGTTATTATTATATTCATTGTTGAATGAGTAAAACCCAATTTATACGATGCAAGTTTCTTGCCTGTGGCATACAATAAGATTGACAAACAAATTAATGTGGCTTGTGGCTAAGTAATAACAGCCGCTCGGTTCGGTCGATCAGGTTAAGCTACGCTTGCCGCGGTTGGTCCGTGGATGGGTCACTATCTTTACGTACCAAGACCCCTCCGTGTCTCGGAAAGCACGTTAAGCCGTTGGTCCCGGCTGTCTTTCGTGGATCTTTGACAGTCGTTATGGGTAGTCAGAAGCCCGGAAGTCTAACAACGAGTCTTACCTAGAGGTATCGTATTACCCAGTAACTGGGGAGGTATTCTACTCAGAGCACTGATTTGAACCGCACTTGGACGAACAGCACCTGAGCACTTCCACTAACCGCACTGAAACAAAATTTTGTAACGTGCGGTTCGGTGGAACAATTGTTTGTGAAGGTCAAATAGGCAGTCGCTCCATGTAAAATACTGGTATTCAGCTGCATCCGGTTAGACTGGAAGCCGACCCCAACATAGTTGGGAAAAGGCTAGGCAGATGATGATGACTGTTTCTTTTCTAGATTTAGTAAGTATTGATTAAGATGATGTTGGAAGCAGGTGGCCTAATGGTATCGGCCCCGACTTACGAGTTTTATGTCGTAAGTTTGAGCCCAAACAGGCACTTTGTGTATAATTAATTTTCATCACCACTGCTCTCACAACTGTGAAGGACAACATCGTGAGGAAACCGTCATGTCCTAGAACCAAAAATTCGCACCTGCACTAGGCCCGCGTGGTCGATTTTATTTATACGGTGTACATAATAAAGAGTATTCTATTATAGCCCACTCCCTTTTACAGAGAGGAGGCCTGTGTCCCAGCAGTGGGAACATTATAGGCTGATTAAGACTCCGAATAAGTGGTTAACGCTGCTTACAGACCAAGACGTTTGCCAATGCGTTACCAACATAAGAAGAATATTTATTATGCAAAAGATTGTATGACTTTTGAGACATATTATAAGGTTGAAATTGAAAAGATTCCCGTTTTTTTTTAACAAACACTAATCATAACCCTAACTGAAATCATTGCTATCCATCAAACAAACACCAAGCTACTAATACCAATAATAATCCATAGCAATGAAATATCATCTGGTATCCGTTTCCGACAATCAGGCCAAAATCGGGCCAATTACGAGCTCAGGTGTTGGCTCTACCGTGCGTTGGCTGTATGCCAGAATTTGGCATCGGATAAACAATTCTGTTTTCCAAAATGTACTATTAGGGCTCGTGACGTGTACTAAGTATGCTTTATGCTGATGTAATCTGCGAGCTAAGAGACGCCGTCATGTTAGGTGTCTGGCACTTTCAGGATTATGCTTAACTTAAACAGAATATTATGTACGGACGCCAGCACATCAAGCTACCCGAAACTGTCAAATTTTTCCGATCAACTATGAACCTTATGCTGTAGCGATAAAGTTGAAAATCTATTACCTAAAGTTTGACAGATTGTAGTAGCTTGAGTGCTGGCGTCTGTACGTCTCCCTGTGTAAGTTAAGAGTCTACGATCATCTATCGTTGGAGTTAGGTTAAGAGGACATGCTAATCAGTTTTGAGAAAAATAAATGTTCATGTCCTATCTAGATCCTGTATTTTTTTTTAATAGTCAAAGCTTTTAAATAAATTAAATAATTAAACATCGTGAGGAAACCGGCATGTCCTAGAATCAAAAATTCGAAGACATGATGTGACATCATCAGCAGTGAGAATATTATAGGCTGATTATGATGATGATGATTATGATTGTTTCATAAATAATTAATCAATTATCTCAAGCTAAATTAAATAATAAAAAATATCGCAAAGCACACTTTAAATCACTATCTCAAAGATTTTGAAGGATATAATATCTAATACATTGCTTCATAATCATAATGTCGTCTGCTTGACTACGTAAGGCTAAGTGCGGGAGGAGTCATTAGATGATTTCCCATCCACAAAAAAAAAAAAAAAAAAAAGTCTAAGTGCGCACTGCGCTGCGATTTTTTCAATCAAATATTCATGCGAAATAAAATAGCAAACGCAAATATTTTTCCAGCGAATTCTCAAGCGATTCTACTTTAGAATATTGTTATAGTTCACAAGGCTTAATGACGCAATTAATTTTGTTGAATTGTCAAAATTAAAGGCATTGGCACTGTGTAGGGATTGGTTAGGGTAATTACCCTGCAGAAGTCTTTTTTTTTTTTTTTGGATGGGAAAACATCTAATGACTCCTCCCGCTCTGGGTGGAGCGGAAGGGAGTGTCAGACTCTTACTGACTAAAACCCACCCGTGTTCCTTCCTTAGCCCTTTATGTTCCGGGGCAGCGTTAACCCTTTCGGACGATCCCGCTACCCCCTGCAGAAGTCTCAATCTGAGTCAAGAAACAAATGAATACGTTTAATTTCAAGTAGATGGACCAAAAAAGGTTCTTACAAAAATATGGTGCAAAACCTTTTTTGATCAATAATTAAGACATGAACATTTCACCTAAACATAAAGTGCTTTTATCCCCAAATTAGGGAAAATACAGACCTTATCATATTATGCTGTTAACCCTCATTTTTGCCTTTATACAGTTATTAGGCATTAGGTTACTGGTCAAGATAACCAAACGCAAACGTTTTCAATAATCACCGACATCAGAGTCCTAATGGCGGGAGCAATGAGATTATGTGCTTGGAAACATACTATTGAACATAATGTTAGTAGCCGTTGATTTCAAAATCTTTAAGTCATATTGTTACTGCTGAACCTACATTGGCATTAGCTTTAATTGTCACAAGAACGTGGTTAGGATAATCGTATATAATCAGCCTATAATGTTCTCACTGCTGGGACACAGGCCTCCTCTCGGTAAGAGAGAGTGGGCCGTAATCCACCACGCGGGCCCAGTGCGTGTTGGTAGATGTCACATGTCTTCGAATTGATAATCATGAATGAAGAAAATTATTGGTTTTGTTAAGTAACCTGAAATAAGGGGAAGAGCGAAGGAAAAACATTTGTTTTGGTTTAAAAACAAAAATTACTCGACGCGACGTACCCACAGTGCGGCCCTTTGCAAACGGGACGGATTCTTTACGGTGCGGCGTGTGAACCGCGCCGTAGAAAAAAAATGTGTCCGTCAACAAACTTCCATAGTAATCCATACAACACTGACGACCGTGCCTACAAACGGCGAATAAACCGTAGTTTTTCACGGCAAGAAAAACGTGTGTGTACAAAGGGCCTTATACTATACTTACTAAACTTATAAGTACCTACACGAAGATTCAAAGTTGCTTAACTTTTAGCTAGGTTTTAGCTTTCTCGCGTCTTGAAACATTCACAAAATAACTTAACATTCCCACAAATCTTGACACAGTTGCACCCACGATTC
Source organism: Hydraecia micacea (assembly GCA_914767645.1). Taxonomy (NCBI): domain Eukaryota; kingdom Metazoa; phylum Arthropoda; class Insecta; order Lepidoptera; family Noctuidae; genus Hydraecia; species Hydraecia micacea. The sequence continues at coordinate 3,565,675 of OU611781.1, forward strand.
ACGACTTCCTTTTCCAACCACCTGCATTCAACGTCAGAAAAGCTCAAGTATCTAAAATACCTGTCTATTTCCAGTGTACCTGATCCATCCTAATAACGTAGGCAGCCGACCTACATTTTAACGTGTCGCGTCGTGTTCGTTCAGAGGCCGGAAACGTACGTATCCTTGCGGAGGTGCGGATGTTTGGCGTCGCGCCAGCCGGTTCTGATCCGGTCCGTCAGATTATTGCGTTTTAAACGGAACGTTTTGTATTAGGTTCACTCTTGCTGGAGATTTTGACCTGTGATATAATAGATGGGGGTGGAGATTTTATTGAACCCTGCCTTTCCCGGTCTTTACTTTTAATAACAGCTCTGTCTTCTGCAAGGCATTTTCAAAGTTTAGATAATATAATCAGTCTTTAATTTTCTCACTGCTGGGACACTCGATCTCCTCTCTGTGAAAGGGAGTGGGCCGTAATTCACCACGCCGGCCCAGTGCGGTTTAATAGATGTCACATATCTTCGAATTTTTTATTCTAGAACATAACGATGTTTTCCTTCACCGTTTGGAGAGCAGTGGTGATGAAATTATTTACACAAAGTAATGCGGTTTTGCCTGGGTTCGAACCTACAACATATAACTCGAAGTTTAGATAACAACTGGTAATAGCACCTAAATACATTTGAAGGTACCTGTCAACAATATATTAATAGAAAACAAACAGCTCATTTATCAAATTAAATTTCGGTCGACAACATCCATCGGTTTCGTACTAAACTTCAACTATATCCGGCGATCCTGCATACTTATCTCTTTTGTTGACTGTGCACCAGGATAATCATCTGTTTTAGATGTCTGAATGCCTAGGGGAAGCCGACTTTTTAATTTATATTCTTCTTATTCTTAGCGTGTCGATGGCAATCTAAATGTCCTCGGCCCAGAATTCGGCTACGTGTTTGTCGCCATCACTAGCGTCCATCAGTTCCTGTAATGTTCAGACGACAGGACACGCAGGACATGATATTAAGTGTCCCATCTTTTGTGGAACAGCATCGCAATTTATTACTTTCATATTGAATCTTTTGTAAAAGATCACTTAGATACAATCAAGAGCGTTATAATTTCAACCGAACTTTTAAACAAAATCGTGTCAAAATAAAAACCAAAGACCCCCCAAAGTTGGTTGTCGCCCAGGTAACAAAAGGTGATTCACGTTCAACTAGCAATATTTTTTTCCAACCTTAAACGATCGACAAAATCGTCCCCGTGTTGTTAGCGTCTGCAACTACAAATTAATTGGCTATAACAGAAAAAATATTGTTATTGGTGATGCGAACTTTTATACACAAAAACTAGCCAAGTGCAAGTCGGACTCGCACACAAAGGGTTCCGTACCACAAGGCAGAAAACGCTGAAAAAAACGCATCTTGTATGGAGACCCGCTTAATTTTTTTTTTAATTTTATTATTTTTTGTTATAGTGGCTATAGAAATATACAGTCTGTGAAAATTTCTATTGTCTACTTATTACGGTTCATGAGATATAGTCCGGTGACAGTCAGACGAATGGACGGATGGACGGACAGGGCTTAGTAATAGGGTCCCGTTGGCACCCTTTGGGGACAGAACCCTAAAAAGCAGTGTCTACCTTTAGGCAAAAAGTATGACAAAAATCTTAATTGGGGGTGCAATGCGGGTTTTAGCTTAATATATTTTGTGCGGGGTTATAATGTGGGTTTAGTTGGCAGGACATAAAGGCTATATTGTCTGGTGCAGGTTGTAAAAGTCAGGAAATGGATCGCCCGTAATGGTCCTTTAGAGATGTGTCGCTAACGGCGCATTATTGAAATGGGCCCGAACAGAGCATATTGGGAAGAGAAGTTGTCATTTGTACCTACACCTTTTGTTCATTATTGTAACCTGAATTAGATTATTTGATCTAGGATTAAAATAAAAAGACATGTTTAGAGTGTAGAATTTTAATAAAAGGCAATAAATAGTAGACATAATCTTAACTATCTATTTAAATAAATGAAGAAAGAAAAATATTTATTGCGACTCGTACAGGAGGATCACAAACTAAACTAAACAAAGTAAAAAATAAAAAATCAAGTTATACAATAAAAAAAGTAACAAAAAGAAAAACACAAACACAACATATTTATAACACAAGAACGGCTGGACCGATATTTATTAAACTAAATAGCAGAATAACTATTAAAACATGGGATGAATGACGGAAAAAATTGTGAAGATAATTAATTTTTTCATACAACATTTATTGATTCTGAGGAGGCACGAAGTCCGCCGGGTCAGCAAGTACGTTTATAAATAAAAATGAAATACTGTTCATTGGTAAGCGCATCGCTTGAGAACGGTTGAACCGATTTGGCTGTTTTTTGTTGTAAAATATTCGTAATAGTCCGAATTTGGTTTTTATGGAAATATTCTTTTTTTAAATGTTCCCAGTTTTTTCCCGAATTTAAACATCTCCGGTTTTTTTTTTTTTCTATAAAAGTTTTGTGTGAACAATAGTTTGGTCAGGACAGACAAAGTCTGTCGGGTGAGCTAGTAGTAAATAAATCGTAATTTTATTTTTAACTTCATTCGATGATTAAAATAAAATTACTATTTTGTATAGAAGCAGTTACTACATCGTATTATTTTACACTCAAAGATGTATTTTTTACCTTTGGTCATTTGAGTCAAAACTCTATAGTCAGAGAACTACCATGTAATTAAAGTAAGTACCTACGTTGGCCTACAGGCAAAACCAGAAAGGAGCTTGAACCGAAGTAAATCTTAGAAATAGCTTGGCAATACGCAGAGATGAAACGAGATGAAATATTGTTACTATGAAAATAATCAAATCCCCCAAATCTTCGTAATTTGTTAGCCAAACGAAGCAAATTTAATACGAATTATTTTAGGTAAGCATTGTATAAAATATTGGTGTAATTACCGGTCTAAACGGTTGGCAACAGACGGCATCGGAACTTTGGAATGACGCCAACCATACACCTCTGTTACTTATTCATTTCCATTGATTTAATTTAATTATTTTCTATTGATTTTTGGAGAAGTCTTACTACAGTTGTTGTTCTATCACCAGTACGTCGTCAACAGTAAGTAACATAGGCATAGATGGGTGACCATTAATTAAATATTGATAGTTTTCCGTGCCTCGGAAAGCACGTTTAAGCCGTTGGTCCCGGCTGTCATTCGAAGATCTTTGACAATCTTTACGGGTAGTCAGAAGCCCGAAAGTCAGGTAAGTCAAGGTATCGTTTTACTCAGTAACTGGGTTGTGAAAGCTGGATAAGCAGTCGCTTCATGTAAAATACTGGTAAGGATTCAACTGCATCCGGTTAGACTGGAAACAGACCCCAACATAGTTGGAAAAAGGCTAGGCAGATTGTTGTTGATCTCAATTGAATCTTTTTCTATTGTTTTTTTTGAGAAGTCTTATTACAGTTGTTTTAATTAAGCATTCCGTAGTCAGTACGTTGTTATGAGCAAGTTACACAGCCGTAATTGAATTCATGAATATTTTCTGAAATCCTGAACTTTCAATTTTCCGCAGTCTAGAGATGATACATTAGACCAAAATGCTAGAGTTCTTAGTTTTGCCCATTTTCTTAATTGGCGTACTCTGTAAAGTATAAAACCCTGAGTCTATGACAATTACATATTGCTAAGCTTAATGAAGAACTCATCGGTCAATATTATCTTCTCCTGTCGTGAAATCGTATAGTAAACACAAGCCGTCTTATTAAAAAAAACAGTGGCACTCCGGGAGTGCCGACAGAAGTGAAAACAAAACACAAACAGAATACTTTGCCATCACTCACTGACATATCGGATATACATTAAAACCGAGTACATCTCGAGGACAGCCGAACACATCCGAAGCGGTGTCGGTTATACATTTTCGCCGCGCCGTAGAAAGAGAGGGGGTACTCCTACATCGCGCCGACTGTCTACTCTCCATCGGTCTTACGAATTTTCGATCAGGGTCACGTGTCCTGATGCGAGTTTAACATTTTTTACCCATTACAAAAAAAGTGTACAACGCCGTTAAAGAAGTTTTCACTTCAAAAACGTGTTCTAACTTTAGACCTAGCCAAAACCTTCGTGCCAGTTACATTATTTTGAACTTTATTCCGACAAACGTAAAGTTCTTAATGCAAAAATGACAACTTAGACTCGGTTTTAACGTCAGTTTTTCTAATAATCTTTGTCGGATTATAGATCGAAATTTAAAAATGGCGCGATTGTTTAATCCTGGGTCTAAAGATAAACCTTTTTTGCTTGTAATAAGGCCGAAGGAGTTGATGAATATAAATACCAGAAAGTATTTACCTATTTTATCTTAGGGAAATATAAGTCTAAGTAAACTTGATAAGTACACTTAAAGTAAACAGGTGCAGTATAAATATAGCATTACTGCACCAAGTTTTAATAGTAACAAGTTCGTAGCTCAGAGGTATCATAATAATTCACTTCCTTTGGCTAACTCTTATAACTTGCTGGCGTTTACCGCTTTGCGTGTGAGGTGAGATACCTAGCTATTGCCCACTTTAGGAAACAAACTACATAATTTCTTGTTGGTAGTTTTTACCCGACTGCGCGACGCAAAGGAGTGGTAATGTTGTGTTTATCAGCCTATGTACGAGTATGTATGTTTGTATGTTCCTTTGAAGCACTATACAGACCAAACGCCTGGGCCGATTTTTATGACTCACACGTCAATCGATTCATCTTAGTCCGGCGAGTGTCACTGAAGACATGACGTTAGTGAAAATTCAGTATGGCGGCTACTGGACGCCATATTGTGAAAATGATAAAATGAAAGTCGACAAACTATGTCAAGTGGGGTATCGTTGTAAAGCGTTTTAAAAGATGATTACAAAAATATATACAACTTATATGGTTAAAAGTAATTTGAAGTGACAAATCGTAAAAAACACGTACAAGAACTAAATCGCCTGCGAAATCTTTCACATTTGTAAACTAAAAAGCTGGAAATAAAAAGAAGTAATTAAAAAAATAAAAAAACCCGACTGCGGAATAAAACGGTAGTTAAAAAAAAACTGAAAAGCTAAAAACAAGCCCATTTTAAATTAAATAAAAGTTGGAAGCAGGCGGGACCCATACCATTTTTAGTATATTTTCAAATTCAAATGGGTCCCGCCTGCTTCCAACTTTTATTTAATTTAAAATGGGCTTGTTTTTAGCTTTTCAGTTTTTTTAACTAATGTTTTTTAATTTTTTAAATTACTTTTTTTTACGTACCTATTAATTTACTCCCCAATAAAACATAGATTAGTTCCTAGGCTGGTACGGCTGGTTCCAGGTGGCGCGGGAAAAGAGTTCCTGGAAGGAGAGCAGCGGGACAGTAAAGGCTAACAAAAAAAAAGTTACTTAGGCAAATTCATACAAAATAAAATTCCAAACAATACAAATTACTATATTTTGTATGTCTCCTATATTATAGAGAAGGGTATATCAATTAATTATTGTCTGATGAAAGCAATTATGTGGATGTTTTTATTATTAACTAAGACATGATCACATTTTGGCAAATATAAATATGCATTTTCATACAAACCTCTAAAGTTCAATACAAACAACACAACCTATTTCAACATAGCGCACAATATCAGTTGCAACTTGAAAGTAAATAATTTTAATGAAAACTCAGGTAATGGAAATTGCCTGTTTATTTCACTGACCAGACGAGCTAGTTACCTCTGTATATCATAAATATTGAACTAACATAACACAAATTCAATATTGAAGTTATTCACAATCAAGCCGGCCGTCCACAACTAACGTGAATTTTAAACCAAACTATAGACTAATAGCTTCAGTAATATTTGATCTAAATTAACTCGAATATCGCTCATTGCATAGAATTAAACTTGGAGGCATAGATTAAGCTGAAAGGTGTAGAATAGATTGCAGAAACCTTTGATCTTTGGAGAGATGCACTTAGGATAACCAACATCATCTGCCTAGCCTTTTCCCAACTATGTTGGCGTCGGCTTCCAGTCTAACCGGATGCAGCTGAATACTAGTATTTTACATGGAGCGACTGCCTATCTGACCTCTACATCCCAGTTACTGGGGAATACGATACCCCTTGGTAAGACTGGTTGTCAGATTTTCGGTCTTCTGTAACGAAAAGAAAGAAAATACGTTTATTTGCGTTTATTAGGGCTGATTTTTCAATCATCTGGTAACTTTATACGAGGAATAATTTTGAAATGTTGACAGTTACTTCATACAGAAACTGTCAAATGTCAATTTTATTCCTCGAATAAAAGCTAGGCTATGGAAAAATCAGCCCTTAATCTTGAACAAGCACACAAGCAACAGTTATGTTAATGCATCACAAATATGACACGTCTCTCCCGATTAAAGCGGGTAAGTCTCTCTTAGTTTTGGCATGTCAAAGGCTACGAGGTGCGAAGTACTCTTAAGATCTGGGACAGGTGAATCTGCAAATCTCCTGTACTAATAACGGACTTTGGAATACGGCCAAGTGAGCCGATGTAGTTTAGATAAGGCGGGCTAAAGAATACGGGATGTTTTACAAGAATGTTGTTTTGGAATCTTTGTTGTGTTCTGCAGGAAATATGGGTTAGATTTTGAAATAAAGAAAATGTAAGATTTTAAAGAGGATTTATTATTACCAGAAGAAAAATAAACTTTAATAGCATTAAATACTTTTTCGCGTTGGACGTCTCCCAACTAGATGGGCCAACAATCTTGAGAAGGTAGCTGAAATAGACAGGATAAAGAAGGTGGAGGACAGGTTGTTGTAGCGCAGCCTGGGAGCCTATGTCCAGCAGTGTACTGCGATAGGCTGAGTTGATTGATTGGCTTTCTCACTATATCCCTTCACCGTAATTCTGCAAGAGTTGAGGCCTCCTAATAAGAAAAAAAAAACAGTGGCACTCCGGGAGTGCCGACAGAAGTGAAAACAAAACACAAACAGAATACTTTGCCATCATTCACTGACATATCGGATATACATTAAAACTGAGTACATCTCGAGGACAGCCGAACACATCCGAAGCGGTGTCGGTTATACATTTTCGCCGCGCCGTAGAAAGAGAGGGGGATACTCCTACGCTGCGCCGGCTGTCTACTCTCCATCCGTCTTACGAATTTTCGATCAGGTCACGTGTCCTGACGCGAGTTTAACATTTTTTACCCATTACAAAAAAAGTGTACAACGCCGCTAAAGAAGTTTTCACTTCAAAAAAACCAGACAAACTATTTTGTTAAAATCTCGCAGGGAAAATTCAGGTGAAATGAGCTGTCAATAATTAGTGACAATAACTAGCATCAAATGGAATGACCGCTTCACTTCTCACTCACTTCACTTATGTAATCACGGTGAGACACAGAAATAGACCGGCAGTTTTTTTTTTTAGCCCATACTGTGGCCCACTGCTAGGCAAAGACCTCCTTTTTTTCCTTCCAAACTCTGTTCTGTGCTATCTCTGGTCATGTTGACCCTGCAAACCTTATCACATCGTTACACCACCTTCGCCATGGTCTACCTCGACGGCGATGTCCTCCCTCATCGGCTACTTCAGTTACGAACCATTTTAAATGCGAAAGGCAAAATGCCTTTAAAAAGAATAAAAAAACATATCTTTCGTATCGATCTCCTTGCCAGTGAGTTTAGTACGTAGCTGCAACTGCATTCTACAGTTGAACTAAAAACAATACTCCACATTGTTTTACAATTCATCCTAGGTGCCTGCCAAGTTTAGTGAATAATGACCAAGGCAATATCTCTTCACGATCGTTCATTGTAGCAATTTATGCAAAGGCTAGACACTTATGGGCCAGTAAAATGATAATATGGGATGATAAGTATCTCTGCCTAGGCTACAAGAAAATAGAAGGCTGAGTAAGTTATTGTTTTGGGCTGTAATTGGCCCTTTGTGAGAAAAGAATATGTTCTCATTCAAAGACGGAATGGGTATTAATCATCTCGTTGCTAACAATTTTTTGATGATTTTAGAATATGTCAAAGAGTTTCCTTTAACTAGAGGTGCAATCTTTCAGTCTATCAAAAAGTACTCTGTGGTGCAAAAGACAGCAAACAATGGACAAAATTGTCAAACTTTTAATTTTTATGTGTTGAATACGAGGCTTTTGGCTACTTTGTATTACCGTCTAGAGGATGCGTTCTTGACACCGTCCTGCCAGTTTCATATAAACGAATATGTGTTTTGCGAATTTTATATTTATTAGTTACTAGCTGCTGCCCGCCACTTCGTCCGCGTGAAATCCTATCCTAACTAAAGGACAATGACCAAAAGTGGTACTAAAAAGTCTCATGCATCAAGATCAAAATATTATACTGTAACTAACGTCTATTAATCGTCTATTAATAAAAGTGGCCTAAGTTATTCCTTATTACATCAGATATCTGCCAGTGAAAGTTCCGTCAAAATCGGTCCAGCCGTTTCAGAGATTAACCGAAACAAACAGACAGATAAAAATTGTATAAAATGTTACTTTGGTATATGTACCGTGTATACATTCATATGCATTTAGTAAAAAGCGGTTATTTTAATATTACAAACAGACACTTCAATTTTATTTATTTGTATAGAATAGACTAGAATTGTCACATTGACAGGTGTCAGGACGCGTTCTCTCGACGGCCGTACTATAGGGTGTATTTTATATCTTTTTTATAATGTGCACCTTGTTTGTGCAGGATAAACAATTTTTCTTTGTTTCTTTTCTTTCCTATGATAAATTAACCGGTTGAATGCCGTAATTACCGAAACAATATAAAGCTATCGTGTCTCACGTGGAGCTACGTTCGATACGAAGGGTTAAAAGACAATGCTCATTCGATAGTTGTCGAATCGAAAAAAAAACATAAGGTAACATTACTATATCAATTTCGATTCACGCATATCAAAACCCTCACCTATTTCCGCCACGTCTAAACTTAATCTATGCCAGTATTCCGAAATACATACAATATTGCGTGGCTCATTAAAACTTTAATTAAGTTTCGCGCGGGTTTCGAACGTATAATCCTCGGCGCAAACGGCTCAAGATATAAGTAAGGGTGCCAAATATGGCACTCCATTAACCGCGTGTAACCCGTAGTCGCCATTAAAAGTTACGTTAATAGTCTATTTGTATGGGATTTTTCCGAGTTCTCTTAATGTTTGGCGTTTAATGAGTTTTTCGGTACATAGTGCTGGGATATGGGTGCTTAATGATAAAAATGTGTTTGTTTAGGTCGCGGATTTTTCTCTGTTAGCGTGAGATAGGGTTGTGGACCGTGTGAGCTTAGGGTACACAATTTTAGCCTGACGTGTGCTGTCGGAAATTGGATGACAGTTTTCTGAAAATTTACCTACTCACTTTGATTTTTTTTGTTGAGATAAATTTATTCATAATCACGATTTTTTGACATATTAGTCGATGCGCACATTTATTTTTGGGCGAGTCGAAAACTCCAGAAATATGTATAAGGCAATAGGCACATTTTGAAATTTATGTAATGAAGTTAAAACACAAGTAAATCAACTTCGTGCGAGTCATCTATAGAAAAAATAATAAATTATTTAAAAGTGACGATTCGCTCGTTTCGGGCGAGTAAATTCTTACAAATCTAGGGACTAACAAGTGAATTTATTTAAGCGGAGATAACTTTTGATTTGACGCGTGGGTTTAATTAAAATCAGTTAAACATTGTAAAATCAGAACCGTAGAAAGTTCAGTATGATGTAGGTGGCTGTTGATCTTTAACTTTTTGGTAAACAATTTTGCTAGTCACATCCGTACCTACGCAAAATACGCGCTATGATGTGGTATTGCAGACATCAGCCCATATTAACTACTGCTGATCATATGTTTTTAGCCAATGTTTGAGAGGGGCTTGTGACTAAGAAATAACAGCCGCACGGCTCGATCGATCGGGTTAAGCTACGCCTCCCGCGGTTGGTCCGTGGATGGGTGACCATCTTTGCATACCAAGACCCCTCCGTGTATCGGAAAGCAGGTTAAGTTTTTGGTCCCGGCTGTCATTCGTGGATCTTTGACAGTCGTTACGGGTCGTCAGAAGCTCGAAAAGACAACCAGTCTTACCAAGGAGTATCATATTACCCAATAACTGAGTTGTGAAGGTCAGATAGGCAGTGGCTCCATATAAAATACTGGTATTCAGCTGCATCTGGTTAGACTGGAAGCCGACCCCAACATAGTTGGGAAAAGGGATGATGTTTTTAGTCAATGTCCCAAATGTAATCACCTTGCAGTAATATTTACCTACATGTTATCAGTTTAGCAGTGGTGCCCCAATGGTAACGGCCGCGACTTACGAGTGGTCGTAGGTCCGAACCCAAACAGGCTCTTTACTTTGTGTTCGGATTCTCAAAACGGTGAAAAAAATATCGTGAGGAAACTGGCATATTCTCGAACAAAAAAAAAAATCGAAGACATGTGACATCCACCGACCCCCACTGGGCCCGCGTGGTGGATCATATGACAGTCCACTCCCTCTCACAGAGAGGAGGCCTGTGTCCCAGCAGTGGGAACATTATAGGCTGATTATTTTTACCAATGTAGAGGCAATAACTTCCATAAAACAGCATTAAGTCGTTAATTACGCGCCAATAAAGAAGAAAAAAACGTCGTGAAACTCCGAAAAAGGCTTACGCCCATAAAAATAAAGTTACATAAACAGTATACAATTCTGATGTAACTAGTAAGCAGAAATAAAAGTATCTACTAAATTTTTATGAAGCATAAAGGAAGTCGACGACAACCGAATAGAATAACAATAGCATAGGTATAATAAAAAAATAATATCTTACATAGGTTTTAGGATTTCGTAACCAAAGAGTGCCAACGGGATCCTAATACTAACGCTCCGCTGTCCGTCCGTCTGTCACAGGGCTGTATCTTTTAAACCGTAATAGGTAGACACTTGAAACTTTCCCAGTCTGTTTTGCTATAGCCGCTATAAGAAACAAATAATAAACCGGCTGGGCAGCATGTGGCGAGCTGTTGGGTAGTAGTGACCCCACAGACCCTATCTCCCGGGAGAAATCTTGTTCCTCACCTCTGGCTTGCCTTTATTGGCCGGCTGGAGTGAAAAATGACGAGGAACAGAGCTCCCACCTCATTCTTGCCTTTATTGGCCGGCTTGAGTGGAGATTCGCAAGAGCAAACGTGCTCGGAGGAAGGAAGTATTCCAGTAAGATGCTGGTAGGGATCTTGACCGTACTTCCGGGATTGTCCTGATAGCCGTGAAATACCACTTCACTCCTCATAAGCACCCAAGGACATGTTGCCCCCTTGTCGCTACGTCACTATGTGCTAGCGACCGTTTCCGGGGGCAAGTCACCCCCCGCCATTTTATCCGTGTATATAAAAAACATTGATCAGGCAGGGGTCATACATAGTTCTTCTATAGTTCTTGGTAACCAGTCCACTTCAGCCACCCAAACCCACCCACTTTTTATTTTTCCATATCCTATAATAGTCCTACACCAACCGGGGGTTATCCATGGGTGCACTTGCATAGTGCATACAGGGATAATCGTCGGTTGGTGCCGAATTTCATTAAAATTTCCTAAGGGGCCTCTGCGAGTTGGCTTCGGCCCCTCGTACGCCTTCCAAAGGACCGGGACCCCATGGTCCCGAGATATATAAATTCATAAAAATATATTAATAAAATAAAGTAAAAATTAAGGTACGCATACAAGCAACGTATTATTTTCGGCGTTCTTATAAAACGATGAATCAGCCTAGCCTTTTCTCAAAGTTGTTGGGGTCAGCTTTCAGTCTAACCGGATGCAGCTGAATACCAGTATTTTACAGGGAGCGACTTTACAAAACATAGTTAAATATTGTACGGTGCTACGGAACCGTTCGTGCGCGAGTCCACATCGCACTTGGTTGCTTTTTTTCTTGTTTTGGCAACAAACGTTTTGCGGAGACATAGTTTTGGTATGTATGTAAATGTATCGTGATGTCATAAGTAAAGTTGTAACGTAACATAATGTCAAGAAATTATTGTGTATGTCAGTATCATAGCACTTTGAATAAGTTCTATGTAAGAGGGAATTGAGAGACGCGTATTATTTTCTTCGTTTAAGGTTAAGCTACGCTTGCCACGGTTGGTCTGTGGATGGGTGACCATCTTTTCATACCGAGACCCCTCCGTGCCTCGGAAAGCACGTTAAGCCGTTGTTGCTGGCTGTCATTCGTGGATCTTTGACAGTCGTTACGGGTAGTCAGAAGCAAGCCCGAAAGTCTGACAACCAGTCTTACCAAAAGGGGTATCGTATTACCCAGTAACTGGGTTGTGGAGGTCAGATAGGCAGTCGCTCCTTGTAAAATACTGGACTACTCAGCTGCATCCGGTTAGACTGGAAGCCGACCCCAACATAGTTGGGAAAGGGCTAGGCAGATGATGACTCTCAATATTTAGCGTGTCTAAGTCCATTCACACTAAATCTTCTGTTTTTGTAAATAGCTTTTACTTTTAGAGTACCGAGCAAACTGGAAGTGTTGAATTATTTATTTTTTACTCAGACGTAACGTCATTAGGCATAGTCAGAAACTGAAACTCATTTTCAAAATGCTAAAGTAGGTGAATACCTCTTCTATTTTACAATTTTAGTTTGAAATCCATTGAAACTGAAACTCATTTCTAAAATGCTAAAGTAGGTGAATGCCTTAATACAGTTTTAGTTTGAAATCCACAAAGTGGTCCTTTGTAGCTCAATCACTTATATTTCGGAGCGAAATACCATTTTTTTACTACATTTATTTGTTTTTAAGCTATTGCATAGCTTTTATCTTGGGATTTGAGCGCGGCGACCGAATGAAGAAATTCCGTAACGAAAATAAACCTAAGCATCGTCTAACGTCGTATCAGTTCGGCAGACTTCGGCACGGTGTTTGTGTGCGTTGCTATGCAATAGCTTTACCGCGGCAGTCCCCGAGTGCCACACGTATTTTTTTTTTTTTTGTCAGGTTCGTGGTACTTGCAACCGGCGTATATGACAAGCGTAGCAATGACTTTCATTTTGACAGTTCAACAACATTAATTGCGTTAATCACATTGTTGAACAGAGACACGTACACATTGACGTGTAAAAGTGTTTGTGCAAACCTACTTACAAAAATAAAATCATTTAACACCTTTTTCGAACAGACTCGTATAAAGCAATGGATTCGCAATATCCTTCAATGATTCAGATTGTGGTTGATAGTCAGTTATGCAAATTATGGTACAGATGTATGAACGTAAACGAAGAAAAAGGAGTACAGACACCAGCACATCAAGCTACCCGAAACTTTCAAATTTTCCCAATAAACTTTAAACCTTATGCTTTAGCGATAAAGTTGAAACCTATTAAGGAAATTTTACAGATTGTAGTAGCTTGATGTGCTGGCGTCTGTACATTTGTATTAATTTTTTTACGCCTGTTTTCCTCCATCTTGATTTTTTTTGTGTTCTTTTTATGCGTCATGTTTGTCGCAAATTGATGTATTTTCTCTCTTTCTTTCATTTGTGAGGATCGTATCAGGTGGCGTTCTGTAGTGTCTGCCTACCCCATGGGAAGAAGACGAGGGTTTATATAAGTGTATGTGTTTAGTTTATAAAATAAGAAAATAGCTTCGCAGATGAAAATTCACAACCATCTTAGAAAACAAGACAACTGGTAGGCATTCGCACCGTATTATTTTAGGGTCCCGTAATAAATAAGGCCAGCGGCAATTTGCCTCAACCGTCTGTTTGTTTGTCCAGCCCCTAATTCAAAGTAACACAGTTTGCACAACAGTGGCGCGTGTATTTGTGTTTGCAATTTACTGTACAACGTAGGTAGATAATATCTAGCTATTCAGGTGTTAGCTCCTAGGAAAATGTGAAGGCTCCTCGTTGTTAAAATCATGTTGGCGACCCCTGAATTATGATAAAGGCGTGACGTTCTTTGGACAGCCTCTGCCAAACAAGCGTGTTACCATAATTAAATGCTTTGTGCAAATGGATTAAAAGCTCATAATTTTGTGTTCCCATTCTTATAAAATTGCTGGTTTAGTAAGCTGAACATAATTATACAAAATTCAGCAAGAAAACATTGAACCCCATGTTTTCCTTTTTCCCTTAAAGGGTCTGCTTCCCGAAAGTGTGTAGTCACTTTTGGGTTTCCTCTCGATGGATAAGTGTAAACAAAAGTAGCATATTTGCGTGTCGCTACCGATTTTTCTTCTCTACCAATTTGTGTATTTTACCCCGAGTGTTATTTCGCTGACCCGACCCCCGCCATTTCATCTCCATCAATCAGCTTCGTTAAAAACCTATTGTTGCTCGAACAAAATGAAGCATTCCTCGCGGTGGCGAGTTAAAAGCAACATTATATTGTAACATTTTATGCAAATGAATGTTCGCTCAGCTTTCAGCCTTTCTAGGCACTTTGCAGGGAAATGTACAATAAAATGGGGCTGCCACAGCTTTGCAAGGATTATACAGGGGCGGCCTAGAACAGAGTGTTTTTATCCGTCGCCGCGGCTTTTATGCTCTCTGTCCGAGTAGTTAGCGGTTTAATGGATCCAAGGGTATTGTAATGGCTTATTAATAAACTGAATTGACTTCCGTGTTTTAACATCCAGCTTTTTCTTTTCTACTAGCGTAAAGTCGACTGAACGAACTGAAAGCTATTCAGCAAATTGCTCCCTACTCATTCCCAGTTTATGTGGACCGTAAACGCATATCACGATATTAGTTTGAAGCCAGATATTGCTCAAAGCTAACTGCAAACTCTGAGCGGACATAATCTGGGATTAACTAATGGAGAATAGCCTAGCACAGATCAGTGACTATAATTTCATCAGCTTAGTCGATGTGCAGGCAATTTGCAGGTGATTTAGCCATGCTGTCAGCTGATAGGAGGTATTATGTACTTTATGCATAAAATAATATTAGTAAATATACCTAATAGACGTAAAAATCCGGGTGTAGACAACAAGGGCTACAGTCGCATCGCACATTCCGATCATGCACGAATATATTGTCATGTAATCTTAATAAAAAATGCTTGATACGTTGTTCGAAACCATCCGCGAATACCAAATCGTGTGCTACATACTATAGCAGCGGATGTTTTCAGCAATTTGGGGGGATGCGCCTTTAATACACAGCCGGATCACATCAACGCTATACCACAAGACTCCACGCTTGCTAAGCGGAAGTACCCAAGGTTCCGGGTTTCAGCGCGAACTACTCCCAGTTTCTACGATACATATAAAACGCGAACTTTCCTCAAAAACAGATTCTCTTTGACCCAAAAACACACTTACAAACTGTAATACTCTTAAAACTCAAGTCCTCCTTATTATGATATCAAAATACACTAGCGAACTGAAATAAAAACATCCAGCAGCCGGAAAGCTTAACTCCTCAAACTCGACGAAAAGAACAAAAGATATGCAGTAATTGACACCCGTCATAAAATAAAAAGGCGTAGGACGGGAAACTTTGGTTCCGAATCACGCAAAGTCCGAGTCGAATCGCTTGAAGTGGAACTTTTGACTCGGAGTGACAAACTGGCCGCAAAGTTGGAGTGTTCCAAACACCCGTTAGGTAGACGGCCATTGTGATTGTGTTGTGGAATTTGTACTGAGTATGGAATACCAAACAAGTTTTAGGTTTATATACGTCATAAACGTCGCGGTTGTTCGTAATTTTAGTATTGACCAAGTAAATATATAGCTACAAAGTTGTAGTGTAGCTGGAAGAATTTATGAATCTGATTCTGCTTTCAATAAGATTAATATTAAAATAAACAGAAGACCATTGTATTATAATACTCTATGCAGGATTTTATCATCTATACTGATTTAATTTTAGCTTTCGATGGCTCAAAGCGACACTGCTTCCTGAAATCCCAAATTGTCCAATTTTTACATTCCGCAGTGGCGTGTAATTTAATTTTATACGAAGCGTTTAGCTCACATCACGATCCAGTGAACCGAATTACAAGCAGCCAACAAATAATGTATGTTTCAGCATTGACACAACAAACCGGTTTAGTTGGTAATTGCCGGAAGTCCTAAATGTACAGGAATTTGAAACAATTGAATTGATTTCGACAGCCAATCAACGAACTGGATTTGATTTTCCAAAACATGCAGTTACCTAAACATTGACTAGAAATTCAATATGTTTACTTTAAAGATAAATAATGCAATAGGTTCTGAGTAGTAAAGACGTTTAAGCTTGGCAGGATACACAAAACTATGAGTAAAATATGGAAGGATTAGAAATAATGATTGATCTTCGAGAAGGAGTGGGCTGTAATCCACCAGACTTCGATTTTTTTGTTCTAGGACATGTCGGTTTACTCAGTCAGTAAGTCGGGTCGTTACCACTGGGACACCACTGCTCCCGCAGCGGTTATCCTCTACAAGTAACAAAAACAATCAACAGATGACATATACATAGATGTCAGTTTGACTATTCACACCCAAAACTCGCTATTTACACCCAAGACTTTACAAATGTCAAACTTAACTCTAAACGGCGACTCAGTATATAATTTGATTGATATGTAGGTCGCAGTACCTACGCCATAAGTGTTGTCGAATCACGCGGTCACCAAGGACAGACTTTGATTGATACCCATTAAATAACAAAATTGTTTCCTCCAATTGATTCGTAAGACGTGCAGGATGATGACCATTATGCTATATAGGAGATATATATTTCACTTTTGTTTTCCTTGTGAATATGGTGCAACTGTAATGTAAACTAGACTTTAATCATGCCTTCTTCCCATGGGGTTAGGCAGCAACTACAGAACGCCACCTGCTACGATCCTTACATACTCCTTTTGCCTCGTTTACGTTCATACATCTGAGGGGCAATTCTCATAATTTTAAGAACGTTCACAGTCTGATCTCAGTCTCAAACTGTCAAAAATACGTCTAATTTCCCTAAATTTTAACAAGTTTTTGGCATTTGTTTGTCGCCGAGGTGAGACTGCGACTAGATTTTGAACGTTTTAAATTACGAGAATTGGCCTTCTGGTCATACACGCACGCCGGTTGCGAGTACTACGCATCTGGCCTTTATGAAGAACATCATCAATTAAGTCACTATTATGTCCTCCTAGGGTGTTCCCTCCCGGCGTTTTCACTCGCATCTACTTTGGAAATACCTGTAAATACCTTTTGTTAGTCACCTTTCTTCGATTTATATCGTTTCAATTACATAAGGTTCATAATAGTAGGTATAATCCGTCAATATGGCACCACACATTCAGAGGCATAAGGACCAAATATTTTTTTATCAAACAAACAAAAAAACATATGCAAATTCAATGGCATCTGGTATAACCAAAAAGGCCTTTTATACCCAAACGCTATACCAACACCAAAACTTGGATATCAGATACGCACGCATGTGTCCCAAACTATTTGATTCGATTAGACCATACATAGGAAAACATCGAGGGCGTAAAATCCGCAAAATGGCATCGAACCTCAAAGTTTGAATCCTCCGTATTCCATTTGATCAGATTTCACTCCCGTTCGTGGCCTTTGCATACATCCGCAGGATTTACTAAGGCCGTGACCCAACATACGACATCGGAGTTTGTGGTCGCTTTGTCAGTTCAAAAAAACTGTTTGGTCGTGAATTGAGGTCGTGAACTGCTCTAACTTGTGAATATGTTTCACGTAGCTTAATGTAACTTGTCATCTGGAATGGAGGACATTTGGCATCGTTCAGTGTAGAGTTTTCAATTTGTGTAATGACTGCACTTCGTTATGCATTGTGATACGAATTTGGCTGGATTTTATTGAAGTTTTTTATTGCTTTGTTGCATAGAACATTGACCTGACTACGGCAGTTTAGAGTTTTGGCTTAAAATGCACAATCATATTGCTTGAAGTAATTTACCAGAACTCCTAACAATATCGCATAGATACTTGCAACCATTCCAACATCTAGATAATTTAATTTTATGATTATACCCGGAAAACTTGTATACTGCAGTTGCTTCTACACACATTTCGGCACAGTGGTATAGTAACAATTCTATTAATCCAGTACTTCTTTACCTAGACACTTGTATGCAAATTCAGTTTACAAGAAACAAAATGGACCAATTGTAAATCGTGATTTTAATCTGTCGAGACATCGCCAGCGCAGCAAATATTCAAAAGTGAAAACCAACAGCATTTTTTATCGTCTGATTTTTAAATAAATTCAACGAAATTTTAGTTGAAGCGTGACTTGGCATGCAAAATGTCTGTATATTATTTTACCGCTGAACAGTCAAGTTTTTTACAGACCTAAGAGCAATAGAAAATAATCGTTTCGGCATATTTTTACATAAATTTATTGGTTCAAATGGAAAACGATAAAAGGCTTTTAACGAACACGATTGGGCTCTGCCAACTGTATTAGTGACGTCACCAAAACTCTTAACGAATGGCAGCATTCAACAGTTTTGTTAACTTTAAAAAGAACACTTAAAAAGCGTTCATACTCATGCAACTTCCCTTTCTAGAAAGGCAATTTGAAATAAAACTTGTAAAATATTCCAACAACTCTTTTAAAGTCATCACGGAACCATTAACTTATTTTACTGTAAATCTACCGTTAAAGTACCTTAATACTAGTGTCTCTGATCCGATACTGACAACTGAGGACTATAAATCATCCTGTAGAAAAAAAATATTGTTCAATAGTTTGCTGGTATTCTAACGTTGCACTATCTGGTATCTGTTGGAAAGCAGCGCTGTATTAGTAATTTATAGAGACTATTGTGTTACGGGGTGCGAAATGGCTTGGATATTCCTGAACGTTTCAGTGCAACTTAACACGTATGTACTGTTGAAGCTTAAAGTTTGTTATGCGGAAGTATCTTGGTTACCCAGTGGCAAATTATGTGGACAAATAGAAAGCGAGCCTTCGGTGCTGTTACAGCTTATCTGAAATACTACGAACCTGGCCCGTTTCCAATGGTTTTTTGGTATCGTCGCCGTTTTGAGATAAATCTCTATACTTTTATTTGTGCTTTGCCATGCGTAAATTCCGCGATAGTTGATTTGTTCCAAAAAGTTGCTGCTGAATTTACTGATATTTTGAAAGCCCTTAAAATCTATTACTATAAACGTTGAATTCCAGGCTCTCAATTATTCTGGTAATAAAGAGCTTCTGTAAATCAAGCGCTTTCGTGATGCATAACGTGGTCCCATATTCTCTTGCATTTTCTCAGTTAATATATCTTTTAAACGACTTTCTTTGCTGCCCGCTGTGGCGGGGTATAAATCGCATACCACTTTTTACATCGTTCTTTCGTCCCTCCGCTAGATTTAAAAGACTCTATTAACAGAAAGTGTCTTATAAAAATATTACAACATTTTTTGTAGGACATGTAATTTGTAAGACAAAACGCGTGTACGTTTCGCCCTTGTTTTTAAGGCAAAAAGGGTAATGCTTAACAATTTATATTCCGCAATATGTGATACGTATAATATTTTAGCGGTTAGTGATCATGATAGCTATGAAATATTAGTGTTGTTCTTTATCGTATTAGCATTTTATCATGCATATTGAACTCGTAGATAGTTCATGATTGGTTTGGTAAATTATAGCACTATTCAAATCTGATAATATTTTCCTTAGGTTACACACCGAATGCCAATTTCAGCACACTAATTGCGTAGCACACTTTCAGTCACAATCTGAATCATTTTGAAGGATGATGAGGATACTAATCCATTGCTTCATATTTTCGCAAAATGTATCTGCTCAACAACGTAAATAACGCAATGAATTTTGTTGAACTGACAAAATGAAAGCCATTGCTACTGATAGTGTGTCATGCAATTACCCCGCTGGTCCTAAGTACCGAATCCTTGATCCTATGGAATTGGTTCACACAATATTACAGGTGTATGGAAAGAAGTGTCCACTGATAGGAGTGTGATGGCCAGTAGGACCCACTGAGGAACAGCGGGTCGAGGCCTGTTGGGGGAGCGGTGGATGCTTATGCGAATCCTGCACCCCCGCCCATAGGCAGACGTAGAAACGTCTGCCTATGCCCGCGCGGTGTTCTCACCGCGGTGGTTTTAGCCGGTAAGAAACCGGCATGCCCCTCTGTCACCCCCACGATGGAGGAAGTCCATGAGGATATCCACCGCGCACCAAAAAAAAGGTGCTTGTCGCTTTATGTTAAACCAGATCACTTAAATATAACAAAACATCATGCCTTTTATCCTCGAAGCCTAACAATTTAATAACCCGAAGAATCTTTATCTAAACTTAAATACAAATCCCCTTACTAATAAAGGTAGAATATTAAATCAGATGAATAGTAATTATACACCGATTTCTCTCTTTCAGTTGTCAGTAATTTGACTTTCAAAAGAAGAAGACAAAGCATTGTGTAAATATACAGACGCTATACAATGTTTATTAATGAAGGGGTAAGAAGAAGAAAAGACGTTCTTAAACCAATCATCATCATTCAACATTCTACAGCTCTTATCCCAATTTATTTGGTTTCGGCGCAACATGGTAATTTTCTTCCATACTTCTCTATTTATCGTCACCTTGGTAGGTAACCTTTATAATCCTTATAATCTTTCACACAGTTCATCCATCGCATCTTTGGTCTTCCCCTACACTTTTAGCCACCCAGTCATACTCAAAACATTCCTCATGACATTTTCTTAATGTAATCAATTGCCATGAGTTTCAGCATTACCCTTTTTTGTTAGCCTATTTTGTGTCCCGCTGCCTCCTCTTTCTTCTTCCAAACCGGGATGTCTTGTGCGATCTCTGGCCATGTTGGCACTGCAAATTATATTAGATCGTCACACCATCTTTGCCTTCAGTATTATCTATGCACTTATAATGTCGATGGTTCATACTTTTTAGAGGAAAATGAGCTCAATGGTATTTTTACCGACTTCAAAAAAAATGAGGTTATCAATTCGACACGTATGTATGTAATGTTATTGGAACTGCATTTAATTCACATATGACAATCTATTAGGGCTTCCAAACAAATATACAAAATTTTATAGATGTGTATGTTTGTCCACGCATTTCTCCGCAACTATTAATCGGATCGTGACCATTTTTTTTATTGTCTTACATTTACTTCAACTTAGGGAACAGTGCAAGTTTCATTAAAATCGATTCAGTAAATTTCAAGATATGGACTAATACGTGTAAGTGTGACGGTTCTTGTGCAATATTTACAAAAAAAAACTATTACCTACTTATTACAAACAAATATTCCAGTTTTTACTTAAAACTAAAACTTACGAAATAAAAAAGTAATTTTAAAAAATTAAATCGACTTCATAAATAAATTAACTCAAAATAATGAAATAACATTAATTTCGGAAGTCGGTGGCGAAAAACTAAAACTAAAATACAGATCCCAAGACACCGACTTCCGAAATTAATGTTATTTCATAATTATTTTGAGTTAATTCATTTTTTTATTTATGAAGCCGATTTAATTTTTTATGTCAACTTACATTCACTTGATCCGATATAATTTTTAGATTACCCAGTAATGACTACCTTTAGTGAGCCCATTTATTCACATGACTTGCGAAATGTGTCGACGTACCCATTATAATATTCATGCCATTGATTATTCCAGATTTTACACTTTTTTCGTGTTTTTCGGGTATATTTTAACATCATGTCATCGTGGGTAGGAAAATTCGGATTTTGATAATTTGGTTTTGTTTTACCCGCGACTCGACTTCGTCCACATGAAATTTATACTTTTAATTTAAAAAAATATTTGTGCCTAAAAAAAACCTTGTACAGACGCCAAGCACATCAAGCTACCCCAATCTGTCAAATTTTCCCAATCAACTTTGAACTTTTTATGCTTCAGCGATAAAGTTGAAAATATATTAAAGAAATTTGACAGATTGTAGTAGGTTGATGTGCTGGCGTCTGTACCTATCATGGTTAGTGATACTTTATTCACATTAGAATTTAGCATATTTGTTAATTAGTTAATTTAAATATGTATAACTTGAAGCTGCTAAGTAACGAAATCATTCTAACTTTAGAGGTTTTACTCTTTTTAGTTTTAATTTAAAAAATGTTTTATCCTATGACACTAGGATAGGATACACAGTAGCTTCCCATTAGTGAAAGAATTTTCGGAATCGCACATATTTTTCCTCTTTGTGATTTTAAGTATATACATCTAAACGTTAATAGATGTCTATACAGATGAGTTGCAATGAACGATCAAAAAGGAAATTGCCATATCTCGCATTCTAACGAAAACGCGATCGCCGCTTTCAAATGTCACTTTTTGTTCTTTGAACGAGAACGCGCGGTCTCGCCGACGTAGAGTGCCTTCCGGTTTTCCGAACAAAAGTGAAGTATGAATGCGACGATCGCTTTTGCATAAGCCACGGCCTTATATACCATTGCAACTTAGTATAGAGAAGTTGATTGGAGTACATACCTATGTTTATTTAACAATTTGAACAAAGTCATCCGTTTATTTATAAACATAGGGACCTATTATCACTCTCTTTTGCAGCGTGGGTACAAACAGAGTAGTAAATTGTTTGCCAAGGGAGCACACAACTATTTTGAAGGCGAGAGTGTTTCTTTGAATCCAGAGCTCAGCGAGGGATTCAAATTACATCACTCGAGCTTAAAATAGTGTTGCCCCCGAGGTGGACACTCTACTTTTTCTCACCCTCTATGAAAAAATAAGCAAGTGCAACTTATGAATAAGAATAGTAAGTTTATTTATTTCAATATCACTACTTGAGGAAGACATACTAATGTATTATAAAACTAAGTAAAATTCTAATTTGAGTAAACAATTACGAACGAAGGCAGAATGCTTTTCACGCGTTTTTTAATTTGTCACAAACTTTTTTTTTTAATATAGCTCGCGCGCTTTTTACTTTATCATACAGCCTGTTACTTATTCATACAATGTTCGTGATTGATCTCTTTGGTTATTGGAACTTTTACTAACAATATCCACATTCCAAATTTAAATCAGTTTTAGTCCCTAGGGATTAAAGAGCTATTTTAATCCCTGTTTACGAAGCATACACTAGCTCTTTTTGAATAGATATGATAATAAATAATATATCAAACTCCCAGATATCGTGTTGTAATGTGTGATAATGTTTGTTCCTCTTTCAACTCCCACATTTGGTGTAGCAATGAACTATTATCCAGGAACTTGGGTACATGACTACGTTGGTCTAGTAGTCCACAAGCGTGACTGCTGCGCTGATGGTCATTTGTTCAATCACCGAGTCGGACAAAGTGTTATTGGGGTTTTCATTAGGGAATTCTTCAAGTTTGGATCTGTGCCCGTTTAATGGCAAATAGGCTTTCGCTTGGGAATTACAGCATAACTGGCGAAATGTTGGTGTTCTGTATACCTCTGTTTACCCCAGGAATACAGGTGTGCAGATCTATGTTACAAAACAACGCATCTTTTTCTTCTTCGTGTCGCCGCTGGTACGACAGTATTTCGAATCCTGTCGGCCCAAAACTTTGCGACTTCTACACCGTCGTCGGTGGCAGGGCAGAGGTCACTTTGACTGCATGTTTTAGGACACCTCAGAGGGCAGGATAGGAGGTGCAGCAGGGTATTTTTTTTTACTGTCCATTACTGTCCCACTGGCGCGCAAAGACCTCCCTACTCTTTTTCCACCCCTCTCTCTGTGCAGAGCTGCCAAGAACCGTCCATCACCATCTTTACATACTGAGACTCCTCCGTGCCTCGGAAAGCACGTTAACCCGTTGGTTCCGGCTGTCATTCGTGGATCTTTGACAGTCGTTACGGGTAGTCAGAAGCCCGAAAGTCTGACAACCAGTCTTACCAAGGGGTATCGTATTACCCAGTGACTGGTTTGTGGAGATCAGATAGGCAGTCGCTCCATGTAAAAAACTGGTATTCAGCTGCATCCGGTTAGACTGGAAGCCGACCCCAACATAGTTAGGAAAAGGCTAGGCAGATGATGATGGTTGTATTCTTAACCCGGTACACAAGTTTAATACCCACAATACCAATACTCTGTTCCATTGCCGCAGCTCTCGGGCAAAACTCTGCTGAATTGTCAAAGACCATGTTTGAGAGCCATAAGTGAGGATGGGAACAATACACATGTCGATGAGACTTCTCTTGAGGGATAGAGGAAGATCGCCCTTTATTACCCCTTCCAGGCATTTTCGGTGCGTCTTGCAACTTCTTTGTTTTGTTTTGCCTGGAAAGACACTATTTGACCAAGACAGAGATTCTCATCGACATATCCCGCCACCCGCCACGGACATGATGAGTACGAGGCAAATTATCATAACAAGTTCACCAATTCTAAAATAAATACATCACCCATATTTATTGATATCCCAAAACTGGATGTTAATCAAAGGTAATTTCGTATTAAATACTTCAGGTTAATTATATCAGAGTTAATAACCATTTACTACACGTTAGCCGGGAACAAAGCAATATTGGTTACGGTAATGTATAAACATTGCTAACATTTGCCCTCGTGTTGGGATGTTTAGTCTGAATCTGTTTATTTTCCTATAATAAGGTAATAAAGGATTTACTTTTATGTAGGATGGTTTTATGGTATTAATTTTCAGTTTTCTAATTGAAACTTCTCTCACTAAACAGTTTGGAAACTAGCTCTAAGTTACAACAAGCCTTAATTAATAGTCTGAACCCAAGGAACCACCCTTTAGAGTTTCTAAATTATTTTAAGATACATTTTCTTTATGTTTAAGGAAAAATTTGGAAAGTAACCCTGGATTGAAAGATCTAAAATCGTCTATATGCAGTGACGGAAACGTCGTGGATTATGCTCTTGGACTGTAATTATTCAAAACAGATAGGCGTCTCCAAAGTTGCACCAGTAGGTACGCCCAATTCTCCGCCTTCCGCATCTAGTCTTTTCAAACCACTTTTTTGAAAACCTACACTTATATTTTCGTACCAATGTACGAGTATAAAAATCATTTACTACAAAAAATCATCCCACAAAACAACTCATGTGACCACAATTTACTTGGACATTAGGAACAGTCTATTAAGGTCAGGACATTATCCTTGTAAATCACAGGACGGTCCAGAACTAATAACATTAAACTCTGCTGCCTCATAAAAAAGATGGCCATGTTATTACTGGCCCGTGGGAGTACTTGTTCGGGTTGAGATTTGGTATAATAGATATTACTCAAAAAGAGATTCGTATACCGTGTTCGCGTGGTTTCTGTAAAGAGATTAGTGTCTTTCTTTCTGAAGTGAAAAAGGTGTGTAAGTAACTTTAAGGATTTCTTTGGTCGCGTGGTTTCTTGCAAAGGAGCGCCAAGCGGCTTGTGTCGGTTGCAGAATCAGCCTATAATTCTCCCACTGTTGGGACAAAGGCCTCGTCTCTGTGAGAGGGAATATCACGTCTTTGAATTTTTGGTTCTATCGAATGCCGGTTTCCTCACGATGTTTTCATTCACCGTTTTGAGAGCAGTGGTGATGAAAATCAAAAATGTGTCTGTTGGTTTAATGCAAACAAGAAGTTTGTATCGCTCTTTTTGTTGATATCATAAACACATAAGACAACTAAGGGCTAGTGCTATGAGAAAATGGGTAAGAGAAGCACAAAGCAATTTTACAACTATGGTGAATAGGGCATGGTCTATCCGTAGAGGTGACATCTTTTTCAATATATTAATGGACCCTTGAACGAGACCAAACAAAAACTAAATATATCTCTATCGACCAGAGATTTCAAGTATATTTAATTCGGAATACTTAATGAGACATGTTTTCAGTTATTTTTAATTAGGTTGTTAGTCTTACAAAATTGAGACCATTCTTATGCGTATAAGAAAATATAAAATAATAAAGACAACTAATTTATCTTCACAAAAGCTATTAAATAGCGTGTTAATGGTTAGCACTTACAACCATACTACGTTAGACAAGAAATATAGCCTATTTTTGGGAGCGAATTTCCTATGGTCACAGATGGGTTTTATAACATGGCCGGTCCAATGTTCCCTGTGTACGTTGGAAGTAAGGTCCTTATTGCAATTGTAGGCTATTTATATCTCTGAATTATTGTTATTGTTATCACCTTGGTATTGTTTTACAAGGGCACTGACCGTGAGAAGTTTCGGGCACGGTAATAATAAAGATATGGAGAAAGTTATGTGAAAACTTTCGCATACGAGTTCTTGTTAAAGTATGATTTGAACAAGCATTTGTTTTATGAGGATTTCTATGTTGTTGCTGATTATGTTGGGAGTTTATTTATTTAATTAAGGTTCACCAACAGTTGTTACAGATATTATACAGATAGGAACGTACAAGTAGGTAATTGTTTCTTAAATCTAACTGCACGACCAATTACAGGCAAACACCACATGCAAAATGCTCTTTGTAATTATTTTAATTTGAAGACTCAATGAACTTAAATCTAGATAATTATAATAAATACTAATACTAATTACGTGTGACAGACTTCGATATTGAGTCTGCGTGAACGTCAACCAGGTCGCTGCGTTCATTGGACAGTCGCCATTTTTATGAAGTGGTATGTAGCGGTTTTCGGATCAAAAAGATTATTATTATTATTTGATTAGACACTTGAGGGGCCCGTGGCTAAATAACAACAGCCACGCCGCGGTTGGTCTGTGGATGGGTGACCATCTTTACATACCGAGACCCCTCCGTACCTCGGAAAGTACGTTAAGCCGTTGGTCCTGGCTGTCATTTGTGAATCTTTGACAGTAGTTACGGGTAGTCAAAAGCCCGAAAATCTGACAACCAGTCTTACCTAGAGGTATCGTATTACCCAGTAACTGGGTTGTGGATGTCAAATAGGCAGTCGCTCCATGTAAAATACTGGTATTCAGCTATATACGGTTAGACTAGAAGCCGACCCTAACATAGTTGGGAAAAGGCTAGGCAGATGATGACGACTTGGAGAGCTAGTGTATGCTTCGTATAGCATGGAGATATTTAATCTGTCCAGTCGATTCTTGAAGCAGTTCACTGTGGGAGCCATCACAACATTTTCCGGGAGCCTATTCCATGCTGTTACAACTCGGTTAGACAAGAATAATAATTGCTTCAAAGGCTCTTTTTATGAATTTTAAAGATCTGCGAAGAATGATTATCATTATTTTCCTGTCCCTATCCTAATTTATTTGGGGTCGGCGCAACTTGTCTTTTTGTTACATACTTCTCTATTAGTAGTCATCTCGGTAGTCGCTCCCTTTCTAGCCTTATCACCTTTGAGACAGTCCATCCAGATCATTTCTTTGCTCTCCTTACTTGTTATAAAGCCATCCACATTCATACTCAAGTTCTGAGTTGAGCTGCACGAGTTTTGACAAATGCGTGCACTGACTGGACAGGTCCGCTCAATCTGCGTGGTTCTTTCATCAAAAGACCATTTCAGACACCAATCTAGGTACATGGTCTTCACATGATCTGACCAAGATTTTGTCTGGACTTTAAAAGAGACTGTGACCTCTGAGTTTGTTTCGGCCTTTCTTCTCAGAGTAGTCAGATAGGAAACGCCGACCTCATCTAGCTTAAAAAAAATATGATTGACGTGTAAAAGTGTTTGTACAAACCTACTTACAGAAATAAATCATTTATCATTATCATTTACTCGAAACTTTACTGACGACATTTCCCACGTTCCTCCGCATCACGTGCTCATACCAGGATAACCGATTTCCATCTTTCAGTCACCAGTTTCTCTTTCAGACTTCCTCTTGTATACGATGTAACCCATTTCTTATGTTACTCATTCGCGTAACAACGATAAATGTTGTCATTAATAAAACTCAATAACAAAGACTGGGACAATCGATCGAATAGTAAGTATACCTACTAAGATCTTCTTATACTACTGCCGAATATAATTTTCTCTAGATATACAGAATGGCCCATTTTATAGTGGTCTTATTTTTTTGTGGTTAGGACTTCCCATTTAATCATCTAAAAGCAACATTTATGTTCCGCGAAAATCAGTAGTTTAGATGTTTATTTTCTTAAAATCTTTACTGTAGTCTAAAACTTCACTTAGTTATTGCACTAAATCGAATCAAATTTGGTGAGTTTTACACGGAGTAGTAGTAGTATTTGGTGGTTCTTTGGTTGTTTGTACCTTACAACTAAAGACATTTTTGAGGTTATTCTCAAATAACCTTTAAGAAAATAAATTAAAAAAGCACAACTTCTAAACTACCGATTTTCGCGGAACATTTGTTGCGTTCAGATGAATCATTGCGATATCAAAGACGCAAAAAAAAAATTTACCGCTATAAATGGGCCAACCTGGATGCACGATCTTATCAGTTTGCTTCGTAATTGGATTTAGTATTGTGTTATTAAAAGCTTTCAAAAGAAGCTGTTCCAAGTTTTCTTGACATAATCTCTAAGGGGACTTTCTACCTTATCAAGTATTTTGGTTGACTGACTATTTAATAAGAATCTATTGGATTTGTTATTGACAGGGCACACCATATGTGACGTTATTGAGGGCACTCCAATATGAGGGTGTTCGCTAGCCAAGCGTGACGCGGCCGACAAAATAGTGCGTAGAAATGTAGAAATAGCTGAGGGGTACCTACTGTTTATAAATGTTGACCAGTTTTACTGGTTTTATAATTTCGTTATAAAAACTCTGTATTTGTATTGTTGAAGGCTCTTCTTCACAAAACGCAGATGAAGATGGGGATCTGCGATGAAGGTTGAAGTAAGAAGATCCATAAATAATCAACATAAAACGTTCATATCACTACGACACAGAAGAGGAGACCTTCCTCTTCTGTGAGAGGGATTGTCTCTAAGAAGATGACAAATAATGTATTATATTTTAACGGGTTGTTTAAACCCTGGCCGGACATATCTGCCGCTTGTCAGATGACAAAAGAATGCACTAAATGCACAAAGCCATCACGACAGGCCGAGATGAAGATGACTCCTACGAAAAGGTCTGGCCGGAACTAGCAAAAGTCAGAATTGTGTGGAAAAGAGAGAGGGAGGCCTTTGCCTTACAGTAGAACAATACAGGCTAGTTTGATAGGTAGATAAACCCTGCTTACTAAAAATGCATCCTGTCGCTAACGGGCAAGGTTCTGTCCATCTTGTATCTTTCCATCCATAGACAATCAGTTGGTTGTGTGGTTTTTGCCTTCATGGACTTGGCCTTCGAGAGGATTTCTAACTGACAAGGACTGTTTTATCTTGTACAGACGCCAGCACAACAAGCTACCCAAAACTGTCAAATTTTCCCAATCAACTTTGAACTATATATAATACTTTAGCGATAAAGTTGAAAATCTATTAAAGAAATTTGACAGATTGTAGTACCTTGATGTGCTGGCGTCTGTACGTATAAAAAATATTAGGTATGATGGAAGAGATTTCTTTAGAAATAAGCATCACCTTTGTGTCGTATTTTTCTGTTCCTATCTTCTTGTCTGTTTATACATACGAGTATGTGTGTGCATAAGTGGATAAATAAATAAATATTTCCCGTTTTTTTAGTCAGACAGTGGTAAAATGTGTATGTGGTGTTATGCAGTGGCAATTACTGTTGATCGAACACAACACAATGTAATAACTTTAATTTTCGGTCATAATTAAATGCAATTATTTTTATTTTATGAACATTGCAAAATGTCCCAACAAAGCGTAGGGTATATATTTGTGGTTTCACTCGCTACCTACAAAATTATAACACAAAACCTACCTGCTCATATCATAAAAATAAAAGACCATTCAGTTTAATTTCCATGAAAACAGTACACCGGTTTTTACAACACTATTCGAAATATATCTTTTTGGATAATATATCAGTGATATTATGCGGAAACATTTTATGGACGCATTTCGTAATGGGGTCCGACAATATTTTATTCTAATACATAAATGTCTGCGCTGGCCTGTTAGTAATGGGTATATATGCGGTTCGTATTGGGAAGTGTCGTTGTGAAGGCGATGCTTGTTTTTACCTGGGTCTGTTCTATTTTATACTTACCTATTGTGGTTATATACTGGTTTTTAATAGTCTGATGAAGTTGTGATAAATACTTACTCATCATCTGCCTAGCCTTTTCCCAACTCTGTTGGGGTCGGCTTCCAGTCTAACCGGATGCAGCTGAATACCAGTATTTTACATGGAGCGACTGCCTATCTGACCTCCACAACCCAGTTACTGGGTAATACGATATACCTTGGTAAGACTGGTTGTCAGACTTTCGGACTTTCGGACTTTCGGTGATAAATACTTACTATTAATTATTTATTTTTTATAACACCCTAAATCTATCATTGATTTATATAAAGTCCCATTAAAATATATGGACAAACTTTTAGCAATCATTCAGACCGCACCAAAATAAGGACGATGGTAAAAAATATATAAGATAAATGTATTAGATACTTACAAGAAATATAATCAGCTAACGAAAATACACTAATGTGCCGGCAATTTATTATTTTAGGTCAAAATAAAATCACTTTAATCAGTGTTTTTTTTGCTTGGATATCTTTGGTTAGACGTACTGAGCGCTGTGTTAAAATGTGTTCATCTATTTTAATGGGACCCTGTATATTATAACTTTAGTTTCTGCACAAGTGAAAAAATACTGTACAAAGACAGATTTAATGCCTGAGTCGTTTTCTTCCAGTCAACCGGTGATGCAGGGACAAAACAAAGCAGGTGCAATATAAGGGATAGATTACTTGAAAAATAATCGATTGTAATGGCATTACAGGTTGCCCTAATGCGATAATCCATACTTTTTAATTATTAAATACAGGTACTTCCTTATTATATTGCAATCCATGATGTAGGTAATATTAAAATTTTACAACTACCAGAAAACAGAAGGCCAATTTCCCGTAATTAAAAACGTACATAATCTAGTCGCAATCTCATCTCAGCGACAATCAACGTCAAAAACTTTTTAAAAATGTAGGGAAATTAGAGGTATTTTTGACAGATTGAGACTGAGATCAGACTGTGAACGTTCTTAAATGACGAGAAATGCCCCTTTTGGTTTTGTAACTTGTAGATGTTCCACCCTAAATTCAGCGGGTATATGAACTGCGAAAATACTAAGTTAGCTTGGTTAGACATAACACTACCTTTATTTTGTGACCTCACCGGCTATAACTCATCATTGCTGACGTCATAAACTCGTAGCCACGGACCAAATAACAAAACATTCCCTTTTCAGTCCTAAAAAATCCAAATTCGAATTTCATTGCTGTGAACTTTATTTTTTAACGTTTGTGTGTTTGTAAACCATGCAGTACAGTCGGTATTGCTGTTAGTACTTTCGCATACACTTTATCACTTTGGGTCTTTTTTCTCTCAACTGATTGCGTTTTGAAGTGATCTCGTGCGTAAACGCGCTTGACGATCAGTCGGCAGTTTGAGCTCATTTTAGAGCGTATAAACCTTGTGGTAGCGTGTGATAATCGAAAAGTTAAAAAATGCTTTAAGTTGTAGCGTAAGCTGAACTTTATTGTATAGGATTTAAAGTTATTTTTCCATAAACTCATATTTGTTTACATTTTTGGTAAATAAATCGCGAATGCAGTATAGCCCGGCTAGTAATTCGATTCCTGTTGGATACTTTAACGTGAACGATGCATCGTAATCGATAATCGCAAAGCCATGTATGAAAAAAAACTCTATTTTGATTACTAAAATCCTCTTAATGCATAAAAGCTTCGGTATGTCTATCAATTTTTATACCCAGTCGACATAAAAGTGTATGACCATAATCACCTAAACAAAAACAACCAATACGAATCCGTGAATACCAATAAGTTGAAAAAACAAAACAATACCTGACCGACACACGATCCAATAAACCTCAATATCCATATAAACACAAATGTCACCCATCAGAAAAATTGCGATGAGCACATAAAACGATGTGGCGATAACACAAATGACAGGTTACACGACATGTTATACCATACACACAGACATACATACAGACATAATAATAGTATGTTACAGTCGGAACTATTTTCTAGACATTATACTGGAAAAATTTAGTAAATATTAGTTTGATAGAATCAGCGGCGAAAATGGCCTTTGATTGACTCGTCGTCACAATATTATGGAACTTTTGAGTTTAGGTAAACTAAAAAAAGGAAAGGGATTTTACAGAATGATAATACTACAGTCAGTCCTTTAGGTCTTGACTTGACAATCAAACAAGCAAACCTTGAAGAAATATTATTATATTAATGCAAGCGATATTTTAGAAAACAACGATACAATACGGTAACGATATTAATAACTAGAAGATGCTGGTAGGGATCTTGACCGTACTTCCGAGATTGTCCTGATAGCCGTGGAATACCTCTCCAATCCTCATAAGCACCTCAGGACATGTTACCCCCATGTTGCTACGACACTATGTGCTAGCGACCGTTTTCTGGGGCCCATTATTGAGTGTGCAAGTCACCCCCTGTTAATGAAAGAATTATCGAAATTGCTTCATTAGTTTTTGAGTAAATCGCGGACATACAAACATACATACGGGTCGAATACAGAACCTCCTTTTTTGAAGTCGGTCTTTTTTGAAAGGAAGAGGTTTGTTATACTTACTATTACTAATTATTTTGATCACAAACCAATGGGATTTCCCCTCGCCTAAAATAACTAATTTCCATACAAACTTTAATTCCCTAATCAACCCCTTTTAGGGATGAATTCTTCCTTATTTGTCACCTCCATTAAATAAGAAATTCTTATGCTCTTAGACCTGCACCTTAATTTTGTAACACACTATCGAACTCAATCTGAGTCACTTTGAAAGATACTGCTGATCCATTGCTTCATATGTTCGAAAAATGTGTCTGCTCAACAACGTAAATAACGCAATGAATGTTGTTGAACTGTCAAAATTAAACCCATTGCTACTGATAGTGCGTTACGCAATTAGTTCGCTGCTTGTTTAAGCTGAGCGTCTTTAGTAAGTGAATTTAATATTTTTAAGTTTACATGTGTAAACAATGTCCTATCAATTCAACAAAGCAACAACATTCGTTTGTTTAAATAAACACATCTGAATGAAGTTTATCTGTGAAGATACAGCTGAAACCAAATCTCTCTTCCAAATTGGTTTCTCCCGAACCAATTATGGCAAGAATACTTTTATTAAAAGAGCATGTTGTCTGTACAACGATACGATTTCATTAAAAGCAAATCAAGATTTAGATATTTTTCACCTTTCTCTACCCAAATTCAAATTTAGTATAAGAAATATTTTGGCATCGAAATTTAAATAAGAATAATAGTGTTATATGTTATATAATATTAAATTGTAATTTCTGTAAACTTTGTAGGTGTGAACTTCTGGTAGTTGTTACACTTAGTTACATATATTGTACTTGTCATAGTAATCTGTGGAAACTGTTTCTGGATTGTGTTAAACTAATTTTTTATACTTATGTTTGTTATTGCATCTGTTTGTTTCCCAAATAAAATAAAATAAAAATAAAATAAACCTATCTAGTTCTGTCATTATTTCAGCCAAAAGACGTCCTCTGCTCGACGTAGGCATCCCCCAAACATCGCCACTTCGACCGGTTTCGTGCTTCTCGCATCCGACGGATTCAAAGTCAAAGTCAAATCATTTATTTCAAATAGCCACACTAAAGGCACTTTTGAACGTCAAGAATTATAATAAAACGAAATTGATTCTAGTCGCCCCTTCCAAAAGGTAGTTTTCGTATGGAGAAGATTGGGCAAAAAACTCCACCGTTACTCTATTCCTGCGGCTGCGACGTTTTTGAATCGTTTTTAATTAGATCAATGGTAGGCCACCAGGTTATCGGTTCACCTTGTGGTTGACCTTTTAACGCTACGTCCAAACGATACGCGGTCGCCACTCCAGAACCTTTCAGCCTCATCTTCTTTACGGCCATCCATTCAATATTGGAGAATATTATTTCACTACTAAGTTATTATTTTAATTACAGTAGATAAACTGATATCTAGATCGAAATAGAACTCGGTACATTTATAATAAACACTCACGTTTGAAGGTTAGCTTCAAACGTGAGTGTTTATTATAAATGAGCCATTATTATTGTTGGTAGCAAATTGACTTCCACTTGTCATAATGATAAAATATTAAATCCTACGTTATTGCTGCCTTTGATATATTGGTTTTCAACCCCTGATTGTACAATTTACATCCTACGCAGATAGGTAGGTACTGATTAAAGGTAAAAAAATTGACATAATCATTTTATATTTTTCAAGTTTTAAGAACTGCGTATACTGTTTTACGAGTAATACAACTAACTTGGTGACTTTTTGAGAGAGTAGCTGAAACATTTTGAAGTGCTAAACCTTCAAATGAACTTCAAGTTCTTGACGGAAAACTGAACTAAAATAACAAATTGCCAAAGAGAGGTGAACGAAAAGTTTCACCCGGTTCAAGTAAGTAAAATATCAGAATTATTAACAAGCAATTCTCAAAACGAACAATCATTCAGGACACTACCGAACAAATAATAAAATCATCACACTTTTTCGTAGTTCATAAAGTTCCAGTATCGAGTATCAACCCCAAAAGTCGTGTATAATACTCCGTCGGGCTTGAAGTTAAAAGTCCTTGTATCAAGACGGCCTAGCATGAAACTGACGAAACTTCGCCCATCTTCGTCGACTTTAATACGAGATTTGTATTTCAGAAGTAATCGTTATAAAATCGAAGGCGTGTTTTACTCTCTTTATTGTGTCTATACAAGGTTATACACTGAAGTATTTTCTATTAAAACTACCTTTACCGTGTATCCTTGTAATCCTAACATTGTGCAACAATTCAAACCGAACAGTTAGCAAACCGACTGTTACAAAAAAAAGAATCACCAGCCTTTATAATTAACAAGAACGAAACTGTTCAATTAAACTCGTTTGAACAGTAGCAGCCAATCAACAAAGTACGACCGGCACTAATTATGTTACATTTAATGACAACAATAAAAATACAAATAGCCGACTGCCTATTCAGACGAAAATTGACTAAACACGGCACGTGGTCCCGATCTTGGAGGGAAATAGCTGTGAGGATACAAAACATTTGATATCGTCCCTCCCCTCACCCTTGGAGCCTTTAACGGCGTGTTCAGTTCAGTCGAACGGGACGCTCCGACGAGACCGGGTGCCTCGTTTGAGAACACGGACGTCACGAACTTTCTGTTACGTCACACGTACGGCTCGAGGGTGAAATTCTGATCGTAGATAACAGTGTCCCTTCTGAGGGTAAAACATCAATTGGTTCTGTGGGATGGTGATTCTATAAAAGTGCGATGGTGCGTTGTCGAGGTGTGAAGCGAGTGACCATCATGCATGCCTGCACCACCCTTCTGTGGTTGGTCACCTGTTTCAACGGTAAGTTTTAGTAGCCAGGGTCAAACTGTACAAAAAGGGGTTGTGGGGCAATTCGATGCGGTTCGGTGGTCTCGACCGTTAAGAAGTTTTAACCGTATTATTTTATTTTTGGAACAAAGTTTCCGCAGTCCGAATGATGTCGTCGTTTAAAACGTATGTTTTGTAATTTAATTGTTTTTTCGATATATCGCTGAGGGAATTTAAAACTCGTTCAGAATTTAATTCGATAAAAACGTTGGGCTTTCTGAATATATAATCGTTGGACTGGATATGTTTTCAGAGTTACGTGAATTCAATGATCGTCCAAAGAATGGAAAATTAAATTCTGTTTGCAGTGTACCGTTTACATGAAAGGTTTATGTTCTCTTACTCTGTAATTGAAAACTTCTTTATCGAGCTTTTCATTTGATGGCTGTCTTTTATGGGCCATTTCGTGTACGTATAATTTAAATTATTGAATGTGGCATGCTGTAATGATTTCATAGTTAGTCATTAAGGAGTTGTTAA
The DNA here is from genome assembly GCA_914767645.1 of Hydraecia micacea. Classification (NCBI taxonomy): domain Eukaryota; kingdom Metazoa; phylum Arthropoda; class Insecta; order Lepidoptera; family Noctuidae; genus Hydraecia; species Hydraecia micacea. The sequence continues at coordinate 3,601,653 of OU611781.1, forward strand.
GGAATAATTAATATGATTGTAAAACTGATATCAATCTTTTTTTAAGTAGATTTCAATTTACTTGATCCGATTACTTTACTGATTACTTTACTGATTACTTTACTGATTGATTTACTTGATTTGAAATCCGCCCCTAAGACGACCCACTGACCAAAATTCGTTATGTAAACTATATTGTTTTTTTTTTAATTTACTTTGACACTTTTGAGCTAAATGCCATAGTTTGCAGCCATATTCTTACTTTTAGATTCAGTAGCAATACCAGTCTGTTCAATTTAAATAAAATTGCTACGAGCTTTAATCTGAATTTCAGTTTCATGTCTATATAGATGATTTTACTGCCTCCATCTCAATTTTTGAAGAACTCATTTAAAAGTCTTCAGTCTCAAATGGCTATAATTCTCACTGAAATAACTTGCAGATTAAGGAGTTCGCCAAATTATGAGCTTTATGTTAGCAATTGGTTGGAAAAATAAAATTGAGCTTTGGGCTTTTTGATAAAAACTGACTTATACACTTAGCGTAAGTTGAGACTAAGAACTTAAAAATATCGTGACAAATATTATGGAAATGAATTCTACGTTTTGCTTTAGAAATTATTTACGTACAGTCCAATTTTAATTAGACTGATTTTTATATCTTAATAATTTGAATACGGTGAAGCTTTTTTATGTGTCGTGGAACAACGATGAGTAGGTTTTTTCAGGCGTTTATGCTTTTAAAGCTTTTATACTTGGTAAGAGAGGAAATACCAAAAGATTATATTATTATTTGAAATAATATTATATATATATAATACTAGCTTCTGCCCGCGACTTCGTCCGCGTGAAATTTCACCCTCCCCCCATTCACCCTCTTAGGGGTGGAATTTCGAAAAACCCTTTCTTAGTGCACCCCTAGACCTCATAAGGAACCTACATGCCAAGTTTGGAATCTCTAGACCCAGCGGTTTGGGCTGTGCGTTGATATGTCAGTCAGTCAGTTCTCCTTTTATATATATAGATATAATACGAAATAGTACAGTGGAAAAAGTACCTGAACTAAAAATATCATAAGGTACAACCAAAGTAAATAATTACACAAAGTGCCTGTAAATATATAATTTACTATGTAGGTTTACGTTGATCAAATTGCAATAGAACGCAGTATAAACATAAAGAAAATGATACACACCTCTCAAATAATTATTATTATTTATATCTTGTGGTTATAATCTAAAATAATAAAAGCACTCAAACAAAACTTGATGCGATAGAGTTCAACTAAAAATGAACTTATAAAAATAATTAGAATAACCATATATCTACCTGAGTGACGTTATTCTGTCCAAATTTCAATAATTTGTACAAAAATCCCATAGAAAAAAAGGAGTTTTTGCGCGAATTTGAAAATATTCCTGGAAACTTTTCTAATTTTTCTTTCTCTGCTAAACAAATTCGGACTATTATAAACAATTTAACGCCTAAACCTCTATACGGATTTCGATAAAATTTGACAAGGAGATACTCGTAGATGGCATCCTAGGACAGGACATAGGCTAGAGACTGTTTGTCCTGGTTGCACGTTTCCGTGAGATAATTTCGGACATTCACGCGAGCGAAGCCACGGGCAAAAGCTAGTATTTAGCTTTTATTTACAAATCAAAATATTTACAATATTTATAAAGCGGTCTTAAAATAATAATATGTACAAGTATATAAAAAGGGAGGGGAAATAATCAAAGGGCATCAAAAAATTCGTCCGCATCGCTGTCAATAGGAAACGTGCCCAAAAGGCTGGCAGCATTGCCACGTTGTATGGCAATACTGATTCTTTGGCCAAAAAATAGGCCAGCCCTCTGGTCACGTGAAGAGTCGACTAAAAAGCTAGTATTTAATTTAAAAAAGAGTTCAATGTTGCTTATCATCCTAAACCTCAGTATTACTCTGAAATTAATTAAACACATAGAAAGGTTATACCTACATGATATGAGAACCTTTTTAACGTCTGCTTTATTTGATAACTCATTTTTTTTTTATCTCATTAACTCAATTAATACATTTACACCCCTCATTAAAAATTATTTATAAAGTAAGCTTCATTTATTTTTGTTCAGGATTTCTCAGTACAATATCCGGAAACAGGATAGTACCGAATAGAATAACAAAAAAACAACTAAGTAAGTATAGGTACTTATTTATCTGAATACAGAAATGATAGTAATAAAATTCCGATATAAAAGTACCTGATGAAAGAAATGAAATAAATTAATTAAGGCGAAATACTAGTTCGCCGTTTTTAATTTCGTGAATATTACATATATTAAACATTATTTACTTCGATATTGCTCTCGAGCTTTCACTTTAAATATTCATGTTTTTGACAATAAAATATCGTGGATATTGAAATTGAGCGCTCCGAAACTCTAAAGAGCTCGGCCATTACCTTTTCTTCCGATGTTCTCTTTGAAATTAGTTGCCAACTTTTTTTTCGGCGAAATAGATACGATCATGAAAAGGAAAAAAGCGAACTCGATTAGAATTTCGGGAAATATCGTGAATAGAACTGTAGGTATTTAAATATTTACATAGGTACAGAGAAGGTTGGGCAATCTTGACTTTTAATCAATTTTATTGAATGAATCCATCTTTAAATGTTTCTCAGAACAGAAATTGTCTGGTTATTATTATTTATTATCTCTTCACTGACGAGCCAAACATTTCTCTTTATTTCGCTGTTGCTTACTTTTACTTCGTTTGGGGTTAATATTCGTGGCATTATTTAGTTGTAAATATGGTATAGGAAAAGTTTATACTTACTGGAAAAGCATGTTCTGTTCCTGCGTAATGATTTCTAGATCAACCAATGTTTAATTTGTGGTCCGGTTTCAGCAAATACCCGTATTATACACTGTCCTTTTTCCTATAGTTTCGTAGTGAGTCACACTGTCCCCAATGCAATTATTTACCGAATAAATTGCTACTTCCTTAAATAAAACGACAGGAAAATACGTTCACTAACTATCAAAAACAAAAGGAATGATAAATTCTTAAATTTTAACTTCGCCGTTTGGGCAAGTGATTTATAGTAGGTATCGCGTACCGGACGTTACTTCGCCATCGTCCCTCTTCGCCCAAACAAACATATCATGGTCCATATAATCGTATCGTACGTGCATAATGCTAAGACGACGATCAGCTTACGAGTCGCCATAAAGATTGGAAGACCCCAGATTAAGTCTGCTTCATTGACTCCCTACTTAATTGATGTAAGTGTCGCCTTACCTTCTCGCTGAACTATCACGTTTTATTAAACTTTTTATCTAATATAAACTGGGGTAAAGATTACTTTTGATTGCGCGGTTGTTGATTAGTTGACTGATATTATATTGTTCGTATTTCAGAGTGTTGTAGTCAAAACACGATCGTTTTGACTAATTAAAAAGATGACGTAATCAAAATATTCGTCTATTTAATGTTCTTGTGTTTTTGAGTGATGAATATTACTCAAATTCGTTCTCAGTAAAACAGATTTGAGAGAATTTAATTTCCCGATTTTAGCGACCGTTTTATCAAATTGGTAGCGTCACAGATTAAGATAAATCAAATGATGTCTCGTTAGTCCAAATTGATTTAGTACCTTTCTTAGGAGAATATTAGATAAAAAATTGGTTAACTTCAACGACTTCTTAGTATTATTTGCTAATATTTTCATACTTCTAACAAGTAGATTTATTAAGATGAAATTGGAATTCAATTTTGGGTAATAATATGAAGTAAGCCGAAGAAAGGAATTTCTCAGAATATTTTGTACTATTTGTTGAAAATCTTTGATACAATTTCTCGAAAATCCGCTATAATTTTTGTCTCGTCTTTTACTTATCTGATCTCATAAATCACTTCAGTGGGTTGTAAAAAAGAATATACACTTAATTTCTTCAGTAGATATATCTCACTACTTCACTAAGATTTACTGCTAATAAAATAACTTGTCTGCTTCTTAAGTTTAATTTGCTATCGGTAGGTACCTACTTACTTACTTTTATTTTTGCAGATTATATATTAATGATGGTTTTTGCTTAGTGTACTTGATCTGGGTATCATTGTGTTATTTAATACAATATACACATAACCACTGCCAGTGCCCTCACTCTCAAAACGGCGAAGGAAACCGGCATGTCCTAGAACCAAAAAAATCGAATACATGTGACATCTACCAACTCGCACTGGGCCCGCGTGGTGGATTACGACCCAGTCCCCCTCACTGGGAGGAGTGTCCTGTAGCACTGTGTCCCAGCAGTAGGAACATTATCGGTTGATCATGAATATAAACATAACATTGTTGCACATTGAAACTTACCTATTAGGTATTTTGAATTACTTGAACGACCAGTAAATTCTGCATAAAATACATATTTTTTATGAATAATCGTCGGACTGAAGTTTACGTATAAAAAAAAAAAAAACATACGCGTCGACTTGAGAACCTCCTCCGTTTTTTTTCGTCGGTTAATAAAATACAAATAAACTGCAAAATTGCCGCCCGTTGTATGTTTGTATTAACAATCGTATTTTTTGTAATGTATTTCTGGTGTACATTAAAGTACCTATATATAAATAAATTATCAATATTAGTGTATTTTGATGTCCAACAACATCTCTTTTTGGTTTCAACTACAAAATTCGTTTGATACCATCAAAATATTTTGATAGTTCCGTCATGAACATGTCCTAATACTTAATATTTAAAAGGCTCAATATTTGTTAAGTACAAAAGCTCTATTAAACCATTTGAAAGTAGTTAGAACAGACTTTTAACTTGCCTTGGTTAGCTCAGGTAACCGTAAAACGGTTGTTATTTAGAAAGTTTAAAGTGTAAAAGCCTTAAGTTATTTTTACGATGCTTAGTATTTTAGTATCCATGGAGTTTCTTGCTGGTTGTCCATAGGTTATAGCAATAGGTATTTTAGTATCCATGGAGTTTCTTGCTGGTTGTCCATAGGGTATAGGTATTTTAGTATACATCGAGTTTCTTGCTGGTTGTCCATAGGGTCTATTTTAAAGAGATAAATAACATAACATTGCGCCTGTAATCCCTGATGGGTTAGGCAGAGGTGTGTCAATGTTATGTTTAAGTCCCGCATAATTAACGTATTTTTTAGGGTTCCATCTCTCAATAGGAAAAACGGAATCCTTATAAGATCACTTCGTTATCCGTCTGTCTTTCAGTCTGTCAAGACCCTTTTTCTCAGAAACGCGTGGAGTTGTCAAGTTGAAATTAATATCAAAAACTCAAAGCCGCAATCCCTTAAAGCAGTGAAAAAAAACAAACTTCTATTCGCCAATTTATTGTGGGACTCATAATAAATCCATGTTATTTACTATGTTTTTAGATTGTCATAAAAAATCTATTCGAAAAACTGTATAGGTTAAGACCGAAAGTCCGAATATTGTTGAGAAGCGCTATTTACGAAATATTATCTTATCATGCATCCAAAGGTCTCGTATTTTTCCATTTCTAACTCTTAAAACCCAGTTATTTAATAAACAGTTTCATCCTGATCTAACGCCTCGACTCGAATCAATCATATAATTTGGCCCAACCCCGTAATGCAGCCTCAAAAAATTAAAATACCGACAAAAACCGCAACATGAATAATCGAAAATCCCACCAAATTGGAAGGTTAAGTATCTATCAGTCGGTAGGTATACAGCGCCATTTTGTGAATAAAATATTAGTCGACCAGGGTTCTAAACGAGCGTCGTCCAAATCGGGTCCCATCGATCAAAGAAATCACATCTCATCTATAATGTACCGCAGAGTACCGCGTAACAGTTAAATCATTGTGGAAACATACGGTTGGGATGGAATCGTTGTTGATTTTACATAGCATAGAATCTCGTTTGAGATATAGTTAACAAGATTTTCCCTACAGTAAAGTTTTAAGCCCAAGTTGTATCTAGTTTCGGGACCTCGAATATGTAAGTCGCTAAGGGATTAAGTAAATAATTTTACCAAGAACTATTAAGTTTAAATTAGGTATTAGTACTGACTCTAAAGTTATTGGATTTTAAATTAGTTCCATTGCTTATCTTCTGGCTGCTACTGAGAAATTCTGAAGGGACTAATTTACGATATTTTGGTGTGAAGGGGCTTACTGAACCACTTCGGTTGAAATGACTTACAAAGAAACTACTGTTATGAAATGCGAATAAGGAAGTAAGTAATAAACTACAAAATATAAAGTGTGTGTATTTGTGTGTGTTATGGAACTAAAATGGGACAGCACAGAACCTTACAAGTTCCAAAGCAAAAACGCGTTCACTCATTCCGCTAACCGTATGTTTCCACTTTTTCCGATCTGTCGCCATCAGTATTTTGGGTAATGTCACTATGTTTATAGTAATAAATTCAATACCACTATACATTATAATTTAATGTGGCATACACACGCTATGAAGCAGTCTTATACAGAATATTACAACTTTATAATCAGTGTAATGGTCGCGTTAAATATGTACGGAATTAACATAGCCATGTAATTTGCATATGAAAAGTGGATTTTGATAAGGTGTATTCTTTACATACTGCTGTTATATGAGTATGCTGTGGCCATATCAGTAATTATAAATTCGGGATTATGAAAATATTGTTGATCCTTTAATCCGTATTAATTATGATTTATCGGAAATACACGTGCCAATTATGAATTGTAAATAAATACTTCTTTGTAATTCATTTTTGTAAACCTAATTATTATTATTATTTAATTTTATTATTATTAGTCTGTGATGTCCCACTGCAGGGCAAAGGCCTCCCACTCTCTTTCCACTTCTCTCTGTTCAAAGCTGCTAAGGACCAGTTCTTGTTGAAGGAGTCCAGATCATCCCGCCATCTCCGTCTGGGCCTGCCACGATGTCGTTTGCCATTAAGAGGGACCCATTGGGTCGTTAGTTTGGTCCATTGTTCTGACATGCGGCAGATGTGTCCAGCCCAGTTCCATTTTAGCGTGGCAGCTTTCCAAGTAACATCAGTTATCTTTGTGATGGAACGGATGGTCGTATTCCTAACCCGGTCTGTTAGTTTGATACCCAGAATACTTCGGTCCATAGCCCTCTGGCAAACCTCGAGCGTGGACCTCTGCTGATTTGTCAAAGATCATTTTTGACCACCATATGTGAGGATGGGAAGTATGCACACGTCAATGAGTCTTCTCTTAAGGGACAAAGGAAGATCACCTTTCATTAGGTCTTTCATGGCCCAATAGCTCCTCCAGGCATATTCGGTGCGTCTTGCCACTGATCTTAATCGCTGCAGTGCTGTTCATATAAATATTTTTTAGAAAATTAATGTAAGTGGTGTCTCGTTAAAAATTGAGCTACGGGTGATACTATCAAAACTTTTGAATAGTCCACAAAGGCCATATAAAGTGGGAGCTGGAATTCTAAGTGTTTCTCGATAATTTGGTTGATGGACTGAAGGTGGTCGTAGAGAGGTAGTAGAGAGGCCGCGGCGAAACCCGGCCTTTTCGGGAGGCTGATGTTTGTCTAGTGATCTAGTGGCTTTGTACAGGTGCGAAACCAGACTGATAGGGCGGTAATTAATATCTGTTTTGTCACCCTTTTTATGGAGGAGAATAATTAATGAGTGGCAAAATTTGTGTGGTAGAATTCCGGTTTTTAAAATGCTGTTGAAGAAATTCGTAATATGTGGAAGAAGAACCGGCTCTCCTATTCTTAAGGCTTCCGTTGTCGTTACGCCATCCTCGCCTGGGCTCTTGCCATGTTGGTCTAATAACCTAATTACTGAAAATAAATTTAAATTAAAACATTATTGAGCTTATTTCGTTCAGTGACTTTGATCGATGTTTACTAATTCTCGATTCGGAGTACTTCGTTATTCAAATTAAATAAAATTTTCAACTTATAATCCACATAACTTAATAGTAGTAAGAATTACGTAATTTTTTTATTAAACATAAAACGAACATTTGCATAGTAGGCTTGCTAGGTATACGTATGGAGTTATGTAGATATTCACTCACAAAAAAAAATCCCGGAATTTAATAACTTATTATTCAAAATCAAAAAACATTAGACAAAAAAGAATCTAGTTTTTATAAAAGGCACACCACATAAAGCTTAATTTTCATCAAATTTTCACACCATCCGTTTTCAATGACTCATATAATTTATAATAACAATTATTTATACTAAAAGCTAATTTAACGAACACCTGCAGAACGTTTATACTTCGCCACATACAATTACTTCTAAAAGTAGCCACGTCATGACACGGCATTAGAGCTGTTAACTGATGACCTCTACGTTTGAGGTCACTCCTTTAAATGTATGCTCCCATTCTCAGATTTAGGTAGAATCGATTGAGTACGAAATAATTGAGCCGATTTCCATGTAGTCTATGGCACTGGTGGTTAAAAACAAACGAAGTCTTACAGTGTGTGTGTGAAAGAGTATCTAAAAGGGAATCCTTATGGCCAATAATATTAATCAGATCTTCTATCATAGAAATGACACGTGTAACTCACAATTATTATTTATTTAGGACTTTTATTTAATTATTCACTATTTACTATGACATTTTAGTTATCGAAAATGAAAAATAATATGGTTAAACAAATAAAGAACTATTCTATTCTAGTCTAAAATTATTTCCCAATTTAATAATTTTGTAATATTTATTGTTATTCGGCATGGTATTTTGATTGTAGGTTGTAATTTATGTGTAAACTAGCTGCGCCCCGCGGTTTCACCCGCATAAGTTTCGATCCCGTGGGAACATTGGGATAAAAACTATCATTAAGTCCTTTCCCGGGACTCAAACTATCTGTATACCAAATTTCATCTAAATCGGTTCGCTCCATCGTCGACTTTGTTTCTGTCACCTTTGACCTAGACTAGAGTCAAGAGCAAGTCCATTTCAAATAAAAAAAAAATATAAAAAGTGGTTTAGGCGTGAAAAGGTAACCCTACAGACAGACAGACAGACAGACTTTCGAATTTATAATATTAAATTAGTTTTAATTAAATTAGTATGGATTTTGCATGCTCTAGTGACGGCAGAGCATGGAGAACATTATCAAAACACTTATAACATCTATACCCCTACCTATGTTGGCAATAAATAAATTATTTGATTTGAAGAAATAAATACTTGATAAATTAAATAATTTTGATGAACGCTTCTTAAATCGTAATAGTGCGCTAATAACTAAAATTAGGGGTTACCTATCAATTTGTAACAAACCATTCATTTTCAAATAGCCAGGTGTTGATAACAGTTATTTCACACAAACTTTATTATTTAATACTCGGAAGGCTTTCCTTACCATTAGTTGGTAAATGTACGTAAAATTTTATAAATGTCGTGGTTAGCCGCGGCCGTATTGTGTTTAATATCATATTACCGGTGAATAAATGAAATGCCAGTTGTAGGTTCTAATTTTGTGTTTCTGGGCTTCTTTTTTGGGACTCGATTTTATAATGGTAGAATATGTGTGTTGATCTTGGCGATCAATGAGTAAAAAAAGTACACTACACTAACTTTGTTCTAGTTTTCTTATTATTTGAATATTTTAATGGAATAATTCAGGTTTAATAAAATTGTGAAAAGATTAACTGATATTTGACGAATATACCTAGTTTTCTTTCTCAATAGGTGCATTTTCTTTCTTCAAATAATCAAAACGACTCTATTGATATCATTTCACAGCTCCGTCGATTCATTTTATTGGATAATTAAGAAACTCTTGGATTTTTTTCTCCCAATAATTAATTATAATTAGATTAAATAGAGTTTTTGTATCATTATCAAGAGAAAAATTTCATCTCTTTATTTAAGATTGATCGAAAAGAAACACAAAAAGTAGGTACTCTCTATTGACCTAGGACAGTGCCCTTGACCTTTACAATACCATTAGGTAATTAATTTGATAGAAAAGTAGTGGATGGCGATAAACATCTGACGAATACCTACGTTCAGTTCATATTTTATTCTGATTAATTGTAAAAAATTGTTTCTATATACACTGCCTGTCTATCTATTTCTATGTAGGAATTTAGCCTAAAAAGCAATGGAGAGGGCTATGCTTGGAGTTTCCCTACGTGATCAAATCAAAAATTAAGAGATCCGCAGGAGAACCAAGGTTAGCCCTAAGAATTGCCAAACTTAAGTGGCAGTGGGTAAAGAACATTGCTTGAAAGATTCTGGAGTGGCGACGGCATACCGGAACATGTAGCGTTGAAGGCCTTCTACAAGGTGGACCGATGACCTTGTGAACGCCGCAGGAATCTGCCGAATGCGGGAAGCACAGAACCGGTCGAAGTGGAAGTAAAGCGGTGGTTGGGGAAGGCCTATGTCCAGCAGTGAACTTCTTTCGGCTGAAATGATGATGATGATGGTGATGATTTAGCATGTATGTAATATCCCACTCAAAGACCTCCCTCTCATTTTTCCATACACGTCTGTCCTGTGCCATTGAGGGCCACTTCTTTTGGTAGGAGTCAAGTGCGCCACTCAATCTTCGTCTTGGTCTGCCACGATATTGCCTCGCATTTAATAAAACCCAATCAGTGGTTATTTTAGGCCACAGCCCATCTGACACGCGGCAACCATGAGCTAAATGAATTTCTGGTCATAAATCTTCATAATCCACAACTTTAATTGAATACTGCTGCTATCTTGCGTATACCAACGAATTATAATAAAAAAAACCTAAATACCTACTTCACAACGAGTTTTTCTCCACTCAATTGGCCACGGAATTTTGCAGAGTACCAAAAATAGGCATTATAAAGACAACGGCCGGTGGCCAAGGTCAATAGCTCTGTCGCCCGCGTCCCTACTCAATTGGCCCTGAATACCACACGAGCTACCTAAATGTAGGACCGTAGGACCATAAAATAGATATGGAAACAGAAGATCTATTTGATGATGCACGATAAAAAGCACACGGAGTTAAAAGTAAACCAAAAACATCAAAAGAAAAAGTATTTTAGTAACTGCGGTAATATAAAATATATACCGGTAAATCTACAAAAAATACACTTTCATTTAATGCATCAAGTATTTGAGAAAAACAAAAATTAAGTGATGGAACTCAGTTAAGTAGGTACATGCCTGGTTGATATTAAGTCAAATTTTAAAGATTTAAACATAACTTTACAGACAGCAGCTATTTGATGCTGGGTAGTTTGTTGCGCCATTTCTTCTTCTCAGCTAAAGCACTAGGAAGTGGTGGAGAGTTTTGGGGGACTGTCTTATGTAATTTTTACGTTTAAAAACTGCTGATTCTCAGCCTAGTTTGACTTTTGATTGATTGATAAACACATTAAAAATACTCCGGGAGTGCCGACAGAAGTAAATACTTGAACAATTACGCATGTATTTTTTTAAATTGTCATATAAACAAAACACAAACAGAATACTTTGCCATCACTCACTGACATATCGGAAATACATTAAAACCGAGTACAGCCGAACACATCCGAATGTAGCGCGGTGTCGGTAACAGTGCCGCGAGTTCAATGTTTTTCCCATCTCAAAAAATTGGCCCAACGCACCTAAAGAAGTTTTCACTTCAACAAGCTCACTTATATCTTATGGACGAAATCTTCATGAATCCATTTCTCAGTTTCATAATAACACCACAGTTTCTTTTAACTTGTCTGAATAAATATCATCTATGTGTGTGAATTACCGTGCGCCTTCTGTTACTACTTATCTCGTGGAAAAACTCAACTGTTATGTATCATTTTGTACCTACTACGGAATATTAGGTGGACTTATTTGTACAAATGGTATTGGTTTCTCGAAGTAAAGAATGTTCGAAGCATTTAACTTACGGATATTGTAAAATGTAACGTTCATTTGTTAGATAGGAATTTCCACCAAGATTGTCTGTTTGATGTAAAACTTGACTTTTTTATGCTGTACTGAGGTTTTATTTACACCATGTGCTTTCACAGTAAGTTAATCTTCGACTACATCGACTGCTGGTAAAACACCGTGAAAGCCTGGAACTTTTAGGACTGAAATCACCAAAAATATTGCATAAAAGCATAGTGGTCTTTTCTTTATTTGTGTCGGGTACAGTTTCATTAAAAAAACAGTGGCACTCCGGGAGTGCCGACAAAATTGAAAACAAAACACAAACAGAATACTTTGTCATCACTCACTGCCATATCGGATATACAATAAAACCGAGTACATCCCGAGGGCAGCCAAACACATCACACAACACCGAAGCGGTGTCGATTACAGTAACAGTGGCGCGAGTTCAATAGTTTTTTCCCACCTCAAAAAATGCCCAACGCGCCTAAAGAAGTTTACAAAGGATATGTACAAATGTGCAACCAACAATACTGTTGCCAAATAAATATTATTAGCATAATCAGCCTATAACGTTCAAGCTGCTGGAACACAGGCCTCCTCTCTGTAAGAGGGAGTGGGGCTTATAATCTACCACGCGGGCCCAGTGCGGCTTGGTAGATGTCACATGCCTTCGAATTTTTTGTTCTAGAACATGCCGGTTTCCTCGTGATGTTTTCCTTCACCGTTTTGAGAGGAGTAGTGATGAAATAATTTACACAACAACTTTTAAAGTAAAGTGCTTGTCTGGGTTCGAACCTACGACATACAACTTGTAAGTCGCGGCCGTTACCACTAGGCCACCACTGCTTAATAAATGTTATTATTTCTACTTATATTTTATCAATATTTCTTACGACCTTCTTTCTCTATATGAGAAGTCTTAATCCGGCCCTGTAGGTAAAACAATTGCAAGCACCGACTTTTTTTTTGTTAGCCTATACTGTCCCACTGCTGGGCAAAGGATTTCCCCTAATCCTTCCAGGAACTCTTTTCCCGCACCACCTCGAACTAGCCCTCGCGGTATTCGTCCAGGTATATCTCGCTATCTCTTTCTGGGCCGGCCTTGGTGGCGCCGTCCATCTTCAGGCACCCATTATGTGGAGATTTTTGCCCAGCAGCGGTCATCGTGCATAGCAAGCTCTGACTATAATACTTATAACCATATATGGTAATAATAATTACACTGTAGCTACCCGTTCAAAGCCTAAAGCTAATTTGCATACAATCTCTTTAAAATATTTCACTCCAAATTAACTTCCCCAAAAATTCTATGTCAGGATTGAAAAAGCCTCATATTTTACGGCAACAGTCATTAATGTCAGAAGCAAGATGGCCGGTCTATAAAATATGTTATTATAATGCCGTACAGGGCCCACTTATACCAAGTACGGTCACTTTACATATCGCCGGGTATTTTAAGTTTAGTTAAAGAAAATGAGACGGTAATGTCGTCCGTATTTTGTAGTGGTTAGCTGCTATTAGGTTCCTTATCTTGTGATTCTGTGTATTTCAGAAGCTATTATGACATAGGTTAAAACATAGTGAGCCTGTGCACACCTCGTTTTTTAAACGCGCCGTCGACGCGCGTTTTAGAAACGCGCGTTGACGGCGCGCTTTTATCCTACAGAGCAGTTTGTTGTCGTTTGTATCGATACAAACGCGTATTTGAATTTATACAGGTGTGCAAAGGTCTACAGGCTGCGTCTGACTTGCGTGCGTATCGCGTCTGTATCGCTACAAACGCGCATCAACGGCGCGTTTAAAAAAACGCAAAATGCCAGCGCGTTTGTATCGATACACACGCGCGTATGCATCGCGTCTGTATCGCTACACACGCGCGTCTGTACCGCTACACAGGCGCGTCTGTATCGCTACACACGCGCGTCTGTATCGATTCAAACGCGTATTTTAATTTATACAGGTGTGCAAAAAAGCGTATATTGTGTATCACGCGAAGGAAGTCGCGGACAGAAACTAGTTTTCTATAGGTAATTATGTTTTCAATCTTTGTGGAGATAGATGGTACATTCAAATCACACTGACTCTGTTTTACCCTCCTGCCACTATATTTCCAAGATCGCTAAGCACGACTAACTCCGATCCGTTCCAAATAACTGCAGTTGCATCCTTCATCCAGATTCCCAGAATAACCGTCGCGAGAGGTGTCGCATTTGGAATAGAGCACATATTGCAATGACACGTGAATTTTTATGTGTCTCCCACATCTGTGACAAACAGCCTCTGTTGAATAATAGAACGTTCCTTCTGATTTACGCTGAGTCATGTTCTGGGATATGACATGTATAATGTATGTTTTAGTAATTATGTATGAGTGTATTCTTTCAATGTTGTATGGCTTATGACAAAGACTACTTTACACATGTACGGCGTACGTGTCCTAATGGTGACTTAGCCATCACATCAAAATAAAGGGCAGTATAATCTAATAATGTTCCCACTGCTAGAACACAGGCCTCCTCTCTGTGAGAGGGAATGGGCCGTGATCCACCACGCGGGCCCAGTGAGGGTTCTTCGAATTTTTGGTTCCAGGACTTGCCGGTTTCCTCACGACGTTTATACCCGATGTTTTCCTATACAAGTATTATGAAAAAGAAGTTCGTGATGATTTTGACAATTTACCATACCAACTATCTGTTTTTGAGCCAGATACGATAAAGTGTAACTACGTAACGCCTGATGCACTAGTTTATATAAAGGGCAATGTCCAGCGCCGTTTACGGACTGACACAGGCAGTTTCCATGTAAATTGGGATTGTAACAAAACCGCAGTGTATGCACCAGCTGCGTATCATCTTGTGTCAGTAATAAAAGCGGGTTCAGAGCAAGAAATATCTGCGGAGTCTATACTCACTTCGTTTTATTGGATTTTACAAAGAAAAATTGGGGGAGTGCCGACAGAAGTGAAAACAAAACACTAACATAATACTTTGCCATCGAGTGATGGCAAAGTACACACATCAAAAGTGTCTAGGGATCAAGCATTTTTGTGCGGATTTCTTGAGATTGAGATGTAGCTTTGTAATAAATATATGATTTTATAAATTTATATGGATCCTTTTTGGTGCATTTCATAATTTGAATCAGGAACTGTGAATCAAATTCGAGTAAAAGATGAAAATCAGCTGTCAATATTTTCCCTATAAAAACATACAACGCACTGAAGACATTATTAGTGCTACTGTTTCCCTACTACTGATTAAAACCAACGTTATTATGGAGCGGCGACGTCATTTAAGCAGGGAAGAAATGCTCAGAGCCGTGGGAATGATAGAAGCTGGTTCCCGGCAACGTACTGTGGCTTTAGCTCTGAATACAAGTCAGAGTGTTATCAGTCGACTTTGGACACGTTACCGAAGCACTGGTACCGTGGCTGAGCGCCATGGAGGACGGTATCGCTGCACCACACGGAGACAAGACCGATACATTCAAATCTTAACTCGAAGAGCTCCAACAATAACCGCCATGATGTTAGCCGTGAGGCTTCATCACTCTTCAGGGAACTTAATTAGCGACCAAACAGTCAGAAACCGCTTGCATGAAGTGAACCTTCATTCCCGAAGACCGCTACGGGTACCACCTATAGCAATGCACAATCGTAGGATTCGATATCAATGGGCTCTTGAACACAGAAATTGGGCAGAAGAACAATGGCGTTTCGTGTGCTTTTCTGATGAGTCTCGTTTTGGTATGAGACCGGATACAAGACGTATACGACACTGGAGAACCCCTGGACGCCAACAGCGATTAAAATCCTGCCAGGAAGTCCATCCTTATAGTGGTGGAACCATCATGGTATGGGCGGGTATTTGGATCGGCGGAAGAACTGAGTTGATTTGGATCAGAGGCACCTCAACGCTCAAATTTATGCTGAGACGATTGTATCAGACGTCATCGTTCCTCTACAAGTGCAAATCGGTCCCTTATTTCAGTTAATGCATGATAATGCACGACCGCACACCGCAAGAGTTGTAAGACAGACTCTCGCCGCAGCTAACATCAATGTCCTGCCCTGGCCTGCTCAGTCGCCAGACTTGAACCCGATTGAGCATGCATGGGATATGCTACAGAGAAGAGCTCTGCCGAATATGGAGGGTATCCAGTCGCAAGAAGACCTTTTTTTGTTGTTGCAACGAACATGGGCTGCCATTCCACAGCGTGATTTGGATGAACTCATTTTGAGTATGCCAAACCGATGTTCTTGTGTTGTTAGTGTTCGCGGTAGAAACACGGATTATTAATTGTTTAAGTTACCCAATAAAATTTTAAAGAAAACTGTTATTTCAGTCTTTTTTTCGAACTTTTGTGTTAGTGGTTCAAATGTCAAAAATCCCTTTATTAGGAAAATGGCAAATTTCTTTATTAATGCAAAGGTGACTTGGTTTATCGTTACTGTGACAAACGAAAACACTTTATTTGATGAATCCTTAAAGAAAATTTTAATTAATATCAATCAGGAGAAAAGTTATTGCAAAAATATATGTTGATCCCTAGACACTTTTGATGTGTGTATTATGTTAGTGTTTTGTTTTCACTGACATATCGGATATACATAAAAACCGAGTAGGTACATCCCGAGGACAGCCGAACACATCCGAAGCGGTGTCGATTACGGTTATAGTGGCGCGAGTTCAATAGTTTTTGATCCATCTCAAAAAATGCCCAACACGCCTAAAGAAGTTTTGACTTCAATAATCACAAATGGAAATCATAAACATCAAAGGTCGTGGGTTACCAAGCTCTTCACCCAGAATGGTGACTGATCATTTTAGTTTCTATAAATCAGACGAGCAGTGGTTGCCAGGTGGTAATGGCCCCGACCTACGAGTTGTTGGTTCTGGGTTCGAACCCAGGCGTTTTAATTTGTGTGTACCAACCCGCACTGGGCCTGCGTGGTGGATAATAATCCCACTCCCTCTCGAAGAGAGGAGGCCTGTGTCCCAGCAGTGGGAACACTATAGGATGATTATATTATAGGACCTAAAGAGAAACACCGTAATAAAAAACATGGGCTTCTATTGTTTCGTCTAAAATCGCAATTATAGTTGTTAGTCCAGACCCCGTACGCAAAATACGCGCATTGACGTGGAGTTGCGCACACCGGCCCGTCATACCTATTACCTATTAGTCCAGACTACATGCAAACTAAAATGTTTATACACACATAAGTTACAAACAACCCTTTATAACCCACACAGAGATCAAACGTAAAAAGGGGTTACTGGATCGGTCGGAAAAAATCGCTACAGATAACGTGACCGCCGTTTTTAATGTCGTACCGGACACCGGCATCCGGCATGTTGTGCCGGCGTTAACGCCTCGATGGACCAGGGTCCGACTCTGTTCCGGCCGTTGCCCGGTAAAAGTTTTATGTGCTCGTTTTGTTTCGTTTTTTTTCATTTTATTTCGCGCCGATAGTACTTTTTTAGGATCGAATGGTGGGGTTGTGTGATCGGATGTTCTGGCTCTTGTTCTATTGCAGGATGTTTTTGGTTAAAAACGAACTAACCTGAAACTCCTATAAAGTATTTTCATCGCCATAAATTCAGAACAAGTTAATAAATAGCTATAGCGCCAAAACTATGCCCCTTCTTAAGGTCATAGCCCACTTACACCACTCTGCTCCCACCCGGCAAAATTAATATAATTCAAATATGGGCTTTAAATATTGCTCTTTAGATATATTTTGCATTGGCATCATAAATTAGCAGACAGCTCGCTTTCAGCGAGCTTACCGCCGTCAGACTGCTCGGTAGTTGACGCCTCGCTGGCCGCACGTTGTAGACGAGCGGTCGGCGCGGTGTCCGCGCGCTCCCTCCCTGCTAGCAGTCGCCGCGCCATGTCTTGCTTTCAGCATTTTATGCACCCAAAATCTTCGTCTGTTATTTCTTGCGCTTCTCTCTTCATCCTCAAGTGCAATAGCAATAATTGCTAGTTCGCGCGTTGTGAATTGGGACATAGTAAAAAATACGAGGTGCTTTAATGGAAACCGATCGCGAACTGAGTCTATCGCGAAAAGCGAGAGCGGTCGGCGGGTGGACAGCTGGCCGTCTGCTAGCTGTCGCCGCGTGGACTGCTGGGTGCCTGCCAGCTGTCGCCGCGTGGACTGCGAGCAGTCGTCATAGTTTATGGCAGTGTTGGGTGGGAGCGGTGTTGGAGCAGAGTCGTTTAAGTGTGCTATGACCTTTATTCCTTCGCAACAAGACCTGAGGGGCAATTCTCGAACTTTTAAGAACGTTCACAGGCTGATCTCAGTCTCGATCTGTCAAAAATTGGTATTATACTATAATATAATAATTATAATACTTATATTATAATGACATTTGTTTGTCACCGAGATGAGACTAAGACTAGATTTTGAACGTTTTAAATTACGAGAAATGGTCTTTCGATTTTATTTGATCTGAGGACGTTTTTCAAATATTCCAGAGCAATAATGACACTGACAGCTCTCTGATGACGTTGAGTTTCGTCGGTGAAGTTCGCCCTCAATAGTTTAGGGTATTGATATAAATAACGCTAACAACACAAACGGTAGCCAATATTTATTCAACTGCGAAGAAGGGTTAACATGTTTTTTTTTTATTGATAAAAACAGAACGTACGACCACGCACATGACATTCCGGCCAGCTGGCCGCCTGTCGCTGGCAAAATAAGTCAAACGGAACCTCCAAGGCTCCAATAGGGGAACCGTCAGCAACCCACTTTGTGTTAACTACCAACGGAACCGGGCGTTTATTGCTTGTTTATCTGCAGAAATCTGCCATCAGCAGTCACTTATAATTTAGTCTTTTCACAGTTATTTTACTTCCGATTTTGCATCATTGTTAAAATCACAGTGATCTTTATTTTCGATAAAATAAGTTTACTGTTGAGAGCAGTGGTGGCCCAGTGGTAACGGCCGCGACTTACGAGTTGTAGGTCGTAGGTTCGAACCCAGACAGGCGCTTTACTTTGTGTAAATTATTTCATCACCACTGCTCTCAAAACGGTGAAGGAAAACATCGTGAGGAAACTGGCATGTCCTAGAACCAAAAATACGCAGACATGTGACATCTAACAACCCGCACTGGGCCCGCGTGGTGGATTACGGCCCACTCCCTCTCACTGAGAGGAGGCCTGTGTTCCAGTAGTGGGAACATTATAGGCTGATTACGTAAGTTTACTGTTAAGTTACAGCCACTGACAAATTTGCCAAAATCACAATGATCTTTATTTCCACTGACAAGATTGTCAAAATCACAATGATATACGTACCTCCTTATTAATAAACGTTGCTTATATTTATGTAATGATACCTTCTGTTTATAGCCATACATTTTTGACGTTGACCCTACACTTATCATAACTTTAAGCAACGTTTATTTAATAAGAGGGTTTATGTCGTCACGATCTCACGATAAGGTTGATGTTGTAAGGGGTAAAATTACTGAAACGACTGTACTGTACCATTTGTAAAAAGTATAATATAAAAAGCGGCCAAGTGCGAGTCGGACTCGCCCATGAAGGATTCCGTAGCAGCAAGTAACGTAATATAAAAGTTCTTGTAGTTCGCTGTAACTTTGAGTTGATTGAATGAAAGGTAAATTGCGATTTACGATTTATGACGTATTAAAAAAAAACTACTTACTAGATCTCGTTCAAACCAATTTTCGGTGGAAGTTTACATGGTAATGTACATCATATATTTTTTTTTGTTTTATCATTCTCTTATTTTAGAAGTTACAGGGACACACACACACATTTTATCACTTTGGAAGTGTCTCTCGCGCAAACTATTCAGTTTAGAAAAAAAATATATTAGAAACCTCAATATAATTTTTGAAGACCTATAATTATAGTAGCTACGTATGGGTTTGATGGAAAAAAATTGTGTTTCATATCTAAGAATGGGGAACCCCCAAAATTTATTGTTTTTTTTTTCTATTTTTGTGTGAAAATCTTAATGCGGTTCACAGAATATATCTATTTACCAAGATTCAACAGTATAGTTCTTATAGTTTCGGAAAAAAGTGGCTGTGACATACAGACGGACAGACAGACAGACATGACGAATCCATAAGGGTTCCGTTTTTTGCCAATTGACTACGGAACCCTAAAAAAACACTTTAGACAAATTACAAACACCCGTCAATTTGACAGCCAACATGATAACGAAAACTCGTATAAAAATACACATCGGTGAACAATAAAGTATACACATATTTATATTTGGTGCCATTAGGGGTGCTAATCACCAAACATAGCCCGACATGTCACACAGTGATAAATTACACAGAATGTAACTGGTATTTATCGATTATCGATTACAAAGTGACACGTTTATTGCGACTGCCGTGTTGTCAATGTGTTTAAATATTTCAAAATGAAAAGATTGTTTATTCATTCTTAGGTCATTAATGTCCATTTTACTTTGAAGGTTGCCTTGTCTGTACTGGCAATTTGTTAATTAAATTAATCGTTTTACGTTCGAAAGAGTTTACAGGGTCTTATCATTAAAAATGTACCGTCCTTACTATTGTAATTAATATTAACGTATTAGCAGCGCCCCGCGGTTTCACCCGCGTAAGTTTCGATCCCATGGGAATATCGGGATAAAAACTATCCTATGTCCTTTCCCGGGACTCAAACTATATCTATACCCATCTAAATCGGTTCAGCGGTTTAAGCGTGAAGAGGTAACAGACAGACAGAAACACTTTCGCATTTATAATATTATACTCGTAGTATGGATTCTATAATATGGGTATATGGTCTTGGAAGCCACCTATTACTTATAAGTAAAATTGAATTGCTAGCAAAACAACTCATGAGTTAGGTAACGAGCAGCTCTTTTTTGTGCTTTTTAAATTTGTTGTACGTTTCTTTGGGAAAAACATAGCGAGGACACCTGGACTTATAGTTAATTTAAGCCTGAAATCACCAAACTGTCTTGAGCAAGCGTGTGATTAATTCTTGTGCCTTCTCAATAAGAGAAGAGGCATTTGCCCTGCAGTGGGACAACAATAAGCTGGTCATCATCTATCTAGCCTTTAACTATGTTGGGGTCGGCTTCCAATCTAACCAGATGCAGTTGAATACCCGTATTTTACATGGAGCGACTGCCTACCCGACCTCAACGACCCAGTTACTAGGTAATATGATACCCCTTAGTAAGACTAGTTGTCAATTTTTCGGGCTTCTGACTACCCGTAACGTGACTGTCAAAGATCCGCGAATGACAGCCGGGACCAACGGCGGGTCTCGTTATGTAAAGATGGTCACCCGTCCACAGACCAACCGCGGCAAGCGTAGCTTAACCTGATCGATCGACCTGTGCGGCTGTTATTGTTTAGCTACGGGCTGGTATTTTTGTTTATTTTTATTTTGGGAAAGCTTTAGTTTATCTTTCTGCGGGCAGATAAGGATTAAATCAAATCAAATCAAATTTATTCGTAAATGTAGGTTTCATTACAATAGGATGTTATAATAAGATGGTCAGTACGCTACATTTTACTCGAGAGTATACAAATAATAATAAAGGTAGTGGTGTCGAAACCACAGACACATTTAAAATAAAATAATTACTTAATGTCAACATAATAATAATCTAAATATGCCTGGCTGCGTTTCGGTGATCTTTTTGGAGAAACCGAAGGTTTTGTCTGTGCAATTATGGACGAAGTTATGATGACGAACAATTACCGGAGATTTATTGTGAAAGACGGCACGGTTGACCTGTCGGGCATGCCACCGGCCGGGAGAATCAATCAGGCATATTATCTCCGGGTGTTCTCGTCTAGCTAACGGGGAGTACTTGCATAGACACAACCTTGTAGCCAGGATAATCCATCAGCAACTTGCTCTGAAATACAGCCTTGTGGAATCGGAGGTGCCGTACTATAGGTATGTGCCCGACCCAGTTCTCGAAAATGGAAATATCACATTGTACTGGGATCGATCCATCATCACTGACAGGACTATTGTTGCCAATAAGCCTGATATAGTGGTGATGGATCGATTAGAGCGGCGCGCAATGATTGTTGACATAACCGTCCCGCATGATGAGAACCTCGTGAAAGCCGAGAAAGATAAACAAATCAAGTATCTTGACTTGGCTCGCGAGGTTGTCGACATGTGGGATGTTGACTCAGCAATCATTGTGCCAATAGTCGTTACAGCCAATGGATTGATAGCCAAGAGCCTCGACCAACACCTGAGGAGGCTCTCGTTGGCCAGCTGGATCAAGGGCTTGATTCAGAAAGCAGTACTTCTGGACACGGCTCGCATTGTCAGGAGGTTCCTCTCTCTGGAGCCCTGACCACCGGTAGCTTGGACCCTGTTCCCGATACCGGTGGGCTACTATTTTTTATATTTTTGAATGTTTTTATATATTTTTTTTATATTCTAATATTTAAAAATATAAATTATATGTATATAGACGAATAAAGATCTAAATATAATTTATATGTATTTAGACGAATAAAGGATCTAAATATAATATGAACAAGAAAGAAGCAACATTATGATAGATTCTGGCAAAGCGTAATATACATTCCAGTCCGATAACCGTAATACTCCAAACATTAGTCTCATGCGGAAATCGAACCCAAGACCGCACACCGCAAGCGCGGCGGACGCGTCGGCACTGCATCACTTACTCCGAGACACGGTTCAGATATTAAATTGGTTCAAATAGTGACAAATTGTTTAACTAACGTGACATGTCTCACAAGTAAGCGACATATCTCACAATTGTCTTAGACTTAGTGTGGGAGTATAAACATCCGTTGTAAGATACATTGTTTTATTTTCCACGCTAATAGAGACTATAATGGCATTAAAATAAGAACGCCTACTACGTCTTAATATAGTAAATGTTAGGCTTACTAAGAATAGTGTAGGTACACCTGGTATTTGACGTACATTGCCGATACATGGGGCTCGTGGCTAAATTATAACGGCCGCACGAATCGATTTAAGAGGACTACATGACCTAAAGCGCGGTCTTTATCGGACTGCATAGAAAAGAAAGAGAAGCGGGATGCCACAACGCTGGTAATTTCTTGCAAAATATGAAGCAATTATCGATTTACGAAAAATCTAGTGTTTGGACAAAAAAACTAAAACACTATAGTTTTAGTATGTTGCTTGTAGAATAATCTGACAAAAAATAATAATGATTGTATGTATATTAGTATGAATTTTGTTGTAAAAAAAAAGTTTTTAGAGGTATCTTCATGATTTTTTTCTATCGTACCAAATAAGTTGTATTATGTTTTCAACATACTATCTTCCTAGCGTTTATCCTGAAGAATATCATATATTTTTTTGATATTTTTTACTGTAGTCGATCATATACTTTTATTGTATCTAAAACTTGCGTTTTTTGCGTTTAGGTCCTGTAAGCCCCTTAAGGTTAAGCTACGATTGCCGTGGTCAGTTCGTGGATGGTTAACCATCTATTACATATCTAGACTTCTCCATGCCTCGGTAAGCCGTTGGTCCCGGCTGTCATTTGTAGATCTTTGACAGTTGTTACGGGCAGTCAGAAGCCCGAAAGTCGACAAGCAATCTAACCAAGGGGTATCGTCTTAGCCAGTAACTGGGTTGAGGAGGTCAGATAGGCATTCGCTCCATGTAAAATATTCTCTTTATTCTATCTGGTATTCATATGGATTCAATCAGACTGGAAGCCGACCCCGACATAGTTGAAAAAAGGCTAGGCAGATGATGTCGACGCAAAAAATCGTAGCTAATATCAAATGTTAAACTTGAATGACGAGCATTTGAAATAACTACCTACCTACATAAAACGTTTAAGTATTTTTTTACAACCTAGAACTTTCCTCTTTTATGACAGGTACCTCTAATTTATTATACCTTAATATCAAACAAAATAAACTTCTCCAGTAAGCAAAGCTATCATGTACTTTCCCAAGGAAAACTTGTAAACACAATTTGTGAAATTAATTTTCAATAATGTCGTTAGCATATTGAATTTTCAGTTAAATCGTTTGAAACTTTATTTGATCAATTAAAAGTTAGTTTGTAAAGGACACAATCTAAGGTATTTAATTTTGAAATATCATGTTATTAATAAAATTATTTACTTTCTTTGATGAACTTTAAATTTTACGAATTTGTGTCGTCTTATTTTTGGGATACGGGCCATAATTGGTCTTGGAAGATTTATGAAATGGCTTCCTTTTCCCAGTGGCGTGCATTGCATATAGGCATATAAGCAGTACCTACCTCGATATATCAACACAAACTGTCAATATAAGTTGGTTATTAATAAATAAATAAATAAATTACATTTTAGTGTGTGCCCCACACTTAAGAAACTTACTAAATTATCATACCTAACAAAAAACAAAATCTTCATACAAACACGCGCGGCAGTAGGCAGTCGCCAGACGGCCTACTCGGCTCCCGTACTATTCGCACATTGTCACTGGATGTAAATTAAAAATACGTAAGTCTCACGCGTAAAACCATGACGTTCGACCTTCGCAATTTATCACCCTTAAGTAGGCATGCCTACTCAAATAATCACACTTTTGACCTCACTTTTTTTTCTGATTAGTGACCGCGTTTGCCTAGACTAGACCCGGCCTAGTGCCTACCTATTCTGAGAACCAATACACGCCACTGCCTATTCCTAAATTACTGCTTTATTTTATGATACAATTTTACATAATAGGCTAGATTGGTATAGCTTGAGACTAAAACGAGTTTGTGTGATAATCATCATTCCACAGCCTACAGCAGTCGGACTGCTGCTAGGAGAGGCCTATGTCAACAAAGGACTGCTGCAGTCCTTTGTGGACATAGGCCTTTCCTATTGCACACCATTCAACTCGATTTTCGGCATTTTTCATCCAGCTGCTACCCGCCACCCTGCGAAGATCGTCACTTCACCTAGCCTGAGGGCATCCTAACTTACGTTTGCCGATTCGCGGTCTGCACTCAAGAACATGTCTAACCCAACGGTCATCGGTTCTATGGATAAAATGGCCGGCCCATTGCCACTTCAGCTTGCTTATTCTGTGAGTTATGTCAACAACTTTGGTACTCTGCCGTATCACCTCGTTCCGGATTCGATCCCTCTGAGAGACTGCAAGCATAGCCGTTCCACAGCTCACTGAGCGACCAACAATTTATGGACCCGCTGTACCGTGACCGAGAATGTCCACTATACGAGTGTGACTTTTTTTATACTTTTATGCAAAGAGGAAAACATAAGACAAAAATTTTGTTACTTTAGTAGGTATTGATTTAAAAGCCATAATATCCAATAGTCATTCGGTTATTTGTTGAAGTTCGAAGCTCCGAAAACTAGACATAGTTTCTAGGACAATGAACAGTCGCTCCATGTAAAATACAGGTATTCAGCTGCATTTGGTTAGGCTGGAACCCCAACTTAAATGGGAAAAGGTTAGGCAGATTAATAGTCCAGAAATGGGGACAATGAAACATTTGAAGTAACTTTTTAATTTTTTAATACTAATTTTCGTTCTAATTTCCCGCCTTCAGGACATAATATTTCATAAAAGTGGAAAAAATCCATTCCAATTCAAAACCTTACAATTTTGTTTTATAAAATCGTGTGTAAAAATGCTTTAAGGTATAAACAATTGCACACCAATTACTGTTATTTTCGCATACCCGGATTACTAGCTAAATCCTCAAATATAATCCCTTTACAAATATACATTTGATGTAGGTACAAATAATCCTAAAATAATTGAGTATCAAAAGCTATTAGAGTTTAAACAGAGTCACAGAGTGGCTCAGAGTTATTGATGTTTGTTTTCCATTGTTCTCTCTGTTATCATTTGTTGGAGTTGTTTTTTTGCACCACAGTGTACGTGGGGGACGTGAACGGATGACGTCACAGGGCATAATGGTTTGTAACTCCTGTTCGTTACAATTTGTTTAACCGTTTATGACATTGGTATGCAAACATAGGCAATATACTCTTTGCGGTGTGAACATGAAAAATTACTTTTGTGACATTTTTATGGACCTATTTTTTATACCCACGGGGTAGTATGCATGTGTTCAAATTAACTGTTCCTATTCATCTCTATAGGGGTCGGTTTTGATTTATTACACAGGAAATTCTAATTTAGACCTTCAATTTAAAACCCAAATTCAAACACTCAATTACTCACTGCCATTTAATTGCGCACGCAAAGCATTCTAAGTTCGTCGGCTCAAAACTCTTTTGTATTTTATATCGTATCGACGAATCCAATATCTAGCATACCAACTGACCTACAAATACAGACTGACGAAACGAAACAATTGAGATACAATACCGGAATGAAGACTCCCGAATATTCCCGAAAATTGGAATTCAAAACAGTTGAATTCTCGTGGTCAACCGATTTGCAGTACGAACGCTAAGCCCCGTTCGAAACGGTACTAGATATTAATAATGTAAGTATCCAAGCTTTCCTTCTATGAATGTTGTATTTTCCCAAGAGATGGAACTCCAGCTGTGAGAAACAGATGCTAAGGGAATGCTCGCAGCTTAATGGAACATGCTAGTTTCCAAGATTGCAGGTACATAAGTTCCTTATTCTCGTGTTTAGACTGTTAAGTAGTAAGTCCTGGTTGGAGTATCTTGGGAGATTCTCAGTTCTAAAGTATCGATTTCAGGTTTCTATCGAAAAACTTTGATTTGAATAGCTGCTGTGTTAAACACTTAACTAAGTAATTTTTTATCAAATTGACTTAGCTTGACTTGGCTTGAAGTACCTAATTTACATAATGAGAAGTTCCTATTCCCAAAGTCTCTATCAAAGTGTTGGTCAAGTCAAAATGATTGTATTTTATATTTAGAAATTCAATAGTTAGGTATGTAAAGATAGTCACCCATCCACCGACCAACCGCGGCAAGTGTATCTTAACCTGATCGATCGAATATTTGGAAGATCGGTAGAATTACAGGTGTTAAGAACATAGCCTAGTGTAATTAACAAATAGCATCAGTTCATATCGTTGAACTAACTAGAGAACTCAGTTGACTTAATCAGAAAATGTGAAACCCGCTGAAAATGAATTACGTACACGGTGCAATTAGAAAAAATGCACCAATTTTTTGGAGGGCAGCTCTTCTCCGAAATTAATCAAAATAGAAGAGGACATTTTAATTAAAAGTTCACGCGAAAATGTAGCTAAAATGTCCCAGTGAGTTAGAAATAAAAAACTTTTGACATGGAACAATCAGGAGTGAAAAATATTTTGTCGAAATAATTTTGGGGGATGTTTTTAGGATATTAAAAGCAATTATGTTAACGGCAAAAGACAAGAGATTGCCAATATTACAATAAAATCAGTTAAAATGTTATTGTTTGCTTTGATTACACACTGTACACAGACACACATAGAGATATTGATATCATAACTTTAATAGGGTCGGCTTCCAGTCTAACCAAATGCAGCAGAATACCTACAAGAAGATATTTTACGCGGAGCGACTGCTTATCTGACCCAGTTACGGGGTAACACGATGCCTCTTGATAAGACTTGACTTACCTATACACTTTTGGATGATCAGTAGTTACAGCCATTACAGCCGTTACCCATTGTAAAGTTTCTATATTTATGTCTGTAATTTATATGGTGTACAAAATCAAAATCAAATCAAATGTCATTTATTCAAACTAGGCTGAGAATCAGCACTTTTCGACCGTCAAAATTACAAAAGACAGTCCCCCGAAACGCCCGCCCTTCGCCACTTACTAGTGCTTTCGCTGGGGAGAAGAAATGGCGGAACAAACTCCCGAGCAGAACAGCTGTCTGTTCAGTTAGAAAATAATTGGTTTTATATAACACTAGGTATGAAAAGTAATTAACATTACAGAACACAGGACATTAAATTAAATTATTTGCCATAGGTAAGCTAGCCACGCCAATATACCAACAAATACAATAAACACTATACGTACTCAAGCAAAAAAAAAATAATAAAAATTATAAATGTAAACAAAAAAACTTACTACCTAAATAAAAGCCTCCATGTATAAAGGGCGTGACAGCTTACATATTTATGCAATGCTGGATTCTGTTTACACAGATGTCACTTGAAGTCACAAATGATAAATTAGGACCATCGAAGCAAAATAAATAAAAAGGTTATTACTAATAACAACAATAAAACCATGGTCAGCAAGAAGACCAGTCACCACAAGCAGCACCCGTTCATGAGCATAACGCAAAGATCAGCCATTACCCCCTCGCCATATTTAAAGGAAGGAGGCAACCCGACCCCTGACGCTACCGCAAGCAGTGGACATGCCACACATGTGGAGCATGACGAACTTGCTGCCGGTTGCTCAAGCAAGAATAATATGATCAATCGTAGAGGTCGCTAGCTAATTACACCTGTAATTAGTAGAATAGAATAGAAAATACTCTTAAGAAATTTTTAGCTTAGTGTAATTAACCAACAGCACAAATTCATGTCAGACATATTGAAGTCTCTGTGTGTAGGTACCTAATGAATTTAGCCATTTGAACGTAAAATACAACTATACTATCTATACTAATATTACAAACAGGTAAAATTTGTTTGTTTGTAAGTTTGTATGTAGGGGGTAGTCTCTGGAACTACCAGACGGATTTGAAAAATTCTGTTATCATTTGATAGCCCAATTCTTGAAGAAGGCTATAGGCTATTTTTGACAGGCCTGATGGTCTAGTGGTTAGTGACCCTGACTGCTATGCCGGAGGTCGTGGGTTCGATTCCCACCCAGGACAAATGTTTGTGTGATGAGCACGATCATTTGTTCTGTGTCTGGTTGTAATTTATCTATAATATGTATGTATTTAGAAATATAATAAGTATGTTTATCAGTTGTCTAGTACCCATAACACAAGCTCTGCTTAGCTTGGGACTAGATGGCGTTGTGTGATAGTTGTGGAATATTATATTATATTATATATATATTTAACGTCACGCTGTGACTCTTAGGAGCCGAGCAAAAAGGCTATGCGAAAACGAAGTGATAGGGCAGGAGACGCGGGCAGCTGATGTAACGCGATGAGATGGGTCGAGGGAATAAGAAATTTCACGCGAATGAAGTCGCGGGCAGAAGCTAGTCAATAATAAATTTACTTTTAGTCAAATAAATCTCTTAAAAACACCTCGCACATTCATCTCATAATTTTATTATTAATAAGTTCACTAAGCTATAATGATATTTAGATGAAACACAAAATTCGTCACGAGTTAAGGAGTTAAGTCTCATTTTCTGTAAAAACTAATTACTTGATTATTTAATCAGTACCGTACGAAATGAACGCTTTCCATTACGTTATTTATTTACAAGTCAGCTTCTTGCTTTCACAACCAATGAATTATGTGTGAAATATGGTGGCCATGATTTTACGGAATGAGAAACATTTCAGGACCAGTACCTATATGTCTACTGTATTGGTCACTGGTAACAATAACGTCCCATATATATCTATATATATATAAAGGGGATATTACTGTGAGAGGCATACGTCAAGTAAGGTTACAATAGGGAGGAGGAGGGGCTTGTAGCTAAGTAATAACAGCTGCACGGGTCGATCGGACTGACCAACTGAATTTCGACAAACTGTAATACGACAAGATTTTACTTCGACACTATGGAACTCCGACACGTCTTCATTTCGACAATACTTTAGTTCGAAATACCTTAAGTCCGACACTACTGTACTCCGACAAAGCGTTTCTTCGACATGACTTAAACTAGCAAAAGATGCGACTTCGACGACATGCTTCTTTGACAACAATGGTAGTCCGACATGAGTCAATTTCGACGTACTCTACTCCGGCATGTTGTACTTCGACAATATCTTACTTGGACGTGATATATCTGAGACACGATGCTACTTCGAAATTATTCTGCGACATCAAGGAACAAATAAACTTATGTATGGTTTTTATAGGTAGTGTTGAACTGTTATATAGATACCTATATACTTTTAGAATGATATCAATAACATGATAACTTTAATTATACTGTGGGAGCGTGGTTTCTAAGCTAGGCAATATAGGCTGTATTTCAGGTCACCAGAAATCCAATTCTCGTAATTCAAAACGTTCAAAATTATTATTTATTTTTAAATGTTGCAGCATCATGGTGAGATAGGAGCCTTTTGGCCTCGTATAGGACTTTCTGTTTCATTTTTCTTTTTATTATGTTTTTTTTTATATATCTTGTTTTTTTTTTTACTGTGTTTAGTTTAGTTTGTGATCTTCCTATTCGAGTCGCAATAAATACTTTTTCTTTCTTTCTTTCAAAATCTAGTCGCAGCCTCATCTCGGCGACAAACAAATGTCAAAAACTTGTCGAAAATGTAGGGAAATTAGAGGTCTCATTCCGCCCAAAATGGCCAAATTGAGATAGAGATCAGGCTGTGAACGTTCTTAAAATTACGAGAATTGCCCCTCAGGTCTCACCCCATTGGATTATGCAATAGTGTGGTAAAAAAAGCTTTTGCCCAAATTTGACAAAAAGCCGAAAGTTCAGACGAATTTTTACTCTAATGTGAACACTGGCCTTGTATAACTAATTCAGATTGAGATAGTGTTTTATGTTTACGTTTATTTTTATTTTTAGGTAGTCATAAAAAGAGAATTCAATTTACAAGAAGTTTATTGCTGAGTAAAACCTGAATGAAGCCTACTTCATCCTAAATTCATCTCACATCTCTCCGTTCTTTCTTTTATTTAATTATTTACACTTTTATGCACAATAAACCACCGCGCTTAAGGGGATTACAGGACCTAAACGCAAAAAACGCAAGTTTTATAATGCCTGAAAGTATATGATCGACTACAGTAAACAAAATCCAAAAAAAAATGATATACGATTTTCTTGAGGATATATGCTAGGTAGATAGTGTATTGAAAACATATTAATTCAACTAATTTGATACGATAGAAAAAAATTATGAAGATACCTCTAAAAACTTTCTTTTTACAATAAAAACCATACTAATATACATACAATCATTATGATTTTTGTCAGATACAAGCAACATACTAAAACACTAGTGTTTTAATTTTTTAGTCCATACAAAAGAGTTTTTGTAAATAGATAATTGCTTCATATTTTGTAATAAATTTCCAGCGTTGTGTCATCGCGCTTCTCTTTCTTTTCTATGCAGTCCGACAAGGACCGCGCTTTAAGGTCATGTAGCTTAATGCCATACGGAATAATCTACCTACCAGCCAACCTTTGGGTTGAAAGTAAAGTCTAATGGGATAGTAACAAAGCTCTAAATATGGCAAAAAATATCTATTGATAACACTGACTAGTGCTTCTAACTTTAACTTTTAATCAAGACAAGAGAAGGTAATGGCCAATCCGTACCTGGCCTACGTGGTAGATTACAGCCCATTCCCTTTCGAAGAGAGGAGACATGTGTACCAGCAGTAGAAAAATTAGAGGCTGAGTAGCTTCTGCCACACGAATTCGACCCACCCCGTCGCATTGCATCATTTGCTCGCGCTATCACTTTTCGCTTAGCGTTCTTTATGCCTTTTTTCGTTTTGCTCGGCTTCTAAGGGTCATAGCATAATTATTAAATAGTCTTCCTCAAGTATTGAGCTATCAAATTCAAAAAGATATTTTCAAATCGGACTGGTAGTTACAGAGATTAGCGCGTTTAAACAAACTCTTCAGCTTTATTATTAGTATAGATTATGCTAAGACTGGTCTCGGAAAGCACGTTAAGCCGTTGGTCCTGGCTGTCATTCGTGGATCTTTGACAGTCGTTACGGGTCGTCAGAAGCCCGAAAGTCTGACAACCAGTCTTACCAACGGGTATCGTATTACCCAGTAACTGGGTTGTGGAGGTCAGATAGGCAGTCGCTCCATGTAAAATACAGGTATTCAGCTGCATCCGGTTAGACTGGAAGCCGTCCCCAACATAGTTGGGAAAAGGCTAGGCAGATGATGATGCTAAGACTGGTCACGAACACCATTCTCTTATTTGACACACCTGCACAAAATTAATTCTAATAAGTCTCCTAAAACGATTCAATATGGCGACCCTACGCCAACGCTGAATATGCTCCACTCACATGACGTGTATGTAATTACTTAGCGAGTTGGAGCAGAGTCATGCCTTGTCATTTTAGCTCGCCCAAGCCGGGGAAAGTGGAGTCGTTTGTATTATGAGTGTTGAATACTGATACGCTAAAGTGGTTTTTGTGCTATTTTAATTTTATGTCCTTAAAATGTGCTGGGATATTGTGGTCGCAGTAATTGTGAACGTGTTAGATTTTTTTGTGTAGTTTGGCTTTTTGGACTGAATTGAATTTGTAACTTATGTATTCTAATTTTCCTGCGGCTACTTTCACTCTGTTTTAATGGTAAGTACCTACATTTTTATTTGTTCTGGGTAATCCTTTCAGCATTCTAATTGCGTAACACACTATCAATCATAATCTGAATCCTTTTGAAGTTAATGTTAATTTATTTTTTAATGTTAATCCATCACACAAAAGGCGAAAGTTTCTGAGTGTTTGTGTGTTTATATGTTTGTTACTTTTTCACGCTCAAATGTCTGGAGCAATTTTGATAAAATTTTGCATGGAGGTAGCTGACACCCCGGATTAACATATAGGTTACTTTATATCCCGATATTCCCACGGAATCGACATTTACGCGGGTGAAACCGCGGGGCGCAGCTAGTTGATTCATATTTTCGAAAAATTTGTCTGCTCAGCAACGTTAATAACGCAATGAGTGTTGTTGAACTGTCAAAATGAAAGCCATTGCTACTGTTAGTGTGTTACGCAATTACCCCAAAGGTTATTACATGAATTACAACAACTTGGATTATTATATTAAAAGTGAGTAGAGCAACCGTTACTAGGATAAATTAGTGAAAAAACAAAACGAGTGTGCCTATGACCACACGACTGAAGTGAAACTTCAGTATTGCGTATTTGGCTATTAGAGGAAGAGAGAAAGAAAATGTGCGCGCGCACTGCTGTCTCTTGCTTATATCCCCCACTCAACTCCCGTTCGCCTCGCCCGATCACACTTTTCGTAACGCTTACGTCATGCGTTCGCCAGCTTACTCCCCAAGTCAAGCGTGCGTAAAGAAGTTTCACTTCAAAAACAATACAGAATCTGTAACACAAAGGAAATCAACGTTTATCCACCAATCTAAAGATTCATAATATTCCACTCCACATTAAAATCCAGTCTATTTGAACATCTAGCAAGATATTCAGCTTGGCTAGAGAAGTTAACAAGAATATTATTAATGCAATATAGTACTACCACTGCAGATCCGAGCTGTCTACTGATCTACTTTTGTATTCTTCGTTTACCATTACTTAATTGATGAAGTCTGAATAAAAAAGTGTTCCTAGTCGGTTTTATGTCCGATGGTGCGCGGGCCCTATCAGAATACCAGCGCTGCGGTATTTATTCTTAAAATATCGCAGAATTATGCTGAGATAGAAGCCTTTTTGGCCTCGCACAGGCACAGGTCTTTTTGTTTGGTTTATTTATTTCTTTTGGTTGTTTTTAATGTAACTTTGTTCGTTTTAAATGCTCCTTTTTACCAGTTGTATTTCCTGAGTGTGTCCCAAGTAAAATACTTTTCTTTCTTTTCCATAATACAAATTTAGGTAAGAGTAGATACTCAATTTATATAATACTAGCTTGTGCCAACGACTTCATCCGCGCGAAATTTTTTGTTTCCATTCCCATTAGTGAAAGAATCGAAAATCGTAAAATCGATATCGGATCAGTATAGTAGGTACCTAAGAAGACCCCTACATACAAACTCACTTTTACCTCTTTATAATACTAGTACAGATTTCCATTCTCCCATAACAAAACGTCCCTAAAAAAACATCCCTACCAGCTTATTCGAAAAAACAATCCCAACAAACTATAACCAAAAATAATACATCCATATGTAAATCGCACGGCCACGTTCTGGCATGTTTTTATTTTATATTTGAGGGTTTACCTGAACAAGCCGCGGTCATCCGATAGTATGAAACGCTCAGCCTTTTAGCCTTTGAGCAAGAGCGGCTCAGCTTAACTTGAACTGCCCTGAGGCAAGCGAGCGTTGCGTCTTTTATATAAGTTGACGTGCTATAGTATTGCCTGCGAGGTTTTCTGTTCACGTTTCTAGTTGTACCTATGAAATAAAGTGGCAAGGGATTATTGGCTGAGTTTTCCGGAATTCTCTTAGTGTTAGATGGCTGTGATTGTAATAAATTTCGCAGGTGTTTTAGCATTGAATTCATTGCTGGGTTGGAGACCTACTTCTAGTTTCCAGAGACAAACCAAACCGTTTGATTGCTTGGAAGTTTTGATAACGTTTTTTTTTTTAATTTTAGCGCTAATAAATATATTATTTATTTATTTATAAAGATACATCACAGCTTCTTCACTATTATATCTTAAGTACATAGGTAAAAATAGTCTCGGACTTACGTAGTTGCAAATTCAGATTAACTAGCAATCTCAGAAATAAGTGATGACGGCACATATCTAATAACTAACTTCTACCCGCGACTATGTCCGTATAAAATTTCACCCTCCCCCCATTCACCCTCTTAGGGGTGGAATTTCGAAAAACCCTTTCTTAGTGGATACCTACTCTCCACAAAAAACATCCTTCGAATTTCATGTCTCTAGGACCAGCGGTTTAGGCTGTGCGTTGATATATCAGTCAGTCAGGACTTTGAATTTTATAATAGACCAGCTGCGCTCCGCGGTTTCACCCGCATGTGTCGATCTCGTAGGAATATCGGGATAAAAACTATCCTATGTCCTTCCCCGGGATGCAATCTATCTCCCTGTCAAATTTTATCGAAATCCGTTCAGTAGTTTAGGCATGAAAACGTAACATACATACAGACAGAGTTATTTTCGAATTTATAATATTAGTATGGATAATAAAACTAAAGCTGAAAACTAAACTAAACTATTCTGTGATCTTTATAATTAAAAAGCACACAATCATCTAGATTATTTTAAATGTGTCTCTAGATTATACAAAACAATTAATGCAAGAAAATGCGAATAATGTACTCCTAGCCTTTCCTCCTCAATAAAGCCCAAATCATTACAACATCGAAGAACATTTCTATTCATAAATCTGAGAACCATCACCACCTACCTCCTTATTTCACAACACACCTCAGAATTATGATTCAATAGGAACACTTATAAATTGCAAAGTTCCTGAAACGTTTAGCTGAAAATAATTCAGGTCACGTTACGTTAGCGCCGCGGAAGTGAGAAAACGAAACGTGTTTTAAACAAGCTGTCGTAAGAAACTATTGCACGGAAGGTTTTAATTTATAGACAATTGGATATGTTTTCCGGTATATTTAAAATTGGGTCATTAATTTGAACCTTAATTGTT
The DNA here is from genome assembly GCA_914767645.1 of Hydraecia micacea. Classification (NCBI taxonomy): domain Eukaryota; kingdom Metazoa; phylum Arthropoda; class Insecta; order Lepidoptera; family Noctuidae; genus Hydraecia; species Hydraecia micacea. Next base: position 3,636,937 of record OU611781.1, read on the forward strand.
GAGATATTAGAGATTAAGTATATCAATATTTCGAATACAAATAGAAGTAAAATATAATAATAAAGATTTTTTTGAGTAATCTCGATTTGTGCCCTATTGATGGTAATAAACTCGTCTCCTGCTACATGAAACTTAAACATAACTGTCGTAACGTGGGTGCACTATTAGGTCGCCTCTGCCTAACCTCTCGGGTAAAAACAGGCATGATGTTATGTCATATAATAATAAGGTAATATTTGATATTTTTGGATACCTTTCTCCCCGCAAGGCATGATTTTGGGATGCATGAAGAAGAATCCTCTTGTAGCGCAGTTTGTTCCGCCAGTTACTCAACTGAACCGAGCGCTCGGCGCATCCTGGACAGTCACAACCCAACACCTTATTTGACTGGCCAATTCTTCCCTTGCGGTGGTAGGGCTAACGCCCGCCTGGTTTGCGACGACCCTCCCACCGGAGTCCAGCGTCAAACAGCCTGCTGTGTTTCGTCAATGCGTGGGAGTTCAAGTGCCTTAGGCATCTTCTGGGCACGCTCTTCCCATCCCATAGACCTCATCCATCGCTTTCCATCAAGTGTGATCGAGGTCATGAGCGGGCCCATTCAGCAATTAAAAAAAAAATAATTGGAATTTCTTAAGTACCTCCTGAAATAAGACACGAATTTACACAAAAACAAAATATTTTACAACATTTTCGTGGTAAATTCTAAAAATCGTACCGCAATTTTGTCATTCGCAGAATCTAAAAATTCACTAAAGACCAAGAAACCCTGGCTTAGGTACATTCATGAATATTCTTTTCACTTTGTCAAAACGTAAAAGAAAGCGAATAACACTTGTAAGACCTTGAAAGCAGTTCCTTTCAATTTTACGCATCTAATTTGAATTAATTTGTGAGGTTTCTAATCTTCCGAACGAAATCGAAAGGTCCAAGATTTTTTTTACAGTGTAGGCCGTGCGTCAGTGATATCAAAACTAGTACAAGCGGGCCTCTTAGCATAATCAGCCAATAATACTCCCACTGCTGACACACAGACGTCCTTCCTGTGATCCCGGTAGTAGTGAATGTTTCTACATCCATACTAATATACTAATTATTTATTTATTTATTTATTTTACTATTTATGTACACACATATATAAACAGACAAGAAAGAACAGAACAGAAAAATAGGTACAAAGGTGATGCTTATTTCATAAGAAATCTCTTCCAGCATACCTGCGATAGGACAAGAAATATACTAATAATATAGAATTATACTAATATCCTAATAATATTATAAATTCGAAAGTAACTCTGTCTGTCTGTCTGTATGTTACCTTTTCACGCCTAAACCACTGAACGGATTTCGATAAAATTTGGCAGAGAGATAGATTGCATCCCGGGGAAGGACATAGGGTAGTTTTTATCCCGATATTCCCACGGGATCGAGACTTATGCGGGTGAAATCGCGGGGCGCAGCTAGTAGTCTATATATCGCTCATTTGGAGAAACATCGACGTAACGACGTTTTCTTCATCGACGTTTTCTTTTTTTTACGTCTTGGCTTCTCCTAACGTAAATACGCTTTCTAAGTGCTTTGTCACAAAAATACATTTACGTCGATATTTCTCCAAATGAGCGATATAATATAAAATTCAAAGTCCTGACCGACTAATATATCAACGCACAGCCTAAACCGCTGGTCCTAGAGACATGAAATTTGGAGGGTGTGTTCTTTGTGAAGAGTAGGTATCCACTAAGTAAGAGTTTTATGGAATTACACCCCTAAGAGGGTGAATAGGGGGAGGGTGAATAGGAGGAGGGTGAAATTTCACGCGGACGAAGTCGCTGGTAGAAGCTAGTTACATATAAGGTTGATGAGAGATCTACCTAAATCACTTGTTTTTTTATTTACCTACTTCTGTTAGATAGTATTGTAACGGTGACATTACAAACGTACCTACATAACATAATCAGCCTATATACGTTTCCACTACTGGGGCACAGGCCTCCTCTCAGTAAGAGGGAATGGGCCGCAATCCACCACGCGGGCCCAGTGAGGGTCGGTAGATGTCACATGTCTTAGAATTTTCGGTTTAGGACATGCCGGTTTCCTCACGACGTTTTCCTTCACCGTTTTGAGAGCAGTGGTGATAAAATTATTTACACCACGTAAAGCACCTGTCTGGGTTTGAACCTACGACCTACAACTCGTAAGTTGGGGCCGGAACCACTAGGCCACCACTGGCCTTTTATTTTATTGAAACTCTGTACTATGCTAGGCCAGCTCAAGCTCATTGTATTACAACCGACATGTCTACCATTACTGAGGGGCCCGTGGCTAAATAATAACAGCCGCACAGGTCGATCGATCAGGTTAAGCTACGCTTGCCGCGGTTGGTCTGTGGATGGGTGACCAACTTTACATACCGAGACCTCTACGTGCCTCGGAAAGCACGTAAAGCCGTTGGTCCCGGCAATCATTCGTGGATCTTTGACAGTCGTTACGGGTAGTCAGAAGCCCGAAAGCCTGACAACCAGTCTTACCAAGTGGTATCGTAATAACCAGTAACTGGGTTGTGGGGGTCAGATAGGCAGTCGCTCCATGTAAAATACTGGTATTCAGCTGCATCCGGTTAGACTGGAAGCCGACTCCAACATAGTTGGGAAAAGGCTAGGCAGATGATGATGTCTACTATAACTACCCACTTTTTCATTCACCACCTGTTCGTTTCCCGGGCTTAATTATTCCAACAATATACCCTAGAAACTGGTAACAACTATAGCGTTGTGCTGGTACCTTTGTCTGTGACCGAATACTTAAGGAACAAGTTTTGTTCTCAAGCTATTTCAGGCACAAACTAGAAAGTCAGCAGCGTTCCTATCGCAGCAACAAACTTGTTACAAATTGTGTCCTTCAAGCAAAAGTACCCTATCCCAGCTACTCTAAGTTTATACGAATGAACAGCGAGTTATATTAGATAACATCTACGGATAACATAATATTTTACTTACTAGGTACCTTATTGTCGTTTCCCATTCATACATAATTTCTCCAAATAGTACTGTAGAGACCGAGACCTCTTTCTTAAGACAGGCTGGTAATAATTTGATGACGTGTTCCATTCGGGCATTCAAGCGTGTGTCAAAGATTATGATGGTGTTTTTTCCTATATAGAAGCAGTGCTAGTTTTACCTTGATACAATGTACTTCTATTAAATATTCTAAATAAATGCTGATTAAAGCTTTACGCTCTTTAAATCATACGTCTTAAGCTTCCACGGCTGTAGCGTCCCCTCTACATTATAGTACCGTAATGATCCTTCAGCTGCCGCCATCGATATTAATTCCGCATTAGCACTATCTTTTTCATTTCTCATGCTCGGAAAGTGGTGTTTGTTTGATCCGAATAGCGGGTGGAAGACGCTACTTCCCACCTTAGGGCGGGAAAGACTCATAGTAATTGCTTCCCTCTCTAGGGCGGGAATTTATTTAAAAAATAGAACTAAATTGGTTAGGTAGTCAGCTACGAATTTTTTTACGTAATTAAGAAAAATGTTGCGGTCTTGTGAGTGTATAAACAGCTAGTGTGAATTAAAAAAATACCTATTAAGCGGGACGGCCCGCGGTGGCGACGCGGTGTGTTCCATATTTAAAATAATACACAAATTGCTCTAACATCTCAATTAATTTTAAATAGGTAGGTACCTACTATTCATGTTATTATTATCAATAAATATTTTAGAAAAACCACTATTTTTTACTTTCCTTATATCCGAAATAAAAAGTAGTGTGTTTAACACGGGCACAGATAATATAATACTCTAGTAACACGGGTGAAAGTCATCAATTCCTAGTCGGACTATAGCCGCCCTCGCTGCGCACGGGCGTCTAAATACCTCGTATGGGAATAGATTCCTTTCGACCTTCGTATAACAATCTACTATTTCAGGTTCTCAGAAAATGAAAAGTCTAGGGGAATGGTCTCCAATCTTGAAATTATAATTCTGTCCTTCATAACTAATATAATAATAATGATAAATGCGAAAGTGAGTTTGTTTGTTACCTTTTCACGCCTAAACCACTGAACCGATCATCCTGCAATTTTGCATATACCTACGTTGTCAGGTGTAAATAAACGGACATAGGGTACCTTTCATCCCGAAAAAAAGTGCTGTTCCCGAGGAAAACAACAATAACGTTATTTTGATAATAGATGGCGCCACGTGTCTATTGAATTTTGTCACATTAATTAATTCTGAGGCGGTAGGAAGTTCGAGGGGTCAGCTAATAGTTTAATAAAATGTACAGACGCTAGCACATCAACCTACTACAATCTGTCAAATTTCTTTAAGAGATTTTCAACTTTATTGCTAGAGCATAAGGTTCAAAGTGGATTGTGAAAATTGGACAGTTTCGGGTAGGTTGATATGCTGGCGTCTGTACTAGGTATACCAACTTTTTGTCACTTAGAGCGCAAAAGACTCATTAATACATTATCAGTTATCTTAAAAAAAATCTAGAACTCAGCTTACGTCACAAACCTATTAAAACTTTCAAAATGAAGACATGAAAAATGAATTAGCTTTTCATTTCCTGTGGGATCCCTATCTCCCTAATGTTGGCTATCTGATGTTAATAATTTAGGCACCGCGGGTAAAAGGGATTGGGGCCGCTCCTAACACAGATTTCTCGCTTAAATTATTTTTGGGTAGTCTATAGGCAATGTATGAACTTATCAGCCCGCGCAGTTCCTGGAAACTGAGTTCCTGAGTGGAGTGGATATTGACAGATTTATTATTTATAGATTTTTTAATAGTGCAGGATATCTACGTATACTTGTATTGTATGCCAAAATACCCTTAGGCCTTGAGAGCATGGTTCGAAGAGTTGCTTCCAAATAATATATTAACTTCTATTAAAACATAATTATGTAATAAAAATCAATACGATTTTATTTGAGGAAGCGTGGGCTCGCGAAAGATGAAGGAGTGGAGACTGGAGATGCTTTCTCCAAGAAAGAAATAGAATACGATACTAAAAAAAAATGTTTAACATGACAAGCATTATGGAAAAGATACAACCAAGACATTAAACATGATAAAAAGACAGATTGAGCTCAAACGTCTGCAATGTGTAATTGAATTAATGCACATAATGAAATTAGTTTGATCAGAATCATTTACTGAATCCATTTCTGTCATTTTTAATCGCTTAATGGGGATTAAGCGAAAATCAATTATGTCTCATTAGCGGGGGCTAATGAGGAACATTTGATTTTCTATCGTAATGGGCCGCTAGAGGCCCGCGCCGCCGCCGCCCGCCGGAACGGAACGATTAATATAGATATTTTTTTTCTCCAAAAAACTGGTCCAGTGCGAGTCGGACTCGCGCACCGAGGGTTCCGTACAAAGTGTAAATAGTTTAACACGGGATTTTTCTTTTTGTATTGTAACTACATATCTACAGTTTTCGCATTTTTCCTTTACTTGTGCTACATTAGATTGCTTCGTGCTAAATTTCATGATTCTATGTCAACGGGAAGTACCCTATAGGTTTTGCTTCCCTTGCAGGTGTCAAAATATTCGGTATGCCACATATTTTGACACCCACAAGAAAGATACGCCCGTATCTTTTGATTGCGTTGACTTAGAAGTTTGATTTTTTCACTGCTTCCAGGGACTGCAGCCTTGAGCATTTGATATTAATTTCAACTTGATAACTCCACGCGTTCTTGAGAAAAGGGTCTTACTTGACAGACGGACAGACTGACAACGAATTGATCTTGTAAGGGTTTTGTTTTTCCTTTTGAGGTACGGAACTCTAATAAGAATTAAAACTACGTAAATTACAGTCACACTTCCGCTATATAGTTAAAACAAAACAAAATGGCCGAAGTACTTTCTATGCTAGGCTCTTATATGTAGGTACGTGTGCGACCGAGTGCGTGCGTAGGTTTGTGATGTGACCGCAATTTTTTCTATAATCAGTATAACTAATTTAATAAATAAACAATGATTTATACATAATAGTAAAAATTCAACGTATTATGATCATAACATAAATTATTCTGATTGGGGTTTTTGTTGGGTGGTGTATTCCGGGACATGCTGTATACAAACTTAAACAATTGGCAAGCACACAGGTAACAATACCTAGACCAATTGATGTCAATTGGTGTATTGTTACGTTTTGCCAAGCTACGCGTGACTAGAGGGCTGGCCTATTTTCAGCCCAAAGAATAAGCATTGCCATCCAACGTGTAATGCTGCCAGCCTTTTAAGCACTTATCCCATTGACAGCGATGCTGATGAATTTTTTGATGCCCAATGAGCTTCTGCCTTTTACTTTTCTTCCTTTTTTTATTATATACTTTTTTTATACACTTGTATAAGAAGAGGTGGCTTGTGGCTAAGTAATAACAGCCGCACGGGTCGATCCATCAGGTTAAGCTACGCTTGCCGCGGTTGGTCCGTAGATGGGTGACCATCTTTACATACCAAGACCCCTCCGTGCCTCAGAAAGCGCGTAAAACTGTTGGTCCCGGCTGTCATTCTTGGATCTTTGACAGTCGTTACGGGTCGTCAGAAGCCCGAAAGTCTGACAACCAGTCTTCTCAAGGGGTTTCGTATTACCCAGTTACTGGGTTGTGGAGGTCAGATAGGCAGTCGCTTCATGAAAAATACTGGTACTCATCTGCATCCGGTTAGACTGGAGGCCAACCTACCCGACCGATATAGTTTAGTGTAAGCTTGTAAATTGTAATTGTTGTGTCTTTGTGGATATGAAGTCGGTTAAAAAATACCAGACAGTTACACTTAATTCCAAACTTATTACCACACTGTATTTTAAACTTGTAACATAGTATTCCAAACATGCTTCTTCCCACTCAACGTCTGAGCTACATTGCGACTAAAAATCGATTTCCAACCCACTTCTTGCACTATAACGACCCATTTCTCTCCGATGAATCTTAGGTTCTGAGTCGATCGAGTGAACACTTTGTGTTAATGGCACAAACGTCATTTGCAGAATGCTTTGTCATATCTGCTCATAAATGGATGCTTTGCCGGAGATTGGTCTCTGAATTCACCAGCACGAAGGAATATTGCTTTAAAGCCATGCTTAGCGGTGCATCAATGGTGTTGTTAGCACATTTTAGGCACTTTAGATTTAGCTTTTCGCATAAAAATGTCATCATGATCTTAATAAAAATTCGAACATAGAGAATAGAATTCCGCAGTTTCGAATATTGGCATTAAAGACTCGAATTAAGCTCAACTTTCAAAAGAAAACATTATTATATAAAAAAAAATGATATATATAATAAATAATATATATTATTAAAAAAAATGTAGGTACTTAGTGCGTTTTATTTCTTAACATAAATAAAAATGCTTTTGCATATTATTTTTAGTTATAATTATCATCATAGGCGACAAAATGACACTACCTATGAAAAGTATTTGGTAATAAGACTACATTGCAAAGCGAATTGAAGACGTTCTTAATAAAAGATAATTTAATTTTAAATAGGTACAGTCAACAGCAAAAGTAGATGATGAAAATCAGAAATTCAATACTAATGAACGGAGTTCGCGTCAGAACTGTGTGGCGTCGAAGTGATTCAAAAGTATGTGATTGTAAATTATACCAAACGTTTGCTACTAGCACAACTGCCATATATTCGTGATCAATTTTGACTCCAAAAGTGACTCCAAAATTTCATCATCTACTTTTACTGTACCTAGTGCCAAAAACAATCGTTTATTTTCGTCTCTTTGTTGTATAAACAGTATGATAATCTCTTCTGACAACATTTCCGTGTTTCGCCGCCACCCCGTTTGCCTGAAAAAGTGGTCCTCCACACAAGAACTATTTAACCCGGTCAATACTTATCAAAGAGTAGTAGAGTGACCTCGTTTGGCTCGTTTGTATCAAATGTCAGCCAAGATACGTCGCGCTTTCAAGAAAATTGGCAAGGCAGTATACGTGCGCTATTTTTATACGGCAACCCGCGTGTAATGTGAAATGATGTATCTTTTGTTGATGTGACGGGATACAATATGTATGAAGTAGGGTTTCATAACTTTTTTTAGTGGAGGTTGACATTTGACGCGGTTTGTCGTGAAGATCAAGAGTCTTAGTGTTTCTTGTTTTTTTTTTATCTTTATCTCAAAGTGCGAGTGACGAATAGGGCGGATATTATTCGACAAGACATTTTGTAATGAAAAAAGGAAAAAGATTTTTCACTACTAACACGTTTCATTTTCGATAAAAAAACTTTTTACAAAAAAAAACAATCGACTTCAAAAAAACACTACAAAGTGATAAATAACTTTAATTACGGAAGTCGGTGTCGTTGGTTCCGCATTTTCATTTTTTGACACCGACTTCCGAAATTAAAGTTATTTATCATTTTGTAGTTTTTTTTTTGGAGTCGGTTGTTTTTTTTGTAAAAAAGTTTTTATTTTTCACTTTTTAGTTGTACCTACTCCACACAAATTCAAATAATACTAGTGCATTGAAGAATTGAAGAAACCGACTAGAACAATCATCAAAATTCGCATAGAAATGCCGGAGATGCAGTACATTTATGCATATAACATCGTACATAAGAATAATTACATAATGTATTATCGACTAAAACCTTCCTGAAAGTATGTAGATCATATTAGTGAAAGAATTATCAAAATCGGTTCATTAGTTTTTGAGAAAATCGCGGACATAAAAACATACATACATACATACGGGTCGAATACAGAACCTCCTTTTTGAAGTCGGTTAAAAAAGGTCAGAATACAAAAGGTATAAAAAAATAAAAAAATATAAAATACAACACTCACGAAAAGAACTTGGTTACATAAGTACGACGGGTTTATGAAAAGTAAACTATGAAATACCTTAGGTATGTGTACCTTATATTATTATTATAATTTTAAAAGCGTGATAGATAGTGTTACACGGCGTGTTATTTAAAGGGCAACACGAAGACGGGGTGACCTTTGCTCAGCAGTGGGGCAGTAGGTAGGTACAGGTTGAAATTACCATAAACATAAATAAAAAACATTTGAAAACAGTTTAGAGTTGGTTGACTTCTTAATTATCGGGGCCGTCTGTTTGGAACTTTTAACTCCTATTGTGAAAACTATTTAACTTTCATCTACTACTCGTAGTAAGGTTTGGTTTTTGGCTTCTAATACTAGAATCCATTATTAATAATTATGTAGGTCAGAAGCCAGTCTTAGCAGTTTGATTCTCGTTCATTATCTAAACATTGATATAGGCACCTCCCTCTTTATTTATAGATAAACGTTTAAACGTCAAATGTGTATAGTTACACAGTTGCTAATCATTACTACGCAACGTTTATAAATAAACCCCTTTTTAGGGTTCCGTACCCAAAGGGTAACAAAGGGACCCTATTACTAAGACTCCACTGTCTGTCTGTCACCAGGCTGTATCTCATGAACCATGATAGCTAGACAGTTGAAATTTTTACAGATGATGTATTTCTGTTATAGCTATAACAACAAATACTATAAACAGAATAAAATAAATATTTAAGGGGGGCTCCCATACAACAAACGTGATTTTTCGCACTTGTTAAAAATAGTGGATAATAGTGAACATCATGACATGATGAGTGACCATCCATACCAAGCCGTGACCGCTCCGTACCTCGGAACGCACGCTAAGCAGTCAATCCCATCCATCATTCGTAGATCTTCGACAGTCGTTACGTGTAGGCAGAAGCCCGAAAGTCTAACAAACAGTTTTGCCGCGTTACTCAGTAACTGGGTTGTCATGGTCAGGTAGGTCGCTCGATGTAAAATACCGGTATTCAGCTGCATTTGGATAGAACGGATGCCGACCATAGAAAAGTCTAGTCAGATTGAGATTGAACATCATGACAACTATAAATCACTCATAGGTTTATTGATATTTCTTTTTTATCAAACAAATACATTAAAAATACTTTCTATTTAACCTTTTATATCAATTTCTACGAATTCAAAGATTATTTCGAGCACGTAAACAAAAAGTCAATTTATCATAGTTATTCTTATCTTTGGAAGACGTAATGAGTACAGTTGCAGTCATGTGTCCCGATATGTCTGATTACGAATGTGGACCCACAGATAAAAATATTATTGTATCTGTGGTTGTTATGTCGTGTGTTAAAAGGTTAGAATGATAAAGTGCAATTTGACCTTAGCCTATCTTCTATGATAGTTTTGGAATTCTACTCGTTAAAAAACATAATTATTTTTATAGTACTTGTGAAACTATACGAACTTCACGGTACTGGGAGAAATAAAGTCAAACTACGGTTCATCTCGTAGGTATAATATCTTCGATAATTATTCCTATAATTCTACTTTTCTACTAATATTATAAACGCGAAAGTTTGTGAGGATGGCTGGATAGATGTTTGTTACTCTTTCACGCAAAAACTTCCGAACGGATTTAGATGAAATTTGGCACACATATAGGTTATAACTAGGATTAACAGATAGGATACTTTGTATTCTGATATTCCCACGGGATCGAAACTTATGCGACTGAAACCGCGGGGCGCAGCTAGTAATTATTTCTATAAAATGTTATGTAGTTTTATAACTTAATATTTCTGTTTGTCCGCCTAATCTGACGCCTAGTCTCTTCTAATCTCCTGTTTGTCCCGTATTTTATGCCAATAACTTTTAGCTGACTTGCCGAGGTTGCATACAAGTACCAAATAGGCCATAGTATCTACAGTACCAAATAATAATCTTTTAAAAAAACTGATTCTTATAAAATTACTGGTTGAGGCGATAAGTGCAATGTGACCTATTGCATATTCCATTGTTGTTTTTATTTTTGATTCCACACAATAAAAACAGTTATTGTTTATCGTAAGCGGATGACACTACGAGTAAATTCTTATTTGAATGAAACTAGCTCAAACTACTGACATGGATGTTATTTTTTCCGGTGTATCTGCGTCTATTATAACTACAGAACAGATTATACAATTTTATTTATTCCTTGGTTATAGCCATCCTGTATCCAGTCAGATATTGTTTCATTATTTAATGCGGATAAACCGCCATTATAAGTTATAACGATAATTTTGACACGGCTCGCATTGTCAGGAGGTTCCTCTCTCTGGAGCCCTGACCGCCGGTAGCTTGGACCCTGTTCTTTTATCTGTTCTGTGTAAAAATATAAAAAAAATTATATATTTTTTTTTTATATTCTAATATTTAAAAATATAATTTATATGTATTAAGATGAATAAAGGGTATATTATTTTAATACCTACCTGATTTATGTCTTTGTCCAAAGTTCATGAACATCATGAGCCCACAGCAGTCCACTGCTGGACTTAGGCCTCTCCAATTGCACGACAGTTAGTTCGATTCTCGGCAACTCTCATTCAGCTGCTACCAGTCACCCTGCAGAGATCGTCGCTTCATCTAGCCTGAGAGGGTTCAACCTTAAGTTTTTTCGGTTCTCTCACATCACGTCTACCCCAACTGTTACCGGTCCTTCTGCTTAGTCTTTGTGCTATGTCGAAAACTTTAGTTCTCTACCGGATCACCTCGTTCCAGATTCTATAGTGTTCAATAGCTCGCTGAAAGGCCATGATATTTTTGTGCAAATCATTACGATTTGCAAACAGCGGGAAGTTACGAGCAATGGCTTCCATTTTGACAGTTCAACATTCATTGAGTTATTTATGTTGTTGAGCAGACACATTTTTCGAACATAATAAAGCAATGGATTAGCAATAAATATCCTTCAAAATTATTCTGATTGTGACTGAAAATGTGTTACGCAATTAACCCGTGCTAATACAGACGCCAGCACATCAAGCTACTACAATCTGTCAAATTTCTTTAGTAGATTTTCAACTTTATCGCTAAAGCATAAGATTCAAAGTTGATTTGGAAAATTTTACAGTTTCGGGTACTTCGGCTGCTAGTTTTCTGCTTATCAGAAACAAGAAAAAAATCTACAAAATCACTAATATCTGTCATTCCTTGATGTCGTTTTTATTTGCCACATTTTTATACACGCTCTATAAAAGATTTGATGCGACCTCTAAAACCGAGTAATAAACATTCTGTAAGAAGTCACCTAACATGTTGAGACAACTATAAACAAAACGATAAACTTTAGTAATACTCATGTTGCTATTATATTATATTTTTGAAAAAAAAAAAGTTATGAAGGGGATTACAGCACCTAAACGCAAAAAACGCACGTTTTAGAAGCACTAAAAGTATATGGTCGACTACAGTTAACAAAATCAGAAAAATATATGATATTCTTCAGGATATATGCTAGGTAGATAGTGTGTTGAAAACATAATACAACTAATTTGATACGAAAAAAAAATTATGAAGATACCTCTAAAAACTTTCTTTTTACAATAAAAACCATACTAATATACATACAATCATTCTGATTTTTTGCCAGATTATTCTACAAGCAACATACTAAAGCACAGGTGTTTTATTTTTTTAGTCCAAACAATGGATTTTTTGTAAATAGATAGTTGCTTCATATTTTGCAATAAATTACCCGAGTTGTGTCATCGCGCTTCTCTTTCTTTTGTATTCAGTCCGACAGTGACTGCGGTTTACGTCATGTAGTCCCCTTAAAAAAAAAAGTGAAATTAGACGAAATACTTGTTAAGCGAGTCCAAGGACTTGAACTGGCCTAGAAAGATGAAAAATAATAACTGGTTTGGCCTAAAGTAACACAAACTGTAATTACAAAACTAGACTAATCATGACACGCGGATGATAACATGCTAAGCTCAAATAGGTATTGTGAAAACTAACTTTGTGTACATAGCAATATTCACTATCCCTGAAAAGTTTCTAACTTAATTAATATCACATTTCTAAGTGTAATTAAAACGTTTCCAACATGAAGAAAAAAAAGAAAGCATAACAGTTTAATTTGTCATGGAAACATGTGTATACAAAAAGATAACATACACACACAGCAAGCTCATAACTATTTATATTTTAATTATGAATTTGAGATAATTTAAAGTTAAGGATAAACAAACTGCATGTGATACATAATAAAGTCCAAATTCCATTGCAACCAAAAACTTTTATTAGGACCTTTTTGTTACATCAAATGATTACTCAAATATCAACTTACGTTTTACATTTCATTAAAGTCTGATTTTTCCATCGCCAGGTAACTTTTATTCGAGAAATAAAATTGACGTTTTACAGTTTTTGTATGAAATAACTGTCAAAATTTCAAAATTATTCCTCGAATAAAGTTATCAGATGATTGAAAAATCAGCCCTAAAGTAGATAACTGATTAAGTAGCGATGGAATGTAAATTATCTGAGATTATAACACCCATGGAGATGGGCTAATATCACTGAACGCCTGAGGGAGATATCGCCGTCGAGGTCCACGACGAAGGTGTATTGACGAACGTGTAACGTTTGCAGGGACAACATGGCCAGAGATCGCAAAAGACTTTTTTTTTTTGAGAGGTTTGGAACAGGGGAGGCCTTTGCCCAGTAGTAGGACATAAAAAAAGGCTTACAAAAAAAAAGAACATTGCTATAGACAAACTTTATCTAGGCATTTTTCCTCATGCGTAACAATTAGGTATATCACGCTTCCCGCACGCTTAATGTTCTAGTAGTTGGGTCCGCTTTTCAAGTTTTCTTTACTCCATTCACTCTTATATAAATGTAGCATGTAGGCATGAAAAACGGGAACACATAATATTAACAAAATAAGAGACAAACGGAATGGCGCGGACCGCCCCACGTTTTGAGATCACGTAAAATTACACGCCTTGCAGCTTTTAAGTTTGGTGCAAGTTTTGAGAAAATTGCTAGAAGTATTCTAAACTTTTATTATTATGTAAACTATAGAAACATTTATTTAAATAATTTTAAAAGCTAACAGTCTTAAACTAATAATATGTACAAATATATAAAGAGGAGGGGAAATAATCAAAGGGCATCAAAAAATTCGTCCGCATCGCTGTCAACAGGAAACGTGCCCAAAAGGCTGACAGACAGCATTGCCAAGTTGTATGGCAATGCTGATTCTTTGGCCAAAAAATAGGCCAGCCCTCTGGTCACGTGAAGAGTCGACCAACCGCTTGGCGATGTCGCGAAATACTAAGAGGGCACTCGGGCCCCATGGCCCTAGTGTTTCAACCCCAAACGAAAAAAAAAACCATTCAATAATACAAGATAATAGGTACACAGTTCACTTTTTAAAGATCTTCTTGGATTTTAAAGTATTTACTTGTTTCGGCATTGAACAGGGAAGGAGTGTAGTGTCAATAGTTAGTATACATAATCAGCCTATAACATTCCCACTGCTGGGACACAGGCCTCCTCTCTGTGAGAGGGAGTGGGCCGTAATCTACCACGCGGGCCAGTGCGGGTTGGTAGATGTCATATGCCTTAGATTTTTTGGTTCTAGGACATGCCGCTTTCCTCACGTTGTTTTCCTTCACCGTTTTGAGAGCAGTGGTGATGAAATAATTTTCACAAAGTAAAGCGCTTGTCTGGGTTCGAACCTACGACCTACAATTCGTAAGACGCTGCCGTTAGAAATGGGCTACCACTGCTCAATAGTATAATACCGTCTTATTTTCTATGGTTACAAAATCATTACTATTTACGGGTCAGAGGGCTGTGCACTATGAATCTATTGATTTCTTTCTTTTAGGTATATCCTTAGAATCCATGCTTAATATTATAAATGCGAAAGTGTGTCTGTCTGTCTGTCTGTTACCTCTTCACGCTTAAACCGCTGTACCGATTTAGACGTAATTTATTATAGAGATAGGTTGAGTCCCGGGAAAGGATATAGGATAGTTTTTATCCCAATATTCCGTCGGGATAGACACTTATGCGGGTGAAACCACGAGGCGCTGCTAGCAATAGCATTAGTATAAAATCTAAACTATTTACTATGCACTTACATTAAGTATAATATAGTACGATAGACTAAAGAAATACCTAAGTACCTAGGTATGTAGCTAGCTAAATGCAACAGATTTTTAATGGAGTTGGGCGTGTGGCCAAGTCTCATTTTAAGCATTTTGTTTTGTGCTTAAAAAATTATCACGGAAAGGAGAGCAATAAAAAATGCATTCGTATTGCAATACTATTTATTTTAAACTAGAAAGCTTTTTTACAATTTATCCAATCAACATCAAATTAGGTTAAATGATTCCGTCTTATTTCAAAACGAGTTCTAATTCCAAGTCCAAACCTTCGAGCTCGTTATTGTATTATAAACTTTATTCAGAGCACGGTAAAGTTCTTAATACAAAATCGACAACTTAGTCTAGTGTTTGACGTGAGTCTTTGTAATTAGTACTTTAACATTGTCGGAATTGAGTTTGAAATTCAAAAATGGCTCTACCTATTTATATAGGTAAATATTATAAAGTAGTTTTTCGTGTCTGTCAGTGTGACCACGTTGTTTTTCTAAACCACGCAACGGATTTCAACGCGTTTTTACCATATTTCAGAAAATTTATTCCAGAAGGTTAAATTCTCTTATGTGTATATTTTTCTTTTTTTAAACACGCATATCCTAAAATAATCTTGATGTTTTGCCCTGCTGTAAAAACCGTGGAGGAGCGGGTCGCTAGTTTTGGATAAAAAAATAAGAGTGAAAACCAACTTATTTTTTTTTTCTCAGCGTGCAAGAAAAGCATATACCATTGTTCATTAGGTACCCTCTTATCGCTTATAACTTAGAGCACAGTTTTACATCTTTGTAAGTTACTTCACGACGGTCTGACCTACATTTTGTGCTCGTTTCCATCTCACAGAAACAACGATATTTTTGTGTGGCAAAAGCTACTTTGTTCTGCAACCGCCGTTTGGGCCTTAATTAATTAAAACTGTAGCGTGTTCCATCTTTGTGTGAGCAATTTTTGAGGTGGCAATTTGAGATGTTTTTGTTTCTTTTTTTAAATTAATGGCTCTTGTAATCGACAGCCAGGAAACTTAAGACGTCTTTTGAAACTATTTTTTTTTTAATTCTTTACTAGTGTGGGAAGAAACGGAGAGTAAGGTTTATGTAAACAGTGAGCAACTATTGAGTAGCCATTGAAAACGCAAAAAATTGCGATCCCTAAGGCTATGTAAGTTTAGAGAGGAGCCAGTGATATCGGCCCCGATTTACGAACCCAGCCAGGCGCTTAATTTAGGATAAAACTGTTTCATCGCCACTGCTCTCAAAACGGTAAAGGAAAACACCATCATGAGAAAACAGGCATGTCCTATAGGCCAAAAATTCGAAGAAATGTGACATCTACCAACCCGCAATAGGCCCGCGTACTAGACAACGGCCCATTTCTTCTCACCAAGAGGAGGCCTGTATCCCAGCAGTGGGAATGTTATAGGCTGATTATGCTATGTAAGTTTGTAATGTCATCTTTACAATAGAAAATACTACTAACTAACAGAAGTAGGTAAATAAACAAACCAGAGATTTAGGTAGATCTACCTTCACCCTTATACGAGTATATGTAATAATGTACGAACTTTCACAAAACTCTCTACTTTATTCTGCTTACAAACTTAATTATCTAAAGTCTAAATCAAGTCCTTTATGGCCGTTGTTAGTCGAAACTCAGACTACCCTACTTCTAGTCGAGTGATTGTTATTGTATTTAGTAACTCAAGTAACAAATTAAACGGAGCTGACTTGAAACCTATCCTACTAGAGAAATGCTTGAACAATGTCGTATAGTATCGAATTACTAATTTGTTTTGTGTAATGTGGGGTTATTTTTAATTGTTAGTTCGTGTAATTAAATTGCTGGCTAAGTAATATCAGCCGCACGGGTCGATCGATCAGGTTAAGCTACGCTTGCCGCGGTTGGTCCGTGGATGGGTGACCATCTTTACATACCAAGACCCCTCCGTGCCTCGGAAAGCACGTTAAGCCGTTGGTCCCGGCTGTCATTCGTGGATCTTTGACAGTCGTTACGGGTCGTCAGAAGCCCGAAAATCTGACAACCAGTCTTACCAAGGGGTATCGTATTACCCAGTAACTGGGTTGTGGAGGTCAGATAGGCAGTCGCTCCATGTAAAATACTGGTATTCAGCTGCATCCGGTTAGACTGGAAGCCGACCCCAACATAGTTGGGAAAAGGCTAGGCAGATGATGATGAGTTCGTGTAATTAAATTTCTATTTGATATAAGTTTATTAGATTGTTTAATTTTAGCAGGGAGTTGTAGTCTCTACTCTTTTAGTATTAACGATAGATTGCGATGAAATGATTATCAGAGGGAACTCAGAGGGACTAGAGAAAGTTATGAACGCTTTCAAAGCTTTTTGTATTTTTTTAATGGTTTCCCATCAGGATTGACATAAGCTTTTTGGCAGCAGTCAAAGATGTATTGGATTGACAAGCAATCCAATGGGTTCCGTAGCCAAATGGCAAAAAACGGAACCCTTATGGATTCGTCATGTCTGTCTGTCCGTCCGTATGTCACAGCCACTTTTTTCCGAAACTATAAGAACTATACTGTTGAAACTTGGTAAGTAGATGTATTATGTGAACTGCAAAACAATAAATTTTGGGGGTCCCCCATACTTAGAACTGAAACTCAATTTTTTTTTTTCATCAAACCCATACGTGTGGGGTATCTATGGATAGGTCTTCAAAAATTATATTGAGGTTTCTAATATCATTTTTTTGCAAACTGAATAGTTTGCGCGAGAGACACTTCCAAAGTGGTAAAACGTGTCCCCCCCCCCCCCGTAACTTCTAAAATAAGAGAATGATAAAACTAAAAAAAATATATGGTGTACATTACCATGTAAACTTCCACCGAAAATTGGTTTGAACGAGATCTAGTAAGTAGTTTTTTTTTTAATTTGTCATAAATCGTAAACCGCAATTTACGTTTCATTCAATCAACTCAAAGTTACAACGAACTACAAGAACTTTTATATTATGTTACTTGCTGCTACGGAATCCTTCATGGG
Source organism: Hydraecia micacea (assembly GCA_914767645.1). Taxonomy (NCBI): domain Eukaryota; kingdom Metazoa; phylum Arthropoda; class Insecta; order Lepidoptera; family Noctuidae; genus Hydraecia; species Hydraecia micacea. The sequence goes on from OU611781.1 coordinate 3,654,923, forward strand.
CGAGTCCGACTCGCACTCGGCCGCTTTTTTTATTTATTTATTAATAACCAACTTATATTGACAGTTTGCACCACACATACATACAAGTTGTATACTACTAAGTGCTGTTTAGTCCCCGAGGCGACTAGTCTAGGGGGTTTTAGTGGAACGAGCGTCTCGTATTGTCTCTCTCTCTCTCGTATTGTCTCTCCTTCTCCCTTTGTCTTTAAAATATCACTATAAGACCGACAATTGTGCCACCCTAGGTAAAAGAACATGGCCAGTTTTTATAAGGACGTCGGCATAGTTATCAACTTTAAAGTACACCAATGATTTTTGGTGTTTTATATTCGTGAATATTGGCCTATTAAATTGCTATAAATAAAAAACTCTGAGAACTTGTCATCACAACATACTAGACAAAAAACAATTTCATTAAATCTTTTAATCAAAACGCTAGCAATAAGGTATATACTTATATAGATTATAATTTCGCTATTAAAAAACTTAAAGACGCTTTAAAGTAGCGAACAGTTGTGAATTATTACGTATAACTGATATGGCATGGTTGGTGATTATTAAGCATTTAAACAAAGTAATGGCCACCTAAATGAAGGATTATAAACTGTGTATTGATTTACATTTATTAAACTGGGTAATAGTCTCAAAAAATGTGACAATAATAACAAACATAACATCGCGCCTGTATTCCCCGAAGGCATGGGCAGAGGTGTACCTATAGTACACCCACATTTCACCAGTTATGTTTAAGTCCCATGTATTAGGGGGCGAGTCTATTGCCATCAACCGGGCACAAATCCAGACTTCGGGCTCCTACTGAGAAATTCCTGATGAATAACCCCAATATCACTTTGCTCGACCTGGGAATCGAACTCAGGACAGTAAACCAACGAGGCAGTCATAATAACAATATTAACAAAGCATATTCAAAACTAATAAGTACATTTTTACAGGGTGCCCTTATATTTTTTTAAATAGTTCAATTAACAATAAACAAGGGAAGCACAAAATAAAACAAAAGAGTTAAAAAAAATATTTATTTATTAAATAAAAATATTTTGCTATATTATAATTATTATATCTTAAATGCCTACCTAGGTAACATACATTACAGCAATGCAGCAATAGTGTTAATAAAGAGACCGAGGGAGGTCAATCAACCAGCTTTGATAAAACAGAGCATTTTTATTTCACAAATACACTAACCTGGATAAAGTGTAAGTATAGGGCTTTTTTTTTTGGATGGGAAATCATCTAATGACTCCTCCCGCTCTAGGTGGAGCGGAAGGGAGTGTCAGACTCTTACTGACTAAAACCCACCCGTATTCCTTCCTTAGCCCTTTATGTTCCGGGGCAGCGGTAACCCTTTCGGACGATCCCGCTATAAGTATAGGGCTTCAGTAATTACATAAATAACAAATGTAACAATCTGTTTCTACATTGTTGAAATATACAGTGAACAGATGTGATTGAAGCTGGCTTATAATTAGGTAATGATATCGTATTACTATCCCATTGAAGTGGCCCTCTTTGAACAGGCGGCAATGGTGATGGCTCTGGTGGGCTAACAACTTGAACATTAGGGGCTGCTGCATCATTGTTCAAAGCCAATTCCTGCATGTCTCGTGATGAGTCATGCACTGCCTGTCTATTTGCTCGCATCCAACACACATGGCAAACATAGTTGTTTCTTGAGGGCTGAAAGTAAACCAGTTAGAATAAACACAGATAAATGCTTATGTTTATATAATTTTTAGTAACAAGAGTATCTTTTGTATACATCTCTTTATGTTTTCAAGTATTATGTTATTGTTACACATGCCTTCTTTAGGCAAGTATATGTTAAAGATGGAAAATATATAAAACGCAGATATTACAATCACAGAAACATAGTATGAAAACTCCTTTTTTTATAGATTAATACAAGTAGGTATTTATAATAATGAAAAACAAAATGCTTATCACATAATTAGTATTTTGTGATAAGGACAGCCAGCAATGGACACTCCATACTGACAGTATGGTGTCTTATTTTCCTCACAGATTTGCCACAACCAAGGCAAACCATGTTATTCCCCAGTAGTCTCTCGTGTTCACCAGCTTCGGTATTTAATAATAATAAGCATGGATGCCAAATAAATGTATCCATAGGCAACTGAAAATAAGATACACTGTAAGTTAATTTCGCATACCAGAATTATATAAAAACATTGAGGTCATAATATGTACTTACATAAATTACCTCAATGTATAAAAATAAATCAGAAGTTTTTTCTAGTCCAACTTCTTACCTGGGTTTGAGCATTGGTTATCCAACGCGAAAGTCTTGTTTGATGGTGTGCAGAAAGCGAGGTTATGAGATGCCTCTGCAACCTTTGCATGGCTATTCCCACAGAGTGCACTATAATATACTGAAAGCTATTCCGCAGTTGATGCACCTCATATTGATCCACAAAACAAATCCAAAACGCAATGCAAATCAGAGTCCAGTGTTAATAGCAAGGTAATCGAGTGGTAGACGGTATCAGTCCGTAGAAATAAGCAGGGGTAAAAAATATTAGAAAATAATCGCAGAAACAAACACAATAAATACGCAATGAAGAATCTGCAATAACATTACATTGACATAGACAATGACACATTGTCAAACAAGTAAACGCGTTCCGTTTTAAGTTTTTTTTTGTGTGAAATATAAAAAAAACTATCTTACGCATCAACATTATGGAAAGATAAGTTTATTAAATGCGACAAATACCGATGAAGCCAGTTTTGTATGAATAAAATGTTCCTAATAAAAACATTTTGTCGTCCATATCACATATCTACAAGTAGTATGCATGGTGTGGAACGCCCATTATTATATTTATCTTTCTCTATGGTCCATTATGGCAGACGTTGACAAATGATACTTTGAATTCATCTTTCATTACTAATTATTTTGAAATAAAAACTGACGAGTCCAGAGAGGTTAAAAACTACGAATCAATTCATTTTTCTATTTTTAATATCCAATATTATTTACTATGTTTGTGTAAATGGAATGTACTTTTTTGTCCATATCATTTCTTTGTTTATGTTCATAATAAAGAGCATTATTTTGCCCGAAAGTCTGACAACCAGTCTTACCAAGGGGTTTCGTATTACCCAATAACTGGGTTGTGGAGGACAGATAGGCAGTCGCTCCATGTTAAATACTGGTACTCAGCTGCATAAGGTTAGACTGGAAGCCGACCCCCACATTATTAGGAAAAGGCTAGGCAGATGATGAATAAAGAGTATTCTATTCTCCTTCTTGACAACAGAAAAGCACTAAATATTCAAGTTACAACCTAGTTCAGCCAGCCTTATCTAGCCCTAGATTGTTAGACACTGCTGCGGTTGTGCAAGGACCGTCGTGTCCAGTAATTGGTTGAATGGCCTTTGTAGAGGTACTAATGGTCGCTTATGCTGGGGGCTTGTTGTGTTGAGTGTAAGTAACATGAGTACGTGAGTAGACCGTCTATTTGATATTCCGACTGATGAGTTTAATCAATTCTGTTTTTAAAACACACAGGCAGCTGTGTACTGGGTATATAGAGGCTTTTGGCTCAGTAATAACCACAGAACAGTTAATTTATCTGTTCTGTGGTAATAACAGCCGCACGGGTCGATCGATCAGGTTAAGCTACGCTTGCAGCCGTTGGTCCGTGAATGGGTGAACATCTTTACATACCAATACCATCCGTGCCTCGGATAGCACGTTAAGCCGTTGGTCTCGGCTGTCATTCGTAGATTTTTGACAGTCGTTACGGGTTGTCAGAAGCCTAAAAGTTTGATAACCAGTCTTACCAAGGGGTATTGTATTACCCAGTAACTGGGTTATGGAGGTCAGATAGGCAGTCGCTTCATGTAAAATACTGGTATTGAGCTGCATCCGGTTAGACTGGAAGCCGACCCGAATATTCATAGGAAAAAGCTAGGCAGATTGATTTTTGAGCTGTGTAGCTACTGGTTTCTTTTACAAACGCCAACAGTATATAGGATTCAACATTTGCTTACAAAAGTACCTATTTACTAGTCATCATCAAAATCATCACGATTTTAAACGAAAGACGTCCACTGCTGACGTCGATTTTTCAAATGTACGATTTACATTAAAGAACCCAACTATAGACTTTCCATTTTTATTTTTATTTTTTTTACCAGTGAAAATTTCCTGATCATTTGAAAGAATCCTGGAAGAGATAGGCAGCTACCTTTCCAGGCCACTTAATTCGCTTCCATTTTATTTCCACACTCAATCTTAATCTAAAATTCTTCATTCACAAGATTCATTCACTTCAATAACAATTGTCAAAGCTGAATGGCCGGGCAATTTGTAGTTAATCGCGTTTGAGAGACCCACTTATATTATATAGAATACCTTTGTGAAGTAATCAACGCTTTGAGTTGATTCAAATTATTATGTTGGTGGTTTGGTTCGATTATCTAAGAACGAATAGGAACTAAGTTTCGATTTTAGGAATGATATCAGCTAATATTAGCTAATATTAGCCTTATGCAATTCATTGAAAATATTGTGGCGTAAGTTGTACAGACGCCAGCACATCAAGCTACTACAATCTGTCAAATTTCATTAATAGGTTTCCACTTTATCGCTAAAGCATAAGGTTCAAAGTTGATTGGGAAAATTTGACAGTTTCGGGTAGCTTGATGTGCTGGCGTCTGTTCCCAGTGCGAGTGCGGTGCCTCTAATCAGATTATGACCCACTTGCTGGAGTCCCCTAAGTACTCGTTCACAAGCTCTGTCTACTCTTATAAGGAAGCCAAAACAAACTCAGAGGTCACAGTCTCTTTTAAAGTCCAGACATAATCTTGGTCAGATCATGTGAAGACCATGTAGATTGGTGTTTGAAATGGTATTTTGAGGAAAGAACCACACAGATTGAGTGGACCTGTCCAGTCAGTGCACGCATTTGTCAGTAATCATGCAGCTCAACTCAGATCTTAAAGAGCTCCTCAACCGCTAACCTCGTACACTCGTAACATCCCTCTTAAATCCAGGACCAAGTATTTAAATTGTCTAACTTCGAAATCAAGTCCAAGACAGAACTGACTGACTGACATTTCAACGCACAGCCCAAACCGCTGGGTCTAGAGATTCCAGGCATGTACGTTCTTTATGAGGTCTAGGGGTGCACTAAGAAAGGATTTTTCAAAATTCATCCCCTAAGGGGGTGAATCGGGGGGGGGGGGTGAAATTTCACGCGGACGAAGTCGCGGGAAGAAGCTAGTCTATTACAAATTCTTAATAGATCCAAACTCTAAAGACTTAAAGGTATTGACATTATGTCAAAAGTTTGGGAGGTTTTAAGTGAACAACGATACTCAGGAAAGGGGTGCATCCTTTCCTAAGTGTCGGTATCATAAAATTAACATAATCATTATTTGAATTATTAGGAGTACGCATTAATGATGTAACTAATATTTTTATAAAAATATAATTTAAAAGAGTGTCCATGGAGTTTCTTGCCCGTTCTTCTCTATAAGTACCTACGCTTTGGAATGGGCAACTAGCTTCATTTTATTTTTGACTGACCGACTTCTTGATAATTCAAAAGTGTCTGTAAATGGTTTAATTGAAATAAATGCTTTGAGTTTGAGTTTGACGCGGCTGCCTCGTTGATTTAGTGGTCGCAAGCGCAAGTGCAACCGACCTGCACTGGGCCCGCGTGGTGGATTACGGTCCACTCCCTCTCACTGAGAGGATGCCTGTGTCCCAGCAGTGGGAACGTTATAGGCTGGTTATGTAAGCGCAAGTCCTGGGTTCCCTTGTCAAAAAAAGTGTTCTGGGTTTTTCAATCAGGAATTTGTCAGAAGCAGCCTGGATTTGGATGTCCCAGTTCGTCTTCTATTAATTGGGACTTAAACATAACTGGTGAAATTTCGGTGTACATGCTAAGGCACCTCCGTCATTCCTCCCTTCCTTATGGTAGGCCCTTCGGGAAATTAAAAGCGTAATGTCATATGTATGTTCTTACTGTTTTTATTGTCTTTAATGTTATGATGTGCTTGTGAAGGAAAATCAATGGTTATTTACTGCCCTTAAATGCACATATAAATTATTATTTATTTATTAGTAACTAGCTTCTGCCCGCGACTCCGTCCGCGTGAAATTTCTTGTCTCCCCGACCCACCCCGTCACATCGCATCGCCCGCCCACGCTATCACATCGTTTTCTTTCTGACTTTTTTGTTTTTGCTTGGCCCCTAAGGGTCTTAGCGTGATGTTAAATAGCTAATAAGCCTTCCTCAAAAATTGGGCTATCAAATGCAAGAATAATTTTTCGAATCCAACTGGTAATTCCAGAGATTAGTGCGTTAAAACAAACAAACTCTACAGATTTATTATTAGTACTAGCTGTTGCCCGCGACTTCGTCTGCGATCCAGGATGAAAAGTAGCCTATGTCCGTCTCCAGGTCATGGTCTACTCATGTGCCAAATTTCATCCAAATCCGTTCAATCATTTTAGCGTGAAAGCGTAACAAACAAACAAACTTACTTTTGCATTTATAATAATAGTTAGGATAGAAGAACTAATAAACCACAAACACAATTGTAAATAGTCGTGACCTACAATTTATTGAATCCCAATTACGAATACCAATTACTATCATTACTTACGAATTCCAATAGCAATAATTGTTTAAACAATAAATCGATTAGGGCAGCGATCGCATCAAGCGATCGCTGTCCTAATCGATTTTCTACGAAATGTTATTGTCCTAAATATGTAAATTAATGGAATGGTTAATAAGTATATTATATTATTATGAGCCAATTTCAGAGAAGGTAGATTGTAATTTAGCACTTAGAATTAAATCTTGTAGCTCGTGTAAGCTAAGTTGCAAGTATACCGTCTAAAAGCTAACAAAAATAACTTTAATACCAACATAAATAACGTTCATATTGCACTACAACTTCAACATTATTATGTCTTTTTAATAATTTTATATATTATTAAATTTAAAAAACAACTTAATTTACACTTACATAAAGTAAGCTTAAGTGGAAAATACACAAAATTGGAAACTTAGACTTGATTAAACCCACGGATATCGATTAAACCTTTAGATAACATAATTGCCACTATCAATTAAGTTCATTTTCCCGATATCGTCGATAAAGTATTGGTAATGGAGGAATAATGAAACCTCTAAATCAATACAGTTCCGATAATGTTTTATAGGAATGTTTAGGTTTACATACATACATAACTTCACGCCTGTAATACCAGTAACAATAGGTATATTGTATTTGGTTCACAGTCTTATATAATTACATACAAATTTCATTATTTGACAGTTATATGAAAGGTTTTCGCATTGTTTGTCTTATTTGTTTTCAGTATATTCGTGTATTTATATATATAAAGTGTTAAAAAATTAACCCGACAAACTTGAAGAGGTGCTTTAGACCATCGAACTGAACAACTTTCACTATGGGAGTAATTCTGAAATCACAAAAAAATATCAGCTGTTTCATACATTTTGGTCAAGTAGGTATTGAACTTTTGTATTAAACAGCTGATTTTTTTTTCGTGATTTCAGAGTTGGTCCCATAGTAACAGTTGTTCAGTTCGATGGTCTAAAGCATCTCTAAAAGTTTGTCAGGTTAATTTTTTAAAACCTTATATATATATTTTTTTTATTTGTGCTTACTTATATTTATAGTTCTATGATTTTGGTATTATATTTAAAAATATATAAATACCTCTATTTTCACAATCGCATCTACCACTGTTTGTCTCTGCATCTCCCATAGGTTGACTGGTAGACAATGCCTATGGCGTTAAGTCCGCCTCTGTACGTTTGTATGCTTAAAGTATTAAATAAATATATAGGTATGTTGTTAGCTACACAGCAAACAATTAGAATTCGGGGTCACAACAAGAATTTCATAATCACCACGCTTCACAACCAGCTTGTTGATTACAAAATTACATTAGCATACAACGAAGAAATGAATAAAATCCGAAATCTTACTTTCTGTAAGAATAATATTACTTATCAAAAATTTTCTGCGTCAAAACTGTTGACGCCGAGACACAATATGATAATAGAATGAATAATTTTATCTTAACGACACTGTTTTGGTGACAGCAGAACATTTAAGTAGGGTCATCTGCGCAGTGCCTACGTACTAATTGTATCTACTTAAGTCTATAAAGGAACGTTGGCCAAACGGCTCTTCAACTGGAAATCGATAAAGGTCCTCGCTCTCAGTTTAATTTCATTAAGTGGTTCTAAGTTATTTAAACTACGGTTTGTAGCGTTCTCTTTAAAGAAAAGTATTTAATTCCTTTTATGACTCTTTCTTTTCCAGGCCTGTATACCTTTACTGCAACTTCTATTTGATACTTATTATTATTTTCTTGTTCTAATCACCACTGCTGTAAGATGAATAATAAAAAGTTTTATTTTTAAGGTTCAGTACCCAAAACGTGCCAACGGGTGTCCCGTTGGCAGTTGGCACGCTTTGACTACGGAACCCTATTAACCTACCAAGGCTCCACTGTCAGTCTATCAGTAACAGGGCTGTATCTTTTGAACTGTAATAGGCAGATACTTGAAACTTTCACAAAATGTGAACTATAGCCGCTATAACAACAAATTATAAAAATAAAATATATACATTTTCTTTTTTTTTATATATACCATACATTTAACGTGTACATAACAGTCATTAAAGTTGATAGACGGATTGTTTGGTTTGTTTTAGCAACTAAAAATATTTATCGTCTTAGATCCTTCTCTTTGTATAATAAACGGGAAATATCCCGTTTATTATACAAAACTTTATTTCTAGCCAGTGCAAAATGAAAACCATACATTTTCATTGTGTACGTAATTTTAATTTTAAAAAATTTCCAGTTAGATTATGCTGGTCTAGATTTAAAATGAAAATATAAATCAAAATAGAACATCAATTAATTTAAAGATCATAATAATATACTCAATTTTCTATCGTACTATAATTTTTTTAAGTCAACAAAATGTTTATATACAAAAAGTAAAATAAAGCAAAATAAGCTAGTATTATAAATTCTAGATCAGCGAAGCTTTTATTGATGAACGAAGTCTTCTAATGTTTTTAATTTGTAAAATGAAGCTTCATCAGTCTAAACTAATAAGTATTACAAAGAGAAAAGATTTTTTTGTTGGGCTTTCACGCGATAACAGCTGAACGGATGGGAATGAAATATAGCGCGAAATTTAGGTAGACGATGACCTGGATTAGGACATAGGATACTTGTTATCCCGATATTCTCCGGGGATCGAGACTTATGCGGGTGAAACTGCGGGGCCCAGCTAGTTCTAAATATATATATGAATCTGGATTTTATGTCCATGTATCAACAATGTGCATAACGAAGAAAAAGCAATTCAATTATGTAGAAAATACACTGTCTTATTATGCTTTATGACAGCAATGAAGATTACAACCGTCTCACAGAATAGATCATACTAGGCATTGAGGTCGTATTTAATAGCACGGTACAAAACAGTATGAGCACCATACTGACAAACCATCATCATCTGCCTAGCCTTTTCCCAACTATGTTGGAGTCGGCTTCCAGTCTAACCGGATGCAGCTAAATGCCAGTATTTCATATACTAATACAAATAGGCATCTGACCTCCACAATCCAGTTACTGGGTAATACGATACCCCTTGGTAAGACTGGTTATCAGACTTTCGGGCTTCTGACTACCCGTAACGACTGTCAAAGTTCCACGAATGACAGCCGAGACCAACGGCTTAACGTGCTTTCCAGGGCACAGAGGGGTCTCGCTATGTAAAGATGGTCACTCATCCACAGACCAACCGCGGCAAGCGTAGCTTAACCTGATCGATCGACCTGTGCGGCTGTTTGAGTTTTAGCCACGGGCCCCTCTCATACTGACAAACCAAAACAAACAAACAAAAAAAAAAGAATTTAAATACAAAAAAAACCTCAAAACGATAAATGACCCAGTAAAAGCATTGTCGTTACTGTCACATACATATACCGTAGGCAAAGGAAACCCATTATTAATAGCCACAGACTTACCCAGAGCTTGCCGCCGGGAAATAATATATCGTGACCTTTTGATGCCGGTTGGGACTCGAAAATATTGTCCTAATGTTACTCTGCTTAGTACAGCTTGATCCTAAATGTATTAAGGTTAATATTTTGGGAGTTCTCTTGTAATTTTGGATGGTTTATGTTTAAGTTATTGTTTCTTTTCCTAAATGTTACTAATAGTTTCTTGGAAATCAGTAAGCTTTTTTGTGAGCAGGAATAGATACTACCTTTTCTTATGTACAATCATTATTTTATCTGATGCTCAAAGTATAATATTGTAGACAAACATATTGTTAATAAAAAAAAATCGCCATGAGTCTTGGCGAGCTCAGTAGGGGAGAGGGAGCTTGCGCAGGTAAGTCGTGTACGAAATAGTTACCCATAATTTGTATATGTATCTATTCAGGGATTTATCGATGACATTAAGATTAAAATTTTATTCTTAACAATATTATAATATTTATTACGAAATATTAAAGTTTAAGATAAAAGTCAAGTCTCATTTCGTGGCGCGTATTGTATTCATACATACATACATACATAATCAGCCTACAATTTTCCCACTGTTGGGACACAGGCCTCCTCTTAGTGAAAGGGAGTGGGCCGTAATCCACCAAGCGGGCCCAGTGCGGGTTGGCAGATATCACATGTCTTCGAATTTTTGGTTCTAGGACATGCCGGTTTCCTCACGATGTTTTCCTTCACCGTATTGTATTCATAAAGATTTAATACATTCATTAGTAATCCCAATATGTCTGTCTATGTTACACAATGGTGTATTCCCATGTCTAGGTCTATACTAGTTCAAATTATATGGTGACTAGCTAGTTGATTGGAAAAAAAAGACCGCACTTTACGTTCAATGTTTTTCAAATCCTAAGGCTCATCAATTTCAATACTTGTATCATAGCAAACTGATATCAAATCTCCCATAAATAAACATTAACAAAACAGCTTAATACTTAATGATAAACTTCTTTAAAATGAAAATTTAAAGGTGATCAGTTCTATTGAACCATCAGCAAATACAATTCCAATTAATTTTCTGCTATAGTGTTGAAAATTGATAAAGTTTAACGTTCTTACTGCCGTTCGAGGCCCCAATTCGATTTCAGATACAAATACGAAGCCTACAGTGTTCACCGGACGAAATTAAATATAAATAAGATCGGAGGGTCGACTAGGGATTCAGAATCGAATTAAAAAATAATAACGCCTTTCAATACTGCCAATGTTATTCTATCGATAAGACTTTTGGAGAGTTCTTCGGTTTTAGCACTTTTGTAAAAGAAACGTTCGGATGTCTCAGTGTGATCTTAAAGATTATTTGGAGTAAATGAAGTCGTTTTATTAAGTTATACTTGATCCATGTTTTTGTTGTTGATATAGTACCTACTTCAAGTACTACAAGTAGTCAGGGTGCATTTTATGATATATTGTCTTCAATTTGGTGTTTTCTCTTCATCGGCCCACAGTCGCATTTTCTTTGTTTTTTTACATTTGAATATTAACGAACTGCTACAGAATCACTATATTCTTCAAGCCCTTTCGATGCAATATCTACATTTGTCTGCCGATAGTTTTCTAAACAGTCCGTCCACGACAGATGAGTTTTCGTCAATACCGTGAAATAATGGCTCCTGTTGTGTACGCAATAGCCAATATTGGCCCAACTGAAGCGCCCTTTGATGGATTACAAATGCGAGTGACCGTTTGTGTACCGATAGCATTCAGTGTTCACAAAATGGACCATTGTCAATGAAGCCAATTAAATGAAACCAATCTCTATTGCTGCGAACTATTGGAGAAATATAATCAAGATAATAGAACTAAGTAATAATAGGCTTGTATCCAGAATATCTTTGTCAAAGTTTGCCAATACAAATTGAACACAGCCTTCAATAGTTAACATTAATTTTCGCGGACGTGTTTTGCACAAAGACAAAACCCTGGCAAATGAGTTAACCAAGTTTAATTAGACAATCCATGTTACCAGATACAAGAAACAGTTCGGTTTGCTCTTGTCCCCGTTGTTCAAAATTTCTGTTCGTGTGTTCACAACTTTGTTGGTTTGAAATTTTGATTTCCTATGGGGATGTTGTGTTGCAAAACATGCGTATAAAAAAGTTTGTGGCTCAAGAAGTTAGTCAAGTTAAGCCGTCTTGTAATTGGAGATAAAATCGATAGCTTAAGGAAATTACAGACACCAGTTATTAAACCATATTATTTTTTACCAGACCACAGTCCATCAAAACACGCTAATAGACCTAGCAACTTAACCATCTTACTCAAATAAATAAAAAAAAATAGCGGACTTTTACGTTTTACTTCAAAATAACACAACTTTTTAGTATTCGTATACAGTCAGTGTACATTATGAATACCACAAAGAAAAAGTGCCGGTCCCGGCTGTTGTCACATGATAACGGGGGCTTTACGTCATGACAGAGAGAACTTCGCCACAAAAACGTTGAAAACTTGAAGATACGACTAGCTGTATAATAATGTTGACCCAAACTTGTGTCTGACACATTTTAGATCAAGCCACAAAAAATGTACTTACACAAAAATGTTCGTGTAGAATATCAAACAGAAAATACGAAAGTTCTCTTCGAAATAAGCCTCAATAAACATTTTATTCCTAAACCAAATCCCAAATTTAGATTACGGGAAAACATCTGTGTTTTATTGAAACCGAAATGGCTGAAAAACATTTTCATTTTATATAATTATATTATATACCTCGGGGGAGCTTTCGTGCAGGGCTGCTGACGGTATCGCCTCACAACAATGGTCACTAGAGAGCCTCCTGACCACAACACCGCTACCCAAACTAACGTTCAGACCTCACGTTGGTTTCATTCATGTGACAACTAGGATAGAAATTTTGAAGTCCTGTGGCAACCGCAAGTGCTCTTGGACAAGCAGACGAACGTATAAGTAACGACGTCACATTTTGAAGAAATCACTAGTGTTTTGAATTCTTGCCGTGTTTTTTTTTTTTGCGTAGTATTTTGAAGACTAATAAATTCCTCGAATAATTAACATAAACGTCAACATCATTAGCTTAAACAAAGTTTTGGTTAACAAAAAAAACATTGTGAAGTTTTCCGGACAATATTATTAATGTTATATTAAATTCGCAGACTGTCAAAATAAACACGGATGATTAAATTCAAGTTCTGCTCAGAATTAATATCAAGGACTGAATTAAATAACTCACCTGCTGAAAGGGAAGATGATCAAACAGAACTATGTTTAAATTATACCGTTTTAATATTACCTTTGAAACTGGGGCACATAAATAAGCCAAATATTTTGTACAGACGCCAGCACACCAAGCTACTACAATCTGTCAAATTTCTTTAATAGATTTTCAACTTTATCGCTAAATCATAAGGTTCGAAATTGATTGGGAAAATTTGACAGTTTCGGGTAGGTTGATGTGCTGGCGTCTGTACGTCAAGAGATTCGATGTCGTTGAAAGCTATGGCCTAACTTGTTGGCAGTTAAGAGGCTATTATGTTTACCTCTACGACACCCCTGCCTGACACAAACTTGTAGACTTCACACTTCAGCAACAACAAGAACATTTCGAAATAAAAAAGTCCTATATTTACTAGCTTGTCTTTGTGAATTTGTTATTTTATCTACACCCATGCTATAAATCCTCTATAAAAGTTTCTGAAACAGTTAGCTTATTGCCAAAATTAAAACAACCAGTGTCATAGTAACCATAATATCATCCAAACGAGTGTTATAATGTTGTACTAAATTTCATTATGCAACTCCTTTTCAAAAAAAGAACATTGTCATGCACGCGCGTTTCATTAGTACAGCGCCGTAATAAAAAAAAAAGAACTTATAGGTTATTCGAATTCCCGTCGTATCCCGCCGGCCGCCATTTTTGTTCGATATTAGTATTGCAAAAAACTGTTCCAGAACCCTTTTTTAGAGGATTCATATCATGGGTGTAGATAAAGTCTGGTATGCAACTGTACATAATTAGGTATTAAATAAATAAATAAATACTCATGTGATACTATTATCACACGAGGCGAAATACTCCTTATTATAAAACATTTGCATTAATAACTATAACACTTGGCTATGTTTTCTCCAAAAACATCCACTAATAAAATTTTATGTGCTACCGAATCAAATTTTTAGCTCGTGCCTACTCTCGCTTTTAAGTAGGACCAAGGATGAATAATTAAATGAGCTTTCAACAGCGTTGACTTGGAATTGCATAAATATTAATGGTTCGCGGACTACAAGACTGATGGATATGGATTAGCCGGAGGGAGTTTTCTTTAAGCAACTTGAGGGGACAACGTGTCTTCAGCAAATTGTTTGTTGCTGTCCAATGAATATTAATCATTTACATTACCAAGAAAACGCTTGGATGCCCTCTTTCCGTCAATATGGCGTTCCGATTTATTATTGTTCCTGTCGACGCTAATGCTACGTTGTCAGTTAGAGAATTTGCTGTTCAAGTTACGTTTATTATCTTTGCGAGCACTCTTGTATATTTTACTGTTTTAGTACTAATAAATAAATCTGTAAACACGACTTGTAATGATTCGTCAGTACAAAGGAAGTCGTTTGTATTTCTTTACACTTACATTTATTTAACTTGGGTCTAGAGTGAGAATGTAGGCAGATTCCTGAATATTAAAAGCTACCTTATTAATGTTTGAACATCACATTACCATCAAATTATTGAAATTAGGCTTCGTTGCTATGAAATCAATTTTCTAACCAAACTTTTTCTTTGTTACAGGTTTACATGCAATAAAAATAGTGAAGTTTGTGGTACCAGAGATAATTCAGTATGGTGTTCAGGACTCAGTTATATTAGACTGTGATTACACGTATGGGAACAGAACTCCAGGCCTTATGGTGAAATGGTTCTTCAGAAGCAAAACGAAACCAGTGTATCAGTGGATAGTGTCACAAAAACCCCAGGACATAGGCATTTTGAGGGGACGGGTGGACTTAAATTATAGAGCGTCTGATGACCCCTTAAAAATGTATAGAGCTCTTCGAATAGTTAAATTAGATACAGACATCTCTGGTGAATATATTTGTGTAGTATCGACGTTTCTTGATGAGGATGTCAAGAGTAAACATATGACAGTCTTTGGTGAGTATTTTTTTAAATAAATAAAAGTATATTTTTTTGTATGAATGAAAACTTACAAGAAGTATTTTCTCTATGAAGTATTTTCTCTATATAGAATATTTATGAATTTTTAAAAAGATGGAGATGAATACTCAGTAAGATCTATTTTCAAAGTATATTCATCATTCAAATCCACACTAAAGTACGGTACACTAACTATCGATGCTATGTCAACCTTTAAGCAAGACCCAGTTCACTCATATTATTTTCATTTCCATACATTCGATTCCTCCGCTTACATATACACGCTGCACGTGCACGACACGTGCTACGACTGTACACTCGAAAATTCGTGTTAAACTTACATAAAGTTCGAAGGCAAGACATCCAATCCATACTAAGAAAACATTGAATTTCATATTTGTAGGTTCCTTCCTCGTAAACCGTTTACATCCCGCGTAACACGTAGAGCGTCCCTCTAACACAGTTATAAGCGGAGTGGTGAAAGGAATATATGAATTTGGGAATATATATCATATTTTTTATTTATCATGGTACGTATCTGGGTTAACTTTAAGAGATGATATTTCATGTCTTTTTGCCTATGGGAGGCAAAAAGATAGTGGTCTAGTTTAAAAAACATACAACGAAACTTAAACTTAAATTATTATATCATCGTCATCATTCCCCTGCTTATACGGGGTTATTGGTAAAACACCAACAACCTCTTAAGAGGTCATTGTACTCATCATTATGAACAACTTTTACTATGGGGCTAAACTCGAAATCGCGAAAAAAAAAATCAGCTGTTCCTTACATTTTGAAGAGTTATATTATACGAACATAAATGTAGGGAACAGCTGATTTTTTTTTCGCGATTTCGGTTTTAGTCCCATAGTAAAAGTTGTTCATAATGATGAGTACAATGACCTCTTAAGAGGTTGTTGGTGTTTTACCAATAACCCTGTATATGCTATTTTTTATCATGTCAGCTCAGCATTAATTCTTCATCCATACATGTCCATCAGCCGTCATCTCAGTATTCATCCCCTTTCTGCGGGGTAAATACGTAAAACACTAACAGTAGGATGGCTTTCATTTTGACAGTTCGACAACATTCAACTTGTAATCTAAATGCGTTTCTGTACCATTTTTTTTTTGTGAATAAACCTTTATTATTACTATTCATTGCGTAATTTATCTTGTGGAACCGAATAATTTTTGGAACATATGCAGCTATGGATTAGCAATATCCTTCAAAATTATTCAAGATTGTGATTGATAGTGTGTTGTTGCAACAATAATTAGGGTCATATCATCTTTCACACAATTTTAGCCGTTATAGCTATCTGCCAGCTTTTATTAATTTATTAAAATAACGACTCCATTATTCTCTGTTAGATAAATCTACTGAGTGTCACTCTTGAACTTTGACACATTCCGAATCAATATTGATTGTATTATTTGAGTATGGCTCAATTAATATTGACTTATATGTAACAATTACAACTTTACGTCTAAAGTGGTCACTGGCTATGGGAAAGTTCATTATGTCTAACCCCTTTTACCCTCCTGTGGTTAACCAATTCCTCCTATGTGTATTAGCTTCGTTTGATGAGGATTGGTTGATTAACCTTACAAATAATAGGTCATTACGTAAATGAAACTAAGTTATTGGTTGATATGTTTAGCCACAGTCCAATCTGTGCTGCTGTTATCCTTTTACAAGCTTTTTGTTAACTTGTTGTGTTAAATGTTGCCGAAGATAGATAATATACCACACCATAATGTTAAGTTTGTTTTTGCGATAAAACTACGGAACCCTTCATGAAGCGTGGTTCGGCCAACACGCACTTGGCCGGTTTTTTTTTTATTTCACGATGACCTCGTATAATCCTAGGTATTTCTCAGGTCTTTGACATAGTATTTTTCTTTCTGAAAACATCTTGAATTTTAAACTAACCTATCCAATTATGCTTGATGTTTCATTTCCAATGGGCTCCTTGGTTTATTAAACTAGACTTAATTAACACTTGATGTCGTTCCATTTTAATCGATGTCGAGTTTATCAACCTTCATAAATCGTCTCCTTGGTTAATAATATCGACTCTTGAAAGGCAAAATTGATTATGCGACATAGGGTTAACCTTACAGGAGAACAGTTTAACTTTTCAGAAAAAAAAAATTCTTTAAATTTTTGTAATCATTCCGCAGGCGTAATTCTTACTGTTTTGGAAATGTTATTTTATGATCTGAATAAGTATTTATACTGATTTTTTTTTCCTGAAAATTGAAACTTTAAACTGTTCTCCTGTAAAGTTAGCCCTATGTCGCTTAGTCAATTTTGCCTTTCAAGCGCCGATATATTTTTTTCGTCCACTTCCTCTTCAAAGTCTTCCATTTGGCCTAAAGTACTCGCTACAGCTTCTCCCTTAAATTGGATATCCTTTTTGTTTAACCAGGCTGGTTTTATACATTCAACATCTGCTATCCGCAGCCCGCTCTTTTTGTGTCAATGACACTTGTAAGCCTTCCGGCCAAATAAAACTATACAGAATTGCTCTATTCCAATCCGACTTTATGCAATCGGGGTTATGTAGACTGCTGGTGGGGAATGGTGAAGCTTTTTAGATTGCGGATTACGTACTTTAACGTAAAGAAAAACAAATTGGGAACACCAGCCAATATGATGGGCTTGTGGTCGCAAGCGCTACTGCTGAGTATGAGGTCCTAGCTTCGATTCCTGGGTTGGGAAAAGTGTTATTGGGATTTTTCATCTGAAACTTCTCAGTACCGGCCCCCTATTACATGAGACTTTAACATAACTGTCGAAATGTGAGTGTACTATAGGTACGCCTCTGCGTTTTTTTTTTTTAATGTATGGGAAATCATCAAATGACCCCTCCCGCTCTGGGTGTAAGCCTCTGCCTGATCCGGGAATACAGGCTTGAATTTATGTTTATGCAGAGCATAATAATGTTACATTTAACCAAAGAGGTCTACTTACGTTATAACTTCTAACTAAATTTAAAATTTAAAAGAGTGTCCCTGGAGTTTCTACTACGCTTTGGAATGGGCAACTAGCTTCATATTTTCTGACCGACCGACTTCTTGACAATTCAAAAGTGCCTGTAAATTGTTTAATTGAAATAAATGCTTTGAGTTTGAGTTTATAAAAGTCGAAATAAAAATTAAAAACCTGAAAGTAAAATTTTATTGAAAAAAAAAAATCGTAGATCCCAAAACTAAAGTTTAAACCCTGTTTCATATTCTATCGTTGCATTGTAGTCGAATATATTTTCACAGCTACCTATTTATTTTAGTCTCTTTAAAAAAAACAACGTTTGTAACCACAATTGGTGGAACTTGGCCCAATTCCTAAACTAATTTCGAATTGACATGCACTTGGCCAATTCATTTATTAAAAGTAGGAAAGAAAGAAAACGTATCAGCTGCGTGTTCAAAGTAAGTTATATAAGTTAACAGAGGAAAGAATAATTTAATAGAGATCGTTAACGGTCGGTTAACAACCTGTTAGTATTCAGCAACTATTTTATTTCGTTTTTATTGCGAATGATAAATATATTGGCTTATCGCAGTCTGTTGAGTTTTTAGTTTGTAATTGTGAGTTTTGAAGTTCATTATCTCATCATCTGCCTAGCCGTTTCCAACTATGTTGGGGTCGGCTTCCAGTCTAACCGGATTTAGCTGAGTACCAGTATTTTACATGGAGCGACTGCCTATCTGACTTCCACAACCCAGTTACTGGGTAATACGAAACCCCTTGGCAAGACTGGTTGCCAGACTTTCGGGCTTCTGACGATCCGTAACGACTGTCAAAGGTCCACGAATTATAGCTGGGTCCAACGGCTTAACGTGCTTTCGATGCACGGAGGGTTTGGTATGTAAAGATGGTCACCCATCCACGGACCAACCGGGGCAAGCGTAGCTTAACCTGATCGATCGACCCGTGCGGCTGTTATTACTTAGCCACAATCCCCTCCTTAGCCGAAGTTCATTATCTATTGAATATAAAATTACACACTTTCAATCACAATCCGAGAGTTTTGAAGGTTACCTATTGCTAATCCATTGCTTCATAGGTTTGGAAAAATCGTCTGCTCAACAACGTAAATTAACGCAATGAATTGTGAAAATGAAACCCACTGCGATCAATTGTCACCTTATGTGTGTAACACAATAAACCAGCAGATCCAAAATGAGCTGAATATGACATGGCCTCCTACCCACGAATACACCAGAGATACTTAACTTTAGACGTACTTAACAGTATGTATGTAGCCATAATGTATCGGCGACGTTTTGAGCTGTGTTTATGTACATTCAACAAAAGAGATAAGTATGCATGCTCGTCGGATATAGTTGATATTTAGTAAGAAACCGATGGATGTTCTCGAATAAAATTTAATTTTATTCTCGAATAAAATTTAATTTTATTAATAGAAAACAAACAGCTCATTTATCAAATTAAATTGCAATCGACAACATCCATCAGTTTCTTACTAAACTTCAACTACACACATCAAAAGTGTCTAGGGATCAAGCATTTTTATGCGGATTTCTTGAGATTGAGATGTGGCTTTGTAATAAATTTATGATTTTATAAATTTATATGGATCCTTTTTGGTGCATTTCATAATTTGAATCAGGAACTGTGAATCAAATTCGAGTAAAAGATGAAAATCAGCTGTCAATATTTTCCCTATAAAAACATACAACGCATTGAAGACATTATTAGTGCTACTGTTTCCCTACTACTGATTAAAACCAACGTTATTATGGAGCGGCGACGTCATTTAAGCAGGGAAGAAATGCTCAGAGCCGTGGGAATGATAGAAGCTGGTTCCCGGCAACGTACTGTGGCTTTAGCTCTGAATACAAGTCAGAGTGTTATCAGTCGACTTTGGACACGTTACCGAAGCACTGGTACCGTGGCTGAGCGCCATGGAGGACGGTATCGCTGCACCACACGGAGACAAGACCGATACATTCAAATCTTAACTCGAAGAGCTCCAACAATAACCGCCATGATGTTAGCCGTGAGGCTTCATCACTCTTCAGAGAACTTAATTAGCGACCAAACAGTCAGAAGCCGCTTGCATGAAGTGAACCTTCATTCCCGAAGACCGCTACGGGTACCACCTATAGCAATGCACAATCGTAGGATTCGATATCAATGGGCTCTTGAACACAGAAATTGGGCAGAAGAACAATGGCGTTTCGTGTGCTTTTCTGATGAGTCTCGTTTTGGTATGAGACCGGATACAAGACGTATACGACACTGGAGAACCCCTGGACGCCAACAGCGATTAAAATCCTGCCAGGAAGTCCATCCTTATAGTGGTGGAACCATCATGGTATGGGCGGGTATTTGGATGGGCGGAAGAACTGAGTTGATTTGGATCAGAGGCAACCTCAACGCTCAAATTTATGCTGAGACGATTGTATCAGACGTCATCGTTCCTCTACAAGTGCAAATCGGTCCCTTATTTCAGTTAATGCATGATAATGCACGACCGCATACCGCAAGAGTTGTAAGACAGACTCTCGCCGCAGCTAACATCAATGTCCTGCCCTGGCCTGCTCAGTCGCCAGACTTGAACCCGATTGAGCATGCATGGGATATGCTACAGAGAAGAGCTCTGCCGAATATGGAGGGTATCCAGTCGCAAGAAGACCTTTTTTTGTTGTTGCAACGAACATGGGCTGCCATTCCACAGCGTGATTTGGATGAACTCATTTTGAGTATGCCAAACCGATGTTCTTGTGTTGTTAGTGTTCGCGGTAGAAACACGGATTATTAATTGTTTAAGTTACCCAATAAAATTTTAAAGAAAACTGTTATTTCAGTCTTTTTTTCGAACTTTTGTGTTAGTGGTTCAAATGTCAAAAATCCCTTTATTAGGAAAATGGCAAATTTCTTTATTAATGCAAAGGTGACTTGGTTTATCGTTACTGTGACAAACGAAAACACTTTATTTGATGAATCCTTAAAGAAAATTTTAATTAATATCAATCAGGAGAAATGTTATTGCAAAAATATATGTTGATCCCTAGACACTTTTGATGTGTGTATATCCGACGAGCCTGCATACTTATCTCTTTTGTTGACTGTACCTACTAGACTGTTAAATTTTTAGATGGTTACCTATTACGTGGTTTTATTAAACCCACACTTGCAGCAGTGTCATAGCTGAAAGAAGCACTTCTCATTGCTTCATCAACACTCTTACAAAGTCCTCAACACATTCATAAATAGGCATAAAGGCCGACGCGCTCACTATGCGACAGGACGCGGCATGGCACAGCAAAGCATCATCATTTGTAAGGCCCGGCAACATGCCGAAGCTGACTGCGGTATGTTGCAGCTAACCGCGGTATGCTCAAGTCCCCTTGTGACGGTATCAGCGAAATATGAAAGCTAAGAGTATAAAAATAAGACTCAAAATCAGACGAAAATCCTGTGCCATGCTGTGCTGCGCCGTACTGTCTGGTGATTTTGCCTCCAGCTAAAACCACACGCATACAAACTCCACAAACAAGCCTTTGAGTGACCTCGTGTACAAGAATATCAAATTTCAGTGCCGGAGACGAGTTTCCGGCTGATCCAGAACAAGACGGATGACGACACGGTGAACGTCATCTGTGCGGCGGACGGAGCCTTCCCTTCGCCGAACCTCACCATAGCAACACCAGAAAAGTAAGTATTACCTTATTATAATACCTTTTAGGGTTATTTTTTCGTTTGTTTTGTGAGCCAGTCAATACCTGACAGCAATAATCCTCAACGGTGCCAATATTTTGACTCTATTTTTACCCAACAAACAGTGAAGAGAGCAATAAACCCCCCCCCCCTTTTTTTAAACAAAGTTTTTCCACTATTAACTCATTTATTTCAATTAAACCAATTAAAGGCACTTTTGAATTGTTAAGAAATCGGTCAGTCAGAAAGATGAAGCTAGTTGCGAATTCCAAGGCGTGGTAGGTACCTAAGGAGAAGAACGAGCAGGAAACTCCTTGGAAGTGTCCATGGAGTTTCTTCTTTAGTTACTCATAAGTTCATGGCTATAAATATTTATTTTTGACTTTTGCTAGCCTGCCACTTGCGACTACTTGCGACCAATGAAGTCGAGTGGTCGCAAGTTTTGACTGCTGAACAAAATTTTCAGTAGCAACTCAAAGCCTAGATTTTTACCTGGTTTGTGGCAACAGGCTCGCTCCATTTTACATGAACTAGGATACAAGCGCGATGTATGTGAACTGGTTAATTTAAACGCTTGTGGAACCAAATAGCTGTGTATATTTCTTCATTAATAGGCCTTAATTGTACTAAAAACTGTTACCATTCTTTGTAAGTTTTATTAGTTACATAAGTCTTGTAAGATTGATTTTCCTGCCCTATAAGAAAGAAAGAAAATACATTTATTTGCGGCAAACATGACGCATCAAAAACGAATACAAACAAAATAAAAACAAAATAACAATTAGGGGAAAAACATGCGTCATATCTACGCAAAGCGGCCATCGCTCAGCATAATGCTAAGACCCTATACGAGACAGAGCCCCAGCGACACACACACACACAAACAAGATACAAGACAAGACACTTAACTTATTTAAAAAAATAACAGATACTGCCACTAATATTTAATTATAATGCGAGAGCTATAATTCAAAAGATATACCACAAAATTCTTTGAAATCACCACTAGAACTCTTTATGCAGTGAAAAATCTCCTAGTACCTAATTAAGTTCCGGTAAGCGTAAGCGGGAATTATTCGCTTTAAATAAGTTAGACAGGACTCGTTTCGTTCTTTTTAGGAGTGGGAAAATTTAAGAGTATCAGTTATTTTGCTGTCTAGATTGTTGGAGTATTCCAAATGTAGGTTACTGGTTAATGTAGTTGTGATGCAATATAGTTTTTATTTATTCGTTGCAGTTCGGAAATTGTCGGATTTATTGCTTGTTTAGACGTATTTATTCACAACTGCGCCACTGTAATTATTTAATTAACCCAATCTGTTAACATAACGATTGGATTTCCTGAATGGGTTTAAGGTGTATGTCCACCCACATGATGCCAATTAAGTTATTAATTCTATTATGTGAAAGGGCTAAATAGGCAAGGACCAATGACCGTGCCCAAATCCAGCCTCTGAATTATAGTCCGCGCGGAACTAGTTGGCCGCTGAAGTGGGGACAGGGGTGAGGCGGCGGTTCGCAACGCACGTACTAAGTAATGCGCCCGCGCCCCTCCGTCCCACCGCTCACATACCTAAGGCGCGGCCAACTAGTTCCGCGCGGACTATAATCATGAGAATTTCTTAGTAAAAAGTCCCCGTGACGTCCAACGCAAGATATGATACTCAGCGGTTCCTTTCCGTGTACTCGTATGTAGACCCACGAGGCAATGTCAAGTTTTTATTTATTCAATACTAGCTGCTGCCCGCGACGTCGTCTGCGTGAAGGCTCTACAGCACCAACAATACCTAAGATGCCAGTGTCGCTATAGCATTATAAGTAAACAACTTTTAAAATAGCATTAAAATATAAGTTTTTTTTGCAAGTGAAGTGATTTATATGGGAATCCTGCTGAGTTCAGTCATAAGATGTGACTGAAGGAAATAGAGAAAATAATGCAGGAATACATTCCAGGACACAAAAGAGTAAAAATACGTACAAAGGTATCATACCTTACAACACTTTCCTATAAACTACGTTGGTAGTTATGCTGCCAGGAACCAAAATGTAAAGAGAGTCAGGACTGGCGACGCGGGAGCAAGCGACGTACAGTTGCCCGTGTGAGAAGCAAATCGTCCTGAGGTCGACACCCGCTGCCCTCAGTGTCTGCCCCTGCGACTTATTGATGGTCATCGCGAAGCAAACACTCACGGGGAACTGTACGCGTTTGAACTGGAACGGGAAGTTATGAGGTATGAGGGGAATGCGTGGTATAAATACTGCCTCGCCGACGCCACAACCCGTAAGAATTTCCGCCTCAATGGTGTGTCTGTGGAGCGAGATGACTTTAAGGCGGGTCCCGTTACAAAACTTCGGAGGAGATAGGTTCCGAAGAAGCATAATCGGGCCGACCTTTAGCTTGATGGTATGCGCTGGAAGTCAACTTGCTGACAGGGAGTTCAGAAATCCCACGGGATAATGTGTGGCGTCATCTTGCTCGACAACCGTGTTTATAGAGGTGTAGACCACTTCATTCCCCTCAATTTCCGAGAGAATGCATTCGTTAATTGCTGCAGCCTGATCATTTTTGGGCGTCAAAATGACCCGCTCACACACCCAAGAATTCTGCTGGTGCGGTATACGACTGATGTACACACAGCGAATGAGTTCTTCTAAGCTGGATACCACTCTACCGAGAGACTCTGGAAGCACCACCTGTCCACCTCTCTCTTCTGGTAGAGTGCCTTTGCCAAGACTTAGAAGGACATCGGAGAATTCTTGAGCACGTGCATTGCCGCCGAGTCGAGCTCTCATATTAAAGGTCAAGCGCAGCGTACGAACTCGTGACCACAACGTACGATCGTTTCAACGAAACATTCATCTCGTCAGCCCTCGATTCCCGCGTCACCACGGGAAGCTTTTGCCGGAAATCGCCACTGAACAGAACTGTGACACCACCCATCAAATGTTCGTTCCTGCGGATGTCCTGCAGGGTTCTGTCCACGGCCTCAACTGCCTTCCTATTGGCCATCGTACACTCATCCCATACGATCAGAGAGCAATCCTTGAGCACGTGTCCCTTATCGCTGTTACGTGACACACCACAAACAGGCGTTTCGGCGCTCTCTAAATCGATGGGAATTTTAAACATGGCATGTGCTGTCTTGCCACTCGGAAGCAGTGTGGCAGCGATTCCCGACGACGCTACAGCAATAGCAATATTGCCTTGCCTCCTGACCTCTGCAGGTATGCCAGTGGTAACAAATGTTTTTCCTGTTCCACCAGGAGCATCCGAGAAAAACATTTTACCCTGGTTTTGCCCAACGCTTTCAAGGACGGTGTCATAAATTTGTTTTTGCTCTGAAGAGAACAAAGCACGCGTTCATCAGTTACTTCGACTTCGTCTCCAGTAGTATGCCTCAAAGCTCGTAGAAAATCTTCAGACAGATGATGGCGATACTTCTCCCACAAAGCTACCGGGTTCGCGATTCCGCAAAACACCAAGATGACGGCAAACAATTGACGCATGCGGCTGGGACTGTCACTGACGCTCGCCTCCGTGAGGGTGTCATCCCAATTTTGGTCATCGTCGAGAAGGTGACGTTTTACATCACATTTAAGTTTATAATTAGGTATACGACATGACAATATATTAATTACCAAGCAATAATCACACAGATAAATACCGAACAAAAGTATTAACAGTCAATGTTTATTTTGTACTAACAACATGAAATTGATGAAGAAATGATCATCATCAATGAACATAACTTTTTTGTAATACTTAACACCGCATTTTTTTTTAATTGTCTTCCTCAACTCTGCTCAAGATTTTGAGGGTTTTGTTGGACCTTGAATTTGTCAAAACGAACTATACGATAAGTACAACTTTTATGAAGAAAATGTACATTACCATCTATGAATTTTAAGAATAACTAACTACTAACCTCCCCAACATGATCAAATTTAAATTATTAATTTCCAAAAATTGTTAACATGTAACTTGATTTGATTTTTATGAAATCTCATAGATGGCGCTGCTTCTAAATTTTCTTTGTAAGTACTACTAACATTCATTAAACTATGTTTCTCTGCCCAAGTTACTTAAATGGCGTAGTTTTTATAGTGTAAAGCTAGATAATAGCATGGCTTACGCAAAAACAACATTTAAATATGCGTCGCTAGATTACACGCTGTCACAGAATGCGTAAGAAAAATAAAGATTCACAGCTCCTCCCCCGTAGGTGATAGCGTGATAATATGTAGCCTATATGTTGACCCGACCTCTTAGTAATACTCATGCAAAATTTGATGTAAATCCATGCAGCACTTTTTGAGATTAGCCCGGACATACATACAGACAGACAAACAGACAAAAATTCTAAAAATTATATTTTCGGCTTCGAAATCGATTGTAGATCACGCCCCAAGTATTATTTAAAAAAAATATTCAATGTACAGTTTTGACTTTCCTACGATTTTATTATATGTATAGACTAGAGCAGCACCCCGAGGTTTCACTCGCATTAGTTTCCCGTGGGATAAAAAATATCCTATGTCCTTTCCCGGGACTTAAACTATATCTATACCAAATTTTATCTAAATTGGGCGTGAAGAGGTAACAGACAGATAGACAGACACACTTTCGCATTTATAATAATATTATAGTAATAGTATGGATTGGTATGGATTCGCTTTTGCCCGCCGCTTCGCCCGCATTAGTGTCGAAACGGGATAGAAAGTATTATATATGTGTCACATCAGGTTATATACTATATGTGTGCTAAATTTTATCCCAATCTGTTCATCCGTGTTTGCGTGATTGAATAACAAACATCCAAAGATAACAAACTTTCACATCTATAATATTAATATACAATTAGTGGGTTTGCTGAGTACTTGAGTAAAAAATGTCGTGAGGAGAGTTTTGACTATGAATGCCGATGGCTATAAGAGTAGGGGAAGACCAAAGAAACGATGGATAGACTGTGTGAATGATGATATGGTTAGAAAAGTTGTGACTACCGAGATGATAACTAATAGAGAAGTATGGAAGAAAAAGACATGTTGCGCCGACCCCAAATAAATTGGGATAAGGGCAGGTGGATGATGATGAATTAGTAGGTTTGCACCAGGAAATCGTGGGTTCATTGTTGTGTTGAACACAAACATAATAAAATAACATGTGAGGTTTTATATATACCACGTGATTCCTACTCATTCATATGTATTTCTTCTTTTATTATATAGGGTGACTGGTAATTAGTGACCGATACTTAAACACGTGATTGTACTCATGATAACAAACAACTTTTACTATGGGACCAAACCTGAAATCACGAAAAAAAAATCAGCTGTTCCCTAAATTTATGTTCGTATAACTCTTCAAAATGTAGGGAACAGCTGATTTTTTTTTCGCGATTTCAGGTTTGGTCCCATAGTAAAAGTTGTTCGTTATCATGAGTACAATCAAGTGCTTAGGTATCGGTCACTAATTACCAATCACCCTATACCTACATATAAATAAACTCAACAACATTAAGTTACTTTGCTCAAAGTAAAGATTATAGTACTGTTTTTATGTCCAAAGTAAAATTTAAGTAGACTTTCCTCAAGGTAATCTGACCATGAAACGTTTGATATTACATAATTAAAACAAGAAAATAAGCTCCTAAATTAAATCACGCTTCATTTTTATCTTGGAAAAGTGTTAATTAAATCAAGGTTTTTATAAAAGGCTACAGCAACGATCAATAATTTGCTACAATTTATTGGTACATCGTAATTGTTGACCACCGAACTTTGTAGAGACAAAGGTCGGTTACAAGCTCCTTGCTCGGCTGCTCGCCACAATAGTTTACTAGGTGAGGAGTTATAGAACAGTTCTCTGATTTCCCTCAAATTTCCACCATTTCCAATTTCTTGATAAGGAAGCGAGGCGGCCATCTTAGAAAGACCTTCCTCAGTTACCTTTGTTGACGCGATTGGTGACATCACAAGGGCTGGTAAGTGTAGTATTAGGTATCTATGTTAGGTGGTCAGACATAGATGTATGAAGTTACCCGTGGCACATATAAACCGCATTGCGGGAGGTGTCCATGTAATGTGCTGGGCGCAATTTGATATGGAATTTCCCGAACCATTTGGATAGGATTTGAGAATGTTTCACGGTTCACGGTGCTTAGTTTCGTATTGTTTCCTCGTTCTATTGTTCGATCAATTCTCGGTTATTCTCTGCTTCGTCGTACGCAACGTTGTTTTGTAGTTCGACGAATATTTACTTCTGAATTTATCCTCTGTGCATTCTTGACGTTATTGCCAAATTCTGTACCGTAAAACAAAATAAATCTTCCGTTGCTTTTGCGTCTAAGAAAAATAATATAAAGTTTAGTGCTGATAAAAGTGTAAAATATCAACTGATTGAGTATAAGGTTTTAGTCGTAAAAAGAGTATACTTACATTATTTAAAAACGTAGCAAAGCCAACGTTGTGAAAGATATTGCTCACGGTTGTTTATATTCGATGTTGAAATCAATAATTTATGTGTTACGGTGATTAGTTCATGAATACAGACTGAGCAGTCATCGTGGGTACGTCGTTGTAGTTTAATTTCAATATTTATAATGTTCTTTTTTCCATGTGACCTAGCGGGGTCTAATACTGAGCTTAGGTATTTATAGTATGTAAAAAGATAATGCTAAACTGCTTGAAACTATATTACATGTCACATACCATGTGGAAACAACCAAAATAGACCAATCCAATAACCAATCTACTAACATCAACTACTATATAGTATACTAGTAGTATAGTAGTAGTACTAGTAGTATAGTAGTAGTACTAGTAGTATAGTATAGTATAGTATAGTATCAACTACTATATAGTAGATATGAACCGACTATGAGTTTTGCCGACTAGTAGTAGTGGTTATTGTATAATATTATGTACCTACTAGCTGCGCCCCGCGGTTTCACCCGCATAAGATTCGATCCCGTGGGAATATCGGGTTAAAAAGTAGCCTATAATAATATTATTGGGTCAAAAGTGGTATAAGGATTAAAGCAAACCACGTGGGAGGTTAACTTAACATTTATTTATTTACAACAATTTTATTTAATCTACGAAAAATCAAATAGAAACAGAATAACACCGAACACAGTAAATAGATGAAAAATAGCACTCAAGGAAATGGCTCGTGTGACCTATGTAGAGACGACCGTATACCTAGCAGCGATCCGACCACCCTCAGCGGCAACGGATGAAAAAAAGGGCCGAAATGAGCGAGTCAGCCTTTATATAACCATGGTGCGGTGATCGGGTAGCTGGTAGGGTTGCCAGCTTATAATATGTTATTCCAGGGCGTCAGCTATCTCCACACAAAATTTTATCAAAATTATTCCAGCCGTTTGAGCGTGAAGAAGTAACAAACATATAAACACATCCTAACACACACGCACACACCTTCACACCCTCTCACAAACTTTCATCTTTATAATATTAATGTGATTTGATTGAATTTTTGTTTGTAGTCTGGTAACGTCATAAGTTAGATACACGAATGCACAGTTTAATTTGCTGTCATACTGACGCCCCATCTTGCATAAGTATAGAACACATACCTACCTAGAGAGACCATTGAAATCACCAAAAAGCCCAAAAGATTGAATCCAAACTTTTAAAAGGCAATTTGGAACGTTTTAACACCTCACTGCTTCACAAAAGTTTACTTTACAATCTTTCAAAAATCCACAAGGTATAGTTTAAAATAATATCACATTTCGAACAATTGATTACAGGGGAATAAAAGAACTTGGCAACGTTTGAGGCCAAGATTAAAGTTGGTCGGCTGGCCTACCATGTGGTTCACCTGCCAAATACCTGGCCATAAAATATGCTTCGCTAAAAATTTTCATTTTGGTCACGGAGTATTTTTATTTGAATATTTTGCTCATTTTTTAAGGTGGCGAGGTTGCATGAGAAATTCAGTTGCGGATTACATGAAATATTTGATTGATAGTTTAGATTACAATCATAATTACTGTAGACTATTATGAATAAAGACGTTATCAATATATAGAATCAATAATTTTACATAGGTACACATAAACGACGAAGTATTGAAGAAAAATAAATGTTGCGCCGACTCTAAATAAATTTGTATAAGGGCAGAAAAGTGATGAAGTATATACATACCTATATATATTCATGCCTTTTTCCAATAGAGGTGGACAGGTAGTGGGGGTAAAAAACTACAGAATGCTACCTGTTTTCGATTATTAAATACTCCTTTTGCTTCGATTACGTTCATACATCTGGTCATACACGCACGCCAACTGGCGTGCCTGTATCGCAACTGCGAGTACTACGCATCTGGCCTTTCTAAAGAACATTAGACACTTGGTACCAGACATCTAAGGTATAAGGATAGAAAGAACGCTCTTAGCGATAGGTATAGACCGCCCATTGCGTAACCCCCTGTAAAATTTCTATATGTATGTCAGTAATTTATATGGTGTACATAATGAAGAGTATTCAATTCTATTCTAAGTTCGATTGCAGCAATTAGTTAAACTGTGACTGAGAAACATAAAGGCATGACTTCTATAATAAGCCCGTATACCTATCCGTCAGTTGTACAGAGAAAATATTGAAAATGTTTCACACAGGTGGTCCCTAGTAGCGTCTACCCAACTAAAGGCGTACATAAACCTACTCCACAGCAAGAAAGTCTGAGGGAACAACACACGAATATTTTTATAATGAATGTAGAAACTAAAACGATCTCAACTTTCTAATTTAACTTTGTGTAACCAACATTACAAGCGACGACCACATATTTGCTGGCAACAATGAAGTTTGCCCTCCTCGGGGAAATATGTCTTGAAACTAACAACAAAATTTAATCAAAGGAGAATGTTTTAAAAACTACGAACATAGACTCGGCCAAGCTTTGAATTATTTGCGGTGATTTTTTACTGCGTGCTCCCTATCTTTTAAGCAAAACATCGCATTCTTTAAGTAAAAAGTCAGAAAATGCATTCTCCTTTTTGTTATCCTCGCCGTAATGAATAGGGAGCAGAAAAAAAACATTAGTGCAGGGAAATTTAATTATACGAGTAGCTATCTGCATTTAGAGCCTTGAGGGATGTTAATTTTGGAAATTAAATTAAATGGAATATCAGCTGCTTTTGTTCCATTCTTATTTTTCATCTGCCATTATGACCCTTGGTGAAAATATGGCATTCATTTTTGTATTTTTTTTAAAGCTTAATAATATGCTGTGTTGTTTTGAATATTTAGATATCGAAACTAATATTTAAAAAAGGAAAGATTTATTTTTTATGTTGGTTTGTTACGCGTTCACGCTAAAGGGCTGAAATGATTTGGATAAAATTTATCATATGGCTTAGATCATGACCTGGATTAGAAAATAGTACACTTTTATCCCGATATTCCCACGGGATCGAGACTTATGCGGGTGAAACCGCGGGGCGCAGCTAGTGTAAAATGAAGTAAGATTTTGTACATAAATGTATCGATAAAAACCTAGTGTTTATTTCGAAGCGAGATTGTCCAGAATCCAAGTGGTTACATTTGTTATAAATTGGATTTCCACTGTGTCAGACAAAACTATATTTCCGAAACTACTTTTGTTCTTTCGAAATAAGATTGGCGTGAAAGTGGTAGATTCGTATTCATGGCGCGTTGTTTTTCAACCAAATTGTATGATGAAATGAAATTTGTTGAAATATCGAATGATCCACAGTATGGCAACGCTGGTGAACAGGATGTTTATTTCCAAATTTAATTAAGACATATTTACTTTTCTTGTTTTGTTTATGAATTTAGAACTGGTACGAAGCAAACAACACTGTACACTAACTTGAGCCTCAATGGTACAGTCAACAGCAAAAGTATCTGATGAAAATCAGAAATTCAATACTAATGAACGGAGTTCGCGTCAGAACTGTGTGGCGTCGAAGTGATTCAAAAGTATGTGATTGTAAATTATACTAAACATTTACTACAACTAGTACAGCTGCCATATATTCGTTTGTCCCAATTAAGTCGACAGGGCTGATCGTGTACCTATAATTAGAAAATCGATACGTCCTTACTCTAAAATAATCTCTAAGGGATACATTAAATGCGATATATGAGAGGCAAGAGCAGATACACAGTATTCAATGAAAATTATTTTAGGTAAGCATAATTATAATAGGACTAGCTGCGCCCCGCGGTTTCACCCGCATAAGTTTCCCGTGGGAATATCAGGATAAAAACTATCCGATGTCCTTTCCCGGGACTCAAACTATGTCTATACCAAATTTCATCTAAATCGGTTCAGCAGTTTAAGCGTGAAGAGGTAACAGACAGACAGACTTTCGCATTTATAATATTACATTTATAATTTTTTTTTTTTTTTTTTTTTTATACTTAATATTATTATAGTAGGTATGGATTACAATATAAAAAGATAGAGACGGCCGTAAAAAATAAGAAAAGTCTCATAAACCTAATTTCTCAGGTTTATTACGCCTCCTTTTAGTGGGGTTCGTGGCTAAATAATAACAGCCACACTGATCGAGCGAAGGTTAAGCTACGCTTGCCGCGGTTGGTTTGTGGATGGGTGTCCTTCCATCACATACAGAGACCCCTCCGTTCCCCGGAAAGCACGTTACCTAAGCCCCGGCTGTCTTTCGTAGATCTTTGGCAGTAGTTACGGGTAATCAGAAGCCCAAAGTCTGGCAACTAGTCTTACCAAAGGTTATCGTGTGACCTAGTAACTGGGTCTTGGAGGTCAGATAGGCTGTCGCTCCTAGTAAAATACTGGTATTCACTTGGATACCTTAACCTACACTGGAAGCCGACCCCAACATAGTTGGGAAACGGCTAGGCAGATTTATATTACACTACTTTTTAGCTTTGTTTCAGTCAGGCAAACAAGTTAGGTACTGTCTATGAATCAAATACTTAGTGTTTAAAAAACAAGATGGCCGGCTACATAAAAATAGTTTCTATCACACTAATATTATAAAAACGAAAGTCTGTGAGTGTGTGAGGGTGTGTGTGTTTATATGTTTGTTACTTGTTCACGCTCAAACGGCTGGACCAATTTTGATAAAGTTTTGTACGGAGGTAGCTGACAGCCTGGATTAACATAATACTTGTATAGGCTACTTTTTATTCCGATATTCCTACGGGATCGACATTTACGCGGGTGATACCGCGGGGCGCAACTAGAACAATATAAGATCGAAATGGCTTCGAATGGCGCTGATACACTTAAATATTAGTCCCAGTTGAGTTGGGCGGCATTAACCCAAAATTTATAGTCGCGGCCGGGTAAAGTATGGATAATAATATATCAGGATTAAATATAAAAGGACCATTATACTAACGCAATAGGGCTATTTAAGCAGCGGTGATGGGTTGCTATGAAAAACCTTCGAATGGTGATCGGACGGTTTGGCAGTTTTCTTAAGTCGTACTATAAAAGTAATGTCAGTTAAAAAAGTAACTTAACTTTTAATCAAATTCATAAAGGTGGGCAAATTACAATTATAAATTATCAATTTCAGGTCCGGCCGCGCTTTTGCTAAAGATGTAAACAACAATGGCCGCTCGAAATTGAATAAAATCGATATACAAGAACATTTAATTTTAAATAATGTTTGTTTTCGTCTAAATCTCCGAGCTAACTAGACGAAAACGGACATTACGAACGGTCATTGTTGTTTACATATTTGGCAAATTTAAAGCGGCCGGACCTTAGGTTCTAATAATAGTGCTGAAGAGTTTGTTTGTTTGTTTGAACGCGCTAATCTCTGGAACTGCCAGATGGATTTGAAAAATCATTTTTGTATTTGATAGCCCAATTATTGATGAAGGCTATATGTAATAAATAAAATTATGAGCTGAGCAAAAAGAAAAAAATTCAGAAAGATCGCTAAGCGAAACACTAAATGACAGCACGGGCAAGTGATGCGATGCGACCGGGTGGTAAGAACAAGAAATTTCACGCGGACGAAGTCGCGGGCAAGAGCTACTTATAAATAAAAGGCATTATATTATTTACAATATGTTATGGCATAGATGGAAAGCGCTCCACAAAAGCTAGCCTGACTTTTTCTGATTAATCCGTTTATCGTGGATTCTCGGATATGCGATTCCGTGTTTCCATCTTAGGGTGGATTTTTTGGGGTGGATAAACGGAATAACCTACATTTTCATTTATTCCCAGTTATCACACTAATATTATAAAGGCGAAAGTTTGTGAGTGAGTTTGTATGTTTGTTACTTCTTCACGCACAAACTACTGAACGGATTTGTATGAAATTTTGGCACACAGATAGATTTATGCGGGTCAAACCGCGGGGCAATGTTAGTTTGTAACATAAATGTGTTTTTTTCTTACTCCTCCAATATTTCTAAACTGTACTTCATCTTTTACTTTTGATTTAACATATTGTCTTCTTTTTCTTACTCAGGCACTTACAAGGAGTGGACCACAGAGTACATTTAGTCAACGGAAGGTACTCAGCAGTCTCGTCGGTGACCCTCAATGATGTGGACCTGCCTTCACCGGCAGAATTCATCTGCACACTAAGAATACCACAGGCGAAATACGCCGTGAGAAAAGAAGCCATTTATTATCCAGGTAACAGCCGTAATATTATTACTGTCATTACTTACGTAGGTATATTTTGTATAGTGTATATGTCATGGACCAAGTGATTAATAGGACATTATAAAAAATGCCCAGGCACTTTGATAAATAAAATAAAATCTTTCTATTCATAGACACTCTGCTGACCTATGATAATAAAAACTTAAATTGACTAGACTTCTTAATTCGACTGGGTCGGTCGATAGGCGACGTAGGATGCAAGAGCGAGCGAAGGGCACCCCGAGGCACAGATAATATAATACTCTAGTACCCGAGGTTAGGTTTGGTTAAGTTACTTTAAACCCTTTACACAGAAATAGGAGCCCCCAAAAAGCGGGGCTCCGTCGACATAGAACGCAAGATTGAGCGAATGAGAATACAAAAATTTCCAAAGACCACACGGCAATATTTATAATGTCGAGGCAATGTGATAAATAAGGAAGTTCAAATTATATATTTTTTTTTTTTTTTTGCTTTAAGTAGCTTGTTATTATTCATAATGGCCGGGCATTATGAAAAATGTCCGTTTTTATTACTTGGTCCATAACATATACACCGTGTTCTTCACGTTATCCATAAACTTTGGCAAACGCTTCTACAAATCAAATCTAACACAGGAAGTAGTAGTTAAAAAATAAGAATTCATTAATGTGTCCATAATGAAAAATGTTTATTTCCATGGTCTGAACATCTGGTCGAGTTTATGTATATCATCCGGAACACGGTATATATCTACTAATCTATTTTTCTATTTACACACATCAAACACCTGATTTACATCCGCAAGATGTCCTCGTAACATAGGATCCAGTTAAAAACCAGCGTCAAGCATTAGTTGTCTGACATTTATGCCGAACTGGGCCTATTTGGCGCAGCCGTGAGGCACACAATACTGTTTTAAGCTTTTTTTATTTTTTTTTATTGCTGAATGGGCCCGCTTTTGACCTCGAGCACGCCGGATGGAAAGCATTGAATGAGGTCTATGATGGAACGAGCGTGCCAAGAAAATGCCTAAAGTGCCTTAGGCATCTTCTGGGCACGCTCGTTCATTGCTTGCGAACTCCCACGCATCGACGAAACACAGCAAGCTGCTTGACGCCGGACTCCGGTGGAAGGGTGGTCGCAAACCAGGCGGGCGTTAGCCCTACCACCGCAAGGGAAGAATTGGCCAGTCAAATAATGTGTTGGGTGTGACTGTCCAGGATGCGCCGAGCGCTCGGTTCAGTTGAGTACCTGGCCGAACAAACTGCGCTACACGACCAGCCTTTTTCATGAATTCCTAAAAATGTTATGATCTTTTTTTTGTTTTTGTGTGAATATTGGGTGTCTTACTTAACCTGGATCAAATATACTTATTTTCTTTCTTATAAGTATATTTAGTATTACTAATGTGCCTTTTAAACAGGCTCTTTTTATATACAGTGTGTTATAGATTAGAAAAGAGACCTCCTTTAAGGGAGTGAAGATATCATAGAAATTAACAACTTTTACTGTAAGACCTCCAATAAAATATGAAAAAGAAAAAATTGCTGATATAGACAAAGATAATTTATTTGTCAAACATGCGTTTACATAAATAAAACAAGCATGCAAGATCTTAAATATAGGTAACAAGTCCGTATATGTTTTGCCTGACGAGGTGTAATTTTTTTTTTGTTTAAGTATATAACAAACAAATAATTAATTCAATAAACCACAGACTAAATAAAGACTAGTACACTAACATTCTATTACATTTTATGAGAATAATAATACCTACTATAGAAAGAATAATATAAAAGTTCAAGCATGTCAAAAGGTACCTATCTGTCAAAAAGTCATTTATATTATAATAACACATGTCTTGTCACTTGTCTTGTTGATTGGCCAATAGGTATGTAAAAATAAAAACAAAACGCTGAAAATTTACGCCTTAAAACTTATTATTTCAAACAATGAAAAGTAGAAAATATTACAAAGACATCAAAACGTGCATGGACATTCAAATGTCATTATCACCTACAATGTTTTGTACTCTTAAAAAAAGCTGGCATCACACGATTTTAAAATATACCTACGCGCAAAATGTTTTAGCACTCAACAGTGAGCGAGTGAATTCTAAATGTTTTTAATTTGCATAATAGTGCCTCAATGGAATAATCAAGATTCGAATAAAATTTCCAGTGGAAAATTTCTTTCGAATAGCTTTATTCCCTGTGATTCTCCGTTTTGCTACAAAATAGTTTCTTTTGACTACAAATAGCTTTTATGCTGTGACAAAATTGATAAATTGATTTTCTATTCAAGTCGTCCACACTCACAGTCCGTACGTGCACGTAATTCAATACAAAACAGTTTTAGAATAAACCTGTCAACTGAATTGAGTACCTAGTGGTAGAATTTGCTTTAGTTATAAGAAACGAAATAAAACAAATTATAATATTTCACATTTGTAAACTAAAAAGCTGGAAATAAAAAAAAGTAAATAAAAAAACTAAAAAACCTGACTGCGGTAAAAAACTTAAGTTAAAAAAAAAAACTAAAAGCTAAAAACAACCCCATTTTAAATTAAATAAAAGTTGGAAGCAGGCGGGTCCCATTTGAGTTTGAAAATATAAAAAATGGAATGGGTCCCGCCTGCTTTTACTTCCCGCTACTTCTATATTATAGTTAATTCTTTTATAAATTTTATATTTGGATTTGATTTGAAAATTATACGTATTATATTCAATGTGGTGATGAATGAATGAGGGCTCCGTGCGAAGAAATTAAAACCCATGTAATCAAATTTAATTTCCGACAAACAGGCGAACGATGTCGCGGGCACAGCTAGCATGATGAAACTATGTGGGTCGTACAAAAAAAAACATTTTCATATTGAAAGAACGCCTTTATTAAACACATTAACATTTAAAACTAGCCGACAAAAAATATGAAAAACAAAACAATAACGGCAAAGCGGCTGTTTATTTATAAGAAAAAAGTAACTTAACCGCTTGTCTACGAGCGTCATTATTGTGACCCTCTAGGAGCGCAAAGAAAAAGGAATGATACCTATATTTTTTAACGGGAGCAATGAAAATAACAATTTTGCGGAATAATTTTCAAGAGGGCCATTCTAAGCTTTTTATCAGTAGAAAGTTTGTGTACACAGCTATCTAAAGTAAAGACGCCAGCACATCAAGCTACCCGAAACTGTAAAAATTTGCCAATCAACTTTGAACCTTATACTTTAGTAATAAAGTTGAAAATCTATTAAAGAAATTTTACAGTTTGTAGTAGCTTGATGTGCTGGCGTCTGTACATGAGAGGAACGTTACCTACAGTCCTCGAGAATAATTTTATGCTTCGTTAAGTCTATTGTGGAGAGTATTATGCGCCTAATAGAATATTGGTGGGCGCTCAAACATTTTTTTCTTAGCGTTTGTTCCTTATGATCCTAATGAAAAGTCAACAAGCGCTGGAAGTTTTACGTTTGAAAAATCTTTTTACATTGGACATTGAAAGATGGATTATTACGATGGATAGTGTTTTTTAGTTAGTCACATCAATAGTGATTTCTCGAGGGTACGCGACCAATTTACTGTTGACAAACTATTGGTGGTCGCTTGGGACGTTTTTTCACATTTGGTTTTTATTTTGCGTTTGGTGGTAATGTGGTTAGAATTACAACGAAGCTCTATAATGTTTGTCAATACTTGTATTGCTTTGAGTTATGAATATATAATTAGTAAATAAATACGTACGTGTCATAAGTAGTTGGTAGTTGGTTATTATAAATAGGTAAAAATCTTCAAAATCTATTTAATTATTTTTTTATTTATGTACAGTCAACTCAAACTCAAACTCAAAGCATTTATTTCAATTAAACCATTTACAGGCACTTTTGAATTCAATACTTAAATAAAATTGTTTTTCGCACGTGTGTTTATTTTACTGTGTGTACAGTCAACAAAAGAGATAAGTATGCAGGATCGTCGGATATAGTTGAAGTTTAGTAAGAAACCGATGGACGTTGTCGACTGATTTTAATTTGATAAATGAGCTGTTTGTTTTCTATTAATAAAATCAAATTTTATTCGAGAACATCCATCGGTTTCTTACAAAACTTCAACTATATCCGACGATCCTGCATACTTATCTCTTTTGTTGACTGTACACACAGTAAAATGAACACACGTGCGACATACAATTTAAGTATTGAGTACAAAGGTACCTACTGGTTATTTCTAAAGAAATTTCTTACAGAGACCTAAAGGTCTGCGAAAGGAGAAATGTAGACAATAACGCATGAGAAAAAGAAGAGATTTTGATTCCTGTGACGTCTTAAATTAAAATATACCTAAATATAATTCAAAAATAACATAATTACCTATACTTAAATAAATACAATGTCCATATCTATTATGGCGATCTCGTCTAGACTAGACAAACAATAACATTGTTTATCATTAGTCACTTTAATTTGACCAATTAAATAAATTCTACATGTACTGTACAAATAAAACCGAGAATGAGCCAGCATAATGTAATGAACAAAGCTTTGCAACGAATTTCACTCGTGTCCCAAAAATAAATTAACTTATGAAATATTTTTTTGTGCTCGGAACGGGTGATTTAATTACGAAAAATGTTACTATGAAGTCGACCCGCGTGCAAAAGCGAGATAGGCTAACGATATTGTTAAATTACACTTGCATACTTTTCATAGACGAATGGCATAATGCAGGAGAGGCTAAAGGTACGAGTTCGTAGCCGACCGCAGACAGCAGCAGCAGACGACGTGACGTTGCGACATGTCGTAGCGACACGTCGCAGCGTCATGTCGCTGCAGTCATGATTTCGAACCTAACTGCTCCAGCGTCGGTGGCACTACTGATCTGCGGTCGGACGACACGACGTCTGCGGTCGTGCGACGTGTAGTCGGGCGACGTGTCGCTAGCTGCGGAAGGTATCCCATAGAAATACATACAAACCAGTAGTGTCATAGCGACACGTCGTCTGCTGCTGCTGTCTGCGGTCGGCTACGAATTCGTACCTTTAAGGCTAGCATTGGGGAATTGGAGTGTTGTATTGTATTGTACATCATCAGGAGCACTTAAATAAGTCGATACAGATGAATCACTAAAAAATATCCATATAAACCACGACCACTTTTATTATTTACTAGCAGCGCCCGCAGTTTCACCCGCATAAGCTTCGATCCCGTGGGAATATCGAGATTAAAGTATCCTATGTGTTAATCCTTTTTTTAAACTATCTGTGTGCTAAATTTCATCCAAATCCGTGCAGTACTTGTTGCGTGAAAGAGTAACAAACATCTATTCATTCATCCATCCTCACAAACATATGCGTTTATGATATTAGTAGAATTTAGACAATGCCTAATAATACTTAAATAAAGCAAGCAATTCTCAAATCATAGCATAATAAACTGAAAATGTAACAGTCTAGGTACGCAAGCGAACTTTATGGTAAGCGTTCGAGTAATCTACACGAAGTAATACAATTGCTTTAGTAATTGACGTAAATAATTCTTCTACCAAGAGTTACAACGTTCAATTTTGTGTTTAAACTACCAAACATGTATAAGGATTTAGTTATATTAATAAATAAGAAGCTAAGATTCTTAAAATAATAGTAATATAAGAAAGGGAGGGTAAATAATCATATGGCATTAAAAAGTTCATCCGCATCATTGTCAAAAGGACAACTGGCCAAAAGGATGGCGCATTGTTACGTTGTATGGCAATGCTCATTCTTTGGCCAAAAAATGAGCCAGCCTTCTGGTCTCGTTAAAAGTCGACCAACCGCTTGGTAATGTTTCGATAAACTCCAACGTGTATATTGTGAATAGATTTTACAAATATTCTTACTTAATTCAATTCTTTGTCTTCAGGACCCATAAGCACCACTCCTGAGATGCCCACCGCGGCAGACATGCAGCTTGCAGCAGCAGTTAGCTCTACAGGTAAATTATCTTCATTCTCTTCTTTACTATCTTCCATTTTATTACCTTTATTTTTTCACTGTAATTTTAACTACTAAAGTGATGGAGGGTTTCAAAAAGTAAATGAATTTTAATTACTGGAAATCTGCTCATACCGAAATTATCAGTAAATATTTACAATTAAATTCAAACAACTACATTTGCCAGATTAAAAAATAACATTAACATTTCAAAAAAGCAATCAACTACTTTTTGTTAATTATTATGTGTTTCATTAACCAAACATTTACAATAATCCCATATTTCTCGTTTCGAAAAGCATTACCACACAAAATGTTTTATCGTTTGCTCTGTATTCATTAAAATATGATTAAACTGTTTAAATATATATATATTGTATTTTTTTTTTTCAGAGGCGAACTTCTTTATGGCATTTACGATGGCTTGTTTGTCAGTGCTAGCTCGCATCCTCGTCTCATAAACACGTCAGCAAGAATATTTCGTTCAGATGAAAAAATATAATATAATAAAACGTTTTTTTTTACTTTATCATACAAGTATGTCTCATGAAGAGACGTAGCCAGTTAATTGACAACCTTAATATGACGTTTGATAGTCATACACTTTTTTCTCAATATCAATGGAAACTGACATTCTCAGCATAGTTTTCTGAAATAGAGTAAGGCTTATTGTTACTGACACATTCCGTATATTTCTAGTCATTCACAAAGTAACCAAAACCAAACCAAATAGGTTTAATGAAATAACAGCTTTAGGTACACAATTTTGTATTGTCATGCAGAAAAAAATAGCTTTACGTGTAATACACTAAGTTACGTGCGTGTTTGAATGCAACAAAAAAAAATAAAAAAATAAAAATAGATAATAAATATTGGTGTATGGATTGGTAATTCAAAATATTTTTCATGTAAACCAAAGT
The DNA here is from genome assembly GCA_914767645.1 of Hydraecia micacea. NCBI lineage: Eukaryota > Metazoa > Arthropoda > Insecta > Lepidoptera > Noctuidae > Hydraecia > Hydraecia micacea. The sequence continues at coordinate 3,696,397 of OU611781.1, forward strand.
TTTTAAGATGTAAATAAATGTTTCTTTGAAAGAAAATGTACAGACTATGTTGGTATTTAGCGGTGTGGTCATGGGCCTAAAAAGGGACATTTGGAAAGAATCGTGAGTGGTAATCGTTGAATGTGTGTTTGAGTCTGTATGGTAGATACAATTTTTGGTTACGGGTTTAATTCCAATGAATAAATGTTTTAAATCTGAATGTTGGACAGCTGCATTTTTATTGTATAAAATTATCTGCAGTTGCTTTAAGTTATCATAATACTTGAAACAGATGACAACCTATGTTTTGAAAAAAAGCTAACTTCTAAATGAAGTTAGCTAGAAGTTAGCTTTTTTTGATATGGAATGCTGTATTTAATATTTTATTTTTATGTAAACTTGTATTCTGTAAAATAAAAAAGCTATGCAATTGGAATAAAGTTCATATTTCAATAATTGGAGAGAAATCTGTTGCGATCCTCCTCGATGCTTCGGGATGCTCCAAGGTCGTTCTCCGAAATTTGTTGCTTGCTGGAAAACATGATTTTTAGTTACAGGAAAACAATATTGTCATTTGCAATAAATATTATGTTGACACGGATGAAAAGCTTTAGCTAAAATATATAAATATTATGTTGACACGGATGAAAAGCTTTAGCTAAAATATGGAGAGAGCCCGTTTGTTTTAGTTTAATTTTAAGACCTACTAACATGGTTTAATTTAATCATGATGCAATATTTTGTTTAGATTTAATTATTTCCAAAGACGATATACGTATAACCTGTACAAAGTCAAAAAGTTTTTATTAAAATAAAATTTATATTTGAAATAATAAAGATACGACACTCAGAATAATTAAAAGCATTGTTAAACTAAACTAATCTTCCCGTTTTTTTTTTTATTTAGCCTTGAATTGTTTATCAAACAAATTAGAAACAACGAAATGGAATACTCTAAATGAAAAATAATATTATTTTGAAATCCTAATCAAGAAAAAATAATATATTATAATATCTCTTAGTAAAAACTGAGTGTCATATTCTGAAAATACTTTTTTAAACTTATGCTTACTTCATGTTTCAAGGAGGAATGCAAAGGTCCTTTCGTAAACAGGGTATCGAATTTAGTTCACTTTGATTTTCAATTTTAGCCATGGTTCGGTATGAATTTTGGACAATATTGTATAAAAGTTCGCCCTTATTCGTAAACTTATTTTTTTTTGGCTTCAATACCAATCTGTTCGATCCTAAACCGACAAGGCACAAAATTGATGGTTTTTTAATAAAAATGTAATAAATAGTTACCGTATGAAGTACTCGTTAGGTTAAGTTAAAGCTTCAATGAAAATTCGTTCATGAATAAGGGCTGTTGTAAATATTTGTATGGATTTAAAATCATAAGTTTCTTTGGTTTAATTAGGCTAAGGTTTTAGTATAATATTTGCTGTGCATATTGCCGTTTATGGATAAGATCCAATCAAGACTTTTATTGTGAAATTTCCTAAAATAAAAAGGATCGTTGTGTATTCGCTGTTTTTATTTTATCCCTATTGGTTTGTCAACTTTACAAATGTCACACGATCAGTGGTGGCCCAGTGGTAACGGCCCCGACTTATAGGTCGTGGGTTCAAACCCAGTATGGAGCAGTGGTGATGAAAAAGGAATACATCATGAGGAAACCGGCATGTCCTAGAATCAAAAAAAATATTTATTTATTTTATTTTAAGAAGGCTTACAGAGTAACAAACTAATGACATAAAGAATGCAATAAAAAAGAAATAGCTAATAACAAGCCTCCACATATAGTTAAGGAAATAGTCGATAAAAAGAAAGTACATAGACGTTAATATAATTAATAAGAGAATAGTACATAAGTTAACTATCCTTGAAAAACGACTGTGCCAAAAGCCGTCTTAAGGTCGCCACACTGGTGCAGAATAAAATCAATATTAAGGTGCCTAGGAAGCCTATTGAAACTAAGTGCACTTCTTATTGAGAAATTCAAAGACATGTGACATATGCCAGCCCGCACTGGACCACTGTGGTAGATTATACCACGCCCGCTCGAAGAGAAGAGGCCTGTGGCCCAGCAATGAGGACATCATAGGCTGATTATGCTACTTATAATATCACTACTCCGGATCTAGCTATGACGCAATAGGTACCACTATAATGACTGTCCCAGTTATACATGTTTATTGAAGCTTAAACCCACAAGGTCATAGGTATAATCCTTTTGGGTTTATTCCTCAACGGAAGTAACAAGATATTGGCGCAACTATTACGTTCAAACGGAAATTAATATAGTTGTCAAATATTTGCACGATACGGTATGAACTGAATCTATCCATATGACGATTTATGTTTAACTAAACTTTACTTTAAATCTATTATTAGATGAAGATGTAAAACTAATACACATATTTTACAACATATATATATACCTATCATTATATATTTTGGGTTTTTCTCTAAAACGATGTCACTGTCCAGTGACTCATCTTTCATATGTCAGGTACCTGGATACTATACGTGGATTGTTTAAAACTATGTGTCTGCTTTGCAGTAGCGATAACCTATGATAGAATCATTAATAATATGAATGATTTGTATTTCCTGCAAAAGTCGATCTTATATTTCCATCTCTAAAAATCGCTTCCTCCTCTGCCTTCAGACCGGCATTAAGCCCGACCTCATTATCATTAATACCTTTGTCTTTGTGAAATTCAAACCTGAAAGGATTCAGAATACCTATGTCTAGTAAGTACTGTCCTTTCAGAAATATTTCATGAAGGTCTTAAAAAAATTCGTTTGGAAATGGAAGGAGAAATGATGAAGCCTTTGTAATACTGGAACTAAATGACAGCCTCATTCAGTTCTTACATTAAAGGTAGACTAGATGCAAAAGTTGAAGAACTTGATTCAGAAGCTGTAATGGATTACACGTCAACCTAAAATGCAATCTGCCTAGCCTTTTCCCAACTATGTTTGGGGGCGCCTTCCAGCACCGGATGCTGCAGAGTACCAGTATTTTACATGGAACTACTGCCTATCTGACTTCCACAGCCTAGTTACTGGGTATCACGATACCCCTTGATAAGACTGGTTGTCAGACTTTCGGGCTTCTGACAACCCATAACGACTATCAAAGATCCGCGAACGATAGCCGGGATCAATGGCTTAACGTGCTTTCCGAGGCACGGAGGGGTATTGGTATGTAAAGGTGGTCACCCATCTACAGACCGACCGTAGCAAGCATAGCTTAACCTGATCGATCGACCCGTGCGGCTGTTATTACTTAGCCACGAGTCCCTCCTCCCTATCCTTAGGACTTTACATCAACCATGACCATTTTATCATTATTTTGTTGGAAGGTGACTATGGTGCAGCTGCTCATGAAGATGCTATCATGTTGATGGCGTTAAATTGAGTTGATTGAGGTAGGTAAGTAATTAGTTGTAAGAAAATATAACCCTAATAGTTTCTCATCATGCTCTTCTGATAAGCTAACAAGGGTCTAGTAAGTGAGAAGTAAGAATTCCAGTAGCTTCATAAGCTTATTGAAAAGTATTAAAGTTGCGAGGTAGGTGTAGCAAGAAACGGAATATTTGACACAAAATATAATTTATCACAAAATGGCACAGAATAAACTTTTGATCAAGATTATTCGGAAACGTTCTCCCCGTAGAAATCAAACGACACATCAATCTTTTAACACGTCCAAACAACGATTCAATCCGAGATTTTTTCGTACAAAATTAAATCATAACAAAATTCGTATGAGCGATCCATCACACTGTAACTGGGTCAGGTATAGAAAACATTTTCGGATGCATTAGACCATTCCCGCGAGTTTCGGACTTTCCATTGAATAATAGATACGTTTGCCTCTCTCCCGAACGAATTATCCGGCTAAATTATTAAGCAAGCCACCTCTGACCGAAGCCGTACGTATAAATCGACTTCGTTACCTATCTGGGCTATAGCTCATGTGGAGTCAAAATGAAAGTTTCCTCAGCACGGTTTGACGCCTAGAAGTAATGTGTGCTTGAATGATTGATCGTGCAGTCAACGCGGGGGTAAACAGATAGTCCTTTATTCTCGACTGAATTAAATATAAGCTCGGTTTATATTCTGCTAACATATTTTTCGTGTTCAACGTTACGGTAAATTCGGCACTCATTTGCTCCATATAATATTTAGACTATTCAAAGAGTTATAAATTTGAAGAGACGGAATCTGGAGTACGATACTGAATTTGCGACTGTTAAAACCTTTTGTAATGGGTATTCTTTTTTATAAGATGATGGGTAATACATATTTCAATAACGGTTTTCACTGTCAAAAATTTAAAACAGTAACTAAGCTAACTATGAATAATAATTATAGTCACCGAATATCTACCAACTCAGTAATGTAATTAAACACCTTGGTGAGAATATCTTTGTGCATCAAAACGTTATGTTGGTCCATGTGCGTGTGGATTGAGTGGTCCTTTTTAAAAGTTTATTGTATTTTTACGAAATCCGGGAAGGATTTAGGAAATAATTGTGAAAACTTCATGGATAAAAAATTGTGAAATCTATGGTGAGAAAGTCGTGGTCAATTAACTAGAAAACTCAATCTGCTAACCTCAGAAAATAATACTGTAACTCGTGTCTCAAAATATACTATATACATATAATATATACACTAGATACTAAAAAAAAATACTCACTAACTTACTATACAAATAAATTAATTTAAAAAAAAACAAAGGACACTTAGGCGTCGAAGTACTCGCCCGCATCGCTGTCATCCGGAAACGTGCCCAGAACACTGGCAGCATTGCCACGTTGAATGGCAATGCTTACTAGATATATGTTTAACATTTTTGTGTGGAATAATTGTATTAAATTTGTGAAAACTATTCACAAATATTCAATTGATTTTAACGGTTTATTTGAATTTTATAAAGGTTTATTTAGAATACTCAATCCTCCTATGGTGCAGACGGAGTGTTCCAAAACTCTCCATCTTTGCCTAAATAAATTCTTAATATTCTTACTCTGTTTTACGAGTGTAATTCAAAGTCAATTTTTGAAACAAAAACCTGGATGTAAAACATAATAGACAGTAAATAAAAAATACTTTCTTTTCAACGTCCCGTTTGAGTGTTCCATGTTGTAGCGTTTATTTATTTAACACGAACGTTTATACAAACTGCGGCCACGTCAGAAATTGTGAAAATGTTGTCACTAAAGTTTAACACGTTTTCTTTTTCTTTTGAATGCTTAGTTTTAACAATAATCAACTTTATTATATTTCTAAGCGACAAAATTGTGTGGGTAGACATAATTTTGTCGGACACATTTTTGGTCTACCCTTCTAGGGACTACAGGTAGCAGTAATGCTAGCGGTGCAAAATGCAATGTTCCCCGCGCATATAATTTAGCAGTAAGGCTAGTCGTTTTCCCAGTGCCGCGCCGTGGCAATAACTTGCATGTGTTCCATATACAAATGTAAGAAGTGCCATTGTGCCTAAGTTCATGGTCATTTGAATAGACTCTAACAGTAACTTGGATTTTATTTACTCTCCTTTCTCCAAACACGATACTCAAAAAGGTCCCAACAACCCTCATTACGCATGATGAATCAACAACAGTTCACCCTTAGTAACAAGCGTCCTTACTAATAAGCGTATTATAGCAGATTAATAGTTAATCACCGATTTCTCTCTTTCAGTCGTCAGTAATTTGACTTTCGAAAGAAGAAGACAAAGCGTTGTTTATTAGTAAGGGGGTGAGGTTCTTACTTAGGTCACTTTGGCATCCATAATAACTTTAACCCTTCCGAATCATCATCATCTGCCTAGCCTTTTCCCAACTATGTTGGGGTCGGCTTCCAGTCTAACCGGATGCAGCTGAATACCAGTATTTTACATGGAGCGACTGCCTATCTGACCTCCACAACCCAGTTACTGGGTAATACGATACCCCTTGGTAAGACTGATTGTCAGACTTTCGGGCTTCTGACTACCCGTAACGACTGTAACCCTAACTTTAACCCTTCCGAATATCTGTTTTAATGTTATAACATTTATTACATTAACATCGGGCGCACGGCTTGACATAATAATAGGCCATATAATTAAATTAATTGGTTTTCCGTTCATAATTCCCTCTGTATCATTGTTTATTACCAAAACAGGTTCTTCATTATAATTCAAAATAAACTACCCTGTAATTTTAATATTAATTGCAGCAGCCACCAACTCATTCTACCTTTCCAATAATCAATATTTGAATAACTAAAATCATAACAAAGGATTATATACTCGTAATTCCATTGAAGCAACAGTTTATATTTGCCTAAAAGTTGGCCCAATAACATACGCACACTGGAACTTATGCAATATCCATTGCTTCATTTACCTAATACATTGATGGATCTTCTAATTACAAATGCAGTAATGGACGTATTTCATTAGCCAACAACCAATGTGTGTAGGCATACAATGAATCATTTGTGCGTAATATACGGGATCAAGCAAAATACATTAGGTTCATAAATCGCTCGGATGCGTTACGAACTGTGATTAAAGCTAAGTCGACATAATATTGCGATTTTGTTCTGTTATTTAGTGAATATGAATGATTATTGAGTTCATGGTTGAATTTTCAGACCTTATGGGAATATTTTGGGAATGTATAGCATAAGTCAGTTAACTTTTGAAGTTCCGTGACCATTAACCCTTCGTAGTATCGAACGTGGATCCACGCGAGACACAATGGATTTTTGCAGAACTGACACACACACCACACACACGCCATGCCTGAAATCGCCTCTCTAGTCTCCACACTGGAATTCGTACGCGGAGCCCCAAAGTACAGGCTACTTACTACTACTTTGGGGCTCACTGGCAAATAATATATTGTAACCTAGCAGTAGGTAATATTTTAAGTTACTCGAGCTGAGACTACATATCTCAACTTGCTGTTAAACTGTGAACCTGCTTAATGTATTACCTAAACAGTAAATATTTTCTATTTCTATTTTAATTGTTTCTGTAATTATTCATCGATATATCGAGTCGACTTGAGTCAATACATCCCTAATCGAAGTAGATTTTGATTATGACAATATGAATGAACCTGAACGTCCCTTGGGCTCAGAAAAGGATTTTCAAATTAAGAAGGATAAGCATTATCAGCTTATAATATTTCCTCTACTGAGACACATGCTTACTCTCTGCGAGAGCGAATGGGTCGTGATCCACTACGTGGGCCCATTACGATTTTTTGGCTGTCACATATGTCCTCGAGTTTCGCCACATCTCGAAGTTTTAGTTCTAGGACATGCTGGTTTCCACACGGTGTTTCCTTTCCTGTTTTAAATTGATTTATATATTCTTATATATACTTTATTATTCACCAGAAAATATATAACAAAAAATACTTTTTATCGCTTTCTGCGATCCCTAACAGGCAACATCGTTTCAGCCCAAAGACGACCACTTCTGTACATATGTAGGTTTCCCCGAAATACCGCCACTTCGACCGGTGATTTGAATTTTAACTTTACAAAAATTACAGTAATCTTATTCTTGCTGCTTCTATTAAACAGTCTCCTCTAATTCTTTTTCATTTCTCATACTCGGAAAGTAGTGTTTGTTTAATGCGAATAGCGGGTGGAAGACGCTGCTTCCCACCTTAGGGCGGGAAAGACTCATAGTAATAGCTTCCCTCTCTAGGGCGGGAATGAATTTTAAAAATAGAACTAAATTGGTTAGGTAGTCAGCTACGATTTTTTTTACATAATTAAGAAAAATGATGCGGTCTTGTGAGTGTATAAACAGCCAGTTTGAATAAAAAAAATACATATTAAGCGGGACGGCCCGCGGCGGTTACGCGGTGTGTTCCATGTTTAAAATAGTACACAAATTGTTCTAACATCTCAATTAATTTTAAATACGTACCTACTATTCATGTTATTATCATCAATATTTTAGAAAAACCACTATTTTTAACTTTCCTTATGTTCGAAATGAAAAGTAGAGTGTTTAACACGGGTGAAAGTCATCAATTCCTACTCGGGCTATAGGGCGTATGGGAATAAATTCCTTTCGACCCTCGTATAACAATCTACTATTCCTACTATATTCAACATCACCAGAAAAGGTAACATATTCAAAACCCAATCAAATTCCAGCACCCTTACCTACACTCCCTACATCTCCATCTTTTCCATATCCGATAACAAAGTAGTTCATGAATGAAAAATATTTCATATCTAAGTGCAATACTCCTCGCACTTGTGATTCAGAGTCAGTCAGTTCTACGTGAGCGGGGCTTACGCACTCACCTGTACCGCTGATATAGGGAAACTGGAACGGCTGACCTTTGGAGCGTAGTGACTATTGACCTGAATAAACGAACTAGACTAGATTAAATGTGTTCGGGTTATGCTTTCATTAATAATGTTATGTGAAGCTAAGCTATGTCTGTGTGTCTGTCTAAGTAATTAGTGTGTATTGAATACTGTAGTACCTATACATATCTATCGAATGGCATTCAGAACGGGTGATGGAACCTCAACGTTTGTCCCAAGTTTAGTACTCATAATAATAAAAAATTAATTCAAAGTCGCTCAGTGCGCTATGGAGCGAGCTATGCTCGTTGACCGGCTGGCCGGTGGAGCAGACGAATCCTGGAATGGAGACCGGGTAACGCCAAGCGTAGTGTGGGACCCCCCACACTACACTGGCTTAACTGCGACAGACTGGATGGCTTGCCTGGACAGCCTGGGAGAGGCCGATGTCCAGAAGTGGACTGTGATAGGCTGAGGTGATTGATTGACATGATAATCACCAAATGTGGCCCTAATTCACTCAGATTATTTATTTATATAAGCATAAACTCCAGCTCCATCGGTATTGGCAAACATCAAAAAACCTTTTTACAAAAAAAAAAAACAGCCGACTTCCAAAAAAGACACTACAAAGTAAAAAATAAATTTCGGAAGTCGGTGTCGTTGGTTTCGCACTTTCGTTGTTTTTTTTTTAATTAAATTGCTCTTGACTCTAGTCTAGGTCAAAGGTGACAGAGACAAAGTCGATGATGGAGCGAGCTTATCCAGAAGAAGCCTGTTCACTCTCACTTTGCAGAGATTTTTGTTTGCCACCGACTTCTGAAATTAAAGTTATTTTTTACTTTGTAGTGTCTTTTTTGGAAGTCGGTTGTTTTTTTTTTTTTTTTTGTAAAAATGTTTTGTTTTTCACTTTTAAGTTGCACTTTCCCCACACAAATTCGTATAACACTACTTGCTATGTAAATATCAGTGACAGGAAGTCATTATAACATCATCAATATAACTAAGTGGCAAAAAAACGTATTATTGAATCTAACTCAAAAACTACCCATGCAAAGTTAATAAAAGTTATAGACCACCCTAATCCGTTAAAAAAATAATTTTTGAAATCGATTCACAAATTGCCGGAGATATCGCGTAACAAACATACAAAAAAACACACAGTCGAATTGAGAACCTTCTCCTTTTTGAAGTCGGTTAAAAATACAACTATCCTATAGAATTTTGTATCCTATTGTATTTTATCCTATGATTTTTTTTTTTGCGACAAGCACGCTTATAATCACCCAAACGTAAGAATAATGTCTTATAACTAAGTAAACACATAATATTATCTGCGAGATGAGTATTTTTAATTTTATTAAATGAGAAGAGGCCTTGGTCCTACAGTAGGACAATAATAGGCTCGTATATTTCTTCCTGAATTCATTCTAGGACCACAGGCACACAGGTGCATACATACAGACATTCAGTGCTCATTAAGAATATTTGTGAAAGCTACGCTATTGAAAATCTTTTCTAAAATTAATTATACGTCCCATCCAGCAAAGCAAGTCCAAGTGAGCCGGCGTCTCATTTGTTTTGCACGACGCACGTAATAACGCGATCAAAACATATGAGAATTTTGACAGCGACGCGTGATGTGAAAGCTTAAATTGTAAGGGAGAATTTATTTGGAGTGAATCGTCAGCGCTGGAACACTCGGAGATGTTTGGGGAACGGTTGACCTTGATGTGTCATCGCTGGCAGTTATTGAGGAAGTGGGATATTATTTTGGGACGACATTTTTATAAGGACTCATATTAGGAGGCATTTAGGAATGGAGAATGTCTTTCTTTTTGCATTTGGTTTCCACTTGATGGAATACAAAAAATTTAAATATGAATTGTATAATAGAAGATAATAATTATGGCAAAGGAGGTTGATAATGATAGATATTCAGGACTCTGAACTTAACTACAAAATAACAAAGTGTTCATTTTTAATTCTGCCGGGCTACTTACAAATTCAAATGACACAGTAAGTCCCTCACACACGGAACCTTTAAAGCATACGTTGTGAACCTCTGTCAGTGGCTTTTTGCGTCTCTAATAACGTTACCCAAATACTAATTCATATATGCGAGTTCTGCTGGGAGTCTAAATTAACAATAATTAGTACTCTTTGAAGTGGTCATGGTTCTGGTCCGGGATTTCAGACTGAAACTCTACTTCATTTAGTTAGCTTTCGTGGAAATAAGTTTTTACCAAATCCCAGTGCTCTCTGGGGCACTAGTTTATTATATTAATGATAGATGTTTGCCAGAGAAAAAAATTTAGTAATGTATGGTGTACTCCATGTAAAGTCAGGGTAATTAATTGATAAGCAAATTAAATAACAACTTAATTTGTTTATTCAAATCACAACTGTCTAATCACTTCTGCGACAGTTGGATGAAATGGCTGCAGTACGGGAAAATGACGAGCTTAACAATTATTTTTTTTGACGCATCGTTATCATTTTAGCCGAAAAACGTCCACTGTGCTGTACATAGAGGTCGAAGTGGAGGTGCTTGGGGGAGCCAAGCACCTCCACTTCGACCGGTTCTGTGCTTCTCGCATCCAAAGAGTTTCTGCGGCCTTCACAAGGTCGACGGTCCACCTTGTTGGAGGCCTTCCAACGCTACGTCTTCTGGTACGCGGTGGCCACTCCAGAACTTTTCGACTCCATCTATCGGCGGCATTTTTCTGACTGTTTTAGGCAGATATACTTTACTACTCGCCTTGCCAACACAAACAGTCTAGTCAATTAGCTAACAATTAGATGGTCTTGGTGCCTGCGTGCACTTAAAAAGATTAAGGCTAGGTCTAGAAAAAAGAGCATGACAGACTGCCGGTATGTATCAATTCTTGTTATCTGACTTCCACGATGTTAACCTGACGATTAGTACAGTCAACCCACTGACAAGTATTAAAAATGGACTTGTGATAATCTATGTATATATATATATATATCTGTACTAATAATAAAGCTGAAGAGTTTGTTTTTTTGAACGCGCTAATCTCTGGAATTTCTAGTCGGATTTAAAAAAATATTTTTGGATTTGATAGCCCAATTCTGAAGCCGAGCAAAAGGCAAAAAAGGCAGAAAGAACACACTAATAGCGCGGGCAGGCGACGCGATGCGGCGGGGTGGATCGGGAAACAAGTTTCACGTGGACGAAGTAGCGGGCAGAAGCCATTAGAAAATAAATGTGCCTCTTCAAATGTCTTAAAGTTCCTGAATGATTTATTTATACCAGCAGCACGCACCCCGCGTTTGCACCCGCATAAGTGTCGATCCCGTGGAAATATCAGTATAAAAAGAAAAGAAAGAAAATACATTTATTTAGCACATACTAAAAGACACAGTACACCAGAGACATACTCGTACATCAGATTAAAACAAATAAAAAAGTCCGATGTAAGAAATTAGCAGGAAAGTGTGCCTCACGGCTGCGCCAAAAAGGCCCCGGTTCAGCAAAAATGTCAGACAACTAGTGCTTGACGCTGGTTTTCAACTGGACCCTGATGTGTGAGGTGACGGATGTAAGTCAGTTTTATACTGCAATGTTACGAAAAAAAAAATATATAAAAAGAAAAAGAAAAGAGATAAAAAGTATCTTATGCGTTATATATTCTAATGTATAAGCTATGTATATTACTGTACAGTTTCAATCAAAATCCGTTCATTCGTTTTCGCGTGACAGCGTAACAAAAATTAATCCATCCATCCTCAAAAACTTTCACCTTTATAATATTAGTGTGATTATATTTTTAATATTATAATATAAGAAAGTAGATTTAGTATGATAGGATAAAATGGATAGCACACATGTAAATCTATGAGCTTAAAACGAAAACACTCAATAAAAGGTGGTTCTACTGACATTTGCAGTGACACAGTTGGATTAGCACCCTGACATCTAACCCCTTTTGAAAGGTCGCTGTGAATAGGGAGCAAATTTATGTAGCTAGACCTTATTTACGACAAGCATTAGCCGAATTCACACAGACCAGGGAATCATGACATACAGGGAAGGAGGTACATACTCGACAGTGAGTGTTACAAGGATGCCAATGCCGATGATGCTGATTAACCGGATTATAAATACACGCAAATTGATGGGATTATATTTTGGCGGATTACGTTAATTGCTTCAATATTTATCGAGTCGTTTGCCGAATTTCTGACAGAATTGTACCATAACATGATATTTTTAGAATGTTGTGTTAGTTATTAAGGAAAACGAGTTTTTCGAGTATTTTATTAAAGGTGGAATGGTATCGCTTCGTCGTATTTCGGTCAAGAATGGATCTTCGCACGCATTTTCTTTATGAGACGTCATTCTAAATAAAAGTTACTATTTTGCAAATTATTGAAGCATTTCATATTGAGGAAGCCAATACCTATGTAGGTAATACAAATAATGTAGTACCCAAGTAGTGTTCATAGAACTACTTAGGCACCAACAGCAGGAAAAGTAGGTAGAAAGACATCATTCAAGTTTTCTTTGAAAGCGAGGAAGGAATTGACTTTTCCCAGAAGTGGACAGTTGTATATTATTATTCAAAGGATTATTCATATAAACTGGATATCGAAATCCTTATTTCCATACTAATATTATGAATGCGAAAGTTACTCTGTCCTATACACCACGCCAATCGCCGCCGTATTTAGGTTTAGAATAATTTCAAATTTCATAACGCGCGCGTTATGCATATATCTATAAAGGCAAAAGTTTGTGTGAGGGTGTGTGTGTGTGTGTGTGTGTGTGTGTATTTATATGTTTGTTACTTCTTCATGCTCAAACGGCTAGACCAATTTTGATAAAATTTTGTCTGGAGGTAGCTGACACCCTGGATTAACATATAGGCTACTTTTTATCCCATGTAAGAAATTGCTTCTTGCCAAATTTCATGATTCTAGGTCATCGGGAAGTACCCTATAGGTTTTGATTTATTTGCGAGTATCAAAATATGTCCCATAAATGGCCGTATTTTTTATTGCGTTGACTTAGAAACTTAATTTTTTAGAACTCCAAGGGACCGTGGTAGACCTACGTATTTGATATTAATATCAACTTGATTGATACCTCCACGCGGTCCTGACGCGTGGATGTATCAATCAATTTGAAGAATAAGGGTCTTGGCAGATTGACAGACAGACGGGCGGACCGACGGAAGGACAACGAAGTGATCCTATAAGAGTCCCGTTTAATCCTTTTGAGGTACAGAATCCTAAAAATTATGAAATACAAAATGCACGAAGACGGAGTCACGGCTCAGACAGTCAGCCTCAGGTAAATAATAGTAAAAGGAAGGAGAAACTGAAATAAAAACACAAAAACCCAAACATAAAAACAAGCAAAGATATTAGAAAAAGGATAAAATAAAGAGAATTCCGCTTGCATTACTGACTTACTCAAACAAAAACGTAAAGACACGACAATCGATGGATACTCTTCATATGTTCAAAGCGACGAAATGCTCGTAGTCAATGAACTGTGTAAACTTCTTTGATCCGCGACGCTATAGTTCGTAGCTTCAGTGCTCTTTCATATTTGTTCTCGTTTTTATTTGTTTTGTATTGAACGATTTTAAAGATGAAAGTATTTTTAATGGATTATCTACTCGTGAAAGTTCTGGATTATAAAAAAATCGTTGATAGCTTTTGGAAAATAGGTATATTCTGATTTTGATGATCAGTATTTTAAGACCACCACCTTACCTGCCTACTCTACCGTCTTTGTCTACTCATTTGTTTATTTCTTGTATTTGATATTTAATTTTATTACTGTGACCTTTATCGGGAGATTGTTTTAGATTTTAGAGGGGCCCGTGGCTAAATAATAACAGCCGCACAGGTCGATCGATCAGGTTAAGCTACGCTTGCCGCGGTTGGTCTGTGGATGGGTGACCATCTTTACATACCGAGACCCCTCCGTGCCTCGGAAAGCACGTTAAGCCGTTGGTCCCGGCTGTCATTCGTGGATCTTTGACAGTCGTTACGGGTCGTCAGAAGCCCGAAAGTCTGACAACCAGTCTTACCAAGGGGTATCGTATTACCCAGTAACTGGGTTGTGGAGGTCCGATAGGCAGTCGCTCCATGTAAAATACTGATATTCAGCTGCATCCGGTTAGACTGGAAGCCGACCCCAACATAGTTGGGAAAAGGCTAGGCAGATGATGACTGTGACCTTTATCATTTGTACATACTCATTCTTTTATTTTAATTGCATTGATATGTTATTATATTCTACAGTATTGTGAAATTTTGGAGTATTCCAGTTTGAGCACCTATTTATTTATTTTCTGTATTATGGGTATAGCCTGAATTAAATTAATTTTATTTTATTAAAGCTGCGTGTATCGAAGTCAAGCCGGCTACTAGGGTGGTATAAAGTGATAGTGTTACTCATCCTGAGTAGTATACAGGATGTCCCTCGAAGTATGGATCAAATCGAATAGGGGCGTGGGCAGAGTCATTTCCAAACTTTTTAACCCTGAGAATGGCGGTGATTTTTACGGTTCAAAAGTTATGACCAATTTTTGTTTTTTTCAATCACTTCGCATAGTAGGTACTCAAAGACAAATATCATTAAAAAAAACTATCTACAAAAATTAAATTTACAGCCCTGAGAGTTTTTTTTTTAATTCTGTGGTGTCTGGGAGAAACCTGATAACTCCATTTTCGTCATTTTTTTAGTTTGGTACTATATTGTTATTAAAAAAATTCATATTTTATTTTGGTCTATTGCTGATAAGTGTAACTATCATAGGAGTAGGAGAATCGTAGCGGTGGTTGGCTTTTTCTACTTTACCTAACTGATAAACTTGAACCTTAAAAGTCTTATACTGAAAAATTACGTTTTTAGACTTAACAGGTTTCTCCCAGACACCACAGAATTATTTTTTTCTTTGAGCACTATGCAAAGTAATTGAAAAAAAACAAAAACAGGTCATAACTTTTGAACCGTAAAAAAATTCACACACATTCTCAGGATTAAAAAGTTTGGAAATGACCTTGCCCACGCCCCTATTCAATTTGATCCATACTTCCAGGGACAGCCTGTATAGCTACCTGCTGCGACGTCACCAATTTGAAAATACTTACTTATCTTCAGGGTTCGGGATCCAAAAAGGTAGGCTAGTATTTGTTACACAAACTTAACTGACAAAACAGTAATTAACTATCGTTTCAGCACGTTGTATGTGAAAATGATTCCGCGAGTTTTGAAATTAAATTATTTAGGCGTAATCTTAGTAATTCCATTTCAACCCATATCACAACACACTGGAATTCCAAATCTAAAGCAATGACTATAAAGTCTTTCTTTATTAAATAGAATACTTGTTTGCCTCATTAGATTCTGCTGAAAACAAAAAAATAAAAACGAAAAAACTCGAAAATTCTAAAGCCCACACAACATTACCATAAATGTCACTAAATAATTAAATTTACGCTCTAAAAATGTAATTTACTTGCACAGATGACAGAGTACGCAACAAAACCCCGTCAACGCAACACTTGTACACAAAATTATTCACTCCGCTCACTTCATTCATTCATTCGTTCCCCCTGACGTACAAATTGTATTCGTAAGCTTAAATTATTGCGTTCCGGCGTCTCGAATACGAAATTATAATTGTGTGCTTAGTGGCGCCTTGCTCACACTGGCTGCGTGTTTTAAACATGTATACGAAAATGTGAATATGTTCGCCTTGAAGAATTACGAAGACATTGTGTACTGTAAAGCCTATTCAAACTTATGTTTCAAATCAAAATTATTTCAAGTTAAACAGTTAAACGGTGAAGGAAAACATCGTGAGGAAACCGGCATGTCCTAGAACCAAAAATTCGAAGACATGTGACATCTGCCAACCCGCACTGGGACTGCGTGGCGGATTACGGCCCACTCCTTCTCATCAAAATGAGGCCTGTATCCCAGCAGTGGGAACATTATAGGCTGTTTATGATTATGACAAATTAAACAAATATCAACTTTATTTTAAAGGTAATTAAGTTGATTTAACACTGACTAGAGTTATGTAGGATTTAAAGTTATTTTTCCATAAACTCATATTTGTTTACATTTTTGGCAAATAAATCGCGAATGCAGATTAGGTATGTGTCTATTGTATCAGATTGACAATGACAGGATTAACTTAAGGTTTTTAAATTTCATAGAGTAGAAAAATGGTAATCATGATCCTACCTAGCCTTTTCCCAAATATGTTGGGATCGGCTTCCAGTCTAACCAGATGCAGCTGAACACCAGTATTTACCCCTTGCTAAGACTGGTTGACAAACCATGGATCCTTGCATGGATCACCTTGGTTGGTTGAGTCGAAAAATGGTATGGTTTAGAAAACACATTTTAGGGGTTTCTGTCCTGGGTGCAGTTGTCTTTAAGTCATAAATTCTAGTTTCACACCAAAGTAAAAGATTTTTGTCATGATCATCAAGCAATTAACTCAGCTTGCTGATAATGATTGCATGTTTGAAATTCGTTTGTGACTAAAAGTTAAGCTTTCAGTTTTTGTTCAAAACTTAAACTACTGTCTAGATAAAACCTCCTAAGTGTGCACTAAATTACATTTTCTGTGTTTGAAAATAGTCGTCTGTGTGAGACAGCCATGCTCTGTAGTTTATTTGTGTGTAGCAGAAAATTGTCGAGTCTTTAGAACCCTATTTCTGTTTCTTATTGTGAATTGCTATATATATTTTTGGTACTAATATTTCGTGCTTTATATTAACTACCATAAATAATGTTTCAGTCACTAGTTTTGTATTTTTCTTTTAACTTTATTGTTTGAGTTAGGGGTTCAAATCAATATTATGTGTTTTGGTTACTTCTGAGGTCAATAATTTATTCATCAAGTCACGATAAATTTAAGTTTCGGGCCTTCTGTCATTTGTTCATTGTTTTACATAATGTGGTTTCAATAACCTTGTTTATTGTGATATAACTGAAGTCCTGAGCCTGTAGTCTCTATGACACAATGAACTAACCGCGCGAAATGAACATAAAATTGGCGCGATTAGCCAAGGAACTGACGTGACGTGACGTGAATCATTGAGTGGTCATAGCGAATTAGGGCCCTGTTTGAGTTATTATATGTTACTGTTTCTAGCAGACCGACAAACGATACTTTAACTAAGCATACCAGTAGGTATGCTTAGTTAAAGTATCGTTGTTGTAACAACTTATGTCAGTTGCAGTAACAACTGACATAGAGCGCTTCAAGCTAATGCCCATTTTAGCTAACACTCAACGACACCTAACTGTAATGCCTAAATATTGATGCACGTTGGATTTTCAACCCTCGGTCCTAAACCGAGCGTTAAAAATCTAACAGAGCGCTTTTGTTTAGACATTACATTTTGGTATCGCCTAGTGTTAGACGAAAAGGAAACAGCTGCTCTCCTATAATACTCGTCTCAAAAATTTCGAGATGCACTCGTTATCAACTCGAAGAGTAGTTATTGATGCCTTGGTTCTCTACAAGTTGACTGCCCAACTCCTAAAGTTTCGTGGCCCGGATTCGGTAACGTGACGCTTTACGGGGTTTGGTTCTATTATGTTTTCTGTTTGTATTGTTTTTTCAACACCCGTCCTTCCGTCCTCGCCGTCGAGGCCTGTCGCGACACCCCGTACCATGTCCGCCCCGATCCTTGCTCGAGCCAGCCCGCGCCGCTGAGCCAGTAGTCCAAAATTCGTCCTTAAATAATACCGATCCAGCCCGTCCCTTGTTGCCCTCTCCCAGCGACGCCCTAAGCCGAGGTCCGAACCCCACAGGGAGTGCCCTTAGCGTGTAGTCGCTTAGTTTTTAAGTTTTTTTAGGCCCTGGCTGGAGGCCTTAATTTTGAGGCATCCACAGGCAAGTCCGGTTAAGCAGACGACAACCTCATAAGATGAACTGCGAGATGGCATTCCCAAAAAAAAAAAAAAGATCGATGACTCGCAGCTTAGAAGGCACAGTGGCCGATAGCCCCGCAGTCACCACTGTTGTCATAAGCTTGACCTAAGCGGAGGCCCCGTCGCCCTCAGGAATAGCAGAGCTAGGAGGTTAAGCGATAGGATAGCCCCGCAGTCCATCCCTGGAACCACACATAGCTAGGTTTTGTCTGGACAACTTTTGTACACTAGAACTTATTGTCTATAGTGAATAAATTCCTAACTGTCATCGTTGGTTTCATTCAACCGCCACCATTATAATAATCATCATAATTAATAACAAAATTATTGACTCAATTACAATAGTAAAACAGAATGTTAAATTACCACATAGACCGCTTAGTCAACATTAAACAATGAGTGAAACAAATGGAACAATGTAAAACAGACTCCATTCAACTCGTCGTTCTATAGTAAACACGATTGTCGATTAATATAATATCAAACCAATATGCGAGCGTTCTTGTTAATCTAATTAATATGGGTTATAACCATTAACGTGCTACTTTGTGCAACTAAATTCCGTAATGCTACATCTGTCAGTGGTCGCCATTGAATCAGTTATGGCTGCTCTTATGCATATATCTTACTTGTAATCTAACACCCTTACTAATAAACGTTGTATAGCGTCTGTATAGTTACACAACGCTTTGTCTTCTTCTTTCGAAAGTCAAATTACTGACGACTGAAAGAGAGAAATCGGTGTGTAACTATTCATCTATATATATAAAATTCAGAGTCCTGACTGACTGATATATCAACGCACAGCCTAAACCGCTGGTCCTAGAGACATGAAATTTGGAGGATGTGTTCTTTGTAAAGAGTGGATATCCACTAAGAAAGGGTTTTTCGAAATTCCATCCAGAAGAGGATGAATGGAAGGAGGGTGAAATTTCACGCGGACGAAGTCGCGGGCAGAAGCCAGTCTGATATAATACATTAATAAATGTCATGTGTGTGTGTGCTAATTATATCTGTGTAATTTAACGCTAATTATATCTCTGTAATTTATATAGAACATCGGTCAGGCAGGGGCAATAGATTTTCCATAGTCCTTGATAACCAGTCCAATATTTTTGTTCCCATGTCTTGCAATAGTCCTACACCAACTAGGGGTTGTCCTTGGGTTCACTTGCATAGTGCGAACAAGGATAATCGCCAGTTGGTGCCTAATTTCATTGAAAAATTGGCTTCATTGGCTCCATGTAAAATACTGGTATTCCGCTGCATCCGGTTAGACTGGAAGCCGACCCCAACATAGTTGGAAAAAGGCTAGGCAGATGATGACATGGAGCGACTGCCTATCTGACCTCCACAACCCAGTTACTGGGTAATACGAATCCCCTTGGTAAGACTGGTTGTCAGATTTTCGGGCTTCTGACGACCCGTAACGACTGTCAAAGATCCATAAATGACAGCCGGGACCAACGGCTTAACGTGCTTTCCGAGGCACGGAGGGGTCTTGGTATGTAAAGATGGGCACCCATCCACGGACCAACCGCGTCAAACGTAGCTTAACCTGATCGATCAACATGTGCGGCTGATATTACCTAGCCACAAGTTCTTCTTCTTTACTATTAATTTGATATTTCTAGTACAGATAATGAAGAACTGGAACTCCGCGACTCATACAAGTGTTTCACGTAGGTAATATAAAGACGGAATGAGTGTTGAGAGTACACGCGCGTAAATCGTTTCAAATGAGTGCTTCATGAGTGCAGATAAATTACATTAAATCTGAGAGTTACGTGCCGGAAAATTCACCAATGTTTCACCCGGGATAAGGGTGACAATGAGTTTTGTGTGGCAGGTAAATTGATTTTAATGTTTCGTTTTCTTGTTTGAATTTTGTTCGAAGACGCAAAATTGAATCAAGATGCTCTGTGAATAATGATGATTTTCTTGTTTTTATTTTATGGAATTATATTGTAAATTCTGCCTGACCTTTCGGGGGCTGACATTGGATTGCGCCTGATCTCTCTCCGGTCGTGTCGGATTGCCGTCCCATCGCACTATGAGAATAAAGGAACATAGAGTGCACCCTGTGTTTGCACACACTTGTGCACTATAATATATTATCTCCTGCGTACTTGGCTAATCTCCGTTGAGATTGGCCACAGTGACCGAAATCGGTCGAAGGTATTGGAATAATATTGTTTATTCCCTTTTAAGGAAAACTGCTAAATGCGTATTATTATATTAGAAATAAAATTATACTCAAGATGATGATTTTTGATATCAAGATCTGAATAATGATGATTTCTTTTTAGTTATTTTAATTTTATGGATTTGTTTTTGTCACCACTGGGTTAACCTTTCGGGAGAAAACATTTAAGTTGTGTTATGTGTTGAAATCATGACGATGTTATCTGTTTTAAGGAAAACATGCTATATGGTTAGCTAATGGTTGGCTAGAAATAAAATTAACTTACAATAAGAAAACCTTATTTTGACTTGGTAATAAAAATGGCAAGAAAACAATAAAGACAAGCGCTGGGCAGCTTTTATTTGGAGCATCTTTCTGCAATATCACACTAGGCTTGTAGATTAGCTTTACGTCCTTTAGGCCCGTGCGTCGTAATATTTAAGAGGCTCAACGGCGGCCGCACTGTCACTGACGTATTTTATAGTGTAATAAATGTTATAACATTAAAACAGATATTCGGAAGGGTTAAAGTTATTTTGGATGCCAAAGTGAAACTAAGAACCTCAATGTTTAATGCAATAGCTGTCTATTAAATTCTTCTCAGGTAAAGGCCGCAACTTACGAGTTGTAAGTCGTGGGTTCGAACCCAGTCAGGCGCTTTATTTAGTGCAAAAAATGTTCTCAAAACGGTAAAAGAAAACATCGTGAGGAAACCGGCATGTTCTAGAATCAAAAATTCGAAGACATGTGACATCTACCAACCCGCTCTGTGCAGGGGAAAATGCCTCAAATCTACTTATAACAAAAATCTAGGTCGCCAGTTACTAAAACAAGATTTTTTACTTTATTAATAAAAACCAGCATCACAGTGCCAATTGCCGTTTTTCACAAGGCGAACAGGAAACATAATTACAACTTAGAAACTTCGTACCAAAAAAAGCGAAGTTCCGAGAAAGTCCGCGTTCGCAATAAAAGTAAGTACACCGTACATAACAAGTACTTGCTTTCTGAAGTTACTTAAGTATCTACTCAACAAGAATTATGAGGAGGTACGTGTTTCTCGGACTTTTTATTGAATTAAATTTACGTACTAATGAGTTTAGTTTGTATGCCTGTATGTATTGTTAATTTACTGAAGATGACGTCTCTAGACTGCGGCTGTATTTTAGGCACATAAAGGACAATGTTGCTTGTTTCATATTTTATAGGTCGTACATATTTGTCTCACGCACACGACGTAGCAGGTTGAGGGGCTTGTGGCTAAGTAATAACTTCCGCACGGGTCGATCGATCAGGTTAAGCTACGCTTGCCGCGGTTGGTCTATGGATGGGTGACCATCGTCACATACCAAGACCCACCCCTCCGTGCTTCGGAAAGCACGTTAGGCCGTCGGTCCCGGCTGTCATTCATGGATTTTTGACAGTCGTTACGGGTCGTCAGTAGCCCGAAAGTCTTTCAACCAGTCTTACCAAGGGATATCATCTTACCCAGTAACGGGGTTGTGGAGGTCAGATAGGCAGTCGCTCCATGTCAAATACTGGTATTCAGCTGCATCCGGTAAAATGGAAGCCGACCCCAACATAGTTGGGAACAGGCTAGGCAGATGATGACTTATTTGTCTCACACACACACGACGTAGCAGGCAGATGCAGCGCAATTTGATAAAACTGGGGCGTGAATCCCAACAAAAGGACTAGAAAATGGCAGTGCTTATATAAATTGGTCACCTGCAGTAGGCCATGCTGTTGTTCTGATGATAGGAAAAGATCTGAGATAATGAAAGATTATAAGAGAGAACATACCCTATTCTACGCCTTGGGTTGAAAAATCAAAATGTGATTTATAACAAAACAAAAGAAATTCAATTGTGTCTCATTAGCCGCAGTTGAGCTACATAACACCTGTCAGCAGTGGTCATTCGCCTCATAGGCAAGATGTACGTCATTGTGAACAGCGGGGCAATTGCGTAACACATTATCAATCGGAATCGGTTTCATTTTGACAGTTCAACAACATTCATTGCGTTATTAACGTGTTGAGCAGACAAAGGATGTCACCAAAATCTGCCCAAACGAAGTACAAACTAGATTACACTGAATAATATTGTATTAATATTCATTCTTTATGGATGGCGAGAATAAAATAACATAACAAAAAGCACGCTATTTCGGCACCCTTTCATCGGCACAACTACCTACCCACGGATATCAATATCTATGTACCTACCATACTTATTAAAAAAAAAAACTGTCAAGTTGACAGCTGTCTTCTGTCGGCTTCAAACACTGTTGCACTAGTGTTTACATTCTCTTTGCACTGTTTCACATTTGTTTCGCTTAGAATATTTATAAATAAGTAATTCAATCTGAATTCAATAATAATCCGTACCCCGAAACGCAGAAACGACGGAATGATAAAATGTGAATGACATTTACGAAAATGTCAGCTCGAGTGTCAACCAAATGTAACACAATTGTACATGTAAAGTTTCTACTTAATTGTGTTACAGGTAGGTATTTAAAATAATAATATAATTCAATATGTTGTTTTAAATTATGTAAGGATAAGCATACAATTATTTTCAAATTCCTCTATTTTTTCTCTACGATTTGGTACACGTGTACCTCGAGGTACAGACGCCAGCACATCATGCTACCCGAAACTGTAAAATTTTCCCAATCAACTTTGAACCTTATGCTTTAGTGATAAAGTTGAAAATCTATTAAAGAAATTTGACAGATTGTAGTAGCTTGATGTGCTGGCGTCTGTACATGTTTGGGCAAAGTTGTATGGGCTTTTGTTGACCTCCTTTTTCGAACTTATGAAGCAATGGATTAGCAACTTGCTTCAAAATTATTCAGATTCTGATTGATACTGTGCTACGCAATAAGGGTGCAGGATTGAGGCAAACACGCCACAATAACGCAATTTCTTGTCTTAGTGCTACCTTAGGACTACCTTAGGCATAACTGACACTTTACTTGTTTTCAGCTCAGGTTTATTTTGCACTGTATCAAAATGTTCAAGAATTGAGGAAAAACATTTTAGGAAAATGGCTGCTTCTATGAAATTATACCTACTCAGTCTTAAAATAAGTTGCATGACTCACTTTAGTTCCTCGACTTACTTCATCAAAAACCGATTCAGACAAACATCAAGAAACTCCCACCTCAATTATTATTAGACCCTGTATCATCTGCCTAGCCTTTTCCCAACTATGTTGGGGTCGGCTTCCAGTCTAACCGGATGCAGCTGAATACCAGTATTTTACATGGAGCGACTGCCTATCTGACCTCCACAACCCAGTTACTGGGTAATACGATACCCCTCGGTAAGACTGGTTGTCAGATTTTCGGGCTTCTGACGACCCGTAACGACTGTCAAAGATCCACGAATGACAGCCGGGACCAACAGCTTAACGTGCTTTCCGAGGCACGGAGGGGTCTTGGTATGTAAAGATGGTCACCCATCCACGGACCAACCGCGGCAAGCGTAGCTTAACCTGATCGATCGACCCGTGCGGCTGTTATTATTTAGCCACAAGCCCCTCTTATTAGGCCCTGTATACAGAGCGTATATCTGCCGTCTCAGGAGGATAGGAGAGCGTCGATAGACCGACTAATTCAATCATGTATTCACAGATCCAATTTATGTAAGAGACTCCCAATAGTGGGGATCGGTTACTATTACCATGATATTTTGGGCAGGTATAAGAAAATAAGTTAGTTTTATGTTATTTGTGGAATTAGATGATAACGGCAGTAAAAGATGAAATTGATCGTTTTCTATGCCTGATTGAATCAACTGATTACTTGGTAAGTAAATAGATAAATAAACATAACACTAAAAAAACTATAGGTACCCATTTGTTTAGCTTCAAACGCTTTCAAAGCCCATACAGGGTGTGAACTTCAAGCTATTACATGATTCGTAGTCTTCATAAAATATCAGGCCGTACGTCAATTTAAACTCGAATTTACAGCAGCTGCTGTCATGGAAAAATGCTAAAGTTGATGCCGGATACGAAATTTAGGACAGGATAGATCCCACAATGATTACTTATGTGCTGAGAGCAGGTAACGTGTGCTTTGCTAGACATTATGATCATTGCCTTTCCCAGATGGAGAGTTTCTTTAAGGACATCAATAGGTACATCAATACGACAAAAACACAGGCGTTCTGCAGTGTTTATGTGTCTATATATTAGGTACTGTACCTCAAAAAAGTCCGATAGCACAACATAAAAATATTAAAAGAGCACAACACACGCATAGCTCCACAAAAATCCAAGTTTAAACTACCATAGCATTCCGCCGTTCCTGAGCCTAGGTCGATGTGCTCAACAAAACGAATCCCGGTTTCCGCTGATGCGTTTCTGGGAAAAGGCATTGCAAGTGTACCTTTGTTACAATAAACTCTATATTATAAGACTTCAATGGTAGAATCAAAATACTCACAAGTTACATCACACAAGCATAAAGCTCCACAAAAATCCGAGTGTGAACTGCCACACCATTGCATATTTGCACCGTTCCTGAGCACAGGTCGATGTGCTCAACAAAACGAATCCCGCTTTCCGCTGATGCGATTGTCCGCTCAATTGCACTTCAATTTTACACAGCAGGCGGGCTTAAATGTCTTTTGTGTTAAAACTCGGTTATTGTGTAATATGCCTAAGTTTTGTTTTCTGTGTTACAAGTTGGAGCTGGTATTGTGTAATGAAGCAATTGAATGGTTTGAAGAATTAACTGAGAGAAGTATGAAATGAGGTTTTTTATAAGCTACACAAAACATGAAGAAATGGAATGGACGTGGATGGATTTTATGTTTATAAGAAAGAAAAAAAATCTTTGTTATTTTATTTTTTATTTTTCGTGCCATCATTTCGAATGATGCGCTGATGCGGCGAGTGCGCGACAGCTCCAACAACTTGGTGGCTATAGTAGCCGACAGGATGGACAGTCCAATGATGTGGCAATGGATGACCACTCATCGTGCGTCATTCCAATATTTAAAATAAGTTGTTTTAGGGTATTTTTTGTGTAGGTATGTGTTTTCATGTATGTTTTTGTGTATAAAATTGTAATGTGTGTTGTTTATGGACTTATGGTCTGAAATAAATTTATTATTATTATATATCCTTTATTTCATTATTTACATATAAATTATATTTTTAAATATTAGCATATAAAATATATAAAAACATTTAAAATATAAAAAATAGTAGCCCACCGGTATCGGGAACAGGGTCCAAGCTACCGGCG
This sequence comes from Hydraecia micacea, assembly GCA_914767645.1. Lineage (NCBI taxonomy): Eukaryota > Metazoa > Arthropoda > Insecta > Lepidoptera > Noctuidae > Hydraecia > Hydraecia micacea. The sequence continues at coordinate 3,722,115 of OU611781.1, forward strand.
ATCAGGGCTCCAGAGAGAGGAACCTCCTATTATTATATATTATTATTATTATTTCTTTGGAGACTGATTTGTATGATTCTAGTCCGCATTAACCCAGGCTAAGGACTTTTTTGTAACAAACCGAAATATTATAATATCATTGTAATGGAGACATCGCAGTAAGCATCACGTTTCCGTATTTTTGTTTTATGGGTTATGAATCTAATATAACGTTATAAATATGTTATTATTATTTTATGTGCTTTTCATGAATACACGTGTAAAACCACAAACCTTGACCTAACAAAATAACGATGTCGGTATTCCATTTTATGTCATAAAGGTGAACATGTAAATATTTGTTCGGACACTACAGGAAATTCTATAGACACAAATTTTAGAAGTACACAAAGGCTGACCAAAGCTGTTAGGAGTACCTGCCACATAGAACGTGTACTACCGTCGTGCGTCCAACGTATCGAGTGACAAACACTTACCATGTGGCTGCCGTTCAATTTATACCTCTCACGTTGTCCTCCATTCGAACTCGATCATAGATTAAGAAAACTGTATGGAAGCGAAAAGTTCTCAAAGTATCTGAAGAAAGTAAACAAACCCCGTTAAAGTTAAACTCTTACACAATCACTCATTAAAGGAAATTAGCGTTACAATCGATGTATTTAGAATGTTTCAACTTTAGTTACCAAATTTTACAAAATTTATTGTTTGAGTAATATTATTAAATTGTAATTGAAAAACCAATGACTATAATTGAGATTATAAAGTTACCTCAATAATTGAGATTATAATATTATATACACCTCAATTTACTGTCGAATGAAAAACATTTTGTAAGTGGCACTACAACTTGGCGTCCGCAGGTAAGTTTTCCAACACATTTGTTTACTTTTCATCAAATACTTTTGGAACAAACTATAACTATATTCTTTTAGGCGTGCGCCGACATTAATGAAATAATCATCCACCACTTTCTATCACCCCGCTACGTACTTCTCTGACAACCCTATTTCAAAACCAACCCTGTAAGTGGTACCAAACCTAACTTACAGGGTTGTCAATGTAAATGATTGCGTCTTGGGAACTTTGCTTGAGTTGAACGTTTCCTATATCTAGAGTTATTTTGTAATACGTTTGAAGCGAAGTTTCTCTTCTACATATTCTTATTCTTTGACTCAGTACGATACTCTTAAATATTGAAGGTACAAAATTTTTTTGATGTTATATTGTTTAAATACTGATACCGTGCTTCGTTTCCCTAAATTCCAATCGAGTTACTCGTATTTTAGACGAATGAATGAACTTGATTACATTTCGCGATATTAACAAGAAGAAATTCGTATTGATGTGTTTCTTATTTACGAAACATGTTTTTTTTTTTTGGTAGCTGTAACGAAGAAAAGTATCTACTGCGAAGTATTATTTTGTAAAGCATTTTTAAATGAAAGTGGTCTATAGTATTAGCGATAGTGAGTGCACAAGTAACACATACAGACAGGAAGCATACCTAAGATACTGCGGGCCATTAGATGCTACGCCACCGTCCGCATTTTGTTTGCGTAACTACGCGCAACTAAAGCCTGGGTTGCATCCTGTTTACGCTCGTATCCGTACGCGCGGAAATCACCTTTTGGACATGCACTTAGGTGTGCCCGAAATGTTTAGCAGCGTAATAGAAAAGGGCTCTTTTATTGCCAAAAACAAACGATAATACATCATTCAATGCCATAACCCAATAACTCAAAATGATACAAATAACCGGAAAAAACATACCTAAGTCACCGACAATACCGAATGAATAAATTATAACGATATACCCAATACCGATTCCCAGATCCCGGTCGAGATACGGATATATGCTCGGCCTATGGTAAATCGATACCCATTAAACGTATAGGATGCAGTCCAACCCCACCTGATGGCTTTAAATGGAACGATATTATTCCGTTTTACGATACTGTGAAGATCATTGTCAGTTATATGCAAAGGTGTTCGTATTGAGTTTGTTGGTAATAGCCGTTTTGGAATTGGTATTAAGGATTATTAGTGTAAGTACTTTTTGAATTAGTTTAAAGTATGCTTTGGGATTTGATTTAGATATATCCAGTCTTCGTATCTTTTCAGTTTATAAAATAGTTCACCATGAACAGTCTCCATGGTGTAAATGTTTTCCTTCAAAATGCTTGTTTCTGGTAAAACCACGGATATGGTAAAACTGATAATGTAACATTAATTAATTATTGTGTTTTTGTTAGGCTTTAACACGGATATTTATTTATTTATTTATCACAAACACAACTATCATTACAGGCAATAATCCTAATGCGGTAGCGTGGTCTTTAGTTACATTCTAAATTACAATTAAAGCTACTAGTTATATATTAGCATAACATAATACAAACAGTGCTACCTTTGTGAATTCATTCAGAGAGCAATTAAATAAATCTATCCTATCAGCAGTGTCATTCAGTGCATGCAAGGCTCGATCTATGGGCTTTAATTATTGTTCATTATGACATAACTTGAGAGGGGCCCGTGGCTAAATAATAACAGCCGCACAGGTCGATCATCAGGTTAATCTACTCTTGCCGCGGTTGGTCTGTGGGTGGGTGACCATCTTTACTTACCGAGACACGGAGGGGTCCTTCGTACCTCGGAAAGCACGTTAAGCCGTTGGTCCCGGCTGTCATACGTGGATCTTTGACAGTCGTTACGGGTCGTCAGAAGCCCGAAAGTCTGACAACCAGTCTTACCTAGGGGTATCGTATTTCCCAATAACTGGGTTGTGGAGGTCAGACAGGCAGTCGCTCCATGTAAAATACTGGTATTCAGCTGCATCCGGTTCCTTCCTTTGTCCTGCAGTGAGACACAATAGGCATGACATAACTGTTGAGATCAACATCAACTCGATTCTCTATCTATATTTATGAAGAAAGTCGGGTTAGTTACACCATCAAGCTCAAGAAGAGCTGGACCGATTTTTATGATCTTTCATTTGTTGGATTTTTCTCCGCCCCAAATAGCAGAATAAATATTAAAACATGGGAAAATAATGAAGATAATTTAGTTACTCATACATTTTGTATGGAACGGCTTTTTGATGATATCTCGAGAACGATTTCATTTATTGATTCTGAAGCGGCACGAAGTAAGAAGGTCGGCTATTTGATTATAAAAGCATCCTAGTTGAATTTAAGTATGTCTCCGCTTTTCTATTAAAAAGAAGCAGCAGAAATCCATATTCCAAAAGAAATAAAAATAAATCCGCAGATCTCAACGTATCAGCCAGCAAATAAACTAGAAGTACAAGGGCGCACTACAAACGTTATATTTTATTTCCACGTCATTAATTCCTGATAAATAGACTCCTAGAATGATTCCAGACAGAATAACAGAATGTGTTTGTCTTAGAATGTATTAATACTTCTATATATATGTTTTATGTGTTTTCTATGTTTTTATTTGTTACATTTCATTGGTTTTGTATGAAGCTAAATCTAGTCCTTGTTTTTTCGAGATAAGATTGTGAATACTGATTGTATAGTAATAAGTTCTCGTAACTGGTTCTTACTTTATTTTTATGTCTTCTTTCTGTTTCGACAGTAGAATTACTACTGAAATGTTTAACCTAATTTCAGTTGAATGAATATCCAACAAGAAAAATCAATAAAGCCTACCTCGAAATGTGACGACAAAAACTTTCTAAAACTTACACAAAAAAAGAATTGTTCCAAATAGCCGAAGCAAAACTAAAATAATGAGAACTCAACGTTTGAAAAATGGAAGTTAAAGGCAGGAAAAAATCGCCATTAATTTTCTGCGACTGGCGTTTGGTACCTAAGAAACTTTAGCAACAGTTAGAAAAGAGTTACCAAACTTTCTGGAAACTTTTGGAATGTTTGCAAAGAAAAACAATTATCGAATTGGATTTTAACTAATTTTCGGATACCCGTTGTTTGCCCGGACCCGAAAGTAGAAATCTTCCTAAATTCACGGTTCGGTTCGATTTATTTACCGCGAAACAGGAAAAGTTCTGAGTTTAGAATAAGTTCGTAAGTACGCAAACTGGATGATAAGTAATTTTGTTGACTATGTCTTATTTAATTTCTGTGTAATATAAATGGTATGTGTTTATGTTATTGTAAGTATATTCTTAATTTAAATAAGTTGGGGTCTCGACTATGAATATGTGTGTTATTAAACTTATGTAGGTTCAAAACGACTAAACGTTATAGAGGTGCAGTCCAATTTTTTTTATAAATATTATTAGCAGTAAACTGCCAAAGACCACGCTCTTTGGCAGTTTAGTGCTGATATATGATATAAGAGGGAGGTTACCGATGGTAACCTCATAAAAAAACACCTCCAAAAAGAACTCAGAATTCGCCTCCCTAATATTGCAATATTCAATCGAATGCTGCCAAATAATATCCCAATCAAACAAAAAGAGCTAGTTCAAAAGAGCACTTTGGATCCCGCAATCTGACTCAATTACTTAAATACCCAGCTCAACTCGACTAACGAACCGATAGGAATGTACGCAGTAAAGCATAAAAGTTTTTTGGCACGGATAAAAATCCTGCACGGTCCTACTTGGAGTATTGTTCGCTCGAGGAATGCCGCATTTCCTTTCAACTCCGCTTGAAAATATTAAAACTATTCTGAACTCAAATGGCAGTGGGCCAGTCATCTGTTATGCAGTCAGGACAATAGATGAAGCAGGTTAGTAGTGTGGCGACGAATTGTAGGTTCTTTTAGCCTATAGTTGAGAGAATAACCATCACTCAGGAATAAACTTGGCCAGGTTTTAACCCAGATACTGCGACGGGCCTTTAAACACTCTCCCTGCCATGGGAACCGCCGGCGACCCCCAAAAATTTTGTTCAGGAGGCCAAAGTACATTTTTTAATATTTTTATCACATTTTCCATAATAGCACACCAGTGTAGTTGTAAAAACTATTTGAATTCGGGAGGTCAGGGCGGATCCCACGGCGTCCTGAAATATTTTTTTTTGCACCCGACGGCGGCGGTTCGGCGTATCCCACGGCCTCTTGTAATAATTTTGAATTTTGGCTCACGGCGTTCACAAGCTTCTGCTAACCCGAAAGTTTCTACTTTGGGACCCGCCGGCGACCTCCATGGCCTCGTGAACTTAAAAAGTTTTATATATTGTCGGCGCGGAGAGTGTTAAAACATGCAAAAACGCGTAAGTACGAAATGCATAAGACCCCTATATTTCGACGTTCTTTTTAAAAGGCCAACGTTTCCTGGCATCCCAGGTAAAAATAGTTTCAGTAGCATCTGGGTTAAATCAGGAATAATAGGTACAAGAAAAAGGTATCGGATAATGTTTTTTACATAAGACACTAGATCTTAAGGTTTAAACCAGGACAAGCATACACACATGTATTAATTTGACTGCCAACCTTCAACTATAGGCAAATATACGACACAAAAAAAAGGATTGTGGAGCATGTTACAAGATTCCAAGAAAACAGAATCCCAAAGGAGACTATCAACATTTCAACTCAAACACAGGAACAAAAGTCGTACGAAATGAAGAGCACAGAATCTAAAACCAGCTCTAGAGAACGTGAAACAAGTTGGTAAAGCTTTATGTCCAACTGGACAATGAAAACTGATGGACGAAGAAAACTATTCGGGCAAGACAGCGGATTGTTGTAGGCTCAAACCATTGTCGCCCTTATTTATCGTCTTCAACGGTACAGTGGAAAACAATTTTCTCGGAACGCCATGAATAGTTTCATTAGTTGAAACTCTAGCATAAATTAATTTAAAATTTGCTCAATAGCATTATAATTACGAAACAGTTGTTTAATTAATGTACGCTAAGTATGCCGAGGATAATGTCGAGCATTATTTGTTACTCTGTAGCTTCAGGATTTTTAGAATAGTTTTGTTGTTTGACCTATTTGTGGTAAATAGGGGGTATCGTTCGTGCATGAGGAATATATGATGTTACAATTTCGATAATTATATATCAACCTTTTCTGAAGATACTTGAAATGAAATGTTTATTTATGTAAGTAGATCTTTTAAGACACTTTACACATCAATATTTTTTTGGTTAGTAGTGTAAACTAGATGGCGCCGGCATTTTCTAGCTGACTAATCCCCGAAAAGAAATGTTGAAACAAACTCGGAGGTCTTGTAAGTAAGTATTTATTTATTTCATGGTTTCTTTTAAAGTCCAAACATTTTATTATTAGCATTTTATGTGAGTCTAACAATGCGAATGTGAGTATAACAATTTTTGGGATGCATGAAGAAGCCTCCTCGTGTAGCGCAGTTTGTTCCGCTAGTTACTCAACTGAACCGAGCGCTCGGCGCATACTGGACAGTCACACCCAACACCTTATTTGACTGGCCAATTCTTCCCTTGCGGTGGTAGAGCTAACGCCCGCCTGGTTTGCGTCCACCCTCCCACCGGAGTCCGGCGTCAAGCAGCCTGCTGCATTTCGTCGTTGCGTGGGAGTTCCAGTGCCTTAGGCCTCTTCTGGGCACGCTCGTTCCATCATATAGACCTCATCCATCGCTTTCCATCAGGTGTGATCGAGGTCAGGAGCGGGCCCAATCATCAATAAAAAAAATATGTTTTTTAATGCAGGGCCATGTCTGCAAGGGCCTTTTGAAGAATGAGCCATTGCAGCTGTCAGTTGACCTGTCCTGTCAACTCTATTTTAGGGAGCTCAACGACCCATCACACGGCGTTATCAGATCTGCAGGAAATTTGCGTAGGCCATATACAAAATACTCAAAACCGCCAGACAGAAGTCATGTATTCAATCTAGCCTGCACGGTACTCAAATTAACAGTAACTTTTCTCTTAAAATATCATAAAAAATATGAAGAGTTATGTCGCCTAAATCAATAAAAATATCAATATTAATTCTAAAATACTTACCCCCTTACTAATAAACTTTGTATAGCGTCTGTATAGTTACACAACGCTTTGTCTTCTTCTTTCGAATGTCAATTTACTGATGACTAAAAAAGAGAAATCGGTGTGTAATTTTAAAATTCATCCGATATAATATGTTTATTAATAAGGGGGTTAGTATACAATTTCTTACTTGTGGGTACATTACAGTAGCTTAATTAATCCCAAGCCTATTGTCATCCAAGTAATCTTTAACGTATAACTTAACTTTAAAGATCCAACAACATACCAATTCAAGCAAAAAGCTTAAACACAACAAAATAAAGTTCATAAAAATTAATCACCATCCAAATGATGAAATCACCCACGTACACTGAAAACCGCGACGTTTCTGAACACATAAATATTCAACAAGGCAGGTTGGAGTAACAGTTTCAGTGGTTCTGCGCCAGAAGGTCATATTTTATTCCAGCTACCCAGGACTTGTTAGTCGAGCTGACGTTTACGTTGTGTTCATATTTTAAATGTACTCCAAAGTATTGATATTGAGGACATTTTTTTGTGTTTACAAACCTCGTTTAGTATTTGAAATGAGAGCTGTTTCTATACCGCTTTGCTTTTAGATTGTATCAATTTTTTTCTGCACAATTTCAAAAAACATTTCAATGTAAAATGGGCTTGTTTTGGGACGAACCTTCCACATATATTCTGTTTTGGTATTACTAATAATTCATATTTACCATTATTTATAAAACATAAGTATAAGTAAAACGTGGTGGTTTTGGTGTTGGTTCAAGTATTTGGTTATTTTCATCTTAAAATTGTAACTGTGCTGTACAACATCATTGGCATTTGTAATTTCTAGAAACATGGGGACCTAGTCTTTATTAGAAATGTAGAATCCAGGCCGAAGAATCCTATTTGAGTTTAGCAGCTGTAACACTAATTTAAGTCGTGGAGCGCTGGGCCGTGTTCCTGACCCTATTAATTAGTTCCAGTGAATCGGGAGCCGTGTAAAGACCGGTTAGAGGCCTTGTCAGCAGTGGGCCGTTAGGACGTCGATGAGATTAGATAAGTACATAGGTGCTATGGATGGTTTTAATGGACTACGGATTGTAGAACTACGATGAGTAAATGATTGTCTTAACAGAGAAAGTGGATTATAATAAAATTTAAAGTAATATAAAAGCGAGTCGAGAGTAAATGTAATTGCTATAAAAGAAACAAGAAAGACTTTTTATCATACCGTTCTGATTTTGTAATTTTTTTTTCCCAATCGCGAATATAGGAGATTGATAAAAAAATGATTTCTAGAAAGCAATAACTCTGCTTGGTGAGGCAAGATTACAAAAAATAAAATCAGAAAAAAATACGCAACGTATTGGCTGCTACCAGGCGCGCATAGGTAAAGGCGGGATAGATGCCCCAGTGGGATAGTTGCCTCATTTTCAAAAAACCTAACTTCCCAAACTCGCAACTAAGAAATAATAGTTGAACTAAGAGCCGCAGGCACCCCGCACCTCAGTTAGCCACGGGCCGTCGTGCGGTGAGGACGTGTTTCGCTCGTGTGTGCATTCATCTCCGCGGCGAACTTTAAAAACACGTCAAAGTTTTAAAGGTTAGTATTTGCTGTTGTATAACTTTATAAGTAGTCATTAATTCCGTTATATTATTTATTACGTCAATAAACTGATTCATCAAGTATGCATCTAGATGTAAATAGTTGCTCTTTTGTTTTTTATTTATTTAAAAAAATGCTTGGGCATCTATCCCTATCAAAAAGGATAGTTGCCCTGATTTTTCGAGGTATAGGTGCCCCTAGGGGCATCTATCCCTCCATACACCATGTATACCCATAGGTATGTAGTTTTAGGGTATATTTTGAACATATTTTTGTGTTCTGTTATATTTTTTTATGTGTTTACATATATTTGTATTTGGACTTTTTAGTGATTGTAGCATAACCATGCCACGAAAATCCAAAAGAAAGGAAGGAGTTCGAGCTCGAGTATGTTCTAACAGAACACACAAACACACAACAATTGCAGAACACACACAACAAACACACACAGAACAATTGCAGTCAGCTTTCGACGAAATGGATAGAAATACCATGGGGATAAACGAAATATCCCGACAGTTATGGTTATTTTATTTGATCTCAAATTATGTAGAATTATATGCTAACGATGACAATTGAAAAAAAAATTAAAAACTGCGAAATGCTTTTCATTATTAGGCCCATGTTTCTTGGAAACAATTTCTGTTTTAGGAGTAGCTTTTTACTGCTAAAACACCAATTGTCCTCAAAACCTCATAAAAGTTTGGTTGAGTTTTTCGTTTATACAGTATGAAGGGTATCTATCCCGCGCCGCAGGCATCTATCCTTCTTAGTATTTTCATGGTGGGGCAACTATCCATACGGGTAGGCATCTATCCCGAAAAAAGGAGTTCCACAAAAACCAAAAATTTGCAAAATCTGTAATTTGTAGGGCCAAAAATACAAATCACAGTTAAACATAAAGGATTAAACTAGCTAAATTCATAGACATTATTTATATAAAATTGTTTTTTTTTTTAATTAGGAGGATATTTCAAAAAGTGGGGCATCTATCCCGCCTTTACCCTACTATAAAAGAGCAGACGTCTACATTGAAACATTTTTGATTTCTGAATTTAAAATCGTCGCCGCCCGGCCAACGGCTCAGTCGCTACAATAATATGAATATAAGATCCCCTATACCGCATTGCGACGGCTCAGTTATTCGCCCGCACCTGTTCACGTTATGCTAATGTTGTGATGCATGTGGGGAACTGCAGCGGTGAAAGACAAGAAAGTATTCCATTCAGGGGTTCCAAAGTTAACGACTGGAAGGGACTGTGTTGACAACATTTTCTTTAGTTCTTTTATCTGGCGTTGTGCCAATGGTTTGTATTAAAAGTTCCATGACTATCCATTCAAGTATTTCATCTTTAGTTGTGAAGTCGTTGGCTCCTATTTCGGTTTTTAGAACAACAACCTCGTACGTCTATAACGCTATATCACTATCCTTCTTTTAAAAGTTTCTAATCGAAACCATAGATTAGTCTTTACTATTGTTAAACATGATTAAATCTGTAGCCTTGTTTATTTAGCCATGTTTATATATTTTGGTAAGATCTTCTTTTTGATTCCAGTTATTTTAAGTTGCACCAGGTTCCTCTTCTGACTTATGGCACATAACTGATGCAACGTCGAGGCGACCGACGTAAGAAAATATTCTTATTCAAAAGTCGACGTCAGCCCGTGACCAGTATATAATAAGATTCAATTTTCACTTTGGGCATTATATAAGAAAAATTGAGTTATATTTACTTTTCAAGGCTGTGTTATACAATTTTTCTTATAGGCGAGATGGAGATGATATTTTTTTCAAAGACATTTAGAATAACAATCTCTCTCCCAGGATCTCTTTTCATCGAGGCATTATATTATGACTTACTTCAAATAAGCAGCAATGTATTATTTACGTAGAATTGTTCTATATTATCATATATCTAAACGTGTTTTCTTGGAAGAGGATTTTCCTGTTCATCGGTCTAATCTTACGGATATAATGTTTTTATATCTCTACCGATCCCCCAGGCAACATAAAAAAGTGATTAGATTATTAAATGTATCACTGCTTTTTATTTACTCCTCAAAATCTGTTATTCTCTCACTCATCAATTTCATCTGTCAAATGCATAAAAACAGAACAGAATATATTAAATCCATATACCGTAGCAAAAGGACAAAACAAAGGGTCCCGGGGAGACAAATTACTGTCACAAAGAGATAGGATTTGCGTAAACCTCAGAATCTATCAGGCAACGGTCTGAGAATACCCCATATTCTGGAGGCATATGAAAATGGGTGAGTCTGGGCGTACGGGGGAAATTTATGCCCGTTTCTTATGTAGTAGCGTACCTGAGAAACGGGCTGTGGGGATTTTTGCAGTATTTGTATCTATTGGGATGTGAGGAAATATTTTTGGGGAGCTAGGAAAGAAGAGTAAGTGATTGGTGTACGGAATTTGAATCTGTAACCTGTGTTGGTGTGTATTTTGGTACTGATTAGGATGGATTTTGAAGACATAAACAGCTGCACAATGCATTTTGGATTAATTGCATAACTACTGATCAACAAACATACAATTTTATTTTATTTAATGACATTCATTAAATCATTACATCAATCAAAGGCCACACAGGAAACACATAGCTTCTGCTTGTACTCTTGATACTGGCTGCAAGAAGATGACTCCAATGAGATAGGATCTATACTATAATTAAATAGTAACAAAGTGGCAATGCTGCCAGTCTTCTGGGCACGTTTTCGGATGACAGCGATGCGGACGAGTACTTTGACGCCTAAGTGTCCTTTGTTTTTGTATTTATTTGTTAATAAGTTAGTCATTTAATTTACGAGTAGTAGGTATCTAGTGAAAATAATTATTTCTTAAAAAAAAATAGTAACAAAGTCAAAACTGTACATTGAATGTTCTTGAAAAAAATAATTGCTAGGTGTGGAAACGATTCTGGTGCCAAAAATATAGTTTTTAGTATTTTTATCCGGTTGTCTGTTTATCTAGATGTATATTCCAAATAGGCGCAAAAACGCCTGAACTGATTTAGATGAAACACAATAGTTTTAATGTGGATTAAGACATAGGATACTTTTAATCCCGGTAATACGTTCCCGGGGGATAACACGCGGGTGATGCCACGGGCAAGCTTTTTTTAAAAGAAATTCGCATGAGGATATCTAACATTATATATTCCAGAATGTTTTTTTCAACAATATTTCTTTTGTAAACAAAGAATTACGTGTTGATGAAATTAAGTGTTATTTTTATCTCAACTTAATCCGTTGTTTACAACGTTGCTACCGGGTTAATCCTTACTTTAATGATAAACAATCCTCGAGAGATAAGGTTAATAGGTATGCCTTAGCTCTTTCAGCTTTATAGCCAGCAAATAAAATCCCTTGGGTAATCTTATAGTAGTTAGTTAATCTTAATCTTGGTTCGCTGTTTAGTTTTTTTTTTTTGAGGATATTTTTAGCTACATAATTTGTTGACAAATAGATACATTCAGAAGGAAATAATTTTTATTTTCGGAGAAAACGGAAAATCTATTTTAACAACACTTTTGTTTAAGATTATTGTATGTAGACATAAATTATATCGCTATTTTTTACAATAAATTGTAATACGACCTACATAGTTACAAAGGACATCGAATGATCCGCTATCGAAATAAAAAATATGATTAAATTATTATACCTACGTGTTACCACGTATATTAATTTAATCATATTTTAAAAAAGTTGTATCAAAATAAAAATAAAATAATAAAATTCACTTCTGTCGGCACTCCCGTCCCGAGTGCCACTGCACTCCGGGAGTGCCGACAGAATTGAAAACAAAACACAAACAATACTTTGCCGTCACTCACTGACATATCGGATATATACATTAAAACCGAGTACAGCCCGGGGACAGCCGAACACAGCCGAAGCGGTGTCGTTACGGTTCACGTTTCGTGGACCAAAACAAACTTGCCGATCTGGAACTCCACGGGTTCTATTCGGCTGGTACAAGTAATGTCACAGAAGCCAGATGGATAGTCCGGTACCCAGGAAAAGGGCCAGAAGCAGCCCTTTTTAACTGGTTCTACACCTACGACAAATAAAATAAGGTATTCGACTAGAGAAAAGGCTAAGACTGCCGCTGAGAGGGCAAATCAGGAAAAATACATACCAAATTTAAAGTGTATCGTATATCACTATTGCAGATTACAAGCATAAAGTCTGGTGATCTATTCGTTTCAATGTAACATCGCACAATTTAAAATTATGATTCGAAAATGTATGAATTTTTGAATCATAATTTTAAATCCCCTATGAGGTTCGACTGGATTCGGCCCTTTTAGCAAGTAGCTTTTCTTCCAATATCATCTGCCTAGCATTTTCCCAACTATGTTGGGATCGGTTTCTAGTCTAACCGGATGCAGCTGAATACCTGTATTTTACATGGAGCGACTGCCTATCTGACTTCCACAACCCAGTTACTGGGTAATACGATACCCCATGGTAAGACTGGTTGTCAGACTTACGGGCTTCTGACTACCCGTAACGTCCCACCTGTCACAAAGAACTGACAAAGATTCACGAATGACAGGCGGGACCAACGGCTTAACGTGCTTTCCGAGGCACGGAGGGGTCTCGGTATGTGAAGATAGGGACCCATCCAGAAACCAACCGTGGCAAGCGTAGCTTAACCTGATGGACCGACCTGTGCGACTGTTATTATTTAGCCACGGGCCCCGCTTTTATTCCAATAAGCAAATGAAAATTTTGTTCACGTCAAAGTTTTAAAACTTCAGAATCAAAATTGATGGCCAATCATATGAACTAGAAAAACAAGCTTGGTACCGCAGAGGTCACTCTGCAGTAAACCATAATTTAAAAACGTAACAGTTACAAAAAACACAGGTGGTTTCTAAAAGAGAAACAACATCAACAATATCTAACAACGTAAAACCCACCATTCAAACACAAAACTTCTACATAAAACTTAATAAAAAATAATAAAAAGTAAGGCGCTGTTCTATATTTCACCCGTGAAGCAAAAACCGGTAGATTAAAACTCTTGTCTCGTACCACGGTTCATTAAAATCGCTTCTCGTATAGAAAATTAAACCGCTGTGTTAAAATTTTAATGAAGCATTATTTCCTTGTGGAAAACTTAATAGCTGGCAGTGATTAAAGTTCGTACTGAAGATGTTTACGTTGCTCAAGTAAATAGATACTTTGCAAGTTTGTGCCAGCCACTCTGGGGGTAATGTATCCATCGCGGTTTGTAGAACTGTTTATTAGTTTCATCTGCCATTTTCGTCAAGCAATCGGGCACTAGAAGCCGTATGGACCATCGGCCAGTCCACTGGACGTTTGTCAAGTTAAGAACGTTAAAGTAAGTTTTTTGATATAGTTATGTCTTAGCAGGAAAAACATCGAAGAAAACCGACGAAAAAGTAAACTGAAAAAATAAAATTAAAAAAAAATACCTTTCAGTCTAAGCTCCTAAATTAAAGTAAATTACTAATTTCGATTCAGCATCAAACAAACAATCAACGAAGATCAATCAAGCTGCCATCACTTTACTTGACGCCTTTTTCGTTTGTTTGACGCCAATTTAATTTTTTCACCAGTTAAAAAGCCTGCGTGCTTGGCCAATAGCAATAGTTTTATCATGCGATTCTTTTTTTTAATGTGACTACAAATTTACGGTTTTCGGATTTTTTCCTTTACTTGTGCTACAAGACCTTGCTTCTTGCCAAATTTCATGATTCTAGATCAACGGGAAGTACCCTATAAATTTTGATTCTCTTGAGAGTGTCGAAATATACGTTTTTTGCGGCATAAACGGCCGTATCTTTTTTTTTCACAGCTTCAAGGGACTGCAGACCTGAGTATATGGTTTTAATTTCAACTCGATACCTCCACGCGTTCCCGGGATAAAGGGTCTTGACAGACAGACAACAAAGTGATCCTATAAGGTTTCCGTTTTTTCCTTTTGAGGTACGGAAGCCTAAAAATGTATATAACTAGATAATTATTGATGGACTGATCCGAAACTACCATCGCTATTTTGCATCAAATACCCCAATATAACTAATGGGATGGAATAAGCGCAATAAAAAAAACTACATTCCAAACCTACCTTACAAAAAATAGCTATTTCGAAAAATACTCGCCTTTTACCGTAGCAAGCTTATACAATGCCAGTATCCATATCGCCGTTGATTTATTTGAGCGGCCTATTAAACACGATTTAACTGAAAAAGCCTGCTTTTAAACTGAGCTGATACGGATTGCAATCAATCGGGCCAGTGAAAATATTTGCAGGAACACTGATATTCACTATTAGCACGCTTTATTCCACACGTGGCTTATTTTACTGAAAGTAATCTGTGTGGGGAGCAGTAGTGGCCCAGTGGTAACGAGTTGTAGGTCGTAGATTCGAACCCAGACAGGCACTTTACTTTGTGTAATTTATTTCATCATCACTGCTCTCAAAGCGGTGAAGGAAAACATCGTGAGGAAACAAACCGGCATGTCCTAGAACCAAAAATTCGAAGACGTGTGACATCCACCAACCCGTCGGCCCACTCCCTCTTACTGAGAGGAGGCCTGTGTCCCAGTAGCTGATTATGATAAATCTGTATGGTGAATTAACTTAGTTTCTTGTGTTGCTAGTTCTTTTCTTTTCCATGATACCCCATTTAAAGACTTGTTGTCAGACTTTTCGGCTTCAGTAGTTTTAAAGGGAATATTAGCAAAAAAGTTTTCAAATTCCTGAGCAATTTCGACATCTGAATTGATGGGGCCATATGCAGTCTCTAAATTACTGATGACTACCCGTGATGGCTGTCAAACGAATAAAGTGTACGAATGACAGCCGGGATCAACGGCTTAACGTGGTTTTCGAGGCATGGAGGGGTCTCGTTATGTAATGGATGGCCACCTATCCACGAACTGACCCCGGCGACCCGTACGGCTATAATTTTTTAGCCACGAGCCTGTCATGGTTACCATTATAGCATCAGGTGTAAAAAGAGTTACGTAAATCTTTTCGGGTCTCGCCATACAAATAGAAGATACCTACCTACTTATCGGTATACACATGCAATATGTCTGTTGATAAATTTAACTTCATCATCATCTGCCTAGCCTTTTCCCAACTATATTAGGGTCGGCTTCCAGTCTAACCGGATGCAGCTGAATACCAGTATTTTACATGGAGTGACTTTCTATTTGACCTCCACAACCCGGTCACTGGGTAATACGATACCCCTTGGTAAGACTGGTTGTCAGACTTTCGGGCCTCTGACTACCCGTAACGACTGTCAAAGATCCACGCATGACAGTCGGGACCAACGCCTTTACGTGCTTTCCGAGGCACGTAGGGGTCTTGGCATATGAAGATGGTCACCCATCCACGGACCAACCGTGGCAAACGTAGCTTAACCCGATCGATCGAACCGTGCGGCTGTTATTACTTAGCCACAAGCAACTCGAAAAAAAAAAGATAAATTAAATTTATCAGTTTTTTTGCAAAATTATCAGCACACCTCTACAATTTTTTACTTCACTTGACTAAATATAAGCTGAACATAAGCTTGTATTACATATACGACCAGAATTACATACACCATTGTTAATTAAGCGAGGGCCTCATAGTAAACTCAATTAAGCAACGCTTTTATGCGATCTAAGGACTTTACCGTGTATGCCTCGAACTTGTCGTGGAAACTATGTTATAGGTACACACGACGACACATCAGACTAGACATTTCCAGTTTTAGCTGACCTCGTATTGTATAGGTTTTTCGTACAATCAGAACTCCGCTTATACTGGTTTTTTATAGCATGATGTGTAACCGTGCATACACATAGTTGCATATGTATTAGTGTAATGTACTTAAGATTATCTACAAGAGGCTAAGCGTTCGATTTTATGTGTTATGTTGAGCGGTGAATGCTTATGCGAATCCCGCACCCCCGGCCATAGGTAGAGGTGGAACACCGCGGTGGTTTTAGCAGGTAAGAGTCCGGCATGCCCCCTTTGTCCCCCCCCCCCCCCCACGATGGAGGAAGTCCATGAGGATTTCCACAGCGCAACGAAAAAAAAAAATGTTCTCTACATACGGGATGACTTTGAGCTCATTAGTATTCTTATCGGGTGTAAAAAACTCTATAGTATAAATAATTTCCAACTTTAGTTAATTTACTAGCTTTTGCGCGCGACTTTTCCCGCGTGAAATTTCTTTTTTCTCCCAACCCACCCCGTCGCATCGCATCGCCTGCCCACGCAATTACTTAATTTTCGCTTAGTGTTATTTCTTACTTATTTTCTTTTTGCTCAGCCCCTGAGCGTCCAAGCGTAATGTTATACAGCACATAGAAAAAAGCATTAAATGGCAAACCCAACAAACCAACATATGCTTCAGCTTTATTATTAATATTAAGTACTATAAATACTTTACTGCAGGTTGAAATTGAAAACATGCGACAAATCGAAATTTGAGATTGTTTACATCATTATGAACAACTTTTATGCGAAAAAAACCAGGTGTTCCCTACATTTTGACGAATTATGCGAACATACATGTGGGGAACAGCTGCTTTTTTTCGCGATTTCAAGTTTGGTCCCATAGTAAAAGTTGTTCATAATGATGAGTACTATCTCCCATTTCGATTTGTCGCATGTTTTCAATTTCACACTGTATACTATATTACAATTATTGTTTTGATTTGTTTTTTTTTTTCCAAAATAATGAGAAATGGCCACATTGTCCACAGATGTGTAATAATTACGTGTATTTAATCTCCACTGCAATGAATATTTAGTTATTGTTCAGTGTCATCACTGACGAGGCCACTGCACAAAAACACAAAATTGACGAAGAAAGATTTTAAAAGTAACACCATAATATCTCTAGAAGACTTTGATATATCCAACTCAGACTTACCAACTGGATTTCGAGAAACCGTAATACGACAAGATTTTATTTCGACACTATGGAACTCCGACACGTTTCCTTCCACAGTCACAACTTTGAAACAATACATTGTATAATATTATACATTTTGATACACAAAAGCATACACGCAACGAACTTTGGAATTGTTTATGCGTATCGCAAACTAAGGGCCATTTTCACCATCACGTTTACGTAAACCTTCAAAATGGCGCTGACGGGCCGTCAGGTGATTATGGGTGTCATTGCTTTGTATTTAATGACCGTCAAAGTTTACGATAACCTTCAGGCACACCTCGGACACTCCATACAACGCTCGCAAAATAATTACCTGTTACTACTATATATATACTACATATTATATATATATACTACATATTATATATATATACTACATATTATATATATATACTACATATTATATATATATACTACATATTATCTTGTTAATCTTTGTTTTTTTTTCTCACCAATTTATGTTTTTTTAATGCCTGTATTGTGTCTTTTGTAGCGTCGTGGACAATCGACACATTGTAAGTAAATCAACGCTTATAAAGCCTGGAATAGTTAATTAGTGGTTGTAATGGCAATCATATCACTTGGCTTTAATAGGTTTTCATTCATATTTTATTTTTTATTTATCCTTTTGATAGATTCCTTTATATTTTGTAATTGTGAGGATTATTTGTAGGCCTTGTAGACTTTAGATCTGTAGACCATTTTTTATTCTATTAAGTACCTTGTACTTGTTGACACACCTACGCTGTCCTCCTATACCTACTGTAATTTGAAAACATTGTAAAAGCCAATTATTTTTAAAAGAGGAACCGTGGAGTTTCTTGCCGGCATAGGAAACGACCAATTGGAACCGTGCACCTAGCTTCTGACATTTCATAAGTGCCCATGTAGGTTTCTGTGAAATAAAATATTTTGATTTGATTTGAATACACAGGCCAGTATAACTTTCACAAAAGTATGCAAGTAGCTTGCAAGCCATTAACCAATCAGAAGTTGATATGGCACATGGCATACAAGCTACTTGCATACTTTTTTTGCAAGTAACAGGCACAATATGTTTTCCAGGCTTAAATTGACGGAAACTAAAGATCAATTTAATGACCGTAACTTTTTATTACCAGCGCAAAACCCGCCCTTAGTATGTCAAACTCCTGTGGCCTTGCATGTAGCTCACATGATAAACTGGAGGCTAATGTTACCCCAACTATGGAGTGATGAATGAATGTGATCAAATAGTTCGGAACTTAGGTTAATATAAAAGTTGGTGGATTAGAAAACAATGTAGCGGTGTTTGGATACGGATTATTTTCGAATTTAAGCTTGCTTAAATGTATTTTCTTTCTTATTAACGCTTGATATTTTCATGAATTATTATAAAAATATTACCTACTGGAGGAAATATAATCAGTTATTTTTTATTGATATTGCACGAAATAACCACGACAGCCATCAATAGGGCTCTTATACGTAACCCTTTTGTTGCCGATTGTACAAAAAAGTAAGTTTGGCATATACAAAAAAAATATGGACCGTAGAAGGAATAAAAAATAGGACAAAGCGGGAATAAATAATAAAAATTATATTTTGGGACGAAGGAAGCACATTGTTTGGAACGGACCAGGATTTTTTGGAATGTGGGACGAAACTTCGGGACGAACGAAGAATAAATCATATTAACACGAGTAACCAGTTTATACTGGTATGCAGTTTTTACGTCAGTATTGTAAAGTTCTATGAAATATTAATTTATTCGAATTCTAATATCCTACAAATCGAAACGATTATCTACATACAGATAAGCGTAATAAGCCTATAATGTTCCCACTGCTGGGCAGGCCTCCTCTCTGTGAGAGGAGGTGGGCTGTAATCCACCACACGGGCCCAGTGCGGGTTGGTAGATGTCACATTTCTTCGAAATTTTTGTTCTAGGATACACGAGGTTTTCCTTCACCGATTTGAGAGCAATGGTGATGAAATAATTTACATAAAGTAAAGCACTTGTGTGGGTTTGAACGTACGACCTACAACTCGTAAGTCGCAGCCATTTCCACTGGACCAGCACTGTCTCCTCAACATAAAAAACCATACAGATAAAATTACACAAAAGTTCCGCGTCCGCCACAAAATCAGTTCAATAAATCCTTGAAAAAAGCTCAAGACTTTTTCTATTTACAAAATCTGTCCCGATCAGCAAGATCCCACACTTAAACTTCGTATATTCGTATATTCCGTTCACTTTCTCATTATGTAGCTATCGAAAGTGAGTTCAAGGGTATTGTGCTAACAACATTGCTGATAACTTTGACAGCAAACGAGTCGGAAGCGAGATTATCCGTCGTACGCATGAGTTGATAGCTTCATACTTGATATCGATTCGTAATTGAAGACATACGGGGAAATTCTTGGAGTTACTTTGGAAGTTATACTTAGTAACTTTATTTCGTCGGTTGTAAGTTAAGACACTGATGTTGTTGCTTAAGTAGTTGTGGAAAGTTGTAACTATTGATGTTAATTAGGTTGCTAATTAAGCAATCTGTTTTCGACAGAAACGGTTCAAACGCATAGGAAATCACCTATGCGTAAATATAGTCATAGTGAAGGAAATGTTGCAAAATGTATATTATGATGACTCGTAACAACCTGACCTGACCGGACCTGACGTGACACCTAATTAAACAAAACAACACACACGCCACACACACATCACACACACATCACACACACATCACACAAACACCACACAAACATTCCCAAGATACCGACTAACTGGCTAGTTTGGGGCTCACTGGTAAATAAAAACATATTGTAACCTAGATGTAGGTACTTAAAGCTACTCAACTAACTGTTAACCTGTACACCTGGTTATTGTATTACCTGGACAATAAATATCTTCTATTTCTATAGTAATTATCTTGTTAGGAGCTGATTATGCACTGAGGCAGTTTAGTGAAAGAGACCGACCACCCTAAGGCCTCTGCCTCGAATCTTAAGGGCAGCGGGGCGGCGACGGCGGCGGCGCGGGAGCGGCAGGATCTTCATTCTCGAAAACAGCGGCGCGGGAGCGGGCAACGAGCGGTGCACTCCAGTCAAGCCGCGACCGCCCGCGCCGCCGCCGCCGCCGCCACCGCCTCCCCGCTGCCCGCAAAATTCGAGGCAGCGGCCTAAAAGTCAAAGTTTTTCTCTTAAAAATAAATTTATCATCAAAATAGATAATGTATAATTAATTCTACGAAATCACAGCCCCAGTACCGATCCGATCCGATTCGACACTTTATTCTCGTGTAGTTTTAAAATTTTGTTTTAGCTTTGCTGTCGCATTATTTCTTTTTGTGGCGACTTTATTTTATGTGAAGCTTTACGTTTGATGTTGCGAATTTAGCTGTTTAAAAAAAAAAACTATAAAAGTCTCGGCAATACAAATGCTTTTTATAATTATTTTATTAATCTAATCTTTGTTTTAGGATTCAGTGGCCAATACAAAATTGACTTATTTTTAATATAAGTACATTTACTATATATTTATATTGTATAATTTCATACGGTGGAGTTTCTTGCCCATTCGTCTCCATACAAAACTACCTTTTGGAAGGGGCAACTAGAAGCAATTCAATTTTTTTTTGTATATTTAGGCTTTCAAAAGTGCCTTTTATGTACCTATCTGAAATAAATGATTTGACTTTAACTTTGACATAGCACATGTGTGACCACTACGTACCTATTATTAAGCTACCATTTACTGGGTACGTCTTTTATTGTTGAATGTGCCCTGGCTCCTGTCAGGGCACATTCAACAATATGTATGTATTGGTTACATCACTCATGTTGAAGTTATGCATGTGAATGCATAACTTCAACATGAATGATGTAACCAATATTTTGATGGAAAAGAGTGTCGTGGAGCATCTTGCCCTCTCTTCTTCACATGAACCTACTACGCTTTAGAATGAGCAACAAGCTTCATCTTTCTGACTGACCGACGACCGCTTGACAAGAAAAAAATACCTATAAATGGTTTATTTGAAATAAATGGTTAATCTTGGTTGGTGGTGGTGGTGGTGGTAATGGTTTCAGTTAACTAACTTTGTGGAAGCTGGTTGAAAATCTCCAAATCCAGTCGGATATTTTTGTATTAGATATTTGGATATTTATAGAGACTTACCTACCTAAGGTTTCAACTGAAAAACAAAATCGAATTCGTATAATAATATACAGGGTGAAATTGAAAACATGCGACAAATCGAAATGGGAGATTGTACTCATCATTATGAACAACTTTTACTATGGGACCAATCCTGAAATCGTGAAAAAAAAATCAGCTGTTCCCTACATTTATGTTCGCATAACTCGTCAAAATGTAGGGAACAGCTGATTTTTTTTTCGCGATTTCGGATTTGGTCCCATAGTAAAAGTTGTTCATAATGATGAGTACAATCTCCCATTTCGATTTGTCGCATGTTTTCAATTTCATCCTGTATATTCTGTAAATCTTGGACCAACGATTAAACGGTTTCCATCTCTGGAACGGCAATTCAGTTGCAAAATTCTGTTTGACTGCCTGCGGTTGGAATAGTGTTCAATAAATTGCTTTCTGCCCGACTCGCAGGTTGAAACCTTTTCGTATCAAAGTTGGTAGCATTGCCGCTTATTGAAGACGTAAAGAGGTATTAATCTAGCGGCAATAAGCCAAAGGTCAAAGGGCGGACTATTGAGCATGAAGTCATGAATTCGCTTCCAATCAATTGTATTATCGACACAAACGTAGGTACTCAAAAACGTAGGTTGAGAGGTCACAAAGAACTCCAGTAATTAGTAATGACAGTAAACTTTTAAAACTTCATCTCACGCCTACATAATCATCAGCCTATAATGTTCCCACTGCTGGGACACAGGGCTCCTCTCTTCGAGAGGGAATGGGCTGTAATCTAACCACTCGGGCCCAGTGCGGGTTGTAAAAATAAAAAAATCAAAATCAAAATATTTTATTTCACATAGGTAAACCTACATGGGCACTTATATTTATTTATTTATTTATCACATAAAATGTTTCCTTTACCATTACAGATTAAATCTAATGCGACAAAGTATGAAACGTTAGATGTCACATGTCTTCGAATTTTTGGTTCTAGGACATGCCGGTTTCCTTACGATGTTTTCTTTCACCGTTGTGAGAGCAGTGGTGATGCAATTATTTATACAAAGAAAAGCGCCTGTCTGGGTTCGAACTTTCGACCTACAACTCGTAAGTCGGGTCCGTTACCACTAGGCCACTACAGCTCTCCATCTGGACTATCAGATACGTATTCAATTTTAACAACATACTTGCAGAACCTTCACAAAACCCTTAAATTAAGATACTTTTCTCAATTTTACAACACATTTAAATTACATCACTTAAGTCTATAAAGCTGGATCTAATTTATTAGTATTTACTAAGACAGATTTTTCTAAAGCAAGTAAATTTATGAAGGCACTCAAATACCTATTTCTTGACTTTTCTTTGCACCATCGTAAATTCACTTTTAGAAGCAAATAGCACTCGACTCGCTGAAGCGACGGCGTTAATATAATCTTTGCTGAGTCCGCGATATTCAGGTCACTACCTCGCAACAGTAAATAAAATCAGAAATGCATTTTAAATTGACTCAGTGATTTTTAATTAAGAAAGTCGTAGCTTTAGTTGTGTTATTAATGTTGTTAAGTTGGACGCTGTATCTTCTAAGTTTTTAATGAAAATAGCCTTTGCAAGTAGTGATACTTCAATGAAGCAGTCAGCCCCGCTACCATCTTGCTGTTTGGCATATTATTATATTACCACGGCCTTGTTACATATTAAATATAATAAAAGTAATAGCAGCGCCCCGCGGTTTCACCCGCATAATTTTCGATCCCGTGGGAACATCAGGATAAAAAGTATTCTATGTGTTAATCGTGGTAATAAACTATATGTGTGCCCAGTTTCATCAAAATCTGTTCAGTAGTTTTTGCGTGAAAGAGTAACAAACGTCCATCCATCCATCCTCACAAGCTTTCGCGTTTATAATATTAATATATTGTAGGTAGGATTTGTTGTCTATTTCAAAAGTACCTATCTAATTAAAATGTTATCAAATTATTAAGACAAAACGTACTTGCGGAAGCCAATTTGTAGAGCCCCTTGAAAAATTGAATGCTTTGATTTGATTATTTGAATCCCAAAATTCTAATTTTTTCATAGAACAATAATTGAAGTTTGTTTCATAACCTCAATAAGGGGCTTGTGGCTAAGTAATAACAGCCGCACGGGTCGATTGACCAGGTTAAGCTACGCTTGCCACGGTTGGTTCGTGGATGAGTGACCATCTTTACACATACCAAGACCCCTACGTGCCACGAAAAGTACGTTAAGCCGTTTGTCCCGGCTGTCATTCGTGGATCTTTGACAGTCGTTACGGGTCACCTGAAGTCCGAAAGTCTGACAACCAGTCTTACCAAGGGGTATCGTATTACCCAGTAACTGGGTTGTGAAGGCCAGATAGGTAATCGCTCCGTGTAAAATACTGGTATTCAGCTGCATCCGGTTAGACTGGAAGCCGACCCCAACATAGTGATTTATTTTCGTTGGATCCCACTTTTGAATCCCATTTTTCAGGTATTAACGATGGGTCCGATTTGCTATTTCCATTGAATCCCGCGTTATAACAACATGTGTACTTTTCAGAAGAAAACTGATTTACCTTTATCAAATATTTAAATAGCAGCGCAGAGCATTGGGAAAAGGCTAGGCAGATGTTTCATAACCTCCATATTCGTCGAAGATTTTTCAATTACAATTTAATATAAAGTTGAAAAATCATACAGATGTGTTACTAATACTCTTACTAATTCGATTTAGGTTGTAGGTCGTAGGTTCGAACCCCGACAGGTGCTTTACTTTGTGTAAATTACTTCATCACCACTGCTCTCAAAACGGTGAAGGAAAACATCGTGAGGAAACCGGCATGACCTAGACCAAAAAATCGAAGACATGTGACATCTACCAACCCGCACTGGGCCCGCGTGGTAGATTACAGCCCACTCCCTCTCACCGAGAGAAGGCCTGTTTCCCAGCAGTGGGAACATTATAGGCTGCTTATGTAGGATTTGTTTACAGTTTCGTCTGATACTTCTGGAACAGACCATAGTTCGTACCTAAAGAAAAAGAAAGAAAGAAAATACGTACATATACATGTGAACAAGAATAACTGACAGGTGTTTAAGAAACCTGTGTCGTGCGTTTGTACTTTCCAGAATGTATGTTGTCACATTCTATAGAGGCTTAGGTATTGTGAAATGTACAGTCAACAAAAGAGATAAGTATGCAGGATCGTCGGATATGGTTGAAGTTTAGTAAGAAACCGATGGATGTTCTCGAATAAAATTTAATTTTATTAATAGAAAACAAACAGCTCATTTATCAAATTAAATTTCACTCTACAACATCCGTCGGTTTCTTACTAAACTTCAACTATATCCGACGGTCTTGCATAATTATCGCTTTTGTTGACTGTACATACGCTTTCATAACAATATTCCTGCGGGAATTTAATGATGTTTGATGTTTCATGCCCAGCGGCAATTTCGATATAGGCTTTGATTGTTTTGTATTACTTCATGAGATCATGTATCCATTCTCTGTTTCTATTATTTTGGAATGATTCGTGAGCCAATTTCTTAAAACAAATCAATCAACCCAGCCTATCACAGTCCACTGCTGGACATAGGCCTCTCCCAGGCTGCGCCACAACACCCTGTCCTCTGCCTTCGGCATCCAGTGTGTCCCAACCACCTTTCTTAGGTCGTCGGTCCGTCTAGCTGGGGGGCGTCCCTCACTGCGCTTGTCGATACGCGGTCTCCACTCCAGGACCCGTCTGCTCCTCCAGCCATCGGTCGTTCGAGAAACATGGCCAGCCAACTGGCACTTCAGTTTGCTTACTCTGCTAACTATTTCGGCAACTGCTTCTTTTCCGGATCATTTTATTCCTGAAATCTAAAATATAAAACCAACCAATTATTTTTTTTTTATTAAAACTAATCAATTCATAATAATAAAAAAAAAAAACTAATTTCTAATGCATTTAAAGACGTGAGGAGATTAGAAAAATCTTTCATTTGTTATGATTACCTAGTTTTTATGTGCAATAACAAACAGTCAGACAGAGACATGTTGCGTTTTATATTACGTAAGGAAACGCTACAGATAGTGGAGACGTCCACTTGGATGGACAATAAATGGCGAGGCGTGATAAGCGTTCCAAGTATCATCCAAGCTTTAATATAAAACTTTAAACAGCTGGGCTCCTCTTTAAACTGCGTCAAATTACACAGTGGGATAGAACGGAGCTGTTTGAATTATATTGTTAAAAAAAGTTTACAGCATATGAATAGAATATGTTTGTTGTCACTAGTGAAATAGTAGATTGTTATACGAGGGTCGAAAGGTACCTATTCCCATGCGAGGTATTTAGACGCCCGAGCGCAGCGAGGGCGGCTATAGTCCGAGTAGGAATTGATGACTTTCACCCGTGTTAAACACTCTACTTTTCATTTCGAATATAAGGAAAGTAAAAAATAGTGTTTTTTGTAAAATATTTAATGATAATAATAACATGGTACCTATGTAAAATTAATTGATTTGTTATAAAAAATTGTGAAAGTATTATTTTATTTAAATATGGAACACACCGCGTCACCGCCGCGGGCCGTCCCGCTTAGGTATTTTTTTTTAAATTCACACTGGCTGTTTATACACTCACAAACCCACAACATGTTTCTTAATTATGTAAAAAATTTCGTAGCTGACTACCTAACCAATTTAGTTCTATTTTTAAAATTCATTCCCGCCCTAGAGAGGGAAGCAATTACTATGAGTCTTTCCCGCCCTAAGGTGGGAAGCAGCGTCTTCCACCCGCTATTCGGATCAAACACCACTTTCCGAGTATGAGAAATGAAAACCTATCTTACATGAATTATCTCGTTTAAATTACAAGGAGACCTTTATAATTTACTTCACATTATAATATTCTCTTTTCTTTCTTCGTGCAGTCAAAATGACCTCTTTGCAGCTTCAATGTTATCATAAAACTTTAATCATACTACATACAGCAAGGAAATAAGTTTCAAAAACATAATTTAACTACAAGAAAAAAAACGAATCAAGTAAAAAATTGCGCCCTGACGTAAACACAAAACAATGCATCGTATCTCCCAGTCTCGGTTTCACGATATATCAAACGCGTAGTATATTTTCATGGGTCCACGGATCGCATTTGTCACGTAAAACCAATATTTCTCTTGGGACCATCCGCCAAATAAAGCTACTAAATTTTTTATCAAAGAAAAGAGATACATAGACGTTTTTTTATTGAAGACTTTTAAGATATCGGATGTTGGATTGGACGAAGTATGAATAAATTGATAGGAGTTATATTTAGACGAGACAAATGGAATACCACACCCACCCTCACACAGAGAGGAGGCCTGTGTCCCAGCAGTGGGAACATTATAGGCTGATTATGTTATGTTAAAAATTGGAATAAATTAAACCAGTCAATCGATTGGAGTTTTTTTCAGTGGGATTGTGCTGGCAGGTTGCAATCAAGACCACTAAATCCTTTCACTAAGGCTGATTTTTTAAACTTCTGACAATCGATCGCTCATCGTAGTTCCAATAAGAAATTATCGTGTTGTTCAGAGTAGGAAGCTATATTCGGCTGGAAGACGATGACGTCATGATGATTAGAAAGAAAACTTTTTAACGTTACTCCTTTCTATTAAAAAAAGCTGACAATAAGCCAGCAATTCACAACCTGTGCAATAAATAAAAAGTGTCCAAAGACAGAAAACTTCAGTCTCACAATTTCAAAGTATATTATAACAACTGCAGCGGCAATAAGTCTACCATTTACAAGCTCCATAATGCATTTCCTCCCGTTTGCGATGCTACCAAAATAACTTAAACATTGCCTTGTATATTGTTAAGAAAATAACCGGCTATTGCTTCTCTAAATGGAGAAAACTAAGGTAGATTATGTCAAGAGAATGGAAAACAACAACTACTTACTTGGTAATAATATTATCTTCTGTCCATTTTTAATCGTGTTTTGTTTTGTTGTGCTGTGTTTGGGACATGAAATGTGGTGTTCTTGTTTTGAATGTAGTAATTATTTTTGCAATATAATGTGGCTACATCGGTCACCAGCTCACCATGGCGAAAACTATTTGGTCATTCGTATTTAGGGTAATGACCTCGCGACCGCGGTTTAGGTCGCTACATCGATGTAAATTAAATGCATGAAAGAAAAGAAAGAAAAAAAGTTTATTTGGTCACAGTTCGTGAAACACAAAATACAAAATAAAAATAGAAGGTTTCAGACAACAATAGTGTG